>OY997270.1:337361347-339761347 GCA_963921465.1 Triticum timopheevii
GGGGGGGCGCCCATCCCCTTGGGCGCACCCTACCCTCTTGTGGGCCCCTCGAGGCTCCCCCGACCGTCGTCTTTCGCCTATATAAGCCTACGTACCCTAAAAACATCAAGACAAAATATAGATCGGGAGTTCCGCCGCCGCATGCCTCTGTAGGCACCAAAAATCTCTCGGGAGCCCGTTCCAGCACCCTGGCGGAGGGGGAACCCATCACCGGTGGGCATCTTCATCATCCCGGCGCTATCAATGACGAGGAGGGAGTAGTCCACCCTCGGGGCTGAGGGTATGTACCAGTAGCTATGTGTTTGATCTCTCTCTCTCTCATGTTTTCTCTATGGCACGATCTTGATGTATTGCGAGCTTTTCTATTGTTGTTGGATCTTATGATGTTTCTCCCCCTCTACTCTCTTGTGATGAATTGAGTTTTCCTCTTGAAGTTATCTTATCGGATTGAGTCTTTAAGGATTCGAGAACACTTGATGTATGTCTCGCCGTGTTTATTTGTGGTGACAATGGGATATCACGTGCCACTTGATGTATGTTTTGGTGATCAACTTGCGGGTTCCGCCCATGAACCTATGCATAGGGGTTGGCACACGTTTTCATCTTGACTTTCCGGTAGAAACTTTGGGGCACTCTTTGAAGTACTTTGTGTTGGTTGAATAGATGAATCTGGGTTTGTGTGATGCATATCCTATAATCATGCCCACGGATACTTGTGATGAATCTGTGTTGATTTGTGTCTTAAGGTGTTATTCTAGTACGAACTCTTGAATAGATTGATCCGAAAGAATGACTTTGAGGTGGTTTCGTACCCTTCCATAATCTCTTCGTTTGTTCTCCGCTATTAGTGGCTTTGGAGTGACTCTTTGTTGCATGTTGAGGGATTGTTATATGATCTATATATGTTATTATTGTTGAGAGAACTTGCACTAGTGAAAGTATGAACCCTATGCCTTGTTTCCTACCATTGCAATACCGTTTGTGCTCACTTTTATCATTAGTTACCTTGCTGTTTTTATAATTTCAGATTACAAATACCTTTATCTACCATCCATATTGCACTTGTATCACCATCTCTTCGCCAAACTAGTGCACCTATACAATTTACCATTGTATTGGGTGTGTTGGGGACACAAGAGACTCTTTGTTATTTGGTTGCAGGGTTGTTTGAGAGAGACCATCTTCATCCTACGCCTCCCATGGATTGATAAACCTTAGGTCATCCACTTAAGGGAAATTTTCTACTGTCCTACAAACCTGTGCACTTGCAGGCCCAACAACGTCTACAAGAAGAAGGTTGCATAGTAGACATCAGAGTTGCATAATCTCATAGTCGAAGGAATATGTATTTGACATGAAGAAAGCAATAGCAATAAAATTGAAAGATTAATATGCTATGCTAACAGATGGATCTTGTCCATCACATCATTCTCGTAATGATGTGATCCCGTTCATTAAATGACAACACGTGTCAATGGTTATGAAACTTAACAATCTTTGATTAACGAGCTAGTCTAGTAGAGGCTTACTAGGGACACGGTGTTTTGTCTATGTATCCACACATGTATCAACTTTCTGGTTAATACAATTCTAGCAATAATAATAAACATTTATCATGACATAAGGAAATATGAAACAACAACTTTGTAATTACCTCTAGGGCATATTTCCTGCACAATTGATGTCGATGCAAGTGAGTAGGGATTGCCATGCAACGGATGCACTAGAGCTTTAAGTGTATGAAAGCTCAAAAGAAAACTATGTGGGTGTGCATCCAACTTGCTTTCTCACGAAGACCTAGGGCAATTTTGAGGAAGCCCGTCATTGGAATATACAATCCAAGTTCTATAATGAAAAATTCCCACTAGTAATATATGAAAGTGAAAACATAGGAGACACTCTATCATGAGGAACATGGTGCTATTTTGAAGCGCAAGTGTGGAAAAGGGATAGTAACATTGTCCCTTCTCTCTTTTTCTCTCATTTTTCTCTCTTTTTTTCTTTTTTTCTTTTGGGCTCTTTGGCCTCTCTTTTTTATTTTGGGCTCTTTGGCGTCATTTTATTTTAAGTCCGGAGTCTCATCCCAACTTGCAAGGGAATCATAGCCTCCATCATTCTTTCCTCACATGGGACAATGCTCTAATATTGACGATCATCGCACTTTTATTTACTTACAACTCAAGAATTACAACTCGACACTAGAACAAAGATATGACTCTATAGGAATGCCTCCGATGGTGTACCGGGACGTGCAATGATCTAGCATGACATGTATAAAAAAATATGAACGGTGGGCAAGCCACAAATACTATGTCAACTATATGATCAGGCAAAGCAATATGACAATGATGGTATGTGTCATAATAAACGGAACGGTGGAAGTTGCATGGCAATATATCTCGAAATGGCTATGGAAATGCCATAATAGGTAGGTATGGTGGATGTTTTGAGGAAGGGTATATGGTGGGTTTAATGCACCGGCGTAAGTTGCGGGGTACTAGAAAGGCTAGTGATAATGGAAGGCTGAGAGTGCGTATAATCCATGGACTCACCATTAGTCATAAAGAACTCACATAATTATTGCAAAAAATTATTAGCCATCAAAACACAATACTAATATGCATGCTCCTAGGGGGGTAGATTGGGAGGAAAATACCATCGCTCGTCCCCGACTGCTACTTATAAGGAAGACAATCAAAAATAAGTCATGCTCTAACTTCATCGCATAACTATAAACCATACATGCATGCTTTGGGAATCACAAACTTTAACACAACTATTTCTACTAATACACAATTACCCTCTAGCATGACTCTAATATCACCATCTTTATATCTCAAAACAAATGCAGGGAATCAAACTTCTCATATATTCAATGCTCTTTGTGAAAGTTTTTATTATATCCCTCTTGGATACCCATCATATTAGGACCAAATAATTAACCTAAGCAAATTTCCATACTATTTTTAAGACTCTCAAAATAATATAAGTGAAGAATGAGGGTTCTTCAATCTCTACAAAATAAAACCATCGTCGTTCTCCAAAATGATATAAGTGAAGCACTAGAGCAACTACCTAGCTCAAAGGATATAAGTGAAGCACATAGAGTATTCTAATAAATTCACGATTAATGTGTGTACCTCCAAAAAGGTGTGTACATCAAGGATGATTGTGGCAAACTAAAAAGCAAAGACTCATATAATACAAGACGCTCCAAGCAAAACACATATCATGTGGTGAATAAAAATATAGCCTCGAGTAAATTTACCGATGGATTGAAGACAAAAGAGGGGATGCCTTCCGGGGCATCCCCAGGCTTACATGCCTTGTTGTCCTTTAATATTACCTTGGGGTACCTTGGGCATCCCCAAGCTTAGGCTATTGACACTCCTTATTCCGTAGTCCATCAAATCTTTACCAAAAACTTGAAAACTTCACAACACAAAACTCAACAGAAAACTCATAAGCTCCGTTAGTATAATAAAGCAAATCACCACTTTAGGCACCGTTGTGAATTAATTCTAAATTTACATTGGTGTTATATCTACTGTATTCCAACTTCTGCATGGTTCATACCCCCCGATACTACCCATAGATTCATCAAAATAGGCAAACAACATAATAAAAACAGAATCTGTCAAAAATAGAATGGTCCGTAGTAATCTGGAAAATTCGTATACTTCTTTAACTTCAAAAATTATGAAAAAATAAGAAAGCTTAGGCAATTTATATATCAATATTGTGTAAAAAATTAAATAATTTATAACATTGCAACAGATTAGATCAATTTTGTTACTGGGCGCAAAAGTTTCTGTTTTTCAGAAAAATCAAATCAATTATCACCATAGATCATCCCAAATTGCTTACTTGGATCAAACACTAATTAAAACACTAAAACCAATTATTAAAGAATTAATATTGAGTATTTATTGAAAAACAGAAGAAAAAGAAAAAACATAAATAAAATTGGGTTGCCTCCCAACAAGCGTTATTATTTAACGCCCCTAGCTAGGCATATTGCATAGATCTCGGTATTGTCATCTTTGGTATTTAATTCCTCAATTACACATCCATACTCCTTATTAATTTCATTAGGTTTGTTGATGATCACACTCCTAGGTAGAAAATCAAGAAATTCATTCATAGGGATTGGTTCCTTCATATTGATAAAGCTAGGGCAAATACCTGTCATCTTACGATCCTCGTTTCCTTTACTAGATGATTCACCCTTATTTCTAGGAACATAAATAAACTTAGTAGTTTTATTAGGAGGAAATTTTGTAGTATTCTTGACAGTGAACCATCTTGGTAACCAAATTGGTAATGGTATCTTCTAGCTTATCGATTCTAGTAGAAACATTTTCTATCTTCTCATTAACTGTAAGTTCCTTCTCTTTTAGGGTTTTTAAGGTGATTCCTACATTTGAGCCAAATTCGGTAATATGATTATGGATCTTTTTATCCAAATTTTCAATAAGCTCTATGGTAGAAATTTTATTCTCAATAATATCAAGCATTTGCATCACTTGTTCCAAGGTTAAAGTTGTTTCATTAATTTCATTAATCATGATCGGTGGTGATCCAACCAAATTTACCATAGCATTGTAAGCATCCATAGGGTGACTACCAAAGAAATTACCCCAGTAATGGTGTCTAGCACAAATCTATACCAAGTAGTAACACCCACATAAAAATTTGGAAGAAGCAGAATGGTAGTGGATTGCTTACGAGTAGATATATTTTGAGCATCACAAATTCTATACCAAGCATCTTTTAATTTCTCTCCTCCCATTTGTTTAAAATTAAGAACCTCACTCTCTGGGGTACTAACTATAATAGAAGGACTAGCCATGATAGCAAAGCAAGCAGTCTAGCATGCAAGCAAACAAAAAGACGAACGGAAAGAAGGCGAATAAAAAGGCAAATATTTTTGTATTTTTCTGAAAACGTTTTAGAAGTGGGGGAGAGAAAAAAAAGAGGCAAATGGCAAATAATGTAAGTGCAAGAGATGAGATTTTATGATAGGTACTTGGTAGGCTTGATGTAGTACCTCCATGGCAATGACGCCAGAAATTCTTCCTGCTACTTCTTAAGCTTGCGTTGATTTTTTCATCGAAGAGGAAAGGGTGATGCAGCAAAGTAGAGGTAAGTATTTCCCTTAGTTAAGAATCAAGGTATCAATCCAGTAGGTGGTACAAGCAAGTCCCCAATAGATGCATCTACACAAACTAACAAACACTTACACGCAACGCTAAAAAGGGGTTGTCAATCCCTTCACGGTCACTAGTAAGAGTGAGATCTAATAGAGATAGGTATAAAAGATAAGGGACAATTGCATTTTTACCCCTAGTTGGTTCCTACCCACGGGTTTTGCCCTTACTTTTCAAGCTTGCTCAGTTTTGCCCTTACTTTTTCCATCGAGGTCTCTCGAATGCCCTTTGACTGTTTGACCAAAACTTTGAAAATTCATAACCAATTCATACAAACTCAGAAAAATGCAAATAAGATATCAAAATGTTCAGATAAACATTACCTTTATGGGCATATCATTTGCATTCAGGAAAAAGCATCGTTTAAACTACCCGAGGTAATTAATGTTATTAACATTATTAAAAATAAATAGGTATAAACAATATTTTTTTTCGTGAATAAAAATTATATGCAAATGTAGGTGATGTTTTCTGAACATCCTGATACCTTATTTGCATTTTCCTAAGTTCATATCAACTTGTTATGAAGTTTCCAAATAATGGTCAAAGTCATTAGAACATTCATAACAAGTTGATACAAACTCAGAAAAATGCACATAAGTTATCAGGATGTTTAGAAAACATCACCCTACATTTGCATGTAATTTTTATTCATGAAAAAAAATATTGTTTATACCTATTTATTTTTAATAATGTTAATAACATTAATTACCTCGGGTAGTTTAAATGATGCTTTTGTCCTGAATGCAAATGATATGTCCATAAAGGTAATGTTTATCTGAGCATTTTGATATCTTATTTGCATTTTTTTGAGTTTGTGTGAATTAGTTATGAATTTTCAAAGTTTTGGTCAAACGGTCAAAGGGCATTGGAGGGACCTCAATGGAAAAAATAAGGGCAAAACTGAGCAAGCTCGAAAAGTAAGGGCAAAACCCGTGGGTAGGAACCAACTAGGGGTAAAAAATGCAATTCTCCCTAAAAGATAAGTAAAAGGCAATATAAAGTAAATATAAATAAACTGTACCAAGGTATTTTTGGGTTTTTGGTATTATAGATTTGAAAATATATGATGAGAAATAGACCCCGGGGCTATAGTTTTCACTAGAGGCTTCGCTCTTGAAGAAAGCATACGATGGGTGAACAAATTACTATTGAGAAACTGATAGAAAAGCGCACAGTTATGACGATATTTAAGGCAATGATCATGAATATAGGCATCACGTCCGTGACAAGTAGATCGAAACGATTCTGCATCTACTACTATTACTCCACATATCGACCGCTATCAAGCATGCATCTAGTGTATTAAGTTAACAAGAACGGATTAACGCCTTAAGCAAGATGACATGATGTAGAGGGATAGATCCAATCAATATGGTAAAACCCCTAGCTTTTTATCCTTAATGGGAACAATACAAATGCGTGCCTCACTACCCCAACTGTCACTATGTGAGGACACCGCAAGATTGAACCCATCACAAAGCACCTCTCCCATTGCAAGAAAAACTAATCCAGTTGGCCAAACCAAATCGATAGATCAGATAGAAATACAAAGCTATCTTAATCATGCATAAAAGAGTTCAGAGAAGACTCAAATAATATTCATAGATAATTTGATTATAAATCCACAATACATCAGATCTCAACAAACGCACTGCAAAATAAGATTACATCGAATAGATCTCCAAGAACATCGAGGAGAACATTGTATTGAGGATCAAAGAGAGAGAAGAAGCCATCTAGTTACTAGCTATGGACCTGTAGGCCTGTGGTAAACTACTCACACATCATCGGAAGGGCAACAAGGTTGGTGTAGAGGCCCTCCGTTATGGAATCCCACTCCGGCAGAGTGCCGGAAAAGGCCCCAAGATGGGATCTCATGAGAACAGAAGCTTGCGGCAGCGGAAAAGTATTTTTGGTGTGCCATTGGATGTAAGGGGAATATTTGGGAATTTATAGAGCTGAGATTTGGGTTAGAAGAGCCACGGGGCATCACAAGCCTAGGGGCGCACCCTCGCTCCTATGGCTTGTGGCCCCCTCGTGGGTCTACTAGCCTCTTCCTGAAGCTTCGTGCTTGTCTTCTGGTCGAAGAAAAATTCTCAAAAAGTTTCGTTCCGTTTGGTATTGATTTTCTGTAGAAGACAAAAACAAAGGAAAAACAACAACTAGCACTGCGCACTAAGTTAATAGGCTAGTCCCAAAAATGATATAAAATAGCATATTAATGCATATAAAACATCCAGGATAGATAATGTAATAGCATGGAACAATAAACAATTATAGATACGTTGGAGACGTATCACATGACTTCTCCCGTGGCCTCAAGAACAAGGGCAACTACTCACAAATAATATTCATGCTCAAGATCAGAGGGATATTAAATAGCATAATGGATCTGAACATATGATCCTCCACCAAAAAACCATCTAGCATCAACTAAATATGTAATCAACACTACTAGCCACCCCCAGGTACCAATCTGAGGTTCTGATACAAAGATTGAACACAAGAGATGAACTAGGGTTTGAGAAGACATGGTGTTGTTGAAGATGTTGATGAAGAGTGACCTCCCAAAGGTGAGAGGTTTGTTGGTGATGACGATGGCTTCGATTTCCCCTCTTGGAGGGAATTTCCCCCGGCGGAATCACTCCACTGGAGGGCAAAAGTGCTCCTGCCCAAGTTCCGCCTCGAGATGGCGACGCTCCATCCCAAAAGTCCTCTCTTTATTTTTTTCTAGGTCAAAAGACCTTATGTACCAGAAGATGGGCACTGGAGGTCGGTTGAGGGGCCCACTAGGAACCAGGGCGCGCCACCTGGGTGGCCCCCTCCAGTAGTTCTTTTCTCCAGTATTTTTTATTTATTCCAAAATAATTCTCCGTAAAATTTCACCTAGATACTCATCAGATACACATCAACCAACTCTAATGTCACCTAGATACTCCAATGTCACCACAAGTATCTGTGAGTTGATTTTACAATATGCATCAAACAACTTCAGATTCACAATACTCAATCCAATAGAAAGAACTTCAAAGATGCCCCAAGATTTCTACCTGAGAAACAAAGAAAAAAACGTGCATCAACCCATATGCATAGATTACCCAATGTCACCTTAGGAATCCGCGAGTTGAGTACCAAAACATACATCAACTGTTCCCAAATCCATAAAAGTATTCAATCCGATAATAATGAAATCTCAAAGGTAAAACTCAATTCATCACAACAAGATAGAGAGGGGAAAACACCATATGATCAGACTATATTAACAAAGCTCGTCATACATCAAGATCGTGTCAAATCAAGAACACAAGAGAGAGAAAGATCAAAGACATAGCTAGTGGTACAAACCGTCAGCCCCGAGGGTGGACTACTCCCTCCTCATCATGGTTGCCACCGGGATGATCAAGATGGCCTCCGGTGATGATTTTCCCTGCGGCAGGGTGACGGAATGGGCTCCCAATTGGTTTTTCGTGGCTGTAGAGGCTTGCAGCGGCGAAACTTCTGATCTAGGGTTATTTCTGGGGGTTTATGTATTTATAGGATTTTGGGAGTCGGTCTCACGTCAAGATGGGCTTCAAGGGGCCCACTACCTACCAGCACACGTCGGAGCGGGGTGGCGTGCCCAGGTGGGTAGTGGCCACCTCCTGGCTCTCCTGGCCCTCCAACGAAGCTTCTAGTGCCTCTTTTCTTCCAAAAAAAATCGCCAAAAAGTTTCGCTACATTTGCAGAACTTTGATTTTTGCACAAAAAACAACACCACGGTAGTTCTGCTGAAAGCAATGTCAGTCTAGGTTAGTTTTATTAAAATCATGCCAAAGCCATATAAAATTGTTGTAATGGCATGAATACTTCATAAATTATAGATACGTTGGAGACGTATCACCGTGCACCACGCACGCCACAACACGCTCGCTAGAGGATGGAGACACCGAATCTGACAGACATGCACCGGCCTGCTCCATCTCGACGTTACTCCACTACATAGTTGAAGCCGCTGCCCTCACACACCACCACGAGCGACGCCCGCCACCACAACTACCAGATCTAAGCACCGGACTCCGACCCCCCTGTCGTAGACCACCCCATAGCATGCTGCACGCCAGCCCTTGACGCGTCATGAGGAGCATCATCCTCGGAGAAAACTCCGAGCAGGGTCAACTACACTTTCGCCAACGCGCGTAGGCGCCAGAACCAATGCAGATTTGGCATAGCTCCATGCAGCACCCACCACAAAGGAACATGACGCACTGACGCGTCCAGGTTCCGCCTCGAACCTCCATGCAGCGCTGCATAGCCACTGGAAGCAGCTCTGCTCTGCGCGCCTGCTAGCCATCACGCAGCCGTGCAAATCGACACCTCCACTTGGAAACCGGAGCCCCGCGCCAGCCAGCCCAAGCGAGAGGAGGAAGAAGACTGCCCCGCAGCCACCAACGTTGTGCGACCTTTGGCCGGCGATGCGCTCCGGCGGCGGCCAGCGCAGTAGTGCCAGTGTGGGGTGGTGCCAGGTGGCGGCTATGGTTAGCACCCGGGCCACTCTCGGGAGCGACACGGTGCTGCGTTGTGTTCATATTCAAGATTGGACTAGTTTGAAAATCCTCTTCAGAATGAACACACATACGCAAACGAAAGTTAAATTGAACTTTTGATTGAAAAGATATAATCTTATCAAAAATTGCATGCATGGACCAATCTAAGAGCAACTCCAACGCGCCGACCCAAACGGATGACGCTTTTGTCTGCTTTTTGTCTGTTTGGGTTGGCCGCCCGCCCAACGTCCGCCCTGTTTGAGATTTGGGTCTGCAGTGCACCCAATGCGCCGACCCATATGTGCTGGCGGTGCACTGCCGACTCATATGTGCCGGCGTGGCCCGTTGGCCGCCCTTTTTCAACAAATAGCAACTTATGTGCATTATTTCACATACAACTTTTGCATTATTTGACAAGAAAACATATAGTCCACAACAAAATAAATAGCCTAGTTTCAACCGAATAAAATAGCATAGTTTTACAAGCCGAATAAAAGTAAAAATGTCACACATAGTTTAGCAAGCCGAATAAAAAAGATACATCTATTGGTTACCAACATGAGCCCACATATGCTCAACCAAATCATTTTGCAGTTGCATGTGAGTTTCCCAATCACGCATGTCATGATGAAATTGGGTGAACTATTCAAACGTTGTCGCTCCTCCATGCTCAGGCACAACATTTTCACCCTAAAACTAAAACCCTTGATCATAGAGACTGAAAGTGCTAGTTATCAACTAGAGGGGGGTGAATAGGCGATTTTTATGGAAATCTTAAAAACACGATGGCTTTGAAGAAAAAAAAGTAAACTGAACCTATATGATATGCAACGGAATGTAAACTACACTAGACAAGCATTAGTCAAGCAAACAATACACTGGAAGCACGAAGACTAATTGCAGCTAGGTAGACAGGATCAAAAAGGAAGACAGTATGAAGCCAAACAGATATAAGTCTTCACACATTGAAGTCAAATGAATTGAGCAGGCAAGCAATGACTTCACGAAGACAAACTGAAAAGTAAGAAGAGTAGGGGATAGAACCAGTTGCTTGATGAAGACAAGGATTTGGCAGACCAGTTCCAGTAGTTGTGACAACTATACGTCTGGTTAGGGAGGCTGAGATCAAACTCAGAAGACCGCGTCTTCACCTGATTCCCCTTGAGCTAAGGGCACCCAGTCCTCTCCCAAACACTCTGGTAAGTCTTCAAGGTAGACTTACAAACTTTCACAAACTTCGTTCACCAGCAATCCACAATGACTCTTGGATGCTCAAAACGCGACGCCTAACCGACTGGAGGAATCACAGTCCTAAAGTGTAACAAGTCTTCAGATCACGCAGACAGAAAGACTTCAAAGATGCCTAACACTCTTTGGCTCTGGGTGTTTTGGGCTTTGTCCTAGAAAGGATATCTCTCTCAAATGCTTCGGAGGTGGGTTGCTCCAAACGACAAAAGTCGTGCACTAACTCTGAGCAACCACCAATTTATAGTGTAGGGGGTGGGCTATATATAGCCAAGTGGCAAACCGACCTCATATGTCTGAAATGACCCTGGGTCACTAAGGAACCGTCATGTGTCCAACGGTCAGATTTTAAGAACACACGGGAGCTTGGCTTGGGCTACTGATAACCCACAAGTATAGGGGATCGTTTGTAGCCTTCTTTGATAAATAAGAGTGTCGAACCCAACAAGGAGCTAAAGGCAGAACAAATATTCCCTCAAGTCCTATCGACCACCGACACAACTCTACGTAAACTTGGCGTTTGCCTTACCTAGAACAAGTATGAAACTATTGTGCAAAAATAAAACTACGAGTACTTTGCGAGAAACTACGAATAAAATGCAAGGTAGTAGAGTAGATAGCTTCTGTCAACAAGAAAGTCATTTGTCCCTAGGCAATCGATAACAAGTACTAGTAATCATTCTTGCAATTTTATATGAGGGAGAGGCATGAGCTAACATACTTTCCTACTTGGATCAAATGCACTTATGATTGGAACTCTAGCAAGCATCCACAACTACTAACGATCATTAAGGTCGTGAAACCCAACCATAGTGTTGAGGATATAACTACTGAGTGTAAACAGCCCAGGAGGGGCCGGTTCACGCTCAACTATACTGAAGCCCATGAAGACAAAGAAGATGGCGCTTTACTGATAAGGCTTAGAGGCCCAGAGCCCAGAGGCGGATTAGGGCCCATAGTGGTAAACTGCCATAGTTGTATAACTTGTATTGTAAGTTAGGGAAAGGGAGAGACCGAGCTAGAAACTTGTATGAGTTGGCCTCAGGACTCCGTAAACCAGCCGGGCGTCAACCTGTGTATATAAAGGGATGACCCGGCGGCAGTTCAGGAACAAAAAGAACAACAACTCGAGACGTAGGCAAAGCGTATTTGCTCCCTGGTCATCGAAACCCCAATAATCCCATCACAACTAGACGTAGGCTTTTACCCTCAACGTAAGGGGCCGAACTAGTATAAAACTCTCATGTCCCTTGTCCGTTTTAACCCCTTTAGGATAATCTCGTTGTGATGGCTCCATGACCAAGTCCTTCTGCTAGGACATCTGACGTGATATTTCCACGAGAGTTGGCGCCCATCGTGGGGCTATCGCATGATGGTTTCGAGTTCCCAAAGGGAAACTTTGAAGGACTCAAAGGGTACGCGGTTGGCCGGACAACCAAGAGTCATCGCAGCAAGCTTTACATCGACGATGCAGGCAGGGGCCCCGAGGTCGGCTCAATCGAGTACGGGTACCGGGTCCCCTTTGGCGGAATTCACGTTTTCATTGGCAAGATCGGCGAACCGGGCCCTGATCCAGACATCTCCACCGACCTCATTGAGACGGCTCAGCATGCAAGTCCTGCCCGCTTTCAGCCTGCCATGAAGCGTGCGTTCGTGGGATTTATCCATGGTGCGGAATCTGAACCAGTGTCTGACGCTGAGACAGCCATCTACTCAGATGGTGAATCGTCCACTGGCCAAACCGAGTCGTTATACCAACTGCAAGATGGCCGGATTGGGGGATATTCCGATGGTGACAATATTCCGGGTCAGGAGGCCCGGCGCGCCGGCCGGCTCAAGTTCTTTCCTGTTTACTGGACGCCTTGACGACATTGTTGACCACAGCGGTGACTCCGGAGACTCAAGTTCAGCATAATGCGGATGTCACGAAGCTAAAGGATCAGATAGCTCAGGCCAAAGCAGACTTGGTAGCTGAGGAGGCCAGGATGGATGAAGAATGGGCCGCTTTAGATGCCCAATCACAACAAATCCAGGCGCAGAATTACCATCTTATGTTGGACCAAAACGCATCAAACGAAGTTATGAGAAGGAAGTACAGGTCTCGACTGCCGCAGATTTACGAGGGTCTGAATCTCTTCAGCACGCCAGGAGCTGGGCCTAGCAATCCGGCAGTAGTAAACCGGACCGAGCCACATGGGGCGGAGCCGGATCAGCCACGGGTGATGGACCCTCCTCGACGGACAGACAACCCACCGCACTACACAACAACACCACCGGGTCACTTTTCTAGCCCTTTGGATAATATGATCGCGGCAGCCTCACGTTTGGCGGCTATTCTGATGGAGGGTGATTCATTAGCAGCGATTGAGACTCGACGAGCCAGTGATCTTCTTCAAACCGCCGTTGTGCAACAGCCGAGACAGAATACATTCAACCCCTCGTCCGAGCAAGAGTTATAGCAGGCACATAGACGAACCGGCCGTGTCAAGCAGTGTGCGGCATCGTGATGCCCCTCGAGGGCCTAATTTGGCGAACGGCGGTTTGAATGCTCAGGATGTGGTGAATAATGGCAGAGCGTGAAGGGAGGCCGCATTAGCAGCGCAACACGCGGGTCATCATCAACCCGCCCCGGTTCCGCCAGCGGCGTCAGTAGAACAAGGGACCGGGCTTGCCTTCATCTCCTGGGGAGTGTCGTGTCTCATCCCGGCTCTCCATAATGTGCAGTTGCCTAAAGATTTCAAAGGTCCACGCAAGGTGCCTAACTATACCGCTGATGAGCCCCCCGAGGCGTGGGTTGAGAGTTATGAGATGGCAATGGAGATGCTAGATGTGGATGAAGTAGCGTGTGCAAAATACTTCACCGTGATGCTGGAAGGAACGGCTCGCACCTGGCTGAAGAGCCTGCCTGTTAACTTGATCAATTCATGGGATGAGTTGAAGGCCAAGTTCATAGCAAACTTCAAAGATACATGCAATCAACCTATGTCCATTGTAGATCTGGTGGCTTGTTTCCAAGGAGAGAATGAATCAACAACCCATTGGGTGTGCCGGGTTTCAGAAATTTTGCATTCACCAGGCCGCATCGATCCGGATACAACAATTGTGACGTTGGAGGGCAATTGCCGGTTTAAGTCATTAAAAATGAAGTCGGGACGGCTCAAGCGTCACTACAATGATATGGGAACACTCATGGCGGCTCTGGTTAAGTATGCTGATTCTAATAATACCAAGGACCGTGATTCTGATGAAGAGAAACAGGAGAAGGGAAAAAGAATGCCGGTTCAAAGGGACAGCATGACCAGGCGGGCCACGGAAACAATGGTAAGCGTAAAGCGGACAATTCCGATTTTGTGGCTAACACCAATATGCAGGGTAATATGCAGCGCCGTAAGGGTAAACCGCCCTAGCGCGGTGGAGGAATGAATCTGGAACGCCTGTTAAACCATCCATGCCCAAAGCACGGGACAAAGGAGGTTCCAGCCACACACCTTTGGAAGGATTGCCACATCATGAGGGAATTCAAAAACTCTGATCTTTTCCGGTATGATCAGGGTCCATCTGGTGGTTCCGGTCCAGGATTTCATGGGCCGGGTTACGGTGGTGGCGGTTCAAACTCAGGATTTTAGAATTACCAGGGACATCAAAACAACCAAGGTGGTAACAATCAACAGGTAATCAGGGGAATCAGCAGCAGTCGGCTTATCAGAGCAACCCAAAGCAGTTGAACGGTGGACAGTATCATGTATTCACTACTAGCTTGTGCAAGCGCGATCAGAAACTCCATAGAAGGGCAGTAAACTCTGTTGAACCGGCAGTGCCCCGTTATCTACGCTGGTCTGAGCAACCTATTGTCTGGAGCAGGGAGGATCATCCGCCCCGGGTTGACAATCTGGGTCACCTAGCTTTGGTGGTTGCACCACAGGTGGGAGGTTCTAAGTTCACCAAGGTACTCATGGACGGACGGAGCAGTATCAATACCTTGTACTATGAAACCTTCCGGCGTATGGGTTGACATATAAGAATCTTAGACCATCAAACACCGTTTTTCACGGAGTGGTGCCTGGTAAATCGGCTTACCCAGTTGGTAAGATAGCTCTGGAGGTGGTTTTTTGAGATGATCATGATTCAAGGTCCGAGACACTGACCTTTGAAGTGGTCAATATCAGAAGTCCGTACCATGCTTTATTTGGACGGCCGGTTTATGCTAAATTCATGGCAAGGCCATGTTATGTTTATCTGCAGCTCAAGATGCTGGGTCACAAAGGAACCATCACGGTTCATGGTAGCCGTAAGATTTCTCTGGAGTGTGAGGAAGGTCATGCGGCCTATGCTGAATCGGTTTGTGCAACGGAAGAGTTGATGTTTTATAAGGACAATGTTGATCCGATAGACATGACCTCTCTAAGGAAGCCCACTACAGAGCATGATCCGGCTTTGAAGTTTAAATCGGCTGATGAAACTAAATTGGTTGATTTTGTTCCTCGCGACTCATCCAAGCAGTTCAGCATCAGCTTCAACTTGGATCCCAAATAGGAAAGCGTGCTCATCGAGTTCATCCGTGAGAACCGGGACATCTTTGCATGGAAACCTTCTGACATGCCAGGTGTACTGAGGGAACTCGTTGAGCACACTCTTAATATTGATCCGAAGTTCAAACCGGTCAAACAGTTTCTTCGCCGCTTTAATGAGGAGCGGCATAAGGCCATTGGGGAAGAGGTAGCCCAGCTACTGCAGCAGGGTTTATCGTGGAAGTCTCTCACCCAGAGCGGTTGGCTAATCCGGTGTTGGTACTTAAGAAAAATGACACTTGGCATATGTGTGTGGATTACATAGATTTGAACAAGGCTTGCCCAACTGATCCCTTTGCCCTCCCTTGTATTGATCAAATCATTGATGCTATGGCGGGTTCTGAGCGTTTGAGTTTCTTGGATGCTTATTCTGGTTATCATCAGATCAAGATGGCAGTTAAGGACTAGGAGAAGACAGCTTTCGTTACTCCCTTTGGAGCCTTCTGTTATGTATCTATGCCCTTTGGGCTCAAGAGTGCCTAGGCAACTTATCAATGTTGTGTGTAGAATTGCCTTCATACTCAGATTGGGCGCAACGTTCATGACTATGTGGATGATATTGTGTTCAACTCTAGGAGGGCAGAGACGCTCATATCGGATTTGCAAGAAACCTTTGATAATCTTAGAATTTATAAAATGATGCTCAATCCGGCTAAGTGTGTCTTTGGTGTACCGGCTGGCAAACTCTTGGGTTTTTTGGTGTCCAACCGGGGCACTGAGGCTAATCCGGAAAAGATCAAGGCTATCACATCTCTGGCTAAACCGGCATGTATCAATGATGTTCAATGTTTGGCGGGTCATATTGCGGCTTTGAGCCGGTTTATCAGCAGGTTGGGAGAAAAGGCGATCCCTCTGTATCAGATGTTGAAGAAGACAGACAGTTTTGTCTGGAGCGATGCTGCTGATGCGGCGTTTGAAGACTTAAAGAAGCAGTTGGCTGAACCACTGGTTCTTGCCGCTCCAGTTGATAAGGAGCCCTTGCTGTTATATGTGGCTGCTAATGCCCGAGCTGTCAGTGTCGCCATTGTGGTGGAGCGCAAGGAGGCTGGGAAGGAATACCCAGTTCAAAGGCTAGTTTATTATATCAGCGAAGTGCTCATTGAGTCCAAGCAAAGGTATCTGCATTGGCAGAAGCTGGTGTATGGGGTTTTTATGGCAAGTCGGAAGCTTAAACAATACTTTCAAGGTCATCCCATCACAGTGGTCAGTTCTGCTCCTTTGGGGGATATAATCCAGAACAGGGAGGCAACTGGCTGGGTTGCTTATTGGGCTATTGAGCTTGGACCACACGGTTTGAAGTATATGCCTCGAACAGCAATCAAATCCCAGGCCCTTGTGGATTTCATCAATGATTGGACAGAGTTGCAGATACCGGAGGACAAATCGGACAATACATACTGGACTATTTACTTTGACGGATCCAGGCAATTGGAGGGCTCAGGGGCTAGAGTTGTCCTTACTTCCCCTCGAGGTGATAAAATTCATTATGTTCTTCGCTTAATGTTCCCTTGTACTAACAATGCAGCTGAGTATGAAGCCTTACTCCATGGTCTTCGAGTGGCTAAGGAGATGAACTTAAGCCGAGTATGATGCTTTGGAGATTCTGATCTGGTAGCTCAACAAGTTTCTGCCACTTGGGACTCTAAGGATCCCCTCATGGCGGCTTACAGGCGAGAGGTGGATGTTGTGGCTGGTCACTTCAAAGGTTATTAGGTTGAGCACATTGATCGGCGCAAAAATGAAGCAGCAGATGCTTTAAGCCGACTGGGGTCTCAACATAAACTGGTGCCGCCCAATACCTTTCTGGACATCCTGCATAACCCGTCTGTAAAATTGCCCACAGAGGAGGATTTTGCTATTCCTGATCCGGAGGCACAGTTAGTTGCCGCTTTACACATAATTCCGGATTGGACGGTTCCATATCTGGCGTATATGAACCAGGGCGAGTTACCAGAGATGAAGTTCTGGCCAGACAGATAGTCCGGCGATCCAAGTCCATGGTTATTCACAATGGCGAGTTACACCGCTGCAGTATTTCAGGCGTGTTCCAACGTTGTGTTTCTCCTGAGGAGGGCCAAGACATCTTGCGTGAAATCCATGAAGGCGATTGTGGTCATCATGCCGGTTAAAAATCCTTGGTTGCTAAAGCTTTTTGTCATGGTTTTTACTGGTTGACGGCTCATGCCGATACTGAGGACCTGGTGAAACAGTGTGATGCTTGTTAGAAGTTTTCACACCGAGCTCATGTTTCGGCTCAAAGCTATGGATGATTCCAATAACTAGGCCGTTTGCTACTTGGGGGCTTGATATGGTGGGTCCCTTTAAGCGGTCCAAGGATAAGAAGACCCACCTCTTGGTGGCGGTTGACAAATTTACTAAGTGGGTTGAAGCAGAGCCAATAAGCAAATGTGACGCAGCCACGGCGGTTCAATTCATCAAGAAGGTGATCTTCCGTTTTGGTTTTCCACATAGCATCATCACAAATAATGGCACGAACCTTTCCAAAGGTGAGATGGAGGAATTTTGTCAACGAGAGCACATCCGGCTTGATGTAGCGTCTGTGGCTCACCCCCAGTCTAATGGTCAAGCTGAGAGAGCTAATCAAGAAATCTTGAGGGGTATCAAGCCCCGGCTTATGGTTCCATTGAAGCGGACGCCGGGTTGTTGGGTGGAAGAGTTACCATCTGTGTTATGGAGCATAAATACCACCCCAAACCGATCTACGGGTTATACATCTTTCTTGATGGTTTACGGCGCAGAGGCAGTCCTCCCAAGTGATATTCGTCATGATTCGCCCCGGGTTGCCAATTATATTGAAGCGGACAATGAGCAAGCACGCCAGGAGGCACTGGACCTGTTAGATGAGAAGCGGGACATGGCTTTGGCTTGTTCGGCAGTTTATTAGCAAGACCTGCGGCGTTATCACAGCCGCCGGGTTAAAACAAGAACCTTTCAAGAAGGCGATTTAGTGCTTCGGCTCATCCGGGATCAGACCGATATGCACAAGTTATCCCCACCTTGGGAAGGGCCCTTTGTGGTCAGCAAGAATCTGCACAACGGATCGTACTACCTCATTGACGTTCGAGAAGACTCACGCAGTTCTGAGGAGGAGACCCGGCGGCCGTGGAACATAGCTCTCCTTCGGCCTTACTCACCTGAGCTATAAGCTCCTCTTATGTACATATTTCGATAATGTATATATTATGAACAATATAATAAACCGGCATCCTTGCTATAAGCAGGGCCTCTGCTGTTTTTTCTAATATCTTTTGATTACATGGGGGCTTCAGCTGACAAAGCGGAGTTCTACCTGTTAAACCGGCTATCATGCCATCATACAGCTTGGGAGCTTCACACCCAAGGAGCCAATGAGAGTTCTATTGCTAAAAGCACGACTCAAACATAGGCACCCATTGAGAACAACTCACAAAGTTACTTGGGGGCTCTTTGTGTAAAGTAGCAAAGAGTTTGAAAGGACCCTTGTAATTGGGTATCGACCCACGGCTTGGAAGCCTGGTGTATTCACCTAAAACCCCGGGTTAACCTGCCTTCATCAAGTAAGCCACTCCTATCCAGGTAATCCTGGCATGACCCGTCGAACGTTTGACAAGTTACTCTCATTCAGACCCTGAACTTGTCAAAGTTAAAACGACGATTGGTTAGTTGGAGGCCCATCTTAAAAGGCTTTTTCAAATGGTTTAACTCAGCGTCCTGGCAGCCCACGAAAAGCCTCGAATTTGGGCCTGGTAGCCCTCGAAAAGCCTCGACTACAAGTTTTATTTGCTTTTGTTTTTGCAAGTGTTATCTCTGTTTGACAAATTTTTAAGGTAAACCGACATCTCTTGACCCGACCAGACTATATGTCTTCATCTCAACCCGGTGGTTCTTAACCCGGTGTGGCTTACAGTTATCAGTTGTTAAGCATATAATCAATGGTGAACCGACATCTTTCAATCCGTTCTGGCATTGACTATAAGTCGCCAGAATGATCATCCGGTGTTTATCAATACCCGGTATGGCTTATTACGCACCAGCATAATGTGGTGGGTACCTTCCAACACCCAAAGTTTGGGTTTTCACCCTTACTAAACAAGTTGGTGGACCAACAACAGTGATTTAATATCACAGGTATGATATGATTCATATTTTATTACTTTATAACCTTGATTATCAGGATTCTGTTCCTGTATTGGGTATCATAACCCATCCGGCGGTAAACCGCCAGGACATGCTTAAGTGTTTAACATGCAGAAAGCAGGACTTATACGGAATACCAAGGCAAATAAAGCAAAGCATAGCAACATCATGCCGGATTACAGTGTCAAGTAGCATTGCACGCTGGCACACAATCAAAGTATTTCACCTAGTCTATTACAAGGCACTTTAAGGCCCAAAATAAGTGATTTTTGGTTACATAGAACACAATCTGTGAAAATCAACCCGGTTGCCGGATTAAGACTCATCGCCGGGTTGACGTGAGGTTGATGGATCTTCTGGCATCGGTTCAACCTCCTCCTCCCCACCCAGTGGCTGGAAGTCAACGGTGGTCCAGTCAATCCGGGTTAAAGCTTGAAAGACAGCCTCTTCACTTATAAGATTGGACGGTTCAACGTCAGGGGCATAAGTGTGCTTACGGATTGGCAGAATAAGATTTTGCACTTCTTTCACAACAGTGTCAATCCGTTGGTTGTTTTCATCATAGAAGGACCAATGAACAGACAAGTTAGCCTCTTCCGCCAATTGGCTTGACAGCGGACGCTTCTCCTTTGTCAAGGCTTTGAGGGCTTCATTATCAAATGCTGACCCGTTTTCTTGTTCACCCGGATAGCCCTTGGCGATATCAACTGGATCCAGATCAGCTATCCACGCTTTGGCCCGAGTCAGTGCTAACAAAGTGCCAGCCCTGGCAGCAGATCATTTCATTTCTTCTATCTGCGCCAGCGTCATCGACAATTTGGCTAGTGTATCCTTAATCAACATTGGTGTCGGTTTGTTGTATGAGACTGCACAGATAACTCATTGGGCACCGGTATACAGTTGCTGTATCAACGTATATGCTGCCTTCAGTTTCATCCGCATGTCAGAGCCCAGATGAGCAACACGGCTACCTGTAACGGTTTAAGAATTCGCTGTTAAACCGGATATTTTAGAGATGGTTAATCAAGCTCTTTTCACAAGGTACTTACCAAATATCGCAGACGTCATAGCATTTACTTGATGCTTCAACCCGGTTAGCTCTTCCGCCACTGGTTTAAGAGCTGCCTCGGCGTCTTCATCCCGCTTCAACAAAGCAGCCTTTTCAATTTCCTAGTTGGCATGTTCAGTCTTCAAACTGCCTTTCAGTTGTTCCATGGCTGTCAAAGTTCCTTTTAGTTCATCTTTGGCCTTGGTGGTCTCTGCTTGCTGGGACTTGATATTCTCTTGAAGATCGGAAATTTGGGAACCTTTGTTGTTTATATCAGCCTGCAACAGTCAGATGATGAAGATGTTAATATTTTTCTCAAAGTCCCAAGCATATAACAAGTTATACACTTGGCACTTGGGGACTAATGCGGATTTCTTTTGTCCTGCTTATTATTTAAAGTCCCAAGACTCAATACAAGCATTAATCTTTGCACTTGGGGGCTAATGTGTACTTGATCAGAAAATAAAAAGGCAAGGGAATTGACAAAATGCAGTATGGAACATAAAGTCCCGGTTCATCTTAATAAGATAAACCGGCCCTTGGGGGCTACTCAGTTGAAGTGTTCTTTATCCCAAAATTCCTGGTTTATCTTCAAGAGACAAACCGGCCCTTGGGGGCTACAATGTAGTGGATATACAAAACAAGAAAGATTGAAGTGTTTGGAAGATTACCTCATAGCGCTCCTTCATCATGTTCACCAAACCGGCCTCATAATCTTGGCTTGTGTATAAGCGGTTTAGGAATCCATAATGGAGCTCCTGGGAAGTAAGATTAACATAGCTGGATAAAGCTGTCTTCTCTTTCCCCTTGCCCATAGCAGCAAATTCTTCCTAGGCAGTATGCTTTGATAAGGCAACCGGATTACCTGGGTCGGTGTGACCAGTACTGGTGATAATAACATCATCATCGCCACCTTCTGACGGGCTCGGCGGATTGACAATATCTCTGACTGGGTTTGGCGGATCAGCAGCTGGGCTCGGCGGATCAGCAGCCGGACTTGGAGGAGTAGCATGCGGGCTTGATGGATCAACATGAGTAGCCGGGTCAGCTTCTGGCGGATCAGCATCAGTGTTTGGACCTTGTGGGGCAGAATCATCCATGACAATATCAGTGTCTCTACCAGCGCCTTCTGGGGTCCTCTCCGGTTCAACTTCATCAGTGGGGGTACTGGTTTTGGCTTTCTTGCTCGGTCGGGCTTTTGGCACTACAATATCAAACAAAGGTTAGTATGGTAAACCGATGCATGAAGGAAAAAGCTGAAGGGCAGTATGCTTACCTAGTGACGGTCTTGAGGGGAGGCAATTGCGTGGTTGATGAGTCGCCATATGAAGAATTGGAAGTCACCTGATAATTCAAATCAGATGGATTAAGTGGGTATCGGAAGCAACCTGCCATGGGATAAGGTTTATTAAAAGAGGAAGAGACCTCTGGACGACGTTTCTGGTTTGGAGTGTCTGGTAAACCGGAGGAAGTGACTTGCTAGCCACTATGCCAAGTTGTGCGACGACCTTCATGTTGTTGTGTCTTCAAAGAAAATTGTGGATCTAAATGAGCAAGAGAGTGAGAGGATTTTACTTTCCGAACTGCACGGCGAAGTTTTTGAACCGGCACATGAGGAAAGGGAGATTACCTCTACATGGTCGGCACGACTGGCTTCCACATCATCCTGGTAATAGTTACTGTCAATAAGGTGTACGAAAAATAAGCCAATGGAGTCAAGTTCTACCTCTTGTTCCGATTCCTCGATATCCTCGGGCGGATCAGAGGACTCGGAGGTTTTCTTCTTGGATGGTTTCTTTGTGACTTTGCTTTTGGCACGAGGAGCCCTCGTCGGTTTATCTTGAGCTTTCCTCTTCCAGAAGGAATCTCTGGCCTGTAAAATTAAACAAAGGATTATTATAGCAGTGTTAAAACGGAGACGGATCAAAAAGCACAAGGTTAAAAAATTTACCGATGGCGGTTTGTTGGAGGCATAAAAAGGGCGCAGCCCAGTTTTGCTGCATTCAGCGATCGGTTCGTCCAACATCTTCTTCACAGATTCAGTGCCTTAATCATCAGTCATTTCTATTTCATTAAATCGTTGAGGATCCTTGATGTTGCCAGTATACTCATGCATCAACCCGGAGTGGCGGCTTAAAGGTAGGATACTCCATGAAACCCAGCAACGAACGAGGTCAACGCCGGTTAAGCCGTTTGCTAGGAAGGCCCGGAGCTTAGCAAGTTGAGGTGCATAAGTCTGTCGTTCTTTGCCAGTGAGCCGTTGAGGCAGTGGATGTTCATTGCGGAGCCGGTGAGCACAGTAACCCGGCAAAAGATTTTCTTCAACAGGAGCAGTGTTATGACAATAAAACCATGTTTGGTTCCAGTCTTTGGGGTGGCTGTGATGTTTGGCATGAGGGAAATCAACTTCTTTCCTCTTCTGGATTGACACTCCACCAAGTTCAATGTTGGGACCGTCAAATAATTCAGTTCGGCGGTTTAGATGGAAAAATTCCCAGAAGAGCTCAACAGATGGTTCTTCTTGAAGGTAAACTTCATAGAATACTTGGAAATTACATATGTTGGACCCAGAATTCGGTCCAATATCTTGTGGATGGAGTTGGAAGCTAGCAAGTACATCCCGGAAAAACTTTGATCTGGGGGGGCTAAATCCTCGGTCTAGATGCTGCATAAACACAATCACTTCTCCATCTTGAGGTTCAGGAGGACATTCAGGGCCAGGGACTCGCCAATGAAGGACATTTTTCTTGGCCAAAGCGCCAGTCAGAACATATCCATTGAGTTGCGTTTCTGTGATCCGGGAAGGAACCCAGTTGCAAGCGGCGAATTGCTTGGTCATTTTCGAAAACAAACTGTAAAAGAAAATGTGAAGGCTGATTTATGATTCAAGGTTGATGTGGATTAACCGGTGTTAAATCGGGGAATTTAATCAGGCATATATGTAAGGTAAATCGGAAACTACTACTCAAGTCAAGATGGCGGTTTAAGTGAGGGCTAATGGTATCTGGCGGATTATCAACTACTAAAGATTAAACCACCTTTAACGGAAGAAGCAGATTTGAAATCTGCTAAGTGTTGCAGAAACAAGTTTCACAAGATGGTGATATAATTTTGGATCTATGGTGGTTCAGTAGAGAAATTTTTCTGAGCCCTACAATGGCGTCAAGCGGAACAGAGAAGGTTCAGATGAGGATCTATCCAGGAGCGGCAAGATGCCGTAGTACGACAGATTAAAACTACGGATCCAGCTGCAAAAGGAGACTGTCAGGCCTAGCTAGATTCAGTAAGATGCTAAAGGAAAAGCAGATAAACGCTGATGAACACCGACGAACACTGAAGAAACTTCGAAACCCTAATGCAAGATTTAATAAGTGAAGGAAGGGAATATTTACCAGGGCCACGCAGCAGCGGAGGAGCGTCGCAGATCTCTGGTACAAACAGGTTGATGCAGCGGCCTAGTCGGTGCAGGGTGAAGGGTCGACGGCGGCGGCGATGCTTGAGTGCTTCGGGGTCGCAAGGAGGAAGACGATTGAAGAGGCAAGGGGGAAAATGGAAGGGACCCCGGTTTTATTTATAAAGAAAAGGGATAAACGGCAGGCGCGAGAATTGAGGGGCCTGAAGCGGCAAAAGGGGGCGCAGCTGTCGCCTTGATCTTTGGGAATTAATTAAATGAATAGAATATTTATTATCTTTTTATACAGAGATGACATCATGACGATTCACTGCAGCATTCAGAAGATGACGTCACAGTGGTTTACCAAAGTTTACAAGGAGAAGACAACATGGCGGTTTACGAGAATCATTAGAAGATGTTCACGGAATTTTTCTAAGTATTGAAGATTGACATGAACAGGTTCAAATCAATCTGGCGCCTAATGTTGAGGATATAACTACTGAGTGTAAACCGCCCAGGAGGGGCCGGTTCACGCTCAACTATACTGAAGCCCATGAAGACAAAGAAGATGGCGCTTTACTGATAAGGCTTAGAGGCCCAGAGCCCAGAGGCGGATTAGGGCCCATAGTGGTAAACCGCCATAGTTGTATAACTTGTATTGTAAGTTAGGGAAAGGGAGAGACTGAGCCGGAAACTTGTATGAGTCAGCCTCAGGACTCTGTAAACCAGCCGGGCGTCAACCTGTGTATATAAAGGGACGACCCGGTGGCGGTTCAGGGACAAAAAAACAACAACTCGAGACGCATGCAAAGCGTATTAGCTCCCTGGTCATCGAAACCCCAATAATCCCATCACAACTAGACGTAGGCTTTTACATTCAACGTAAGGGGCCGAACTAGTATAAAACTCTCATGTCCCTTGTCCGGTTTAACCCCTTCAGGCTAATCTCGTTGCGATGGCTCCACGACTAAGTCCTTCTGCTAGGACATCTGACGTGATATTTCCATGACACATAGCATTAACTATCAACTCCTCTTTACTCCCATACGTCATACTCCAGTTACTCGGGTTTAAGATTCTGTCACTCTTGCAACCCACCATAAGAGAACCATGAACATGTTGCAACACCCTATAGAGGGGGGCCCCTCACATTTGTACGAGATGGCTGGCACCATAGGACAGCACCATAAATAAATATACAATCAAACCAACCAAGATCACGATTAACCCATAGGACAAAACTGATCTACTCAAACATCATAGGATAACCATAGATCATTGGGAAATAATACATGGAGTTGAGCACCATGTTTAAGTAGAGATTACAACGGGGAGAAGAGGTGCTACACCTCTGCATAGAGGGGGGAAGTTGGTGTTGAAGGTAGCAAGATTGTCGATGTAGATCGCCATCACGATGCTAGCCCCGGCGGCACTCCCGCGCCACCTAGAGAGAGGGGGAGAGAGCCCCCTCCTTCTTCTTCTTCCTTGGCCTCCACCTAGATGGGAGAAGGGTTCCCCCTCTGGTCCATGGTCTCAATGGCGGCGAAGGGGCGGCTGTTGGGGAACAAAGTAATTTCAAAAAAATTCCTATGCACACGCAAGATCATGGTGATGCATAGCAACGAGAGGGGAGAGTTGTCCACGTACCCTCGTAGACCGAAAGCAGAAGCGTTAGCACAACGTGATTGATGTAGTCGTACATCTTCATGGCCCGACTGATCAAGCACCGAAAGCACGGTACCTCCGAGTTCTTGCACACGTTCAGCTCGATGGTGTCCCTCGAACTCCGATCCAGCCGAGTGTCGAGGGAGAGTTCTGTCAGCATGACGGCGTAGTGACGATGATGATGTTCTACTGTCGCAGGGCTTCACCTAAGCACTGCTACAATATTATCGAGGAGGACTATGGTGGAGGGGGGCACCGCACATGGCTAAGAGATCAATGATCAATTGTTGTGTCTATGGGGTGCCCCTGCCCCCGTATATAAAGGAGTGGAGGAGGGGAGAGGGCCAGCCCCTATGGCGCGCCCTGGAGGAGTCCTACTCCCACCGGGAGTAGGATTCCTCCCCTTCCATGTATTAGGAGTAGGAGACAAGGAAGGGGAGAGGGAAGAGAAGGAAGGAGGGGGCGCCGCCCCTCCCCCTAGTCCAATTCGGACTAGTCATTGGGGGGGGCGCGCGGCCTGCCTCTCTCTCTCCCCTAAAGCCCAATAAGGCCCATATACTTCTTCCCCCGTATTCCCGTAACTCCCTAGTACTCCGAAAAAATACCCGAACCACTCGGAACCTTTCCGATGTCCGAATATAGTCGTCCAATATATCGATCTTTACGTCTTGACCATTTCTAGACTCCTTGTCATGTCACCAATATCATCCTGGACTCCGAACTCATTCGGTACATCAAAACTCATAAAATCATAATAAAACTGTCATCAAAACCTTAAGCGTGCAGACCCTACGGGTTTGAGAACTATGTAGACATGACCAAGACACGTCTTCGGTCAATAACCAATAGCGGAACCTGGATGCTGATATTGGTGCCCACATATTCTACGAAGATCTTTATCGGTCAAACCGCATAACAACATATGTTGTTCCTTTTGTCATCGGTATGTTACTTGCCCGAGATTCGATCATCGGTATCTCAATACCTAGTTCAATCTCGTTACTGGCAAGTCTCTTTACTCGTTATGTAATGCATCATCCCGCAACTAACTCATTATTCACATTGTTTGAAAGGCTTATAGTGATGTGCATTACCGAGAGGGCCCAGAGATACCTCCCCGACAATCAGAGTGACAAATCCTAATCTCGAAATACGCCAACTCAACAAGTACCTTCGGAGACACCTGTAGAGCTCCTTTATAATCACCCAGTTACGTTGTGACGTTTGGTAGCACACAAAGTTTTCCTCCGGTAAACAGGAGTTGCATAATCTCATAGTCATAGGAACATGTATAAGTCATGAAGAAAGCAATAGCAATATACTAAACGTTCAAGTGCTAAGCTAACGGAATGGGTCAAGTCAATCACATCATTCTCCTAATGATGTGATCCCGTTAGTCAAATGACAACTCATGTCTATGGCTAGGAAACTTAACCATCTTTGATTCATGAGCTAGTCAAGTAGAGGCATACTAGTGACACTATGTTTGTCTATGTATTCACACATGTATTATGTTTCCGGTTAATACTATTCTAGCATGAATAATAAACATTTATCATGAAATAAGGAAATAAATAATAATTTTATTATTGTCTCTAGGACATATTTCCTTCAGTCTCCCACTTGCACTAGAGTCAATAATCTAGTTCACATCGCCATGTGATTTAACACCATTATTCATATCTGTATATGATTAACACCCATAGTTCACATCGTCATGTGACCAACACCGAAAGGGTTTACTAGAGTCAATAATCTAGTTCACATCGCTATGTGATTAACCCCCAAAGAGTTCTAAGGTGTTATCATGTTTTCCTCGTGAGAGAAGCTTAGTCAATGGGTCTGTCACATTCAGAGCGTATGTATTTTGCAAATATTCTATGTCTACAATGCTCTGCACGGAGCTACTCTAGCTAATTGCTCCCACTTTCAATATGTATCCAGATTGAGACTCAGAGTCATCTGGATCGGTGTGAAAGCTTGCACCGATGTAACTCTTTACGACGGGCTCTTTTATCACCTCCATAATCGAGACATATTTCCTTAGTCCTCACTAAGGATATTCTTGACCAATGTCCAGTGATCTACTCCTAGATCACTATTGTACTCCCTTGCCAAATTCAGAGCAAGGTATACAACAGGTCTGGTACATAGCATAGCATACTTTATAGAACCTATGACTGAGGCATAGGGAATGACTTTCATTCTCTTTTCTATTTTCTGCCATGGTCGGGATTTGAGTCTTACTCAATTTCACACCTTTGCAACACAGGCAAGAACTCTTTCTTTGACTGTTCCATTTTGAACTATTTCAAAATCTTGACAAGGTATGTACTTATTGAAAAACTTATCAAGCGTCTTGATCTATCTCAATAGATCTTGATGCTCAATATGTAAGTAGCTTTACTGAGGTCTTTCTTTTAAAGAACTCCTTTCAAATACTCCTTTATGCTTTCCAGAAAAATTCTACATCATTTCTGATTAAGAATATGTTACTCACATATATTTATGAGAAAGGCGGTAGTGCTCCCACTCACTTTATTGTAAATATAGGCTTCACCGCAAGTCTGTATAAAACTATATGCTTTGATCAACTTATCAAAGCGTATATTCCAACTCTGAGATGCTTGCACCAATCCATAGATGGATCGCTGGAGCTTGCACATTTTGTTAGCACCTTTAGGACTGTCAAAACCTTCCGGTTGCATCATATACAACTCTTCTTTAAGAAAACCATTAATGAATGCAGTTTTGACATCCATTTGCCAGATTTCATAAAATGTGGCAATTTCTAACATGATTTGGACAGACTTAAGCATCGCTACAGTTGAGAAAATCTCATTGTAGTCAACATCTTGAAATTGTCAAAAACCTTTTTGTGACAAGTCGAGCTTTGTAGATAGTAACACTACTATCAGCGTCTGTCTTCCTCTTGAATATCCATTTATACAATATGGCAACTCCACCAAAGTCCACACTTTGTTCTCATACATGGATCCCATCTCAGATTTCATGGCCTCAAGACATTTCGCGGAATCTGGGCTCATCATCGCTTCCTCATAGTTTGTAGGTTCATCATGGTCTAGTAACATGACTTCCAGAACAGGATTACCGTACCACTCTGGTGCGGACTGTACTTTGGAAGACCTACGAGGTTTTGTAGTAACTTAATCTGAAGTTTCATGATCATCATCATTAGCTTCCTCACTAATTGGTGTAGGAATCACTGGAACTGATTTATGTGATGAACTACTTTCCAATTTGGGAGAAGGTACAAATTACCTTATGAAGCTCGACTTTCCTCCCACTCACTTCTTTCAAGAGAAACTCCTTCTCTAGAAAGGATCCATTCTTAGCATCGAATGTTTTGCCTTCGGATCTATGATAGAAGGTGTACCCAACAGTTTCCTTTGGGTATTCTATGAATACGCACTTCTCCGATTTGGGTTCGAGCTTATGAGGTTGAAACCTTTTTCACATAAGCATCGCAACTCCAAACTTTAAGAAACAACAACTTAGGTTTACTGCTAAACCATAGTTCATACGGTGTCGTCTCAACGGATTTAGATAGTGCCCTATTTAAAGTGAATGCAGCTATCTCTAATGCATAACCCCAAAATTATAGTAGTAAATCGGTAAGATACATCATAGATCGCACCATATCCAATAAAGTGCGGTTACGACGTTCAGACACACCATTACGCTGTGGTGTTCCATGTGGCGTGAACTGTGAAACTATTCCATATTGTTTAAAATGAAGGCCAAACTGGTAACTCAAATATTCTTCTCTATGATCAGATTGTAGAAACTTTATTTTCTTGTTACGATGATTCTCCACTTCACTATGAAATTCTTTGAACTTTTCAAATGTTTCAGACTTGTGCTTCATTAAGTACATATATGCATATCTGCTCAAATCATCTGTGAAGGTCGGAAAATAACGATACCTGCCACGAGCATCAACACTCATTGGACCGGATACATCCGTATGTATTATTTCCAACAAGTTAGTAGCTCGTTCCATTGTTTCGAAGAACAGAGTTTTAGTCATCTTGCCCAAAAGGCACGGTTCACAAGCATCAAATGATTCATAACCAATTGATTCCAAAAATCCATCTTTATGGAGTTTCTTCACGTGCTTTACACCGGTATGACCCAAACGGCAGTGCCACAAATAAGTTGCACTATCATTATTAACTTTGCATCTTTTGGCATCAATATTATGAATATGTGTATCACTATGATCGAGATCCAACAAACTATTTTCATTGGGTGTATGACCATTGGAGGTTTTATTCATGTAAACAGAGCAACAATTATTCTCCGACTTTAAATGAATAACCGTATTGCAATAAACATGATCAAATCATATTCATGCTCAACGCAAACGGCAAATAACATTTATTTAGGTTTAACACTAATCCCGAAAGTATAGGGAGTGTGCGATGATGATCATATCAATCTTGGAACCACTTCCAACACACATCATCACTTCACCCACAACTAGTCTCCGTTTATTCTGTAACTCATGTTTCGAGTTACTAATTTTTAGCAACCGAACAAGTATCAAATACTCAGGGGCTACTATAAACACTAGTAAGGTACACATCAATAACCTGTATATCAAATATACCCTTGTTCACTTAGCCATCCTTCTTATCCACCAAATATTCAGGGCATTTCTGCTTCCAGTGACCATTTCCTTTGCAGTGTAAGCACTTAGTTTCAGGCTTTGGTCCAGCTTTGGGCTTCTTCGCGGGAGTGACAACTTGCTTGTCATTCCACTTGAAATTCCCTTTCTTTCCCTTTGCCCTTTTCTTGAAACTAATGGTCTTGTCAATCATCAACACTTGATGCTCCTTCTTGATTTCTACCTTCGTTGATTTTAACATCGCGAAGAGCTCGGGAATCGTTTTCGTCATCCTTTGCATACTATAGTTCATCACGAAGTTCTACTAACTTGGTGATGGTGACTAGAGAATTCTGTCAATCACTATCTTATCTGGAAGATTAACTCCCACTTGATTCAAGCGATTGTAGTACCCAGACAATCTAAACACATGCTCACTAGTTGAGCAATTCTCCTCCATCTTTTTAGCTATAGAACTTGTTGGAGACTTCATATCTCTCAACTCGGGTATTTGCTTGAAATATTAACTTCAACTCCTCGAACATCTCATATGGCCCATGATGTTCAAAACGTCTTTGAAGTCCCGATTCTAAGCCATTAAGCATGGTGCACTAAACTATCAAGTAGTCATCGTATTGAGCTAGCCAAACGTTCATAATGTCTGCATCTGCTCCTGCAATAGGTTTGTCACCTAGCGGTGCATCAAGGACATAATTCTTCTATGCAGCAATGAGGACAATCCACAGATCACGAATCCAATCCGCATCATTGCTACTAACATCTTTCAACACAGTTTTCTCTAGGAACATATCAAAATAAACATATGAAAGCAACAACGCGAGCTATTGATCTACAACATAATTTGCAAAATACTACCAGGACTAAGTTCATGATAAATTTAAGTTCAATTAATCATATTACTTAAGAACTCCCACTTAGATAGACATCTCTCTAATCATCTAAGTGATCACGTGATCCAAATCAACTAAACCATAACCGATCATCACGTGAAATGGAGTAGTTTTCAATGGTGAACATCACTATGTTGATCATATCTACTATATGATTCACGCTCGACCTTTCGGTCTCAGTGTTCCGAGGCCATATCTGCATATGCTAGGCTCGTCAAGTTTAACCTGAGTATTCTGCATGTGCAAAACTGGCTTACACCCATTGTAGATGGACGTAGAGCTTATCACACCCAATCATCACGTGGTGTCTGGGCACGACAAACTTTGGCAATGGTGCATACTCAAGAAGAACACTTTTATCTTGAAATTTAGTGAGAGATCATCTTATAATGCTACCGTCAATCAAAGCAAGATAAGATGCATAAAATATAAACATCACATGCAATCAATATAAGTGATATGATATGGCCATCATCATCTTGTGCCTGTGATCTCCATCTGTGAAGCACCGTCATGATCACCATCGTCACCGGCGCGACACCTTGATCTCCATCGTACATCGTTATCGTCTCGCTAACTATATCTTCTATGACTATCGCTACCGCTTAGTGATAAAGTAAAGCAATTACAGGGCGATTGCATTGCATACAATAAAGAGACAACCATATGGCTCCTGCCAGTTGCCGATAACTCGGTTACAAACCATGATCATCTCATACAATAAAATATAGCATCACGTCTTGACCATATCACATCACAACATGCCCTGAAAAACAAGTTAGACGTCCTCTACTTTGTTGTTGCAAGTTTTACGTGGCTGCTACGGGAAGAGCAACAACCGTTCTTACCTACGCATCAAAACCACAACGATAATTTGTCAACTTAGTGTTGTTTTAACCTTCTCAAGGACCGAGCGTAGCCACACTCGGTTCAACTAAAGTTGGAGAAACTGACACCCGCCAGCCACCTGTGTGCAAAGCACATCGGTAGAACCAGTCTCGCGTAAGCGTACGCGTAATGTCGGTCCGGGCCGCTTCATCCAACAGTACCGCCAAACCAAAGTATGACATGCTGGTAAGCAGTATGACTTGTATCGCCCACAACTCACTTGTGTTCTACTCCTTCATATAACATCTACGCATAAAACCTGGCTTGGATGCCACTGTTAGGGAACGAAGTAATTTCAAAAAAATTCCTACGCACACGCAAGATCATGGTGATGCATAGCAACGAGAGGGGAGAGTGTTGTCCACGTACCCTCGTAGATCGAAAGCGGAAGCGTTAGCACAACGCGGTTGATGTAGTCGTACGTCTTCATGGCCGGACTGATCAAGCACCGAAATCACGGCACCTCCGAGTTCTTGCACACGTTCAGCTCGATGACTTCCCTCGAACTCCGATCCAACCGAGTGTCGAGGGAGAGTTCCGTCAGCATGATGGCGTAGTGAAGATGATGATGTTCTACTGTCGCAGGGCTTCGCCTAAGCACCGCTACGATATTATCGAGGAGGACTATGGTGGAGGGGGGCACCGCACACGGCTAAGAGATCAATGATCAATTGTTGTGTCTATGGGGTGCCCCCCTGCCCCCGTATATAAAGGAGTGGAGGAGGGGAGAGGGCCAGCCCCTATGGCGCGCCCTGGAGGAGTCCTACTCCCACCGGGAGTAGGATTCCTCCCCTTCCATGTATTAGGAGTAGGAGACAAGGAAGGGGGAGAGGGAAAAGAAGGAAGGAGGGGGCGCCGCCCCTCCCCCTAGTCCAATTCGGACTAGTCATTGGGGGGGCGCGCGGCCTGCCTCTCTCTCTCCCCTAAAGCCCAATAAGGCCCATATACTTCTTCTCCCGTATTCCCGTAACTCCCTGGTACTCCGAAAAATACCCGAACCACTCGGAACCTTTCCGATGTCCGAATATAGTCGTCCAATATATCGATCTTTATGTCTCGACCATTTCGAGACTCCTAGTCATGTCCCCGATCTCATCCGGAACTCCGAACTCCTTCGGTACATCAAAACTCATAAAATCATAATAAAACTGTCATCAAAACCTTAAGCGTGCGGACCCTACGGGTTCGAGAACTATGTAGACATGACCGAGACACGTCTCCGGTCAATAACCAATAGCGGAACCTGGATGCTCATATTGGCCCCCACATATTCTACGAAGATCTTTATCGGTCAAACCGCGTAACAACATATGTTGTTCCTTTTGTCATCGGTATGTTACTTGCCCGAGATTCGATCATCGGTATCTCAATACCTACTTCAATATCGTTACCGGCAAGTCTCTTTACTCATTATGTAATGCATCATCCCGCAACTAACTCATTATTCACATTGCTTGCAAGGCTTATGGTGATGTGCATTACCGAGAGGGCCCAGAGATACCTCCCCGACAATAGGAGTGACAAATCCTAATCTCGAAATACGCCAACTCAACAAGTACCTTCGGAGACACCTGTAGAGCTCCTTTATAATCATCCAGTTACGTTGTGATGTTTGGTAGCACACAAAGTGTTCCTCCGGTAAACGGGAGTTGCATAATCTCATAGTCATAGGAACATGTATAAGTCATGAAGAAAGCAATAGGAACATACTAAACGATCAAGTGCTAAGCTAACGGAATGGGTCAAGTTGATCACATCATTCTCCTAATGATGTGATCTCGTTAATCAAATGACAACTCATGTCTATGGCTAGGAAACATAACCATCTTTGATTCTCGAGCTAGTCAAGTAGAGGCATACTAGTGACACTATGTTTGTCTATGTATTCACACATGTATTTTATGTTTCCGGTTAATACAATTCTAGCATGAATAATAAACATTTATCATGAAATAAGGAAATAAATAATAACTTTATTATTGTCTCTAGGGCATATTTCCTTCAGTCTCCCACTTGTACTAGAGTCAATAATCTAGTTCACATCTCCATGTGATTTAACACCATTATTCATATCTGTATATGATTAACACCCATAGTTCACATCATCATTTGACCAACACCGAAAGGGTTTAGTAGAGTCAATAATCTAGTTCACATCGCTATGCGATTAACACCCAAAGAGTACTAAGGTGTTATCATGTTTTGCTCATGAGAGAAGCTTAGTCAATGGGTCTGTCACATTCAGAGCCGTATGTATTTTGCAAATATTCTATGTCTACAATGCTCTGCACGGAGCTACTCTAGCTAATTGCTCCCACTTTCAATATGTATCCAGATTGAGACTTAAGAGTCATCTGGATCGGTGTGAAAGCTTGCACCGATGTAACTCTTTACGACAGGCTCTTTTATCACCTCCATAATCGAGAAATATTTCCTTAGTCCTCACTAAGGATATTCTTGACCAATGTCCAGTGATCTACTCCTAGATCACTATTGTACTCCCTTGCCAAATTCAGAGCAAGGTATACAATTGGTCTGGTACATAGCATAGCATACTTTATAGAACCTATGAGTGAGGCATAGGGAATGACTTTCATTCTCTTTTCTATTTTCTGCCGTGGTCGGGATTTGAGTCTTACTCAATTTCACACCTTTGCAACATAGGCAAGAACTCTTTCTTTGACTGTTCCATTTTGAACTATTTCAAAATCTTGACAAGGTATGTACTTATTGAAAAACTTATCAAGCGTCTTGATCTATCTCAATAGATCTTGATGCTCAATATGTAAGTAGCTTTACCGAGGTCTTTCTTTTAAAGAACTCCTTTCAAATACTCCTTTATGCTTTCCAGAAAAATTCTACATCATTTCTGATCAAGAATATGTTATTCACATATATTTATCAGAAAGGCGGTAGTGCTCCCACTCACTTTATTGTAAATATAGGCTTCACCGCAAGTCTGTATAAAACTATATGCTTTGATCAACTTATCAAAGCGTATATTCCAACTCTGAGATGCTTGCATCAATCCATAGATGGATCGCTGGAGCTTGCACATTTTGTTAGCACCTTTAGGATTGACAAAACCTTCTGGTTGCATCATATACAACTCTTCTTTAAGAAAACCATTAATGAATGCAGTTTTGACATCCATTTGCCAGATTTCATAAAATGTGGCAATTTCTAACATGATTTGGATAGACTTAAGCATCGCTACAGTTGAGAAAATCTCATTGTAGTCAACACCTTGAAATTGTCGAAAACCTTTTTGCGACAAGTCGAGCTTTGTAGATAGTAACACTACTATCAGCATCTATCTTCCTCTTGAATATCCATTTATGCAATATGGCTTGCCGATCATCGGGCAACTCCACCAAAGTCCACACTTTGTTCTCATACATGGATCCCATCTCAGATTTCATGGCCTCAAGCCATTTCGCGGAATCTGGGCTCATCATCGCATCCTCATAATTCGTAGGTTCATCATGGTCTAGTAACATGACTTCCAGAACAGTATTACCGTACCACTCTGGTGCGGACTGTACTTTGGAAGACCTGCGAGGTTTTGTAGTAACTTAATCTGAAGTTTCATGATCATCATCATTAGCTTCCTCACTAATTGGTGTAGGAATCACTGGAACTGATTTCTGTGATGAACTATTGTCCAATTCGGGAGAAGGTACAAATTACCTTATCAAGCTCTACTTTCCTCCCACTCACTTCTTTCGAGAGAAACTCCTTCTCTAGAAAGGATCCATTCTTAGCATCGAATGTTTTGCCTTCAGATCTGTGATAGAAGGTGTACCCAACAATTTCCTTTGGGTATTCTATGAAGACGCACTTCTCCGATTTGGGTTCAAGCTTATGAGGTTGAAACCTTTTTCACATAAGCATCGCAACTCCAAACTTTAAAAAACAATAACTTAGGTTTACTACTAAACCATAGTTCATACGGTGTCGTCTCAACGGATTTAGATGGTGCCTTATTTAAAGTGAATGCAGCTATCTCTAATGCATAACCCCAAAACGATAGTGGTAAATCGGTAAGATACATCATAGATCGCACCATATCCAATAAAGTGCGATTATGACGTTCGGCCACACCATTACGCTGTGGTGTTCCATGTGGCGTGAACTGTGAAACTATTCCACATTGTTTAAAATGAAGGCCAAACTGGTAACTCAAATATTCTTTTCTATGATCAGATTGTAGAAACTTTATTTTCTTGTTACGATGATTCTCCACTTCACTATGAAATTCTTTGAACTTTTCAAATGTTTCAGAATCGTGCTTCATTAAGTAGATATACGCATATCTGCTCAAATCATCTGTGAAGGTCAGAAAATAACGATACCTGCCACGAGCATCAACACTCATTGGACCGGATACATCCGTATGTATTATTTCCAACAAGTTAGTAGCTCGTTCCATTGTTCCGAAGAACAGAGTTTTAGTCATCTTGCCCAAAAGGCACGGTTCACAAGCATCAAATGATTCATAACCAAGTGATTCCGAAAATCCATCTTTATGGAGTTTCTTCACGCGCTTTACACCGGTATGACCCAAACGGCAGTGCCACAAATAAGTTGCACTATCATTTTTAACTTTGCATCTTTTGGCATCAATATTATGAATATGTGTATCACTATGATCGAGATCCAACAAACTATTTTCAATGGGTGTATGACCATTGGAGGTTTTATTCATGTAAACAGAGCAACAATTATTCTCTGACTTTAAATGAGTAACCGTATTGCAATAAACATGATCAAATCATATTCATGCTCAACGCAAACGCCAAATAACATTTATTTAGGTTTAACACTAATCCCGAAAGTATAGGGAGTGTGCGATGATGATCATATCAATCTTGGAACCACTTCCAACACACACCATCACTTCAACCTCAACTAGTTTTTGTTTATTCTGTAACTCATGTTTCGAGTTACTAATTTTTAGCAACCGAACAAGTATCAAATACTCAGGGGCTACTATAAACACTAGTAAGGTACACATCAATAACATGTATATCAAATATACCCTTGTTCACTTAGCCATCCTTCTTATCCACCAAATATTCAGGGCATTTCTGCTTCCAGTGACCATTTCCTTTGCAGTGTAAGCACTTAGTTTCAGGCTTTGGTCCAGCTTTGGGCTTCTTCACGGGAGTAACAACTTGCTTGTCATTCTACTTGAAGTTCCCTTTCTTTCCCTTTGACCTTTTCTTGAAGCTAGTGGTCTTGTCAATCATCAACACTTGATGCTCTTTCTTGATTTCTACCTTCGTTGATTTCAACATCGCGAAGAGCTCGGGAATCGTTTTCGTCATCCTTTACATACTATAGTTCATCACGAAGTTCTACTAACTTGGTGATGGTGACTAGAGAATTCTGTCAATCACTATCTTATCTGGAAGATTAACTCCCACTTGATTCAAGCGATTGTAGTACCCAGACAATCTGAACACATGCTCACTAGTTGAGCAATTCTCCTCCATCTTTTTAGCTATAGAACTTGCTGGAGACTTCATATCTCTCAACTCGGGTATTTGCTTGAAATATTAACTTCAACACCTCGAACATCTCATATGGCCCATGACGTTCAAAACGTCATTGAAGTCCCGATTCTAAGCCATTAAGCATGGTGCACTAAACTATCAAGTAGTCATCGTATTGAGCTAGCCAAACGTTCATAACGTCTGCATCTGCTCCTGCAGTAGGTTCGTCACCTAGCAGTGCATCAAGGACATAATTCTTCTATGCAGCAATGAGGACAATCCTCAGATCACGAATCCAATCCGCATCATTGCTACTAACATCTTTCAACACAGTTTTCTCTAGGAACATATCAAAATAAACATATGAAAGCAACAACGCGCGCTATTGATCTACAACATAATTTGCAAAATACTACCAGGACTAAGTTCATGATAAATTTAAGTTCAATTAATCATATTACTTAAGAACTCCCACTTAGATAGACATCTCTCTAATCATCTAAGTGATCACGTGATCCAAATCAAGTAAACCATAACCGATCATCACGTGAAATGGAGTAGTTTTCAATGGTGAACATCACTATGTTGATCATATCTACTCTATGATTCACGCTCGACCTTTCGGTCTTAGTGTTCCGAGGCCATATCTGCATATGCTAGGCTCGTCAAGTTTAACCTGAGTATTCTGCGTGTGCAAAACTGGCTTACACCCATTGTAGATGGACGTAGAGCTTATCACACCTGATCATCACGTGGTGTCTGGGCACGACAAACTTTGGCAATGGTGCATACTCAAGGCGAACACTTTTATCTTGAAATTTAGTGAGAGATCATCTTATGATGCTACCGTCAATCAAAGCAAGATAAGATGCGTAAAATATAAACATCACATGCAATCAATATAAGTGATATGATATGGCCATCATCATATTGTGCCTGTGATCTCCATCTACGAAGCACCGTCATGATCACCATCATCACCAGCACGACACCTTGATCTCCATCGTACAATGTTGTCGTCTCGCTAACTATTGCTTCTATGACTATCGCTACCGCTTAGTGATAAAGTAAAGCAATTACAGGGCGATTGCATTGCATACAATAAAGCGACAACCATATGGCTCCTGCCAGTTGCCGATAACTCGGTTACAAAACATGATCATCTCATACAATAAAATATAGCATCACGTCTTGACCATATCACATCACAACATGCCATGCAAAAACAAGTTAGACATCCTCTACTTAGTTGTTGCAAGTTTTACGTGTCTGCTACGGGCAGAGCAAGAACTGTTCTTACCTACGCATCAAAACCACAACGATAGTTTGTCAAGTTAGTGCTGTTTTGACCTTCTCAAGGACCGGGCGTAGCCACACTCGGTTCAACTAAAGTTGGAGAAACTGACACTCGTCAGCCACCTGTGTGCCAAGCACATCGGTAGAACCAGTCTCGCGTAATCGTACGCGTAATGTCGGTCCGGGCCGCTTCATCCAACGATACCGCCAAACCAAAGTATGACATGCTGGTAAGCAGTATGACTTGTATCGCCCACAACTCACTTGTGTTCTACTCGTGCATATGACATCTACGCATGAAACCTGGCTCGGATGCCATTGTTGGGGAACGAAGTAATTTCAAAAAAATTCCTACGCACACGCAAGATCATGGTGATGCATAGCAACGAGAGGGGAGAGTGTTGTCCACGTAACCTCGTAGACCGAAAGCAGAAGCATTAGCACAACGCGGTTGATGTAGTCGTACGTCTTCATGGCCTGACTGATCAAGCACCAAAATCAAGGCACCTCCGAGTTCTTGCACACGTTCAGCTCGATGACGTCCCTCGAACTCCGATCCAGCCAAGTGTCGAGGGAGAGTTCCGTCAGCACGACGGCGTAGTGACGATGATAATGTTCTACCATCGCAGGGCTTCGCCTAGGCACCGCTATGATATTATCGAGGAGGACTATGGTGGAGGGGGGCACCGCACACGGCTAAGAGATCAATGATCAATTGTTGTGTCTATGGGGTGCCCCCTGCCCCCGTATATAAAGGAGTGGAGGAGGGGAGAGGGTCGGCCCCTATGGCGCGCCCTGGAGGAGTCCTACTCCCACCGGGAGTAGGATTCCTCCCCTTCCATGTATTAGGAGTAGGAGACAAGGAAGGGGGAGAGGGAAGAGAAGGAAGGAGGGGGCGCCGCCCCTCCCCCTAGTCCAATTCGGACTAGTCATTGGGGGGGCCTGCCTCTCTCTCTCCCCTAAAGCCCAATAAGGCCCATATACTTCTTCCCCCTTATTCCGGTAACTCCATGGTACTCCGAAAAATAGCCGAACCACTCGGAACCTTTCCGATGTCCGAATATAGTCGTCCAATATATCGATCTTTACGTCTCAACCATTTCGAGACTCCTCGTCATGTCCCTGATATCATTCGGGACTCCAAACTCCTTCGGTACATCAAAACGCATAAAATCATAATAAAATTTTCATCAAAACCTTAAGCGTGCGGACCCTATGGGTTCGAGAACTATGTAGACATGACCGAGACCCGTCTCCGGTCAATAACCGATAGCGGAACCTGGATGCTCATATTGGCTCCCACATATTCTACGAAGATCTTTATCGGTCAAATCGCATAACAACATACGTTGTGCCTTTTGTCATCGGTATGTTACTTGCCCGAGATTCGATCATCGGTATCTCAATACCTTGTTCAATCTCGTTACTGGCAAGACTCTTTACTCGTTTTGTAATGCATCATCCCGCAACTAACTCATTAGTCACATTGCTTGCAAGGCTTATAGTGATGTGTATTACCGAGAGGGCCCAGAGATACCTCCCCGGCAATCGGAGTGACAAATCCTAATCTCGAAATACGCCAACTCAACAAGTACCTTCGGAGACACCTGTAGAGCTCCTTTATAATCACCCAGTTACGTTGTGACGTTTGGTAGCACACAAAGTGTTCCCCCGGTAAACAGGAGTTGCATAATCTCATAGTCATAGGAACATGTATAAGTCATGAAGAAAGCAATAGCAACATACTAAATGATCAAGTGCTAAGCTAACGGAATGGGTCAAGTCAATCACATCATTCTCCTAATGATGTGATCCCGTTAATCAAATGACAATTCATGTCTATGGCTAGGAAACATAACCATCTTTGATTCATGAGCTAGTCAAGTAGAGGCATACTAGTGACACTATGTTTGTGTATGTATTCACACATGTATTATGTTTCTGGTTAATACAAATCTAGCATGAATAATAAACATTTATCATGAAATAAGGAAATAAATAATAACTTCATTATTGCCTCTAGGGCATATTTCCTTCAGCGGGAGCCCCTCCGAGATTGGATCTCCCTCTCTGTTCTCTTCTGCTTCACGCTCCCCATATCTGGCCGAAAACCGTTTCTTATATTCCCGGAGATCCGTAACTCCGATTGCACTGATCTTTTTACACGATTTTTTCTGATATAAGCTTCCATGCGCCCGAAGTACAGCTCCAACCGACGTATGAGGTGAGCACAACCCACGACCACGCGCCAGGAGCCTGGGGCACGCCCTGGTGTATCGTGGCCTATGTGGGCCTCCGTTTGCGGTGATTCCAACTTCCAAAAATCACAAATATTCCAAAATAATTCTCCGTAGAGATTCATCACGCTTGGACTTTGTTTGATATGGATTTTCTGTGATACAAAAACATGCAACAAACAGGAACTGGCACTAGGCACTGGATAAGTAAGTTAGTCCAAATAAGTCATATAAAAAGTTGTCAAAAGTATGTAAAACTTGTCTAATTTTGGCATGAAAGAATCAAAAATTATAGATACGACGGAGGTGTATCAGCATCCCCAAGCTTAATTCCTGCTCGTCCTCGAGCAGGTAAATGATAAAAAAGATAATTTTTGATGTGGAATGCTACCTAGCATAAACTTGATCATATATCTGGTCATGGCATGAATATTAAGACATAAGTGATTCAAAGCAATACTCTATAATTTGACATAAAGACATCAATACTCAGGCATCCCAACAAACAATCATGTCTTTCAAAATATCAACGCTAAAGAAAGCTATCCCTACAAAATCATATAGTCTTGTCATGCCATGTCTTCTTATCACAAAGTATAAATCATGTACAACCTCGAGCACAAGCCGAGCAATTGGTTCATACTTTTTAACGCGCTTCAGCTTTTTCAACCCTCACGCAATACATGAGTGCAAGCCATGGATATATGGGTGGAATAGAGTATGATGATAGGGGTAAATATAAAGAAGACAAAAAAGTAAGAAAGTCTCACATCAATGCGGCTAACCAACAGGCTATGGAGATGCCCGTCAATTGATATCAATGCGAGGAGTAGGGATTGCCATCCAACGAATGCACTAAGAGCTATAAGTGTATGAAAGCTCCAGATGAAAACTAAGTGGGTATGCATCTAATCCTATAATGAAAAATAACCACTAGTATATGAAAGTGACAACATATGGGACTCTCCATATGAAAAACATGGTGCTACTTTGAAGCACAAGTGTGGTAAAGGATACTAACAATGCCCCTTAACTCTTTATTCTTTTTCTTTTTCTTTTTCTTTTTCTCTCTCTTTTTTCCTTTATCTTTTTTCCTTTTTCTCTTTTTTTCTCATCGTGTGGAGTCTCATTCCGACTTGTGAGGGAATCATAGTCTCCATCATCCTTTCCTCACTGGGGCACTGCTCTAAAAATGATGATCATCACACTTCTATTTACTTATAACTCAAAAGGAATAAAAATTACAACTCGATACCTCTATCAAAATATGACTCTATATGAATGCCTTTGGCAGTGTACCAGGAGGTGCAATGATCTAGCGTAACATGTATGAAAAATGATGAACGGTGGCTGAGCCAAGTCATCAAATGGAAGCGGTGGAAGTTGCATGGCAATATATCTCGGAATGGCCATGGAAAAGCCATAATAGGTAGGTATGGTGGCTATTCTGAGGAAGATATAATAAGGCTTATGTGTGATAGATCGTATCATATCACGGGGTTTGGATGCACCGGTGAAGTTTGCACCATGTCTCGAGGTGAGAAACGGCAATGCACAGTACCGCAGAGGCTAGCAAATTAGAGAAAGGTAAGAGTGTGTATAATCCATGGACTCGCATTAGTAATAAAGAACTCACATAATTATTGCAAAAGTTTGTTAGCCCTCGAAGCAAAGTACTACCACGCAACCCCTACGGGGATAGATTGCTAGGAAAAGATCATCGCTCATCCCCGACCGCCACTCATAAGGAAGACAATCAAGGATAAATTGTGCTCCAACTTTCATAGCATAACAGGAGACTATACGTGCATGCTTCGGGAATCACAAACCTTAACACCAAATTCTTACTAACCACAATCCGTTCACTAGTACTTCCCACATATTCCATCTCTATATCGCAAAACTATTGCAAGGAATCAAACATATCATATTCGGTGATCCATAAGTTTTATGTAGGATTTTTCTGACTAACCATGCAAATGACCAATTTCATTTGTCTCTCTAAATAGATATAAGTGAAGCATGAGAGTTCAATTCTTTCTACAAAAGATGATGCTCTAACAAATATAAGTGAAGCAAAAGAGCATTCTATGAACATCAGTTTTCTATGTGAAGAGAAATAGGCAATACAAACTTCAAATGATATAAGTGAAGCACTTGAAGCATTCTATAAAGCCATACTCAAAAGAGAAGTGCGATGAGCATTCTATAAATCAATCATGGACTATCTCAAACCAGCATGGTGCATAAAAGAAAAATTAAAGCTAAATGCAAAAGACGCTCCAAGATTTGCACATATCACATGAACGAAATGAATCTGAAAACATACCGATACTTGTTGAAGAAAGATGGGATGCCTTCCGGGGCATCCCCAAGCTTAGACACTTGAGTCTCCTCGAATATTTACTTGGGGTGCCTTGGGCAACCCCAAGCTTGATCTCTTGCCTCTCCTCCTTCTCCTCATATCAAGACCTCCTCGATCTTCGAACACTTCATCCGCACAAAACACAACAGAAATAAATGACTCTCTAAAACTTCCGGATTGTCTCCCTGGCAGCACTTTCTTTATAGCCATTAAGCTAGGCATAAAGTGCTCAAGTAATGGATCCACCCGAATCCCAAGGTATATCAAAGCCAATTTTAATTAACAAAGATTTGGCATTTAGTAGTGAGCACAAAGCAACATATATCAAGCAATGACGAAGTCTAACTCTCTTCCTATGCATCGGCATGTCATACAAGAACAATTCATGCACATCAAGTAAAGGCCAATACATAGCATAAGTAGTTTCTTACAATTTTATCGTGTTGGAAACATAGAGAGGTGGAGATATAGTTTCTCTCTCATAATAATTGCATGTAGGAGCAGAAAGCACATGCATATTGTATTCATCAAAATTATCACGTGCAACGGTAAAAGGCAACCCATCAATATAATCCTTAATAAGAAAATACTTCTCCGATATAGTGTAGTTGGGAGAATTCAAAAAGATAATAGGACTATCATGTGTGGGTGCAATACCAACAATTTCATATTTAACATCAGGATATTTCAATAGCATACCTCATATTGGCATCTTGGCCACAAGCATAGCAAGCATCATCAAAAAGGGATATTTCAAACGAATCAACGGGATCAAAGCAATTATCATAGCATTCATCCTTCGGTAAGAATGAAGGGACATTAAACAATGTATGAGTTGAAGAGTTATTCTCATTAGAAGGTGGGCATGGGTAGCTAATCCGCTCTTGCTCCTTTTGTTCTTCGCCCATCATCTTTTTCATCCAATGAGCTCACAGTTTCATCAATTCCTTCTTCCATAGACTCCTGCAAAACATTAGTCTCTTCTTGGACAACGGAGAATCTCTCAATAAATGCATCAATATCGGAATTGTATTTATAATTATCATAGCAATATTTAAGGATGGCAAAATTTTCATGTCTATAAACTGAATGATCAAAATCTTCAAACTTTATAAACAAAGATTCAATTTCATAAGGACCCTTAAAAGCAACAAATTCTTCTATTCATTTCACATCATACTAATCATATATATCATTAGCATAAGAAGCCAAGGTTTCATTATCATTAAATTTGCATGTGAAGGGAAGATGTGGAGCATTCATCATAGAGCAACAAGTGTAATCATATCTCAAGCATAGCTCCCGAGCATACCAATGCAATATATGAATTTGATCCCATAACAATTTCCCTTTTTGTGTCAAGTGATAATCCCTAAAGCATTCACGTTGATCCAACGTTACTCCCATTATCAAGTTGAATGGGGTTTTCTCACATTATCAAAGTAGTGCATAATATTTTTCACATAACGAGCATCAAGGGTTTTAGGAGGTTCCCTATCTCCATGAGTAGCAAGTACCACTAATTTTTTTGGTGTTTTGTGTTCCATATCCATAACTAAAGATAGAGAACAACTTAGAACTGAAAATAAAAACTACTTAGTGATAAAGAAAACAAGCACACACGAGAATATTCACCCCACGCTATAGCTCCCCGGCAACGGCGCCCGAAAAAGGTCTTGATTACCCACAAGTATAGGGGATCATTTGTAGCCTTCTTCGATAAATAAGATTGTCGAACACAATGAGGAGTTAAAGGCAGAACAGATATTCCCTCAACTCCTATCGACCACCGATACAACTCTAGGCACACTTGACGTTTGCTTTACCTAGAACAAGTATTGAAATATTTTGCAAGAATTAAACTACAAGTACTTTGTGAGAATAAAACTATGAATAAAATGCAAGGTAGTAGAGTGGATAGCTTTTGTCAACAAGAAAGTCAATTGTCCCTAGGCAATCGATAACAAGTACCGGTAATCATTCTTGCAATTTTATATGAGGGAGAGGCATGAGCTAACATACTTTCTCTACTTGGATCATATGCACTTATGATTGGAACTCTAGCAAGCATCCGCAACTACTAAATATCATTAAGGTCGTGAAACCGAAACCATAGCATTAAGTATCAAGTCCTCTTTACTCCCATATGTCATACTCCACTTACTCGGGTTTAAGCTTATGTCACTCTCGCAACCCACCATAAGCGAACCATGAACATATTGAAACACCCTACAGCGGGGGCCCCTCACATTTGCACGAGACGGAGGGCATCGTACGACAGCATCATAAATAAAATATACAATCATACCAACAAAGATCCCGATTAACCCATAGGACAAAACAGATCTACTCAAACATCATAGGATAACCATAGATCATTGGGAAATAATATATGGAGTTGAGCACCATGTTTAAGTAGATATTACAGCGGGGAGAAGGGGGGTTGCACCGCTGCATAGAGGGGGAGAGAGTTGGTGTTGATGGTAGCAAGATTGTTGATGTAGATCGTCGTCACAATCCTAGCCCCGGCGGCACTCCGGCGCCATCGGGAGAGAGGGGGAGAGATCCCTCTCATTCTTCTTCTTCCTTGCCCCCCCCCCCTAGATGGGAGGAGAGTTCCCCCTCTGGTCCATGGCCTGCATGGTGGCAGAGGGGCAGGAGCCCCTCCGAGATTGGATCTCCCTCTCTGCTCTCTTCTGTTTCGCGCTCCCTAGATCTGTCCAAAAACCGTTTCTTATATTCCCAAAGATCCATAACTCCAATTGCGCTGATCTTTTTACACGTTTTTTCCATTATATAAGCTTCCATGCGCCTGAAGTACATCTCCAACCGATGTATGAGGTGAGCACAACCCACCACCACGCGCCAGGGGCCTGGGGTATGCCCTAGTTTATCGTGGTCTATGTGGGCCTCCATTTGCGGTGATTCCAACTCCCAAAAATCGCAAATATTCCAAAATAATTCTGCATAGAGTTTCATCACGTTTGGACTTCGTTCGATATGGATTTTCTGCGATACAAAAACATGCAACAAACAGGAATTGGCACTGGGCACTGGATAAGTAAGTTAGTCCAAATAAATCATATAAAAATTTGCCAAAAGTATGTAAAACTTGTATAATATTGGCATGAAACAATCAAAAATTATAGATACGATGGAGGTGTATAAGCTACAAGCAAAGCTGACTCATCCATCTCTGGATAAGGTTTGCTCTAATTGTCTTTGCTCGAAGACATAGGATTTGGTTGAGCATCACATCAGTCACTCTGAATTTACTCACTTGGACCCTACTTAACAGTACGGTGGTTCCTATGACTCAATAAAGAAGGAAGGAAACTATGAAACAGCTAGGTCTTCACACTCCATAGTCTTCGAGTGGATATCTTCACATTTCATAATCTTCATCGTGAATGTCTTCACGAACCACCATTATCTTCAATGTCTTCACGCATTTTGAGGGGTCATCTTAGGTAGGTAAACCGAATCATGAGGGACTACTACCTATGTTATCCTGCAATTCTCACAAACACATTAGGCCCTCAACCACGTTTGTCGTCAATACTCCAAAACCAACTAGGGGTGGCACCAGATGCACTTACAGAGACGTTCTGGGTGCTCATCTTCTACGATCATATTGTGCATGATCACACAGGCAATCATCACCTTCCATAGTTTCTGCGTGCTCCAAGTATTAGCAGGATACCGAATGATGCTACGTCAAGATTGCAAAACACTAAAGGCATGCTCGACGTCCTTCCTAGCACTCTCTTGCTCTTGGGCAAGTCTTTTCCTCTTCTCTCCGATAGGGCTGGGGGTTGTCTTCACAATAGTTGTCCACTGAGGATAGATACCGTCACCCAGGTAGTATCCTTTGTCGTAGTTGTGGCCGTTGATAGTAAAGTTCAACGGTGGGCTGTTGCCTTCGGCAAGCCTAACAAACACCGTCGAGTGCTTGATATGTCTCCAACGTATCTATAATTTATGAAGTATTCATGCCATGTTTACAATAGTTTTATATGATTTTGGTATGATTTGATTAGAACTAACCCGGACTGACGTTGTTTTCAGCAGAACTACCGTGGTGTTGTTTTTGTGTAGAAACAAAAGTTCTCAGAATGAGCTGAAAATCAACGGAGATTTTTTCTGGAAAATATAAAAAATACTGGAACGAAAAGTTATTGAAGGGGAGTCCCGTGGGCCCCACGAGGGTGGAGGGTGCCCCACCCTCCCGGGGCGCGCGCCCTGCCTTGTGGACTCTCTGTGGGGCCCACTGGCTTGTTCTCGATGCCAATCTCTCCTATAAATACCTAGACCTCCAGAAAATAACCTAGATCGGAAGTTCCGCCGCCGCAAGCCTCTATAGCCATGAGAAATCAATCTAGGCCCTCTCTGGCACCCTGTCAGAGGGGGCCATCATCACCGGAGGCCATGGGGAAGTATCCCGGAGGGGCCATCATCGCCATAAAGGCCAAGATCTAGAGGGAGAACCTCTCCCCATCCAGGGGTAGGCCATGGAGGAGGAAGCACGAGGGGGAGAACCTCTCGGTGGCGCCGGAGTGCCATCGGGAGGGGAATCATCGTCGCGGTGATCGTCTTCATCAACATCACCATCATCATCACCATCCTCACATCTTTTACGCGGTCCACTCTCCCGCACCCTGCTGTAATCCCTACTTGAATATGGTGCTTTATGCCACATATTATGATCCAATGATGTGTTGCCATCCGATGATGTTTTGAGTAAATATCCTTTGTCATTGGGTTGATTCATGATCTAGATTGGTATGAGTAGTATGTTTTATTTTGGTGTTGTCCTATTTTGCCCTCCATGTCGCGCATGCGTGAGGGATTCTCGCTGTAGGGTGTTGCAATACGTTCATGATTCTCTTATAGTGGGTTGGTTGAGTGACAGAAGCATAAACCCGAGTTAGGGGGTTGTTGCGTAGGGGATAAAGGGGACTTGATAGGTTAATACTATGGTTGGGTTTTACCTTAATGATCTTTAGTAGTTGCGGATGCTTTCTAGAGTTCCAATCATAAGTGCATATGATCCAAGAAGAGAAAGTATGTTAGCTTATGCCTCTCCCGCATATGAAATTGCAATAGTGATTACCGGTCTTGTTAACAATTTCCTAGGATAATTCCGCACACTGACCCATCATTATTCCACACTTGCTATTTATATTATTTAGTAATATATTCTGACTCTATGATAACAACACCTAGTTTTATATTTTAGATCTCCGATGCCATGCAAAGTTATCCACTTCATACCCATAACATTGTTTTCTTTCTCGTTTCTAGTTGGAAGAAAACGTTCGGTGTACATAGAGTCGTATCAGTGGCAGATAGGACTTGAGAGAATATTGATCTTGCCTTTAGCTCCTTGTGGGTTCGACACTCCATACTTATCACTTCCACCTTTGGGAATTTCTATGATTATTCCTTGCACTTAGGGATTATCAAGCTCTTTACTGGCGCCGTTGCCGGGGAGCAATAGCGTGGGGTTGATATTCTCGTGTATGCTTGTTTGCTTTATTCACTAATTAGTTTTTGTTTTCCCTTTTTAGTTTTGCTTAGTTGTGGGTGAAATATAAAAAAAATTAAAGAATGAAAATACAAAAATAGTTACTTGCCTCATATGCCTAAAATGTTTTTCAAAAAGAGAAGTGATTGGAAAGTTATGCATTGGAGAAGTGAGGGTCGACCTTGAGCACTTGTGTTCATGCTCAAGGAAACAATGTAAAAAATTTCATGGAAGTTTCTCTGAATATAATTATCCCCTTGTATATATCCATTGTATTATCAAAATAATGTGCCAAGCTTTGGTTTTAGGATGATTAGATTGCTTGTTTACTATGTGCAGTACAAAAACAGAAACTTTGGTTGTAGCGAGTGAATTTACAATTTTTTATTGGAAAGTCAAATAGGTCTGAAACTTTTTGCACATTACTTATGTACAATTTTTAAAAAATTCCATACTTTTTGACAATTTTTGGAGTTACAGAAGTATACTAAATTGCCAGATTACTACAGACTGTCATGTTCTTGACATATTCTGTTTTCTATGTGTTGTTTGTTTATTTTGACGAATATATGGGTAGTACCGTGGGGTATGAACCATGGTGAAGTTTTATACATTAGATATAGTGCTAATATGAAATTGGAATGAGTTTGCAACAGTACCTAAAGGTAGTGATTTGCTTTAGTATACTAATGCATCTCACAAATTTTTTGTTAAGTTTGGTGTGGATGAAGTGTTCGAAGAACGAGGAGTTACCGATGTGAGAAGAATAAAGAGGGGCAAGAGTTCAAGATTGGGGATGCCCAAGGCACCCCAAGTAAATATTTCAAGGATAATCAAGCATCTAAGCTTGGGGATGCCCCGGTTGGCATCCCCTCTTTCTTCTTCAACAATTATCGGTATACCTCGGTTTTTGTTTTGTTCACATGATTTGTGTCCTTTGTGTTTTTCTTTTTTCTTTAAGAACCATGCTAGTATGAGATAGCCCTTCATTGATTTATAGAATGCTTCATGTTCTTAAATTATATCTTTTGAGTATGACCTTATAGAATGCTCTTTGTGCTTCACTTATATCTTTTGAGTATAGTTTTATAGAATGTTTCGTGTGCTTCACTTATATATTCTGAGCTTGGATATTGGTTAGTCTATATTAATTGTAGAATGCTCCATGAACTTGACTTATATCTTTTGGACTATGAATAATACTATCATTTAAAGTGGGTTTGGAAGAGTCTCAACTTTAGGAATTAGTGATCCCACTATTTTGGAGGGTGTTGAATCTTAGTGTGATATTTATGAGAGTGGATTTGGAAGAGTGTCAACTTTAGTTAGTAATGATTCCACTATTTCGGAAGAGGTTCCAATTGATTATGAGAACAAAGTTGCTATCTATGATGATTATTGTGATGGCATGTATGCTATAAAGAAAAATGTTAACCATGAAACTTGTCATCAAGATTTTAATTTTCAATTGGATTATGCCTCACATGACAGTTATTTTGTTGAGTTTGCTCCCACTATTACGAATGAGAAGAATTTTTCTTATGTGGAGAGTAGAAAAATTTCTATGCTTATAGATCATGAAAAGAATGCTTTATGTGATGGTTATATTGTTGAACTCATTCATGATGCTACCGAAAATTATTATGAGGGAGGAATACATTCTTGTAGGAGTTGCAATAATATCAAGTTTCCTCTCTATGTGCTTAAAGTTTTGAAGTTATACTTGTTTTTCCTTCTTGTGATAGTTGATTCTTTTTCCTATAAACTGTGTTCTCACAAAATACCTAGGCATAGGAAGTGGGTTAGATTTAAATGTGCTAGTCATATTCTTCATGATGCTCCCTTTATGTTTCAATTCTTATCTTTTATGTGAGCATCATTGAAATCATCATGCCTAGCTAAAAGGCATTAAAGAAAAGCGCCTATTGGGGGACAAACCAATATTTACCCTTACTGTTTTTGTGTGTTCACATGATTAAGCTACTGTAGTAATCATGTTTTGTAGCTTTTGTTTCAATAAAGTGCCAAGTAAGACCTTTGGGAAGACTTGGGTGAAAGTTAATGTTATCTTGGTGTAAAAAACAGAAACTTTGCGCTCACGAGATTAGCTGTAATTTTTTACAGAAGAGTGATTTTGAGTTTATTATTTTTTCAGAAGATTAATAGACAAATTCATCACGTCCAACAATTTATTTCATAATTTTTGGAGTAGCAGAAGTATGGTTGCTGTTCAGATCATTACAGACTGTTCTGTTTCTGACAGATTCTGTTTTCATTGCATAGTTTGCTTGTTTTCTAGTTCCTATGGCTTATATTTACCAATATAAATTGTAGAAATGATATGGTACAGTAGTCATTGTGTCATAACAATTATGAATCTTGTCTTTGACAGTACCTAAGTGAATGGTTTACTCTTTATCATACTAACCCATCTCACAAAGTTCCGTTAAGTTTTGTGTGATTGAAGTTTTCAAGTTTTGGGTGAGATATCGATATGAGGAGAATAAGGAGTGGAAAGACCCTAAGCTTGGGGATGCCCAAGGCACCTCCATGTAATATTCAAGGAATACTCAAGTGCCTAAGCTTGGGGATGCCCTGGAAGGCATCGCCTCTTTCGTCTTCAAAACTATCGGTATACCTTACTCGGAGCTATATTTTTATTCATCACATGATATGTGTTTTGCTTGGAGTGTATTTTAAATTTTACTTGATGTATGAATAAAATTCATTGGATCTGAAATCTTGAATGAAAAAGAATCCTCCCATGGCTAGTTAATTATTTGACTACTTAGTGTTCTTCACTTATATCTTTTTGGAGTAGTTTGTCATTTACTCACGTGCTTCACGTATATCCTATGAGTAAATAGTTGAATGAATTGAATATCATAAATCTGAATTTATACATGTTTAATATGCTTATACCATGTGGAGTAATGACTTCACACATAATAAGTATAGGTGGTAAATTTATTGAAAGTTAGCAAACGCAGAATTGGTCACTTGAACAACTCATGAAATAATATTAAAGGAAGAGAGATTTCACATATAAATATACTATCTTGGACATTGTTTGTAATTGTGAGCACTCATTAAAATATGACGTGCTAAAAAGTTTATGTTGTACAAGGAAGAAAACTTAATGGGTTATGTTTTCCTATATCCGAAATGTTATATTGTCTTCGATCATCCAACATGTTGAGCTTGCCTTTCCCTCTCATGCTAGCCAAATTCTTTGCACCAAGTAGAAATACTACTTGTGCTTCCAAACATCTCTTAAACCAGTTTTGCCATGAGAGTCCACCATACCTACCTATGGATTGAGTAAGATCCTTCAAGTAAGTTGTCATAGGTGCATGCAATAAAAATTGCTAGCTAAATATGTATGATATATTAGTGTGAAGAAAATAAGCTTTATACGAACTTGTGATAGGGAAGAAATAAAAGCGATGGACTGCATAATAAAGGTCTTTATCACAAGTGGCAATATAAAGTGACGTTCTTTTGCATTAAGATTTCTTGCATCCAACCATAAAAGCGCATGACAACCTCTGCTTCCCTCTGCGAAGGGCCTATCTTTTACTTTTATCTTCTACCCTTATACAAAAGTCATGGTGATCATCACCTTTCCCTTTTACACTTTTTCCTTTGTCAAGTGCCTTGTGTTGGAGCGATCCGGATATATATATATATATATGTATATATATATATATATTTATATATATATATATATATATATATATATATATCTCCACTTGGATGTACGTTTTCATAAATTATTATTGTTGACATTACCCTTGAGGTAGAAGGTTGGGAGGCGAAACTATAAGCCCCTATCTTTCTCTGTGTCCGGTTAAAACTTTGAACCCATAAATATCACGTGAGTGTTAGCAATTGTGAAAGATTAAATGATAGTTGAGTATGTGGAGTTTGCTAAATGAAAGCTCTTACATAGACCCTTCCTGAAAATAAGATGAATTGCAATTGTTTGATGACTAAGTGCATAGTTTCTTAGTTTTCAAGAAAGTTTATGATCTATACTTTAACATGTGAATAGCTTGTTACTTGATCATGAGAAGTTTTATGAGTTGAGCTACTGTTATGATATATAATGATGCTAGAAAAAGTGATTGAAACTATCATTGATCAAACTTATGAACTTGCTAGCATTCACACTTCATAAATTATTTCTTTTATCATTACCTACTCGAGGACGAGCATGAATTAAGCTTGGGGATGCTCCTACGTCTCCAACGTATCTATAATTTATGAAGTATTCATGCCATGTTTATAATAATTTTATATGATTTTGGTATGATTTGATTAGAACTAACCTGGACTGACGTTGTTTTCAGCAGAACTACCGTGGTGTTGTATTTGTGCAGAAATAAAAGTTCTCGGAATGAGATGAAAATCAACGGAGATTTTTCCTGGAAAATATAAAAAATACTGGAACGAAAAGTTACCAGAGGGGAGTCTCGTGGGCCCAACGAGGGTGGAGGGCGCCCCTAGCCCCCTGGGGCGCGCCCCTGCCTCGTGGACTCTCCGTGGGCCCCCTGACTTGTTCTCAATGTCAATCTCTCCTATAAATACCCAAACCTCCAGAAAATAACCTAGATCGGAAGTTCCGCCGCCGCAAGCCTCTGTAGCCATGAGAAATCAATCTAGGCCCTCTCTGGCACCCTGCCAGAGGGGGCCATCATCATCGGAGGCCATGGGAAAGTATCCCGGAGTGGCCATCATCGCCATAAAGGCCAAGATTCAGAGGGAGAACCTCTCCCCATCCAGGGGGGAGGCCATGGAGGAGAAAGCACAAGGGGGAGAACCTCTCCTCCTCTCTCTCGGTGGTGCCGGAGTGCAATCGGGAGGGGAATCATCGCCGAAGTGATCGTCTTCATCAACATCACCATCCTCATCACCATCCTCGTCTCTTTTATGCGGTCCACTCTCCCACACCCCGCTGTAATCCCTACTTGAACATGGTGCTTTATGACACATATTATGATCCAATGATGTGTTGCCATCCGATGATGTTTTGAGTAGATATCCTTTGTCTTTGGGTTCATTGATGATCAAGATTGGTATGAGTTGTATGTGTTATTTTGGTGCTGTCCTATTGTGCCCTCCGTGTCGCGCAAGCGTGAGGGATTCCCACTGTAGGGTGTTGCAATACGTTCATGATTCGCTTACAGTAGGTTGCTTGAGTGACAGAAGCATAAACCAGAGTGTCGGTGTCAAAACCGGCGGATCTCGGGTAGGGGGTCCCGAACTGTGCGTCTAGGCGGATGGTAACAGGAGACAAGGGACACGATGTTTTTACCCAGGTTCGGGCCCTCTCGATGGAGGTAAAACCCTACTCCTGCTTGATTGATATTGATAATATGGGTAGTACAAGAGTGGATCTACCACGAGATCAAGGAGGCTAAACCCTAGAAGCTAGCCTATGGTATGATTGTTGTAATGGTTGTTGTGTCCTACGGACTAAAACCCTTCGGTTTATATAGACACCAGAGAGGGCTAGGGTTACATAGAGTCGGTTACAATGGTAGGAGATCTACATATCCGTATTGCCAAGCTTGCCTTCCACGCCAAGGAAAGTCCCATCCGGACACGGGACGAAGTTTTCAATCTTGTATCTTCATAGTCTTGGAGTCCGGCGGATGATGATAGTCCGGCTGTCCGGACACCCTCTAGTCCAGGACTCCCTCAGTAGCCCCTGAACCTGGCTTCAATGACGATGAGTCCGGCGTGCATAATGTTGGGCATTGCAAGGCGGGTTCCTCCTCCGAATAATCCATAGAAGATTGTGAACACCAGGATAGTGTCCGGCTCTGCAAAATAATTTCCACATTCCACCGTAGAGAGAATATTATGTACACAAGTTCAATCTGCTGACATATCCTGTAGCATGACGTCACGCCACTACCAAGCCTTTACTTGAATTGTTTTTTATTATACCACCTCAGTGCGTTTAGCGAAGCGGTTTCCTTGGCACGTCTTGTCGAAACAGAGATCGTGTTCCCGTTATCCCGGGATTCTCATCAATACAGACGTGGGTAACCCAACCGCACCCGTTGCCACGCCCCCTCTATCGAAGGCGAGTTCCGAACGGTCACGGTGATGGCTCTTGGTATTCTCCCTCTTTATAATAGGACCAAAGCTCGTTTCTTTTCATCAATCCTCCATCGAATCTTCTCCTCGCTCCAAGTTCCAACACCCAGAGCCCCAGATTCGAGTGCTTCGGACCTTCAACAATGTCCGGCTCCGACCTTCAGGGCCGGTGGATGCCCTCCTCCGTCACGGAGGAGGACGTGCTAAAGCTGCGAGAGGCCAAGTACCTGTCTTACGAGATTTCGCACAGGTTGCCCGCCGAAGGGCAGGACATCCCCACCCCCCAGCCCGGCGAGTACGTCGTCTTTGTGTCCCACCTCCATCGGGGTTTAGGCTTCCCGATGGATCCTTTTGTGAGAGGGCTCATGTTTTACTATGGGTTGGAATTCCACGACTTGGCTCCGGAGTCCATCCTCCATATCTCCGCATTCATCGTCGTCTGCGAAGCCTTCCTCTGCGTCCCCCCCCCCCCACTTCGGCCTGTGGCTGAAGACCTTCAATGTGGAGCCGAAGATGATCGGGGGGCGTCAAGCAGAGTGCGGCGGGGCGGCCGTAAGCAGGGGGGCCGATGCCCCGTGGCCCGAGGACTCCTTCCAAGAGGAGCTCGGCTTGTGGCAGCAGGAGTGGTTCTATATCACCGCTCCGAAGGGCAGCAGGTAGAAGCCGCCGCCCGTATTCCGCTCGGGACCTCCTCGACGGTTGATGTCGTGGGTCAACCAAGGGCTCAACTGGGGGCCGTCAAAAGACGTGCCCCTATTGCAGGGCCGGATTCGAGACCTCCAGGCGAGGGAGATCGATCTGGTCGTGGTGATGTAGGTTATGCTAATTAGGCGTCTCCTGCCCTGCAAACGCCGTCCTCTCCGGCTATGGGAGTTCAATCCGGAGGGACCACGGATTCTCCAACACTTTATGGGTACGACACCCGTGGAGATGTACAAGTTGTTCTTCGGATCACAATCGGTGTGTCCGGAATTGACCGAGGACGCCGGCCTAAGCTGCAATCGCCCAGACACTCAAGTAAGTAGCTCAGTGTTCGGATGTACCATTTGTTTGCCTTTCTACAATTCGCCTTTTAACCCGTTATCCTTCAACAGGAGTGGATAGCGCAAGCAAAGCTGATACGGTGTCCGGCCCCCCTCCCAGAGACCGCGCCGGATCCCGTGCTGGTCAAGATGTTGGAGGTTGCGCCTTCAGAAGAAGGCGAAGGGGAAAATAGAGGAACTACTGCCTCGCCCAAGGGGGCGCTTGAAGAAGGGGGGATCGAGAATCCCTCCCTCCAGGAGGGAGAAGAGGACCGCCTCCGAAGACCCGGAGGCCAAAGCCCCTAAGCGGGGGAAGAAATCTTCACCAGAGGGTCCTGCGTCCGGGGAGGTCCCGGCCGCACAGTCTTCTCTAAAGAATCAGCCCTCCAGCAAGCCATGAGTAGAAAGAGGGGAGTTCATTAGTAAGAAACATCCCTATTTGTGCTTCTGAGGATAACCGAAATTTTTATCTTGTAGTTCGGATCTCCGACCTTCTCAAATGAGCTCGTCTTCGGGGGACCTTCGTCCGGAGATGGTGGAGAGCGAGACGCCTCCTTCTGCCGCGCCGTCGGATAGGGAGGACGAGCCTGAAGTGTCATCACGGCGGGTATCCCCGAGCCCGGCAGAGCCGAAGAGTTCGGCGCCGACTAGTGTTCGGCCGGGGGAGCTGAAGGATCTGCTTGAGAGGGCGTCCATCTCAGAAGATCACCGTGCATTGATGAGTACGGTGATTGGAAGGATTTTGTCCGCCGAAAGTGCATTGCATAATGCCATCAGGAGTTTGCTGGCGGGGTTTGAGGTATGTAAAAATGACACCCCTTTTTGACAGTTTTGCACATAAAGTGCGCCCTGTATAGATAGTAGCCCCTGAGACTCGGTAGGTTGTCGAAAGCGACAGCGTGCCGAGGATCAAAATCGCAGGTATTGAGTGTCGCCTTTCCTATGCAGGTGGCGGATAGTCCGGGGGCCAGCCGGACTGATGTAGTTGCTGAACTAAAGCGGCAACTCGACGTTGCGGATGCGGACATCGCGCTAGTCAACAAGCGACTTGACGAGTCGCAAGGTAAGTTGTTTCTCCGTGGACACCCAGTAAGGGAGCCAAAGGCCACCTCTTACAATATGTGTGCTTGACGCAGATGGTGCCGCTGCTGTGGAGAACCTTCGGGCCGAACATGCTCAAGCCAAGGAGCAGGCCAGAAGAAGTAATGCGGCCGCCTCGAGGGCGGCCGAGGAGTTAGAAGCCAAAAGGGCTGCATACTGCTGAAGCAGGGAAGAGATGGCCGAAATGGCCGTTAAGTTGAAGGATGCTACCGACCGCAATGAGGCTCTTGAAAAGGAGCGCCTATCGGAGCGAGAAGACCTGGGGAAGGCCACCGCCGAAGCCAAGGATGCCCGTTCTGCAATGCGGGCTATAAAGGAGGAGATGCGCCAGGCCGGAGACATTGTGGCTGGCAAGCCTTTTCTACTATGCCGCAGGTTTACGGATCCAAAGTATGCCCAGCTTGGCCAGCTGTGGGGTCTGGAGGATCCCTATATGGACTTAGCGGCAAGTGCGGCAGATGCCGTTGTGCACTTCCGAAGTCAGAAGGATCACAAGACGGAAGAGCTGTTTTGGTCTCAATTCCATAGTCCGGATCATTCACTTCCGCTGACCGATTGGTTGGCCGAATGGGCTGAGCTGAATAGGTTGTCCGGACTTGCCATGACGGATATCGTGACTCATGTCTGGCTGGATAGGCCCATGCCGACGAGCTATTTTGGCTTATTGCAGCAATTTCTTAGGGCGGTGCCGCATATCAAGTTGATGAAGCGGTCGGCCTGCATAGAGGGCGCGCGGATGGCCCTCGCCCATGTGAAGACACATTGGACGGAGATGGACGCCACCGCTGTTGCGACCCAGGGTTCGGACGAGAACCGGTTACCCGCCGAGCACTATTTTGGGGAAGTTATGCGTGGTTCTCGTGTAATAGAGTCGTAGTGCTCGAAAAATGTCACGTTCAAATGAACTTTTTATTTTGTAAAACAATGGTTATGATGTAATCACTTTTTATACTTGTGCGTTTCAAGTATTGAAAAATCTCCTATGCGGCCGTTTATGTATACGTGTGTATAACCTGAAAGATGGCAGTCGTCGGCTTCAGCCCCCACGCACAAGATGCAGGGGTGTTCGCAAAAATAGCACATTTTCACACTTAATCCGATGTCTCGGTCCCGTTAAGGAGGTGGTAGCGTAGCAAACGAGGCAACCGGACTATAATGCTTTATCACTTTCACTTAGCCACTGGAGTTCAAGGGTGGGGCTACGATATAGCCCCTGAGGGCACCGCGCTATCCGAATTCGGGGCGCGTATGTGCCTGACCGGGAAACGGTCCTTCATCAAAGCGGAGGAATTCTAAACATTCCTGTGGTCGATCGAGTGGTTGACCAGTCTCTCGCTGTATCATGACAGTCAGTTTTCGGCTTTCTCTACTGAGGTGCTCGCCCAGCCGAACTGGGGCACAATCTCAGTAGTTCTCCTGGTGACGCGTTAGCCGATGATACGGAACGTAAGGCAGCAAAACACAGGAGCCGGGCAAACCCAACATTTGACCAAAGACATGATTCGGAGCTGATGCATATAAGGCCTAACTTGAGACGCCGAACACTCCCTAAGGTGTTCGGCCTTTATAATAATGGGCAGAACAATGCCCTAAGCCCCTAGTGTCCAGGTACGGGCGAGGTCCTCTGACGCGGCCGATGCCAAAACGTCAGTCTCCACTCTGGTTATAATGAGAAACCAGGGGATTATAGCAACAAGAGACAGTAAAAAAGGTTTACGCAGGGTCTTAATCTGAAAAGAATACTTGCGACGGGTCCCTACTGTACGTCTACGCCTGTGTCTCCGTTGTGCCGTTATCCTTGACGGGTATGCACGTTGTTCATCTGTAAAAAGAGAGGAACTTAGTTTGAAAGGAAATCGTGCGGAAAAGTGTATGAAAAATATTAATAAATAAATAAAGCGGAGTCTATATTAGCTCATTATTGCTTATACGCACAGCCCCTTGTAAAGGGGTGTGCGGCTAGGGAGCCCCTAGCTTATTTATGTCGGACTCGTCTAGCCGTGTCCGGGGCCTTTGAGTGACCCTCTTAATGAAATGATGCCACGTGGACCGGGCATTTTGAGTGTAAGAGACGCGTAATGTGGTATTGCGTTAAAGCGGACGAAAGCTTCACGTCCCAATAGTGCTTGATAGCTACTTTTGAATGGGGCGACATGAAAGATTAGCTTTTCGCGTCGGAAGTTGTCTGGTGACCCGAACACAACTTCTAGTAATAAGGAGCCTGTGCACTTGGCGTAAGGGCCTGGCGTCACTCCTTTAAAGGAAGTGCGGCTATGTCGAATTTTAGTAAGGTATATCCCCAACTTGCGGATTGTATTCGGATATAGTAGGTTTAAATCGCTGCCGCCGTCCATCAGGACTTGTGTAAGCTGTAGTCCATCGATTATAGGATACAATATCAGAGCAGTCCATCCTGCGTTTCAAATGCTTCTGGAATAATACAGGTGGTCGAAAGTGATTGGTTTTGACATCCAACTTCGAGGTTCTGCTGGGGTGGACCGTGCGGCACTTATTTTAGCGGGTGCCGCATTGTTTTTCCGTATTATCACATGAAGTGAGTTTACTGCTTTGACTTCTTGTGGGAAAGTCTTTTGTTTTCCGGTGCCCTGCTGATGGGGTTCGTCATCATCCTCGCTTGGTGCGTCAAGCTCCTTGTGTTCGGCGTTGAGTCGGCCGGACTGTTTGAAAACCCAACAATCTCGGTGGGTGTGGTTTGCAGGCCTTCCGGAGATACTGTGGATTTGACATATCCGATCCAAAATTTTGTTTAAGTTGGATAGCTCATCACTGTTGTCCTTAAGAGGCAGTGTTTTGTTGTTTGGCTGTGAGATTTTGAATCCGGCGTTGACCGCCGTGTTCTTTGGACTTTTCTCTTTATTCCGGCGCTGATCTTTTCTGCGCCGTGATTTTCTGTTTCCATCTCTGATCTCGGATGTACTTGGGTCGCTGGTGCTGCATCTTGCTAGCAAGCTGTCTTCCCCCGCGCAAAAGCGGGTCATGAGGCTTGTTAGCGCGGACATTGTCCTTGGCTTCTCTTGGCCGAGGTGTCTGGCGAGCCATTCGTCTCGGACGTTGTGTTTAAAAGCTGCTAAGGCTTCGGCGTCCGGACAATCGACTATTTGGTTCTTTTTAGTAAGGAACCTGTTCCAGAATTTGCGCGCTGACTCTCCGGGCTGTTGAGTTATATGACTTAGATCGTCTGCATCCGAAGGGCGGACATAAGTCCCTTGAAAATTTGCTCTAAACGCGTCCTCAAGCTCTTCCCAACTTCCAACAGTGTTTTCTGGGAGGCTTTTGAGCCAATGACGAGCTGGCCCTTTGAGCTTGAGGGGTAGATATTTTATGGCGTGGAGATCATCTCCTCTAGCCATGTGTATGTGTAGTATATAATCCTATGTCCAGACTCCAGGGTCTGTTGCTCCGTCGTAAGCCTCTATGTTTATGGGTTTAAACCCTACTGGAAATTCATGATCCAGCACCTCATTGGTGAAACATAGTGGGTGTGCGGCGCCCCTGTATTTGGGTGTGCCGCTGTCTTCGAACACTTGGCGTGTTGTGTTGCTTCCTGGGGCCCTCTTTTTTGGCCCGTAAATGGACCTGGTTGGGCCATCTGTTTTCCCAGGATCATGAGTCAGCTTGTGTGCGGCGCCGCTTTTAATTTTTGGCCTATCATCTGGCCGTCTATCCGGCCAGGCGGCCTCTTTGTTTTTTTGACTATGGGGGCTCTATGGCCTCCTCGTCAAATTCTAGCAGCAGCTTGCGCTTCGGGTAGCTCTTTGATTGATGGCCATTGCCGTATTTGTCTGCGGTTTTGAGCACTTTGCTCCACCTCATTCTGAGTATGTCTTCCTCTGTTTTGAGCTTCCGTTTTTCCTTCTTTAGACTTCTTGCAGTGGCGACGAGTCTTTTGCGAAGGCTCTTATTCTCCGGTGGTGTGTCCGGCGTAAGGTCGTCTGGACTGTTGGTTTCGCCGGGCATGGATTGATTATCCGATTCGTCCTGTTCGGATGGTTGCTTGGTTGCATGTTCGTCGTCCACTGGTTTGCCCTGCTCTATCGCTGGGTCATTAGGAGCGATGTTGTAGTCGAGGCGGGATTTAGGGCGGCGTCTGCGTCGCCGTTTTGGTTGTTTATCGGCGGGATATCCTTTGCCGCGCCCCGTTGGTCCTCGTTATCGCTTCCTTTTGGGGTATCCATCATATATACATCATGGGTTGGGGTGGCGTTCCAGTGCTCGGTGAGCGCTGGTTCTTGATCGTCTCCGGCATCGTCGTCCATACCGTCGATGTCTTCGGAGTCGTAGTCTAGCATGTCGGTTAGATCGTCGATAGTGGCTATAAAGTGGGTGGTGGGTGGGCTTTGAATTTCTTCGTCATCCGCATCCCAACCATCCTGGCCATAGTCCGGCCAGGGCTCTCCGGATAGCGAGAGATGCTTTAGCGAATTTAGGATGTCGGCGAAGAGTGAGTGCTGAAAGATGTCCGCGGCGGTGAACTCCATGATCGGCGCCCAATCGGATTCGATTGGCAGGGGCGCAGGAGGTTCGGAGTCCGGCAGGGAGTCCGGCACCTTGGAGTCACGCGCTTTATAAGGGACAAGGCTAGTGTTCGGCTCCATCGCCGTGGAAGTTGCGGCTCCCGAGGCGGTGTCCAGCCACCCGTCCTCGATCTGCGCGATCGGCTCCGGACTATGGGTCGGAGCGGATTCGTGTGCGGCCTCCAAGATACTGTCCGGCCGCAGATTTAGATCATGCCCATCGTGACAGTGCAGCACGCTCCGGTGCGGCTCGGATCCATCGAAGATCGAGTCTCCATGGGTATCCGCCGTGAAGTTTAGCCTTCCAAATCTGGCCTAACGGCCAGGGGCGTAGCTTTCGATCTGCTCCAGATGGCCAAGTGAATTGGCCCGCAGTGCGAAGCCGCCGAATACGAAGATCTGTCCGGGGAGAAAAGTCTCACCCTGGACGGCGTTGTTGTCGATTGAAGAAGCCATCAAGCCTATCGGTGACGACACAGAGGAACTCTCAATGAAAGCACCAATGTCGGTGTCAAAACCGGTGGATCTCGGGTAGGGGGGTCCCGAACTGTGCGTCTAGGTGGATGGTAACAGGAGTCAAGGGACACGATGTTTTTACCCAGGTTCGGGTCCTCTCGATGGAGGTAAAACCCTACTCCTGCTTGATTGATATTGATAATATGGGTAGTACAAGAGTGGATCTACCACGAGATCAAGGAGGCTAAACCCTAGAAGCTAGCCTATGGTATGATTCTTGTAATGGTTGTTGTGTCCTACGGACTAAAACCCTCCGGTTTATATAGACACCGGAGAGGGCTAGGGTTGCACAGAGTCGGTTACAATGGTAGGAGATCTACATATCTGTATCGCCAAGCTTGCCTTCCACGCCAAGGAAAGTCCCATCCGGACACGGGACGAAGTCTTCAATCTTGTATCTTCATAGTCTTGGAGTCCGGCGGACGATGATAGTCCGGCTGTCCAGACACCCCCTAGTCCAGGACTCCCTCACCGAGTAAGGGGGTTGTTGCGTATGGGATAAAGGGGACTTGATATGTTAATGTTATGGTTGGGTTTTACCTTAATGATCTTTAGTAGTTGCGGATGCTTGCTAGAGTTCCAATCATAAGTGCATATGATCCAAGAAGAGAAAGTATGTTAGCTTATGCCTTCCCTTCATATGAAATTGCAATAGTGATTACCGGTCTTGTTAACAATTGCGTAGGATAATTACGCACACCGACATATCATTATTCCACACTCGCTATTTTAATATTTAGTAATATATTCTAACTCTATGATAACAACACCTAATTTTATATTTTAGCTCTCCGATGCCATGCAAAGTTATGCACTTCATACCCATAACATAGTTTTCTTTCTCGTTTCTAGTTGGAAGCAAACGTTTGGTGTACATAGAGTCGTATCAATGGTAGATAGGACTTGAGAGAATATTGATCTTGCCTTTAGCTCCTTGTGGGTTCGACACATACTTATCACTTCCACCTTTGGGAATTTCTATGATGATTCCCTGCACTTGGGGATTATCAGTGCTAAAGCACGCTAATATCATTGTGTGATCCGGCCATGCCAAAGAAAGAGTGCCAGATCTTGAGTTCTTGAGACGCCACGGCCTCAAATATGACAGTGCAAGCCCTGACATGGCCCTTATACTGCCCTTGGCAAGTAGAAGGGCAGTTCTTCCACTCCCAATGCATGCAGTCTATGCTGCGAAGCATCCTTGGGAAGCCCCTGCTGGCATTCATCGCCAACAAACGGGATGTATCTTCAGGAGTCAACTCTCTCAATTACTCAAGGCCAAACAGAGCAATAATAGCCTTGCAGAACTTATACAGGGAGTCTAGGCATGTAGACTCACTCATACAAACCTACTCGTCAATGAGATCACCGTGCACTCCGTATGGAAGCATTCGGATGGTGGCAGTGCATTTTTTATAAGAGGAGAAACCAATCTTTCCAACGGCATCCTCTTTGCACTCAAAATTGTCATCATAGCCGACCACCCCCTCTCTAATACGGTTGAAAAGATGCCTACTCATATGGAAATGGCGACGGAATTTCTAATGTTTGAACAACAGGTTTGTTGTGTCAAAGTAGTCCTTTCAAAGAAGGAAATATCCGCTCTCTCGGTTGCGATTCAACACTGGAAGGCGCCCCGGAATGGAGCCACGGAACGACGGGCACTGGCTATTGAGGTGGTGACGGATCAACACGGCAGCCAAGATCTCCTCCTCAGCATCGGACGAGGAATCGACAGAGTCGCAAAGGAAATTGTGAAAAAAGAACTCGTCGGCGGAGTCCATTTTGTACCTTGGCAAACTGTCCAACAGCTTGCCGCCCTCGGACCAGCTATCTTCCGTGGCGGCATCCGACGAGCGTACCGGTGAGGATCTGGCCGGGGCGGCGAGGCGGCTTCTTGGTCGCGGCCGCGGCTGTGTCGGGGGGTGGAAAGCTTTCGGTTCCCCGGCGGCAAGACGGCGGTAGCGGGCGACGTGGGAGGTGGCGGCGTTGCAGAGGGGATGTTGTGGCGCCGGCAGCTGGCAGAGTCACCGGAGAAGTGGGCGGCGGCGGTTGCGACGAAGGAGGCGGGCGAGGGTTTGTTGCTAGAATGGGAAAGGATGGCCAATGTGCCACCGACCAGCAGGCCAGTGGGGAGGAGTAAGCAGGCGCGTGCGCGTCCGTCGCTTGTACGCGCCGACGCAAATCCGGCTCAAGAATGGGCCGGGAATGGGCCAGCAGACGGACGAAAAGTAGACGCGCATCCGTTTGGGTCGGCGCGTTGGGCCGACTTTTCTGTCCGCGTCGACTAAACAGATGCGCGCGGACGAAATGTGTCGCCGTGTTGGAGTTGCTCTAAGCTCATCAACAAGTAGAACACATGCAAATGATTAAAAAAAAACCTTTATGAATCTTGAAGCAATCGGGTCGCCGCATGCATGCGCCCCGCCCTTCGTTTTTATCTCTTCGCCGCATGCAATCGGGTCTTAGTATTTGTACTAATTTCACAAAGCATAGGAAGTGGAGTACTGGAGGTACATCCGCACATGAGCTAGCTGCACTGCAGCACTTCTCACGCCCAAAAACTAACATATGGGCGGTCGAGCTAGTCGTCCTGGGATGTTTTATGTGGGGCCCACCCTAGAAGGTTAGAGAGAAAGAGAGAGGGGGAGGAAGGGAGGCAGGTCAAAGGGAATTGTGCAGAATCTCCGGAGCATTCCATTCTCCAAAATGTTCCTCGAAGTGTATGATTTTAATTGTTGGTTACGAGTATAACCAACCAAGCTGTCATTGACCTCATCATAGAACTTGGCAAGCATAGAATCCAAGTAAGCGTAGGAGTACTACTCCCTCCTTCCATCTATATAGGGCCTAATACGTTTTTCGAGGCTAACTTTGACCAAATGTTAGAGCAATAATTTATGACATGCAACTTACACAAAGCACATTGTTAAATTCGTATGTGAAAGGAGTTTTCAATGATATAATTTTCACATTATGCATGTCATGTATTATTAATTTTGTCAATAGTTAAAGGATGTCTTAAAAAACGCATTAGGCCCTATATAGATGGAAGGAGGGAGTATATCTTTATATCAAGGCATTACACTCTGTGGAACTTCTTCAATTCTCTTATTGCATGGATCTCGAGGTACAATTAGGGGAGAAATGAATTCTATGCGTTGAATTTATGCTGGTCCGTATTGGCGAGTCGGTGTCAGCACTCTGACCAGCGTAGAGGGGTGCCTGGTGCGTTCTCTGACAACAAGTACTCCCTCCGTCTAGGTGAGTAAGTCACCTTATGTTGTGCACCGTGACCAAGGAGGAGGGAAAAACAAGAGACTTTAATGTTTATTTGCTAATTAATAGCATTGTATGTAATGAACTAACCACTGCATGTCGTGTTTGCTAGTCTCAAGTCATTAAAAACATGCACACCCCTCATCTTTCATTGGTTGATATGTCAAAAAACAAGAAACGAGGTAGAAGTTAATGTACCGCGCCTAAGTGTTTTGGGATTATTTGGTTTTCGTAAGATGACTTACACACCTAGACGGAGGGAGTTGTATTGTATTTTTGGCGGGAAATACTACTATATTTATTGAACACCGCAGCATTAGTAAAATATGTGTCGTTTGACATTAGCAAACAAGGAGAATATTTTGCGTGCTACTTGATCAAGCCCTCCTTGATACGGCTGCATGCGAATGTCTTGGTCGGATAAAACTAATGCCGGGGGTCATAGAGCTGCTGTCAAACTAATCGCAAACAATTTAATCCAAGTGAGCACTGGAGGACACTCCTTTGGTCTCACTTTACTCCGCGAAGCCAGGGGAGGGGTCACGTGACGACATCGTGAGGCTCCGGCCGGGAATCTTGCTTCCATCCGTCCATCCAACCATGCGCATCTCTCTCATTCTTCTACCCTGCTTCTTCTCCTCCTGTCAGAGTTTTACTCTATTTTTCACTTCCTCCTTTACCAAATCCCTAGGTTTTGACCTCTCTCATCAATCACAGCGGCATCATTGCCCAATTATTTTCGCACCGTCCGTGCGGGCGGGCGGGCGTGCGTGCGTGGTCGCCGCAGCATCTGACTGGCCAGGTACGGCTATGGAAGCTGCCACACGATTGGCTGCGTCGTGCTTCCCCTGCTGCTGCGTGCACCCATGAAGGGTACACGCACCCTGCGACGAACAGTGTAAATGTAAATTCAAAACACAATGCAAGATTAGGGGTGACTCGAGAAACTAACATTGGACAAAGAGTGCTCAGGTAACAGGCCGCTATCTTGGATGGCTCTATACTGTTCGTCGTTCTCGTGCAAGCCAAAGTTAGTTGGCCAGTATTGCACTGGAAAGTTCGTGGGAGCGCGATGCATGCACACTCTAGGGAACATTCTTAATTATTGCCATCTTGCTGTGAGTACAAACTTGCCATTCATCCAATACAACCGTATATCTTGGACCACTGAGGTTACAACCGTATATCTTGTTATATCTTGCCATTCTTAATTGTTGCATGGACAGCGTATTCTCGTTGTTGGTTGTCACTTTGACTTCCTCAAATGGTTATTTACTTGAGTAATATTAATTCGAGGTAGTGCTGGTGGGCATATGTATGCTTGTCTTTTTTAGGCTGGTCACAATAGGGAGGAACTTAGGAGTAACATCACACACTCCAATACAACTTTGCTTATGTGACACATATTTAATGAAGAGAGAGGTGCTTGTGGTAACTAGCTAAGTTACCGGAACATCACACACTCCAAGAAACAATGAGTCTATAACCTAATAAATACATCGTTGCATGACACTACATAGATGTTCCTACCCACTATGGAGGTAGTAACATAGTCTAGGGAAGTGTGTAAGTTACTAGCTTATGTTCTTGCCCATTGTGACCAGCCTTAGGGACATATGTATGCTTTTAGTTGTGTGCCCAGTGCATGCATTTACTCATAACATTTCCAAGAGACCTGATGGTTGAAGATTAGTACTCAATTCGACGTATTCAAGTGTCAAGCTAATGCAACAACAAAGGATTTATCCGACCAAAACCTTTATTCCACGTGGACTTCCCTGAAGAAGTATAAAATGGAATAGTTACTCCATGTTTTACCATACTTGTCCTGTGGAAGTTACCTGCTTGATATCAAGTCTAAGGACCTCTCATCCTAGTACTTTCTTGTTATGCATGTACATCTCCCCTTTATTGTACACGTACAGATGAACGCCTTTCTTTGTCAATTGTCATGCACTTCATGTTTCATTGTAACCACTGGCATGGACCAGATGTAAAAAAGGCATTACTTAGTGCCTCCTCTCTTTCAACAATAACTTGATGCCCCAGTTCACGGATGACGCAAAAGCCAAATGCACCTGAGAAGTTCTGTAAACTACATGAGTTGTTCGTAAAATACGATCTTGGTTATGACATGAAAACTGCAACATGAACTTATAATTGCCAACAAACATGCCAAGACCGACAGAACAAGGAACAAGATTGCAATCCTTAGATCATGGCAAGTGATGGGTCATGCTGGCCGAACCTAACCACTACTTCAGTGCCGGACAGGTCAAGGACGATGACCCTAAAACTATTCCCAGTCAGGACCTTGGAGGTGGGGAAGTATCCGATCTGTGGCTTGTGAGCTATGGTGAAGCCAGCCCGCCCTAGATCAATGGCAAGTATCCCGTTGTCATCCCGGAGCTTGACCTTCCAATTGTTGCCGGTGTCCTCCCTCAGAATGATTTGTTGTGTGACGGTCCTCATGTGCTTATGGAAGTCATTGAGGATTGACATCAAATCAAACTCAAGTGCTAAAGGCACCTCACAGAAGTGAGTTGGATCTATGTCTTAATCAAAGTGCCTAAGCTTCGTTGGCCTCCCCCGACACTTCCTAGAGCTGTTGGCATCTACTACAACCTTGACCTTGGAGTAGTTGCGCAGAGCATCATTGCGGATGACCAACTTGCCTCCAGACCGCTACAATTAAGAACATCACGGTCACTATCGGTATACGATATAAATTGAACTACAATGCGTAGGATCATAAAAATGTTCGTGTCAATGGTGATGGTCTTCACCACATCCTATGTTGTAGAAGAGGAGAGCTGGTGCAAGGAGAAGAACTACATTGTGTAGAACCTACCCTCGTATGAACAATCACCCTAACACATGGAGCGCACTTTAGTGAAGATCATTGGTCATCACGGCCAACATCAGGGCCGGCGTGGCCGGCGCCTGGGCCATGTGGGACTGCTGCTAGAGATGGAGAAGCAAGGATTTTTTTGCGTGGTTCTGCTAGGGCTAAACATTTTTGGGTGACTTAAAATATATCACTTTGGGTGGTTGACATGTGGGCCAGCAAGTTAAGGGCCCCAAATGTTAGACACCCCAAAGTCGTATTCCTTGAGTGAATAGGATCCGAGACATCTTGGTGGCGAGGTTTCTCTTGGGGTCAAGGAGAGGACGCCCCACATATCATTGACTGCTCAGTTTTTATGAATTTGTTACCACTTGTGAAAATCAATTCCATTTTGAAGTATAGGTATACGAAATAAAGACTTGAAACAAACAACAGTATATACAATTACACATATATATAATATTAGATCATGTGCATTGAATGGATAAAATATTCCTTTATTTAGGGGAAATTGGTGAAACTGAGTTAACCATTTGTATCACAACCCTTTTGTAGTGACCATTTGAACTCATTTCCACTTCAATGTCTTACCACACCATTATTAACCATTTGTAAGAATGAGTGAATTAAAATCACAAATTATATGTAATATTATTTAATTATCATTCTCTTCAACCATATAGGAGGAAAACTGGAAAAAAAATATTGAACAATTGTCAAATATGTAGACAACCCACTATTTTTTTTTACTAAAGTTCCAATTAGTTCTAAACACAGGTTTAAAAATATACTGACCAAAAATTGAGTTTCCTAAGAAAATCTTTAAAAATTCCTTTAGTCCTACACATACATATTGGACGAACTGGGAAATTTTCAACTTAGTTGGCCCACCCGTTTTCAACTTTGACCACTGATCTAAGGCAAAATCTGACCAAGACATATTTCATTTAGAAAATTCAATTCATCGAAGATAAATCTTTAGCACAAGCATTCGACCATTTTTGAACTACATTGTTCGCCAAAACACAACATCAGGTACGAGAACATTGTTCATAATATAAATTGTATGCGATGTGATTATCTATGGGAGAAATGGCACGACTGAGAAATGTTTTGCTAAATTAAGTACTTAAATATCATTGTTTGATGCTCCAAATACAATGAACTAATAGTAAACAAAACATAATTAATTGAAACTACACAATTTAATTATAAAAGCTAACTATCTCACTTGCACCAGCAACCCAAAACTATGGACGCCACCTATTCCTGCCGCCAGCGGAGAGGGTTCTTGTCGATCTTGGCAGAGGTGACCCAACCGACCATGACCTACCAAGATTCGGTGTTGCCACGTTCAGAGGCACGCGTCCCCGCTTCCTCCTCCAATCTTCCGGCTTCCGCCGCTCTGTTCATGTCCAAGTCAAACAATACGCCATAGGTGACGACCATGGTGGTTCAGCCTTATTCCTTACTTTTATGTGCTAACAATGCATTGAGTCGACATCGCATTGTCAGGTGCATTAGAGGAAGAGGAGAGGAGAGGGCGGATCGCTGTGGGTGAGATGAGAGAATGACGCTAGCAGTGCGTGTGCCTTTTATAGTGTCGGAGACGGCCGGTGTATACATGGAACTAGCGTGGTGTCGCGTGTGTGGAGGACTCAAGCAGTGTCGGGGACCATCGCGCTTCATCCGAAACCGCTGAGCGGCTTCAGAAAGCACTGCACGAGGCCTCCGACCTCGCGACGCCTCCCCAGGGTGCCACCAGGGGCGATCTCAAGCAACGTCAGCAGCCAACCACGACGCAGCCTCCTCTCCATCACTGCCGCTGCATAGGCCACGCCGAAGGGGGGGGTGCTAGATGCAGTGATGACCCTCATGGATTGGCTAGGGCGAGTCCACTGAGGAGCATGCGCGCAACGGCCTGGGTGACACCCCTGGTCGTGCGGTGGCAGTGCCATCCCCCATGGCTACTGGGAACCGGCGGGTTCTTAGGCGATGGTGAGCATGGTGGCGGCCGTGGATCTTGATCCCACCCAGATCCGTCGTCGGTTCTTCACGTGGATGGCCCGCGGCGCGATGAGGAGCCCGGTAAGGGGATGGAGGATCTCAGTCCAAGTACCGGTAATGGCATATGTCTTCATGGCGAGGCTCCGCGTGGTTCCAGCCAGCCATGAGATCATTGCGATGTGACTTCCAGTGAAAATCGTGCCTGACTGCAGCCTGGGCAGACGATGGTGGCGTCTGTGACGTCGTTTCCCTCCCAAGGCACTGTTGTTGCAAGTCACGTCAACTCAATCAAGATGATGAGTGGGAAAGCCTAGATCTGGGTCTACCGGATCAGACGATGTCGGTGCCTTCAGTGTCCTTCTCCCTCTTGGGGGCGTTTTGGAGCAAGTGCTGGCTGGAGGGGACAAGAGGAGGAGTGGTGTTACATCTACCGCAAGGCCGAAGGCGGATCTTGACAGCATGGCGTAGAGGAGTTTCGCCAACGGGCACGTGTGGATGGATACATGCAGGATGGTGGTGTTGTCTGGCATCGCGGTGACATCGGCGACAGTCTGGCCTGACGAGGTGGATATGTTGATGACTCCTGAAGGTGGGACGACAGAAGATGGCGGCAGCTGATCCTAGAGCATTCGCATGCGGTGCGCGTGAAGGATCTAGCTAGAACTGTTGGTTCTCTCGGTCTGCCAGCGGGCGGATGGCGGAAGATGGCGACAAATGATCCTAGAGCGTGCGCATGCGGTGCGCGCAGAAGGTATAGCTAGAACCATTGGTTCTCTTGGTCTACCAGCGGACGGCTTGATGAGGCTACAAGAATAGATGTGTTATCAAGACTGTAGGTGTAGCTACAATGGTTGTCAAGAAGGTGACTACAAATTGATCCATGTATTTGTTTATGTTGGGTTTTGTGTCATAATATAATAAAATGAATGTACGCATCGGTTTTTTGTAGAGGCCGGGTATTCCTTCTTAAAAAAAATGAAAGCACCACTCACGGGCGCCGACTAGTCACAGCCGCTGTTCAGAGCATGTACGCCATTAATCTGACTAGTGAATTTTAGAGGGCCCCACACCGGTGGCATAGTCAACCGAGTCTTCTCTTCCTGTGGTTGACTTGGCGAAATACGGGTCCCAAATGGAAGACGGCCCATAGACGATGGAGAACTAATGGCAACTCACGGAGACCAAGTGCAGGGCTATACAACTAATTTGTTCGCACGAGATAGTGGCACAGACTGAAATAATGAAGTTTAAGCGGCGGCAAGACTCGGATGTCCAATTTCAATAGCGGTGCAGAACGAAAAATCCAAATAAAAATACTTGAAACAATCCTATATACTCCCTCCATTCCCTTATACAAGGCCACAAATAAAAAATACATTTTGCATCTATACAAGGCCATTAACAGTAATCGAGGCAAAAATTAATGATGTTTCCTCGTACAATCAACTTGTTTAACACTTGCATGCATGTACTCATAATAATACCGTGTTACTTCCATCACAATCCTTCCTTCCATGCATGTGGGCGTATTAATGATTCCGGTTAACGAAAAAAAATTGACTTGCAAAGCAGTCATTAAATTTTGCCTTGGTACTTGTAATATGAGTTTGTGGCCTTGTATAAGGGAATGGAGGGAGTAGTGAGAGAGAGAATGAGATGGGGCGCAAGCCTCTTCGTATGTCATTATACCCATTTGTAAGTGCCAAGTAGAAAGGGTGAGACCGAAGCATGTGTTAATCTAAAAAGAACTATAATTATGCATAACTCGACCCACGAAACTTGGGTTTTTTTATCATTACCTTATTTTTTTGCGACGGTTGTAGCATTATTTGTTGTTGCAGTATGTGAAGTCGAAGGGCAGACAGGTCACAGAGTTTGCACATGATGGAAGCATGGACTTAATCAGTGGCAGCTGGTTATTACTTTGTGTAGCTCAATTTTGTTTTTGAAGTCGGCCCCGGAGCTCAAAATTAGGGTGTTCTTGCACTTTGCTCGTTTAATTATTGATAATGTTTTCTGGCTTGAACATATTTTAAGTGTGTTAGGTGCTTTCCACTTAAAAATACGTTCTCAAACAAGAGAGACAAAAGAACATATATACGAGCCAATATACCTTGAACCACCTTAAAAGAAGAATGCACTGTTTCGTGGAGGACGCGTTCGCTGTTTGATTAGTTCCATTGCGCAAATGCCATCACACGCTGTAGGTTCGATGGATCTTTTAACGAAAGAGACAATCAATAGGAAAGCCCCATCTTTTCTTTAATTCCAGCTAGCTAGCTAGCAGTAGCTACTCGATGAGTCCATGTCAACAAATTGATCAGAGTACTATTGCATCGTCAAATCAGATGGGGCTAGCAGAGGCTCGATAGTACAGGTCTTGAACAGTGAAGAGTTAAAAGGTTATTGCCTTGAGTTAGACCGGACGAACATGTCAATACATGCTTCATGGCCACGTGTTTCTTATTCTCACTACCGTTTCCATCACTCATGAAATGCCCTTAATTCCACAATCAAATGTTTGCAGGTACAGATGCACAAGAGCTAACCAATAAAAGGCTTTCGCCCCACTTTATAAATAAAGAAAACAGCCACAAACACAACCAAGATCCAACAAGATACAAAAGCAACGCATGCCACAATAGAGTACACAAATAAAAAGTACCACACAAACAGTGATATTGCACAAAAATATGTTTGCAAATTCATCTTCAATTACTCTATATGCATATTTCTCTGCATGTAGAGATCAGTTAACGCAAAGGTCATGAATATTGCCTCTTTCAAAAACTAGATGATACCCCGCATGTTGCTGTAGGAATCTATTGCAATATATTTTAATGTGATTTGGTTGTACGAAATATGAATTATTAAATTAATAATATATGAACAAAAACTAAAAATACATATTCCATATTGTATTTGATTATTATCTCATTAAAAATATTTGTTGAATATAAGTGGCAAGATATAAATATATAACAGAATTTTTTCACACGCATGTTGAGTGGGCCCTTAATGAGGTGGCATGTGTGGTAAGATGGGTTGTGCATTTTGTGATAAATAGAAACAGTGAAGATCAACTAACAATGGAAAAAATCCCATGGATGTTGAGGCGGGCCTTAGATGAGGTGGCATGTGTGCATGTGAAGATAAAAGAGATAGCGGTGATCAACTATTTAATTAGGTATATAGGATATAACAAAACCCTACTATCTATTCAATAGTATTTGTGTTTTTTTTTTTAAGTTCCAACACTCACTCATGTTTTGATACTACACATGCACTTTTATTTCGTTGAACCATAAATTATAAGAGCGATCCACAATTTACCATTTTCGCTTGACGTATGCATTCCATTGATTTCTGCCTTTCTTACATGCATCTTCATACTCCCTTCGTTCCAAAATAAGTGCCCTGACTTTAGTTCAAATCATATATCTTTATTATAGATCTCCTCTACTAAATTACTTTTTTTCAGAAAACATGAACGGGCCTTCCTGAGGGTTCATTAATGCATGACTCAGAAAACTAGCTTTGCTAGCCTGTGCACAATCACGACGAACAGTATGAGACGGAGATCCCACAGGCTGTATGCATGGAACTCACACTGTAGCAACCATATGTGCACCAGTATTTCTGTGTTCAATGTAGTAGCAACTGTTGCAACCGGTATGCTGCTGCAGCCAGCAAGCATGGAGATCTACACATCACAAGGCAATGCATGCAGCATGTTGGGGATCGATCGATTGATGGACCGCTCCAATGCATTGCAAGCATGTAGTGCATGCAACATGCAGGGCCTTTTAAGATGATCGATAGGATATGTAGGATCTACATGCAGGAAGCGCTGGCTCTAAACATGTCATAAATATGAGCCTGCCTGCATGCATGCACGCACGCACTGTGGGTGACAAACACAGGCTACGAAGTACCCACCTCGATCATAGACTCATATCATGTCATTTTATAAATATATTTTTTCTCTCGTGGTTTCAATTTCGTACACCACCACAGACCGAAATGATGGGCTGTTGTTTGTGTGGGTAACTAGAACAAAAATATTTAGCCACCCAGCCTTTAATTTTCTTGCTTGTTTTGGTAAGCTTATTGAAATAGAGGAAAGTTAATATGATAATGTATAAAATTGACTTATGTTAGATAATTTGAGAACTTACACTTGCCATTTCAAGAAAATCCGAAAAAACGTTCATCTTCACATTATATGCATCCATATAATTTGGTCATTTTCAGGTTGTGTCAAGTAATCACATCCTTTCGCTTGTTGGATCGATCTGACATAACACAACAAATTCACAACTCACTAGTTCCGAGACGCTTGTCCAAAATGGGTCAAAATAATTTTCAAACATTTTCATTACAATCACGTGTTTAAGCATTGAAATTACTTGATATACAAATGGTTCTATAAAATAAACGTTGGTGCTTTCCAAAGAAACTTGTGGAATAACCATAATCAGTGGTGGCTTATTAGAAAAAGGCTTGAGATAAACTGTCTTCCAGGAAGCATTTGGAATGTCCGGCAATCCATGATGGGCAACCTGGAACCACCTCGCTCTGCAGTCTGCACAAGGATAGCTTCTTTAGTCCTTAGGACTTTTTAAAAAAGACTCTCAAGGCGGTGCTTCTAAAGACCTTTAGCAAAAAAGTCCCAAAAAAGTCCCATCATGGTTGATTTGCTAGGGATTTTTTTAGTCCCAACACAAAAAGTCCCTGGAACCAAACAACCCCTTAGGTTTCCGACATTTACTACAATACGGACGGGCCAAATCCACCGACGACCTCTACTACGTCCATGTTACTACTAGCTGAAGAATGGCAAGAAAAATTTGCACCTTGGATACAGGCTTTAGAGACAAGCTGGTGTTACATTCCCAATGTCTGTGCACTGCTTTGGTAGATGTAGCCTTGGGGTTTGGGGACATATGCTTCATGGGGTGTAGGATGCGAGTCAACTTGTGGCCTCATGCATGCGTGTTTGTGTGTGCTTTGGGCATGTGGGGATGGCATAATAATCTCAGACAGGGTTGTCACTGGATTGGACGGAATATCTCGGGAAGAACATGCAAAGGGGCATTAGAAGATTTAGAAGGGGGCTTGGCTTTTGTGGAGTAGGAGCACGTAGTAGTACCTTATTCTAAGGTGGTGTTTGTTTCTCTAGTCCTAGGACTTTTTCTAATCCTTGGGACTTTTTAAAAAAGACTCTCAAGGAGGTGCTTCTAAGGACTTTTAGCAAAAATTTCCAAAAAAGTCCCACCCTGTTTGGTTTGCTAGGAACTTTTTCTAGTCCCTACATCAAAAAGTCCCTGGAAACAAACACCCCCTAATCTCTGTGATTTGTTCCGTCAATTAATCAAGTGGCAAACGGTACGTGTGTAGGGTATAAGAAACAAACATCTCTCAGTTCCTAACTTTTTATTTTTTAAGTGGTTCTCTTGGTGGAAATAGAAAGTACATATACGTGTCATGTTCATCCTTTTCGTTTTTCTAGAAACAAGTACAAATGTAGATGTTCACGTACACACATACACTCATCCAGAAAAACAAGAAACATAATTAGACATTTTAAAAGATATCCAACCTTTCATAACTGCTGCCACTGGTTGTACTAATATCTTCTATGTGTCTTCATTGTTGATTCTCTCTATTGGCTTCTCGAGCTTGCATTCTTTTTTCTTCTTCGATACGAATAATTCGACATTGCTTTGCATCTAGTCTCATATCTAGCCTCTATTCTAGCAACGAGTGCACGAGCATCTATCAATTTTCGTGCTATGAACCGATCAATGTAATGTTCTTCCCAATACCAAAACTTGCATCCATCTAACCAAAAATTTTAGCAAACAGTGAGCTACCGAAATTACACCGAATCCGGTGAATAACCGAATCAAAAGAAGCACATACCCCATCCTTTTTGCACTTGAAGAACACCCATCCGAGATGTTCCGGCGTAGTATAAAGTCGGCGTACCACCTGCCGCGCGCAATCGTTGCACTTTATGACTGGCAACTGTGAGCCGACGAGCCGCTGGGGCAGCGTCGAGCCCGGGCGACGGTCGAGTGTGTATTTGCTGGCGAACCGCTGACGGGAGAGAACTGAGCGGCCAGGCGGAATCAATACCAACCTGCATGCGGCGCGGAGTGTTGTCGGGGCTATGCGGTCCGGTACCTGGCCAATCCATGACAAGACGCAGTTGCCGGCAGCCAGAAGCGCCAAATCTGGCGGCGGCGTCGGCAACTACAGATCTACCAGTTGTGTGCCGGCGACGGGGCGAGGGAGGCAGAAATCCGGTGGTTAAGGACCGTAGCGGAGTCTACGGAGCATCGATGGTGGTGTGCGGTGGACAGCGGGGGTGGGAGGGGCGACGTCGACGTAGATGCGACGCAGGATTGGGGCAGCGTGGCAGCGGAGGAGAGGGGATTTTTACTCAGCCGCCGAGCGATGGAGTGAATATAGGGAGGCACGGCGCGGCTGAGCACAGTTTATCCTCCACTAGTGTTGATTGGGGATCGGCTAGGTGCCGGTTAGAGGAGTAAGAAATTTTACTCCTCTAACCGGTTGTACGGGATCGGTTAGAAATGCCCTAAGCACCATACTAAGGCGGCACAACATCCTGACATTGACAAAGTCACCACACGCGTCGTGCCAAGTCTAGGGCTTGAACCCTAATGTGTTGGTTCCACCACAAGGAACCTAAAATATGAGCCACTCTTAGTTCGCGCTCATCCTTTGGGTTGTGGTAATCAAACACCAGGCATAGACATTTTGAGAGTGAACTCTTTGATCCCTTTCTAAGAGCGTCTACAACCCGATCATTTTCTAAATGCATCGACAACCAGTCTGGGAAAAATCCGCCCCCTAAACATCTACGGCTCATCCGGCCCGCCCCTCAAATGTCCTCCTTTATGATCACAACCCCACTTTCAAAACTTCAAGTGCATGTAAACACAAGCATGCCAATCATTTACACATAAACTATGATACCCGCACACAAATGAAATTTATTCATACATAAAAGTACATAGTCCAAACATAAAATTTATTCGGAGTGCATAATTGAAACATTAAATTCATCGATTTCCAGCTTGGATACACACATGCTCCACAAACTCATTGCGTAGTTGCATGTGCACCTGTTGATCTCAAAGTTGTCGATGCATCTCTGCAAAGTTCACAACATGGGCAGTATCTTATTCCAGGAGGTGGGCCTAAACTCCATGATTCTCAAAATCATGCGTGTAGGCTGCCCCTTCGCCCTCATCCTGCACTAGTAATGTTGTGCAAAATTACACAGCATGCCATCAGCTGCCATAGTGTCTCTGTTTCCCACACCACTGTAGCTCCACAAACAATACCCCAATGAGCTTACAGTACTCTGTATGCCCTCTCCACATCCATCCTAGAGTCTCCTTGCGTGCAAAGATACATTTTTTGTTACCTCAGGGTTCAGATATAGTCTTCACAGACACCGCCACTTAGGACAGATACATCAGCAAGGCAATACCCCATTTTATAGTTGTGCCCACTAATGGTGTAGTTGCACGCCGGAGCATCCCATCACAAATTCTCTTGAAAACCTTAATGTCATTGTTAGAACCAGGTGTGCCAAAGAAAGCATGAAAAATCCACAAGTCCTTTGATTCAACTTCTTGAAGTATGATGGTGGCCTCTATGGTGTGACTTTTGGACTACCAGCGCAAACCTTTGGGGCAGTTCTTCATTGCCAATGCATGCAATCAATTGAGTCAAGCATTCCAGGAATCCTCTTGATGCTCTAGTTGCCACCATTTTTTTGTGTCCTCCACAATTGGTCCTCTCAGGTACTCCAGTCCAAAACCTTCATCATGGTGCGTGCAAATTTAACCATGTCTGCAGGCATGTGGCCTCTCCCATTCGGATTTCAGTATCGATGGCATATACAACATTACTATAAGCATCCTGAGAGCAGCCATGCATTTTTGTAGAGGGGGGAAGGAAAGTTGTCTGCACCAATCCTTCCCATTCTTGAAGTAGTTATCAACCTCCTCCACGACATTCACTATGCACAAGAACAAGTTTCTACGCATTTGAAAGCGACGTTGAATAAACCTTTCAGGGTATGTTGGGTCTAGTGTGATGTAGTCTGATGCGGCTTGAACTACGTCGGTATTTCCCCAAAGAGGAAGGGATGATGCAGCACAACTACGGTAGGTATTTCCCTCAGTGATGAGACCAAGGTTATCAAACCAGTAGGAGAACCACGCAACACTTTGTAAACAGTACCTGCACACAAAGAACAAATACTTGCAACCCGACGCGTAAGAGGGGTTGTCAATCCCTCCCGGCTAAAAGTTAGATTTTTTTGTAGTAGATTGGTTAAATAGATCTCGCAATAAAGAAAAATAAAATAAATAAAGGAAAAGTGCAACAAGGTATTTTTGGCTTTCTTGGAATAATAGATCTGCAAATAAAAGTGAATAAAAATAGATCTCGAAGGCAAATATGATAAAGAATAGATCTAGGGGCCGTACATTTCACTAGTGCCTTCTCTCGAGAAAAATAGCATACGGTGGGTGTCGGTGTCAAAACTGGCGGATCTTGGGTAGGGGGTCCTGATCTGTGCGCCTAGGCTGATGGTAACAGGAAGCAAGGGACACAATGTTTACCCAGGTTCGGGCCCTCTTGATGGAGGTAAAACCCTACTTCCTGCTTGATTAATATTAATGATATGGATAGTACAAGAGTAGATCTACCACGAGATCATACAGGCTAAACCCTAGAAGCTAGCCTATGATGGTATGATGGTAATTGTGATCGGCCTTCTAAGGACCAACCTCTCCGGTTTATATAGACACCGGAGAGGGCTAGGGTTTACATGGAGTCGGTTACAAGGAAGGAAATACAACATCCGGATCACCAAGCTTGCCTTCCACGCCAAGGAGAGCTCCATCTGGACACGGGACAGAGTCTTGAGTCTTGTGTCTTCACGCTTCAATAATCCGGACGATGTATATAGTCCGACTGTCCGGATACCCCCTAATCCAGGACTTCCTCAGTAGCCCCTGAACCAGGCTTCAATGACGATGAGTCCGGCGCGCAGTCTTGTCTTCGGCATTGCAGGGCGGGTTCCATCTTCGAATACTCCAAAGTACCTGTTACGATGAATAGTGTCCAACACTTCATCAATGTTGTGTCCCTTGGCTTCAGTGACGCCCCACCGAGGGCACGTCTAAGCTTGCGCCCCCGAAGCCCTCAAGAAGAGGATACCAAAGAAGTGCACTTCCTGATGAGTAGGATAAAGTTGCTGGCCAAGTCCGGACTGACGATAGTCGAGGTCATGGCAATATGCATAATACGGGGGATGCATCCGCTTCAATACCGGGGGAAGCCCATGTGGCACTTCAACGGGGAGGATGACGCCACCCGTTGTGGCTGTAAGGGTCCGGACTCCGCCACCGCTCTGGCAAGGATATTGTCCGATTTATACAAAGGAGAAGAAGAAGAATTCCTTCACATTAAACCACGAGATGGATTCTCCATGTACAATCCCCCAAACTGGGTAAGTCGTTATTCCTTTCCCAGCTCCACTCATCGCGGCATTCTCTGCTAAGATTATCTGCCTCGACATTTCCGAGAAGGAACTGAGGAGGGCCGTAGAAGGAATCTCCAGCCCCTCCCCGAAGCCAGAGGACCCCAGAAGGGCCCTAGATCTAGGACTCGAAGAGGATCCGGATATTACCGTAGAGCTTGTCAATGGGATATTTTATCAAGCAAGCTGTGATGGCGCCTCGGTGGCCATTGTTGCCGACTACCCTGGACTGCTACCTACGTCGCGTGTAAGCCAAACTGAAAAACCCTATCCTCCAAAGAAGACTCCCTTCAGATGTCATGCCTTACCCTTGAAGTGTCGTGTTTTTGCAGAGATGACGGTCGGAGCGTGGGATCGAGCCCCAAGGGACTCGTTGACCATGGGCGTCCGGATCGGGTAGGCTCAAGAGGAAGGCGGTAAGGGCCGACATGCTGCTACAGAGGTAAGGAAAAACCCTATCCTGCGATTATGGTATTTGGAGTATAACAGCGCCCTTAGCGCCATGGCAGGAAAAGGAATAGCCGGACTATATCCCGGGATCTTGCCAATCACGCCTCCACCAGCCAGATTCCAGAACCGGCTTCGAGAGCGGAGGCAGATGCGGGGCCGATGCCGCATAGTTCTCCGAAAGAGGACGCGAATATGCTCTCGGCCACGAACTCTGAAGTAGAGAGCGCCATGAATCACCGGCGCCGACGGGCCGTGCTTCGGAACAACATATTTTCCGAAGAGGCGTTTAATGGCTTCAATTCGGGAGACGCGTATATCCGACCTTCTCAAGGCGGGCTTGCCCGAGCGACGGACCAGTATACCAAAGATATACGGGTAAGAAATTTTTGATAAGCATGTATAGCAGTAGCCCCTGAGACTTGAAACGGTTGGAACAACTGTGTCAAGGATCAATTTATGCACATGTCCTTGTAGATAAGAATGAGCAACTGTCTCGGGAGCTGGAGGAGTGCAAGGCCGAGCTGAGGGCCACAATTGCCAAGTTAGAGGAATCCCAAAGACCCTCATCTGGTAACATTTGTCTCAATTGTACGAATATGCACTAGTTAGTAAGTGGCTGGTATGACGAGTCTAACAGAAAATTCTACAGACAATCCCGGGGTGAATCCTGAGTGCATAAGAGATGACGAATCACATCTTAAAAGGCAGCTGTAGGCTAGCGAGAACATTCTTACGCAAGTTAGGCAGGAGAAGAACAATCTTCAAGATGCCAAAGTCCAGCTGGACGTGGAGTTAAAAGATGTCCGTGCTCAGCTGGCGGACTCCGTGAAGGAGAACAAAAGTCTTTGACGCGGCATCTATGGTAAGTGCCAAGACGAACTGTGGTATTGTTCGGTGCAGAAGCATATTGAAAGGATTTTGCTTGTGGGAATGTTAACTGGTCACCCCGAGGAGGAGATGCCCTCATCTGCAGGCGATGTACTATAAGACCTCTCACAACTGCACGAGCGAGCTCGGCAAGTGATGCAGGGCATTGCCTAGGCCTTGTGGCCATCAAGCTTAATGACGAATGGCATGGGGGAGCTTGTGGATATGCTTGAAGGAGCACGGTGGCGCTTCCGATTGTGGAAGGTATCAACCTGCCGGCAAGGTGCAAGAGAAGCCTGGGCAATGGTGAAGACGCGCTACACCAAGCTGGACCCGAACCATATGGCCGAAGTCGGACCGGCGGGGCCAAATGGGCAAGAAATTCCCGTGAGTCTGGTATATGACCAGGTAGCGTTAGCCACAAAGTATTCTCAACAGGATGTAAGCTAGATAGCCTGTTGGATGGTATAGAGGAGGAATATAGTCAGTCCAAGTGACTGTGTAATTCAATGGACAAAAGTAGTCCCTAGCCGGATTAAAATCATTTGTCATGGCGGACCTTTTCGCTTCAGCCCTTGGATCCTATAGTCCGGGGTGTGTCCAAATACCCGCTCAGTTATACAGAACCGGGGTATGCGTGGACACCAGGCGTAGGGGTCATAAGTGCTTGAATAGACAAGTACCCAACTAGTTATGTTATATTACATGGATAGTAAGAAACATCTTCCAGGGAGAATAGTTCCGTTAAGGGTTCCTTTCCCTGGGTACGCATGCGACGATGCACATGCCAGGACTGCGAACAAGGGCGCGGGATACAAAACTTCTGGGAATTAACATTGTAATAAACGAGTACATCTTTTGTTCATCGACCGAATATTCTCTTAAGGACGCTAGCTTTCGGCTTCACCCAGTCTGACTTACACATCCGGCTGAACCGGCAGTAGCAATCGCGGAGGTGCTCCCCTTATGCCCTAGCCGAATTAACGGGAACGTAGGCCATAAACACAAGAGCCAGGCAACCCAGCTTGGCCACATCTTAAGTCATATCGATGCATATAATGGTGAAGAAAAGGCACATATGGAAAAAGAATGCATATGTGATGGGCAAAAAGCCATTTAAAGTAATTATGTTTAGCTTCCGTATAGGAAGCCCCCAGGTATTGCTTACACACATAGTATGGCCGGAGTGATCCGGGCATCCGTACTGTATTGAATACTTTGTGTGAAGAGGAAAAAGGTCAAGAAAGGAAAATGGGTGGAGCATAATTAAAAAGGAGGGGTAAGGAGACGAACACTAAGTTCGGCGTTAGGCGTAGAATCTCCAGAGTCTGGCTGCGTTCCATGTGTTCAGCTCGAGTCTATTATCGGATGCATTACGTAAGAGGTACGCTCCTCTGGCGAGAACTTTGTCGATGACGAAGGGACCTTCCCACTTTGGTTTGAGCTTGTCCTTCTTCTTCTCCGGTAGGCGTAGAACAAGCTCGCCAATATTGTAGGTTTTGGCCCGCACTTCTCTGCTTTGATATCGTTGAGCCTACTGCTGATAGAATAAGGAGCGGGCTTTTGCAACGTCACGCTCCTCCTCTAGGGCATCCAAGTTATCCTGCCGATCTAACTCGGCTTCCTTCTCTTCGTACATGCGTACGTGTGGCGAATCATGTATTATGTCGCAGGGTAGTACTACTTCCGTGCCGTATACCATACAAAATGGTGTATATCCGGTAGTGCAATTCGGCGTGGTCCGCAGCCCCCAGAGTACGGAGTCGAGCTCTTCGAACCAGTGCGTATCCGAATCTGTCAAGGATCGCAATAGTCTGGGTTTGATGCCGCTCATGATGAGACCATTTGCCCGCTCTACCTGGCCGTTTGTTTGGGGATGGTAGACGGAAGCGTCTAAATGCCCATTTTTCCGCACCAAGTTTTCACTTTATCGGCTGTGAAATCTGAGCCATTATCAGTGATGATGCTGTGGAGGACACCGTATCGGTGTATGACCCCAGATATGAAGTCTATTACTGGTCCGGATTCGGCCGTTTTGACTGGTTTGGCTTCTATCCATTTGGTGAACTTGTCCACCATGACCAATAAGTATTTTTTCTTATGGCTTCCCCCTTTAAGAGGTCCGACCATATCCAGCCCCCAGACCGCGAAGGGCCAAGTTATGGGGATTGTCTGGAGAGCCGTAGGGGGCATATGACTCTGATTGGCAAAGAGCTGGCAACCGACGCAATGTTGGACAAGGTCCTGTGCGTCTGCTCGGGCCGTTGGCCAATAGAAACCTGTACGGAAGGCCTTGCTGACTAGTGCTCGAGCCGCGGCGTGGTGCCCGCCCAGTCCGGCATGGATTTCAGCCAAGAGCTGTCGCCCTTCCTCTTCGGAGATGCATATTTGGAGTAATCCGGTAGCACTTTTCTTGTAGAGTTCGCCTCCATAGAATTTGTAAGCTTTAGAGCGCCGGACGATGCAGCGTGCTTCATTGTGGTCTTCGGGGAGCTCCTGCCTATTTAGGTAGGCCAAGAAAGGCTCGGTCCACGGGGCGATTACAGCCATGATTTCATGGGCCGAGGATGTCATTTCGATGGTAGAACCTCTGATTATGTCTGATAGTTCGGAATCTGGGGGTGTATTCGGATCCGTGCTAGTATTGTCGGACTCCCCTTCCCATACTACGGAGGGCTTGAACAACCTTTCCAAGAATATGTTAGGTGGGACAGGGTCGCGTTTAGTGCCGATGCGGGCGAGGACGTCCGCCGCTTGATTGTTTCTCGGGCCACATGGTGGAATTCGAGCCCCTCGAACCGAGCTGACATTTTGAGGACGGCATTATGGTAGGCCGCCATTTTCGGGTCCTTGGCATCAAAGTCTCTGTTTATTTGTGATATTGCGAGGTTTGAATCCCCACGCACTTCTAGGCGTTGAATGCCCATAGAGACTGCCATCCGAAGACCGTGCAACAGAGCCTCATATTCGGCTGCATTGTTGGAGTCTGTGTATAATATTTGGAGGACGTACTGGACCGTGTCTCCGGTGGGGGACGTCAGGACTACCCCTACTCCCAATCCGGCTAGCATTTTAGAGCCGTCGAAGTGCATGATCCAGTTTGAGTATGCGCCGTACTCTTTAGGGAGTTCGGCTTCTGTCCATTCGGCGACAAAGTCAGCCAATACTTGCGATTTAATGGCCCTCCATGGTTTGTATGTTATGTTGAACGAGAGGAGCTCGATGGCCCATTTGGCAATCCGGCCCATAGCGTCGCGGTTGTTTATTATGTCGTTGAGTGGTACTTCAGAGGCCACCGTAATCGAACACTCTTGAAAGTAGTGTCGTAGCTTCCAGGATGCCATGAAGACCGTGTATGCTATTTTTTGATAGTGTGGGTATCGAGATTTGCATGGGGTTAGGACCGTGGATATGTAATAAACCGGCTTCTGGAGAGGGAATTTGTATCCGTCAGCCCCTCGTTCCACGACGAGTACTGCGCTTACAACTTGATGTGTTGCAGCTATGTACAACAGCATAGGTTCGTCAATATTTGGCACTGTTAGTACTGGATTACTGGCCAATAAGGTCTTTATTTCATCCAGTACGGCCGCGGCTGCATCCGTCCACACGAAGTGTTCGGTGCGCTGAAGAAGGCGGTAAAGAGGTAATGCCTTTTCTCCTAACCTGGAGATAAAGCGGCTTAGAGCAGCCACACATCCGGCTAGTTTCTCGATGTGCTTGAGGTTTGTTGGTATAGCCAACTGTGACAGAGCTCGGATCTTTGCTGGATTCGCTTCAATTCCTCTATTGGAAACAATGAAGCCGAGTAGTTTCCCCGAGGGGACGCCGAAAACACATTTTTCTGGGTTCAGCTTGATGTCGTATGTCCGGAGGTTGTCGAATGTAAGCCTCAAGTCATCTATTAGGGTATCGATGTGTCTTGTTTTTATGACCACGTCATCCACATATGCCTCCACTGTTTTGCCGATTTGCTTTTCCAGGCATGTTTGAATCATGCGTTGGTAGGTTGCTCCGGCGTTCTTAAGCCCGAAAGGCATAGTGTTGAAGCAAAAATGGCCATATGGCGTTATGAAAGTTGTTGCAGCTTGGTCGGACTCTACCATCTTTATTTGATGGTATACAGAGTATGAGTCGAGGAAACACAGCGAATCGTGTCCTGCTATGGCATTGATGATTTGATCGATGCGAGGAAGGGGAAATGGATCCTTGGGGCAAGCCTTGTTGAGGTCTTTAAAGTCGACACACAGGCGCCAGGATTTGTCCTTCTTTGGTACCATTACAAGATTTGCCAGCCAATCCGGATGCTTGATATCTCTGATGAATCTGGCCTCGAGTAGTTTGGCTAGCTCTTCCCCCATGGCTTGCCTTTTGGGCTCTGAAAACCGTCTTAGAGTCTGTTTGATCGGTTTGTATCCTTTTAGTATATTGAGGCTGTGTTCGGCCAATCTGCGTGGGATGCCCGGCATGTCTGATGGTTGCCAGGCGAAAATGTCCCAATTCTCACGTAAGAAATCTCGTAGTGCGGCGTCCATCGCGGGGCTCAACTGTGTCCCGATGGAAGCTGTCTTCGTGGGGTCCGTTGGATGGACTTGGAATTTGACTATCTCGTCTGCGAGTTTAAATGAGGTGGACTTGGGTCGCTTGTCGAGTATCACGTCGTCCCTGTCCACGGTGGCCCGCAGTGTGGTTAACTCTTCGGCTGCTAGGGCTTCGGATAATGCTTCCAGGGCTAGTGCTGCGGTTTTGTTTTCGGCGCGAAGTGTGACGTCCGGATCACTGGCTAGAGTGATGATTCCATTTGGTCCGGGCATTTTAAGCTTCATGTACCCGTAGCGGGGTACAACTTGAAAGCTTGTAAACGCGTCCCGCCCTAGAAGGGCGTGGTATCCGCTGCTAAAAGGAGCCACTTGGAATGTGATTTCTTCGGACCTATAATTCTTCGGGGTGCCGAATACCACATCGAGTGTGATTTTTCCCACACACCACGCTTCCCGAGTAGGGATAATTCCCCTGAAGGGTGTGCCGCTCTATTCAATACGGCTTTTGTCAATTTCCATCTTGTTGAGTGTTTCTTCATAGATCAAGTTTAATCCACCTCTGTCGTCCATGAGTACTTTAGTGAGCCGAAAGCCGTCCACGATTGGGCTGAGGACCAGAGCGGCCGGTGCCCGGACAGTCTGGAATTGAGGTTCGTCACTGGCATTGAAAGTTATAGCAGTGTCGTTCCATGGGTTTATTTTGGCCACATGGCAAATTTCAGCGGAGCTTCGATGAGCTCGCTTGCGCCTATTGTTTGAGGCAAAAGTCTCGAAGACTGTTAGTACCGTATTGTGTTTGTTGGCGGGATGTTGTTCCGCTTTATGGCTTGAAAGAAGATCCTCGCCACTTTTTGCAACCTGCCGGAGTATCCAACATGCCCTAAGGCTATGAGTTGGTGTTGTGTCCGGAGTACTGTGGAGTCTACATGGCCTATCGAGCCATCCTTCCAATACAGTTCCCCGCCCTGGGGCGGGCTTTGGTTTCTTGGGGACTGGATCGGCCGACTTACAAGCGTTCGTCCGTTTAGTTCGGACAAAGGTTTTGGTGAGGTCGGACTATCCCAGAATTTGGTTTGGGTTTTCCAGACGCTTTCCATCGCACAATACTTCTATACTATGGTTGCCAAGTCCGCGAAGTGTGCTATGTCACGGTGACTTATAGCATTAAGGATTCCTTTGTTCATGCAGTTTTTGCAGAAAAGTGAGACCACGTCCCCCTCGCGGCAGTCCTTGACCTTGTTTAGAGCAAGGAGGAATCTGGCCCAGTACTGATGTACTGTCTCCTGGGGTTCTTGCCTGATATGAGAGAGACGGTTTAAGTCCGTGTGGGCGGGAATAGCTGAATCCGAATTTGGATCCGATCTAGCACCCAGGGGCATGGGAGTTTCCGAGTTTGACAGCTCGGGATCCAGGGGGCTACCCAATTTCTCCGGCCCAATGCCCGATTCTAAGTCCGGGACCCGGGTCATGTCTTCCCTTGAGCGGGTGTCCGGCTCAGGGAGCTCGGTGATCCGGACATAATTCGTCCTCAAAATAGAGGGATAATCCTTGTGTGGTTCCTCCACTACCGCTATCTCGTGGGTGGCCGGCGGGGATTTACTGTCCCTTTGGTCGGGTTCGAGCCCGATCCGGTCATAGTCCATAGCGAATCCCAAAGCGGCGATGCGATCCAAGAGCTCATTAAGAGAAGAGAGCTCTATCAGATCCATCTGTTCGGCGAGTTCCAAATTGATGTGAAGGTTATGCATGATGACCCGAGAGGCCATTGTCGGCGCGACAACCGATGGGGCAGCCATGACAAAGCCACCTAGTCGGAGAGTTTAGCCTACAGCCAGAGCTCCCCCGGAGGTAACATTGTCCCTGACAACGAGACGAGCCATCGAGCCTCGTAGCGACGACACAAGGGAACTCTCAATGAAAGCACCAATGTTGGTGTCAAAACCGGAGGATCTCGGGTAGGGGGTCCCGATCTGTGCACCTAGGCTGATGGTAACAGGAACAAGGGACACAACGTTTACCCAGGTTCAGGCCCTCTCGATGGAGGTAAAACCCTACTTCCTGCTTGATTAATATTGATGATATGGGTAGTACAAGAGTAGATCTACCACAAGATCGTAGAGGCTAAACCCTAGAAGCTAGCCTATGATGGTATGATGGTAATTGTGATCGGCCTTCTAAGGACCAACCTCTCCGGTTTATATAGACACCGGAGAGGGCTAGGGTTTACATGGAGTCGGTTACAAGGAAGGAAATACAACATCCGGATCGCCAAGCTTGCCTTCCACGCCAAGGAGAGCTCCATCTGAACACGGGACGAAGTCTTGAGTCTTGTGTCTTCACGCTTCAATAATCCGGACGATGTATATAGTCCGGCTGTCCGGATACCCCCTAATCCAGGACTCCCTCAGTGGGTAAAAAAATTACTGTTGGGAAATTGTGAAATATCATTATCTTACCTCAATGGGATATTACGGTGCACATACAGATTGGAAGTCTTGTCTCCATTTGTGCAGTTCACTAAATTCAAGCGACATTACCATATAAGTAGCACAACATATGAAAGCACACTGCACAATCATGTGAAAGAAGGCTAGTACTGACCTCTCATGACGTAGATTCAAACAACTCACAAGAAGAAGATCTGAAACAAATTTGCCAACAAGGATAGGAAGTCAGATCTCCTCTTGTGGAGTTCCACTAAGATCAAGCAATCAAGCAACATTGTCGGTGTGACATTTTGGTTGAACTGCACAAAACACTCTTAAAACAAAAGTGTTTTGTGCAGTTCAACAAAAGGTCGCAATAGCAACGAGGTGAAGTAGATAACCCTGTTTACACAAAGGTGCAAAGGAAATAAGTACTGGTCAATAACGGTGGATGACACAGAAGCCCACAAAAAGAAGCATCTAACTTATCTAAATGGGAAAGAAAGCAAGACGTTAGCATTTCTCAAACAATGGCATTGATTCATATTAATAGAGAGATTATATTAATAATAAAATTTGTTAAACATGTAATTTGCTTTTAACTGTGGCATTGCTTCAATTTTCCAGATTAACAACAGCTAAAGAGTTGTACGGGACAGTGAACACACCAGCACCACGTGCATCTACCGATGTATAAAGGGGTGATGCATAATCTGTTGCAATAAAGAACAAACAACCAAGGAGCATATTTGTGTTGGTCCCAGATTTGTCATCTTTAGAAACCTTTCCCTATGCGAGGGCAGCAAATCTAGTCTTGCTCAAACTCTACCACCTTGTCCCCCAAAACAGAAAGATCAGTTTGTTATAGATGTGCGTACTGCATTTGTCATTGTTTTCCCTTCTCGACCAATGTAGGTGCTAGATAGCCAGTCTGTACTACTTTCCCCTTCCTTTCCTCTTTGTACCATGTCCTAGATTCGTGCTACACAACTTTCCCCAGTACTTTCCTATTTGATCCAACACCTAGATTTGAGTGCAGAAGCGGAAAAACCCACACGCAGCTAGAGCAACGCATGTGGAATAAGTAAATTATACCTTAAGGTTCTCGGGGTGTGGCTCAGTGGGCGGCCGGAGGCCGATCTGCCCACACTATGTATTGCAGCGAGGAAGAAGGGGCCAGAGGCCCTCCCGCGCCGCTGCTGGGTGAAAGAGAAAAATTGCGCTGGTAGTGGATTCCCTCCCTCGCCGACGGCGACAGCATTAAGCCTCCTTCCCTTCCCGGGGACGCATCCTACCAGCTCTTTGACTAGCAGTGAGGGGAGAGAGAGAGAGGGGGGACTAACGAAGTCTTGTTTAGATTTGCAAATGGTGAAAGAGTGTGAAGAGAGCAACTACAAGCGTTGAGGCTCCAGCGTGCATATATATAGTGGAGAGAGAGTGTGAAGAGAGCAAACCTTAGAAAACAAGCGCCGAGGCTGCAGTGTATATAGATGGAGTGGTTTTATTTTCCTCTCCATAAGAGTCATTTTAAATTGTGCATGAAATGGAACTCTTTATTTAACGTAGTGAAGAAAAATACTAGGGGCAATGCTAGTACGTGAAGAAAATTTAACGCTCGAAGGAGTCAACTCGCAATTAACGTTGCACGCCTCCCGATCGTGCTTACTAAAGTTCACATGTGGTACACAACCCTCTGAAAGTGGTGAACAACAAATGAACCACACACAGTCAAAATATCGGAAAGGTGGGCTGCACCATCCTCCAATTTTAAATATTCTGAGTTTCAAATTTCTTTAAATATTTTGGGCACTTGTATTCGGCCTAAGTCGGCGTGCCACCATATGTACTAAGGGTTACAGTGGGTGCTAAGAAACTAGGGCGTATTGAGAGTAATTGCCATGCCGTTTATTTGTAGGGTCACTTGCAAACTGTGAAACTCTATTCACCTCTTATTTAGTGGATGAGGCAAATCTTTTGCCTCCGTTTCGAAAAAATGGGAAATTCAATTTTAATTATTTGGTTTGTACTCTTTGCTCTCTTGTAATAATTTTTGGCACTTGTATTCAACCTAAGTCAGTGTGCCACTGTATCTCGTACTACTTCCTCCATCTAGGTGTATAAGTCACATTAGAAGGTGCAGCGGGACCAAGGTGCAAGCAGATCAGAGGAGAAGGAGAAATTTGACTGGTCCTTCCTCCAATCAAAGCCCCGATTTCTGTCTCTAAATGCAACTATTAATCACAACAATTCAGAGATGTCATTTTAGCTACCATGTAGGGCCACGTATTAACTCACATGCAAGCCGACTTTGATTCCCGTACTGATCAACGCGTAGTTGCGCTCCATGCATTGGGTTTGGCAGAGTAAGGGGGTGTTTGTTTACAGGAACTTATTGGTTTAGGGAGTTACAAAAGTCCCTTTTAGTCCCATCTAACCAAACATGAGGGACTTATAAGGACTTAAAGTGGGCATTCAGGACTTATGAAAGAAGACCTTGAGGGAGAGTCTTTTTGGGACTTTTAGTTGTAACATGGTCTTTTAGTCCATGTTTAGTCCTAGGAACCAAACATGTAGGGACTTTTTAGGGACTAGGGACTTTTTAGTTGGGACTAAAAAAAGTCCTAGGACTTATGAACCAAGCATGGCCTAAGTAACAACACTCGCTAGCAACGAGGCTAGGAGGGGATTGAGATGGGAAGTTAATGGACAATGCCTAAACATTTTGCGAATATCTGATTTTCGTAAGATGACTTAACTCCTAGATGGAGGGAGTACTACTCTACTCCACAGTCCAGGTTTGACGGAATATTCATCACCTCTTCTCTTCTTGTACGTGCTCCATTTATCTCACTTCATGTGGCTTCCCACTCGCATGATATTCCTATTCTATGAACCTGTGTGTGTGTGTGTGTGTGTGTGTGTGTGTCTGTGTGGACGCCCGAAAAGGTTAGCGCCGCTCCAGAGAATTGGTGCCGCATTCATGCCCGGGCAGAGCGGACGCGACCTCTCACTGGCGCCTGCATTGAAGAAAGCAGATTCAAGAGTGATGGTTGCTTCGTCCGTCCAACTTACTGCTGGGTCTATGTGATTTGACGGCTCATTGGTCATTATTACTGAGGTGGTACGACTGCTGGATGTCCCACGTTTCGGTGAAAGGACCTAGATTACAATTTTATCCATTCTTACAGCAGAGGAGTGCGAAAGTAGTGAAAACACGCAAGCTCAGTGATTACATGGCTCACCTCACACTATCACCATATTTTCTGGACACCGTGCGACACCCAACTCTTTACATAGTAGTACAATCCGTAGTGTAATTTCTCAGCGAGATAAATTTGTACAATGCTATGAAGCTTCCAGCTTCTGTTTCATGTATCTTGCATCCAAGGTTTCCCCGTTGTAACATTTCATCAAATAGAAAGGAGACTAACATGCATGCTATTGCATCTCAATGATTGAGAGATCATAGCCAATATGTATTCCCTCCGTTCCAAAGTAAGTTTCTCAACTGTATGCAAACTTTAGTACAAAGTTGTACTACTACTAAAGTTGACACTTATTTTGGAACAGAGACAGCTAAAGAAAAAACAATCCATGCAGTCCCTAGCCCTTGAACCCTAAACCCTAACCAGGCTTTAATTTGCTGGCGACGTTGAACCTTCCGAAGAAATGAAGTTTGCAACCCTTTGACCATCGGATCATTTTGTGCAGTTTCACTAAAATCGAGATGAGCATCCCTGTGGCAAAGAAATTGAAGAAGCGTGATTAGAATAAGATTACTGGGACTAGTTGATGAGACATAAACTCATCACAAATACAGTAGAATCTAGTAGAGGTACGTGCGAGGCAAAGAAGTAGATAAATATCCACATGGAGCGATGTGGGCAGCTGCAGCAGCGGTGCAAGCCGGCTGTAAAGGGAGTTGTACCCGTGGGATGTCGGGACATACCTCAACTTAGAGGAGGGCGGTGGGAGGCAGAAACTGCCCATGGCGCGGCAATGAGCAAGGGACGAAGGCAACCGCACCAGCTTTGTGAGAGAGATCGGCGGGGACCTCTGATCGGGACGTGCCGACAATGGGTTTTCGCCGATGGTGACGGTGACCGCATCTACACAAAGCATCCAACCCTTCCCCCGGCGGCGGACGTGATCCACCCGGATGTTAAAGATGTGGCCACATTCGTTTTGTGCGAGAGAGTGTGAAGAGAGCAACCCCAACAAGCAACCATGTAGGCTCGTCCTAGCTATGTATATAGTGGAGCGGTTTCTTTTTCTCTCTAGCACCGTTCATGCGTGCTTCCCGACCCTCCGTTATTTATAATTGAGTAACTACTACTAGACGCGTCAAATTATCACGTGGGCTGCATCATCATACAGAAATGAGCTCCACTGTGTCACGTGTGTGGTTGGGGAAGACGAAAAGAGTGCTATGAAGTACTAGTACTACGTGCGTGGGTGCGTGCACCTCTTCTCTTTGAGCAAGGTTATTCAAAGTATAGCCCACTACTCTACCACACGGTTATTATAGGGGCAAAGAGTATAGGTAGTAATAATGACTAATAAGCCATCAAATCACAAGGCCCACCTTTCTCTATGTTTGATTGAGGAAGCAGCCATCATTTCACTCCTCGTTGAATATCCATCCGCTGCTACCTCCGCAAATAAATAAAAATCTGCTTCTACCTTTGCAGCATGGTTAATAATATAGCATGTCAATCATGACATAGAAATATCATTCACTGAGACAATAGGGCTGGCTCTAAGGCTGGTGATTTTTTTACTTTGTCTCTGTCTCTTTTTGTCTCACTTACTCATTTTATATAGGAGCGCGTGTAGAGGATGGCTATTCCTTTCGATGGGATTTCTTCATGGGGTTTAAGACTAAGTAGCTCCGACTTATCCCCGCTGCCCACCACTCCGAATCGTGCCATCTATGATAGTACTCCCATTGCAACAACCATGTCCACTAGGTCTAGCATGTCCTGTAAGAAGAGACTGTCACGCAAAACATACATCTTGTTGCCTTCTTCCTCATAAAGTACGTACCACTTGTACGTACTACTAGTACTAGTAGTATTCGTTCTCCTATAAACCTTGCGCTTGGCATCTAAAAAATATTAACCTTGCGCTTGGTTCTTCACCTCTTGGGGAAGTCGAGCAATAATGGTACCACAGTATACGTTCTGGCTATCTGAGACCGAATGAATTGCTGCACATCCACCACGTAGGCGAGGGTCGAGGGGCGAGGGAGAGTGCGTACTAGTACGTCCGTTTCCATATGGACTACATACGGAGCAAAATGAGTGAATCTACACTCTAAAATATGTCTATATACATCAGTGTTTGGAGTATGTACTACAAGTTCATATTGAAATCTACTACTCCCTCCGTCCCATAATACTAGTGTGAAAAATGTTCTTATTTTATGGGACAGAGGGAGTAAAACTAGATACATCCGTATCTAGACAAATTTAAGACAAAAATTTTGGGATGGAGGTAGTATATTTCAAACAATATGATAATCTCTCTAACCAAGGTAGGGACGAGGAGTAACGGAGGGAGTAGTAAAATTTCCTCCTCGACCTATGAGCCACCACGCACGTGGGCGAGGGAGCGGGCATAGGCGTCGTAAGCAAGCCTCTCCTCGTCCTGCGACTCTGCGAGCCATCGCGCCCGTGGGCGGGGGAGACGGCGTAATAAGCAAGCTTCTCCTCGTTCTGCGAGTTGACGGGATGCATCAAAAGTAATACGTACATAGAATCTCAACTGTATAGAGCCTTGCCTCTGATGTCTACTACACTACCTTCTTCTTGTAGACGTTGTTGGGCCTCCAAGTGCAGAGGTTTGTAGGATAGTTGCAAATTTCCCTCAAGTGGATGACCTAAGGTTTATCAATCCGTGGGAGGCGTAGGATGAAGATAGTCTCTCTCAAACAACCCTGCAACCAAATAACAAAGAGTCTCTTGTGTCCCCAACACACCCAATACAATGGTAAATTGTATAGGTGCACTAGTTCAGCGAAGAGATGGTGATAGAAGTGCAATATGGATGGTAGATATAGGTTTTTGTAATCTAAAAATATAAAAACAGCAAGGTGGCAAGTAACAAAAGTGAGCAAGAACGGTATTGCAATGCTTTGAAACAAGGCCTAAGGTTCATACTTTCACTAGTGGAAGTTCTCTCAACAAGGATAACATAATTAGATCATATAACAATCCCTCAACATGCAACAAAGAGTCACTCCAAAGTAACTAATAGCGGAGAACAAACACAGAGATTATGGTAGGGTACGAAACCACCTCTTTCGATCAATCCATTGGGCTATTCCTATAAGTGTCACAAATAGCCCTAGAGTTCGTAGTAAAATAACACCTTAAGAAACAAAGCAACCGAAACCCTAATGTCACCTCGACACTCCAATGTCACCACAAGTATCCGCGGGTATGATTATACGATATGCATCACACAAATGTCAGATTCTTCTATTCAAACCAACACAAAGAACCTCAAAGAGTGCCTCAAAATTTCTACCGGAGAGTCAAGACGAAAACGTGTGCCAACCCCTATGCATAGATTCTCAAGGTCACGGAACCCGCAAGTTGATCACCAAAACACATCAAGTGAATCAATAGAATGCCCCATTGTCACCACGGGTATCCCACGCAAGACATACATAAAGTGTTCTCAAATCCTTAAAGACTCAATGCGATAAGATAACTTCAAAGGGAAAACTCAATCCATTACAAGAAGGTAGAGGGGAAGAAACATCATAAGATCCAACTATAATAACAAAGCTCGCGGTACATCAAGATCATGCCAAATAAAGAACACAAGAGAGAGAGAGAGAGAGAGAGTTCAAACACATAGCTACTGGTACATACCCTCATCCCTGAGGGTGAACTACTCCCTCCTCGTCATGGAGAGTGCCGAGATGATGATGATGGCCACCGGTGATGGATCCCCCCTCCGGCAGGGTGCCGAAACAGGGTCCCGATTGGTTTTTGGTGGCTATAGAGGGTTGCGGCGGCGGAACTCCCGATCTAGGTTTCTTTCTGGGAGTTTGGGGATTTATAGAAGGGGTCTGCGTCGGTCTCATGTCAGGGGGCCCACGGAGAGTCCACGAGGCTGGGGGCACACCCTAGGGGGGGGCCCTCCACCCTCGTGGGGCCCACAGACTCCCCTCAGATAGCTTTTCGTTCGAGTATTTTTTGTATTTTCCAAAAAAATCTCCGTTGATTTTCAGCGCATTTCGAGAACTTTTATTTCTACACAAAAACAACACCACGGTAGTTTTGCTGAAAACAGCGTCAGTCCGGGTTAGTTCTAATCAAATCATACCAAAATCATGTAAAATGGTGTAAACATGGCATGAATACATCAAAAATTATAGATACGTTAGAGACGTATCAAGCATCCCCAAGCTTAATTCCTGCTCATCCTTGAGTAGGTAAATGATAAAAACAGAATTTTTGATGTGGAATGCTACCTAACATATTTATCAATGTAATCTTCTCTAATGTGGACAGAATATTCAGATCCATAAGATTCAAAACAAAAGTTTAATATTGACATAAAACAATAATACTTCAATCATACTATCAAAGCAATCATGTCTTCTCAAAATAACATGGCCAAAGAAAGGTATCTCTACAAAATCATATAGTCTGGCTATGCTCTATCTTCATCACAAAAAATATTTAAATCACGCACATCCCCGGTTTCAGCCAAGCAATTGTTTCATACTTTAGTATTCTCAAACTTTTTCAACTTTCACGCAATACATGAGCGTGAGCCATGGATATAACACTATAGGTGGAATATAATGGTGGTTGTGGAGTGATACGTCTCCAACGTATCTATAATTTTTGATTGCTCCATGCTACTTTATCTACTGTTTTGGACTATATTGGGCTTTATTTTCCACTTTTATATTATTTTTGGGACTAACCTATTAACCGGAGGCCCAGCCCAAAATTGCTATTTTTTTTGCCTATTTCAGTGTTTCCAAGAAACAGAATATCAAACGGAGTCCAGGAGACTTGGACCCTGCTCCAAGGAACAAAAGAGGCGGTCACGAGGGTGGGGGCGCCCCCCCTAGGGCGTGCCCCTGCCTCGTGGGCCCCCTGTTGCTCCATCGACGTACTCCTTCCTCCTATATATACCTATGTATCCCCAAACGATCAGAACAGGAGCCAAAAACCTAATTCCACCGCCGCAACCTTCTGTATCCACGAGATCCCATCTTGGGGCATGTTCTGGAGTTTCGTCGGAGGGGGCATCCACCACGAAGGGCTTCTACATCAACACCATAGCCCCTCCGATGAAGTGTGAGTAGTTTACTTCAGACCTTTGGGTCCATAGCTAGTAGCTATATGGCTTCTTCTCTCTTTTTGGATCTCAATACAATGTTCTCTCCCTCTCTCGTGGAGATCTATTCGATGTAATCTTCTTTTTGCGGTGTGTTTGTTGAGACCGATGAATTGTGGGTTTATGATCCAGCTTATATATGAATAATATTTGAATCTTCTCTGAATTCTTTTATGTATGATTGAGTTATCTTTGCAAGTCTCTTTGAATTATCTGTTTGGTTTGGCCAACTAGATTGGTAGTTCTTACAATGGGAGAAGTGCTTAGCTTTGGGTTCAATCTTGCGGTGTCCTTTCCCAGTGACAGAAGGGGCAGCAAGGCACGTATTGTATTGTTGCCATCGAGGATAACAAGATGGGGTTTTTTATCATATTGCATGAATTTATCCCTCTACATCATGTCATCTTGCTTAAGGCGTTACTCTGTTTTTAACTTAATACTCTAGATGCATGCTGGATAGCGATCGATGAGTGGAGTAATAGTAGTAGATGCAGAATCGTTTCGATCTACTTGTCTTGGACGTGATGCCTATATACATGATGATACCTAGATATACTCATAATTATGCTCAATTCTGTCAATTGCTAAATAGTATTTTGTTCACCCACCGTAGAATATCTATGCTCTTGAGGGAAGCCACTAGTGAAACCTATGGCCCCCGGGTCTATTCTCATCATATCAATCTCCATTACTTTAGTACTTGCTTTGTTTTTACTTTGCCTTTTACTTTTCACTTTGCATCTCTATACCAAAAATACCAAAAATATTATTTATCATCTCTATCAGATCTCACTCTCGTAAGTGACCGTGAAGGGATTGACAACCCCTAATCGCGTTGGTTGCGAGGATCTATCATTTTGTGTAGGTACGAGGGACTTGTGCGTGGTCTCCTACTGGATTGATACCTTGGTTCTCAAAAACTGAGGGAATACTTATGCTACTTTGCTGCATCATCCTCTCCTCTTCGGGGAAATCCAGCGCAGTGCTCAAGAGGTAGCAAGAAGAATTTCTAGCACCGTTGCCGGGGAGGCTCACGCAAGCAAGTCAACCATACCAAGTACCCATCACAATCCCTATCTCTCGCATTACATTATTTGCCATTTGCTTCTCGTTTTCCTCTCCCCCACTTCACCCTTGCCGTTTTGTTCGCCCTCTCTTTCCCAATCTCCTCCTCTCTTTCCCGTTTGCCTTTTCCCGTTGCCTTTCTGTTTGCTTGTGTGTTGGATTACTTGTTGCCATGGTGCAAGATAATACCAAATTGTGTGATTTCTCGAATACCAATAATAATGATTTCCTTAGTACTCCGATTGCTCCTCTTAATAATGATGAGTCTTGTGAAATCAATACCGCTTTGCTGAATCTTGTTATGAAAGATCAATTTGCCGGCCTTCCTAGTGAAGATGCCGCTACTCATCTAAACAATTTTGTTGATTTGTGTGATATGCAAAAGAAAAAAGATACGGATAACAATATTGTCAAATTGAAGTTATTTCCGTTTTCACTTAGAGATCGTGCTAAAGTTTGGTTTTCGTCTTTGCCTAAAAATAGTATTGATTCTTGGAACAAGTGCAAAGATGCTTTTATCTCTAAGTATTTTCCTCCCGCTAAGATCATCACTCTTAGGAACGATATTATGAATTTTAAACAACTTGATCATGAGCATGTTGCCCAATCTTGGGAAAGAATGAAATTGATGCTTCGCAATTGCCCTACTCATGGTTTGAATTTATGGATGATCATACAAATTTTTTAGGCCGGATTGAATTTTGCTTCTAGAAATCTTTTAGATTCGGCCGCGGGAGGCACATTTATGGAAATTACATTAGGAGATGCTACCAAATTGCTTGATAATATTAAGGCTAATTATTCTCAATGGCACACCGAAAGATCTTCTAGTAAAAAAGTGCATGTTATAGAAGAAATCAATGTTTTGAGTGAAAAGATGGATGAACTTATGAAGATGTTTGCTACTAAAAATACTTCTCTTGATCCCAATGATATGCCTTTGTCTACTTTGATTGAGAATAATAATGAATCTATGGATGTGAATTTTGTTGGTAGGAAAACTTTTGGAAACAACGCGTATAGAGGGAATTTTAACCCTAGGCCTTATCCTAGTAATCCTTCTAATAATTATGGAAATTCCTACAACAACTCTTATGGAAATTTTAATAAGATGCCCTCTGAATTTGAGAGTAGTGTTAAAGAGTTTATGAATTCACAAAAGAATTTTAATGCTTTGCTTGAAGAGAAATTGCTTAAAGTTGATGATTTGGCTAGGAACGTTGATAGAATTTCTCTTGAAATTGATTCTTTAAAGCTTAGATCTATTCCTCCTAAGCATGATATCAATGAGTCTCTCAAATCCATGAGAATTTCCATTGATGAGTGCAAGGAAAGAACCGCTAGGATGCGTGCTTCCAAAGATGCCTTTAGTAAAGCGTGTTCTTCCAATTCCTATGAAAATCAAGATGAAGATCTAAAAGTTATTGATGTGCCCCCCATTAAATCTTTGTTTTGCAATATGAATCTTGATGAAAATGAATATGATCTTCCTTTACCTAGAAGGCGTTCTAAGAATTCGGAGTTTCTAGATCTTGAAATTGATAAAAGTGGGATTGAAAGAAATAAAAACCTAGATGTTGATAAACCCACTATTTTGGATATCAAGGAATTTAATTATTAAAGTTGCTCTTTAATTTCTTGTATTTCCTTGTTGCAATCCGTGCTAGATTCTCCTCATGCTTATAGTCAAAATAAGGCCTTTACCGAACACATTGTTGATGCCTTGATGCAATCTTATGAAGAAAAACTTGAGTTGAAAGTTTCTATCCCTAGAAAACTCTATGATGAGTGGGAACCTACTACTAAAATTAAAATTAAAGATTATGAGTTTCATGCTTTGTGTGATTTGGGTGCTAGTGTTTTTACTATTCCCAAAACTTTGTGTGATTTGCTAGATTTTCGTGATTTTGACGATTGCTCTCTAAAGTTGCATCTTGCGGATTCCACTATTAAAAAGCCTATGGGAAGAATTAATGATGTTCTTATTATTGCAAATAGGAATTATATGCCCGTAGGTTTTATCGTTCTTGATATAGATTGCAATCCTTCATGTCCTATTATTCTTGGTAGACCTTTCCTTAGAACGATTGGTGCAATTATTGATATGAAGGAAGGGAATATTAGATTCCAATTTCCCTTAAAGAAGGGCATGGAACACTTCCCTAGAAAGAAAATAAAATTACCATATGAATCTATTATGAGATCCACTTATGGATTGCCTACCAAAGATGGGAATACCTAGATCTATCCTTGCTTTTATGCCTAGCTAGGGGCGTTAAACGATAGCGCTTGTTGGGAGGCAACCCAATTTTATTTTTGTTTTTTTGTTTTTGCTTCTGTTTAGGAATAAAATAATCCATATAGCCTCTGTTTAGATGTGGTTTTATCTTTTAATTAGTGTTTGTGCCAAGTAGAACCTATAGGATAACCTACGATGATAGTTGATTTGATTCTGCTGAAAAACAGAAACTTTGCACGCACGAATTTAATTTTTTTAAATCACATAAACGTGCTTTTTTCTTGATTCTTTTTGCTGATGATCAATAAATAAATTTTCCAGGACTTCCTATTTTGGTAGAATTTTTAGAGTTCCGGAAGTTTGCGTTAGTTACACATTACTACAGACTGTTCTGTTTTTGACAGATTCTGTTTTACGTGTGTTGTTTGCTTATTTTGATGAATCTATGGCTAGTAAAATAATTTATAATCCATAGAGAAGTTGGAATACAGTAGTTTTAACACCAATATAAATAAATAATGAGTTCATTACAGTAATTTTAAGTAGTCTTTTGTTTTCTTTCTCTAACGGAGCTCACGAGATTTCTATTGAGTTTTGTGTTGTGAAGTTTTCAAGTTTTGGGTGAATTCTTTTGATGGATTATGGAACAAGGAGTGGCAAGAGCCTAAGCTTGGGGATGCCCATGGCAGCCCCAAGATAATCCAAGGACACCAAAAAGTCAAATCTTGGGTATGCCCCGGAAGGCATCCCCTCTTTCGTCTACTTCCATCGGTAATTTACTTGGAGCTATATTTTTATTCACCACATGTTATGTGTTTTGCTTGGAGCGTATTGTATTATTTGCGTCTTTGCTTGTTAGTTTACCACAATCATCCTTGCTGTACACACCTTTTGAGAGAGACATACATGAATTGGAATTTGATAGAATACTCTATGTGCTACACTTATATCTTTGGAGTGTGATAATTTTTGATCTAGTGCTTCACTTAGATCTTTTAGAGCATGGTGGTGGATTTGTTTTAAAGAAACTATTGATCTCTCATGCTTCACTTAGATTATTTTGAGAATCGTTAATAGCATGGTAATTTGCTTAATGATAATATACTTGGTATTCAAGATATGTGAAACTTTCTTTTGAGTGCGTTGAATACTAAGAAAAGTTTGATGCTTGATAATTGTTTTGAGATATGAAGATGGTGATATTAGAGTCATGCTAGTTGAGTATTTGTGAATTTAAAGAATACTTGTGTTGAAGTTTGTGATTCCCGTAGCATGCACGTATGGTGAACCGTTATGTGATGAACTTGGAGCATGATTTATTTATTGATTGTCTTCCTTATGAGTGGCGGTCGGGGACGAGCGATGGTCTTTTCCTACAAATCTATCCCCCTAGGAGCATGCGCGTAATACTTTGCTTTGATAACTTCTAGATTTTTGCAACAAGTATATGAGTTCTTTATGACTAATGTTGAGTCCATGGATTATACGCACTTTTTCCCATCCTTCCACCATTGCTAGCCTCTATAATACCGCACACTTTTCGTCGGTATCATACACCCACCATATATCTTCCTCAAAACAGCTACCATACCTTCCTATCATGGCATTTCCATAGCCATTCCGAGATATATTGCCATGCAACTTTCCACCGTTCCGTTTATTATGACACGCTCCATCATTATCATATTGCTAGCATGATCATGTAGTTGGCATCGTATTTGTGGCAAAGCCACCGTTCATAATTCTTTCATACATGTCACTCATGATTCATTGCGTATCCCGGTACACCGCCGGAGGCATTCATATAGAGTCATACTTTGTTCTAAGTATATAGTTGTAATTGTTGAGTTGTAGAAAAATAAAAGTGTGATGATCATCATTATTAGAGCATTGTCCCAAGTGAGGAAAGGATGATGGAGACTATGATTCCCCCATAAGTCGGGATGAGACTCCGGACGAAAAAAAGAGGACAAAAAAAGAGAGAAGGCCCAAATAAAAAAATTAGAGAAAAAGAGAGAAGGGACCATGTTAATATCCTTTTACCACACTTGTGCTTCAAAGTAGCACCAAGATCTTCATGATAGAGAGTCTCTTGTTTTGTCACTTTCATATACTAGTGGGAATTTTTCATTATAGAACTTTGCTTGTATATTCCAATGATGGGCTTCCTCAAAATTCCCTAGGTCTTCGTGAGCAAGCGAGTTGGATGCACACCCACTTAGTTTTTTTGTTGAGCTTTCATATACTTATAGCTCTAGTGCATCCGTTGCATGGCAATCCCTACTCACTCACATTGATATCTATTGATGGGCATCTCCATAGCCCGTTGATACGCCTAGTTGATGTGAGACTATCTTCCCTCTTTTTGTCTTCTCCACAACCACCATTCTATTCCACATATAGTGCTATATCCATGGCTCATGCTCATGTATTGCGTGAAGATTGAAAAAGTTTTGAAAATGTTAAAGTATGAAACAATTGCTTGGCTTGTCATCGGGGTTGTGCATGATTTAAATATTTTGTGTGGGGAAGATGGAGCATAGCCAGACTATATGATTTTGTAGGGATAACTTTCTTTGGCCATGTTATTTTGAGAAGACATAATTGCTTAGTTAGTATGCTTGAAGTATTATTATTTTTATGTCAATACGAACTTTTGTCTTGAATCTTTCGGTTCTGAATATTCATATCTCATTTAAGAAGTTTTACATTGAAATTATGCCAAAGTATCACTCCGCATCAAAAATTCTTTTTTTATCATTTACCTACTCGAGGACGAGCAGGAATTAAGCTTGGGGATGCCTGATACGTCTCCAACGTATCTATAAGTTTTTGATTGCTCCATGCTACTTTATCTACTGTTTTGGACTATATTGGGCTTTATTTTCCACTTTTATATTATTTTTGGGACTAACCTATTAACCGGAGGCCCATCCCAGAATTGCTAGTTTTTTGCCTATTTCAATATTTCGAAGAAACAGAATATCAAACGGAGTCCAAACGGAATAAAACCTTCGGGAACGTGATTTTCTCACCGAACGTGATCCAGGAGACTTGGACCCTGCTCCAAGGAACAAAAGAGGCGGTCACGAGGGTGGCCCCCCCTAGGGTGCACCCCCTGCCTCGTGGGCCCCCTGTTGCTCCACTAACGTACTCCTTCCTCCTATATATACCTACGTATCCCCAAACAATCAGAACAGGAGCCAAAAACCTAATTCCACCGCCGCAACCTTCTGTATCCACGAGATCCCTTCTTGGGGCCTATTCCGGAGCTCCGTCGGAGGGGGCATCCACCATGGAGGGCTTCTACATCAACACCATAGCCCCTCCGATGAAGTGTGAGTAGTTTACTTCAGACCTTCGGGTCCATAGCTTTTAGCTAGATGGCTTCTTCTCTCTTTTTGGATCTCAATACAATGTTCTCCCCCTCTCTCGTGGAGATCTATTCGATGTAATCTTCTTTTTGCGGTGTGTTTGTTGAGACCGATGAATTGTGGGTTTATGATCCAGCTTATCTATGAATCATATTTGAATCTTCTCCGAATTCTTTTATGTATGATTGAGTTATCTTTGCAATTCTCTTCGAATTATCTGTTTGGTTTGGCCAACTAGATTGGTAGTTCTTGCAATGGGAGAAGTGCTTAGCTTTGGGTTCAATCTTGCGGTGTCCTTTCCCAGTGACAGAAGGTGCAGCAAGGCACGTATTGTATTGTTGCCATCGAGGATAACAAGATGGGTTTTTTTTATCATATTGCATGAATTTATCCCTCTACATCATGTCATCTTGCGTAAGGTGTTACTCTATTTTTAACTTAATACTCTAGATGCATGCTGGATAGCGGTCGATGAGTGGAGTAATAGTAGTAGATGCAGAATCGTTTCGATCTACTTGTCTTGGACGTGATGCCTATATACATGATTATACCTAGATATACTCATAACTATGCTCAATTCTATCAATTGCTCAACAGTAATTTGTTCACCCACCGTAGAATATCTATGCTCTTGAGAGAAGCCACTAGTGAAACCTATGGCCCCCGGGTCTATTCTCATCATATCAATCTCCATTACTTTATTACTTGCTTTTTTTTACTTTGACTTTTACTTTTCACTTTGCATCTCTATACCAAAAATACCAAAGATATTATTTATGATCTCTATCAGATCTCACTCTCGTAAGTGACTGTGAAGGGATTGACAACCCCTAATCGCGTTGGTTGCGAGGAGCTATTGTTTTGTGTAGGTACGAGGGACTTGTGCATGGTCTCCTACTGGATTGATACCTTGGTTCTCAAAAACTGAGGGAAATACTTACGCTACTTTGCTGCATCATCCTCTCCTCTTCGGGGAAATCCAACGCAGTGATCAAGATGTAGCATGGAGAAGCCAAAAAGAAGGAGATAGTCTCACATCAACTAGGCGTATCAACGGGCTATGGAGATGCCCATCAATATATATCAATGTGAGTGAGTTGGGATTGCCATGCAACGATGCACTAGAGCTATAAGTGTATGAAATCTCAAAAAGAAACTAAGTGGGTGTGCATCCAACTTGCTTGCTCACGAAGACCTAGGACATTTGAGGAATCCCATCATTGGAATATACAAGCCAAGTTCTATAATGTAAAATTCCCACTAGTATATGAAAGTGACAACATAGGACACTCTCTATCATGAAGATCATGGTGCTACTTTGAAGCACAAGTGTGGTAAAAGGATAGTAGCATTGCCCCTTCTCTCTTTTTCTCTCTTTTTTTGGGCCTTCTCTTTTTTTTGGCCTTTTATTTTTTTTTCGTCCGGAGTCTCATCCCGAGTTGTGGGGGAATCATAATCTCCATCATCCTTTCCTTACTGGGACGATGTTCTAATAATGAAGATCATCACACTTTTATTTACTTACAACTCAAGAATTACAACTCGATACTTAGAACAAAATATGACTATATGAATGCCTTCGGTGGTGTACCGGGATGTGCAATGATTCAAGAGTGACATGTATGAAAAATTATGAATGGTGGCTTTGACACAAATACGATGTCAACTACATGATCATGCAAAGCAATATGACAATGATCAAGCGTGTCATAATAAACGGAATGGTGGAAAGTTGCATGGCAATATTATCTCGGAATGGCTATGGAAAAGCCATAATTGGTAGGTATGGTGGCTGTTTTTAGGAAGGTAAATGGTGGGTGTATGGTATCGGCGCAAGTTGTGTGATACTAGAGAGGCTAGCAATGGTGGAAGGGCGAGTGTGCGTATAATCCATGGACTCAACATTGGTCTTAAAGAACTCACATACTTATTGCAAAAATCTATAAGTCATCAAAACCAAGCACTACGTGCATGCTCCTAGGGGAAGGGTTGGTTGGAGTTAACCATCGCGCAATCCCGACCTCCACACAAAGGAAGATAATCAAAAAATAAAGCATGCTCCAACTTCATCACATAATGGTTCACCATATGTGCATGCTACGGGAATTACAAACTTTACACAAGTATATCTCAAATTCACAACTACTTCACTAGCATGACTCTAATATCAAAATAATCATAAAGAATCAAATTTCTCGTAGTATTCAAGGCACTTTATATGAAAGTTTTTATTATATCCCTCTTGGATGCCTATCATATTAGGACTAAATTTATAACCAAAGCAAATTACCATGCTGTTCTAAAAGACTCCCAAAATAATATAAGTGTTCATCATTTTCTTCAAAATAAAACCACCATCGTGCTCTAAAAAGATACAAGTGAAGCACTAGAGTAAATGACAAACTACTCCGAAAGATATAAGTGAAGATCAGTGAGTAGTCGAATAATTATGTAACCATGTGAAGACTCTCCGACATCTAAGAATTTCATATCTTGGGATATTATTCAAACAGCAAGCAAAAGAAAATAAAACAAAATGACGCTTCAAGCAAAACGCATATCATGTGGTCAATAAAAATATAGCATCAAGTAAAGTTACCGATAAATGAAGACGAGAGAGGGGATGCCATCCGGGGCATCCCCAAGATTAGGCTCTTGGTTGTCCTTGAATATTACCTTGGGGTGACTTGGGCATCCCCAAGCTTAGGATCTTTCCACTCTTTATTCCATAGTCCATTGAATCTTTACCCAAAACTTGAAAACTTCACAACACAAAACTCAACAGAAAACTCGTAAGCTTCGTTAGTATAAGCAAAAAAATCACCACTTTTGGTACTGTTGTGAACTCATTCTAAATTCATATTGGTGTTATATCTACTGTATTTCAACTCCTCCATGGTTCATACCCTCCGATACTACTCATAGATTCATCAAAATAAGCAAACAACACATAGAAAATAGAATCTGTCAAAAATAGAATAGTCTGTAGTAATCTGTAACTTTCGAATACTTATGTAACTCCAAACATTCTGAAAAAAATTAGTTCCACCTGAGAAATTTGTGCACCAATCCAAAGCAAAAATAATCAGGTCAAAAGCACGTTTCAATAAGATTCTGGAAATTATTTACTGAGCGCAAAAGTTTCTGATTTTTAGCAGGTTCAACACAACTATCACCACAAGCTATCCTAAAGGCTTTACTTGACACTTTATTGAAACAAAAGCTATAAAACATGATTACTATAGTATCTTAATCATGTGAACACACAAAAAAGTAGGGGTAAATATTGGGTTGTCTCCCAACAAGCGCTTTTCTTTAATGCCTTTCTAGCTAGGCATGATGATTTCAATGATGCTCACATAAAAGATAAGAATTGAAACACAGAGAGAGCATAATGAAGTATATGACTAGCACATTTAAGTCTAACCCACTTACTATGCATAGGGATTTGGTGAGCAAACAACTTACGGAACAAGAATCAACTAGCATAGGAAAGCAAAACAAGCATAGCTTCAAGATTTTCAACACATAGAGAGGAAACTTGATATTATTGCAATTCCTACAAGTATATATTCCTCCTCATAATAATCTTCAGTAGCATCATGAGTGAATTCAACAATATAACTATCACATAAAGCATTATTTTCATGATGCACAAGCATAGAATATTTATTACTCTCCACATAACCAAATTTCTTCTCATGAATAGTAGTGGGAGCAAACTCAACAAAATAACTATCATGTGAAGCACAATCCAATTGAAAATTAAAATCAAGATGACAAGTTTCATGGTTATCATTATTCTTTATAACACACATGTCATCATAATAATCATCATAGATAGCAACTTTGTTATCATAATCAATTGGACCTCTTTCAAAATAGTGGATTCATCACTAAATAAAGTCATGACCTCTCCAAATCCAGTTTAATAATTATCACAATAAGATTCAACACCCTAAAAAATAGTGAGATCATTACTACCTAAAGTTGACAATCTTCCAAACCCATTTTCATCAATATAATCATCATAAATAGGAGGCATGCTATCATCAAAATAAATTTGCTCATCAAAACTTGGGGGACAAAAAAATCATCTTCATCAAACATAGCATCCCCAAGCTTGTAGCTTTGCATATCATTAGCATCATGGATATTCAAGGAATTCATACTAAAGACATTGCAATCATGCTCATCATTCAACGATTTAGTGCCAAACATTTTATTGCATTCTTCTAACACTTTGGCACAATTATTGGAATCCTTATTTTCATGGAAGACATTAAAAAGATGAAGCATATGTGGCAACCTCAATTCCATTTTTTTGTTTTATTTTATAGACTAAACCAGTGATAAAACAAGAAACTAAAAGATTCAATTGCAAGATCTAAAGACATACCTTCAAGACTAACCTCCCCGGCAACGGCGCCAGAAAAGAGCTTGATGTCTACTACACAACCTTCTTATTGTAGACATTGTTGGGCCTCCAAGTGCAGAGGTTTGTAGGACAGTAGCAAATTTCCCTCAAGTGGATGACCTAAGGTTTATCAATCCGTGGGAGACGTAGGATGAATATGGTGTCTCTCAAACAAACCTGCAACCAAATAACAAAGAGTCTCCAGTGTCCCCAGCATACCCAATACATTGGTAAATTGTATAGGTGCACTAGTTCGGTGAAGAGATGGTGATACAAGTGCAATATGGATGGTAGATATATGTTTTTGTCATACGAAAATATAAAAACAGCAAGGTAGCAAGTAACAAAAGTGAGCGAGAACGGTATTGCAATGCTTAGAAACAAGGCCTAGGGTTCATACTTTCACTAGTGCAAGTTCTCTCAACAAGGTTAACATAATTAGATCATATAACAATCCCTCAACATGCAACAAAGAGTCATGCCAAAGTCACTAATAGCGGAGAACAAACAAAGATATTATGGTAGGGTACGAAACCACCTGTAAGTTATTTTTTCCGATCAATCCATTGGGCTATTCCTATAAGTGTCACAAACAGCCCTAGAGTTCATAGTAATATAACACCTTAAGAAACAAATCAACCAAAACCCTAATGTCACCTAGATACTCCAATGTCACCACAAGTATCCGCGGGTATGATTATATGATATGAAACACACAATCTCAGATTCTTCTATTGAAACCAACACAAAGAACCTCAAAGAGTGCCCCAAAGTTTCTACCGAAGAGTCAAGACAAAAACGTGTGCCAACCCCTATGCATAGATTCCCAAGGTCACGGAACCCGCAAGTTGATCACCAACATAAATCAAGTGAATCAATAGAATACCCCTTTGTCACCATAGGTATCCCATGCAAGACATACATAAAGTGTTCTCAAATCCTTAAAGATTCAATACGATAAGATAACTCCAAAGGGAAAACTCAATCCATTACAAGAAGGTAGAGGGGGAGAAACATCATAAGATCCAACTATAATAGCAAAGCTCATGGTACATCAAGATCGTGCCAAATCAAGAACACGAGAGAGAGAGAGAGATCAAACACATAGCTACTGGTACATACCATCAGCCCCGAGGGTGAACTACCCCCTCCTCGTCATGGAGAGCGCCGGGATGATGAAGATGGCCACCGGTGATGGATCCCCCCTCTGATAGGGTGCCGGAACATAGCCCCGATTGGTTTTTTGTGGCTACAAAGGAATGCGGCGGCGGAACTCCCGATCTAGGTTTCTTTCGGGAAGTTTGTGGATTTATAGAAGGGGTTGGCGTCGGTCTCACGTTAGGGGGCCCCACGGAGAGTCCACGAGGCAGGGGGTGCCCTCCACCCTCATGGGGCCCACGGGACTCCCCTCCGGTAGCTTTTCGTTCGAGTATTTTTTATATTTTCCAAAAAAAATCTCCGTTGATTTTCAGCGCATTTCGAGAACTTTTATTTCTGCACAAAAACAACACCACGGTAGTTCTGCTGAAAATAGCATCAGTTCGGGTTACACTACAGGAATCAGGAACTTTGCCAGCCGCCAAGGCTGACGGCAAAGGTATACATGGCTGACGGCAACAGGTCCGGCTGAATAGGCTGTGGCAAAGGGCACTTTGCTGTCAGTTGCTGGACAACAAAGATGAAAAAGGATTTACCGTCCGCTGACAAGAGGCAAAGATCTTGGACGGCACATGTGGTAGTTCAGGTCTGTTAAGTGGTTAACACCGTGCTTTGCCGTCAGCCAGCGGACGGCAAAGTTGCAAAGGCCTTGGCCGTCTGCTGGCTGATAGCAAATCTGCCAAATATGCTGGCCCCTAATTGCTAGGTTGCATAGGTAACTGCCACGTGGCAGCTTTGCCGTCTGCTGGCGGATAGCAAAGCTCTTTGCCGTCCACCAGCAGACGGCAAAGTGTCTATATAGCCCCTGTTTTTTCTTAAATTCATTCAATTTTGATAGAATTTCACACACACACACACAAATGTATGTATGTATGTATATATATATATATACACACATTTCAAAATAATTTCAACAATAAGTTTCGAACAAGAGATATATACAAGTTTCCAACATTTCCTTATATACAATAAGTTTGCAACAAGAGATATCCAACAAGTTTCCACGAATAACAAGCACAAGTATAAGTTTGCAACAAGTTTCCATCAATGCTAGCTTCCTCATCTCAAGCAAATGTGTAAATTAGGAAAGTTGAAAGTTAGAAGAAGAAGAAGAGTAGCTATAAGAAAAGAAGAAGATCTTCTTCTTCTTCTTCCTTCTTCCTTCTTCCTTCTTCCTCCTTCTTCTTCTAACTAAGGTAGGTAAAATGCCATTTTTTAGCTAAGGTAGGAAAAACGCTAAGTGTGTAGGTCATTTTGTACCTAACCGAGCTAATTATGTCATAAATGAAGTAGTTAAGCTAATTATAGATCATTATTGAGATATCCTATGTTGTTATGCCATTTTGTACCTAAGTGAGCTAATTACGTCATAAATGAAGTAGTTAAGCTAATTATAGATCATTATTTAGCTATCCTAGGTCGTTATGCCATTTTGTACCTAAGTGAGCTAATTATGTCATAAATGAAGTAGCTAAGCTAATTATAGATCATTATTGAGCTATCCTAGGTTGTTATGTCATTTTGTACCTAAGTGAGCTAATTATGTCATACATGAAGTAGCTAAGCTAATTATAGATCATTATTGAGCTATCCTAGGTTGTTATGCCATTTTGTACCTAAGTGAGCTAATTATGTCATAAATGAAGTACCTAAGTGAGATGGAGAAGGATCGGTCTATCCTTTGTGGGAGGCGTGCTGCATGAAAGATCATTTGCAATGTTTAGTTAGCATGATGCAACTGAAATTTGAATACTAGTAATTAATGACCATTCAAATGAAACTCACCGTGTCCGATATAGCAATTTGGGGCATCGGCGGAGGGGTCTAGCCGGTTTTCTCACACACGGACTATACATTTTGTTTTCACGAGTTAGTCATATAAGTTAGTAATGAAACGAACATTGCGTTCATGATTTGACTAGTATGCGGGGAAACTTACCACGAGGATCTCGTATAGGTCCCGGTGACTCACGTCGTTCTGGTTCCTCTCCGCCTCGAACATATTAGCCGTCCTCTCCTCCATGTCCCTCACCTTCTCGTCCGCCTGCCTGGTTGCCTCCGCCACAAGCTCCTGGGCCCTAGCCTCGATAGCGAGATCCACTGGCCATGGTCGAGGCCCCATCTCGGGAAGAGACTTCGTCTGCCGACTTCTAGGACAATGTATGAGCCCATCCCCAATGGCTACGTGGCCATGTTTCCTCCCATCACCAGATAGAATCATGAGCTCAAGATCAAAAGGACTCTGGCTCGGGTTGAATCCTCGCCTTTCATCTTCTTCCCCCAGTCTTTGTACCTCACAAGCTTGTTGTGGGAGGAGATGTTGATGAAGCTCTCTGGATGATTGAGGTCATCCTCCGAGAATGCCTTGGCCTTCTTGAGCGGGGCACTATGGGCCATGGCTTAGAGGTCGTACAGCGGCAGCACCTCCTTCTTGTTGTGTTTTGCCTGAAAGAGAGAAATAGGGGTAAATTAGTAATTAAAGCTAGCACGAATAATGAAATTGCATGAATTGAACCACATACCCAGTGATCCCCGTACTCAAACAGGTTGGAGATCCCTTGATGGTGCGGTAGGCCTCGCATCTGGGCACGCTTGTTCCTGGCCTTGTTGTGGGTGGCTAGCCATTGGGCAGAGCACCACTCATCTACCAACCTCTCCCAACAGTCCATCTTATCCGCACACCATCTCGGGGGGACCTAAGTTAGACAAAGAGAAATTTCAGCGCTACACCTACGAATCAAATCAAGGAAACTCGTACAAGGCCTTAAGAATAGGTAATTACCGTCATGTACTTCTCCTTACTCAGATACTTGAGGCGGAACTTCTTCTTCTGTCTCCTGATGTTAGTCGAGGCGTAGTAGTCTCGGACAGCCTGGACCCGAGCCTCGTGCCGTGTGTTCTGAAGTAGGCGCTTGCACTCAGTTTGAGAACCATAGCCGCCTCCGCCTCGTGTTCCTCAAGAAACCTGTAGAAGGTCTGCAATCAAACAAGACAACACCGATCACTAGTACAATCACTAGGTACTATTGATTTTTAATTTTGTAAAGGAGAACTTACCAAAAACCGCCGTCTCACAATGTCGGCCGCCGTCTCGCACACGACACCGTCGACCATCTCCCCTGGCAGGGCCGGGGCAGCCCGGTACAGCTCCCAGGTGAGTGCTAGCCGTCGAATCTCACCCTCACCGGGCAACATGACCCACCCCGGGAAGTGGTGCCGGACTAGAGTACCAAGGACCTGGTTGGGCCTGCGGACCTTATCTGCGTGTACCCAACCCCTGCAGCATGACAAGGCCAACACATTAGATATTAATTTGAACAAACATGAAGGCAAAAGGTTAAAAAGAGTAAATTAATGCACTTACCTCTCCCCGTTGGGCTGAATTAACCACCTCTGGTCGCGGGTCGCCGGCACGGACAATCGCTTACTACTACCACGCTGGTAGACCCTCTTACCCTCCTCAACCCGCTCGCTCTCGACGTAGCTATCCTCACATAAGGTCTCGTTGAGATAATCATCATGGTCGCTAGTCTCCGAAGTCACATGGGATGAAGACCATGGGACCCTATCTCCAGGAAGGAAGACTGTGGGACCTAAGTCTCCTGGGAGGAAGACACTGGGACCCGAGGCTCGGTGACCAGAGCCTCGTCGACCCATGGCTCGACGACCAGAGGCTGGTCGTCCCCAGGCTCATGGACCGGAGTACGACACAGGTCCAGGGCAGACGGGTCCACCTGAGATGGAGCACTCCGGTGGTCGGGAGGCTCAGTGGGGGGTGGCGGCGAGGAAGGCAGAACAACCTTCCTACCTCTGCCAGCGCCCCGTCCACCTCTACCCCTCTTCTTCCCCTGACCTTCTCTCCCTACCGAAGAAGAAGCGCCAGCCAAAGGTGCTGTGGGTGTGTGCATGCTGTCTACCAGCGCCCTCTGAAGGTTGTGGGGCGGAATAACAACACCCCTCCCACGCACCGAGGTAGGAGGCTCGGAGCGCTCTCGACCCAAGCCCACCATATGTCAACACCTGCAATGAGAAGGAGTAAACAAAATTAGTACAACATAAACATAATATAAAAATTAGTGTGTATCATATGTCAACATAAACATAATAAAAAAATCCGGGGTGTCGTGTCGTGGGTCGAGGGGTCGGGGTGTCAGGGTGTCGTGTCGAGGTTCGAGGGGTCAGGGTGTCGCGGTCGAGGGTCGAGGGGTCGGGGTGTCGGGGTCAGGGGGTCGCGGTGTCGTGGTCGGGATGGTGAATCCTCGACCCCTTGACCCCTTGACCCTCGGCACGACACCTCGACCCCTTGACCCTCGACACGACACCCCGACCCCTCTTCTTCTTCTTCCCCCTTCTACCTATTCTACTTTTCTTCTTCTTTTTTCATCTTTTTTTCACTTCCTTTATTATGAATATTTAACTAAAACTAAAACTAATCTAATATAATATAATCTAATCTAGCTAACAATATACCTAATATATCTATCATCTAAAACAGAAAAGAAAAAAACAGAACTCCTCCTCCTCTTCCTCTTCTTATTTTTCTTCTTCCGTCTTTTACTTTTTCCTCTTTTATTCTCATCTTCTCCTTTTTTTATTATTCTCCTCCTCCTCCTCCTCCTCCTCCTTCTCTTCTTCTTCTTCTTCTTCTTCTTCTTCTTCTTCTTCTTCTTCTTCTTCTTCTTCTTCTTCTTCTTCTTCTTCTTCTTCTTCCCCCTTCTACTTATACTACTTTTTTTTCACTTCCTTTAATTATGACTATTTAACTAAAACCTAACACTAATCCAATCTAATCTAATCTAATTAATCTAATCTAGCTAACTATATAACCTAAACTAATTAAACCTAAACCTAAACTAAAAAACCTAAACTATTTAAACTAATTAAACCTAAACTGATTAAACTAAATAACCTAAACTAATTAAACCTCAACTGAAAAAACTTAAACTAAAAAACCTAATCTAAACAGAAAAGAAAAACAGAAAAAACAAAAAAGAAAATAGGACAGGATGGTGGCAGGGGCTCACCGTGTGTGTGTGGGGGGGACGGGTCGGGAAGGGGACGACGATGGGGCGGCGGCAAGGCGGGGCGGTGACGGGGCGGGGAGGGTGCGGCGACGGGAGGCGCTCCTCGGGGGGGGGGGGGGGGGGTCGACCCGCGGCTTCGGTGGGGAGGTGGCGGCGGGGAGGCTCGGGAGGGGGGGTAGGAAGGCAGGGAGGGGGCGGTGAAGGGGCGGGCAGGGTGCGGCGACGACGGCCTAGGGTGGGGTGGCATGAGGGAGGAAGAAAGAGGAGAGGAGACAAAGAGAGGCGACGGCGGGGGCACGGCCGTTAAGTCAATTTTGAAGCTTTGTCGTCCGCCTCCTCTTTGCCGTCTGCTAGTGGACGGTGAAGAAAGATTTGCCGTCTGCTAGCGGACGACAAAGAGGGGCCCCGTTAGGGGTTGACAACCAGTGGGCCAAACCCCCTCTTTGCCGTCCGCTGGCTGACAACAAATCTTTCTTTGCCGTCCGCTAGTAGATGGCTTATGGCAAAGCTAGCCTTTGCCATCCGCTGCCTCTTTGCCGTCCGCTTTCTACTGGCTTATGGCAAAGGATACCTTTGTCGTCAGCTAGCTAACGACAAAGAATGGGTGGATGGCAAATCTGCTGATTCCAGTAGTGTTAGTTCTAATCAAATCATACCAAAATCATGTAAAAATATTGTAAACATGGCATGAATACATCAAAAATTATAGATACGTTGGAGACGTATCAACCTCTAAGGTAGGCCCCACATGGTTTGCCTCTTCTTAACATAACGCGCCAAGTCGCAATTTGTTTGTTCACCCATGGTACACGATCCTCCATCAAGTGCCCAACCAGTTCACGTGTCAAATTACCACGTGGCCTGCCTTTTCGTAAAGAATGAGCTCCACCATGTACCCACGCGGTTGTGGTTGGGAAAGAGATGGGAGTAGGTGCGCATGCAGTGCGTGCAGCTCACCTCTTTGTGCACGTCCCCCACCTACGTGTGTGTGTGTGAGAGAGATACAAACCTATACATATGGCGTGTGTTCGTGAGTGTTTTATGGGGGGGTAATTTCGTGAATGTATTTATGGGAATATGTGTCGACGATATCTCAAACAAAAATTTGACACATGCAATGTGTGTGAAATAGGGGACTATCTATAATATATAGAGGGGGCGATCCACGAGAAAAGAGTGAGGGGTCATAGATATTGTTGGTGTTCTGGATACGGGGTATACCCTAACTTTCCTGCCTGCAGCCCATGGCGTGGCTCCATCGACGGCCTCGTATGGCCCAGCTTTAGCATCAACAACTCAAGACCCACGTGAGGGGTCAAGCCTCGCGAGGCGGACGACATCCAAGACCTCCACGAGCATCGGCCCCCCGAGGCTGGCTCCCGAGGAGCAGAGATTTCTATGCAAGGTGCACCTCGCGAGGCTCAACTGATGTGAGCCATGACGACTAAGGCCAGGAGGGCGCCAGGCAGGCGCCAGCGGGCGCAGAGTACCAGTTTCCTCTTCGTTGCAAAGGAGGCAAGAAGCAGGCGCAGAGTCCCGAGGAATCGACCAAAGGTTTCCATTCTGGTTCAACAAGACCAAGACCGCCAGGTATTGAGATACCGACGATCGAATCTCACGCAAGTAACATTCCATTGCTTTACTCTGATTTCCTGTCTTGGTTGCGAAGTTGCCTTTGTCCGGTTTGCACCTTCAGATCCGCCATGGCACGCTCAACACTATACTCCCAATGCTTATGGTTTTCCCCATTTATATTCCACACTAGTTAAATCACAGTAGACTAAATTTCAAAATTGGGTCAGTAGATTTTTCAGAGCTCGCCGGAGTTCGCCGGTGCGAACGAAGGGGCTCGGGTGGTTATGGGACCTTCCCGAACAAAGAAAACACGATGCGGGTGGGGGTTGGGGCAGGGGTGGCGGTGGGGGTGGTGGCGGGGGTGGCGGAGGAACACATGCGGTGGGGGCCGGTGGTCCGGCCGGCGGCCCGTGCGATGTTTTGTATGGGAAGAATCAGAGACGAGGAATAAGAAGGGTTAGGAGACGTAGGATCTTCATCCAACCGCCTGAAATGGTCGAGAGACAGCTGGGAGTTGCATTCTTAATGCGCTCTGGTTCATCATGTGTGGGCACTACGCAACCAACATTTTATTATCCAAAATCTGCTTGCTCTTCTTTACCATGTTCCTCTTCCGTTCTTCTTCAATATGTACTCTCTCCGTTCCTAAATACAAGTCTTTGTATAGATTCCACCATGGACTACATATGGAGCAAAATGAGTGAATCTACACTCTAAAATGTATGCAGATACATCTGTATGTGATCCATAGTGGAAATCTCTACCAAGACTTATATTTTGGAATGGAGGGAGTATGATAGTAGTGCAGTATGTTCCTTGTACTGAAGATGAGCAGGGACATTTACAGTGTAGAGGTCTATACGGTCGGTTGTGATGGACACTTTGAGCCTCTTTGATTCATAGGATTTTGTAAACATAGGAATATGATTTGTAGTGACCTGCCCACTTGAATCCTATAATAATAGCAAGGAAATGCGGGGAGCTGTGTTGCCTTTGAGAGTTACACTGATATTAACAGTACCGCACCTTCAGTTGAAGAGAACTGGTATCCGAAGCCAATCTAGCCGTACCGGCAGTACTAGCACATATATTCCAGCAAGTTCCACTTTGCTGATTTTACTCTGATGCTTATGGTTTTCCCCGTTATATCTACACTATGATCTGTGTAGCTGCTTTGTATCGCACTAGCAGCAGTCCACTGTTGAAGCTAAACACTGCAATGACTTACAAAATTGGCACCATGGCATTGAGTGCCATTCTGGATGCAATGAAACTTATACGCTCCCCACCTGTTGATTCTTGTTCAGAATATGATCCTAATGACTATTCTAACCTCGAGGAGTCAAAGGCAGATGGCCTGTCCTGTTCAGCCATCAAGGTTCCTGTTCTAATTTGGCAAGGTTTTATTGATTGCGGGTATCTTAAATATGTTGTATTGCATTTCTTCTACTTTGTTGCACCGCCATTTGCTTAGTTTACTTATCATATATGTCGAGATGCCATGCCCATCCATTATCAATACATATTCCATCTATCATCATACCATGTTTTTCCATTCAAATGTTGTTCTTGTGCATCAGACATCAAAAAGGAAGAGGGTGATTGCCGAACCTGAAGGAGCACCAGCAAAGTCCTTGAAAAACGTGGTGGTGTCGGAGAAATCAGACGGCACCCCACTTATATTGGCTATACAACCAGTGACACAAAATGTAGGACCGACTCCAGCAGACTGTACCCATACTTAACTGGCCACACCACTAGCCCCACCACACAGGACCTGCACTCCAGCAAAAGGTATACCGATTTCATTTGCCATAGCACCAGCCGTACCTCGGAAAAATCCCACTCCAGCAAAAAGTACAGCAAGTCCACCGACCGAAGACCTATCCCAATTGCAGAGACGGCCAATTCCTGCAGATTGGAACCCCATTCCATTTATTCCCAGTTTGAAAGACAATGCTTTCGATGTTGTTAGGGACTACGTGCATATATTCCCATCATGGGAAGATTATAGTGAAGACAAACACCATTTTCACATCTTCCTGTCCGACTTACGTGTAAGTGCTATTATTCATGGTTATTATTTTCCTGTTTTCTACTGATTGAACACATCCATGATTTACATTACGTTGTTGTAACTAGGCGAGGGTCAATCTAGATAGTCATGACGAGCAAAGCTTGCTTGTGCTTTTCAAGGAAGCATTGGAGTAGTATCGGTGTTACCTGAGGAAATCACACTTTGATGGCAAGCCTATAAATGAATTTCTGATGAAGTCTCTTGTGCTAAATTTAGAAGACATTGAATGGAAAAACCTTGTTATGCACTGGTCTCGTTCCCAGGATGAGGTACTATCTATGAAATCACATGACAGTTTGAACTTCTACTTTTCCGCATGTGCCTTACGAATTTTTTTTGCAGGAAATCTGCTCGAAGAAGAATTCCGGTTTGAAAACAACGACAGGATATCACAAATATGCTGCCCGCTGCTTTGCTCTTGTTAGTACCTGTTGTCCTGTATCACTGTACTTGCATACATACCTGGTTCATTATGTGACAACAGTATGCATGATAGCTTGCTTATCAATTGTTCGCTCCAAATTATCTGATCTGTATGAATGGTTACATTAGTGTAGAATATATCCAATGCCAATGATTTTTTAGCTTTGCATTGTTCTTGTAAGTACATGTTGTCCTTTATCAGTGTACTTATAATGACAGGTAGTTGCTCATGTACCATCACTCTGCAGCTTATTTTCCTTTGCCCTCCATTTTCTACACATCAGATATATATTTACTCTTACCATAAGGTTGGTAATAAAGAAGTTTAGCTGTGCATTGCTCTTGGTTGTACCTTTTGCCTGTATCGCTGCACTTACATTTATAGTTACTTGGTTATGTAGCATCACTCTTCATCTTATCTTAAATATTCTCCATTTTTTCGTATATTATCACATCTATATTTACTCTTAACAAAATGTAGAATAAAGGCAACTCTTATGAAGAAGATTCTGTGGTAAACTTCTTGAATTGCCCCCCCATCAGCATGGACAAGGCCTTTATAGAGCTTGTCTTCACCAATAATGTAAGTTTGTCCTTCTCAAGCCTTCAAACTTTGTTGTATATATTTGGTTAGGCATGACTGCAACAGCTCTTTATTTTTGGTGTTCGCATCAAATTGCATGTTTAAAGTTTATTATGTAGTTCATAAACAAAAGTTTGTCCTTCTCAATTTAAGTTTTCAGTTGTACAACCAAGTTCCTTGTTCATACCATGTAAATTAAACTATACATAGCAAGTGATCTTCTTTTGCACTTCATGTATGCTTCTGTTCTTCATCTGTAATCTAGTGGTGTGGTGAACCTACCCACTACAGCACAATGTCTTATTCTGCAATGTCTTAACTATGAACAATGTCATATCATTCTACTATTATTTAAACCGTCTCTTTATTTGCCAATCTGAAATGGGATAAATTGACAGCACACTAACCATTGATACTTATGAGTTCTTGATCTGTAGTCCAGTGGTGTCGTGAAGCTGCCAACTCCTTCACAATGTCATTTCCTTCCATGTCTTGCCCTGAACAATACCATATTGTGTTAATGCAATTTTAAACTGTGTCACTTTATTCGCTAGTAAGAAATGTGATGAATTGTCAGCACTGATACTTTTATGTGCAAAACCTCTCATCTGTCTTCTTGTTTATCTTTCAAAGTGATGAAGCTATAAGTGTTGAACAAGCGCAGTCTCATCATCTTGCTCAGCTGCTTGCGCTGCAGCTCCCCAGTAGGGCTAACATTTCTTGAACTCTATTGAAGTGCTGTCGGTTTTGTCTATTATTTTGTCAGCGTGTTTATTTGCACCGGTGGCGATCTTTGATGTCTGCTTGTGCTTTATTATCATAGTGGCGAACTTTGATGCTCAGTGGATGTAATATGCCGTAATTTCTTTATTGTATAGTCTAGGTTTTTTCTTATTCACGATGCTGCAGTTATTTTACTGTATATATATCCTGTCTTCGCAGTAAACCGGCCAAACTGTAAAATTACGGTACATAATCGGGTCGTCATGCAATCACGATGTATGATCCGCATCATGGGCCCCGTCATCTTGGTCCGTTAAAAGGCCAAAAGCAAACTGGCCCACTAGTAGATTCGGGCCTTTAATAGGCCTAGTAACCCCCGGCCCTCTTTTCACAAGAAAACTCAATGGGCTTTTAGGAGGCTGAGAAGTAGGTTGGGCCTGGAATGGGCCGAACAGCTCACGGGCCGGCAGCATCCCGAAATGGACCCCAGCTCATCCAATGGGCTTTTAACAGGCCAAAATTGTCTTGGTCCTTGTTTGTTCCAATCATATATCGGCTGCGAGCAGGCCGGATGCAAACCGGGCCGTAGTTAGGCCCAACTATATGACGGGCTTTTAACAGGCCGAAATTAATATAGGGCCGAAATGTTAAATGGGCCCTTAACATGCCGAAACTAATATCAGGCCGAATTACTAAATGGGCCTTTAGAAAGTGGGCCCAAAAGCATAGCATCCAGTTGACGGGCCGAATCTGATATGGGCCATAATTTAGCCCAAAGCCTTTTAAAGGGCCGGACCTAATCCGGGCCGTAATTTGGCCTAGAACGTGGTAGGCTTTTAACGGGACAGATCTCATATGGGCCATTATTAGGCCCGGAACATGGCAGGCCATTAATGGACCGGATCAAATATGGGCCGGCATTTGGCCCAAAACATGGCAGCCAGTTAATGGGCCGGCCTACTAGGGTCCACAAAATCTTCTGGGCCTACAGCTAGGCCGGCCCATTAATGTCGGCGAAATCTCGTGGGCCTTTAGCTGGGCCGGCCCATTATGATCCGCAAGAATCTTGTGGGCCTTTACCTGGGCTGGCCCATTATGGCACGCAAAAATCTTGTGGGCCTTTACCTGGGCCGGCCCATTATGGCCCGCAAAATCTTGTGGGCCTTTAGCTGGGCCAACCCATTATGGTCCGCAAAATCTCGTGGGCCTTTAGCTGGACTGGCCCATTATGGTTCGGAAAATCTTGTGGGCCTTTAGTTGGGCTGGCCCATTTAAACTTGACGGGCCAGTCCACGTGTCAACATATCATAGGCGCGTCTCGCCCATTGGATGAGTGACACCTGTGCCAACATGGACCTGACATGTGTCTCCTCCAGCCAACGATGATTTTACACGTAGAAAATCCCCATTGTTCGGGGCTGTTAATGGGTTATTGGGTCCAAAACCCGACCCGATAGCTTAACGGTGTTCCGTTACGATGGATGCCACGTGTCGGTCACCCTTGATGAAAGCACTTCTGTGATGCATGATTTATCGTCATGGAAGTGGACACTTCCGTGATGATAATTTTGGTAATTTTATGGAACACTTCTACGACAGCACAAGTATGACTATCTTGATTCTGTCATAAAATCGTCATGGATGTACATGCATGACAAAAAACGCGACCTACTGTGACAAACACGTATCATCAGGGAAGTGTATTTTTTTTGTAGTGCTTGTCTGCAAATTTCAACCCGCGCCTTGTTACCCCGAAATATTTAAGATATATATTTGTCTCGTTGTGCTCCGAAACTCCCTCCATCTCAACCCGCGCCTTGCTATCCCAAAACTACAACGCGCGCGAAAACTCCCATCTCCTGCGAAATCTTAACATGCGAAATGCCCGTGATACCCCTGAACCGAAAGAACCGCCTAGCTCAAATCGGAGGGGATACTTTCACAATTTACCCCACATTTCGGACAAGCGCATCCCTAAGCCATGGTTCCCCCCTCCCATCCCATCTGCTGATCCATTCGTACACCGAGGCCACGAAAATCCGCGAAGCCCCACACTCTCCTCCGTCCGCCACCCAGCTGGAGCCTCTTCCCCAACGACGTCGTCCACAGTAACACCTCGACGTCCCTCATCCACCGCACCGGATGAGGATCCGTCGTTGATCTCGTTGTCCACCGGTGCAGCCACCCCGGCCTCCACCTCCAAGGAGTTGCCCCGACGTCCCCCTCGTCTTTCGCGCCACCTCCATTCCCACACCACCGTCTTCACGTGCCCCACCGGAAGAGCAGCATCATCACCGACTCCTTGGATGAAGCTGAGGCCTAATCGGCGCCACTAAAGAGGTTCTACACTAATCGCCGCATTTTCTTCTTGATTTGATCTCATGGTGCTCCTGGCGCTCGGTCCCGAGCCAAGATGGCGTGGCTCCATCCACGGCGGCGCCACCGGCCACTTCCTTAATGGCGTCGCTCCCTCGGCGGCGATGTCCACATCAGTAGGGGTTGCTGCTGCTTTGGCTCTTGCTCACGCTGCTGCTCGGCTCGTGCTCTAGGTCCCCTGCCTGGTCTGCTCTTGCTCTTGCTCTTGCTCACGCTGCTACTCTCGCTCTTGCTCTTGCTTGCGCTGCTTCTCCGATTTAGCTACACTTCAGTCGACTGAATCGACTTTTGGGTCAGTCGATTTTCAGCGGGTGGCTCGCCGGATAGGTACCCACTATCTATCATAGGATTCAGGGTGGGGGCGGTGGCCGCCGGCGGTGGTGGGGCGGAGGAATGGGGTACACCGGGGAAAAAGCTTGGCGCAGGGGGGGTAAGAGGGATGGCCGGGGCAGTGGTGGGGAGTGTTTTCAGGGTGGCGAGGCGGCGCGGAAGCGCCACCTGTCGGCGGTTTGGCCGGTGGTGGCTGGTGGCTCAGGGGGGGGGGGGGTGGAGGTTGAATATGAACTGCATGCCCTTGATTTCCTATCCAATGGCTGGAAAATCGACTGACCAGAGATGAGAAAGTCAGTCGACTCTACCTGCTGCTCTACTCTTGCGCACGCTGCTGCTGCACGAGCAGCAGATACTGCTCTCGCTCAAGCCCCTACAGCTGCTACCCGAGATGCTGCTACACGACCAACTTCCCTAGCTCTCACACACGCTGCTGCTCCTGGCGCTACTGCTGCTGCTTTTCTGCTACTAGTGCGTTTAGTTTCGACAGCAAAATTCAGTTTCGACAGCAAAATTCATTTTTGACAGTTAAGTTCAGCGATGAGCAGTTGATGTATTTTACATCTAACACTTTGTGGTTATGTATTTTACATCATCTATTGGAGATGCTATTAGAATTCCACTCAGGTTAACATTGTCTCTCTTGTCCTGCTTCAGCCTCGCCGTCGTACAACTCACCGGAGCTGCTCGAACGATGAAACCCTCCATCACAGCGGAGCAGTACCCCGGGCTGCATCTCCAGACACCTAAGATCTTTTTTCCTCCTCCGACAGCCAAATCAGCCGGAGCATCCTCACCGACCAACCCAATCACGCTGTGATCGACATGGCTTCGCCAAAGAGGTTGTACACTTGTTGCATCACTTTTTTACTCTACATATTATATATATTGTCCACTGAGCACAGGTAGGAACGTGAATTACGATTAGTTTCTCCTACTATATGACCAGCATTGAGGTACCAGGCAACTTAGCTATCCGTGATGGACTCTCTTGAACGCCATCATTATTTATGTCTACGCGTTTGAGCTGTGCATTTGTGGATGGGCCTGGGAGTTGAGCTAGTAGGACAGTGGCCTGGGTCCAAAGTAGTAGAAGTAGCACAAAAACATTTTTTGAGTGTAGGCTTTTCCCTGCTCAAGCCTGCCTACTAGAATCACCACTGTTTGAAATGAAAAGTGAAGGAATTTCATAGGAATTGAAAACTTTCATATGGTACTACTTTTCATGCATTTGGTTCAAAGGAATGGATCAAAGGAAAACTGTAGGATTTGTTCCTTTAGAGTCTCCTTGGAAGAAAAACCATAGGAATTTTAATATCCACTTGTCCTCCTTTTCAAATTCCTATTCATGAAGCACAAGACTAGGAAATAGTAGCATAATAGCATTATAACTGTACGTTTTCTTGTTGTTTGACATAATCTCACCATGCTTCTTTGCATCCTCTGATCTTCCAATTCTTGTGAACCAAACACCTAGATTGGCAGAAATCCTACGTTTTTAAATTCTCTATTTTGCATGTGCATTCCTATCCTATTCTTGTGTATTTCCAATCCCTACATTGTTAGAATCCTCAAATTTAAACACCCAATTACTTCTGTTACAGATATGTGTCAAAGAAAACCTTGTGTGGTTTGTCCCGCTCCTGCTGCGTTGTGTTCCAGCCTAGCTCAGCTGCTCCAACGACGGAAGGGTTCACCACAGCATGGATCCGCCCTCCAAACTGTCTTCTTCCCCGCCGCCGGCAGCCACTATGACTGCATTACCATCATCAACCGAGCAGATGACCTTGAGGACTACACGGGTCCGCAAGAGTGGTCGCACTCTTTTTTGTCTACTTACGTTATGCATCGCTTAAAATTACATGCTACTTTATCATCCTGTTCACCGATTAGACTCTAAGTCAACTCCAAACTAATGCTCAAACTTGAGTTTTTAAATGGTTGTGGGGTACATATCAGGGCCGCAATCAATAGTATCTATCTACTATCTGGTTAATCTCTGGTGTCTACTATGAGTTTCATGTTGGGTGGAAAACAAACAGTAAAGAAGCCATTATTTGTATTTTTTAACGGAATCCATTATCTGCCTGCTATCATTGGTTTTGGGTCTATCCCTAGGTTGCTACCATCACTCTGGATTTCTGCATGCACTCCTTAAATAATCTCACTATGTTTTATTCCTATGCATGTCAGATATTGTACACAATGGAACTGAACATGTAGAGCAAAAGAGACAAGCCTTGCGTGGCAATAAAATTTCATGCAGACGTCACTCCATGGTGGGCGCAAAGGCAACCCCCCTCCATCCATTTCAGATAGTAATCAAGAGGAAGACAACTGTTCTGAGGGGGATTCAGAAGGAGAAGACCACTCCTATTTACCCCCTGAGGTCTTCGCTCTAACTTGGCATGCTGATGTTGGTAATATCATGCATATGATGCCTTGCATTACTTACTTTATACATCAAACATGTCATCTGCTTAGTTTAGACATGCTTTGTGTGAATGCCATCTGTTTAGTTTCTTTATCATATATGTGAATTATGCAACGCTGTCAATCTTATATGTGAATTATATCATGTCATCCTTTTTTCACTATGTATTATATTTGTTAACAATGTTAGTACATTCAACTACTCTTCATGTGCATCAGCCATTTGACACGGTGATGGAAACTTCTGGAGTGAAAACAAGGTCTTTAGAGTAGACTATGCTATCTGACGAAGCGCATATCTCGCTGGTTACGGATAGCTCCTCAGAGGAGGATTCAGAGACAGATGACCAGTCCTATTTCCGCCTTGAGGTGTATCCTCTAACTTGGCATGGTTATGTTGCTCATATCGTGCGTATGGTGTCTTGCATTGCTATGTCATTTGCTTAGTTTAGACATGCTTTGTCTGAATGCCACCTGTTTAGTGTCTAATTACCATATATGTGAATTATACAATGCCATCTTTTGCAAGACAATATCTATGTGAATTATGCAATGCTATCTTGTTGCAAGGCATTATATATGTGAATTATTCAATGCCATGTTGTTTAGCCAATCATCATATATGTGAATTATATCACACTATCCTTTTTTGTATTACATGTTCCATTTGTCGACAACATTTCTATATTCAACTACTCTTCCTGTGCATCAGCCATTTAAAGCGGTGATGGAAGTATCTGGAGTGAAAACAAGGTATTTAGAGCACACAATGCTACCTGGTGAATCAGATATCTTGCTGGTTACGGATAGCTCCACAGAGGAGGATTCAGAGACAAATGCGCAGTCCTATTTCCCCCTGAGGTGTATGCTTAAACTTGGCAGGTTTATATTACTCATGTCATGCATGTTGTCTTGCATTGCCTAGTTTTTACATCATATATGCGATTGCCATCTGCTTACGTGCTTATTATATAAATCATATAGTTGAATTATATCATGCCATCATGTTTACATACATTGGTATAGCGAGAGGTGCTATAGAAATATTTTTTAACCCCTTTCCGCGACGGCATTTGGAACCGTCGCCAAGTGAGTGTGGGTGATAGGGGGTCCTTCCCAAAAACCGTCGGGGATATGCCCTCTTGGCACACACGCTCGGCAGAATGAGGTCGTGTGCGACCGGCGAGCGAGCAAATACGGTTATACATACAGTAGTGCTAAAAATACAATTATACAGGCGAAATCATTTCCAGTCGTAAGTACATCCCACACAGTCAGTCCCCGCTAAACGTTTCCATTCGTATATACATCCCACACAGTCGCTCCAAGGAAAACGTTTCTGTTCGCAGGTACATCTCACACAGTTTTCCCTGTTAAATCGTTTGTTGCCATCGCACACAATATTAACAATTTTATCGTTTGTGTTGTTGAATGCATCACACACCATGCGTAGGAGAAACTGTGTGGCAAAGGTTGTCCATCACACACAATTTTTATGTGGTAAACGTTTGTGCAAGGTGGCCTAACACAAACAGTTTTGAAGAGAATGTCGTGTGTGATTGTTCATAGATCCAACACGGTTTATTCCTAGAAACTGTGTGCGTTGCCTTAGGTCATCGTCCACGGTATTTTTCTCAATAACTGTTTGCAATAGAAAAAAAAACAATTAGCAGGCTAATTTCCCTATTATTAATAATCATTTATTAATCTAATTGGCATTCATATTAAACACATAATATATTTCATTCCCATATTAAGGAAGCATGATTTCATAATTGAAATACATCACACTACAACATGATATAGCTTCAGCACTCAGCTACCCCATTACACAAATGCACCAGCACCAAGTTTCACATGCAAAATCTAGAACCTTTCGAAATTAGCATCATAAATGGTACATAGACAGATGCATCTCATCGGGAAACTACAGAAGCGGAAGGCGGATATAGAGCCTTCATTGATGTTGAAGGTCTTTGCAACTTTAGGCCAGGGCCTGTGGATGATTGACCATCCATCCTTTGTCCTCTTCAGGAACACTTCAATATTGAACCGTGGGTGTTGTATGAAAACCTTCCTAGCCTCCTGACCATAGAGGTGGTTTGAGAGGTAATCATGAGTGAACTGCTTTGGAAAGGCCTGAATACAAGGATGTGCATAAATACCTGCTCTATATTTGAAATGGGGCAAAGGAATAAAAAAAGGCAAGGTATAATAGTTACTACCATCTTGTAGTGAACTGATGTCTTCTTCATTGTGCAGACAAAGATCTTGTTCATTTTTGTCGCTAATGTCTTTATCCTAACAATCTTTCTGAGTTGCTTGACTTGATTGATATTCATGGACAACTTATTCTCCATATGCAAAAAGGGCCGAACATTGGGTCAGAACCTCTGACAACAGGACCTACATGTGCAAGACCAAATTGTTAAAAACCTAAATATTAGAACGGTTCCTGCAATTGCCCAATAATGTGCTATTAGACAACGGACCATGCACGTGCTAACCTCAATTGTAAACCTCAGTTCTTCCCATTGTTTCCCTGCAACACATATAAGGTAGTTAGTCATCAGGTTAAGTAAGAGTTCGCATGCTATCAGTAAAATATGTTGATGAAAAATAAGCACATTGCAGATTCATCAGATTAATTGAAGCCACATGGAAAACCCATTTATCCAAACCAAGCATGATTAAGAACTAGGAAATATAGCAATTGTATATGTTTCTCATGTATTAAGTGCAGCCAACTTCAATTTATTCCTCACATGCACAACAATACAAAATTCTACCCACGACAATTGGACATCGCATTGCAGAATTGAACCAAGCAGTTAACTAAACACTACTACAAATGAACCAAACATTAACTGAGCACCACATTGCACAATATAACATACTCCTAATAGAAGATTAGGCAGTTAACCAAACCAAGCATGCTTAACAACTTGGAAATATAGCAATTGTATTTGTTTCTCATGTATTTAGTACATCCAAATTTGACTTACCTCTCACGTGGTATACAATAACAGAATGCAACAAAACTATTGAACATCGCATTGCAGAATTGAACCAAACAGTTAACTAAACACCACAACACAAATGAACCAAACGTTAACTGAGCACCACACTGCACAATGTATAACCAAACCAAGCATGCTTCATAACTTGGAAATATAGCAATTGTATTCGTTTCTCATGTATTTTGTAAAGATAAATTCGATTTATTTCTCACACGGAAGACAATACAAAAATGCAGCCTGAACAATTGAACATCACATTTGCAGAATTGAACCAAATAGTTAACTGAAGACGACAACTAACTAACCAAATAGTTAATAAGTGAGCACCATACTGCACGACATATAGAACATATACACAGGAGCAACAGACATGGTAAAATTAGATATCACAATTCACTAGAATTTCTTAAGGAAAGTAAGGAGCATCACACGCAATATGGCGCCCACCGTGGGGCTATCGCACGATGGTTTGACGATCTTGGAGGGCAAGCTCAAAGGACTCGAAGGCTACGTTGTGGGCCGGATGACCAAGAGTCGTCGTGGCAGGATCTACATCGACGACGCGGGATGGGGTCCCGACGCCGATTCAATAGAGTACGGGTACCGGGTCCCCTTCGGCGGCATACACGTTTTCATTGGCAAGATCGGGGAGCCTAGGCCTGAGCCGGACATCTGCACCGACCTCGTCGAGACGGCTCAGCGTGCGAGATCTACCCAGGCTAAACCGGCCATGAAGCATGCCTTCGTTGGAGTCATCCACGGAGGAGAGCGTGAGGACGAATCAGAACACGGTATCGAGACCGTCGTTTATTCCGGCGACGAGTCCTCGACCGGAGACACTGAATCGCTATACCAGCTGCAAGACAACCAGGTTAGGGGCTGTTCCGATGGCGATAGTATTCCGGACCCCCCGGTCCAGATCAACCGGGTTGGAATATTCATGGCCGGCACCCAAGCGGCAAATCATTCTTCGACCGCCGCAGCAATGCTCTCCGGATCAGCAACGGCAGCAGGGGCAGGAGGCCTTGTGCGCCCGCCGGTTCAAGTCCTATCCGATCTATTTGATGCACTAGCCGAGCTTATGGCAGAGGCCAATCCGGTGGATCAGGGGGCTCATGATACAGAAATTGCAAAGGTGAAAGAGCAGATCGTGCAAGCCAAAGCGGATTTGGCAGCAGAGAAGGACAGGATGGCTGTAGAGCGGGCCGCTTTGGACGCCCAGGCCTATAAGCTCATGCTTGACCAGAATGCATCACAGGAGGTCTTGAAGCAGAAGCACAGATCACGCCTGCCGTTAGGGTTTGACCCCCGAAATCTCTTTCACACTCCAGGAGCAGGGCCCAGTAATCCGTCGCAGTACCTGGAGGCAAACCGGATTGAAGCACCGGGGCCAGGAGCGACGGTCCAGCCCCGCCTGATGGGACCTCCTCAACAGAACGTTGTGGCCCCTCCGCCGGTCCAGACGCCCCCGGGTCATTATTCGAATCCTATGGACAACCTTGTTGCAGCCGCCGCGCGATTAGAGGCTATCCCGGTCGAAGGAAACTCCCCGCAAGCGATAGAGACGCGCCGGGTTAAGGAGCTTCTTCGGACTGCGCTGATTCAGCAGGAAGCATACTCATAAAGCCGTGATCGGATTCATTCTACGCCCCGTCCAAGCCAGAGCTATAGCAGGCGCATGGATGAACCGGCCATATCAAGCAATGCGCGAGGCCGTGAAGCGGCCCGTGGCAATAACCCGGCAGGTGGTGTCTGCGATGCTCAGGATGTGGTGGACCGGGCCCGGGCACGAAGGGAGGCCGAGTTAGCAGCACAGGATAATGCAGGTCAACTTACACCGGTTCGCTCCACCACCTTCGCCGGACCAGGAGTCACATCCGCTTTGGGAGTGCCTTGCTTAATCCCCGCTTTACGCAATGTGCGCCTGCCCAAAGATTTCAAGGGTCCACGCAAGGTGCCGAATTACACCGCTGATTTATCCCCTGAAGCGTGGGTAGAGAGTTATGAGATGGCCATGGAGATGCTAGACGTGGATGAGGCCGCGTGTGCAAAATACTTCACCATGATGCTTGAGGGCACGGCTCGTACTTGGTTGAAGAGCCTACCACCCAATTCTATCAGCTCATGGGTCCAGTTGCGGGCCCGGTTTATATAGAATTTTAAGGATACATGTAAACAGCCCAAGTCCATAGTAGACCTGGCGGCTTGTGTCCAGGAGGAAGGAGAATCAACAACCCGTTGGGTGCGCCGCGTTTCGGAAATTTTGCACTCGTCTGACAGGATTAATGCTGACTCTGCGATCTTAACCCTGGAAGGCAACTGCCGGTTTGAGCCTTTAAAGTTGAAATTGGGACGCATGAAGCGGTTCTGTAATGACATGGGAACCCTCATGGCTGCTTTAGTGAAGTATGCTGATTCGGACAGTACCAAGGATCCCGAGCCTGATGATGATGAAGGAGGGAAGGGAAGGAAGAATAGCAACTCCAAACAGCAGCAGTACAAACCGGCGGGTCATGGAAACGGAGGCAAACACAAGGCGGATGGTAGCATGGATTTTGTGGCCAACACTAATGCACAGGATAGGGGGCAGCGGCGCAGAGGTAAAGCGGCAAATCGTAATGGGGCTCCCAATCCTAACGCAAGCCGTTTGAATTATTTGTTGAATCAGCCTTGCCCAAAGCACGGGACGAAGGAGTCGCCGGCTAACCACCTTTGGAAGGATTGTTATATTATGCAGGAGTTTAAAAACTCTAATGCCTTCCGGTATGACCATGGGTCAGGTGGCGGTTCAGGATCCGGTTTCCACGGACCGGGTCACGATGGAGCTTCCGGTTCAGGTCTCAATCAGGGCGGTCACAACAACCAGAATAGTCAGAATGGCCAGCAGCAGCAACAGCAGTCGGGTTATCAGAGCCAGCCAAAGCAGTTGAGCAATGGGCAATACCATGTCTTCACAACTAGCTTGGATAAGCGCGACCGAAAACTCCACAAGCGAGCGGTGAATTCTGTTGAACCGGCCTTACCACGTTACTTACGCTGGTCAGAGCAGCCCATCGTGTGGAGCAGAGAGGATCACCCGCCCCGGGTTGATAATCCGGGCCAGCTAGCATTAGTGGTAGACCCTCAGGTGGGGGGTTATAAGTTCACCAAGGTACTCATGGATGGAGGAAGCAGTATTAACATACTATACTATGAGACATTCCGACGCATGGGTCTAACAGACAAGGATCTCAGACCGTCTAATACGGTGTTCCATGGTGTAGTGCCAGGCAAATCGGCATATCCTGTTGGTAAGATAGCCCTAGATGTGGCTTTTGGGGACGAGCATGATTCTCAGTCGGAAAAGTTAACCTTTGAGGTGGTAAAGATCCGGAGCCCGTATCATGCCTTGTTTGGGCGGCCGGCTTATGCCAAGTTTATGGTGCGGCCTTGTTATATCTACTTACACCTCAAGATGCCGGGTTACAAAGGGACGATAACGGTTCATGGGAGCCGTAGGGTCGCTTTGGAATGTGAGGAAGGTGATGCGGCTTATGCAGAGTCGGTCTGTGCCATAGAAGAGTTGAAGTAGTATAAGGACAATGTTGATCCGGCGGATATGACCCCTTTGAAGAAGCCAACTACAGAGCATGATTCAGATCTGAAGTTCAAATCGGCAGCTGAGACCAAGCTTGTTGACTTCGTGCCCGGCGATTCATCCAAGCAGTTCACTATCAGTGCCAACCTGGATCCCAAATAGGAAAGCACGCTCATCGAGTTAATCCGTGAGAATCGGGACATTTTTGCATGGAAACCATCTGACATGCCAGGTGTACCGAGGGAACTCGCTGAGCACACTCTTAATGTGGATCCTAAGTACAAACCGGTGAAACAGTTCCTCCACCGGTTTAACGAAGAAAGACGCAAAGCCATTGGAGAGGAAGTGGCCAGGCTTTTAGCAGCTGGTTTTATTGTTGAGGTGTTCCATCCAGAGTGGCTTGCTAATCCGGTACTGGTTCATAAGAAAAACGGCACTTGGCGTATGTGTGTGGATTACACAGATCTTAACAAGGCCTGTCCGGCAGATCCTTTTGCCCTCCCCCGCATTGACCAGATCATTGATGCCACGGCAGGTTGTGAGCGTTTGAGTTTTTTGGATGCATACTCTGGATGTCATCAGATCAAGATGGCAGTTAAGGACCAGGAGAAAACATCATTTATTACTCCCTTTGGAGCCTTCTGCTATGTATCTATGCCCTTCGGGCTCAAGAGTGCCCAAGCCACCTATCAACGGTGTGTACAGAATTGCCTGCATAAACAGATCGGCCGCAATGTGCACGCCTATGTGGACGATATTGTAGTAAAGTCAAGACAGAAGGAGACGCTGGTGGATGATTTGAAGGAGACCTTTGACAACTTGCGAGTTTATAAGATGATGCTTAATCGGTCAAATGTGTCTTTGGTGTTCCGGCAGGCAAGTTACTGGGTTTCCTGGTATCTAACAGAGGAATTGAGGCTAACCCGGAGAAAATTATGGCTATTACATCCCTAGCTAAACCGAAATGTATCAACGATGTTCAGCGTTTAGCGGGCCGAATCGCTGCACTGAGCCGGTTTATCAGCCGCCTCGGGGAGAAGGCTATCCCTTTGTACCAAATGCTGAGGAAGACAGACAATTTCGTCTGGAGTCCGGCTGCTGATGAAGCATTTGAGGACTTGAAGCGGCAGTTAGCCAATCCGCCGGTTCTTGCGGCTCCGGTTGACAAGGAGCCACTATTATTATACGTAGCGGCTAATGCTCGGGCAGTTAGCGTGGCTATTGTGGTGGAACGGAAGGAGGCAGGCAAGGAATATCCGGTTCAGCGGCCGGTTTATTATATCAGCGAGGTGCTTATTGAATCCAAGCAAAGGTATCCGCATTGGCAGAAGCTGGTCTATGGTGTCTTCATGGCCAGCCGGAAGTTGAAGCAGTATTTTCAAGGGCACCCCATCACAGTGGTCAGTTCAGCTCCCTTGGGTGATATCATACAGAACCGGGAGGGGACTGGCCGGATTGCCAAGTGGGCTATAGAGCTTGGGTCACATGGACTGAAGTATGTACCTCGGACGGCGGTGAAGTCTCAAGCACTTGTTGATTTCATCAATGACTGGACGGAATTACAAGCGCCAGAGGAAAAGCCGGATCACACATATTGGACTATTCATTTTGATGGATCCAGGCAATTGGAAGGCTCGGGGGCTGGAGTCGTATTAAGTTCCCCACGAGGTGATAAGTTCTATTATGTTCTCCACTTAATGTTCCCTTGTACTAACAATGCAGCTGAGTACGAAGCCTTGCTCCATGGTCTCCGGATGGCTAAAGAGATGAACTTAAGCCGGGTTAAGTGTTTCGGTGACTCGGACCTTGTGGCTCAACAGGTGTCTAGCACTTGGGATTCTAAGGACCCGCTCATGGCTGCATATCGTCGGGAAGTGGATAATATTGCAGGTTGCTTCAAGGGTTATCAAGTGGATCATGTGGACCGTCGGAAGAATGAAGCGGCGGACGCTTTAAGCCGTTTGGGTTCTCAGCGCAAACCGGTCCCGCCTAATGTCTTTTTGGACGTGTTGCACAATCCGTCAGTCCAGCTCCCAGGTGAAGCGGATTTGGCTATTCCTGACCCGGAGGGTCAATTGGTGGCAGCATTACATGCTATTCCGGATTGGACGGTTGCTTATATTGCATACATGACCCGGGGGGAGTTGCCAGAGGATGAAATTCTAGCAAGGCAGATAGTCCGGCGATCCAAGTCCATGACGATTATCAATGGTGAATTGCATCGTTGCAGTGTATCAGGGGCGTTTCAACGTTGTGTTTCTCCTGAGGAAGGCTGTGAAATCTTAAGGGAAATCCATGAAGGGGATTGTGGACACCACGCCGATTCAAAGTCTCTGGTGGTAAAGGCATTTCGTCACGGGTTTTACTGGTTGACAGCACATGCTGATGCGGAGGACTTGGTTAAACGGTGTGATGGATGTCAGAAATTTTCAAGGCGTGCGCATGTGCCGGCTCAAGAATTGAGGATGATTCCAATAACATGGCCGTTTGCAACTTGGGGGCTGGATAAGGTTGGACCTTTTAAAAGATCCAAGGATAAGAAAACTCACCTTTTGGTAGCAGTTGATAAATTTACCAAGTGGGTTGAAGCGGAGCCTGTCAGTAAGTGCGATGCAGCAACAGCGGTGCAGTTCATCAAAAAGGTGATTTTCCGGTTTGGCTTTCCGCACAGTATCATTACTGATAATGGTACCAATTTATCCAAGGGGGCTATGAAGGAGTTCTGTGAACGTGAGCACATCCGACTTGACGTGTCATCAGTGGCGCACCCCCAGTCCAATGGACAGGCAGAACGAGCTAATCAAGAGATCTTGCGAGGCATCAATCCCCGGCTTATGGTCCCATTGCACAGGACACTGGGATGTTGGGTTGAAGAGCTACCATCTGTGCTCTGGAGTATCAATACTACGCCAAACCGGTCCACAGGATACACACCATTTTTTATGGTCTATGGAGCAGAGGCAGTTCTCCCAAGTGATATCCGGCACGATTCGCCTCGTGTGGCAGCTTATGTTGAAGCGGGCAATGAGACAGCACGACAAGACGCTTTGGACCTATTGGACGAAGCGCGTGATTTAGCGGCTGCCCGTTCGGCAATTTACCAACAAGATCTTCGTCGCTATCACAGTCGCCGGGTTAGAACCAGAACTTTTCAAGAAGGAGATTTGGTGCTTCGACTAATCCAGGACCAGACAGATATGCACAAGTTATCCCCACCTTGGGAAGGACCTTTCGTGGTCAGCACGAATCTGCACAACGGGTCGTACTATCTGATTGATATTCGAGAGCATCAAGACTCACGTACATCAGAGGAGGAGACTAACAGGCCGTGGAACATAGCTCATCTTCGGCCTTACTATACTTGAGCCATTGGCTCTATCTATGTACATATCATGACAATGTATATCTTATCTTTGATATATCAAACCGGAGCCTCAGCTAAAGCGGGGTCTCTGTCTTTCTCATCATGCGAGGTTACACGGAGTGGTTCTGTTTAAAGCGGCCTCCGGTTTACCCCTTGACATTTGCTTTTTATATATCACTGGGGGCCTTGGTCGTGTCCGAACCAACGCGACACCCTTTGATAAGAGACAACCACCAGATCATTTGGGGACATGGTCAAGTCTGAACCAGTCACGCCTCTTGGTCGGCCTAAGGCCACAAAATCACTTGGGGGCATGGTCGAACCCGAACCATTGTCACGCCTCTTGATCTGGCATATATGCCACGAATCATTTGGGGACCTGGCTGACTTGAATCATTGTCACTCCTATTGGGGGCCTTGGTCCTGTCCGACCATGGTAATACCATCTGATCAGCTCAGTATAGCATATTTTTGCAAACGGTTTTTATCATTGCCTTTGCTTCCATGTTATTTTCATGGTTTGTTCGTTCTTTGTTTTTGTTGGATTTCTTTTATGTCAACAAACATATTTTTCCAGTTGAGCCGATGGTTTTGATCCCCCTTTAATCCGGAGGAGTATGCCCGGTTTACCTTTTCCCTGTTAAACATCATGGAGTAACAAGGGGGCACGTATTGATTCAGTACGGTTTATACGGGAGCTATTTTCTCCCCCGTTTTTGACGGTAATGGTTTATAAAACCGCCGCTTCAGGCTTGGCTAAGCTAGCTTCATGCCCAAACATGGCAGGTATTTATGTATCATCTCTTTGTTATATTACTGATACACATATCAAGATCATAAACCGGCTGGCGGTATAACCGCCACCGAAGTTCAAATTTTTCTGATTGCAGGAAATATGAATTAAAGTTTTTCAAACAAAAGCTTCAGTACTTATGCACGAAGGCATATTCCAGGCAGAAGTTTTAACTATCCTATTACAAGGCAGCATGGTGCCCAAACAAGATCATTGTTCTTTTGGAAATATGTCACAAATAGCTCTCCAAACCGGCTTCCGGTTCAAGCCTGCTCCTCATCCTCCGCCGCTTCAGCTTCCTCGTCTCTACCCATTGGCTGGAAATCAACAGTGGTCCAGTCGATTACCATTAAAGCTTGGAAAATAGCTTCTTCATGGATCAGGGAAGACGGTTCAATATCAGGAGCATAAGTGTGCTTACGGATTGGAGGGATCAGATTCTCCGCTTCAACAGTTGGGGCAGGCCCTCGCTTGTTTTGATCATTATATTGTGCTTGATAATGCGTCAAATCTGCCTCTTCAGCTAGCTGGCAAGCCGTAGGGCGCACTGCACGGTTTATTGCCCTTAAATCCTCTTCGTTGAATTCAGAGCCATCTTCTTTCAGGCTGGGATAGCCTTGAGCTGCTTCCACAGGATCAAAATCTGGCACCCATGCCTTTGCCCGGATTAAGGCATTGATGGCTCCGGTTCGGGCAGCGGATTTTTTCAGCTCCTCAATCTGGGCTGGAAGCATTGACAACCTGCTAAGAGTGTCCTGGATTAAAGAGGGCGCCGGGTTGTTATGAGAAGCTGTGGTGATGATCCGTTGGGCTCTGGTATACAATTGTTCCACCAAGGTGTAGGCAGCTTTCAGTTTCTTCCGCACATCATTTCCTAAGTGCCCAATACGTGTGCCTACAACAAGATTGGAATGGTCTCAAACCAGATTTACGCTACAACAGGTTCAAATTATCACAGAAGTTAAAAGGAGCTTACCAAAGATTGCAGCAGTCATGGAGTGTATTTGCCGCTGTACGGCCGTCAGTTCATCCACCACCGGTTTAAGGGCAGCTTCAGCATTTTCTGCTCTTTTGGTTAAACCGGCCTTCTCAGTGGCCCAGTCAGCCCGCTCTTTCTTGAAGCCTTCTTTCAGCCGTTCAGCAGTGCTCAAGGCGCTGGTTAATTCTTGCTTTGCCTTATCTGTTTCAGCCTGCTGGGTTTTCAAGGCCTCCTGCAAATCGGTAATCCGGTCCTCCTTGATACAGACAGCGTTTAAGCTTTGCACAGGCGATCCAAGAAATTGAAGTATCAACCACATAACAAAGTTATATGCCTGTTACTTGGGGGCTAATGCACCTTCAATTTTTATATATTACTAGATTACAAAGTCCCAAGCTCAATACAAGTATTCAACTTGGCACTTGGGGGCTATGGCTATTTGATCAAGTTATGTTCTAAGGACAGTTTTCTATTGGAGCCCCGGTTTACTTATGCTAAGTTAGACCGGCCCTTGAGGGTTATGCCGACGGGTTTCAAATATGCTCAGGATCAAGTCCCGGTTTGACCAAGGTTACAAACCGGCCCTTGGGGGCTACAAGGATGAATGCAATGGCAGCAAAGAAAGAAGGAATTTACCCCAAATTTGTCCCTCATCATCTTGACCAGGCCAGCTTCACAGTCACGGCTGGTGTAAAGCCGGTTTAAATAGCCGGAGTGAAGATCTTGAGCACTCAGAGCAGCATATGTCTCTAGTTCAACATCCCATTTTCCTTTGTTCAAAGTGGAAAAATCCTCTTTGATAGTATGCTTGGTAAGGGTGATAGGATTCCTGGGTTCAAAGCGGCCCACACCGGTAATCACAACATCATCATCTTTGGACTCACCGGTTTGTGTTGGCGTGGCCGGCTTGTTAGCAGGAGTGTGGGATTTTTCAATCCGGACGGAGCTGGCAGGCGGATCAGCAGAGGCGGAAGTGTTAATAAGCCCTTCTTCCGGAATAACGTCATCTTGCAAAGGAGGATCATTGGGAGTATCTTCAGGAGCAAACATTTCAAGATCCGGCACTTGGTCATGTTCTGGGGCTACATTTTCTTCAGCCGCTTTATCCAGGCGGGCTTTCTTGCTTGGTTTCGGTTTGGCCCTGAAAGAAAAACAAAAAGTCAAGGAAAGGCATAAGCCATTATGCAGTATACTGGAAGCATATGTTCAGTTTAACTTACCCAGCAACTGTTTTCAAAGGTGGTAGCTGAGTGGCCGACGATTCACCAGACGATGAATGAGAAGTGACCTGATAATCGGAGTTGGATGGATTAAGAGGTTGACGGAAGAAACCCGCTTTAGGATTTAAATCAATAAAAAGGTCGGAGACCTCGGAGCGGCGTTTTCGAACCGGACTGTTCGGTAAACCGGCAGAGGTAACTACCTGGCCACTGTGCCGGGTTGTGCGGCGAGCTTCGTGTTGCTGGGTCTTCATAAGAAATTGGGGATCCAAATAAGCAAGAGGATGAGAAAATTTAACTTTCCGGTTTGCCCGGCGAAATTTTGGCAAAGGCAAGATTTCTGAATCGGAAGAGAGACTAGTTACCTCAACGAATCCTGCATTGCTGGCTTCAGCGTCATCCTGACAAGCATCATCATCAATAAGGCGTGTAAAAAGTAAGCCAAGTGAATCAAGTTCTACCTCAAGATCCGGATTACCCACATCATCATCATCAATAGCTGGGTCAGATGAAGCGGTGGTTTTTCTCTTACGAGTTGGTTTCTTGATAACCTTTGTCTTGGGCCGGGTTGGCCGCCCTGCCTTCTCCGTTTTATCTTGTGAAAGCTTCTTGCTCCAAAACGGATTATCACTCTGGGTCAGCAATAATTAAAGGTCAGGCAGATAAAGCAGTAACAGGTTCAATAATAGAGCAATTAAAATTTTACCGCTGGCGGTTCGTTGGTGGTGCAGTAGGAAGCAGACCGGTTTGGGCACAGAGGTGCTCCGGTTCATTCAACATCTTCTTTACAGATTCTGTGACTTCGTCATCGGAGACTTGAATTTTGATATGTCGGAGTGGGTCATCGACGCTACCAGTGTACGTGCACATCAAACCGGGGCGCCGGCTCAGAGGCAGAATGCTCCATGATATCCAACAGCGTGCAAGGTCTATTCCTGTTAAACCGTTGGCCATGAAGGCCCGGAGCTTGGACAGTTGAGGAGCATATTTTATTCTCTCCTTGGCGCTTAGCCTTTGTGGAAAAGGGTGAGTGTTGCTGAGCCGTTCCGGACGGAAGCCAGGCAAGGGATTTTCATTGTCAGTGGAGGTATCCTTGCAATAAAACCAAGTTGCTTTCCACTCCTTGGGGTGAGTATGGAGTTTGACGTGGGGATAGGTGATTTCCTTCCTCTTCCGAATGGCCATACCTCCCAGTTCAGTATTAGGACCGTCGGTGAATTCAGTGCGGCGGTTCAGATGAAAGAGATCTCTAAACAGCTCGACTGAAGGCTCCTCTTGAAGGTATGCCTCAGAAAGTACTTGAAAGTGACATAGATTGGTGACCGAGTTGGGGCCAATATCCTGTGGACGGAGTTGAAAGTTGGCTAACACATCCCGATAAAATTTAGAGCCGGGCGGTTTGAAGCCCCGGGCCATGTGATCTGTGAAGACCACGACCTCTCCTTCCTGGGGCGTGGGAGGACATTCATCTCCAGGAACCCTCCAGTGGACCATATCTTTGCTATCCAAAGCGCCGATCAGGACTAGATCGTCCAACTGTGATTCTGTGACGCGGGAAGGAACCCAGTTGCACTCATACACTTGTTTGGCCATGACGAGATCTACAAGAAATAGGTGATCCGGTTCAAGGACATGTCGGATAAAAAGGTGTTGCTCTAACTACGGTAAACCGGAGGCAGTACCTATAAACCGGTCTTCTACAACGTGGCATCATATGGATTCTGGCGGTTCAACCAGGGGACTAATGATATATACCGGTTTAGCAATTTTTTCTATGGTAAAGTTAAACCGCCTGACCTAAGCATCGGAAGCGATTGAAACTATGGATAACTATGCAGAAACAAGTTTCACAAAATCTTGTTACAGCCATGGATCTACAGCAAGCTCACAACACAGGAAATATTTCGAAGAGTAAGGCAGAAACAGAAGTAAACCATTGAGCGGATATGTGCGGGAGATCTATGGGCTTGGATGAAAACTGGCAAGCGGATGCTTAGGGATTGTTACTAAACACAGCAAGAGTTCACAGATTCATTCAAGATCAGAGAACGGATATGAGCGCGCGATGAACACAGCATGAACATGGAACCCTAAGAACAGATCTAGGTTAAGAAGGAGAGAAAGCTTACCGGGAACGGAGAAGATGCGGAAAGGTGCCGCAATACTCTGGTATGTTCAGGTTGATGCAGCGGCCCGAGACGAGGCAGAGGTCGACGGCGGTGGCGGAGCTCCAAAGCCGGCGACGTGAGGAAGAAGAAGAAGAAGGGACGAAGGGGAAAGAAAGGAAATGACCCTTCGGTCTTATTTATAAGGCAACCGAGCTAGGTCAAGCGCGCGGATCCAGGAGCTGTTATTAAGAGGGCGCTATAAATTTCATGATGACGTCATGCCGGTTTACAGCAACCAAAATTGATGATGTCATGCCGGTTTACAGCGACCAAAAATGATGACGACATGGAGGTTTACCAATTACCAGAAGATATCCAAGACACAAGATTGTGTGAAGGATTGACATGAACCAGTTCAAATCAATCTGGGCCTAATGTTGGGGATATTACCACTAGGCGTAAACCGGCCTACTTGGGCCGAGTTAACTTCATTAGTGGGATAAGCAGATGAAGGCCCAAGGCCTATAGTCAGTTAGAACATGTAGCCGTAAACCGGCCTGATGTATGACTTGTATTGTAAGTTAGGAATAGAGAGATACCAACCGGAATACGAGTATGAACCGGTTGGGACTCTATGGACCGACGGGAGTCACCCGTGTATATAAGGGGACGACCCGGCGGCGGTTCAAGAGAGACAACCAACAACTCGAGCCTAGGTGAAGCTTGTTTGCTCCCTAGCCATCGAGACCACATCAATTCCATCACAACTAGACGTAGGCTTTTACCTTCATCGAAGGGGCCGAACTAGTATAAACCCTCGTGTCTTTGTGTCCACTTTAACCCCTTCAAGTAAACCCGTAGCGATGGCTCCACGACTAAGTCCTTTCATTAGGACATCTGCCGTGACAAATCCACGACACAATAGGTAAACCGAACATGCTTAACCGGCATAGCTAGCAAATGGTAAGGAGCTCCTCCAATATTTGGGGGTTCGCACAAATGGTAGCCATCACAACCTCTTCTGTGTGGGCAGCCACGATTTGCTTCTCCGCTGCCAAATGCGCCTTGAGCTCCTGGCTATACTGTGTGCACCATGGCTTAGGGTTGCGCTTATTTGCTGGAGGGGTTGGTGATTTGGGTGGAAGGTGTCGCGCCGGCGATCGGGGCATGTGCGATGTGGAAGGAGGAGGAGGATGGGGGTCTGGTGTGGATTACCTGCCTAGATAGACGAGGTCGAGCAGTGTGAAGGAGGGTCGCCGGTGAAGGGGGCGGCACTGCAAGCAAGGAGTGAAGGTTTCAACTTGGAAAGGAAGGCGGAAACAGGGGAAATGTGTCTTTTGGTAAGGGGCGGGGCGGGGAGGTAGATATTTCCATGGAAGCCGAAAATTTTGAATCGGTTCATCGAAACTGGCGTGCAGTGTCATCAGACACGATCCCTTATTTAGAATGGCGTACGATATGTGAACATCACAAACGATTCAGATAGCTTAACCCGTGTGTGATGAGTTTGAATGTCAAAAATTTTGGTTCCAATTTCCCTGGTTACAGTGGTCATCCACGTCATTGCATAATTTGGGTACACAAAGGAGAGTACAGTAGTAGACTACACCACAACCACACCTCTTAATCGAGCAAGTTCAGGAATTTTATAGAGCTAGCTGGCCTAAACATTACTCTAGCAAATTAAAGACCGACGCTCTTAATTAAACAAAACAAAGAGTACTACTAAGGCTGCTGCTCGTCGATCTTCGCCGCCTCCTCCTTGTCCAGCTTGCGCCCGACGGTCTCCTGGGGAAGGGGCTCCATGGCACCCATCGCACCATACTCGGCAAGCATCTCGCCATCCGCGTCCGTGATAAGTCTCCAACGTATCTGTAGTTTTTGATTGTTCCATGCTATTATATTACCCGTTTTGGATGTTTATGGGCTTTACTCTACACTTTTATATCATTTTTTGGGACTAACCTACTAATCGGAGGCCCAGCCCGAATTGTTGTTTTTTTTTGCCTATTTCAGTGTTTCGAAGGAAAGGAATATCAACAGGAGTCCAAACAGAATGAAACCTTCGGGAGCGATCTTTTTGGAAAAAACGCAATCCAGGAGACTTGGAGTGGACGTCAAGCAGCGAACGAGGCGGCCACAAGGGTGCCCGACATGCCCCCCACCCTCGTGGGCCCCTCGAGTGTCAACCGACATACTTCTTCCTCCTATATATATCCACGTACCCTGAAAATATCCAGGAGCACCATGAAAAACTATTTCCACTGTCGCAACCTTCTGGATCTGCGATATCCCATCTTGGAGCCTTCGCCAGCGCTCCGCCGGAGGGGGAATCGACCACGGAGGGCCTCTACATCATCTCCAAGGCCTCTCTGATGAGTTGTGAGTAGTTTACCACAGACCTTCAGCTCCATAGTTATTAGCTAGACGGTTTCTTCTCTCTCTTTGAATCTCAATACCATGTTCTCCTCGATCTTCTTGGAGATCTATTCGATGTAACTCTTTTCGCTGTGTGTTTGTCGAGATCCGATGAATTGTGGGTTTATGGTCAAGTTTATCTATGAGAAATATTTGAATCTCCTCTGAATTCCTTTATGTGTGATTAAGTTATCTTTGCAAGTCTCTTCGAATTATCAGTTTCGTTTGGCCTACTAGATTGATCTTTCTTGCAATGGGAGAAGTGCTTAGCTTTGGGTTCAATCTTGTGGTGTCCTTTCCCAGTGACAGCAGGGGCAGCAATGCACGTATTGTATTGTTGCCATCGAGTATAAAAAGATGGGGTTTATATCATATTGCATGAGTTTATCCCTCTACATCATATCATCTTTCTTAATGCGTTACTCTGTTCTTCATGAACTTAATACTCTAGATGTAGGCAGGAGTCGGTCAATGTGTGGAGTAATAGTAGTAGATGCAGAATCATTTCGATCTATTTGTCACGGACGTGATGCCTATATACATGATCATGCCTAGATAATCTCATAACTATGCACTTTTCTATCAATTGCTCGACAGTAATTTGTACAGCCACTGTAATATTTATGCTATCTTCAGATAAGCCACTAGTGAAATCTATGGCCCCCTGGTCTATCTTTTATCATATAAGTTTTCCATCTACTTTTATTTGCATCTTTTACTTTCCAATCTATATCATAAAAATACCAAAAATATTTATCTTATCTAATTATCTCTATCAGATCTCACTTTTGCAAGTTACCGTGAAGGGATTGACAACCCTTTTATTGCGTTGGTTGCGAGGTTCTTGTTTGTTCTTGTAGGTGTGTGGGACTTCTGAGGAGCCTCCTACTGGATTGATACCTCGGTTCTCAAAAAGTGAGGGAAATACTTGCGCTACTTTGTTGCATCACCCTTTCCTCTTCAAGGAAAACCAACGCACTGCTCAAGAGGTAGCAAGAAGGATTTCTGGTGCCGTTGCCGGGGAGGTATTCGCTCAAGTCAAGACATACCAAGTACCCATCACAAACTCACCTCCCTCGCATTACATTATTTGCAATTTGCCTCTTGTTTTCCTCTCCCCCACTTCACCCTTGCCATTTTATTCGCCCTCTCTTTCCCGTTTGCCTTCCTCTTTCTCTTGCTCCTCGCATTTTCTGCCGTTATGTCCAAAATTGGGGAAATTATCGTTAATATGGACAATAATAATAAAATGGAAAATTCTGATGCTCCTGCTGAAGAACCCACTATCTTACCGATACGTCTCCGTCGTATCTACTTTTCTAAACACTTTTGCCCTTGTTTTGGACTCTAACTTGTATGATTTGAATGGAACTAACCCGGACTGACGTTGTTTTCAGCAGAATTGCCATGATGTTGTTTTATGTGCAGAAAACAAAAGTTCTCAGAATGACCTGAAACTCCACGGGATGTGTTATAAAAAATAATAAAAAATCCTCGCCAAAGATGAAGACCAGGGGCCCCACACCCTATCCACGAGGGTGGGGGGCGCGCCCCCCCTCCTGGGCACGCCCCTACCTCGTGGGCCCCCTGGAGACCCTCCGACACCAACTCCAACTCCATATATTGGCTTTCGGGGAGAAAAAAATCAGAGAGAAGAAATCATCGCGTTTTACGATATGGAGCCGCCACCAAGCCCTAATCTCTCTCCGGAGGGCTAATCTGGAGTCCGTTTGGGGCTCCGGAGAGGGGGATTCGTCGCTGTCATCATCATCAACCATCCTCCATCACTAATTTCATGATGCTCACAGCCGTGCGTTAGTAATTCCATCGTAGGCTGGCTGGACGGTGATGGGTTGGATGAGATTTATCATGTAATCGAGTTAGTTTTGTTAGGGTTTGATCCCTATGTTCTGAGATTGATGTTGCTATGACTTTGCTATGCTTAATGCTTGTCACTAGGGCCCGAGTGCCATGATTTCAGATCTGAACCTATTATGTTTTCATGAATATATGTGAGTTCTTGATCCTATCTTGCAATCTATAGTCACCTACTATGTGTTATGATCCGGCAACCCCGAAGTGACAATAATCGGGACCACTCCCGGTGATGACCATAGTTTGAGGAGTTCATGTATTCACTATGTGCTAATGCTTTGTTCCGGTTCTCTATTAAAAGGAGGCCTTAATATCCCTTAGTTTCCAATAGGACCCCGCTGCCACGGGAGGGGACGACAAAGATGCCATGCAAGTTCTTTTCCATAAGCACGTATGACTATATTCGGAATACATGCCTACATTACATTGATGAATTGGAGCTAGTTCTGTGTCACCCTATGTTATGACTGTTACATGACGAACCGCATCCGGCATAATTATCCATCACTAATCCGGTGCCTACGAGTTTTCCGTATACTGGTTCTCGCTTATTTACTTTTCCATTGCTACTGTTACAATCACTACAAAATACCAAAAACATTACTTTTGCTGTCTTTACTTTTGTTACCGTTACCACCACTATCATATTACTTTGCTACTAAACACTTTGCTGCAGATACTAAGTTTCCAGGTGTGGTTGAATTGACAACTCAGCTGCTAATACTTGAGAATATTCTTTGGCTCCCCTTGTGTCGAATCAACAAATTTGGATTGAATACTCTACCCTCGAGAACTGTTGCGATCCCCTATACTTGTGGGTTATCAAGACCTTTTTTTAGCGCTGTTGCCGGGGAGCATAGCTCTATTCTTTGAGTCATTTGGGCTTTATATCTGCTGGACACTATGAAGAACTTGAAAGACGCTAAGACAACAATTTATCCCTCAACTACGAGGGAAGGTAAGGAACTGCCATCTAGCTCTGCACTTGATTCATCTTCTGTTATGAGTAAGCTAGTGACACCTAAACCTGCTTCTGCTATTCGTTCTGATATGTCACATGTTATTGATGATGCCACTTCTGCTATGCATGATACTTATGATGAAACTACTTCTATGCTTGATACTACTGTGCCCCTTGGTAAATTTCTTGATGAACAGATTTCTAGGTCTAGAGAAAGAGAAATTATTGAATCTGAATACGATGATGAGAGTGATGATGAGAATATGCCTGCTATTCCTGAGGGTTATCTTTTTGATGCGGAATCTTCTGCAGCTATTTTTGCCTGCCAGGATAGATACGAACTTAAGAGGCTGCTAGTTAAATGGAGTAAAGAATCTCTTAGAGATAGAATGAAACCCGACCCTGCTTTTGCTACTTCACCTATCTGTGTCCCCGATAAGGATTATTATGAATTTTCTGTTGATCCAGATATAATTACTTTGGTTGAATCTGATCCTTTCTATGGCTATGAATCTGAAACTGTTGTGGCACATCTTACTAAGTTAAATGATATAGCTGCCCTGTTTACTAATGATGAGAGATCGCACTACCTTTATATACTCAAAATATTTCCGTTCTCATTAAAGGGTGATGCTAAGATATGGTTTAATTCTCTTGATCCTAGTTGTGTGCATAGTCCCAAGGATATGATTTATTACTTCTCTACTAAATATTCCCCTGCTCATAAGAAACAAGTTGCTTTGAGGGAAATATACAACTTCGTGCAAATTAAAGAAGAGAGTCTCCCACAAGCTTGGGGGAGGCTTCTCAAGTTACTTAATGCCTTGCCTGATCATCCTCTTAAGAAACCTGAAATACTTAATATCTTTTATAATGGACTAACTGATGCTTCCAGAGATTACCTGGATAGTTGTGTTGGTTCTCTTTTCAGGGAAAGAACACCGGATGAAGCTAAAATTCTATTGAATAATATGTTGACAAATGAAAATAATTGGGCACCTCCCGAGCCAGCTCTAGAGCCAATTACTGAGCATATTGCTAAAACAACTCTGAAATAGAGAGGTGTTCTATTTCTCAGTCCCGAAGATATGCAAGAGGCAAAGAAATCTATGAAAGAAAAAGGTATTAAAGCTGAAGATGTTAAGAATTTACCTCCTATTGAAGAAATACACGGTCTTAATTTACCGCCTGCTGAAGAAGTATATGATCTCAATTCCTTATTCACTGAAGAACCTCCTGATCCCTATATCCCGACACAGGTAGTAAAGGTAAATTCTCTCTATAGATATGATAAAGCTGAAGTCCCTCCTACTAAAATTGCTAGTCAGTGCTTGGATGAGTTTGATGACTTTATGTTTAAGCAAGATGACTTTAATGCTTATTTTGGTAGACAATTAAAAAAGAATACCTTTATGATTAAACATGGTAAAGAATGGGAACCATGGGTTCAGAAACCCATGCCTTTTCCTCCGAAACCATCCAAGAAAAAGGATGATGAGGATTTTGAGCGCTTTGCTTTAATGATTAGACCCATCTTTTTGCGTATGCGATTAACTGATGTGCTCAAAACAAATCCTTATGCTAAGTATATGAAGGATATCATTATTAATAAAAGAAAGATACCGGAAGCTGAAATTTCCACCATGCTTGCTAATTATACTTTTAAGGGTGGAATACCAAAGAAACTTGGAGATCCAGGAGTACCTACTATACCATGCTCCATTAAGAGAAATTATGTTAAAACTGCTTTATGTGATCTTGGAGCCGGTGTTAGTGTTATGCCTCTCTCTTTATATCGTAGACTTGAATTGAATAAGTTGACACCTACTGAAATATCTTTGGAAATGGCTGATAAATCAACTGGTATGCCTGTCGGTATTTGTGAGGATGTGCCCGTTGTAGTTGCAAACATTACTATTTTAACGAACTTTGTTATTCTTGATATTCCCGAGGATGATAGTATGTCTATTATTCTTGGAAGACCTTTCCTTAATACTGCAGGGGCTGTTATTAATTGCAACAAAGGCAATGTCACATTTCATGTTAATGGTAATGAGCATACGGTACACTTTCCGAGGAAACAACCTCAAGTTTATAGTATCAACTCTATTGGAAAAATTCCATCGATTATATTTGGAGGTTTTGAATTTCCTATCCCAACTGTCGAGAAAAAGTATGATATTCTTATTGTTGGGGATTTTCATATCCCCGTTGAGGTAACTTAGTGTTATTCGAAATTTCTCCGGTTCCGTGTTATTCGGAATGAGTTTGTTAACAAGACTTGATCAACCTTGTTAGTGGGTTCATTTTGATGATCACGAGATGGATGAAACTAGAAGCACAACCTTCTGTACCCTTTTTATATTTTCTGTTATTTAGTAAAAATAAAGTAAAATAGTATTTTTTTCTGTCTGTTTCCTGACTTATCCATGCAATATAAAAATATCCCGAAAATTAAAGTCCTCAGAATGCCATTCCAATTTAATATGATTTTTTCGGGAATATTTGAGGATTTACTGTGCAAAAATTACCGCGGGGGGAGCTGCCACCTGGCCACGAGGGTGGAGGGCGCGCCCTACCCCCCTGGGCGCGCCCCCTGCCTCGTGGGCCCACGGTGGCCCTCCTCCACTTATCCCTGCACCCATCTTCTTCCTCTGCCTCATACAAACACGAAAAACCAACTCAAGAACGAGTTCCAGCCCCTGTTGCTGTGATTTTCGATCTCCTTGCTCAAAGCACCTCTCGCAAAAATGCTTGGGGAGATTGTTCCTTGGTATGTGACTCCTCCATTGGTCCAATTAGTTTTTGTTCTAGTGCTTTATCCATTGCAAATTTATGCTGCATAGGTGACCATGTTCTTGAGCTCGCATGTCAAATTTATATGGTTCCAAGTAGTTCTAATGCTTGATATAGGCTCTAGGCACTTGTGGGAGTTGTTGCTATCAATTTTATTGAAGTTGGTTCACTTTTATTTGAAGCTACTAAAAATTTCAGAAATTTTTCAGAGGAAACAATATGTTTAGGAAGATGTTCCAAGGTGGTTCTTCAAGGAAGCAAGGTCCCAGGCTTGCAATGCGTGATGCTAATGAGGAACCACCAAGAGATGCTCCTGTGAGGCCCTGTGAATGGCCTTCGGAAAATTTTATGAATCAAGCGGGAATCAAAGAAGAATTTAGCGCATATTTGCGTAATGCCGGTCTTGAGGACTTTGAAGCTGACAAATGCCCCCAGTATCATGATCTCACAAGTTCATTTGTGAGGAGGTTTGAGTTTTCATCTTCGCGTAATTCTCCTTCAGTCATGTTTGACCTTTATGACAAATCTTATACCATGGACTTAGAGGATTTCACTTTTGCTTGCAAACTTCCATCTTGGGGTAGTGTCAGGGATCCACCTAAATTTGAATATAGAGACTTTCTTGCTAGAATAACTGTGCGGGAATCTAGAGATATAACACAAGCCACTATAGGGAGCGTTCACTTTCCTGCTATACATTATTTTTCTCTCTTCATAGGTAGATGCATAAATGCTAAGGATGAAGCATGTCACATGTGTGCCCCTAATCTCAGCATTCTCATAAGTGTTGTGTTAGGAGACCAATATTATCATATGGGAGCCATTATAGCTCGTAGGTTGCATCATAATAGACATAACGGAGATTTCTTTGGAGGAATTTATGCAACCTGCTTAGCTAATTTTCTTGAGATAGACATTCGTGAGGGTGATATGGAGTTACCCCCTACTTATTTAGATTTAGATTCTATGGTTTCCCACCAGTTTGTTGAGAGGACTGAACCACCTCTCCAGTATCGACTAGTCTTTAACAAACGGCATGTAGTCCATATTACTCTTCCTGCTCCTGCCTTCTTTGATTCTCAGACAAAACTAAGATATATTATTACCAGAGAGGAGGCAGATGAGTACGAGAGGAGAGCGGAGGCTGCTCAACGCCACGCTACAGCTCAGGAGGCGATAGCCGCTGCATCGCAGTATGACCCCAGCTTCACCTATGGGTATCTGCCAGGCTATCCCTGGCAATAGACCAACTTAGGCCAAAAGCCTAAGCTTGGGGGAGTACGTATTTCCCACCGACATTACATACATGTTCACACACACTCATTGCTAGATGTCGGTGCTCATACTCTTTCACTGTAATATCCATGCTAGTTTATTTTCTTTTTCCTGCTTTCTTCTTGCGTGTTTAATAAACCTTAAGAAAAAACAAAAAAAAATTGTTAGTAGTAGTTTATTTCTTTGCTGTAGTAATTAAAAAGAAAACCCAAAAAAAATTCCCGTTCTTCTTTTGCTTGTTGGGAGCTTTCCCGTGTAAATAGTTTTTATTTCTTTTCTTTTCTTTGGGGATCAGTAGGAGAAGACCATGATTAAATTGTTGAAGTGGCTCTTATATGCATCATTGTTGATTTAACCAAGAACCCATATTGCCTTGTCTTCTCCTATTTATAGAATGCTCGCAGATTCCAGCTTAGTCCAATGCACGTGCACTCTTATTATTATTCACATCGTTCGGTCGTGCAAGTGAAAGGCAATCATGATGATATATGATGGACTGTCTGAGATGGGAAAAGCTGGTATGAACTCGACCTCTCTTGTTTTTGTAAATATGATGAGTTCATCGTTCTTGATTCAGTTTATTATGAATAAACATGTTTGCAATGACAATTAGAGATCATAGTTGCTCGTGCCATGCTTGATTAGCTATGAGTTATAATGGTTTACCTTGCGTGCCAACATGCTATTAAAATGGTTGTGATGTGGTATGATAGGGTGGTATCCTCCTTTGAATGATTTAAGTGACTTGACTTGGCACATGTTCACGCATGTAGTTGAAACAAATCAACATAGCCTTCACGATATTTATGTTCATGGTGGATTATATCCTACTCATGCTTGTATTCAATGTTTATTAATTTTAATGCATGTTCATGACTGTTGTCGCTCTCTAGTTGGTCGCTTCCGAGTCTTTTGCTAGCCTTCACTTGTACTAAGCGGGAATACTGCTTGTGCATCCAATCCCCTAAACCCAAAGTTATTCCATATGAGTCCACTATACCTTCCTATATGCGGTATCTACCTGCCGTTCCAAGTAAATTTGTATGTGCCAAACTCTAAACCCTCAAATAAACATTCTGTTTTGCATGCTCGAATAGCTCATATATCAACTAGGGCTGCCCTTATCTTCCGTGTTAGGCGGGTTATTCTCAAGAGGAGTGGACTCCGCTCCTCATTCACGAGAAAATGGCTGGTCGCCGGGATGCCCAGTCCCATGCTTTATGCAAACTAAATCAAAATAATTGCAAACAAAACTCCCCCTGGGACCCGTTGAATGTTGGAGGCACTCGTTGTTTCGAGCAAGCCATGGATTGATGCTTGTGGAGGAGGGGGAGTATAAACTTTACCATTCTGTTTGGGAACCGCCTATAATTTGTTGAGCATGGAAGATATCGTCATCTCTTAGTTGTTATGTTGACAATGAAAGTATGCCGCTCAAAATATAATTTATCTCTATTTCAAATCCGAGCTCTGGCACCTCTACAAATCCCTGCTTCCCTCTGCGAAGGGCCTTTCTATTTACTTTTATGTTGAGTCATCACCCTCTTATTAAAAGCACTAGCTCGAGAGCACATCTGTCATTTGCATTCATTACTGTTAATTTATATCGGGTATGACTATGATTGGATCTCTGTTACCATGAATTACAATGTCTAGTCAGTCCTTGATCTTTGAAGGTGCTCTGCATTTATGCTTTGCGGTCTCAAAAAGGGCTAGCGAGATACCATCTTGTTATATCATATTATGATTATTTTGAGAAAGTGTTGTCATCCGAGATTTATTATTATGGCTTGCTAGCTGATTATGTTATTCATATGAGTAAACATGAGGCCTGAGAATTATTGCAAATGTGGTTAGCTATAATCTTTGCTGAAAACCTGATTGATGGCTTGACATAGGTACAACAACAAGATCAAATAAAGTTTGTAATTTTTTTTCTTTTTCTCTTTCAGTTTGTCAACTGAATTGCTTGAGGACAAGCAAGGGTTTAAGCTTGGAGGAGTTGATACGTCTCCGCCGTATCTACTTTTCCAAACACTTTTGCCCTTGTTTTGGACTCTAACTTGTATGATTTGAATGGAACCGGACTAACGCTGTTTTCAGCAGAATTGCCATGATGTTGTTTTATGTGCAGAAAACAAAAGTTCTCGGAATGACCTGAAACTCCACGGGATGTCTTATAAAAAATAATAAAAATCCTCGCCAAAGATGAAGGCGAGGGGCCCACACCCTGTCCACGAGGGTGGGGGTGCCCCCCCCTCCTGGGCGCACCCCCTACCTCGTGGGCCCCCTGGAGACCCTCCGATGCCAACTCCAACTCCATATATTGGCTTTCGGGGAGAAAAAAATCAGAGAGAAGAAATCATCGCGTTTTACGATACGGAGCCGCCGCCAAGCCCTAATCTCTCTCGGGAGGGCTGATCTGGAGTCCGTTCGGGGCTCTGGAGAGGGGGATTCATCGCCGTCGTCATAATTAACCATCCTCCATCACCAATTTCATGATGCTCACCGCCGTGCGTGAGTAATTCCATCGTAGGCTTGCTGGACGGTGATGGGTTGGATGAGATTTATCATGTAATCGAGTTAGTTTTGTTAGGGTTTGATCCCTAGTATCCACTATGTTCTGAGATTGATGTTGCTATGACTTTGCTATGCTTAATGATTGTCACTAGGGCCCGAGTGCCATGACTTCAGATCTGAACCTATTATGTTTTCATGAATATATGTGAGTTCTTGATCCTATCTTGCAAGTCTATAGTCACCTACTATGTGTTATGATCCGGCAACCCCGAAGTGACAATAATCGGGACCACTCCCGGTGATGACCATAGTTTGAGGAGTTCATGTATTCACTATGTGCTAATGCTTTGTTCCGGTCCTCTATTAAAAGGTGGCCTTAATATCCCTTAGTTTCCAGTAGGACCCCACTGCCACGGGAGGGTAGGACAAAAGATGTCATGCAAGTTCTTTTCCATAAGCACGTATGACTATATTTGGAATACATGCCTACATTACATTGATGAATTGGAGCTAGTTCTGTGTCACCCTATGTTATGACTGTTACATGACGAACCGCATCCGGCATAATTATCCATCACTAATCCGGTGCCTACGAGTTTTCCATATACTGGTTCTCGCTTATTTACTTTTCCGTTGCTACTGTTACAATCACTACGAAATACCAAAAACATTAGTTTTGCTGTCTTTACTTTTGTTACCGTTACCACCACTATCATATTACTTTGCTACTAAACACTTTGCTGCAGATACTAAGTTTCCAGGTGTGGTTGAATTGACAACTCAGCTGCTAATACTTGAGAATATTCTTTGGCTCCCCTTGTGTCGAATCAACAAATTTGAGTTGAATACTCTACCCTCGAAAACTGTTGCGATCCCCTATACTTGTGGGTTATCACTTACATACAACAAAATTTCGAATCGGTAGTGGTAATATTATTGGAAAAGGGGTTGTTCAAGATTTCTTCACTTGTGCCGGTGATTTACCCTCTATGGGTGGTTCTATTCTTCATAGAACTAGTAGTCTTGCGTATGCTATCGCCATGCTTATTGTTGAACTTAAAAGACAGTTTATGCGCATGCACCCTTGCATACAAAGGATTTTCCTAGAATTTTCTAATATTGAGCATTCTTCTGTTAAGCGCACCGCTACTATCTTTTTGGCACATGAGTTCAGATTTATAATAAAAGAGGCCAAAGAAATCTTTGCGCACTATAGGGTGGACGCCGGTTGTCCTCCCATAGAGGCAATCCTCTTTGATCAAGAGGAAATAATGCATTTTCAATCTTTAGACTGTGTTGCTTTTAATGAAAACCTTAGAAAAAAGGTTCCTACCAATGTTCTAGTTGATAGAATTTCCGAACTTAATAATGATTTTTCTCTTCGAAACAATGAGCTAGGATATTCTCTTGAGTATAGGCTCACGAAGTTCTGCCAAAAGAATGCTTATAATGATGAACTGGTTGTGCAATATGAAGGGCCCGAGATTGATCTTGGGGACTTCTGTCCCATTAAATTTAGCCCTTTTGATTACTTTTTCTTGCCTCAAAGAAAACTTGCTGCTGAACGTAGATAATATGAAATGATTTTTCGTGATCTATCTTATTATTATGGCACTACTTAGATCTATTCTCGCTTTTATGCCTAGCTAGGGGCGTTAAACGATAGCGCTAGTTGAGAGGCAACCCAATTTTATTTTTGTTTCTTGCTTTTTTTGCTTCTGTTTAGTAATAAATATTTCATCTGGCTTCTGTTTAGATTTGTTTTCATGTTTTAATTAGTGTTTGTGCCAAGTAGAACCTATATGATAACCTACGGTGATAGTTAATTTGATTCTGCTGAAAAACAGAAACTTTGCTCGCACGAAACTAATTTTAGTAATTCACAGAAACGTGCTTTTGCGTTGATTCTTTTTTCTGTAGATCAATTGACAAATTACCCAGGACTTCTTATTTTTTTAGGAGATTTAGAGTTCCAGAAGTATTCGAAATTTACAGATTGCTACAGACTGTTCTGTTTTTGACAGATTCTGTTTTTCGTGTGTTGTTTGCTTATTTTGATGCATCTATGGATAGTATCGGGGGTATGAACCATAGAAAAGTTGGAATACAGTAGGTTTAACACCAATATAAATAAAGAATTAGTTCATTACAGTATCTTATGTGGTGGTTTTTCTTTCTTGCACTAACGGAGCTTATGAGATTTCCTGTTGAGTTTTGTGTTGTGAAGTTTTCAAGTTTTGGGTAAAGATTTGATGGACTATGGAATAAGGAGTGGCAAGAGCCTAAGCTTGGGGATGCCCCGGAAGGCATCCCCTCTTTCGTCTTCGTTTATTGGTAACTTTACTTGGAGCTATATTTTTATTCGCCACATGATATGTGTTTTGCTTGGAGCATCATGTATGATATGAGTCTTTGATTTTTATATTTCCACAATAATCCTTGCTGTACACACCTTTTGGGAGAGACTCACATGATTTAGAATTTATTAGAATACTCTATGTGCTTCACTTATATCTTTTGAGCTAGATAGTTTTGCTCTAGTGCTTCACATATATCTATTAGAGCACGGCGGTGGCTTAATTTTGTAGAAATTGTTGATCTCTCATGCTTCACTTATATTATTTTGAGAGTCTTTTATAACAGCATGTTATTTTCTATGGTTATAAAATTGGTCCTAAAATGATGGGCATCCAAATTGGGTATAATAAAAACTATGATAGAAAGTGGATTGGATGCTTTGATCGTTGTTTTGAGATACGAGGATGGTGATATTAGAGTCATGCTAGTGGGGTAATTATGAATTTAAAGAATACTTGTGTTGAAGTTTGTGATTCCCGTAGCATGCACATATGGTGAACCGCTCTGTGATGAAGTTCGAGGATGATTTATTTATTGATTGTCTTCTTTATGAGTGGCGGTCGGGGACGAGCGATGATCTTTTCCTACCAATCTATCCCCCTAGGAGCATGCGCGTAGTACTTTGTTTCAATGGCTTGTAGATTTTTGCAATAAGTATGTGAGTTCTTTATGACTAATGTTGAGTCCATGGATTATACGCACTCTCACCCTTCCACCATTGCTAGCCTCTATTGTGCCGCGCAACTTTCGCCGGTACCATACACCCACCATATACCTTCCTCAAAACAGCCACCATACCTACCTATTATGGCATTTCCATAGCCATTCCGAGATATATTGCCATGCAACTTTCCACCGTTCCGTTTATTATGACACGCTATATCATTGTCATATTGCTCTTTGCATGATCATGTAGTTGACATCGTATTTGTGGCAAGGCCACCTTCATAAATCTTCCATACATGTCAGTCTTGATTCATTGCATATCCCGGTACACCGCCGGAGGCATTCATATAGAGTCATATTTTGTTCTAAGTATTGAGTTGTAATCTTGAGTTGTAAGTAAATAAAAGTGTGATGATCTTCATTATTAGAGCATTGTCCCAAGTGAGGAAAGGATGATGGAGACTATGATTCCCCCACAACTCGGGATGAGACTTTGGACTTTATAAAAATAAAAGAGGCCAAAGAAGCCCAAATAAAAAAAAGGGGGGAGAAAGGCCAAAAAGAGGGAAAGGCCAAATAAAAAAATGAGAGAAAAATAGAGAAGGGACAATGCTACTATCCTTTTACCACACCTGTTCTTCAAAGTAGCACCATCATATACTAGTGGGAGTTTTTCATTATAGAACTTGGCTGGTATATTCCAATGATGGGCTTCCTCAAAACGCCCTAGGTCTTCGTGAGCAAGCAAGTTGGACACACACCCACTTAGTTTCTCTTGTTGAGCTTTCATACATTTATAACTCTAGTGCATCCGTTGCATGGCAATCCCTGCTCACTCACATTGATATCTATTAATGGGCATCTCCATAGCCCGTTGATACGCCTAGTTGATGTGATACTATCTTCTCCTTTTTTGTCTTCTCCACAACCACCATTCTATTCCACATATAGTGCTATGTCCATGGCTCACGCTCATGTATTGCGTGAAAGTTGAAAAAGTTTGAAGCGCGTTAAAAAGTATGAACCAATTGCTTGGCTGAAACCGGGGTTGTGCATGATGGGAGTATTTTGTCAGATGAAAATGAAGCATAGCCTAACTATATGATTTTGTAGGGATGAGCTTTCTTTGGCTATGCTTTTTTGATAAGACATGATTATTTGTTAGTATGCTTCAAGTATTACTATTTTTATGTTTTATAAGCTTTTATCTTGAATCATTTGGATCCGAACAATCATGCCACAATAAAGAAAATTACGTTGAGAAATATGCTAGGTAGCATTCCACATCAAAAATTCTGTTTTTATCATTTACCTACTCGAGGACGAGCATGAATTAAGCTTGGGGATGCTTGATACGTCTCCAATGTATCTATAATTTTTGATTGTTCCATGCTATTATATTACCCATTTTGGATGTTTATCGGCTTTAGTCTACACTTCTATATCATTTTCTGGGACTAACCTACTAACCGGAGGCCCAGTCCGAATTGTTGTTTTTTGCCTATTTCAGTGTTTCAAAGGAAAGGAATATCAAACGGAGTCCAAACGGAATGAAACCTTCGGGAGTGATCTTTTTGGAACAAACGCAATCCAGGAGACTTGGAGTGGACGTCAAGTAGCTAACGAGGCAGCCACGAGGGTGCCCGGCGCGCCCCCCACCCTAGTGGGCCCCTCGAGCGTCAACTGACCTACTTCTTCCTCCTATATATATCCACGTACCCCGAAAACATCCAGGAGCACCACGAAAAAATATTTCGACCGCCGCAACCTTCTGTATCCGTGAAATCCCATCTTGGAGCCTTCGCCTGCGCTCCGTCGGAGTGGGAATCGACCATGGAGGGCCTCTATATCATCTCCAAGGCCTCTCCGATGAGTTGTGAGTAGTTTACCACAGACCTTCGGGTCCATAGTTATTAGCTAGATGGCTTCTTCTCTCTCTCTGAATCTCAATACCATGTTCTCCTCGATCCTCTTGGAGATCTATTCGATGTAACTCTTTTTGCAGTGTGTTTGTCGAGATCCGATGAATTGTGGGTTTATGATCAAGTTTATCTATGAGAAATATTTGAATCTCCTCTGAATTCTTTTATGTGTGATTAAGTTATCTTTGCAAGTCTCTTCGAATTATCAGTTTGGTTTGGCCTACTAGATTGATCTTTCTTGCAATGGGAGAAGTGCTTAGCTTTGGGTTCAATCTTGTGGTGTCCTTTCCCAGTGACAGCAGGGGCAGCAATGCACGTATTGTATTGTTGCCATCGAGTATAAAAAGATGGGGTTTATATCATATTGCATGAGTTTATCCCTCTACATCATATCATCTTTCTTAATGCGTTACTCTGTTCTTCATGAACTTAATACTCTAGATGTAGGCAGGAGTCGGTCAATGTGTGGAGTAATAGTAGTAGATGCAGAATCGTTTCGATCTATTTGTCACGGACGTGATGCCTATATACATGATCATGCCTAGATAATCTCATAACTATGCACTTTTCTATCAATTGCTCGACAGTAATTTGTACAGCCACTGTAATATTTATGCTATCTTGAGATAAGCCACTAGTGAAATCTATGGCCCCCTGGTCTATCTTTTATCATATAAGTTTTCCATCTACTTTTATTTGCATCTTTTACTTTCCAATCTATATCATAAAAATACCAAAAATATTTATCTTATCTAATTATCTCTATCAGATCTCACTTTTGCAAGGTACCGTAAAGGGATTGACAACCCCTTTATTGCGTTGGTTGCGAGGTTCTTGTTTGTTTGTGTAGGTGCGTGGGACTTCTGAGGAGCCTCCTACTGGATTGATACCTTGGTTCTCAAAAACTGAGGGAAATACTTACGCTACTTTGCTGCATCACCCTTTCCTCTTCAAGGAAAACCAATGCAGTGCTCAAGAGGTAGCTGTCTGCCATCTCTTTGGAAAAGGCCGCCATGAGATGGGCATGGGTGGCCGTGATCTGGGCTTTGGCGGCTTCCGTCGTGGCAAGGTATGTCGCACAGGAACGGACGACTGCTCGAATAATCTTGCCAACTCTTCTGCCGTGGGTTGCCGACCATTGTCGGAGAAGCTTCTTTCAATTTGTGCAGTGACGGACACAAGCTTGGCGTGGGCGGCCTCGACATGGTCCTGGGCGGCCTCCATCAGGGCTAAGGCCGCCGCTGCGGAACGAACATGTTGTGTCGCTCTCGCTAGTTTCTATCCCCGAGGCAGATGTTGCTGCCACCGCCTGAGAAGCAACATCGGCCGTTTGTGCTGCCTTGGTCACCCGGTCGCAGATTGCAGTCGCCCTCACGAAGCTTGTTAGGACGCACCTAATGGCTACGGCCGCGCTCTTGCTGGAGTGGGCCGCCGAATTTGCCCTCGGGACTCGGGTCCATGTCCCCATCTTTCATCGGTGGCGATTGAATAGTGAAATGATATTTGGGGAACGATCTAGTGTGCTTGACACGCCGGCTATGGACTGTAGCCGACGCACCTTCTCGTGTAAGCCACATGCGTACTATACACCGACGGTGCTCCATGATATTTTGTACTGCAGCTCACACGGTTGGTGATAATAAACTGTGTGGGATCTACTTGATTTCATCTTGAGTTGAATTACGTAATGGGGTCACAGCTGCAAAGGATGTTGTTTGAATTGCTAGAACTTCTATCTGAAGTGAACATGCTATTATAGGTGTGTCGTCAAAAATATTGGAATTATTCACAGTTTGTTTGGACATTTTTATATAGTAACTTGGTTTTATAGGCATTTTAGGTGCACAGTTCAAAATTAAACCGCATGCTCCAGTCCATAAAAACGGGTTGCAAAATCAAATATTTGTCCTTGGTTGCAAGCTTAGGTCACATGCAAGAAATGAGAATGAATGTGAAACACCTTGACACTGTCGCTCATCCGCTAACATTGAGATACATGCTTTTAAAATTCTAGTAAATCGAAAACTCGTCTGAAATTCATGGAACTTGACATGATATCATGGAACCGCAGCGACATGCCATGGTAAAAATGTTGTCCCATTTGGGGCAGGTGTGTGTATAAGCTTCTCACAAACCTGAGCTTCTCTCACAACAAGCCTGAAGGTTTCGGTAGGGTACGTGCCACCTTGGGGGATGAAACGATATATGTTGCCTCTTCTTACTTTCAAAATGTTTCTCGTGTCAACATAGAACAACACGAGTGTTGTGTCAATTTTTGGGATTTTTCGGGGTTCGCTTGGACATTTTTATACATTAACTGAGTTTTCTATGCATTCATGTGCATAATTCAAATTTGAACTACAGGCACATGATCTAATGCATATAAATTAGTTGAAAATTCAAATCGGTGTCCTTGGTTGCATGCTTAGGTCCCATGCAAGAAATGGGAATGAATGTCAAACACCCTGCCACCATCATTCGGCCGCAAACATTGATATTCTTGGTTTTTAAATTCTAGTAAATCCAGAACTCATCTGAAATTCATGAATCTTGGCATGCTATCCTGGAGCGGCATCAACATGTCGTGGTAAAGTTATTGACCCATTAGGGGCAGGTTTGGGTATAAGCTTCTCACAAACTAGAGCTTCTCACAACAAGCCTTCGGTAGGGAACGCCCCACCTTTGGGGACGAAATGATATCCGCTGCCTCTTATTGCTTTCAAAAAATTCCTAGTGTGTCAACAGAGAACAACAGGAGTGTTGTGTTAGTTTTTGGGATTTTTCGGGTTTCGTTTGGACATTTTGATGCATTAATTGTGTTTTTGATGCATTTATGTGCCTAATTCAAATTTGAACTACATGCACATGCTCTAATGCATATAAATTTGTTGAAAATTCAAATCTGTGTCCTTGGTTCCATGCTTAGGTCCCATGCAAGAAATGTGAATGAATGCCAAACACCTTGCCACCGTCACTCGGCCGCAAACATTGAGATTCCTGGTTTTTAAATTCTTGTAAATCCAAAACTCGTCTGAAGTTCATGAAACTTGACATGCTATCATGGAGCGGCATCAACATGTCGTGGTAAATTTTTTGTCCTATTTGGGGCAGGTTTGGGTATAAGCTTCTCACAAACTAGAGCTTCTCACAACAAGCCTGATGGTTTCAGTAGGGAACGTCCCACCTTTGGGGATGAAACGATATCCGCTGCCTCTTATTGCTTTCAAAATTGTTCTAGTGTCAACAGAGAACAACAGGAGTGTTGTGTTAAATTTTGGAATTTTTCGGGGTTCGTTTGGACATTTTTATACATTAACTAGGATTTCTAGGCATTTTATGTGCATAATTCAAATTTGAACTACATGCACATGCTCTAGTGCATATAAATTGGTTGAAAAATCAAATCTTTGTCCTTGGGTGCATGCTTAGGTCCTATGCTAGAAATATGAATGAATTTCAAGCACCAGTGTCGTGGAATAGTCACGGCAGATGTCCTAGCGAAAGGACTTAGTCGTGGAGCCATCGCAACTAGGTAGCTTCAAGGGGTTAAACGGGACAAAGGACATGAGAGTTTATACTTGTTCGGCCCCTTGCGGTGAAGGTAAAGGCATAATCCAGTTTGAGGTTGTATTGCTTATGTCTCGATTACCAGGGAGCGAATCTCCTTGACCTCGCTTTCGATCTGTTGTTTCTTGCCCTTGAACCGCCGCCGGGTCGTCCCTTTATATACACAGGTTGACGCCCAGCGGCTCTCGGAGTCCCGGCCGGCTCATAAATAGTGTCCGGCTTGGTGACTATCTATTCATGCCTTACAATACAAGTCTTACATATGAGGCAGTTTACTCCTATGGGCCTTTATGTCGCCCTTGGGCCTTGGGCCCTTAACTGAACTGCCATCTTCAATATCTTCGTGGGCTTCATATGATGAATCACCATAGGTGTAGCGACCCGACCTCAGACGGTCAAGTCTCTGTGCTTACTGTGTCATCCCTGGATCGGTATGCTGACACACACAGTACTCGAGGATTTATAACAGAGGTAAATCACATGTATAAAGCAACATAAAATACCATTACCTCAATCCAAAACAGCGGAAGCAACAAGGTTGTGGATTCCCATCAACACCAACGACAAAGTTGAGTATAGGAAATCGTAACCCTAATGTACCACTTACTCGTCGTCTGAAAAGTCTGCAACATGAAACGTTGCAGCCCGAAAATGGGTCAGCACATGGAATATGCTGGCAATGTAACACATAGAGAGTAATGGAATAATAAGCTATACTACATGCATATATGGCCGGTGGAAAGCTCTATGGTTACAGTTTTGCGTAAAGCCAATTTTTCCCTACTGCAAAGGAATAAATTTATTTAACTATCATGGTGGTTGTTAGACATTGAGAATGGTTGACAGCATCCTCAATCCCAATTAAAAAGTACTCATTAACAAACCCATCAATATTAAATTAGAGTAACATGTTGAGATTCAACAGAATATTCAAGTACTAGATACTCAAAATGTACATAACCGGGGACATGGCTAATCATGATTAGTTTGTACGCTCTGCAGAGGTTTGCGCACTTTTCCCCACAAGACTCGATCGCCTCCGTTTGGTTTCTCGCACTGCATGGTGTTTAAGAAATGGATGACCGAGACATAGTCTTTCAGAAGCGCTAGCACCTTACGATGGGTAGACCGGTACACCTACATCCCCTACATCTGCTAGTCCACCACTATAAGAGTTCGCACGACTTAGTCAACTATGCCAGAGCCCATAATGGCTTGTTGCTGCACACGTAAGTTACTAGTATGAATTATCTTATGATCCCTTTGAGCCTGGATGGCAGTCCATAGGAAAATCACACGGTACCCCCGGGATCTCCAAAAAAACAGGCAAGTCCTGGTAACTCCAGGTGCCTCAATCCACCCAGATGTGTACTTAAGTTGCCACCTTAGATAAAACATTAATTAACAAACTCACATCTGTCATGGATATTCACTCACCCAATCCACGTCTACTAGCATAGCATGGCATAATAATCAAACATAGAAGTAACTCCCAAAGGTTTCATAAGTAAAACAGGTAATAGGTACTACCTCATCTACTTCCCATCCCACAATTTAATTAGATCCTAATCATGCAATGTTTGAGGATTGATCTAATGCATAAAACTGGGTAGTAGAAAAGGTATGATCAAAGTGTTACTTGCCTGCAATGTTGATGAAGATGATTCGCACTCAACTCCTGATAGTTCTATTCGTCACACTCCGGTCAATCTATCGTGAGCAAGCAATAGTAAGCACACATAAGCAATCACTCAAAAGATCGGAAAGAACGAAGAAAATGATTCGGAAAACATCAAAACCAAGCAAATAACTCTTGCAACATAAAACACTTTCTAACAGTACCAAAATTATGTGAATTTGGCCTTATCAGAAAGTTTAGGTCAAGAGCTTCGAATAGCAAAAAGAATCAATTCAAACGGAGTTATAAAACTCAAGTTATGATCAAACGAAGTTCAAATACAAATCTAATCTAATTCAAATTTAAACTTTCAAAAACATGTTTAAGTTGTTTTACTGGATAGAGGGGATCATAACGAAGAAGTGGGCGTTGGTTTCGTTGGATTTGAATAAATGAGCAAAAAGTTGTGATCGTTTGAAGTACAGGGACTAATCTGTGAAGAAAATTATCACGAATAGGTCCCTGGCCGAAGTTAAACAGAAAAAGAAAAAGACTAAAAAGCGGACATTCGTTACCGAACACTACCGAACGAAAACTGTTCGCTACGAACCCTAACTAACGAATCGTTCACTAAATAACTAGACTAAAAAAAATAGATCTAGGTTTTTTTTGTAGAAAACCGATGTACAAAGAAAACCGAAACTTAAAAAAAACCGAGGCGGGGTTCGGCGGTTATACCGGTTCGGGGCGGATCGGGTCCGGCGGCTTCCCGTGGTGGCTAGCGGCGGCGAGGGCACCGGGCGTGGTCGCCGAAGGTGCTCCGGTGGCCGAGGGCAGCGACGGAGGCGACGGGCGGACGCGGCGGGGCGACGGTGCAGCAGCGCGAGTGCGGGGAGGCGAGCGGCGGGCTAGGCGGCGGCGGTTGGTGAGATCCGGCGGCGGCGGGGAGAGGCGGAGGCGAGATGCGGCGGCGGGGTAACGCCCCGGATTCGGTGCACCAGGTGTCCGCCAGTTATTCGTTGTTGTTGCCATGTCATTTGCTTGCGTGTTGCATTTTGCCATGTCATCATGTGCATTTCATTTTGCATACGTGTTCGTCTCATGCATCCGAGCATTTTCCCCGTTGTCCGTTTTGCGATCCGGCACTCCTATGTCATCCAGCGTCCCCTTTTTGCCTCTTCTCTTGTGCGGGTGTTAAACGTTCTCGGAATGGACCGAGTCTTGCCAAGCGGCCTTGGTATAGCATCGGTAGACCGCCTGTCAAGTTTCGTGCCATTTGGAGGTCGTTTGGTACTCCAACGGTTTACTGGGTAACCGTAAAGCCCCTTATCCTTGCAGCCCAACACCCATTCCAATGTGGCCCAAAGCCCAGCAAGCTCCCCTCCATGCTCTCGGTCGTTCGATCACGATCGCGTGGCCGAAAACCGCACCTCATTTGGAGCTTCCTAGCTCCTCCTACCTATATAATCACCCCTCCCCCGAAATTCGCGGATCAATCCCCCCCGAAACCCTAGCCCCGCTCCTCTCCGCGCCGCCGGACACGTCCGGTCCGTCCGGACAACGTCCGCCGCCGCCGCCCCGGCCAATCGGGGGCCGCCACGTGGCGCGCCGCCGCCACCCTCGCCGCCGGCCCGCGGAGCCCATAGCGGGCCCGCGCGGGCCCTCGCGCCGCCGCTGCCCGGCCCGGCCGCCGGAGCCGCGCCCGCTCCGTCCGGACAACGTCCGCCGCCGCCGCCCCGGCCAATCAGGGGCCGCCACGTGGCGCGCCGCCGCCACCCTCGCCGCCGGCCCGCGGAGCCCATAGCGGGCCCGCGCGGGCCCTCGCGCCGCCGCTGCCCGGCCCGGCCGCCGGAGCCGCGCCCGCTCCCGCCGGCCGCCGCCGGTCCGGCCGCCGCGGCCGCGCCGGCCTCCCCGCCTCCGGTCGGCCTCCCGGCCCGCGCCGCCTCCCGCGCGCCCCGGGTCAGCGCGCCGCCCGCTCCCGCCCGCGACGCCGCACGTCCCGCGCCGCCGCGCCGGGATCCCGCCTCCGCCTCCCGCTCCGGCACCTCGCCGCCAGCGCCCCGCCGCCATGCGCCGCCGGCCGGCCGTCACCTCGCCGGCGCCTCCCCGCGCCGCTGCGCCATGGCCTCCGCGACCCTCCGCCTCCCTCCGCCGGGATCCGGCCGGATCCGGCGAGGAGCGCCCAGATCTGGTCCGGATCCGCCTCCCCGACACCTCTCCGGCCACCACCACGTCCAGCTCCGGCGACCCCACTCCGGCGAGCCTCGGTTCCCGTGCCCGTTGACTTTTCCGCGAGGTCTATTTCTCACTAAGTCCTGAAATGTTTGCATAATCATGCCATGTTCATCATGCTGTAACTCTGCATCCGTAGCTCCGTTTCGTGCGTGTAATATGTCAAATTGTTCACCTCGACGAGTACTTCATTTCATTCCATTGCATCATGTTCATTTGATTTCATCTTGATGCCCGAAATGCTGTTGGAAGAGTACATGTTGATGTTAATCTGCTGAAACTGTTATAACTTGCTCATTTATCATTTTTGCCATGTTTGATGTGTGCATCCGATGATGTTCATGTCTACATGTATGTTGATCTATGCCATGCCATATTTCCAGAGGTGTTAACCATGTATTTTTGTGAGTTGTGTGTTGAGTGCATCGAGCTTGCTAAGTAGGGTACTTGCTGTTGCTGTTTTGCTAGTCAGATTCTGTTATATTTTGTTGCTATGTAAACATGTTGCTACTAATCATTCTATGCATAATCTGGAGATGTTCTATAAACATGTTTTGATCTACATGTTATGCCCTATCCATCCATGCCCCTGGTTGTATTTATAGCTTGCTGTAGATTGTTCATATCTTGCTCCAAAGTTGCTTGATAATGTTGCTGTCAGCCTGTTTACATTAAGTTCAGTTGTTTCCATGTGTTTACCTAGTGATCCATGCACCCTATGACCTTGCTCTTGCTATGATTAGCTTCATAAACATGCCTTCTTACTGTTGGTTGCCTTGCCATGCCATGTATTCTCTGTGGTGAGTGGTTCAAGCTCGCCAACAAGCCTACTTATTGTTATTCCTGCCATGTTTGAATCTGTAATATAACTTGCCATGTTTACATGGGTGCCATCTTATCTTCTGATCCTTTTTGGCTCATGGTCATTAAGGGACTTTTGATATATGCAATTAGTAAATTCATGCCATGCCTTTTTTTGCCATGATAAGTTCCTGTAACATGTTGTTTTCTTGCTCTAAACATTGCAACCTGATGTTATTTCCTGATAAGTCTGTAACCGTTATTATTTGCAATCTTCCCATGTCCTTTTGAGCATGTTCTAGTGATTTCTGGAGTTAGCTCAGTGTTCATGTTTTGTTATGCTTTACCTGTACTTCATGCCCATGCCTTTTGTTGTTATGTTGAGATGCTGTGGCATGTTGTTTTGATGCTTGCAATATGCCTAGTTGCTGTTTTGGACTGATTTTTGTTATAACTTGTATAGTGTGTGTGTGTGTTGAACCATTGCTCCGTTTTGAGTGTGCTCTATATGAAACTTGCTCGATTTTGCATGTAGCTTTATATTATCATGTTGCATCCATGTTTTGGTGTGTTTTCTTGATGTTTGTATGCATTTTGCATCAATGCCATGTTTAACTTGTTTTGCTCATATCTTCTACACCGTAGCTCCGAATCTAATGAACTTTATATGTAACTTGACTAGAATCTCGTGTAGATCATCATGGTGCATTTTAACTTGCTGTTTAACAACTTAAACATAAGATTTATTCAGTTCTGGACCAATTTCGAAATATGCATATGAGGACTTACTGGAATTGTTATATGTTGTTCCCGGCCTCATTTAAACTTGCCTTGATGTGTTGTTCTTGTTTGCATCATCTCTTGCCATGAGTAGCTTCATCTAGCTTTGTCATGCATCATGCTTGTTGTGCATCATGTCTTGTCTATGTGTGGTGTGTTTACTATGTTGTGTGCTTCTTCTCGATAGTTCCCGTTTCGTTGCGATCGTGAGGATTCGTTCGTCTACGCTTGGTTCGTCTTCGTGGCTTCATCTTATTCATGGACAAGTTCTTCTTCCTTGCGGGATTTCAGGCAAGATGACCGCTACCCAGGATCTCACTACTATCATTGCTATGCTAGTTGCTTCGATCTATCGCTATGCTGCGTTACCTATCATTTGCTCTTCAAGCCTCCCAAATTGCCATGAACCTCTAACCTTTGACACCATTCCTAGCAAACCGTTGCTTGGCTATGTTACCGCTTTGCTCAGCCCTTCTTATAGCGTTGCTAGTTGCAGGTGAAGTTGAAGATTTCTCCATGGTGGACAGGATTTTGGTTGGGATATCACAATATCTCTTATATTATTAATGCATCTATACACTTGGTAAAGGGTGGAAGGCTCGGCCTTATGCCTGGTGTTTTGTTCCACTCTTGCCGCCCTAGTTTCTGTCATACCGGTGTTATGTTCCCGGATTTTGCGTTCCTAACGCGGTCGGGTGATTTATGGGACCCCCTTGACAGTTCGCTTTGAATAAAACTTGTCCATCAAGGCCCAACCTTGGTTTTACCATTTGCATCACCACCACCTACCTTTCCCTTGGGAGTAATTAACCCAAGGGTCATCTTTATTATAGCCCCCCCCGGGCCAGTGCTTGTCTAAGTGTTGGTCCGAACTGAGTAGCCTGCGGGGCCACCTCGGGGAAACTCGAAGTCTGGTTTTACTCGTAGCTTGAATTATCCGGTGTTGCCCTGAGAATGAGATATGTGCAGCTCCTATCGGGATTGTCGGCGCATCGGGCGGCTTTGCAGGTCTTGTTTTACCATTGTCGAAATGTCTTGTAAACCGGGATTCCGAGACTGATCGGGTCTTCCTGGGAGAAGGTCTATTCCTTCGTTGATCGCGAGAGCTTGTCATGGGCTAAGTTGGGACACCCCTGCAGGGTTTAAACTTTCGAGAGCCGTGCCCGCGGTTATGTGGCAGATGGGAATTTGTTAATGTCCGGTTGTAGATAACTTGACACCAGATCCGAATTAAAACGCACCAACCGCTTGTGTAGCCGTGATGGTCTCTTCTCGGCGGAGTCCGGGAAGTGAACACGGTTTCTGTGTTATGTTTGACGTAAGTAGGTGTTCAGGATCACCTCTTGATCATTGCTAGCTTCACGACCGTTCCGCTTGCTCTCTTCTCGCTCTTATTTGCGTTGGTTAGCCACCATATATGCTTAGTCGCTGCTGCAACCTCACCACTTTACCCCTTCCTTTCCTATTAAGCTTTGCTAGTCTTGATACCCATGGTAATGGGATTGCTGAGTCCTCGTGGCTCACAGATTACTACAACAACAGTTGCAGGTACAGGTTATGCGATGTTCGCTCGCGATGTTTGCTTGTTTGGAGTTCTTCTTCTACTTCTTCTTCGATCAGGGGATAGGTACTATGTTGGCAGCCTGGGCTAGCAGGGTGGATGTCGTTTGAGTTTCCGTTTGTGTTTCGTAGTCGGATGGTGCTCTTATGTAAGATGATGTTGTATTCATGTGGCATTGTATGCCTTATGTATGTATCCCCATCTATTATGTAATGTTGATGAAATGATATCCACCTTGCAAAAGCGTCTCAATATGCGGGTCTATCCTTGGTGGAACCTTCGAGTTCCTTTTGGATAGGGTCGCATATTGGGCGTGACAAGTTGGTATCAGAGCCTCGACCGACCCTAGGAGTCCTCTTGATTGATCGTGTAGTTTGGCCGTTGTTGAGTCTAGAAGAAAACTGATTTCGGAGTCTAGTTATATCGGAGAGTAGGAATTCTTTTTACTCCTCAGCCCCCTTCGTCGCTCTGGTGAGGAATCTTGATGTAGGTGTTTTGAATTACTCCTTTTCCCGTTCAAATTTTTCTTTAGGATCACGTGGTTAGTTTTGTGAGTTGTCCATCCTCTTTTTATCCGGTGCATTTCTCGTCAAGTTGACTCGAGTCTCTTCATCTTTGAGTTCAATCCTCAGTTGTTTTTTCCCCACCCGCCCTCCCTTCTTCTTCTCAAATCCGGAGTCCGTAATCGAGTATCCATCCTACTCATGCAAAGCCTTTGCTTTATTTCCTCAATGATTTCAACCGGTGTTTTTTCTCTTCAAGCTATTCGTCGGTTTCCCCTTCCAAGTTGCCTTTGTTTCCCGCCCTCCGACCCTTTCCTTCCCGGAGTTTGAGTCTCTTTCGACCATCTATTTCATTCGTGTTGAGCCTCTTCAGTCTTCCCTCAATTATTTCAACCGGTGATTTCTCGTCTCGTTTGTCATTCTTCATCTCTTTTCTTTTTCGGTGGACTCAATTCAAGTTTTTCGTTGTTGATCATATTCTTTTCCCTCAGCTCAAATGTTTTCCCCTTGCTCGTTCGCCTCTCGCCAGTTTATCCTTCCGGAGTGTGCAAGACATCTCAGGAGATTCGCCTGTGTTCGAATTAATTCGAGGTTGTCACCTCATTCAAATATTTCATTCATTCCGGTGCTTCATCTATCTGTTCAACATCCCTTTCAACGGTGCTTTTCTCTTTAGTGGGCCCTAACCCACAGGTCTTTTCCCAGGATCTTACCTGACTCTTCTAATTTCCCCGGAGTTATTCTCAATTCTTTTCAAGTGTAACGTAAGAATGGATTTCATCAGTCACATGCCTTCTCCAAGATCTCGTTCAAATTCTTTTCATTGTTGGCTCAACCTCTCTGCTTTTCGTTCTCCCGGAGTATCTCAGTAATTTTGGTGGTGTTTCTCGTCATCATTTGAAGATCGAAGAAGAGTTTTTCTCTTAAATCTTGTCCATTCTGCCGGAGATTTGCGATGCTAACTCGATGTTATCCTATCAAATTGTTTCAAGTCATGCAAATTCTTTTCATCCATCCGGAGCATTTCAGGAGTTGCTTTCTCTCTCGATCATCCGGAGGCCATCTTTTTGGAAGATTTCTTCGTTCTAAGTTTTTCAGATTCGTTCTCCAATTATTCTATATCTCTGCCCTCTCGTTCGTCTCAATATTCTTCCGGTGCTTCGTTCAAGTGTTCTTTAATCAGCTCGTGATCTCTTCGTTCTTTTGCATCTAAATCCCCTCAAGCATATTGGTTCTTCTAATTCTTCCCGGTGATTCATTCTCTTTCGTCAGTCATTTCCAAATTCTAACGGTGGTCCTTTCATAGTCTTTTCCTTGATTATCATATTAATCCATTCGTTCTTTTCAATCCTACCAGTGGTTCATGAAGACCTTCTCAAGTTTGCGATATGTCACTTCTCAATCCTTTTCAAGAAGAATAAGTAATATGCAAAATCCGTTGCTTGTCATCAATTTAATTTGATGAAGGATAAGCATATAATAAATCTTATTCTTATTCCATCCAAGTGAGTAATCCCTTTCTTCGGAGTTTGTTCTTGTTGAATAAATTCTAGTTCCAAATGTTTTCATCTTTTCTTTTCCGGAGTACAATTTTTCCTCGGCCATCTCATCGGAAACCTCCATCTAAATCATCACAAGCTTTAATCTTATTCTTTCCATCCTTGAATTCTATCGCGTCATCCTTTTGGTACCGGAGTTCTTCATTGTGGGTCTTCATGATTTATTTCATTCTTCAAGAGTTCATCAAGTATCATTCCATCCTCTCAAGTTAGTTCTAATCCTTCCATTTTCAGCCGGAGTGCTACCTAAATTATTTCAGTCTTATTCGTTTCTTTTCTCATTCTAGACACTCCGGTTAGAACGAGTGGTTTCTTAGTCTATCTGATTCAGTGAGCTTTCGATTCTCGTCCTTCTCGTCCTTCCTCTCTTCTCCTCGAGTGCTATTGATTCTTTCTTCTTCTCTTGAGTTCTTGTTTCACCTCATCCCTTTTTCCCTTCCGTCTCGGTCCTAAGATCTCGGGACGAGATCTCTTGTTAGTGGAGGAGTGTTGTAACGCCCCGGATTCGGTGCGCCAGGTGTCCGCCAGTTATTCGTTGTTGTTGCCATGTCATTTGCTTGCGTGTTGCATTTTGCCATGTCATCATGTGCATTTCATTTTGCATACGTGTTCATCTCATGCATCCGAGCATTTTCCCCGTTGTCCGTTTTGCGATCCGGCACTCCTATGTCATCCGGCGTCCCCTTCTTTGCCTCTTCTCTTGTGCGGGTGTTAAACAATCTCGGAATGGACCAAGTCTTTCCAAGCGGGCTTGGTATAGCACCGGTAGACTGCCTGTCAAGTTTCGTGCCATTTGGAGGTCGTTTGGTACTCCAATAGTTAACCGGGTAACCGTAAAGCCCCTTATCCTTGCAGCCCAACACCCCTTCCAAAGTGGCCCAAAGCCCAGCAAACTCCCCTCCATGCTCTCGGTCGTTCGATCACGATCGCGTGGCCGAAAATCGCACCTCATTTGGAGCTTCCTAGCTCCTCCTACCTATATAATCACCCCTCCCCCGAAATTCGCGGATCAATCCCCCCCGAAACCCTAGCCCCGCTCCTCTCCACGCCAACGGACACGTCCGGTCCGGCCGGACAACGTCCGCCGCCACCGCCCCGGCCAATCGGGGGCCGCCACGTGGCGCGCCGCTGCCACCCTCGCCGCCGGCCCGCGGAGCATATCGCGGGCCCTGGCGCCGCCGCTGCCCGGCCCGGCCGCCGGAGCCGCGCCCGCTCCCGCCGGCCGCCGCCACTCCCGCCGGCTGCCGCCGCTCCGGCCGCCGCAGCCGTGCCGGCCTCCCCGCCTCCGGTCGGCCTCCCGGCCCGCGCCGCCTCCCACGCGCCCCGGGTCAGCGCGCCGCCCGCGCCCGCCCGCGACTCCCCCCGTCCCGCGCCGCCGGCCGGGATCCCGCCTCTGCCTCCCGCTCCGACAGCTCGCCGCCAGCGCCCCGCAGCCATGCGTCGCCGGCCGGCCGCCACCTCGCCGGCGCCTCCCCGCGCCGCTGCGCCATGGCCTCCGCGCCCCTCCGCCTCCCTCCGCCGGGATCCGGCCGGATCCGGCGAGGAGCGCCCAGATCTAGTCCGGACCCGCCTCCCCGACACCTCTCCGACCACCACCACGTCCAGCTCCGGCGACCCCACTCCGGCGAGCCTTGGTTCCCGTGCCCGTTGACTTTCCCGCGAGGTCTATTTCTCACTAAGTCCTGAAATGTTTGCATAATCATGCCATGTTCATCATGCTGTAACTCTGCATCCGTAGCTCCATTTCGTGCGTGTAATATGTCAAATTGTTCGCCTCGACGAGTACTTCATTTCATTCTATTGCATCATGTTCATTTGAGTTCATCTTGATGCCCGAAATGCTGTTGGAAGAGTGCATGTTGATGTTGATCTGCTGAAACTGTTATAACTTGCTCATTTATCATTTTTGCCATGTTTGATGTGTGCATCCTATGAGGTTGATGTCTACATGTATGTTGATCTATGCCATGCCATCTTTCCAGAGGTGTTAACCATGTATTTGTGTGAGTTGTGTGCTGAGTGCATCGAGCTTGCTAAGTAGGGTACTTGCTGTTGCTGTTTTGCTAGGCAGATTCTGTTATATTTTGTTGCTATGTAAATATGTTGCTACTAATCATTCTATGCATAATCTGGAGATGTTCTATAAACATGTTTTGATCTACATGTTGTGCCCTATCCATCCATGCCCCTGCTTGCATTTATAGCTTGCTGTCAGCCTGTTTACATTAAGTTCAGTTGTTTCCATGTGTTTACCTAGTGATCCATGCACCCTATGACCTTGCTCTTGCCATGATTAGCTTCATAAACATTCCTTCTTACTGTTGGCTGCCTTGCCATACCATGTATTGCTCTGTGGTGAGTGGTTCAAGCTCGCCAACATGCCTTCTTATTGTTATTCCTGCCATGTTTGAATCTGTAATATAACTTGCCATGTTTACATGGGTGCCGTCTTATCTTCTGATTCTTTTTGGCTCATGGTCATTAAGGGACTTTTGATCTATGCAATTAGTAGATTCATGCCATGCCTTTTTTTGCCATGATAAGTTCCTGTAACATGTTGTTTGCTTGCTCTAAACATTGCAACCTGATGTTATTTCCTGATAAGTCTGTAACTGTTATTATTTGCAATCTTCCCATGTCCTTTTGAGCATGTTCTAGTGATTTCTGGAGTTAGCTCAGTGTTCATGTTTTGTTATGCTTTACCTGTACTTCATGCCCATGCCTTTTGTTGTTATGTTGAGATGCTGTAGCATGTTGTTTTGATGCTTGCAATATGCCTAGTTGCTGTTTTGGACAGAATGTTGTTATAACTTGTATAGTGTGTGTGTGTGTTGAACCGTTGCTCCGTTTTGAGTGTGCTCTATATGAAACTTGCTTGATTTTGCATGTAGCTTCATATTATCATGTTGCATCCATGTTTTGGTGTGTTTGCTTGATGTTTGTATGCATTTTGCATCAATGCCATGTTTAACTTGTTTTGCTCATATCTTCTAGACCGTAGCTCCGAATCTAATGAACTTTATATGTAACTTGACTAGAATCTCGTGTAGATCATCATGGTGCATTTTAACTTGCTGTTTAACAACTTGAACATAAGGTTTATTCAGTTAAGGACCAATTTCGAAATATGCATATGAGGACTTACCGGAATTGTTATATGTTGTTCCCGGCCTCATTTAAACTTGCCTTGATGTGTTGTTCTTGTTTGCATCATCTCTTGCCATGAGTAGCTTCATCTAGATTTGTCATGCATCATGCTTGTTGTGCATCATGTCTTGTCTATGTGTGGTGTGTTTACTATGTTGTGTGCTTCTTCTCGATAGTTCCCGTTTCATTACGATCGTGAGGATTCGTTCGTCTACGCTTGGTTCGTCTTCGTGGCTTCATCTTCTTCATGGACTCGTTCTTCTTCCTTGCGGGATTTCAGGCAAGATGACCGCTACCGTGGATCTCACTACTATCATTGCTATGCTAGTTGCTTCGATCTATCGCTATGCTGCGTTACCTATCATTTGCTCTTCAAGCCTCCCAAATTGCCATGAACCTCTAATCTTTGACACCATTCCTAGCAAACCGTTGCTTGGCTATGTTACCGCTTTGCTCAGCCCCTCTTATAGCGTTGCTAGTTGCAGGTGAAGTTGAAGATTTCTCCATGGTGGACAGGATTTTGGTTGGGATATCACAATATCTCTTATATTATTAATGCATCTATATACTTGGTAAAGGGTGGAAGGCTCGGCCTTATGCCTGGTATTTTGTTCCACTCTTGCCGCCCTAGTTTCCGTCATACCGGTGTTATGTTCCCGGATTTTGCATTCCTAACGCGGTCGGGTGATTTATGGGACCCCCCCTGACAGTTCGCTTTGAATAAAACTTGTCCAGCAAGGCCCAACCTTGGTTTTACCATTTGCCTCACCACCACCTACCTTTCCCTTGGGAGTAATTAACCCAAGGGTCATCTTTATAATAGCCCCCCCGGGCCAGTGCTTGTCTAAGTGTTGGTCCGAACTGAGCAGCCTGCGGGGCCACCTCGGGGAAACTCGAAGTCTGGTTTTACTCGTAGCTTGACTTATTCGGTGTTGCCCTGAGAACGAGATATGTGCAGCTCCTATCGGGATTGTCGGCGCATCGGGCGGCTTTGCTGGTCTTGTTTTACCATTGTCGAAATGTCTTGTAAACCGGGATTCCGAGACTGATCGGGTCTTCCTGGGAGAAGGTCTATTCCTTCGTTGATCGCGAGAGCTTGTCATGGGCTAAGTTGGGACACCCCTGCAGGGTTTAAACTTTCGAGAGCCGTGCCCGCGGTTATGTGGCAGATGGGAATTTGTTAATGTCCGGTTGTAGCTAACTTGACACCAGATCCGAATTAAAACGCATCAACCGCGTGTGTAGCCGTGATGGTCTCTTCTCGGCGGAGTCCGGGAAGTGAACACGGTTTCTGTGTTATGTTTGACGTAAGTAGGTGTTCAGGATCACCTCTTGATCATTGCTAGCTTCACGACCATTCCACTTGCTCTCTTCTCGCTCTTATTAGCGTTGGTTAGCCACCATATATGCTTAGTCGCTGCTGCAACCTCACCACGTTACCCCTTCCTTTCGTATTAAGCTTTGCTAGTCTTGATACCCATGGTAATGGGATTGCTGAGTCCTCGTGGCTCACAGATTACTACAACAACAGTTGCAGGTACAGGTTATGCGATGTTCGCTCGCGATGTTTGCTTGTTTGGAGTTCTTCTGCTTCTTCTTCGATCAGGGGATAGGTTCTAGGTCGGCAGCCTGGGCTAGTAGGGTGGATGTCGTTTGAGTTTCCATTTGTGTTTCGTAGTCGGATGGTGCTCTTATGTAAGATGATGTTGTATTCATGTGGCATTGTATGCCTTATGTATGTATCCCCATCTATTATGTAATGTTGGTGAAATGATATCCACCTTGCAAACGCGTCTCAATATGCGGGTCTATCCTTGGTGGGAACATTGAGTTCCTTTTGGATAGGGTCGCATATTGGGCGTGACAGGCGGCATGCTGGGGCGAGCGGGGCGAGAGGAGGAAAAGAGGGGCGGCAGCGTCGGGGCTGGCCTTATAAGGGCACGGGCCGAGGCCTTCCTTGGGCGAGGGGGCAAGGTGGCGGGGCGGCGCCGGACTCCGGGAGGAGTCCCGGTCGGGGACGACAGGCGAGGTGGCGCAGTGCTGGGCCGTGGCCTGGCTGGAGCTAGGCCGGCCCAGTTAGGCGGAAGGTTTTTTTTTAAACATTTTTCACACACAACAAAATAACAAAAACCAAAAATAAACTAAAATATTATATAGGCATATAATATACCAAAATTTTCAGAAAAAGATTTTCTACGACATGAACATTTTTCTATAGTCAAATAAAATACACACAAATTCAAATAAAGCAAAGAGTGCTTCTGCCCTAGTAAAATCCAATAAAAATCATTTTTAAAATACCAAAATTAATTCAAATATATTTCTCTCCATTTTTTTGATGTAGGGAATCATGTTACCCTATTTTCCATATATTTTATTTTTGGAGAAAAATAATTTTAATAAAACTCAAATAACTCCAATTTGAAAATAAATTCAAAAGAACTTTGAATTTAATTCTTTGAAACTCCCAACTCATATTTCATATATTTTGAAGAAGTCATTTTATCTTCGCTCGTGAAAATCATTGAGTTGCTTGAAGTTTATGAATTGGAAATAATTCCAAATGAAATTCAAATATTTTCAACACCCCTTGTCATTTAAATAAATGGAAGAAGTCATGTCATCTTCTCTCCAGGGTTTTGTGATGAAAAGAATTTGAATTCACGAAGATCATAAAAGCAAAAATGAAAGTTTTGGGAAAGTCCTTTTATTCCCTCTCATTTAACTTTCAAAAAGTTTCCAATTTCACTCAATCAATCACACAACAATCAAACAAAAAATCAATCTATCTATTTAATATAACATTCCAAAATTTAGAATTTTGGGATGTTACAAACCTACCACCCTTAAAATGAATCTCGTCCTCGAGATTCGGAGAGGCTAGCAAGAAATAGGTTAGGGTAGGGGGTCTTCAGAAATCCAACGTTCGTCTCCGGGGTCTCGGGTGCTACCACCCTTAGAAGCATTGTTACGGTTCCATCAAAACTCATATATTCCATCCTTATTTCTGATAGTGTCAGTCTTCTCAGATCTTCAGGATAATTTCCTTCTCTAGGCTCTTCCAGTAGTGGCATAACCTTTACTGAAATTCTTCTGTCCTTTCATATAGGTAAGGTTATTCCAAGACTGGGTCTTCTTAGCTGACGGGTGTGGCGCCAATACTAAAAAAATATCGATATCTCATGGTGGTCAACAATTTATGGTTTCTCCTGCAGAAAAACGGGGCTGGCTTCATTCTCACCGTATGACCTACGTTTGGCAACAGCGGCCGTGTACAAGGGAAAATACTTATACCATTCTAAGGTTTAAACAAGGTTTTGATCGTCATCTCTCTACTATAGGTAAGTCACTCAGATTTACCATCCCATATAGCAAGGCGAATAATAAGAGTAAGTCGGTATGGTGATCAATCCATCCCGCACCCAAATCATTATCTTGTATACGGTTTAGCGAATCTCGCATTATAACACTCGGTCATCCTCACAAGCATTGCAGAATTTCTCTTGTCAATGAACCAAGTTCGGATAAATCCATTGATCCTGCAAGCCAAACAAACATCTATCGTTCCTTATCAACTCTCAGGTTTTGAGTTGCTCCTATAAAATCGTCGGTAGATAAAGGCATATCCTCTTCCAGGGGTTTTCCTTCAGCAAGAGTGTGCTTGCTTCTTGGCAGGTCCTGGGGCCTGTGGGTTATGGCCCATCTCATCACTTGTATACCTTGAACTCATCATCGAGCAACTGATCTTTATTCCAACATTCAACTTCCTAGCATTCTTAAATCCATCCAATCGTACTGTCTTCCTTCCTTCTATTGGCACCAAACAGGACATGATTACTCAGACTCATCATGGAATTTCCATTGATCCATATTTCCAACATCATACCTCCTTTATATCCAATAGTAATCCATCTCTTCATCATCGTGGAATGTCCCACATACTGAAATAAAAACTTATACTTATGAAGTCCATACTCCATTTCATGGAACATCATTATCCCTTCCAGGGTCAAGCGTCCTTATAGGGGAATATTGGCCATCTCTGCATGGAACTTCTTCAACTGGGAAACGTGAAACACATCATGAACTTCTGACAGTCCTTCGGGTGACTCCAACTTGTTGGCCAGTTCTTCCATACGCTCCAAACTCGGTATGGTCCTACAAATCTCGGGGCTAACTTTCCCTTAACTCCAAATCGTTTAACTCCTCGCAGAGAGGACACACAAAGACATGCTCTCTCTCCAATTTCATAGACTTCCTCCTTGCGTTTTTGAGTCTGCATAACTCTTCTGCCTGGACTGAGCTACCTTCAGTCTATCTCGAATCAACTTAACATTCTTTTCTGACTCCTTCATCACATTTTGTCCAAGCAACTGACGGTCTCCAACTTCATCCCACATCAACGGTGTCTGGCTCCTTCTCCATACAAAACTTTAAAAGGGGCCATCTTCAAACTGGCTGGGTAACTGTTGTTGTATGAGAACTCCACGTAAGGTAGGTTATCATCACTACTAGATCCATAATCTAGCGCACACTCTCAACATGTCTTCCAGAATCTGATTCACTCTCTCGGTCTATCCATCTGTCTGCGGATGAAAGGCTGTATTGAACTCAAGCCTAGTACCCAAGTGTGGTGCAGCTGATTCCAAAACTTTGAGGTAAACCGTGTTCCTCTATCGTTGGTCCTCGGAACTCCATGCAGACATACATCCTGGTCAAGTATATCTTGGCCAACTTCACACTTGTATAGGTGGTTTTCACTGGGATAAAGTGAGCCACTTTGGTCGAGCGAATCAACTACTACCCAGATATAATCATATCCCAATCGGGTTCTGGGAAATCCGGTAATGAAATCCATGCTAAGCTTATCCTACTTCCATTCGGGTATCAGAATAGGCTGTGGTAATCCTGCTGGCTTCTGATCCTCTGCTTTTACTCTCTCTGGCATGCATCACCTACGACTACATACTCCGCAATATCCTTTTTCATACCAGTCCACCAGAAACACTCCTTCAAATCCAAATACATCTTGGTGTTTCCAGGGAGAATCGAGTATGGTGAGTCATAAGCCTCTTGAAGTATTTACTTCCTGATCCTTGCATTATTGGGAACATATACACGGTCCTCGAACCATAAGGTGTCGTGCTCATCCTTACGAAAACCTTTGGCCTTTCCTTTGCTCATCCTCTCTTTTATCTCAGAAATCTCTTTGTCATACTTCTGAGCTTCACGAATCTTTCCCAACAATGTAGACTGAACTTCCATTGCTGCAACAAAACCTTCGGGAACAATCTCCAATCGAAGTTCCCTGTGATCCTCGGCTAACTCCTTTGGTAAATCCCCACTTATGAGTGTATTCATCCTGGTGTTCTTTATGGTTGTGTCCTATTTCTCCACAAAGCTTGCATGTACTAGGTTTCTTCATATCACTTCCATAAGGCTTCAACTTCTGGGACACAAACTAAGACTTTAGCAAAGTCAACTTAAATTCCTTCCAAGTGGTTACTCCTTGCCATCCATTGATGGTTTGGTACATCCTCCACCAAGTAACAACACCTCTTTCAAAACTCTGAAGAGCATGCTAGGTCATATCATTTTCGACTATAGAGTTATTCTTCATGTGATCCTCCATGTTCTGAATCCATTTGTCCAACTCCAATTGACTCATTGGTCCAGAAAATATAAGCTCATCTCCAATCATCCTCTATTGGGTCCATGGGTTTGGGGTGGGATAAGAGAGATCGAGAGGGATGCACACAATACAAACAAAAGTTTTGAAAAGACAGATTTATTGTGGCTGTCGGAAAAACATCAAACAAATGACAGCTCACAATCGTCGCATCTAACGTAAGTATATAACAGGGGTTGGGTCTTATAATGGTCTATAGATCACAATGTCATCAAACTCTTCAAGTCTTGTTTCATGTCTCCGATGGCTTCTTCTGATCATGCTTGTCCTTCTGAAGTTCTTTTTCCCAATCATCTCTGTTGATGCAAATTCTCTCATGACATCCTTTAATATTTCTGGAGTTGCATTCGAAACTTCCGGGTTTCAACATCCTTGGCATGAACCGTGCCCTACTGTCCTTCAGTTCCTGATGAATCTCAGGTATCTCGAGGTTTTGCTCCTCCAGCTTGGCTACTTTCAGCTTCTGGTTCCTGAGTTCTTCACGAATTGCCTCCTTGTCACATACAGCTTCCTGAAGGTCCATCTTAAACTTCCTGATGTAATACTCCAGATCCTGGTGATACACCAGCTAAAGTTAAAACTTCATCCTTTGTTGATAGATGATCCATCAGCCTTCTACCATCCAATTCTTCCGAAGAATGCATGCTTAACTTCTCATGGTGACAATAACATGAGCGAGTGATAGCATCATGAATGTCCATGTTTCTGCTCTTGTCATTTCCATGAGCTATCATTCCATAGTTGATATCTCTTGTCTTAGGGTTTTCTTGACAAAACTTTGAGTTCTAATGCTCCATGTTCCGGTCTTTCTCCGATACACCTTGATCTCGGGTATTGACAGCTTCCATAAGTGTAGCCTTCCCTGGTCATACCAAATCTGGAAATTCTTCATACTCTCCTAGTCTTCGAAGTCTTTATCCGTCGTAGTTTCCATCATTATAATGCTCGGTAAAATCCTCTTCATTCCGAAGTGGTCTTAGTAGTCCGATATCTGATCCTCCATTCTGAATATGTGATGTAATACTTTCCCACCGGCTTAATTTTGAACCGGCAAACTTTTGTTCTTTTCCTTTTAGGCTTCTTTCTTTGTAATGGCCCCAAAGACAGCCACTTCCTGTAACTGGGTTCCCTCCATAGTCACTGAGAAAACACTCCTGGACTTTGTGAAAACTGGCTATTTACCCAAAAAGACTGTCATGCATTATCGCGCTCCTAAGCCGGAGGAGGAGAAACCTCAGCCCAAAGAGGACGAAGTCATTGTCTTTACTGACCATATGAACCAGGGCTTCTCACCGCTCCGCTCTAAGTTCTTCTGAGATGTTCAGCACTTTTTCAACCTTCATCCTCAAGACATCGGGCCCAATTCCGTGTCAAATATATGCAACTTCCAAGTGTTCTGTGAGGTCTACCTTCAAGAGGAGACCAGTGTGGAACTATTTAGATAATACTTTTATTTGAACCGTCAGAACAAGTATTCCAACGGACCCAGCCTGGAACTTGGCGGGATCTCAATCCAGCGAAGAAGAGACACCTATGTTCCGTTATGCACAGCTGCCGAGACATCCCAAGGATTGGAATCAAACATGGTTCTACTGCAAGGATACCTCTCCGGCTGATGAGAACGGACTGCCCGGCTTTCGCGCCCTTCGTCTCGAATCAAATCATCCTCTCCCTAATAAGCTGACAGCTGTTGAGCGTAAAAGGCTTGCCCCTACTATTGCCAAGGTTAAGGCTCTGTTGGGAAACGGCTTGACCGGTATTGACTTAGTTTGATGCTAGGTTGCATGGCGGATCATCCCCTTGAGCCGCCGCACCGGCTTAATGTGCGCCTACACAGGCAACAAAAAGGATCCACTGCGCCACAGCTCCAATGATTTACCTGATGAGACCATCACTGAGATGAAGTATCTTCACGAAAGCTCGGCAGACTGCTGCAAGGTGGGCCTGAGCCCTTTCTGCAAATCTAACCCGGCACCAGAGGTAAGTCGCCAAGTTACTTACTTTACCTTCATCCTTAAATACTTTATTTTAACTAAACTTTGATGACTTTGCTAGGCTGATGTTGACTTCTGGAAGAAAGAATATGATCATGAAGCCTCAAAAAGGGCCAGGAAGGCCAAGAAAGCCGCCAAGAGAGCCACCAAGAAGAGGGGAAAGAAGCCCGGTGCTTCTGAGCTACTTGAACTGGACGACACCTCTGAGTCGGAGGTAGCCCTTGATTCTCTTGGCTCCTGTTTCAACCATTTTATTGACACTGATTATCATCAGGATGACATGGGAACGAGTCAGGCGGTTGAAGAAGAGGTAACTATCATTTCCTCCGACTCCGAGCCCTTGCCAAGACAAAACATTCGAAGGGTATCGGAAAGTAAGCTTTTCACACCCCTTAGCTGATCTAGATCCTCACTTTCTTTTGAAGCAACAACAGCACGAGAGCCGGCGACAGACTCGGACCAGCAGGAATGAAGAATTATCCTCCGGCTTACCAAATACTCCGAGGAAGCGTCGAAATGAGGTCACCCCTGACTTAAACTCTTTTTATCCTTTCGAGGGTCTTATCCGCCAACCACTCAATTCTTCTGACTCAAATTATCAGGAAACATCCCGTTCCTCTTCCGGCGACTCAACTCAATCTCATCTGCTGGCTTTCAAGACTGCTCCCGGGTAATAACAATTACTTATTCTCTTATTATGCTTGTTGATACTTATACTAACCTTTCATGAATTATGCAGTGGAAAAGCCAAGCCCAGCAAGAAGGCAAAGGTGAATAAGCCGGCCGAAGGCCCGAAAGTCAGTGAACCGGAAGAACAAACTGCAGCACCTGAGGCCTCTCACTACAAAAAAAGACACATCCGTGACATTTTGGGCCGAACGAAATTTTTTTCTGTCATACATATGACACTTCTATGACTATAATTGTGACAAAACCCGGTATCATCATAGATGTGGTGGGCTCCTACTTCTATGACAAAAAATCATGACAGAAAATGGGCTTTTCGTCCTGGGCGGGCCGGAGACGCAGCTGCATGACATTCTTTGGGCCGTCCATGACGGAAAAAACCATGGTAGAAGCGAGGGGGAGGAAAATTTCGGGGAGTTGCCGGTTACGATGGGAGGTCGGATGCGGAGCGATGCGCGTTTCTGTCGTACACGTACGTGCGTGTGTGCGAGGTGTTGGCTCTAACTGAACCCGAGCGAGGCGTTGGGCTCTAACTGAACTCGAGCGATTGCACTGTAGGCTACGCGTTACTGAACCCGAGCGATCGATCGATGGCTGTTAACTGAACCCGATGGAGCGATTCCTTCCCTACTGCTGCTAACTGAAGTCGATCAATTGGATGAACAGTGAGCGTTGCAGGGGGGGGGGGGTTGGATGAACAGTGAGCGGTGGCATTGCCTCTAGATGAACAGGACCCCGTGGTGTGGAGGGCTGGATGAACAGTAGACGGTGGAGGGTTGGCCGTGGAGGGGTGGTTGAACAGGACCCCGTGGTGTGGAGGGCTGGATGAACAGTAGACGGTGGAGGGCTGGATGAACAGTAGACGGTGGAGGGGTGGTTGAACAGTAGCCGGTGGAGTAGCGCGCGGTGGAGGCTGGATGAACAGGAGCCCGTGGACGCTGGAGGAGGTCAATGGTAGCCCGTGGTGGCTGGAGGAGGTCGACAGTGGAGATGAACAGTATCCCGTGGTGTCCCGTTTTGCGGTATGCCACACCCCTCCTGATGAAAAGGACCCCCGTTTTGACTGTAGCGGTCCAACACAAGTCTGTTTCGTCCGTTTTGTGGTACGCCACACCCTCCCGATCAACAGGACCCCCGTTTCGACCATAGGAGGTCCGTTTCGTCCGTTTTGCGCTGCGCCACACCCCTCCCGATCAACAGGACCCCCGTTTCGACCGTAGGAGGTCCCTTTGCTCTATTTTGCGGTGCGCCACACCCCTCCTGATCAACAGGACCATCGTTTCAACCATAGGAGGTCCGTTTCGTCCGTTTTGCGGTACGCCACACCCCTCCCGAGCAACAGGACCCCGTTCCGAACGCAGGAGGTCCGTTTCCTCCGTTCTGCGGTATGCCAGGCCTCATTTCCATCGCCTGTTCCGTCCAAGCCCTCCGGATGAACACGACCACGCATTCTGTTCCGACCCAGCCGGTTGGCTCCCCATGAACACGACGACGACACTGTTTCTCCGTACTGACCCAACCATGCATGTATGCGCGAGTAGGCATTCGAGACCCCACCCGTATGTACACATACGTGGCCGTATTTTCTTTCTTGCACCCTGGCCGCTGTACGTACGTGTACATGCTACGTGCGCGCCTCTACTATGACACGTGCGCGCCTCTACAATGACCAGTATGTACATACACGTTCGCGACCAGAATGACAACGCTACGTACGCTTTGACCAGGTGGGTCCCGACTGTCAGGCACTTCCTTGCATGCGAAAATGTAGCTGGCGGGTCCCAGCAGTCAGAGGGGCGAATCATTTTTTTGGCCAGACGCACTTCCTTGCGTGCGAAGGTGCAGCTGGTGGGTCCCAACAGTCAGGGGGAAAATGTTTTTTTCATGAAATACGGTGGCCCGTCCAGTGGGTCCCCGCTGTCAGGTGGAGGAATAATTATTTTCCGCGTAACAAGGAGGCACTTCCTTGCTGCGGCCGTGGACACAGCAGTCAGCCTCTCCACATACAGTCCACGTCCGATGGAAATCGTTCCTTGACCACGTTGACCACGCCGCGCCGAGAGTACCAGGGCGGTGGACGACGGCGAGGCCTACGAAGGGGACGACGGGGAGCCGGGGAAGACGCGGCAGTGGAAGCCCACGCCGAGAGGAGTATGAGGGTTCACTGGTTCGGCTGCAGTGTGAGGCTGCCATCGCCGCAGGGCCTGGCCAGCGGTGGGAATAGTAGGGGGCAGTGAGGCCTCCGCGGCAGCACATCCGGCCATGGGAGGCAGGAGCATGCGGCACGACCGGCGCTGCTTTGGGCGGCTGGAGAAAGAAGACCAGAGGTTGAAGAAGCACTACGGCCGTTGGATGGACATCGTACGGTCACTGGAGCTAGAATCGTTTATATTGACTAAGTTGACAAAGCCCTCCGTCCTCGTCAACTTAGTAGGCCCACAAGTCAGCCTCCCACCAAGGTGGGTCCCAGATAGGTGGAGGGTATTCATTTTTTTGTGCGTAATAAGGAGGCACTTCCGGTGGGTCCGAGCTGACAGCAGGGGGAACGTTTTTCCACGAAATACGGTGGCCCGTCGGGTGGGTCCCAGCAGTCAGGTGCAAACGTTTTTTTCGTGAAATACTGGTGGCCCGTCGGGTGGGTCCCTGCTGTCAGGTGGAGGAATGATTATTTTCCACGTAATAAGGAGGCACTTCCTTGCGGCTGCCGTGGACCCAGCTGTCAGCCTCTTCACATACAGTATTCTTCCGATGGAATTCGGTCGTTAACCACATTGACCACGCCGCACCAAAAGCACCACGGCGGTGGACGACGGCGAGGCCTAGGAAGGGGATGACGCGGAGCCGGGGAAGACGCGGCAGTGGATGCCCACGCGGAGAGGAGTACGAGGGTTCACTGGTTCGGCTGTGCTGCCGTCGCCGCAGAATAACATGGGGTGTGGGTGAGTGGAGTGGAGGTATGGCCTGGCCAGCGGTGGGAGTAGTATGGGGGCGGTGAGGCCTCCGCGGCAGCACAGCCGGCCACGGGAGGCAGGAGCAGGCGGCACAACCGGCGCTGCTTTGGGCGGCTGGAGCAAGAAGACCAAAGGTTGAAGAAGCACTACGACCGTTGGATGGACATCGTACGGTCAGTCGAGCTAGAATCGTGCATATTGACTAAGTTTACAAAGCCCTTCGTCCCCGTCAACTTAGTAGGCCCACTATATTGGGTCCCAGCTAGCAGGGGGAGTATTATTTTTTTGGGCGTAATAAGGAGGCACTTCCTTGCGTGCGAAGATATAGCTGGTGGGTCCGAGCGGTCAGCAGCGGTAACATTTTTTTTGCGAAATACAGAGGCCCTTTCGGTGGGTCCCAAATGTCAGGTGGAGGAATCATTATTTTGCGCGTAATAAGGAGGCATTTCCTTGCATGCGGCCGTGGAACCAGCTGTCAGCCTCTCCACGTACAATCCACTACCAATGGATGTCGTTCATTGACCATGTTGACCAAGCCGCGCCAAGAGCACCAGGGCAGTGGACGACGGCGAGGCCTAGGAAGGGAACGACACGGAGCCAGGGAATACTCGGTAGTTATTTCCAACGCGGAGGAGTATGAGGGTTTACTGGTTCGTCTGCCGTCGCCGGAGAATAACAGCATGTGTGGGACTGAGGGTGAGTAGAGAGATAGCTAGGCCAGTGATGGGAGTACAGTGGGGCGGTGAGTCCTGCGCGGCAGCACAGCCGGCCGCGGGGAGGAGGGAGCAGGCAGTCCCGCCGGCGCTTGTTTGAGCGGCTGGAGCAGGAAGAGCAGAGATTGAAGAAGCACGATGGTCGTTGGATGGATATTCAACAGTATACAGGCCATCTGTGGAATGCCCGAAATCTGTGGAAAACAACATACAACCCATCTGCCATTATATCAAATAGTTTACAGCCCATTTGCTAATTCTTACGGTTTTTTTGGAGCCCATATTCTTTTTGTTAGCATTACAGCCCATATTGTGGCCACGGTTAAAAAATTATACGAAATTTTGCTTATGTCGGTGCGGTCTGAACTGTTTTTAATCCCAAAATTTCGAGTCACATTCAGACTGATTTTAAAAATAAATGTATATCAATATAAAATCTAACAAATTGACCACGCATAAAAATCAATGCAATTTAAGATCTCGAAATGAAAAAAAAGATATTTTGAAACTAATTGCTGATTTCATGTGTTTTAAAAATGTACAACCCATTTCTCATTACTGATAGGCCATTTTGTCGGCCAAAGCTCTCCTCATCTAGCCCAACAGGCCTAATAAAGTGACTTACTTGACAAATCACAAAAAAACTGGGCTAGCCATTTTCAAAAAGAAAAAAAACTACTGGGCTGGTCTGTGGTAAACATTAAAGAAAAGGCTGTCTAGACAGGCCAGAGTGTCCCGCACAGCCCAGTTGACACCCTGCTTCCATCTCAAAAACAAATTCGATAAATGCTACTCCAATGATGGCGATTCATAAAAATTCCACTGCAATTTCCAAACTTTGAAAAATGCCACTGCAATTTTTGCAAACTTTGAAAAACGCCACTGCAGTTTGCAAACTTTGAAAAACGCCACTCCAGACTTCAAAAAATGCCACTAGAAATGGCATGAAATGGCATTTTTCAAAGTTTGGAAATTGCAGTGGCATTTCTCGGAGGCATTTATCAAATTAACCCAAAACAAAAATAACTGGGCGAGCTGCTGGGTCCCTGGTGTGAGCCGCTCGTTGTGCAATTCTCTCGTTTATTGACTACGTTGACAATGGCATGGGACCCAGGTGTCAGAAATCCACTAGGAGGAGCCATTTTTTATTGGCTTGAAATAAGGAGACGCTTGCTTGCGTACTGCCATGACCTTGGCGGGTCCCTGCTGTCATCCTCTCCACGTACAATCATCTCCTGATTGTGTACGCGTCAACTTGCTAGGCCCACAAGTCAGCCTCTAAACCCGTGGAGGACAAATACAACCCATTTAAAAAAAATAACAGCCCATTCCATATGTTCAAACGGAAAGTTCAACATTCAGAGAAAAGTAACAGGTCTGATCCACATATAGAGTACTAAACTTCCACGTTGACAACCATCATAGCCAAGTTAACTATCTACTCCCGCTAGACAAGTACTAACTTACTCTTAGCTAACTAGACGATGCCGGCGATACACGCTAAACGCCGGCACCGGCGTCCTGCGCCTCGCCTCGGACTTGCCAGAGGTGCGATAGGGCGCGTTGCTCGCGCGCGTTGGCCCTTTCCATGCCGGCGTGGTCCACCGAAGCTTCGGCTTCCAAGCGGGAAACTTGCTTGACGAGCTGGTAGTAAAAATCAGCGTCGCGAACGCATGCGTGCCCGACAGCCTCTAGGGCTATTTGCCGGGCGCCGGCCTCCACGTAGTTGGCCCAGTTGCGGGCGCTCTGCTCGCGACTCAGAGCGTCGGTGCGCTGCTGCTCCATCTCCTGCTGGCGGTGCAAATCGGCGATACGCTGCTCCTCCGCCTGGCGGTCGCGCTCCAACAACTCCTGCTCCTCTGCCATGCGGTCGCGCACAAACAACTCCTCGATCTGCGCATTGCCATCTAAAGACAGATAGAATGCCTCCTCCCTCCGTCTGCCTTCCGGTGAAAAACCGAACACTAGTTCCGGCGGTGACCGCCTCCGGCGTCACCTACCGCGGACGGGCAGGGGCATGGCGGCCGTTGCGAGCGACGTCGGGCTGTTGGGTCTTATAAGGATATGGCGAGTTGGGTCACGGTGGGACTGGAGAATGCCTAGAAACAATACTTATAGGGGGAAGGTAGCGCGACGGTCATCGGAATTCAATGCATAATGGCTTAGCATGCCAGATTGCCATGGAAAACTAGGGAAACTGAAATTATGACTGTGACGTCCCGTCCCATCTGGGTCGCACGCCGGCATGGCTGTCAAACGAGTGCACTTGAATCATCTCCCTCCTTGTCAATAATGATTTCACAGATTTAAAAACCCCGCAACAATTAAAGCGTATATTTTTTCGCATCAGTTAGCTGCCTTAATTACGGCCGGCTACATGCAGGCACTCAGAATCGCTCGCAGGCAGTACGTGAAGCAGCATGCAACGAGTCGCAGCCGAGGGTACGCATGCAGCCACTTAAATCACTGGAATTAATTAGGCTTAAACCTCTGCATGCCGTTAATTATTGCCATGCCTTGGTCTTGCTGCTTTGCTCACGGGACTAATAAACCCGGATGGAGGGAGTACCTTGGTTGGTGAGAGGTTTGAATTAAGCCCTGCAAACTGGAAAGGAGGTACTAGTACGTGTGTGATCCACTATTTATTCGTGTAGGATCGAGTAGGTCATTTCTTGAATTGAGCCCTGCAAACCGGAAAGGAGGTAGTACGTGCGTGATACGCTATTTATCCGTGTAGGATCGATAGTGTAGCTTGTCAGTTTCTTCAGAGGTAGGCATTTTTATCCGTGTAGGATCGATAGTGTAGCTTGTCAGTTTCTTCAGAGGTAGGCATTTTTATTCAAAAAACTGCCACTTCGCATCTTGCGTCGCAAATAAAACTGCCAGGAGCGCATCTGTAGGCTAGCTAGTGAATGATCAGTAACTTGTGAACACTGAGCAAACAGAAATAAGTAACTGTTAATGCATCTCAATGATTCACAGATCATATACAAAATTGCAGCTCCAAAAGCAAAGATCAGCCACTTCAGATCTTGTGTCGCAACTAAAACTATCTAGTACGATTCCCATACATAAGATCAACATGTTAATGCATCTCAATGATTCACAGATCATATACAAATATGTAGCTCCAAAAGCAAAGATCTAGAAAAAACATCTGTTATTCCTACTAACATGGATGCTTCTCTTGGCCAACATTCAGTACAAACTGAAAGACAAATTTGTTTGTGAACTCTACAATTCCTCTTGCAAACGTAAGTGGTTTCACCAACAGCTGGAACCATGAGAATGAACCACACATGATGGAGGAACATCCACTTCAATATGATTTGGTCTTCCCTCGATCACACCGCGAGACTATTTTCGGAATACAAACTTTAACTTAGGGAAAATGATGCCCATTGTATAATCAGACCAAAGCAATGAAGCACCAAGTGTTGGCCAGTAAATAGTACAGTACTACTTTTCTACAGTCCATGAAGTGACTATCCAATCTTTGTGTCTATTTTCAAATGGCACTGCATGCAGTGACTATACTATTCTCTTATACAGTTCAACCAAAATTGCAGACACTTTGTTTGTTTGCCAAATAGCAACGGGCAGACATCTCTGTCTGCACAAATATCAAGCAGCTAGTAAACATATACCAAACCATGTTCGCAGTGATGGAAGAGGTGAAATCTATACAACCAAAATTGAGCATCCAATCATTGAATCCTGCCCTGCACCTCCAATGTTGGTCCACCCTGCCAATAAATTCACATGCAAACCACCAGTATTACTATCTAATGACAGTACAAAAAGAGTAGCAAGATAGTAGCAAACCATGTACCTTCGTAATGAACAGCTCATAGTGCCACCAATTGGATATAAAGGTTTGGAAAAAAACATGCTCCTAATGTTGAACCAGTTGGACTTTTTGTGCAGCTCCACTAAAATCGAGCATCCCTGTTTGCATAGATATTGAAAGTGTGATTACTATAAAAGTGGCACTATTTGAAGCATAGACTCACAAATATAAGCATTCCAATCTCTTAATGGGAAAAGGTAGCAAGACTGTTTCTAACCACCTGTTTGAAGGAATAAATAAAGCAACAACAGCTGATGTCAGGAAGGCATACATAGTTTTTTTCTGAAAAACTGAGCCATTCCTAACCTTTCCTCTTCTTTTAAGCAAATTTTGTGCAGTTCTACTAAAATAAAGTGTCATCACCGCCTTGACAATTTAGTTACACTGTACAAAAGGAAATGACTTAACATTACATCATGATGTCGGGTATGTAGTAGACAGGCATTGGAGACAAACATACAGACCTCCTCCGATAACATAATGAACATTAATTTTAACAAAGGTGTGACTAGCTTTACCGGGATAATTTGAGTGAACTCTACACCCTCTGTTCCTTAATATAAGATGTTTTTTTGGTTCAATTTAAAGTAGCCAAACATCTAGTATTTAGAAAAGCAGGTAGTAGTTTTCTTGAGCACATATCTGGGAAAGCTTGCCACACTTTATTTATGTCCTTACGCTAATGCAACACCATTCAAATACTACAAATATACACTAATCCAGTGGCTAGTGCAACAGTAGAGTAGTTAGTTTATTACAGGGTACAGTACAATGGTTTTACTAAACAGATTTCAATAAACTCTAGCACTGGAAGGTTTCTATAAGAATTAACAATACAAAATGTAAAGGTAACAAGTTTCAGCATTGGTATACTAGCTGTGCATGAGCATTTTGGTGACACTGTACAAAAAAATTTACTTATCTCATGAAAGTGAAGTATGTAATCTATAAGCATTAACAGTGCAAAAATCTGAAGGTAGTAACAAGTTTCATCGTTGGTATACTGGTTGTGCAACAGCATTAGAATGCCTTAGATGAAAAATCTGTAATACATTCACAATCAACAGCTAACCCTGAAATGATCTAGTGACATTAAATGGCACTGCTTAAATTTATCTGTGGCATTAGACTGAGAGCGGCATTAGTTAAATGTGGCATCACTTTAGCAGTAGCATTTCTTGACATGACTGCTGGTGTTATACTAACAGCAAAAAATGTGGCAATAAGAGCATGGGAGGCCCATTCGGATACTAGGCGCACCAGTACAATGTACCTCCACAGACGCAGAGTGGTGAGGGAGGTATGGTTGCCCAGAGCAACAAATATCCAGGCAGCATATGTGGATTATGTCCCATTTTTGTTCTCTTTAGCCACCTTTTTCCTATGTGAGGACAACAAACTGATCGACCTGGTCATTCTCTATTGCGTTGTCATGCCTTTCTACCCTTCTTCAACCAAGAGACACGAGACTCGTTCCTTAGCTACTGATTTTCCCCTTTTCAACCTAGATGCGGGTTCGATGCCTACTCTCTTGGACAGTACAGTCTCCCTTCCTTTCCTTATTCAACCCGGACATGCATTAGTCTGCATGAAGTAGGGTTTCCTTTAATAGTGCAAATTATGGTTTTCATCTGCGTGGCCAGCAGAGCAGAGGATACCAAATTGGGAAGATGGTGGAGTGGAAAAAGATCCACATGCAACGACGTGCCAGATGGGGCAATAGAACAAGGGTATGGTTCGAATAGAGGTAGCATACCTGAGGGTCGGCGGGATGTGGCTTCGCTCGTGGTCGTCGTCCTCCGCACACACTACGGGAGCGATCCCGCGCAGGCGCTAGGTCTGAGAGGACGGCCTTGTTGTCAGTGCGTGACCTCGCTCGCCGACGACGAGTGCGTCAACACTGCACGTCCTTTTCTTCCCCGGCGGATCTGTGACCACCGGTGAGGAGGGAGACAGGGGACGTCTTTTTTAGATCTGGAGAGATGGGTGGTAGTGTGAGAAGCAAGTGGGAAGCCCTTGGCAAGAAAGCGCTGAAGCTCCATCCTATATATCTTCTTTATACTACTAGTAGCGGAGGTGGAGTAGTGGTAGAGTAGTTTATATTTTCTCTGCATACAGAACAAGTTAGTCGTGCTTCATAACTGAACAACACGCCATTAAAAAAATAAAGGCCGATAACTAATGGAACACCTCGGGCCAACGCGGTCAGATCGCATTTTGCACGAGAAATTACACACCATGTTTCATTGACATGTGGTCCCGTTCCACATATCAGTGAGACGACGGCGAGTAGTAGGAGTATTTCCGAACCGACGTGTAGGCCGGGGCGACCCTTCGTGAACCGTCGCAAACTGGCAACCGTCCACCGACTCTTTGCCTTTCCCTCTCGATTTGGAACTGCTGTCGCACGCTGTTCCTCTCCCTCCTCCATTTTCCTTCAGCCCTTAACCCTTTCTTCTGCCATTGTTCGATCGTCTTCTCCATGGAGGGAACAAGACGGAAATGACCCCGTTATTCTTGCCCCGATCTGAAAGATGACGTGGTGGAGGAACTCATTGATCGGTGCGACATCATCACCTCGGCTAGCATGGTAGGTTCGTTCAAGCCCATTCTCGACTCAACCAATAACATCATTACAAGGAACCCACGAGTCAAGGAGCGGTTTGATCTCCCCCATCTTCTTCGCCATGACCTTGATGACTGGCGCCGTCATGACGGAGGCCTCGCACTGTGCAAGTTGATGCCGCTCGATAATGATACGTATGATGTTAAGATTCCATCGCTTGAGGGCAAGGCTTGGGTAGTCACAAATGGAGATTGGGTTGTTTACATTGGGTCCAACTGCGAGTGGGAACTTGTGAATGTGTACACTCGTGACCGGGTTCCACTTTCAAAAATCTCAGCAGACTGCCCAGAGGTTGAGCACACCGGTATTGTACGCACGTTCAAATACAATCATGGTGACTGTCTTCTACAGAAGATAGCAATTTCTCGAGTCCCCAACCTCTCTTGGAATTACAACAACTATGAAGTTGTTGCTATCTTCGACAAGCTTGTTGCCATCGTCAGTGGTTTGACTGGATGGATATTGCTCAAAAATCAGTTTCTGTACACGGAGAGTACTGTGATGCAATTCAATACGAGGGCCTTGTGTTTGCTGCCACCACTCGTGGCACTGTTTTTGCATGGCATCCTCGTTGTTTCGGTACGTTTGTCTTCCACCGTAATTATAATTGCTTCATCCACATGCATGCGGGTTAGCAAGTTTCCCTTTAGGCTGGTCATAGTGGGGAGTAACTTAGACTAGTAACATGCATATGTTACTAGTTTATGTTACTACCTCTATAGTGCATAGTATCTTAGATTATTATCATAGGTGGTCTCATTTATTGCCATGCATGACACATAGTAGAATCAAATTTATTATGTTACGGTATCTACATATGTTAGTATAAACATCTCTCTCTTCCTTAATTGCCTACCACATAAGCATGTTTGCGAGTCCCAAGTGCATGATACTACTTATGTTACCCCCACTATGGCCAGCCTTACTAATTAACCTTCTTCTTGTGTTTCCAAGGTCCTGTGAACATTCCACCACCTATACTTGAAGATTTTTATAACCAAGGGGGAGATGATGATGGTGATGATCACGAGCATGAGGACGAGTAGCGCCCATATACTATTTGGTGCCTGGCAACTAATTTCGATGGATCACCTCTTCTCGTGTGTATGCAGCCCACTGATGATGTTGCTGCTAAGGAAGCAGGTGTAGTCTCCCATGGTCGCACTCTCTAGACCTATTCCAACACCCGTTGCATGGTATTCGGGATGGATACTAGTGTGCTAGCGCCAACTCCTTCTCCCTGGTACAGAATTGATAGTCTTGGAGAAAACTCGCTCTTCCTTGGACAAAACTATCCAATGATGGTGAAAGGTGATCCAACTGCTGTTGACACAACGTTACTACCATTTATGTGAAGTAACTGTGTCTATACCTCGGACATTTGGGTGGTTCCCTACCCTGGTAGTGATATAGTAGGCCGCTTCAGCCTGGATGATCAGTCCTGCGTTGGTCTCCAGATCGACAATGGATGGCCCGTCCCAGAGAATCACATGTGGTTCAAAGCAAGCGTTTCCAACACCGAGGAATGGTTGAGTTGAAGTTCATTTCATTGCTTGTTATTTGTTGTGTGGTGAAAACTTTAGTATTTATAATGTATCCTCGTTGTCGATGTGGGTTGATGACCTGTTGTATGTAATAAAATTATATGCCTGTGATAAACTTACTAAATTTATGAATGGCTTTCGAGTTGCTTCATTGAGTGAGTGGTGCGATGAGGCAAAAAAATATTTTCCGAATACATAATTGTACGTGCATTGCAACAGGTTATCGGATGAGGCCAATCAACAATAGTAGTACACTATTTGTACTAGCTTCACATGCTTCGCGCGTCATGCGGGTGTTTTTACTGTAGCCATACTGTACTACGTAACCAACACCTCGAATCCTCGATACTAGTAGTACTACTATATACTAGTAGTAAGTAGTAGGAGTACTAGGGTGGCATGGGCTAGAACAAGCATTCACGTCCAGGAGTACGGCACACGCCACCAGCACGACTTCCATCTGACACCATATTCCATGGAGTCCGTGCTAGAGCAATCTCTTCAACCTCATCGTTTCTCTAACTCAGCCATCGCGCGACGGGAGAGGTGGGGGTTTGCCGATATTCGGTTTCCTTAACTGCGGTCCCACTTGTAAGGCCAACTGCAACGCACGACCCCAAAACGGACCTCCGTTTTGCATGAACTCCAACGATAATTTTGACTAGAAAAGCAAGACCAAAGAAACAAGAACCACAAGAATACATTTTACTACTCCTGTAAGTTGGATTAGCGCCTTCTCGATGCATTCATTGTTGATCTGCGGAGGCTCGATCTTGCGTGCTTCTTTCTTCTTCGAGTGTAAAGAAGTAGACGTTGCTTCCTCGCATCTAGTCTCATGTCTAGCCTCTATTCTAGTACTCCCTCCGTTCTGTTTTTCTCTGCGTCTAAGAAGCTACACGCATACCAAGTAGGAGTATCAACAAGTGCACTAATCTCATCTATAGCCTCTGTGCTAGCTAAAAGTGATAGAACATCTACTAAATTGCGCTCTATCAATATATGGATGTACTCTTCTTCCCAATACAGAAACTTGCATCCATTCTACTCCCTCCCTTGCACAATACATGCCTTCTATTTGTCAATATATATATGTATCTAGACATGTTTTAGTATATAGGCACATCCATTTTTGGACAAATGGAAGTCAAGTATTTTGGAGCGGAGGGAGTACACAATAAAAATTTTAAGTTAGCACAACTAGTCTAATCCGAGAGCACAATGAAGATTTGGTCGGGTTCTTCCTCCTTTGCCCAACACGTGGGACATCCAGCATCCAGGTCGTGTCATGAAAGAAAATAGAGTGGTAGTTGAAGCCACGAGAAGTGCATCTTGGGTTAAACTGTAAATAGAATCTTACTACTCTTGAGTAACTCCAAAAGCGGCCACCGAAGATCTTTCTTGGATTTGTTTTTCATCACCAGCATGTCGAGGTGAAAGATGTGCAGGTTCAGTGGGTCCGCTTGCATTTTCATTGACATGTGGGACCGCATGTGAGCAAACAGACGATGGGCTCCGCGCGTCCGCTGGCTGGCTGAGAAGAGAGATATAGAGGAGTGCTGAGCATGGACTGCAGGAAATTTGTTCTACGTACTGTACCTCGATATAGGCTCGATATAGTGGGGTGGCATGGGCCATAACTAGCATTCACGTCTAGCAGTACGGCACACGCCACCCACACGAGTCCCATTTGACACCAATTTTCTTGGAGTCCGTGCTACAGCCATCTCTTCTCCCTCTTGTTTTCTCAGCCATCGCGCGGTGGGCGGGGTGGGAGTTTGCTGATAGTCGGTTTGCTCAACTACGGTCCCACTTGTAAGTGAAAATGCAACAACGCACGCATTCCCGCTTGAGCGGCGTGCCGGACCAACCATGTGGCGGTGCGACGTGAACACGGCAGGCTTTTCCTTTTGAACTCGTAACTTGTAAAATTTGGTTCTGCTCCATGGCGTGATCGATAGATAGAAAATAACGATTTTTCCTAGAGTAATGAGAAGTTTGGTTCTGGCGCCGTTCATGCATGGAGTACGTATGAAAATTATGAAGTTGATGCGAAAGGTAAGATAACTACTATAGTATCATATACTACTACAAGGATTTGACGGAAAGATAAAAATACATATGGATCCATCAACAACATCCTCAAGCCCTAGTGCGTCGGGTCACCAACCGACGTGTGAGGAGCAGCGGCATTGGCGGCGAGCTCAACGTGCTTCTGAACAGTGTCGTCCAAGGTTGCCCTGCGGTCCAAGAAGGCTAGCATCCTATGATCCTCCTCTTGCATGCGCGTAGACGTGGGTGATTATGTCGATGGTGTCTTGCTGCGCCAGGCGCTGCGCGGCGAGCGCGACCTCGAGGTGGACATTCTCCGGCGTGACGGCGGGCAGTCGCAGGGCCACCAGTGCATCGAAGAGGTTGTCACCATAGTGGCCATTGAGGGTGGCGGGCATCGCACAGCCTGGACGCGTCGGCTGGAGGCTTACGTCAAAGTCGTCCGCGAGCTTCTTGAAGATAGTGAACTTGTCGAGGAAACCGACGAGGACCTCGTCGAACAAGGAGACGAAGCTGTCGTCCAAGCGGCCCCTCGCCCTGCCGACCTCAAGCAATACTACCTGGAGACGTTCCTCGTTGCCGGGCCGCAGGCCGGCGTCGTGGACCATCTGGCATAGTCGGCTAATGCTCGCGCTCATCGCCTCCATGGGTCTAGCTTAGCTTCTACTACCTCCGTCCTGGTTTATTGGCCCCCATTGTAATCCTTGTCAAATTTTGACCACAGATTTAACTAACAAAATGTTTACGCATGTTACTAAAAATTATATCTTTGAAAACTATGTTCAAAAACGAATCCAAAAATATAATTTTTCTTGACATGCATCAACATTTTGTTAGTTAAATCTTTGGTCAAAATTTAGCACAAATTACAAAGGAGACAAATAAACCAGGACGGAGGTAGTAGTAGTCAACTGATCGTGCGATTAGAGTGATCACTCTTGCCCTTGGTTAGCGTGCGTAGGTGTGTAGGATTTCGTACTACTCCTTGGCCCTCTACTGCACCTACCTTTGGCTGTATGATAGGTGGGCCAGCCACCCCCTGGGCCCACGTGTCATTCACCCAAAGGCAGTTGCTGTAAGTCAATGAAGCTGCGCCCCCTCCGTGCTGGTGCAGTATAGTCATCTCACCGGACCTCTAGTTGGGGCCAAAGGAGAGAAGTTTGATGTTTACTGGTTTATTGGTCCCCTTTGCATTTTGCGCCAAGTTTTGACCTTTGATTTAACTAATAAAATGGTAATGCATGTTGTCGGAGTACATGACCACGGGTAGCCTAACCGGCTCCCTTTGATCCTCAAAAAAAACAATGGACTGATCGGACCTTGAAGCACCTAAGACACGGAGCCGCCTTCCTCCGGCCGGCTATCACCTAGGCCGGCTGGCGGAAGGCGGCCCGGCCGTAAACAACCTCTGGAGGACGCCACAATCGGGCCGACTCCAAGAAGCCGGCCCATGAAGGACAGACTCCAGGAAGCCGACCCATGAAGGGCCGACTCCAAGAAGAAGGCGGCCGTAGGCCGCATCCTAAAGTCCACCCCCATAACGTTGACGGGACGGGGCGTGGCTATAGTGGACCCTGCCGTCCCCGAATCCCGGAACGTGCGTGGCTACAGTACGCCGTACGGGGCGACCATCCCCTGTTCGGCGAGGCACTGTTGCCATGCGGATCATGACACCATCCACGACGGGTTGCCAGTACGGCCCGCAGGCGGCGGGCCCCTTCGGTCAGAGAGAGATCCGAAGGCGGTCCGACCTCCCCCAGCCGGCCTAAGGCCGGGCCGGCTTCCTATAGCCGGCTTGCTCCCCCCCTCGGAGCGCGCGCGCCATTAAGCAGACGAGACGAGGTAAGGCTACAGTGAGAGCCCACGAGGCGGCGGCACTGTAGCCATGTTTACCTCGACAAAGCCTTCGTCATCAGAGGCGAGGCCATAGTAACCCTTCCCCGACAAGATCCCCCAAGCGGTGGGGCCGGCCCATCGACCAACGGGCCGGCAGCCGGCGGGACCCACCAGTCGGCGGGCCCCAGAAGCCGGCGGAGAAGACGGCGGTCGTAGACGCTGACGGCCTGGGCCCGCACCTAGCCAGATTACCATTGTACCCCCAGGGGGTAGGCCTAAATAAACCCCCCGGGACACCCATGCAAAGGGTTGATCTCACAGAGTTTTAGACACTACCATAGGGAGAGAAGAGAGCTAGCCTGGCCCTTCTTCCTCCTCCCACCGAACAGCTCAAGGAGCCTCATGTAGCTACTTGTTGATCTAGTGATTATGCGGAAACCCCGCAGAGCAGGACTAGGGGTGTTATCTCCACGGAGAGCCCCGAACCTGGGTAAGATTCGCCGGCGTGCATGTCTTCGCCTTATCCCGTTTCCAGGCACCGGCGATGTCTTACTGGCTCCCACAATGATAAGCCATCCGTTGGCATATGTCGCACCAACCACCCGACATTTGGCGCCCACCGTGGGGCCAGGTGCACCGTCGTCCGGAGACCTGCTCTGGACGGCAACCCTTTTCCTCCCCAGCAATCGTAGCTAGCCCGGCATGCCCGATGGTGCTTGCCCCGACACGCTGCAAAGCATCGACGACGCCTGCGGAGCGAGCCGCCTCACCGATCTTCTTGGCGAGACCCGCATCTCCACCGAGCTCTCATCCGACGCGGGCACAGGCTGCCCCGAGAGCCACCTCGTTAGCCTCCTCGACCAACTCCACGTCTCCAGCGAGCCTGCTGTGGATTTGGAGTCCGTCGGTTCCACCGATGCTAGTCGACTCCGACACTGCATCACTCGACGCTTTCCCCACCAACGTGGTGGTCTTCGACGACCCTCTCCCGCGAGCCGACAGTGGCGGCAGCACTGTCACCGAGGTGCTGGTCATCAGGCACGAAGTCGCCTCTGGCGAGAACACCCACGATGCCCTGCAAGCGGCGCTGCAGGACTTGTCCGTCCCCATCCAGGCCGACGCCAACGCCGAGGCGCTGGAGGCACGCCGCCTTGCCCTCGTCGCGGTGGGCCAAAAGCTAGCCACCATGAGATACCTCACGGAAGCTCACCAACGCGAAATCGACCGCCCCGCCTTCGGAACGCCACCTCCCAACGGATCGAGCCGGGCCGGCGCTGTCAAGAAACGCGGCGCGGCCATCACCGACATGCTGGGGGCAGAACGCCCAGTCTACGCCACACCTCTTGAGAACCTACGCGCCGCCCAGTCGGTCATAGACGAACTGAACGGAGTAGGGGCCGACGAGCTCCCCTACATGACCAGGCGAATCCAGCAGCTGATCAACGCGGCCGCAGCGCGGCACGAAGCCGGCGTCCGAGCTGGAAGCCCCCCTCGCCGAGAGCACGGCGCGACATCGTGTACGCCGACTGCGGGAGGCGCCCGTGCAAGACAAGAGAAGGAGCCGGCTGCTAGCCACAGCCGGACACGAATCACCATCGACCACGACGCAGAAGGCCGTCCCGGAGGTGTGGAGAGACGAGGCGACCCGCCTCCTCCTCCACCTCGCGGGGAAATATACCCCACCCCGCCGCCTATCGAGCATCCGACTCTCAGCGGCCGACTTGGTCGCCGTGAAGGAGTCGGCGAGAACGATGCCCGCCATCAGATCGACCGCCTTGCGTGATCCCTGGCCCTGAAAGAAGAAGATGATTTCGGCCCGCCTTGTTTAGGCCCCCGCATCCGCGACGAGCCCTTTCCCAAAGGGTTCTCGCTCCCAAGAGACACGCCCAAGTACAACGGCTCCGTGAAGCCGGAGGACTGGTTGATCGACTATTCCACCGCGGTTCGCATAGCAAACGGCAACCGACGTCTTGCCGTGAAATATGTCCCCCTGATGCTCCAAGGCACGGCACACACCTGGCTCAACAGCCTCAAGCCTTACAGCATCAACAGCTAGCTCGACTTCACGGAAGCCTTCATCCGCAACTTCACCAGCACCTACAAGCGGGCTCCCAAGCCCCGACAGCTCTCCTTGTGCATACAAGGACCCAACGAGTCGACTCGTGACTACCTTACGCGTTGGGCCGAGCTACGAAACTCCTGCGAAGGGGTGCACAAGGTTCAAGCAATAGAGTACTTCACGGCTGGGTGCCGAGAAGGCACCCTCCTCAAGCACCGACTCCTCTGCGACGAGCCGACTACCCTTGACGAGCTGCTGATCATCGCGGACAAATATGCCACGGCTGACTCCTCCATGAAGACCGAGCTTCGAGTCGACGGTTCCGGGAAGGTGCTTGCGCCGGCTCCCAAGACGCCGGCTGGAGAGTCCTCTCGGCGCCCATACCAGAACGACAACAAGCGCAAGGCTCCGATGCCGACTTCCGCCAGTCAGCAAGTAGCCACGGTCGAAGAAGAGCAGCCTGAGGGACGGACGGCTCCTAAGAAACAGAAGGGCGGCAGGCCGGCTTGGCAGCCGGCTTTCTCCTATGAGCAAACTCTCGAGGCCCCCTGCATGTTCCATAGTGGCGCGAAGCCGTCCAACCATACAACCCGGAAGTGCCACTGGCTCACCCGAATTTCCAAGGGCGAGGGGTTGTTGCCGCATCCGCCTGCGGGCCAGCCGCCTCCTGCCCCCCAGCAGCCGGCCACTTGGCCAGTAGTCGGAGCCGTCCACAACGAGCTCCCTGACAAGCATGCCGCCTACATCGTCTTTACAAGCCAACCAGAAGATCGGCGAAGTCGGCGCCGACAACACCAAGAAGTCAACGCGGTCGCCTCCAGTAACCCTGAGTTTATGCACTGGTCAGAGAAGCCCATCAGCTGGAGCCGGGACGACCACCCAGAGGTGATGCCATCTCCTGGCTCCTATGCCCTTGTTTTGGATGCCACCCTGGCAATGGAGAGGCGCGCCGCTCGTTTCTCCCGCGTGCTGATAGACGGCGGGAGCAATATCAACATATTGTACCGAGATACAATGGAGAAGCTCAACATCAAGCCGAAGCAACTCATGCCTAGCCGGACTGTGTTCCACGGCATCATACCCGGCCTATCCTGCTCACCAATCAGCAAGATCAAGATGGATGTCCTCTTTGGGGACAAGGATCATTTCCGTCGAGAGGCAATATGGTTCGAGGTAGTGGATTTGGAGAGCCCGTACCACGCATTGCTTGGCCGACCAGCGTTGGCCAAGTTTATGGCTGTGCCCCACTATGCCTACCTCAAGATGAAGATGCCGAGTTCCAAGGGCATTATCACCATAGTCGGAGACTACAAGAAGTCTTTTGAGTGTGCAGCAGCCAGTAGACGGCTGGCCGAGTCCCTCGTGATCACCGAAGAGATGAAGATGCTGGATCGAGCTGTGACCTTGCCTGGCAAGCAGTCGGCCCTGTCTCCTGACCCCAAAGAATGCGAAGCCCAAGGTTCTTACCAACCGGCCAAGGAGACAAAGAAGATACCCTAGACCCGGAGCACCCGGAGAGGCACGCTGTCATAGACACAAGCCTTGACAGCAAATAGGAAGGCGAGCTCGTCGATTTCCTCCATGAGAATCGGGACGTCTTTGCATGGTCTCCCAAAGACATGCCAGGTGTCCCGACGGATTTCGCCGACCACAAGCTACACGTCCGATCTGACGCAAAGCTAGTCAGGCAACCCTTGCGCCGCCTGTCAGAAGAGAAGAGAAGAGTAGCCGAAGAAGAAATAGCCCGGCTTCTGGCAGCCGGCTTCATTATGGAAGTGTTCTTTTCAGAATGGCTTGCCAACCCGGTCCTCGTGCTGAAGAAGAACAAGCAGTGGCGCATGTGCATCGACTACACCAGCCTCAACAAAGCCTGCCCCAAAGACCCGTTCGCCCTGCCAAGGATTGACCAAGTGATAGACTCCACAGCCGGATGCGAGCTGTTGAATTTTTTGGATGTGTATTCCGGCTATCACCAGATAAAGTTGAACCCGGCTGATCGCTTGAAGACCACCTTCATCACCCCATTTGGAGCTTTCTATTACCTGACTATGACATTCGGCTTGAGAAATGCCGGTGCCACTTTTGAGCGTTGCATGCAGAAATGCCTCCTCAAGCAACTCGACATAAATGCCCACGTCTATGTAGACGATGTCGTGGTGAAGACGGAGAAACGCGGCACCCTGCTGGAAGACCTCAAGGAGACCTTCGAGAATTTGCGCCGGTTTCAGATCAAGCTCAACCTGGAGAAGTGCGTGTTCGGAGTACCAGCCAGCCAACTTCTAGGCTTCCTGGTCTTCGAACGCGGCATCGAATGCAACCTAGTGAAGATCAAGGCCATAGAGAGAATGAAGGTCCCTACCAAGCTGCGAGACGTCCAAAAATTCACCAGATGCCTGGCGTCTTTGATACGCTTCATGAGCCGACTCGGAGAGAAGGCTCTCCCCCTCTACCGACTCATGAAGAAGTCCACTCACTTTGAGTGGAATGACCAGGCGGACCAAGCTTTCCACGAGCTGAAAAAGATGTTGTCCACACCACCTGTATTGGCGGCCCCAACTGAGAAAGAGCCCATGTTCCTCTACATCGCCGCCACCAGCCGGGTGGTCAGCACAGTTATTGTGGTCCAGCGTCCAGAAGAAGGCCGAGCTCAGCTAGTCCAGAGGCCGGTATATTACTTGAGCGAAGTATTTTCCACCTCAAAACAGAACTACCCGCACTATCAGAAAATGTGCTATGGTGTGTACTTCACCTCCAAGAAACTCAAGCCCTACTTTCAAGAGCATCCCATCACGTTCGTATGCACTGCCCCGCTGGCCGAGATCATAGGCAGCCGGGACGCATCCGGCCGAGTGGCCAAATGGGCCGTTGTGCTGGCTCCTTAAACGATCTACTATCAACCCTGCACCACCATCAAGACCCAAGCACTGGCCGACTTCCTCGTTGACTGGGCCGAGACCCAGTACCTGCCACCGGCCCCCGACTCCACTCATTGGCGGATGCATTTTGACGGATCCAAGATGCGCACCGGCTTGGGAGCCGGCATCGTCCTCACATCTCCCAAGGGCGACAAACTCAGATACACATTGCAAATCCACTTTGCCGCCTCCAACAATGTGGCCGAGTACGAGGCGCTCATACACGGGCTCCGGCTAGCCCAGGAACAAGGCATCCGCCGGATCTTATGTTATGGCGACTAGGACTTAGTGGTTCAGCAATCATCCGGCGACTGGGATGCCAAGGACGCAAACATGGCGAGCTACTGTTTCCTTGTCCAGCAGCTCAGCGGATATTTCGAGGGGTGTGAGTTCCTTCATGTGCCAAGGGCCGACAATGAGCAAGCAGATGCCCTAGCACGAATAGGCTCCACCCGACAAGCTATATCAACTAGCGTTGCCCTCCAACGCCTCCTCAAGCCATCTATTAAGCCGTCTCCGGAATCCAGTTCCATCTTCGTGCCGCCTGACCCCGACGCAGTCAGATCCGACTTCGTTGACCAGGCAGGTGGCCCGGGGACTTTGGCAGCCGGCTCGGGGACTGCCATAGTCGAACCCGGCTCGGGGACTGCTGCAGCACAGCAGGCGGAGGCCGACTCCAACTCCTCACAACCCAGCCCGCCCACCTTGGTTGTAGTAGCCATCTTGGCAATCGAAGAAATCACAGTCCATCCTGGGCTCAACCCATCCTCCATTTTCTGGTAAATGGAGAGCTACCAACTGACGAGATCTCAGCAAGACAAGTCCAACGCCGAGCCGGAGCTTACACAACAATGAATCAAGAGCTAGTTAGGCGCAGTACTACCGGAGTCTTCCAGCGTTGCGTCGAGCAAGACAAGGGCATATCAATCCTCGAAGACATCCATCAAGGCGAATGCGGCCACCATGCCGCTTCCAGGGCGCTCGTCGCCAAAGCCTTCCGCCATGGATTCTTCTGGCCGACTACTTTGGAGGAAGCCAAGGAACTAGTCAAACATTGCAAAGGGTGCCAAGTCTTTGGCTCCAAGCAACACCTGCCAGCTTCTGCACTCAAGACCATCCCCATCACTTGGCCCTTTGCCGTCTGGGGGCTGGACGTGGTCGGACCATTCAAAATGGCGCGCGGCGGCATGACACATCTGCTTGTCGCCGTAGACAAATTTACCAAGTGGATCGAAGCAAAGCCGATCAAGAAACTGAATGGGCCGACTGCCGTGACATTCTGCGGTATGGCGTACCACACAGCATCATCACCGACAATGGCACGAATTTTGCCAAGGGAGCATTGGCACATTTCTGTGCGACACAGGGCATCCGACTGGACTTAGCGTCCGATCCCCACCCGCAGTCAAACGGCCAAGTCGAGCGAGCAAATGGCCTCATCCTCTCCGGTATCAAGCCCCGATTGGTCGTGCCGCTGGAGCGTTCGGTCGGCTGTTGGCTCGACGAGCTATTGGCCGTCCTCTGGAGTCTGCGCACTACCCCAAACAAGTCAATCGGCTTCACCCCCTTCTTCCCTGTATATGGTGCTGAGGTTGTCATCCCAACTGACATCGAGTTCGACTCACCTCGGGTCACCATGTACACGGAGGCGGAGGCCAAGGAAGCAAGATAAGATGGCGTCGACTTGCTGGAAGAAAGCCGACTGTTAGCCCTCAGCCGGACCGCCATCTACCAGCAAGGACTACACCGTTACCACAATCGAAGGGTGCAGCCAAGAACTTTCCAAGAGGGAGACCTTGTGCTCCGGCTAATACAGCGAACAGCCGGCCAACACAAGCTCTCGGCCCCTTGGGAAGGCCCCTTCGACATCAGCCGGGCTCTAGGAAACGACTCCTATTACCTAGTCGACGCGCAGAAGCCGAAGGCACGCAAGAGAGATGACTCCAACAAGGAGTCAGAGCGCCCGTGGAACGCCAATCTTCTTCGAAGATTTTACACTTGAAATGCAGTATGTATCACGCTTCCTTTTGTATTAAGTATGAGACAACGGGCCCCCGAGGGGTTCTCGGGGACTACCCTATTTTATCTATGTATGCCGGGTTTCACACCCATGGTTACCCCACTGCATTTACTTTCTCCGTCCGGCACCGAGTTCGACTAGTCGGCCCGGGGACTTGCCGCCTTGAGTTATGTCCAAGTTCTACCTGCAGTCAGACAAGTAATGTGCCAGCACCCAGCCGTCTCTTGTGAGAGTCACAGCTCAAAGAATCAGCTGCCCGACTAGCAAGAGCTAAAGGTGGAAAGGATGCCCACATGAAAAACGGCTAAGGACTAACGAACTTACATAACACAAGCCGGCTTCCCCCTCGCCAACCGGCTGTCGAAGCAGCCGGCTGGTCGGCTTCCTTCCCTACTCTGCTACAATCTAAGAAAGCTTGATCCCTTGCCTTCCCAGACGGCTGAATTCCTTACCCGGCCAGAAACTGCAGAGCAGTTGTCCGGCTAGGAAGGCGGCAACCAAGGGAAGGCGGCAAAGGAAAAAAGCCGAGAGATAAAAAGCAAGTAGGAATGGAAGCCAAGCACATGCATAATAATATTTACACAAAAAGCCTTCGAGAGGCCGGCATTCAAAGAAGTTTGAATACACCCCCAGTGGGTGGAATTGCGCAAAGATAACAAATCTGTTCAAAGAGTGACAGGCAGGAAAGTAAAAATGACGAATCAAGCTAAGGGAGCGCCCAAAGCGTCAGGGAGACCGGTGGAGACGGCGGTGTCGGCTGGAGGAGTGGCCAGCTGGCGAGTCTCTGCCTGGTCGTCGCCAGTGGCAGGCGGAGCATTCGCGTGCGCTTCGTTGATAGAAGCACGGTCAGGCTGAGGCTGGCTGGTTGCTCCAACATCCGGCATGGCATCTTCGCCGTCTTCCTCCTCCTCCTCCTCGCCCTCATCGCTGGAGTCAATCTCCTCCATCGAGTCTTCACCATCGTCCGGGTTCAGCCCGAACCATTCTTTTGGCTGGGCGACGCCGTCCTCGTTCACCTCAGGAGCAAAGGCGCTGGTGTCGGTGATGTCGGCGATCACCGAGGCATGCTGGATGATAGCCGCCCGGACCGTCTCTAGCTCCACGTCGGCTTCCTGCCGCCAGGTGCGCAGCTGGTCCAAGTTCAGGCCCAGGGTACCAAGCCCGGATGAACTCTAGCGCCCGTCGAGCGCCAGGTCGAGCCGCTGAAGCCTTCCAGGCCTCGAAGCGGCCGACGGCTACCTCCAGCCAGTCGGCAGTACGGCTGGGGGTGCGAGGAATTACTTTGCCAGGCCAAGGGGCGGCCAGCACCTGTGCTTCGGCGCGCTGAAGCCGGCGGAGCTTGCGTTAGGCCGGCTGGAGGTGGTCCTCGATCGCCAGAAGCTGCTCTTCAAGCGACCGGTTGGCATCCGGCGCGATCTCAACCCCAGCCTGCCGCCGGGCCTCACGGTGGGCTTCGATGGCTTGGTTGGCGGCGACGGAATGGCCAGGAAAGTACTCTTCACAAAGAAGAAAGAAACAGAGCATGTCAGGAGATAGACTGACTTACAAGGACAAGCAAAGAGTGAAAAAGAGGGCGGCCTACTGTCAACCAAATCCTCGACTCGGCCGTAGCCTTCGCTCAGAGCCTGCCTTGCCTCGGCCCAGCACGCAGCCTCGGCCTCGTATTCGTCTTTGAGGGCGGCCTCGCTGTCCTGAGCCTCCTTCAGGGCCGCCTTGTGGCTTTCCTCCTGGTCGGCCAGTTTCTTGGCTAGGCGGTCGCGCTCCTAAGCCAAGGCGCTGAGCTCACCCTCCTTGGTGTGAAGGGCGGTCTGGGCCACACCCAACTGCTGCCTCAAGTCGGTGTTGGCTCCTACCAATATGAAAAGAACAAGTTAAGAAGGAAGTCGGCAAGAAAGATCCGACCCGACTGCTTAGCAGTCGGCCCGAATCTCGGGGACTACACCCAGTGGGTGCGCTGACGCGCCCCCACATGAGATAAAAGACAAAGACACTCACGCTGGCTCTCCGACAGATCGACGGCCTTCTTGTCTGCCTCCCGAACTTGGGAGTTAAAGGTAGCGGCGTGGAGGTTGTGATAATCCTGCAAACAGGACGAAAAAGCAAGCAAGAGAAAATCAGTAAAACAAAGTCTTCGAAGAAGTTCAAAGCCGCCTGCTCAGCAGCCGGCTCGGAACTCGGGGACTACACTCAGTGGGTGCGCTGACGTTCCCCCATGGAAAAAAATCAAGATCAAGAGAACTCACCCGAACGACCGCCCGTGTCGCAGGAAACTCTCGGGTACACTGCTGTAGCGCGCTGTCTTGAGCCTGAAGCCGGCTACGGACATCTTGCGCCGCCAAGTTCAATGCGGCCGTCCCACCGCCCAGCGTCCACCCTGGCGAGCTAGCGGTGGCCGACTCCAGGTCATGCAACAACGAGCTGGAGCTGGCCGCCCTCTGCGGATCCGGCTCTGAAGCCGCCCTCGCTGCACGCCGACGAGTCGGCGACAAGACCACAAGATCCGCCTGCGCAGTCAGCCGCTCAGGCGGCACCTCTGGTTGGCTGCCTTGACCGGTCCCGGCTGACGGAGTCGGCACCACCTCTCCCCCCGGGACGACTACGTCGCCCTCCTCCCTCTCCATCATCAGCGGGTCGCGTCTGATTTCCTCCGGCGGGGGCACCGGGATGTCCGGGGGCGCGAAGCTGAGGGGGATGACGAGTTGTGGAGGCTGGCTACGCAGAGCCTCCGCTGCCGTCTCGGCAGCTTCGGCCTCCGCCCGGGCCCTAGCTGCCGCGTCGGCCTATGCCTCGGCCGACTCCGCTGTCGCCTCCTAGGCCGGCTCGGCGGCGGATGCCCTTCTCTCCTCCGCCTCCCGCTCCTCTCGCGCTTCCCGCGTGTTCCGCTCCGTCGCCGCCTAAAGCTCGGCGCGGGGGTCTATGCGACGGGAACACGCAGACCCTCCCGCTCCGCCGACTATGGAGGCGGCCGTAGTCCGCTCAAGAGAGAGCGGGGCCCTAGTTGACGAAACGAAGAAAGACCTTAGAAGAACATCAACCAAAGAAAAAAGAGAAAGGTGCGTAAGGACCAGAACTTACGCCGAGACCGCCTGCGGCTGCTTCACTACTTTACGGAATCGGGCGCCTTCAGAACCTCGTCCCTCTTGGTCGCCGCCTCGGATCCCTTAGGCTTCTTCGGCCGGCCGCCGAAGAGAGCAGGTGCCGCTCGACGCTTCTGAGCGCCGCCTCGCTCGGTCGGCCTGCCGAATGGGCCGGCGCCATGGGGGTCGGACGCCGGCTGGCGGCGCGGAATGGGGTCGGCCCCGTCATCATCGGGCCAGTCATCGAGGCCGGCGGTGAAGCCGGAGCCGCCTGTCTCATCGCCGCCCCCACGGCGTCGTCGTCCAGGGCGGCCGCCACCAAGTCGGGGTCGTCAGGGTCATCCGCCTCGCGATCGGGGGCGAACTCGCGCTTCGGCCCCGCGGTCCCGGCCGAAGGATGAAGAAGGGGGTTCTGATTGAAGATAAGCCGACTGGTCAGTAGTCAGACAGAAAAGAAAATACGGCAACAAAGGAAGAAAGAAAGTTTACCATGGGTGGTGGATTGGCGCGAGAGTATGGCGCCTTGCCACACTGCCAGTTCGGGGTGAGCTTGCAGTTGGTGATGTAGTTCACCAGGTAAGATACCTCATCGTGGGGGCATCTCCCTGGTGCTGAGCCGGCTTGGGTCGAAGCGGCCGCTCATCTGACAGATCAGATGAGGGCGGCCTTGAAGCGGAAGTACCCGGCGCTCGACGAAGGCAGCGATCAAGTCAGACCCAGTCAGGCGCTCCAACAGGATCTGCACCCGAAGCCGGGTGACTGCGCCAGCTCCAGCCGGCGTCAGCGACCTGGCCCGGTAGGACCATGAAGTCGGCCTCCAAGGCGGCGGGCCGGCTACGTAAGCCGGCAAGTTGACATAGTCGCCGTTCGGGGCGATGTTCTTCAGGTAAAAGTAAGACCGCTGCCAGAGCTTCACCGACTAGATCAGCGCGATAGAAGGGAAAGGGTTGTCGGCGGTGGACCTCCTTATGGCATGAAGGCGCCGCAGGGAGCCGGCACGCCTGCGACGACTGTACCGAGCTTGGATTGAAAAAACTCCCCCCAGAGCTCAATGGTGGGGAGGACGCCGAGGAAGCCTTCGCACAAGGAGAGGAAGGCCGACAGCAGCACCACCGTGTTGGGGGTGAGGTGGTGCGGCTGAAGTTGATAAAAGTTGAGAAACGCGCAGAAGAAGCCGCTCGCGGTGTGGCCGACGCCGCGCAGGTACTGAGAGTAGAAGATCACTCGCTCGCCTTCCTCCGGCACCGACGAAATCTCCCTCGCTAGCGCAAGGCGAACTCACACAAGATCTTCGCCCGGCAGCCGCCGCGTCTTGCGAAGAAACTCGATGTGGTCGTCACGGACGGTGGAGCCGTCCCAAGAGCTCGACGTCGGAGCCATGACGACGAGCGCGATGGCGGAGAGCGCCCGACGCGGAGGCAGCAAGCCTGCGGCACGCTGGGGAGAAGAAAGGATGGCGGAGCGGGAGCACGACGAGGGGCTACCGGAGCGAAGAAGAGGGAGGAGGCAGGGCGAGGGCGAGCGTGCGAATGACTGCTGCTCCCCCTCCCCACCCCTACTTATAGCCTCATGCGGCGAAGCCGACGAGGCGAGGCACAGGAGGACATGGGATTAACTGCGCTCACTCCCCCATGACCCGCGATTATCACGCCTTGATGGCGAGCAGGAACCGTCGCCGGAAGTCGTGCGGACGGTTCGGGCCACAGAAGATCCGCGCACGGGCGGAGGCGCGGAAGTGGCGGGCCCCGGCGTGCGGCGGCGTCCTGTCACGCGCGTGGGCTGGCAGGCCCTTCCAGCCGAAGGGCGCCACATGGCGTGCGGATGGCGGGCGGTCAGCCCGCCGCTTGGCTAGCACGCCAGCTGGTTCCCACCTTTGGATTTTGAGGAGGCTTCGCCGGGAAGGCACGCGCAAGGGAGGCCGGCTCCTCAGGATAGGAAGCTGGCCGAGCTTCTCGATTTCCCTTTCAGCCACGAAGCCCAACCAGCTTCGGGTCTACTGTCGGAGTAAATGACCATGGGTAGCCTAACCGGCTCCATTTGATCCTCAGAAACAACAATGGGCCGATCGGACCTTGAAGCACCTAAGACACGGAGCCGCCTTCCTCCGGCCGGCTATCACCTAGGCCGGCTGGCAGAAGGCGGCCCAGCCATAAACAACCTCTAGAGGACGCCACGATCGGGCTAACTCCAAGAAGCCGGCCCATGAAGGACCGACTCTAGGAAGCTGGCCCTGAAGGACCGACTCCAAGAAGCCGGCCCTAAAGTCCACCCCCCATAACGGTGACAGGACGGGGCGTGGCTACAGCGGACCCTGCCATCCCCGAATCCCGGAAAGTGCGTGGCTACAGTATGCTGTACGGGGCGACCATCCCCCGTCCGGCGAGGCACTGTTGCCATGCAGATCATGACGCCATCCACGACGGGTTGCCAGTACGGCCCGCAGGCGGCGAGCCCCTTCGGTCAGAGAGACATCCGAAGGCGGTCCGACCTCCCCCAGCCGGCCTAAGGCTGGGCCGGCTTCCTATAGCCGGCTTGCTCCCCCCCTTGGGGCGCGCACGCCATTAAGCAGACAAGACGAGGTAAGGCTACAGTGAGAGCCCACGAGGCGGCGGCACTATAGCCATGTTTACCTCGACAAAGCCTTCGTCATCAGAGGCGAGGCAACAGTAACCCACCCCCGACAAGATCCCCCAAGCGATGGGGCCGGCCTGTCGACCAACGGACCGGCAGCCGGCGGGACCCACCAGTCGGCGGGCCCCAGAAGCCGGCGGAGAAGCCGGCGGTCGTAGACGCTGACGGCCTGGGCCCGCACCCAGCCGGATTACCATTGTACCCCCGGGGGGTAGGCCTATATAAACCCCCCGGGACACCCATGCAAAGGGTTGATCTTAGAGAGTTTTAGACACTACCATAGGGAGAGAAGAGAGCTAGCCTGGCCCTTCTTCCTCCTCCCACCGAACAGCTCAAGGAGCCTCTTGTAGCTACTTGTTGATCTAGTGATCGTGCGGAAACCCTGCAGAGCAAGACTAGGGGTGTTATCTCCACGGAGAGCCCCGAACCTGGGTAAGATTCGCCGGTGTGCATCTCTTCGCCTTATCCCATTTCCAGGCACCGACGATGTCTTACTGGATCCCACAATGATAAGCCATCCGTTGGCATATGTCGCACCAACCACCTGACACATGTAAACAACAATGTTGTGTAAGTCACATTACGAAAACCAAATAATCCCAAAACACTTAGGCACGGTGCATTAACTCCCTCCTTGTTTCTTATTTCGTGACATATCAACCAATGAGAGATGTGGGCCGTGCATGCTTTCAATGACTTGAGACTACCAAACATGACATGCAGTGTTTAGTTCATTGCATGTAATCCTATTAAGACTCTAGTTAGCAATAAAACATTAAGTTCTCTCGTCAATAGGAATAAATCACCATATATTTATTTAGAGAGGGAGTAATACATTTTTTGTGACATGCATTACTAGATATTGCTAGTCAAATACTAAAATCCAGATGGACGTGGTAGTACTCCTAAATCCAGACGGTGGTGCTACTAGTACTAGTAGTAGTACTACCAATGTAGTACTCCTAGGAGTACTAGCACTGCACTACCCGTTGGTCAAATTATTACGTGCTGCTCCTCACAGTGAAGTGACAAGACCCTACGCCGGAGATGATACCTGAGTATAGGCGCCGTGTTCAGCATACCATAGTCAGCCTCACCGTCTGCAGTCACTATCATCATGGCTATAGAGCTAGCCAGCTTACAACTAGCCCTGTTCGACATAATTTCCCGTGCGTAGATGGCCGTGCATTGCACAGAACACCAAGATTGGGGGTGGACGGCTCTGGCAGCGGCCATCGCGCCAGATTTTTCCACGGCCTCCTAGATGTGGTGGGGAGGAGATAAGGCTGATTGTGAGAGACAAGGAGTTGTTTGTAAATTGCGAACAAGTGCGGGCATCTTTTTGCAAAAATGGAGAACTTGGTTTGTATGCGTCAGATCTAGATCCGACAGCTATTGGTGAAAGATGGGAGGCACAACATCATGACCAACTCAGGACCTGTTTGATTCGCAGGATTTTGAAAATGCAGGAATAGGACACGACAATATTACAAGTTTCAAACTGATATTACAAATGTTAGGAGTAATGCTGCACCCAGGAAGAGGGAATTACTAGGAAGTTCACTTAAGAACTTTCATTACTTTAGGTTGATGCAGCGTTATCGTACAAACTAAAATCCACTGCCCTAACAAGTCACTAATGGGCAAATAAGTTTTCGAGTCTCTGGCCACTTGATGTTTCAAAAACAAATTCAGCTTCTGCGGAGACATTGTCATTTAGGCTTAGACGCTTGCGGTGATCAGCACGCCATTCATTGTTGCGCCAGAGAACGCCAAACCTCATTACCTTGAGCACACTTGCCTCCAGAACAAACAACCTGGCCAATTTAATCTCAGATGTGCTACCTCGGTAGTCGATCAAATCAATTTTTGTAAGATGGAGATCAAGGCATTCGATGAGATTGTTATAGTGCAGCATATTTCACTTTCGGGTCTTTTCTTATCTGCAAAAGAAGAGAACATATTAGAGCAGCTGGCTGCATAAGATTGCTGTGTCATCAAGAGGTACCAATATCATCGCTCATACGATAGGGTTGGCTGGCTAGTGATATTTTTTCACTCTCTCTCTCCCTCTCCCTCTTTGTCTGTTTCTGCTTCCTCTCATTTAACTAGGAGCACGTGAAGAGCTTGGGCATTTGTTGCCTTCCACTATGTGGCCGATGCCATATTTCGCAAAAGTATGCCACATAATACGCATCGATGTCAAATCAAAAGATTTTGGCACCGCTCTCGTGATGTGAGAGAGTTGGCACCGCTGTGCACACAGACCCACATGTATAAACAAATCAATCAAACCAACTACACCAGCCTCTCACTCTCCCAAACAAGTGTTTTTTATTGCATCAGTCCTCTCTCTCTCCCATGCAGTGTTTTTTCATTGCGTGAGCTAATTTGGCACCGGAGCAAAGTAGGTGATCCAGATTGGGGCACCAGGTGAGCAATGGAGGGCATCGATGCCAAATGCATCACAAGTGAATTTGGCACATGTTTTGGCCTACATAGCCCACTTTTGTACTCCCTCCGTCCCAAAATTCTTGTCTTAAATTTGTCTAAATATGGATGTATCTAGTTACATTTTAGTGTTACATACATCCGTATCTAAACAAATGTAAGACAAGAATTTTGGGACGGAGGGAATACTACCTCGTATTTAGTATAAAATTTTGACCATAGATTTACCTAACAAAATGCCAATGCATGTCACTAAAAATTACACCATTTAAAATTATGTTCAAATACGAATCCAACGATATAGTTCATAGTGACATGCATTAACATTTTGTCAATTAAATCTATGGTCAAATTTTGATACTACAAAATTGGAAGAGTAAACCAGGACGGAGGTAGCACTTGCCCTTAGGGTAACCATACAGTTACTGGAGTAGTCTATGTTACTTTCCACTCTGACTAGCCAAGGCTACTATAGTAGTACATCATCAAAATGATACAGGTGATCACGTGAGAAAAAATACTGAAAACATTTCTTTCGATGCAGTGCGTAGATGTAGTTTTGAACACTACACTTGTCATCATAATTTGGGAAAATTACGAAAAAAATTGAGCTACGTTGTGATTACCGTTAACTAGTAGGAAAGAAGTTTCACCTCGATGAGTATCTTCTCCGTGCATGGAAAGCATGTAAGGAATCCAACAACTTGATCCAGATTGGGGCCGATAGATTTTAGTGCTAAGATCTTCACTGTGCACATGGACTGGGTCAAGCTTGTGGGAATCATTTTCTGGAAGACGGCCATAAATACATCAAGAAGAAATTTAAAAATGTGAATTTCAAGAAGACGGAGAATAAGATGAGTGTTGTACCTGAACGATTACGGATCCAATAAAGAGTTCAGAGAATTTGGTAGACGAGTACACCAATGCTATCAATTTCGGCGCGTCAATGACCCTGATTTTTGTTGGACCTTCTAGATCCGATACAAGCAATCTCTCAAGGAAAGGTGCATTCTCAATGACCATAACATGGAACAGCTGGAGTGATCTCTTCCCAATTGATGTCTTGTTGCGGGGCCAGCAAGACACGTAAATCCATCAGAGATTCGTCGAGGCGATGTGGAGGCTAATGAACCCGTGGATCTGCTCAAGACGAAGGTACTCGAGCGCAGTACAGCTGCGGAGCAGGTGCTCCATAGCCTTCTTCGAGATGACAACGTCGAAGAGGTCGATCTGCTTGAGTTAAGGGAGAAGAAGGGCAGGCGCGGCATTAATCTGGGAAAGATAGCAGGAGCTGAAGCTGGCATGGCGCAGCGTTGGCGTGAGGCGGAGGGCGGACGGCGGCAGAGAGCGACATCGGCCAGCTTCAAAGCTGAGCTCCTCGAGCTGATCTAGGGAAGGGGATAAGAACCACTCGTCGGACTTGGGTTGGACCTTGCAGTTGGTACTGAACATGTGGATGTCAAGGCATCTGGCTGGCCCATGGTGCAATGAAAGGATCTTGGAGACTGCGGCCATGTGTTTGCAGTCCCCGTCGCAGAGGCAGCTGTCGAAGGTGAGGTTGAGGGGGACGCAGCGCCAGAGGAGGTGCCACTACCGGGAGAGCAGGGCGGTCCGCACGGTAGATTTGGTGGGGAGGAGGCCGCTGATGACGAGCAGCATGTCATCGGGGAGGCTACTGATGAAGTCCAGGCTCGCCGGATGCGGTTTTGGCTCGAGCGGCCTCCACTTGTTAGCTGCCTCGCCGTCCATCTCAACCGGCGGCGACACCGGTGTACATGTGTGCTGATGTGTGTTGTGTGCTGGGTGTGCGCGAGTGCGTCCTTTTGTGCATGCCGCCGCGCAGTGGTGAATTGTGCGCGAGCTTCGCGCGCAAGAAGTTTGTCCTCAATGCGCCCTCAATTTACTAGCGTGCGGGGTGCTACCCCGAGTGGTTTCAACTTTGTTTCCTTCACCTGTGTCAGATGGGCCTCTAGTTTACTTATTTTCACCCACTGCCACATGGGCCATCACACCAAGATACAGAACACGAGCTGACAACGCAGCATGTGGATTGGTTCACCGGTCAACTAAACAATATACAGAGCTATACGCTGACATAGTGAGTGTATAATCCGTCGGTATAGAGAGTTTGAGTGAGAGGGGAGGCCCATGAGAGATAGCAGAGAGAGAGAGAGAGAGAGAGAGAGAAAGAGCTACTCCCTCCGTTCGATAATGTAGTTACAACATTTTTTAAGTCAAACTTTTGAAACTTTGACCAAGTTTATAAAGAAATTACTTATATCTGCAATACCAAAGATAAATGATAGTATGAAGTAAGTACATGTTGTGATGAATCTAATGATCGTTCCAGATGTCAAAGTTTTTCTCCACATATACCTAGTCAAACTTTTCTGAGGTTTGACTTTTCAAAACATCCATATGCTTATGGACGTGACAGAGTCCCTGACGTGAGAGAGAGAGAGAGAGAGTGAAAAAAGTGTGTGTGCGTGTGTGAAAGAGACATGGACAACACACGATAAAAGTGGAGAAAAAGCGTGCGTGTCTTATGCAAACATATCACACATGCATCTCGACAACGGAGGCAAGGTGAGGAGATAGTGTGTGGTTGTTTGGAACCAAGAGAGGAAGACCCCTAGCACGTGGCCCAGAGGGGTCTGACAAACAAGGGAGAGAGGTCGAGAGAGACGTACGAAGAAAATGCAGACATGGGGAGGAGAGAGTGTATGTTTGTCATAGAGAGATCCCCTGGAGATCATGATGGGACTACATGGGTGGGAGATCGAGTGACAAGGTGTGTGCGCGATAGAAGATGCCCCGAGAGATATCGAGATAGATGTATGGATGGAAGGAGACAATACGTGTGTTCCTAATGGCTAGTAAGAGAAAATCATACTTAGGAGGGAGGGGAGTGCTTGCGCCTATGGCCCTGTTTGGATACTCTAACTCAGTTAGAGGTTAGAGTTAGATTCTAACCCTGAACTAACTCTAAGTAGATAGGTGTTTGGATGGCAGGGTTAGATGGAGCGCGGATACGGCGAGGAACCTTCACGGGCGGTGCGAGAGGGAGGGAGGGAGAAGAAGCTTCGAGGAAGTGGGGAGGGATCTGCTGCGGGGAGAGCGAGAGAAAAAAGTGTTTATTAGTGGTCCCGAGAAGAACTAACCCAAATAAGCACCTCTTGGATGGGTTAGTTTTTTTGGATGGGTTAGATGCATCTAACCTAAACTAACCCTCCTGTTTGGATCTTTTTGGGTTAGTAGACTCCAAACTAACCCAAACTAACTCTAACCCATGGATCCAAATAGATCCTATGATGGAGTGATGTATTATGGTACTTAGGGGGGTGTGTTCCCTTGCACTTTAATTAGCCTGGCTGAACTCCAGACACTGCAAGTATCCTGGCCCAAGCGACCGATTTCGAATGCCTGGCCATGCCTGGCCATTCGGCCACGAGGCTAACAGCAACATGGATGGATATTAGCATTAAATAATTGATGCATGGATTGATTGATGGGACGTTGATGCTTTGCCTGGCCCAAGCATGAACCAAACGCTTCAGCACCACACAAGCCTGGCCAGGCAAAAATATTTTACATCTCACGTCCACACCAGGCAGTACCGACCATCAAGGCATGAGGGTCAGGTCACGAACCAAACTGACCAATAAAGATTGAGAGAGATTAAGGAGCCCCGATAAGGCTGAGTGGTGCATCAGATAGCTGAGAGGGGGAAAGAGATATTCCATCCGCTCGATAATGCAGTGCATGTGAATTTTTTAGAAGTCAAACTTTGGAAACCTTGATCAGGTTTACGCAAATGTTATTTATATCTACAATACCAAAGATACATCATACAAAACTACATCTCATGGTGAATCTAATGGTATACGTTTGACGTACTAGATGTAATTCTTTTTCTCCACGTACATGGTCAAACTTTGTGATGTTTGACTTTTCAATAAATCTATGTGCTATGGACGAAGGTGAGTGCCTCAGTTGAGACAGATCAAGTGCGTGTGAAGGAGAATGAGTAAGTGTGCGAAAAGAGTATGTGTGTGAAAGAGAAAGTGACAACAAATGATAAATTAGAGAGAGTGTGTGTTTTTTTGTTTCATATGCGAACATATCACGCATGCATCTCCGAGATGGAAAAGCGAGGCGAGGATATACACGAAGATAGCTAGTGTGTGATTGTTTGCAACAGAGAGAGACACCCCTGTAGCACATGTCCAATAGAGGTTTGGCCAACAAGGAAAAAAGGTCGAGATGGACACATGGATGGCATGGACGCATGGGGAGGGAGAGAGGGTGTGTTTGTGATAGAGAGATCCCCTCGAGATCGTGAGGGGACTATATGGGTGGGAGATCGAGGGAGTGCGTGCGTGATAGAAAGATGCCCCGAGAGAAATCGAGATAGACCATGCACATGTTTGTGATGGAGACTAAGATTAGCTAGTCATATACATATAGGGGGGGACTGCATGTGCCTACAATTGAGTGAGAGACCATCATACTTGGCTAGCTGGGCATGAGATTGTATGTGTGTGTGTGTGAGATGGAGAGAGAACAATGGAGAGAGATAGAGTTTTAGATGGGCCTATCGAGTGCGAGTGAGATATGCATGTGTATGTGTGACCCAGGTGGATGGAGAGTTTGAGAGAGGGGGGAAGAGCTCCGAGACGACATAGTGGTGCATGAGAGAGTTACGGGCAAAGAGCCAAGGAATTTGTGTGCGTACGATGAGTGCACCCAAGATATCTAGCTTGGACTAGCTAGAGTATCATACATAGTGTGCGAGAGAGACCTATAGATGGTGTATATATGATTGCGAACTAGAAAGACCACCCCACATACACACACAGAGAGAGAGAGAGAGAAAGGGAGAGGGACCAACAAGGTTTTTGTGTCGGATGCATCCGACAGAATTGAAGATTGTCGGCAAGAGAGTGAGAGAGAGAGAGAGAGAACAGGAGTCTGGGAGAGGGGGAGGTCGCGTTTTATGCATCAAAGACTGATATAAACCATGTTTCGATATAAACTTGCATTCAAATATTTAAATTGGAGAACATGTTGCCTGCAATCCACACATGAACGGATATATGCGTATATCAAACAAGTTCATTAATTTGACTTTCAACATGTTCATGGAGTACTATAATACTGTACAACATGCTACTCGATTGAGGTGTTCAATTTTGGATTTAGTTCACTATTTTGACCTACTGAATGAGCTAGTTCATTGAATCGAGATATTTCATTTTGGGTTTGATTCGCGTTTTTGAGTGGGTCAACTATTTGTCACATAGTAAATCGCTAGCAATGAGCATGTAAAAACACATTACTCCCGAGCATCATCTCTCCATCTAAAAAAGAAGTGGCAAGCAAATATTTCAAAATTTGATTCGAAACGACTTGGTAAGCTAGACGTGGATGCTCGTTCTCCCAAAATTTGAACGAACCGTTAAACATCCTCTCTGCTCGGTGGAATTCGCCCGAGCAAATAAATGGGAGACGCGAAATTACCATCCTATGTGGGACACACATCAATTGGCCCGTTGTACATCGAGGGTAGGTTCCAAGCGCGCCTTCTCCTCGATCGAAATGATATGTGCCAAATAATTCGTAAACCATGGTCGGCAAAACACGCTCTCCTTGCCCGAAATAGCTCGCGCCCACTATTTCAAAACATGCTCTCCTCTCCCGAATTTGCTCGCGCCCACTATAGTTCAAAACACGCCCTCCTCGCCCGAAATCGCTCCTGCCCACTATTTGGGGAGAAGCAAAGTTACTCTACTATCCCCGACCCTCAGTACACAGACCCAAGCCGAGAAGCCTATAGGCAAGGGTAGAAACTCCCCCTCACATTTCAGACAAATGCGTCCGTAAGACATGGTTCAACTCCCCTCCCAATTCCCCCCGCCCGCCCCCATTCATACCTCATGGGCGCCAAATCACCTTCTCCTCGGGAAGCTCCCTTCTCCGGAGCTGGGAAACCTCAGCCCCACCTCCATGGCGCCCCCCACCGCACCAATTTCACAGCCGCGCTCCTCCCTAATGCCGGAGACGCTGTTCAATTGCTGTCGTGCACTGGGCCGTGTGCCTCTTACTCCGTGCTGCTGGTGCTGCCTCGACGACGGCCGCTTGAACCGTACCGGAGCCGATTCACCCCCGCCGTTGTTCACAACGCCGGAGCGGCTCCAACTTCCGATCCGTCCAGAGTCCTGGCATTACTTCTGCGTAGCCGTCGACCGTGGCGACATCGCTCTTTCCCTGCCGCTGGTCGCCACTTCAACCGCGCCGGCCTCACTGACTCGGCAGCTGGACCTGCCTACTTCACCATGCCGCCAGATAGGTCGTACCCTCATTTGAAATCACTTTATTTAGGCGTCAGTTGTCTGAATTTTTACTCTGGGCCAATCGATTCCCAATGGGAAGCAGCACCCCTCGAGGCGGCGGAGCTCCTAGGCTGCCGGTTGGCTGGTGTCTAACGTAAGGGTGCGGGGCCGCAAGTTCACCGCAGAAGCAGCGCTTAGATGGCTATCTTTTAGAGTTGCGTGGGTTGAAGGTACTGCCGCCGCCGGATCTGGATGACGGGGAGTCTTTGTGGATTGGCCCGGGGGCGGCGCAACCACGACAGTGCGGTGGGGCGCGGAGTGGGGTTTTGGCTGGGGCCACAGACAGCGGAGGCAGGCTGCTCTGCCGTTGGTCGCTGGCTCTTCGGGGAAGATTCCGAACAGTGTCAGCCGGGAGCCACAAGACGGCCATCAAGCCATCCGGCATAGATCAGACAGTACCAAAATAAAATAAAATCGTGTGACCCCAATTTAGTCTTCAGTCAACACACGTGTGACCACTCTCGTACCTTGCTGTTGATCTCTTAGTGTATTTCTTTGGATCAAATAGATATGCTGTTCTTAACATTATGCGTTATCTGCATCTTCAGACACACCATCTTCCGACTCACCGCAGCTGCTCCAACAAGGCAAGCATACACCAGAAGGGAGCTACAGTCCCCACTCAACAGTTCCCTGCATCGAATGCGCGTGCCCGACATGGACAGCCACAACAACTGCAGGGCCATCAACAAGTAAGCACATGATGCTCACTCCTATGGATGGCAGCCAGATATGTTGTACCCTCATCTTACTTGTGTGCAACATTTATGGCTTTGTTATTCATCTAAGCACGGAAAATAGATCATCACATTTCACTGTATATTCATGCTGATCTCTTACGGGTCTTGTTCAGGAGTTCACGCTGTTCCACAGTTCAGCTAAGATACTTGTTCTTTAGGTAACATTGTTCCATAGTTATCATCCATCAGCCAATGCTATCCCACAGGCTGGTGATTATAGTATTATACCACTTCTAGTATTACCTATGTTGTTCTTTAATACTTTTGTGTGCCATCTAGTTAATCTTGAGTACAAACGATACATATTTTGTAGCTTTCATCTGTGTTCTCCCTTTAGTTTATGAGACCTGTTGCTGCTAGTTAACACCAGTCCTACTATTTATGTCGTCTGCTACAGGCACTCATTTACATAAATCTAACTACTAGTTATCTTTCATGCATGTCAGATATAATTGCACACACTGATATATCCACAAGAACCTCACGGAGCAATGTAAAGGCCAATAAACTTGATGTCAATGATACCCAATATGATGGAACATGTAAAGGCAGTTCTTCAGAAGACTTGCAGAAAGATGATGAATCCTCTTCACCCCACAAGGTACAATATGCATATAATGTCCTGGAGTGTATCTACTCTGTTGCAATGCCATGTGCTTAGCATGCTGATCATGCATGTAAATAGTCATGCCTTCCTGTTTTTCAGTACCTATTCCATTCATGATAACATGTTTTCAAATTCAAGTACTGTCATTCTACTCTATTGCAATGTCATCTGCTTAATTTGGACATCATGCTTCTGAATATCTTATGCATTGTTATTCATCAATATGTACTTCATCTGTCTGCCATACCATGTTTTTTTTACATTGAAGTGTTGTTCTAGTGCTCTGTTGCAATGCCATCTTATTTTCCCAATCATACACGTGTATGTTGCCTTAGTTATTTCTGTATGTATTCCGCTAGCATATAGTTTTACATTCAACTAGTTTTTTTTTGCTGTGTTGTCCTGTCGTATCCCTAGCTCTTACACCATACTCCCTCCATCTGGATTACATGTTGCCGAAATGGATAAAAAAGGATGTATCTAGAACTGAAATACGCCTAGACCCATCCATTTTTTTCCAGATGGAGGGAATACATGTCAATATGTCATGCCTTTCCATTCTTTCCATCTCTCTGCTGTCGCATGTTCTATAATTAAAGCACCATTCTTCTATACAAGGCATGCAAGGGGAAGACGACTATGTTAGAATCTGAAGGGTTACAAACATGGCCTATGCAAAAGATCCAAACGCCAGGAGATAATAAACCAACTCCAGTTTTTATAGATACTGCTCCAGCACGGAGAAACCCAACTCCTACTGATAATAAGCAGATTCCAGTGGCCAAAGAACTAGTCCGCTCCAGTCCAGCAAAAATATGTCAACTCAATTCTAAGAAGCGTGTGCGTATCCTTGCATCATGAAATTTTATAGCATGCTGATCATATTTTCTACATGTTTCTTACCCATCTCTCTTTTAGAAAATAAGATTAACAGATAGAAGAATTTCTGCAATGGTATCGTTTATGAGGAAAGATTCTTGCAGGAATTCTCTGTGCTCCAATGTAGATGTAAGTACCTATTGTATATCACTATATTTTTACATCAGCATGTATTTTGTTAATCGGCGTGAATCCAACCTTCATCTGATCTAAATTTAGTTGTAGCAAAATGTATGATTAAAGGCCACAATGTTGATTTTTGTAAGGAAAACTGCCTGGAAGTTTTGCATCCTGAGCTGCATGAGTGTACTATCTCATATCAGTGGGTTTGAATACTTTGGTTCTGCGGTGGGTTTTTCAGTATTTTTTTACTGTGTTGTCCTGTCGTATCCCTAGCTCTTACATCATACTCGCTCCGTCCGGATTAAATGTCACAAAAATGGATAAAACTAGATGTATCTAGAACTGAAATACGCCTAGACCCGTCCATTTATTTCTGGATGGAGGGAATACATGTCAATATGTCATGTCTTTCTATTCTTCAGTACCTATTCCATCTCTGCTGTAGCATGTTTTATAACTGAATCACCATTCTTCTATATAAGGCATGCAAGGGGAAGACGGCTCTGTTAGAATCTGAAGGGTTACAAACCAGGTCTTTGCAAAAGATCCAGACGCCAGGAGGTAATAAACCAACCTCCATTTTTCATAGATACTGCTCCAGCATAGAGAAACCCAACTCCTACTGATAATAAGCAAATTCCAGTGGCCAAAGAACTAGTCCGCTCCAGTCCAGCAAAAGAATGTCAATTCCATTCTAAGAAGCGTGTGCGTATCCTCGCATCATGAAATTTTATAGCATTCTGATCATATTTTCTACATGTTTCTTACCCATCTCTCTTTTAGAAAATAAGGTTAAATGATAGAAGACTTCCTCCATTGGGATCGTATTCGAGGAAAATATCTTGCAGGAATTCTCTGTGCTCCAATGCTGATGTAATTACCTGTTGTATATCACTATATTTTTACATCAACATGTATTTTGTTAATCGATGTGAATCTAACCTTTATCTGATCTAAAATTAGTTGTAGCAAAATGTTAAAGGCGCCAATGTTGATTTTTGTAAGGAAAACTGCCTGGTAGTTTTGCATACTGAGCTGCATGAATGTACTATCTCATATCACGCACATTACTGAATTGTAGTGCTTATCTGGTTACCCATTCATTCATTGTGTCAATGTTGCTTTCGTACTACCTTACCTGGCTGATGATAGCTGTGCCATATTGTGTTAATTTGGTGTAGGCTACTTGCCCAAACGTTCGTTTTGTCAATGTTGCTTTCCTATTATTTGACTTGGCCAATGATAGCAATGCTAGTGTGTTAATTTTGTGCAGGCTGCTGAAGATAAGAAGACAAACTTTGAAAACAGCAAGGCAACCCCATTGTTTCTTTCCAATAAATCTAGGCTAGGTAATGTGGCAATAACTCATGATTAATCTGTTTGGTTCCCGTCCTAATTTATGTTATGATGCAGTCGTCGAGACACTCTCCACTATCAATAATATAAGCCTGCCAAAATCGCCATCTGAATCTGTTCAGTATCCTCTGTCTCGAATGCAACAGAATAAATGTATGTTTGTGAACCAATTAATGGCTGAAGAAATGATGGAAAGGGTGGATGAATCAGAGGTGCAGAGTCATGTGACACAACAACTGATCAATGTTTTCAGAGACGGTGTAGCAAAGCAGAAAGAACTTACCCACATGCTTATGGGCGTCATCTGTGCTGAGGTTGCAGATTGTGACGTTGTAGATGGTTAGGTTCTGCTCATTTATTTGCACTGGCATCAATCTTTGATTGCCGAGTGGATGTAATTTCCTGTAATATATGCTGGATGTGCAACGTTATTCCCTGTATGCCGTACCTTTGCGTGATCGGTTTTGGTCCTGTGCATAATTGCTCGTCGTAATGGGCTCAAATTATCTAATTTGGCCTAACGACATGTACGAACTTTAGTGGGCCCATTAAGTTAATGGGCCGTCACTAGGCCGAAAGTTAATGGTCGGCCCTCTTACCTCCCGGGTTGTTAACAGGCTGACATCGAAGCTGGCAACAGGTGGCCCCAGTTTATTTCACGGGCCGTTAACAGGCCGTTACTAAGTTTGGGCTACATATGGCCCAACTATACTGTAGGCCTTTAGCAGGCCGAAACAGACAGCAGGCTTGTACTGGACCATGAAGACCATGGGCCGCTAAGAAGCCGAAAGTCAGGTCGTATTGTAAATGGCCCAACTGTGTTGTGGGCCTTTAGCAGGCCAAAAGGGAAACTGGGCTGGTATTGGACCATGAAGGGCATGGGCCGTTAAAAGGCCAAAACTAAGGTCCGACTACAAATGGCCCAACTAATTTATGGTCCATTAACAGGCCGAAAGGCACACAGGGCCGGGAATTGGCCCAACACTTAAATGGGTCGCTAAAAGTCCAAAACTCAGGTCCGACTACAAATAGCCCAACTGATTTATGGGCCGTCAACAGGCTGAAAGTGACACTGGGCTAGAAAATTGGCCCAACACTTAAATGGGCCACTAAAAGGCCGAAACTCAGGTCCGACAACAAATGGCCCATCAGATTTATGGGCCGTCAATAGGCTGAAAGACACACCGGGCCTGAAACTAGCCCAACATTTAAATGGGTCGCTAAAAGGCCGAAAGATGTACATCCTGAAAATTGGCCCATCCATTAAACGGGCCGTTTACAGGCCGAAATCTCATCTAGCCGATATTGAGCCCAGATATATAGCGGGCTGTGAACGGGCTCGAACTGACGATGGGCTGCAATGGTGTCAAATCTTTAACGGGCCGTTGACGGGCCGAATTATCACATCTCGTATGGGCCATGGGCTTAAATGGACCTGACACAAGTAGGCCTTATATGGGCTGGCCTGCTAATTTTTACTGGGCCGACCTTTTCACAGGAATGGGCCTCTGTTGGGACATGCCACGTGTCGACGTATCATAGGCGTCTTCCGTCCAATGAGTGGATGACATCTGTCCCAACGGTGAGCCGACACGTGTTTCCTCTAGCCAATGATGATTTTACACGTGAAAATCCCCATTGGTCGGGGCTGTTAACGGGTTATCGGATCCAAAACCTGACCCGATAGCTTAACGGCGTTCCGTTATGGTGGATGCCACGTGTTGGTCACCCTGGACGAAAGCACTTCTGTGACGCGCGATTTATCGTCATGGAAGTGGACACTTCCGTGATGATAATTTTGGTAATGTCATGGAACACTTCTACGACAACACAGGTATGACTATCTTGATTCTGTCATAAATTTGTCATGGATGTACATGCATGACAAAAAACGCGACCTACTGTGACAAACACGTATCATCACGGAAGTGTATTTTTTTGTAGTGTTTGTTCATCAGCCATCTGAACCGGTTCTTGATGTTCCACCCGTGATTCCTAACTTTCCTATCAATCAAGCCAATGATGACTCTTTGAATCCTGAAGCCTCAAGCCCTATTAAGACGGCTAACGCACAAGATGATGATGTAGTGATCACCAAGACCGGCTTTAAACAGCCGGGAAGACCTACTGCCCTGGCCAAGCACTCTGCCAAGGAAGAACACTTTGAGCAGTGAAGTGCGACTTGATGTCACCAATTATTCTCAACTGAGCATTGGTGAAATATATTCTGGCTTTCTCAGTCAAGTACACAGCAGTTGTGAGCTTGAAGTTGACATGGTGAAGCAGATGCACCAAAAATTTGAGGTATCAGCTCCTCCATTCATTAAGTTATGCATATCCTACCAGCCCCCAAGTCTACTGTTTATGATGAATTTTGAATAGGATGTAAACTTGATTACCATGAACATAAATAACAACTGTTGACAGAATCCTTTTGAAATCTAGCTTAAAGCTTCCAGTTTAAAATAGATATGTCTTAATTTGCACTGAACCCGTAGCCCCCAAGGGCCGGTTTAATCAGCATGAATGAGTTGGTCCTTTAAACTCTTGTGTAGAAGACAATACTTACTTGCGTAGTTCTCATGAGCCGGCTATGATTGTGTTTAGCACAACCGGGTCACTGTACATGAGTAGTCTTTTTCAGTAGACATTAACCCCCAAGTGCCAAGTGTTGTTGCTTGCAAAAGGCTTGGGACTTCAGGTTTGTAACTGACTTATGATTTTGACCCGGTGTATGTATAGACCACCACTGCTCAACTTCAACCAGAGCTATCTGACTTGAAGACTCATATGGAGCTACAAGAATCTGAGACTCAAAAGGCAAACTCAAAGTTCGAATTCAGTGTGTCTGAAGAAGAAATATTGAAAGCCGGCTATGAAGTTGAAAACAGCGCCTGTGCTGAAGAGAAGATTGCCTTAACACAACGGGCTGAAAAGGCAGAGGCGGCTCTCCAGGAAGTGACCACTGAACTAACTAACTTAAAACGCCAGGTGTCTCAGATGGTGTCTGCTATCTTTGGTAAGTCGCCTTATGACTGTCAAATTTGAATACCATCCTTGATGATAGAAACCGCTTTTTAATCCATCCATAACTGTTATGCAGGCCAAGAAGCACCAATCTCAACCAAAATAAGCTTGTGAAGCTGAAGGCAGTTTACACACTAGTGGAGTAGCTTTACACTGGTGTTCAGCGCGCATTGGCCACAATTTCTCCAGCTAATGAAGCCCCCACTCTCTTGGTTGATGTGTTAAGGAAGCTTTCCATTCTGCCTGAGAGGTTTAGTGAGATGAAGCAATCATCTGCAAGAGCCGGAGCTATGACTGCTTTAAGCTGGGCCAAAGCATGGATACCGAAGCTAGACCCGGCCGATATCTCTATCGGGTATCCAAGCTTTAAGGAGGACAGCACCGCGTTTGACAAGAAAGACTTTGCTGCTTGCGTGAAGGATATATGTCCTCTGGCCAGTCTGATTGCCAATGAGACAGACCTCACCAAGTATCAACCGGCTTATGACTTGGAAAATCAGAAGATGCCAATGCCGTCTTACAAAGTTAAGGCCCTTATCCCCCCAATCCGTAAGCACACTTTTGCTCCTAAAGTTGACCCGTCCAAGCTTATTGATGATGAAGCTGAGTTCCAAGCATTGAGTGGCATTGACTGGTCATCACCAACCTTCCAGGAAATAGAAGAGGGCGAAGAAGCAGAGAGCGATGACCCGGAAGCGTCAGGCCATCAAGAAGATTGATCCGCTGGGTGGCTCATATTTGTGATCTTCTGAAAAAAAATAGTTATCATTTTGACTATTTGGAGTCATGTAATAAGGTAGCAATGACTTTGCTCTATCGTGCCATCATGCACGTTTACGCTGTGCTCAACATTGTTCAGCCGCCACTTGGTAATTATCTTTTTAGACTTATCCTGATGTTAACTGGTGCAGATGAAAAATTTGAATTATCCTGCACACAAGTAGATCATAAGAATCCTTGGCGGTTTACCGCAGGACAGGTCATAATACCTTACATATAACTACTGATGTTTAAAACAGTTTATTGATAAGGCTGGTTTAACCAGAATATAGACATATTAACAATATTGTACCTTTGATATTGAATCGTACTGCCGGTTTACGAGACCTGTGCAGTAAGGGTGAGCACCCAAAGCTTTTAGGATCCAATACTTCCAAGTGCTCGATAGTACTATGCATGGGCGACTTGTCGCCTCTTAGTAAGCCAGGTAATAGAAACCACGGGTAAGCTTCAAATATGAGCTGTGAGAGTGAAGGCTGTATAACCGGAATCACTTTAATCAAAAAGCAAGATAGTATCAAGAAGAACCGATTTTTTTTCTTCAAAAGATCAAGCCAAATGACAAAAACGAGGCTATGGTACGAATGTGACCAGGAAGCCAAACCAAAAGGGTTAACAGCTATTATTCGGATACGATCAGGAAGCCCCCAAATGGTTTTTGGCATTGCACCGATCAAAGGGGTACCGACAACTATGATTCGAATACGATCAGGAAGCCCCCAGTGACCAAAGTATTTAATGGCTATGATTTGAATACGATCAATAAGTCGGACCAAGAGGGTTAACAGTTGTGATTCGAATACGATCCAGCCCCCAAGTGATCTAAGTGTTTAACGGCTATGGTTCGAATACGACCAGGAAGCTGGACCAAAGGGGTTAATAGATATTATTCGAATACAATCAAGCCCCCAATGATCATGGAATTATAATGACGAAGACACATGATTGTTGAAGATGAAAAAACAGAGGCCCTGCTTTATTATAATCATCATAATATATACATCATCAAAAAATGTGTACATCATCAGAGCCTATGGCTCAAGTGTAGTAAGGCCGAAGATGAGCAATATTTCACGGCCGGCGGGTCTCCTCCTCCGACTTACGTGAGTCTTTGTGCTCTCGAATATCGTTAAGGTAGTATGACCCATTGTTAAAGTTCTTGCTAACCACAAAGGGCCCTTCCCAAGGTGGGGATAACTTGTGCATATCAACTTGATCATGGATGAGCCGAAGCACCAAATCACCTTCCTAAAAGGTTCTGGACTTAACTCGGCGGCTGTGGTAACGACGCAGATCTTGTTGGTAAATTGCCGAGCGATCCGCCACAAGGTCACGCTCCTCATCTAACAGGTCAAGTGTGTCCTGGCATGCTTGTTCATTACCAGCTTCCACGTAGGCCGCCACACGGGGCGAGTCATGATGGATATCACTAGGAAGAACCGCCTCTGCTCCATAAACCATGAAGAAAGGCGTATAACCCGTAGACCTGTTGGGGTTGTATTGATACTCCATAGCACGGAAGGTAACTCTTCCACCCAACAACCCGGCGTCCTTTACAACGGAACCATAAGTCAGGGCTTGATGCCTCTCAGAATTTCTTGATTGGCTCTTTCAGCTTGACCATTGGATTGAGGGTGAGCCACTGACGAAACGTCAAGTCGAATATGCTCACGTTGACAAAACTCTTTCATAGCACCCTTGGACAGATTAGTGCCATTATCAGTTATGATACTGTGGGGAAAACCAAAGTGGAAGATCACCTTTTTAATGAATTGAACTGCCGTTGTCGCGTCACACTTACTGACCGGTTCTGCTTCAACCCACTTTGTAAATTTGTCAACTGCCACCAAGAGGTGGGTCTTATTATCCTTGGACCTTTTAAAAGGCCCAACCATATCAAGCCCCCAAACTACAAACGGCCAGGTAATTGGAATCATCCTCAATTCTTGAGCCGACACATGAGCTCGCCGTGAAAATTTCTGACAACTATCACATTTACTAACCAAATCCTCTGCATCAGCATGAGCCGTCGGCCAATAAAATTCATGACGAAAAGCTTTGGGCACAAGGGACTTTGAACCGGCATGGTGACCATAGTCTCCTTCATGAATCTAACGAAGAATCTCACGGCCTTCCTCAGGAGAGACGCAACGCAGAAATGCCCCAGTGACACTGCGATGGTGTAACTCACCATTGGCAATTGTCATTGACTTAGACCGCCGGGTTATCTGCCTGGCCAGAGTTTCATCCTCAGGTAACTCGCTCCGGGTCATATAAGCCAAATATGGTACTATCCAATCTGGATAGCGTGAAGAGCCGCCACCAATTGCGCCTCTAGGTCAGGAACAACCAAATCTTCCTCTGTAGGCAATTTGACAGAGGGGTTATGCAGAATATACAAGAAAGTGTTTGGTGGCACCGACTTACGTTGAGACCCCAACCGGCTTCAGGCATCATCCGCCTCATTTTTCCTGCGATCGCTGTGTTCCACTTGATAACCCTTGAAGTGACCGGCAATAGCATCAACTTCGCGGCGATAAGCCGCCATGAGTGGATCCTTAGAATCCCATGTGCCCGAGACTTGTTGAGCCACCAAATCTGAGTCGCCAAAACATCTCACCCGGCATAAGTTCATCTCCTTAGCCATCCGAAGACCATGGAGCAAGGCTTCGTACTCAGCTGCATTGTTAGTACAGGGAAACATCAACCTTAGAACATAACAAAACTTGTCACCTCGAGGGGAAGCTAAGACAACTCCAGCCCTCGAGCCCTCCAATTGCCTGGACCCATCAAAGTGAATAGTCCAATATGTGTTATCTGGCTTCTCTTCAGGCATCTGCAGCTCTATCCAGTCATTAATGAAATCCACCAGTGCTTGAGACTTTATGGCAGTGCGACGCATGTACTTCAAACCATGAGGCCCAAGCTCAATGGCCCACTTGGCTACCCGCCCTGTGGCTTCTCTGTTTTGAATAATATCCCCTAAGAGAGCAGAACTGACCACGGTGATGGGATGACCCAGAAAATATTGTTTAAGTTTCCAGCTGGCCATGAACACCCCATAAATGAGCTTTTGCCAATGTGGATACCTCTGCTTGGACTCAATAAGCACCTCACTGATGTAGTAAACTGGCCGTTGAACCAGATATTCCTTGCCAGCCTCCTTCTGTTCCACCACAATGGCTACACTGACGGCACGAGTGTGCTACGCCTTGAGCTTGCGTTGGTTTTCCTTGAAGAGGAAAGGGTGATGCAGCAATAGTAGCGTAAGTATTTCCCTCAGTTTTTGAGAACCAAGGTATCAATCCAGTAGGAGGCTCCTCAAAAGTCCCACGCACCTACACAAACAAACAAGAACTCGCAACCAACGCAATAAAGGGGTTGTCAATCCCTTCACGACCACTTGCGATAAAAGTAGATTGAAATCTTATATGATAAAAGATAGACCCGGGGCCATAGGCTTCACTAGTGGCTTCTCTCAAGATAGCATAAGTATTACGGTGGGTGAACAAATTACTGTCGAGCAATTGATAGAAAAGCGAATAATTATGAGATTATCTAGGCATGATCATGTATATAGGCATCATGTCCGTGACAAGTAGATCGACTCCTGCCTGCATCTACTACTATTACTCCACACATCGACCGCTAGCCAGCATGCATCTAGAGTATTAAGTTCATAAAGAATAGAGTAATGCATTAAGAAAGATGACATGATGTAGAGGGATAAACTCATACAATATGATATAAACCCCATCTTTTTATCCTCAATGGAAACAATACAATACATGCCTTGCTGCCCCTGCTGTCACTGGGAAAGGACACCACAAGATTGAACCCAAAGCTAAGCACTTCTCCCATTGCAAGAAAGATCAATCTAGTAGGCCAAACCATACTGATAATTCGAAGAGACTTGCAAAGATAACTTAATCACACATAAAAGAATTCAGCGGAGATTCAAATATTTCTCATAGATAAACTTGATCATAAACCCACAATTCATCGGATCTCGACAAACACACCGCAAAAGAGTTACATTGAATAGGTCTCCAAGAAGATCGAGGAGAACATGGTATTGAGATTCAGAGAGAGAGAAGAAGCCATCTTGCTAATAACTATGGACCCAAATGTCTGTGGTAAGCTACTCACAACTCATCGGTGAGGCTATGGTGTTGATGTAGAAGCCCTCCATGGTTGATTCCTCCTCCGACGGAGTGCCTGTGAAGGCTCCAAGATGGGATCTCGCGGATACAGAAGGTTAAGGCGGTGAAATTAGTTTTTCGTGGTCGCTTCTGATGTTTTCGGGGTACATGGGTATATATAGGAGGAAGAAGTAGGTCGGTGGACGCCCGAGGGGCCCACGAGACAGGGTGCGCGCCCAGTAGGGGGGCGCACCCTCCACCCTCGTGGCCGCCTCATTTATTTCTTGACTTCCACTCCAAGTCCTTTGGATCGTGTTTGTTCCAAAAATATCTCTCCCGAAGGTTTCATCCCGTTTGAACTCCGTTTGATATTCCTTTTCTTCGAAACACTAAAATAGGCAAAAAAACAGCAATTCGGGTTGGGCCTCCGGTTAGTAGGTTAGTCCCAAGAATGATATAGAAGTGTAAATTAAAGCCCATAAACATCCAAAACAGGTAATAAAATAACATGGAACAATCAAAAATTATAGATACGTTGGAGACGTGTCAAGCATCCCCAAGCTTAATTCCTGCTCGTCCTCGAGTAGGTAAATGATAAAAACAGAATTTTTGAAGTGGAATGCTACCTAGCATAATTCTCAATGTAATTTTCTTTATTGTGGCATGATTGTTCAGATTCGAATGATTCAAGATAAAAGCTTATAAAACATAAAAATAATAATACTCGAAGCATACTAACAAATAATCATGTCTTATCAAAATAGCATAGCCAAAGAAAGCTTATCCCTACAAATTCATATAGTTAGGCCATGCTTCATTTTCATTACCCAATATACTCCCATCATGCACAACCCCGGTTTCAGCCAAGCAATTGGTTCATACTTTTTAACGCGCTTCAGCTTTTTCAACTCTTACGCAATACATGAGCACAAGCCATGGACATAGCACTATATGTGGTATATGGTGGTGGTTGTGAAGACAAAAAAGGGAGAAGATAGTCTCACATCAACTAGGTGTATCAACGGGCTATGGAGATGCCCATCAATAGATATCAATGTGAGTGAGTAGGGATTGCCATGCAACGGATGCACTAGAGCTATAAATATATGAAAGCTCAACAAAAGAAACTAAGTGGGTGTGCATCCAACTTGCTTGCTCATGAAGACCTAGGGCATTTTGAGGAAGCCCATCATTGGAATATACAAGCCAAGTTCTATAATGAAAAATTCCCACTAGTATATGAAAGTGACAAGACAAGAGACTCTCTATCATGAAGATCATAGTGCTATTTTGAAGCACAAGTGTAGAAAAGAGATAGTAGTATTGTCCCTTCTCTCTTTTTATCTCATTTAAAAAAAAATATTTGGCTTTTCTCCTTTTTTTGGACTTTCTCTTTTTTTATTTGGTGGGCTCTTTGGCCTCTTATTTTATTTTATTTTTATTTTAAAGTACGAAGTCTCATCCCGACTTGTGGGGGAATCATAGTCTTCATCATCCTTTCCTCACTTGGGACAATTCTCTAATAATGAAGATCATCACACTTTTATTAATTTACAACTCGAGAATTACAACTCAACACCAAGAACAAAATATGACTCTATGTGAATGCCTCCGGCAGTGTACCAGGATATGCAATGAATCAAGAGTGACATGTATGAAAATTATGAGGGTGGCCTTGCCACAAATACGATGTCAACTACATGATCATGCAAAGAGCAATATGACAATGATGGAACATGTCATAATAACGGAATGGTGGAAAGTTGCATGGCAATATATCTCGGAATGGCTATGGAAATGCCATAATAGGTAGGTATGGTGGCTGTTTTGAGGAAGGTAAATAATGGGTGCATGATACCGGCGAAAGTTACGTGGTATAATAGAGGCTAGCAAAGTGGATAGGTGAGTGTGCGTATTGTTGGGGAACGTAGTAATTTCAAAAAATTTCCTACGCACACGCAAGATCATGGTGATGCATAGCAACGAGAGGGGAGAGTTTTGTCTACGTACCCTCGTAGACCGAAGCGGAAGCGTTGAAGCAACGTAGAGGAAGTAGTCGTACGTCCTCCCGGTCCAACCGATCCAAGCACCGTTACTCCGGCACCTCCTAGTTCTTGACACGCGTACAACTCGATGACGCACCCTCGATCTCCAATCCAGTAGAGGCTCCGAGGGGGAGTTCCGTCAGCACGACGGCGTGGTGACGATCTTGATGTTCTCCTGTCGCAGGGCTTCGCCTAAGCACCGCTACAATATGATCGAGGTGTAATATCGTGGAGGGGGGCACCGCACACGGCTAGGGAACGATCAATGATCAACTTGTGTGCTCTAGGGTGCCCCATACCCCCGTATATAAAGGAGGGAGGGAGGAGGTGGCCGGCCTCAAGGGGGCACGCCATAGGGAGGGGGAAACCTACTCCAACTAGGTTTCCCTCTCTTTTCCTTATCTTATTTGGAGGGGGAAGGAAGGAGTACTAGTATTAGGAAGTAGTACTAGTAGTAGAAAGGAAGAGAAGGGGGAAGGAGAAAGGAAAGGGGGGCCGGCCCCCCTCCCCAATTCGGATTGGGCTTGGGGGGGGGGGGCGCCCCCCTCCCTTGCTCCTTCTCTCTTCCTCCTACATGGGCCCAATAAGGCCCATATACCTCCCGGGGGGTTCCGGTAACCTCCCGGAGCTCCAAACTTCACCGGAACCTTTCCGGTGTCCAAATATATCTGTCCAATATATCAATCTTTATGTCACAACCATTTCGAGACTCCTCGTCATCTCTGTGATCATATCCGGGACTCCGAACAACCTTCGGTACATCACAATACATAAACTCATAATATAACTGTCATCGAAACCTTAAGCGTGCGGACCCTACGGTTCGAGAACAATGTAGACATGACCGAGACATGTCTCCGGTCAATAACCAATAGCGGGCTGGATGCCCATATTGGTTCCTTCATATTCTACGAAGATCTTTATCGGTCAAACTGCACAACAACATACGTTGTTCCCTTTGTCATCGGTATGTTACTTGCCCGAGATTCGATCGTCGGTATCCAATACCTAGTTCAATCTCGTTACTGGAAAGTCTCTTTACTCGTTCCGTAATACATCATCTCACAACTTACTCATTAGTTGAAATGCTTGCAAGGCTTAAGTGATGTGTATTACCGAGAGGGCCCAGAGATACCTCTCCGACATTCGGAGTGACAAATCCTAATCTCGAAATACGCCAACTCAACAAGTACCTTCGGAGACACCTGTAGAGCACCTTTATAATCACCCAGTTACGTTGTGATGTTTGGTAGCACACAAAGTGTTCCTCCGGTAAACGGGAGTTGCATAATCTCATAGTCATAGGAACATGTATAAGTCATGAAGGAAGCAATAGCAACATACTAAACGATCGTGTGCTAAGCTAACGGAATGGGTCATGTCAATCAGATCATTCAACTAATGATGTGACCTTGTTAATCAAATAACAACTCCTTGTTCATGGTTAGGAAACATAACCATCTTTGATTAACAAGCTAGTCAAGTAGAGGCATACTAGTGACACTCTGTTTGTCTATATATTCACACATGTATTATGTTTCCGGTTAATACAATTCTAGCATGAATAATAAACATTTATCATGATATGAGGAAATAAATAATAACTTTATTATTGCCTCCAGGGCATATTTCGTTCAGTCTCCCACTTGCACTAGAGTCAATAATCTAGATTACACAGTAATGATTCTAACACCCATGGAGTCTTGGTGTTGATCATGTTTTGCTCGTGGAAGAGGCTTAGTCAACGGGTCTGCAACATTCAGATCCGTATGTATCTTGCAAATCTCTATGTCTCCCACCTGGACTAGATCCTGGATGGAATTGAAGCGTCTCTTGATGTGCTTGGTTCTCTTGTGAAATATGGATTCCTTCGCTAAGGCAATCGCTCCAGTATTGTCACAAAAGATTTTCATTGGATCCGATGCACTAGGTATGACACCTAGATCGGATATGAACTCCTTCATCCAGACTCCTTCATTGGCTGCTTCCGAAGCAGCTATGTATTCCGCTTCACATGTAGATCCCGCCATGATGCTTTGCTTTGAACTGCACCAACTGACAGCTCCACCGTTTAATGTAAACACGTATCCGGTTTGCGATTTAGAATCGTCCGGATCAGTGTCAAAGCTTGCATCAACGTAACCATTTACGATGAGCTCTTTGTCACCTCCATATACGAGAAACATATCCTTAGTCCTTTTCAGGTATTTCAGGATGTTCTTGACCGCTATCCAGTGATCCACTCCTGGATTACTTTGGTACCTCCCTGCTAGACTTATAGCAAGGCACACATCAGGTCTGGTACACAGCATTGCATACATGATAGAGCCTATGGCTGAAGCATAGGGAACACTTTTCGTTTTCTCTCTATCTTCTGCAGTGGTCGGGCTTTGAGTCTTACTCAACTTCACACCTTGCAATACAGGCAAGAACCCTTTCTTTGCTTGATCCATTTTGAACTTCTTCAAAACTTTGTCAAGGTATGTGCTTTGTGAAAGTCCAGTTAGGCGTCTTGATCTATCTCTATAGATCTTAATGCCCAATATGTAAGCAGCTTTACCGAGGTCTTTCATTGAAAAACTTTTATTCAAGTATCCCTTTATGCTATCCAGAAATTCTATATCATTTCCAATCAATAATATGTCATCCACATATAATATTAGAAATGCTACAGAGCTCCCACTCACTTTCTTGTAAATACAGGCTTCTCCAAAAGTCTGTATAAAACCAAATGCTTTGATCACACTATCAAAACGTTTATTCCAACTCCGAGAGGCTTGCACCAGTCCATAAATGGAACGTTGGAGCTTGCACACTTTGTTAGCTCCCTTTGGATCGATAAAACCTTCTGGTTGCATCATATACAACTCTTCTTCCAGAAATCCATTCAGGAATGCAGTTTTTACATCCATTTGCCAAATTTCATAATCATAAAAATGCGGCAATTGCTAACAAGATTCGGACAGACTTAAGCATCGCTACGGGTGAGAAGGTCTCATCGTAGTCAACCCCTTGAACTTGTCGAAAACCTTTTGCAACAAGTCGAGCTTTGTAGACAGTAACATTACCGTCAGCGTCAGTCTTCTTCTTGAAGATCCATTTATTCTCAATTGCTTGCCGACCATTGGGCAAGTCAACCAAAGTCCATACTTTGTTCTCATACATGGATCCCTTCTCAGATTTCATGGCTTCAAGCCATTTTGCGGAATCTGAGCTCACCATCGCTTCTTCATAGTTCGTAGGTTCATCATGATCTAGTAGCATGACTTCCAGAATAGAATTACCGTACCACTCTGGTGCGGATCTTACTCTGTTCGACCTACGTGGTTCTGTATTAACTTGATCTGAAGTTCTATGATCATTATCATCAACTTCCTCACTAGTTGGTTTTGACGTCACAGAAACCGGTTCCTGTGATGTATTATTTTCCAACAAGGGAGTAGGTACAATTACCTCATAAAGTTCTACTTTCCTCCCACTCACTTCTTTCGAGAGAAACTCCTTCTCTAGAAAGGATCCATTCTTAGCAACGAATGTCTTGCCTTCGGATCTGTGATAGAAGGTGTACCCAACTGTCTCCTTTGGGTATCCTATGAAGACACATTTCTCCGATTTGGGTTCGAACTTATCAGGTTGAAGCTTTTTCACATAAGCATCGCAAACCCAAACTTTAAGAAACGACAACTTTGGTTTCTTGCCAAACCATAGTTCATAAGGTGTCGTCTCAACGGATTTCGACGGTGCCCTATTTAACGTGAATGTGGCTGTCTCTAGAGCATAACCCCAAAACGATAGCGGTAAATCTGTAAGATACATCATAGACTGCACCATATCAAGTAAAGTATGATTACGACGTTCGGACACACCATTACGCTGTGGTGTTCCAGGTGGCGTGAGTTGTGAAACTATTCCACATTGTTTTAAGTGTAAACCAAACTCGTAACTCAAATATTCTCCTCCATGATCAGATCGTAGAAACTTTATTTTCTTGTTACGATGATTTTCAACTTCACTCTGAAATTCTTTGAACTTTTCAAATGTTTCAGACTTATGCTTCATTAAGTAGATATACCCATATCTGCTTAAATCATCTGTGAAGGTGAGAAAATAACGATATCCGCCACGAGCTTCAACATTCATTGGACCACATACATCTGTATGTATGATTTCCAACAAATCTGTTGCTCTCTCCATAGTACCGGAGAACGGCGTTTTGGTCATCTTGCCCATGAGGCACGGTTCGCAAGTACCAAGTGATTCATAATCAAGTGGTTCCAAAAGTCCATCAGTATGGAGTTTTTCTTCATGCGCTTTATACCGATATGACCCAAACGGCAGTGCCACAAATAAGTTGCACTATCATTATCAACTTTGCATCTTTTGGCTTCAACACTATGAATATGTGTATCACTACTATCGAGATTCATCAAAAATAGACCACTCTTCAGGGGTGCATGACCATAAAAAATATTACTCATATAAATAGAACAACCATTATTCTCTGATTTAAATGAATAACCGTCTCGCATCAAACAAGATCCAGATATAATGTTCATGCTCAACGCTGGCACCAAATAACAATTAGGTCTAATACTAATCCCGAAGGTAGATGTAGAGGTAGCGTGCCAACCGCGATCACATCGACTTTGGAACCATTTCCCACGCGCATCGTCACCTCGTCCTTTGCCAGTGTTCGCTTAATCCGTAGTCCCTGTTTCGAGTTGCAAATATTAGCAACAGAACCAGTATCAAATACCCAGGTGCTACTGCGAGCTCTAGTAAGGTACACATCAATAACATGTATATCACATATACCTTTGTTCACTTTGCCATCCTTCTTATCCGCCAAATACTTGGGGCAGTTCCGCTTCCAGTGACCAGTCTGCTTGCAGTAGAAGCACTCAGTTTCAGGCTTAGGTCCAGACTTGGGTTTCTTCTCTTGAGCAGCAACTTGTTTGCTGTTCTTCTTGAAGTTCCCCTTCTTCTTCCCTTTGCCCTTTTTCTTGAAACTAGTGGTCTTGTTAACCATCAACACTTGATGCTCCTTCTTGATTTCTACCTCCGCATCCTTTAGCATTGCGAAGAGCTCGGGAATCGTCTTATCCATCCCTTGCATATTATAGTTCATCACGAAGCTCTTGTAGCTTGGTGGAAGTGATTGGAGAATTCTGTCAATGACGCTATCATCCGGAAGAGTAACTCCCAGTTGAATCAAGTGATTACAATACCCAGACATCTTGAGTATGTGCTCACTGACAGAACTATTCTCCTCCATCTTGCAGCTATAGAACTTATTGGAGACTTCATATCTCTCAATCCGGGCATTCTTCTGGAATATCAACTTCAACTCCTGAAACATCTCATATGCTCCATGACGTTCAAAACGTCGTTGAAGTCCCGGTTCTAAGCCGTAAAGCATGGCACATTGAACTATGGAGTAGTCATCAGCTTTGCTCTGCCAGACGTTCTTAACGTCGTCAGTTGCATCAGCAGCAGGCCTGGCACCCAGCGGTGCTTCCAGGACGTAATTTTTCTGTGCAGCAATGAGGATAATCCTCAAGTTACGGACCCAGTCCGCGTAGTTGCTACCATCATCTTTCAACTTAGCTTTCTCAAGGAACGCATTAAAATTCAACGGAACAACAGCACGGGCCATCTATCTACAAACAACATAGACAAGCAAGATACTATCAGGCACTAAGTTCATGATAAATTTTAGTTCAAGTAATCATATTATTTAAGAACTCCCACTTAGACAGACATCTCTCTAGTCATCTAAGTGATCATGTGATCCAAATCAACTAAACCATAACCGATCATCACGTGAAATGGAGTAGTTTTCAATGGTGAACATCTTATGTTGATCATATCTACTATATGATTCACGCTCGACCTTTCGGTCTCCGTGTTCCGAGGCCATATCTGCATATGCTAGGCTCGTCAAGTTTAACCTGAGTATTCTGCGTGTGCAAAACTGGCTTGCACCCATTGTAGATGGACGTAGAGCTTATCACACCCGATCATCACGTGGTGTCTGGGCACGACGAACTTTGGCAACGGTGCACACTCAGGGAGAACACTACTTGATAATGTTTAGTGAGAGATCATCTTAAAATGCTACCGTCAATCAAAGCAAGATAAGATGCATAAAGGATAAACATCACATGCAATCAATATAAGTGATATGATATGGCCATCATCTTCTTGTGCTTGTGATCTCCATCTCCGAAGCACCATCATGATCACCAGCGTCACCGGCGCGACACCTTGATCTCCATCGTAGCATCGTTGTCGTTTACGCCATCTATTGCTTCTACGACTATCGCTACCGCTTAGTGATAAAGTAAAGCAATTACAGGGCGTTTGCATTTCATACCATAAAGTGACAACCATATGGCTCCTGCCAGTTGCCGATAACTTCGGTTACAAAACATGATCATCTCATACAATAAAATATAGCATCATGTCTTGGCCATATCACATCACAACATGCCCTGCAAAAACAAGTTAGACGTCCTCTACTTTGTTGTTGCAAGTTTTACGTGGCTGCTACAGGCTTAAGCAAGAACCAATCTCACCTACGCATCAAAACCACAACGATAGTTTGTCAAGTTGATGCTGTTTTAACCTTCGCAAGGACCGGGCATAGCCACACTCGGTTCAACTAAAGTTGGAGAAACTGACACCCGCTAGTCACCTGTGTGCAAAGCACGGCGGTAAAACCAGTCTCGCGTAAGCGTACGCGTAATGTCGGTCCGGGCCGCTTCACACAACAATACCGCCGAACCAAAGTATGACATGCTGGTAAGCAGTATGACTTATATTGTCCACAACTCACTTGTGTTCTACTCGTGCATATAACATCAAACCATAAAAAAACCTGGCTCTGATACCACTGTTGGGGAACGTAGTAATTTCAAAAAAATTCCTACGCACACGCAAGATCATGGTGATGCATAGCAACGAGAGGGGAGAGTGTTGTCTACGTACCCTCGTAGACCGAAGCGGAAGCATTAACGCAACGTAGAGGAAGTAGTCGTACGTCCTCCCGGTCCAACCGATCCAAGCACCGTTACTCCGGCACCTCCGAGTTCTTGACACGCGTACAGCTCGATGACGCACCCTTGATCTCCAATCCAGTAGAGGCTCCGAGGGGGAGTTCCGTCAGCACGACGGCGTGGTGACGATCTTGATGTTCTCCTGTCGCAGGGCTTTGCCTAAGCACCGCTACAATATGATCGAGGTGTAATATCGTGGAGGGGGGCACCGCACACGGCTAGGGAACGATCAATGATCAACTTGTGTGCTCTAGGGTGCCCCCCTACCCCCGTATATAAAGGAGGGAGGGAGGAGGTGGCCGGCCTCAAGGGGGCGCGCCATAGGGAGGGGGAAACCTACTCCAAGTAGGTTTCCCTCTCTTTTCCTTATCTTATTTGGAGGGGGAAGGAAGGAGTACTAGTATTAGGAAGTAGTACTAGTAGTAGAAAGGAAGAGAAGGGGGAAGGAGAAAGGAAAGGGGGGGCCGGCCCCCCTCCCCAATTCGGATTGGGCTTGGAGGGGCGCGCCCCCTCCCTTGCTCCTTCTCTCTTCCTCCTACATGGGCCCAATAAGGCCCATATACCTCCCGGGGGGTTCCGGTAACCTCCCGGAGCTCCAAACTTCTCCGGAACCTTTCGGGTGTCCAAATATATCTGTCCAATATATCAATCTTTATGTCTCGACCATTTCGAGACTCCTCGTCATGTCCGTGATCATATCCGGGACTCCGAACAACCTTCGGTACATCAAAATACATAAACTCATAATATAACTGTCATCGAAACCTTAAGCGTGCGGACCCTACGGTTCGAGAACAATGTAGACATGACCGAGACATGTCTCCGGTCAATAACCAATAGCGGGACCTGGATGCCCATATTGGTTCCTACATATTCTACGAAGATCTTTATCGGTCAAACCGCACAACAACATACGTTGTTCCCTTTGTCATCGGTATGTTACTTGCCCGAGATTCGATCGTCGGTATCCAATACCTAGTTCAATCTCGTTACCGGCAAGTCTCTTTACTCGTTCCGTAATACATCATCTCACAACTAACTCATTAGTTGAAATGCTTGCAAGGCTTAAGTGATGTGTATTACCGAGAGGCCCCGGAGATACCTCTCCGACATTCGGAGTGACAAATCCTAATCTCGAAATACGCCAACTCAACAAGTACCTTCGGAGACACCTGTAGAGCACCTTTATAATCACCCAGTTACGTTGTGATGTTTGGTAGCACACAAAGTGTTCCTCCGGTAAACGGGAGTTGCATAATCTCATAGTCAAGGAACATGTATAAGTCATGAAGGAAGCAATAGCAACATACTAAAAGATCGTGTGCTAAGCTAACGGAATGGGTCATGTCAATCAGATCATTCAACTAATGATGTGACCTTGTTAATCAAATAACAACTCCTTGTTCATGGTTAGGAAACATAACCATCTTTGATTAACAAGCTAGTCAAGTAGAGGCATACTAGTGACACTCTGTTTGTCTATATATTCACACATGTATTATATTTCCGGTTAATACAATTCTAGCATGAATAATAAACATTTATCATGATATGAGGAAATAAATAATAACTTTATTATTACCTCTAGGGCATATTTCCTTCACGTATATCCATGGACTCACATTAGTCATAAAGAACTCATATACTTATTGCAAAAGTCTACTTGCCCTCGAAGCAAAGTACTACTACGCATACTCCTAGGGGAAGGGTTGGTCGGAGTTAACCATCGCGCGATCCCGACCTCCACTCATAAGCAAGACAATTAAAAGAGCACCTCATGCGACAAGTTTGTCACACAACTTTTACCATACGTGCATGCTACGGGACTTGCCAACTTCAACACAAGTATTTCTCAATTTCATAATTACCAACTAGCATGACTCTAACATTACCACCTTTATATCTCAAAACAATTATCAAGCATCAAATTGATCCTAGTGTTTAATGCACTTTCTTTGATAGTATTTATTATACTCAACTTGGATGCTCATCATTCTAGGACCAAATTTATAACCATAGCAAATACCATGCTGCTCTAAAAGACTCTCAAAATAATATAAGTGAGGCATGAGAGACTAACAATTTCTACAAAATTAAGCCACTGCCGTGCTCTAAAAGATATAAGTGAAGCACTAGAGCAAAAACTATCTAGCTCAAAAGATATAAGTGAAGCACATAGAGTATTCTAATAAATTCCAGTCAAGTGGGTTTCTCCCAAAAGGTGTGTACATCAAGGATGATTGTGGTAAACTAAAAAGAAAAGACTAATATCATACAAGACGCTCCAAGCAAAACACATATCATGTGGCGAATAAAAATATAGCTCCAAGTAAAGTTACCGATAAACGAAGACAAAAGAGGGGATGCCTTCCGAGGCATCCCCAAGCTTAGGCTTTTGGATATTCTTGAATATCTTGGGGTGCCTTGGGAATCCCCAAGCTTAGGCTCTTGCCACTCCTTATTCCATATTCCATCAAATCTTTACCCAATACTTGAAAACTTCACAACACAAAACTCAACAGGAAATCTCATAAGCTCCGTTAGTGAAAGAAAGAAAAATGACCACATAAGGTACTGTAATGAACTCATTATTTATTTATATTGGTGTTAAATCTACTTTATTTCAACTTTTCTATGGTTCATACCCTTACATACTAGCCATAGATGCATCAAAATAAGCAAACAACACACGAAAAACAGAATCTGTCAAAAACAGAACAGTCTGTAGCAATCTGTAACTCTAGAATACTTATGGAACTCTAAAACTCCTACCAAAATAGGAAGTCCTGGGCAATTTGTCTTTTGATCTACATAAAAAATAATCAACGCAAAATCTCGTTTCTGTGAATTACTAAAATTATTTTCGTGCCCGCAAAGTTTCTGTTTTTCAGCAGAATCAAATTAACTATCACCATAGGTTATCCTATAGGTTCTACTTGGCACAAACACTAATTAAAACATAAAAACACATCTAAACAGAAGGTAGATGCAAAATTTATTACTAAACAGAAGCAAAAACAAAAAACACAAATAAAATTCGGTTGCCTCCCAACTAGCGCTATCGTTTAACGCCCCTAGCTAGGCATAAAAGCGAGGATAGATCTAAGTAGTGCCATCTTTGGCACTCAATTCATAAGTAGCTCGCATGATAGATTCATAAGGTAATTTGACTTTCTTTCTTGGAAAGTGCTCCATGCCTTTCCTTAATGGAAATTGGAATCTAATATTCCCTTCGTTCATATCAATAATCGCACCAATCGTTCTAAGGAAAGGTCTACCAAGAATAATAGGACAAGAAAGATTGCAATCTATATCAATAACGATAAAATCTACGGGAACCAAATTCCTATTTGCAACAATGAGAACATCATTAATCCTTCCCATTGGCTTTTTAATGGTGGAATCCGCAAGATGCAAATTTAAAGAGCAATCATCAAGATCACGGAAACCTAGAACATCACATAAAGTTTTCGGAATCGTGGAAACACTAGCACCCAAATCACACAAAGCATAACACTCATGATCTTTAATTTTAATCTTTATAGTAGGTTCCCACTCATCGTTAAGTTTTCTAGGTATAGAAACTTCCAAATTAAGCTTTTCATCAAATGATTGCATCAAGGCATCAACAATATGTTTGGTAAAAGCTTTATTTTGACTATAAGCATGAGGAGAGTTCACAACGGATTGCAACAAGGAAATACAATCTTCTAAAGAACAATTATCATAATTAAATTCTTGAAATCCAAGAGAGTGGGGTCAATGCTATTTCAAGTCTTGACCTCTCCAATCCCACTTTTACCAAATTTAGCATTAAGATCTAAAAACTCCGAATCATGGGGACACCTTTTAACTAAAGTTGACTCATCAATAACTTTTAGATCTTCATCATTATTTTCATGGAAACTAGAAGAACACGCCTTTACAAAGCAATCTTTCTTAGCATGCAATCTAGCGGTTCTTTCGTTGCACTCATCAATGGAAATTATCATAGCTTTGAGAGACTCGTTGATATCATGCTTAGGAGGAGTAGATCTAAGTTTCAAAGAATCAACATCAAGTGAGAGTCTATCAACGTTCCTAGCCAAATCATCAACTTTGTGCAATTTTTCTTCAAGCAAGGCATTAAAATTCTTTTGAGAAATCATAAATTCTTGAACATTATTCTCAAAATCAGAGGGCATCTTATTAAAATTACCATAAGAATTATTGTAGGAATTTCCATAATTATTAGAGGAATTACTAGGGAACGGTCTAGGATTAAATTTTCCTCTGTAAGCATTGTTACCAAAATTATTCCTACCAACAAAATTCACATCCATAGATTCATTATTATTCTCAATCAAAGTAGACAAAGGCATATCATTGGGATCAATAGAAGCACTCTTAGTAGCAAAAAATTTCATAAGTTCATCCATCTTTCCACTCAAAACATTAATTTCTTCTATAGCCTGCACTTTTTTACTAGTAGATCTTTCGGTGTGCCATTGAGAATAATTAGCCATAATATTATCAAGGAGTTCTGTAGCTTCTCCTAAGGTGATTTCCATAAACGTGCCTCCCGCGGCTGAATCTAAAAGATTTCTAGAAGCAAAATTCAATCCGGCATAAAAATTTTGTATGATCATCCATAAATTCAAACCATGAGTAGGGCAATTGCGAATCATCAATTTCATTCTTTCCCAAGATTGGGCAACATGCTCATGATCAAGTTGTTTAAAATTCATAGTATCGTTCCTAAGAGAGATAATCTTAGCGAGAGGAAAATACTTAGAGATAAAAGCATCTTTGCACTTATTCCATGAATCAATACTATTCTTAGGCAAATATGAAAACCAAACTTTAGCACGATATCTAGGTGAAAATGGAAATAACTTCAATTTAACAATATCATTATCCGTATCTTTCTTCTTTTGCATCTCACACAAATCAACAAAGTTGTTTAGATGGGTAGCGGCATCTTCACTGGGAAGGCCGGAGAATTGATCTTTCATAACAAGATTCAGCAAAACAGCATTGATTTCACAACATTCAGCATCATTAAGAGGAGCAATCGGAGTACTAAGGAAATCATTATTATTGGTATTGGAAAAGTCACACAATTTGGTATTATGTTGCGCCATCGCGACAAGCAATCCAACACACAAGCAAACAAAAAGGCAAGCGAAAGAGAGAGGAGATTGGGAAAGAGAGGGCGAATAAAACAGCAAGGGTGAAGTGGGGGAGAGGAAAACGAGAGGCAAATGGCAAATAATGTAAATGCGAGGGAGATGAGTTTGTGATGGATACTTGGTATGTCTTGACTTGAGCGAAGACCTCCCTAGCAACGGCGCCAGAAATCCTTCTTGCTATGTCTTGAGCTTGCATTGGTTTTCCTTGAAGAGGAAAGGGTGATGCAGCAATAGTAGCATAAGTATTTCCCTTAGTTTTTGAGAACCATGGTATCAATCCAGTAGGAGGCTCCTCAAAAGTCCCACACACCTACACAAACAAACAAGTACTCCCAACCATCGCAATAAAGGGGTTGTCAATCCCTTCATGGCCACTTGCAAAAGTGAGATCTGATAGTGATAATATGATAAGATAAATATATTATTGGTATTTTATAATATAGATTGGAAAAGTAAAGATGCAAATAAAAGTAGTCTGAAAGCTTACATGATAGAAGATAAACCCGGGGGCCATAGGTTTCACTAGTGGCTTCTCTCAAGATAGCATAAGTATTACGGTGGGTGAACCAATTACTGTCGACCAATTGATAGAAAAGCGAATAATTATGAGATTATCTAGGCATGATCATGTATATAGGCATCATGTCCGTGACAAGTAGATCGACTCCTGCCTACATCTACTACTATTACTCCACACATCGACCGCTATCCAGCATGCATCTAGAGTATTAAGTTCATAAAGAACAGACTAACGCATTAAGAAAGATGACATGATGTAGAGGGATAAACTCATGCAATATGATATAAACCCCATTTTTTATCCTCAATGGAAACAATACAATACGTTCCTTGCTGCCCCTGCTGTCACTGAGAAAGTACACCGCAAGATTGAACCCAAAGCTAAGCACTTCTCCCATTGCAAGAAAGATCAATCTAGTAGGCCAAACCAAACTGATAATTCGAAGAGACTTGCAAAGATAACTTCATCACACATAAAAGAATTCAGAGGAGATTCAAATATTTCTCATAGATAAACTTGATCATAAACCCACAATTCATCAGATCTTGACAAACACACCGCAAAAAGAGTTACACCGAATAAATCTCCAAGAAGATCGAGGAGAACATGGTATTGAGATTCAAAGAGAGAGAAGAAGCCATCTAGCTAATAACTATGGACCCAAAGGTCTGTGGTAAACTACTCACAACTCATCGGAGAGGCTATGGTGGTGATGTAGAAGCACTCCGTGGTTGATTATCCCTCCGACGGAGCACCGGCGAAGGCTCCAAGATGGGATCTCGCGGATACAGAAGGTTACGGTGGTGGAAATAGTTTTTTGTGGTCGCTTCTGATGTTTCCAGGGTACATGGGTATATATAGGAGGAAGAAGTAGGTCGGTGGACGCCCGAGGGGCCCACAAGACAGGGGGGCGCGCCTAGTAGGGGGGCGCCCTCCACCCTCGTGGCCGGCTCATTTATTTCTTTACTTCCACTCCAAGTCCTATGGATCGCGTTTGTTCCAAAAAGATCGCTCCTGAAGGTTTCATTCCGTTTGGACTCCGTTTGATATTCATTTTCGTCGAAACACTGAAATAGGCAAAAAAACAGCAATTCGGGCTGGGCCTCCGGTTAGTAGGTTAGTCCCAGAAATGATACAAAAGTGTAAAGTAAAGCCCATAAACATCCAAAACGGGTAATATAATAGCATGGAACAATCAAAAATTATAGATACATTGGAGACGTATCAGGGTGTTTAGCAGCCACATATAATAATAATGGCTCCTTATCAATAGGAGTAGCACGGACTGGCAGCTCAGCTAGCTGCCTCTTCAGACAAAGTTATCTGTTTTCTTTATCATCTAATACAGCGGTATGGCCTCCTCACCCAACCGGCTTATGAACCGGCTTAAGGCAGCAATATGACCCGCTAGATGCAGAACATCATTGATACACGCCGACTTTGCCAGGGAGGTGATGGCCTTGATCTTCTCCGGGTTAGCCTCGATATCTCTGTTAGAAACCAGAAAACCCAAACGATTTCTTGCTGGCATGCCAAAAACGCACTTGGCCGGGTTAAGCATCATCCTGTAGACCCGGAGATTATCGATGGTTTCTTTCAAATCATCTATCAAAGTTTCCTTCTCTCTGGATTCCACCACAACATCGTCCACATAAGCATGAACGTTGCACCCAATCTGACTATGAAGACAATTCTACACACATCGCTGGTAAGTCGCATGGGCACTCTTGAGCCCGAAAGGCATAGACACATAGCAGAAGGCTCCAAAGGGAGTGATGAAAGATGTCTTCTCCTGGTCCTTAACTGCCATCTTGATCTGATGATAACCAGAATAAGAATCCAAGAAACTCAAACGCTCACAACCCGCCGTAGCATCAATGATTTGATCAATACGAAGGAGAGTGAAAGGATCAGCCGGACAAGCCTAGTTTAAATCTGTGTAGTCCACACACATACGCCAAGTGTCGTTCTTCTTAAGCACCAGCACCGGGTTAGCCAATCACTCAGGATGAAAGACTTCAACAATGAACCCAGCCGCCAAGAGCCGGGCCACTTCTTCACCAATGGCCTTACGCCTCTCCTCATTGAAGCGACGAAGTAATTGCTTGACCGGCTGAAGTTTTGGATGAATATTGAGAGTGTGCTCAGCGAGTTCCCTCGGGACACCCGGTATGTCAGAAGGTTTCCGTGCAAAGATGTCCTGGTTCTCACTGATGAACTCGGTGAGCGAGCTTTCCTATTTTGGATCCAAATTAGCACTAATACTGAACTGCTTGGATGAATCGCCAGGGACAAAATCAACCAGCTTGGTGTCATCGACCGACTTAAATTTCAGCACCGGTTCATGCTCTGTAGTTGGCTTTTTCAAAGATGTCATATCCGCCGGATCAACATTATGTTTGTAAAATTTCAGCTACTTCGTTGCACAGACAAACTCAGCATAAGCAGCATCACCTTCTTCACACTCCAAAGCTATTTTCCTGCTTCCATGCACTCTGATGGTTCCCCTATAACCCGGCATCTTGAGCTGCAAGTAAACATAACAAGGTCGTGCCATGAACTTAGCATAAGCCGGCCGTCCAAATAGAGCGTGGTATGGGCTTCTGATCTTGACCACTTCAAATGTGAACTTCTCGGCCCTGGAATCGTGCTCATCACCAAAGGCCACCTCCAACTCAATCTTGCCTACAGGGTATGCCGACTTACCAGGCACCACTCCATGGAAGACAGTATTAGATGGCTTAAGATTTTTATCAGTTAACCCCATGCGACAGAACGTTTCATAACAAAGGATATTAATGTTGCTTCCCCCATCCATGAGTACTTTAGTGAACTTATATCCACCAACTTGAGGCGCCACCACCAAAGCCAAATGACCCAGGTTATCGACCCGGGGCGGATGATCGGCTCGACTCCACATAATGGGCTTCTCAGACCATCACAGGTAATGGGGAACTGCCGGCTCAACGGCGTTCACAGCTCGCTTATGTAGCTTCTGGTCCCGCTTGCATAAACTTGTGGTGAAAACATGATAGTGCCCACTATTCAACTGCTTTGGATTACTTTGAAATCTGGATTGCTGCTCTGCTGACCCCCCTGGCCGGATTGCTGATTGTAACCACCCTGATTACCTTGATTATAACCGCTCTAATTACCTTGACTATAACCACCCTGATTACCTTTGTGGCCTTGGAAGTCGCAATTAGAACCGCCACCTCCATAACCCGGGCCATGAGAACCGCCACCACCGGAACCTGAGCCGCTGCCCGGCCCATGATTGCTGTGAAATGAGTCAGAATTTTTGAAATCCCTCATAATTGAACAATCTTTCAAAAGATGAGTAACTGGTTTCTCCTGCGTGCCATGCTTTGGACAGGGCTCATTCAGCAACTGCTCAAGAGTAGGACCTGATCCACCAGTCCCGGGAGGCAGCCTCCCCTTTTGACGCTGATTATTGCCTTGTGTATTGGTGTTAGCCACGAACTCCGAGGTACCATCAGCCTTGCGTTTACCGGTTATGCTGCGGACCCTTGGTGTTGCCATTCTTCTTTCCCTAACCCTGTCTTTTCGTCATCAGACTCGGGGTCCTTGGTACTATCAGATTCGGCATATTTGATTAGAGCTGCCATCAGCTGCCCCATACCATTACAATCGTGCTTGAGTCGTCCCAGCTTCTGCTTAAGAGGCAAAAAACGGCAATTTTTCTCCAACATTAAGACTGCAGAACCAGCATTCATGTTATCGGATGATTGTATGATAGCCGTGACCCAGCGCACCCAATGGGTAGTTTACTTAGCCACGTCTTGGGCACAAGTAGCCAAGTCCACAATCGACATGGGTTGTTTGCATGTGTCCTTAAAGTTCTGAATAAACCGGGCCTTTAACTCAACCCATGACCCGATGGAATTAGCCAGGAACACCTTTCACCAAGTACGGGATGTTCCATCCAGCATCATGGTGAAGTATTTAGCGCACGCGGCGTCACTGACCTCCAACAATTCGATGGCCATCTCATAACTTTCAATCCACACCTCAGGGGGTAAACCGGTTGTGTAATTAGGCACCTTACGAGGTCCTTTGAAATCCTTGGGCAAACGCTCATTACGCAGAGCCGACACTAAACAAGGTACACCTATAGATCTAGAGGTCACACCTGCCTTGACCAAGGCACTGTTGATTGTCGGTAAAACATTGAGATACTTTGTTTTTAAATTCTAGAAAATCCAAAACTCGTCTGAAATTCATGAAACTTGGCATGCTATCATGGAATGGCACCTGACATGTTGTGGTATTTTTTGTGTCCATTTTGAGAGAAGAAGCACTCGAATAACAGCCAACAAAGGCATTTTGAAACAAATAGCTGCCACTCTAACATCGCAAACGTTTGTATAATTCAAATCATGTGCGTTATGTAACCATTCACGTGACACCACGTGTCTTGGTTTTAATGGCTATAGGAGGTGTTGTGCAGACGGCTGCTAGACTGAACGGGAGGCGTGCGAGCGCAGTGTGGTGTGCAGGCTGACCGAGAGGCGTGCAAGCTACCCTACAATGCGCATGCTCACCGGGAAGCATGCGAGCTATATGCTGTGCAGGCTCATTGGGAAGCGAGCCCTTTGACTTCCATGGCTGCCCGCCTTCCTCTCCATTAATGGCGCCCGAGCCGCTGCTTAATACGGGCCGCCTTATTGTTTGCCTCCCATTCCCCTCCCTCCCGCAGACATCCACCAGCGCCATGGCGTAGAAGGATCATCTGCCACTAGTCTTCAAGTTTGGTGAAGTTGACACCAAGCCGGAGGAGATAGAAAATAAGGAGGAATGGGGCCTCATGGACAAGGCCCAGAACGAGCTGGCCGCGGCAGTTGCCGCTACTGCTCTCGTCCCAGCTCCCATCCCTGCACCTGCACCAGCGACCATCCCTGTAGCATTGACGGGCTGGTCACCGAGCACTATCGCAGAGCTGGAAGCCCCGGGCGTCAGCGAGGTCTCCACGGACCCGCGCGAGCTCATATACATGCCAGCGCCCGTGCCCGTGCCCGTGCATGCCCCTCCACCCACCGCGGCATTAGTCCCGGTGCGTTTGGATACACCCGCCGCGCCCGTGCCCATGCGCGCGCCCCGCTCAGCAGCATGGGACGCCGTCGTCGACCGCTACCTCTCAGCGCCGCCAGCTGCCTGCTACCTCTTGAGCACTGCGTTGGATTTCCCCGAAGAGTAGAGGATGATGCAGTAAAGTAGCGTAAGTATTTCCCTCAGTTTTTGAGAACCAAGCTATCAATCCAGTAGGAGACCATGCACAAGTCCCTCGTACCTACACAAAACGATAGCTACTCGCAACCAACGTGATTAGGGGTTGTCAATCCCTTCACGGTCACTTACGAGGGTGAGATCTGATAGAGATGATAAATAATATTTTCGGTATTTTTTGATAGATAGATGCAAAGTAAAAAGTAAATGGCAAAGCAAAGCAAAGCAAATAAATAAAGTGATAGAGATTGATATGATGAGTATAGACCCGGAGGCCATAGGTTTCACTAGTGGCTTCTCTCAAGAGCATAGATATTCTACGGTGGGTGAACAAATTACTGTTGAGCAATTGACAGAATTGAGCATATTTATGAGTATATCTAGGTAATGATCATGTATATAGGCATCACGTCCAAGACAAGTAGATCGAAACGATTCTGTATCTACTACTATTACTCCACTCATCGACCGCTATCCAGCATGCATCTAGAGTATTAAGTTAAAAATAGAGTAATGCCTTAAGCAACATGACATGATGTAGAGGGATAAATTCATGCAATATGATAAAACCCCCATCTTGTTATCCTCGATGGCAACAATACAATACGTGCCTTGCAACCCTTTCTGTCACTGGGTAAGGACACCGCAAGATTGAACCCAAAGCTAAGCACTTCTCCCATTGCAAGAACTACCAATCTAGTTGGCCAAACCAAAAAGGATAATTCGAAGAGACTTGCAAAGATAACTCAATCATACATAAAAGAATTCAGAGAAGAATCAAATATTTTCCATAGATAATACTGGATCATAAACCCACAATTCATCGGTCTCAACAAACACCCGCAAAAAGAAGATTACATCGAATAGATCTCCACGAGAGAGGGGGAGAACATTGTATTGAGATCCAAAAAGAGAGAAGAAGCCATCTAGCTACTAGCTATGGACCCGAAGGTCTGAAGTAAACTACTCACACTTCATCGGAGGGGCTATGGTGTTGATGTAGAAGCCCTCCGTGGTGGATGCCCCCTCGGGCGGAGCTCCGGAACAGGCCCCAAGATGGGATCTCGTGGATCCAGAAGGTTGCGGCGGTGGAATTAGGTTTTTGGCTCCTGTCCTGATCGTTTGGGGATACGTAGGTATATATAGGAGGAAGGAGTACGTCGGTGGAGCACCAGGGGGCCCATGAGGTAGGGGGCACGCCCAGGGGGGCGCCCTCCACCCTCGTGACCGCCTCTGGCACTTCTTGGAGTAGGGTCCAAGTCTCCTGGATCACGTTCGGTGAGAAAATCACGTTCCCGAAGGTTTTATTCCGTTTGGACTCCGTTTGGTATTCCGTTTCTTCGAAACACTGAAATAGGCAAAAAAAACAGCAATTCTGGGTTGGGCCTCCGGTTAATAGGTTAGTCCCAAAAAATAATATAAAAGTGGAAAATAAAGCCCAATATAGTCCAAAATAGTTGATAAAGTAGCATGGAGCAATCCAAAATTATAGATACGTTGGAGACGTATCAGGCATCCCCAAGCTTAATTCCTGCTCGTCCTCAAGTAGGTAAATGATAAAAAAGAATTTTTGATGCGGAGTGATACTTTGGTATAATTTCAATGTAAATCTTATTAATTGTGATATGAATATTCAGATCCGAAAGATTCAAGACAAAAGTTCATATTGACATAAAAAATAATAATACTTCAAGCATACTAATCAAAGCAATCATGTCTTCTCAAAATAACATGGCCAAAGAAAGTTATCCCTACAAAATCATATAGTCTGGCTATGTTCCATCTTCCCCACACAAAATATTTAAATCATGCACAACCCCGATGACAAGACAAACAATTGTTTCATACTTTAACATTTTCAAAACTTTTTCAATCTTCACGCAATACATGAGCGTGAGCCATGGATATAGCACTATGTGGAATAGAAGGGTGGTTGTGGAGAAGACAAAAAGAGGGAAGATAGTCTCACATCAACTAGGCATATCAACGGCCTATGGAGATGCCCATAAATAGATATCAATGTTAGTGAGTAGGGATTGCCATGCAACGGATGCACTAGAGCTATAAGTATATGAAAGCTCTACAAAAGAAAGTAAGTGAATGTGCATCCAACTCGCTTGCTCACGAAGACCTAGGGCATTTTGAGGAAGCCCGTCATTGGAATATACAAGCCAAGTTCTATAATGAAAAATTCCCGCTAGTATATGAAAGTGACGAAATGAGAGACTCTCTATCATGAAGATCTTGGTGCTACTACGAAGAACAAGTGTGGTAAAAGGATAGTAGCATTGCCCCTTCTCTCTTTTTCTCTCATTTTTTTTGTTTGGGCCTTTCTCTTCTTCTTTTTTTGGCCTCTTTTTTTTCTTTTCGTCCGGAGTCTCATCCCGACTTGTGGGGGAATCATAGTCTCCATCATCCTTTCCTCACTGGGACAATGCTCTAATAATGATGATCATCACACTTTTATTTTCTTACAACTCAACAATTACAACTCGATACTTAGAACAAAATATGACTCTATATGAATGCCTCCGGCGGTGTACCGGGATATGCAATGAATCATGAGTGACATGTATGAAAGAATTATGAACGGTGGCTTTGCCACAAGTACAATGTCAACTACATGATCATGCTAGCAATATGACAATGATGGAGCGTGTCATAATAAACGGAACGGTGGAAAGTTGCATGGCAATATATCTCGGAATGGCTATGGAAACGCCATGATAGGTAGGTATGGTGGCTGTTTTGAGGAAGGTATATGGTGGGTGTATGATACCGGCGAAAAGTGTGCGGTATTAGAGAGGCTAGCAAAGGTGGAAGGATGGGAAAAAGTGCGTATAATCCATGGACTCAACATTAGTCATAAAGAACTCATATACTTGTTGCAAAAATCTAGAAGTTATCAAAGCAAAGTATTACGTGCATGCTCCTAGGGGGATAGATTGGTAGGAAAAGACCATCGCTCGTCCCCGACCGCCACTCATAAGGAAGACAGTCAATAAATAAATCATGCTCCAAGTTCATCACATAACGGTTCACCATACGTGCATGCTACGGGAATCAAAAACTTCAACACAAGTATTCTTTAAATTCACAACTACTCAACTAACATGACTTTGATATTATCACCTCCATATCTCAAAACAATTATCAAGCATCAAACTTATCTTAGTATTCAATACACTCAAAAGAAAGTTTCACATATCTTGAATACCAAGTATATTAACATTAAGCAAATTACCATGCTATTAACGACTCTCAAAATAATCCAACTAAAGCATGAGAGATCAATAGTTTCTTTAAAACAAATCCACCACCATTCTCTAAAATATCTAAGTCAGGCACTAGAGCAAAAATTATCACGCTCAAAAGATATAAGTGAAGCACTATGAGCAAAACTATCAAGCTCAAAAGAAATAAGTGAAGCACATAGAGTATTCTATCAAATTCCAATTCATGTATGGCTCTCTCAAAAGGTGTGTACAGCAAAGATGATTGTGGTAGACTAACAAGCAAAGACGCAAATAATACAAGACGCTCCAAGCAAAACACATATCATGTTGTGAATAAAAATATAGCTCCAAGTAAATTACCGATGGAAGTGGACGAAAGAGGGGATGCCTTCCGGGGCATCCCCAAGCTTTGACTTTTTGGTGTCCTTGGATTATATTGGGGGTTCCATGGGCATCCCCAAGCTTAGGCTCTTGCCACTCCTTGTTCCATAATCCATCAAAAGAATTCACCCAAAACTTGAAAACTTCACAACACAAAACTCAACAGATATCTCGTGAGCTCCGTTAGAGAAAGAAAACAAAGAACTACTTAAGGTACTGTAATAAACTCATTCTTTATTTATATTGGTTTTAAACCTACTGTATTCCAACTTCTCTATGGATTATAAACTATTTTACTAGCCATAGATTCATTAAAATAAGCAAACAACACACGTAAAACAGAATCTGTCAAAAACAGAACAGTCTGTAGCAATCTGTAACTAACGCAAACTTCTGGAACTCTAAAACTTCTACCAAAATAGGAAGTCCTGGAAAATTTATTTATTGAACAGCATAAAAAAGAATCAACGCAAAAGCACGTTCCTGTGATTTAACAAAATTATATTCGTGCGCGCAAAGTTTCTGTTTTTCAGCAGAATCAAATCAACTATCATCGTAGGTTATCCTATAGGTTCTAGTTGGCACAGACACTAATTAAAACATAAAACCACATCAAAACAGAAGGTAGATGGATTATTTATTCCTAAACAGAAGCAAAAACAAAAAACACAAATAAAATTGGGTTGCCTCCCAACAAGCGCTATCGTTTAACGCCCCTAGCTAGGCATAAAAGCAAGGATAGATCTAAGTATTGCCACCTTTGGTACTTGGAGAGGAGGATCTCCTTTCTATGGCATTCATTCTTCTACTTAAGTTAAGCACATGGTCATTAATGGAAGAAGTAAGATTAAGCACGTTACGGAAATTTGCCTCTAAACTATACTTCATCTCTTTAATAATTTCATTTCGATAAAAGCACAAGAGAGTAGTTGATTCAACCTTATCATTCATGGGATGCCCAAATATAGTTTTCATTCTTTCATAGGTATCTATAGCATCCCCTTCAAGAAAACCTTCTTCAAAGATGCAATCTAAAACTTGTTTGAAGGAAGCGGGCAAGCCAACATAAAAACTTTTTAGGTAAATTTCAATTTGGTATTGTGGTACATAACTAGCGTGAATCCTAACTAACCTATCCCAAGCATCTTTTATAGACTCATCAAGTAAATTCCAGAGTCATCCTCATCAAAATTATTCAAGCTCTCATTGGAGACCCTGGTGGGTCTTTCTATAGCATCATTATTTATGAGCTTAGAGAAGATAGAGGGGTTGTCCAAGGCACTAGAGCTCGGGAGAAAACCCGTAGTTCTTTTTGATTCAGCCATGGCAACGGGAAAGCAAACGGGAAAGAGAGGAGGAGATTGGGAAAGAGAGGGCGAATAAAATGGCAAGGGTGAAGTGGGGGAGAGGAAAACGAGAGGCAAATGACAAATAATGTAATGCGAGAGATAGGGATTGCGATGGGTACTTGGTATAGTTGACTTGCTTGCATGAGCCTCCCCGGCAATGGCGCTAGAAATTCTTCTTGCTACCTCTTGAGCACTGCGTTGTATTTCCCCAAAGAGGAGAGGATGATGCGGCAAAGTAGCGTAAGTATTTCCCTCAGTTTTTGAGAACCAAGGTATCAATCCAGTAGGAGACCACGCACAAGTCTCTCGTACCTACACAAAACGACAGCTACTCGCAACCAACGCGATTAGGGGTTGTCCATCCCTTCATAGTCACTTACAAGGGTGAGGTCTGATAGAGATGATAAATAATATTTTTGGTATTTTTTGATAGATAGATGCAAAGTAAAAAGTAAAAGGCAAAGTAAAAGCAAAGCAAGTAAATAAAGTGATAGAGATTGATATGATGAGAATAGACCCGGGGGCCATAGGTTTCACTAGTGGCTTCTCTCAAGCGCATAGATATTCTACGGTGGGTGAACAAACTACTGTTGAGCAATTGATAGAATTGAGCATAGTTATGAGTATATCTAGGTAATGATCATGTATATAGGCATCACGTCCAAGACAAGTAGATCGAAACGATTCTGCATCTACTACTATTACTCCACTCATTGACCGCTATCCAGCATGTATCTAGAGTGTTAAGTTAAAAACATAGTAACGCCTTAAGCAAGATGACATGATGTAGAGGGATAAATTCATGCAATATGATAAAAACCCCATCTTGTTATTCTCGATGGCAACAATACAATACGTGCCTTGCAACCCTTTCTGTCACTGGGTAAGGACACCGCAAGATTGAACCCAAAGCTAAGCACTTCTCCCATTGCAAGAACTACCAATCTAGTTGGCCAAACCAAAAAGGATAATTCGAAGAGACTTGCAAAGATAACTCAATCATACATAAAAGAATTCAGAGAAGAATCAAATATTTTCCATAGATAATACTGGATCATAAACCCACAATTCATCGGTCTCAACAAACACACTGCAAAAAGAAGATTACATCGAATAGATCTCCACGAGAGAGGGGGAGAACATTGTATTGAGATCCAAAAAGAGAGAAGAAGCCATCTAGCTACTAGCTATGGACCCGAAGGTCTGAAGTAAACTACTCACACTTCATTGGAGGGGCTATGGTGTTGGTGTAGAAGCCCTCCGTGGTGGATGCCCCCTCCGGCGGAGCTCCGGAACAGGCCCCAAGATGGGATCTCGTGGATACAGAAGGTTGCGACAGTGGAATTAGGTTTTTGGCTCCTGTCCTGATCGTTTCGGGATACGTAGACCGCGTCTGGCACTTCTTGTAGTAGGGTCCAAGTCTCCTGGATCACGTTCGGTGAGAAAATCACGTTCTCAAAGGTTTTATTCTGTTTGGACTCCGTTTGATATTCCGTTTCTTCGAAACACTGAAATGGGCAAAAAAAACAGCAATTTTTTGTTGGGCCTCCGGTTAATAGGTTAGTCCCAAAAATAATATAATAGTGGAAAATAAAGCCCAATATAGTCCAAAACAGTAGATAAAGTAGCATGGAGCAATCAAAAATTATACATACGTTGGAGACGTATCACTGCCGTCCTCCCGCGCCCCGCCCGTCGATCGTGCGACGACATGATGTTTTATTTACAAGTGAAGAACATTCTGTGCTGCCTTGAAGACTTCAACAACGGTGTCCAGGAGGTTGACAACGACAAGGACGGCGCGACACGCTGCCTCTGCCTCCGCCGGAAATAGTTTTCTTTCTTGGGTTTAATACTGTATCTCGATCATATGAATATAAATTTGCAGTGTGACTAAATGAAATATATGGTTTGACTGAACTTGCGTTTTTCTTTCTTAATGTACGAACTTATCAAATGATTTTCTTTTTAAAAATTTCAATGGTTTTTAAATATAAAACACTCATCGCAAACGTTTTAGTTCGAGCACCCGTATGCAAACCGACAGCTTCCCTAGGAAGCCATGGGAAAATGGGCCGAGCAGGGTTTGTGTAGCTCTTGATCGCAAACATTTTAGATAGAACACCCGTATGCAAAGTGAGAGCAGGATTTGCGCATCTCTTCAACACAAACGGTTGTTTTGGATGACCCATGTGCAACCACTTACAAATAACTTGGTAAGATTTGCATCTTTCATATTGGGTATGTTGCCATTTGTCAAACTGGAAAGATTGACATTTGTTGATCTAGTAATATTGCCATTTGTCAACCTTGGAACACTGCGATTTGTCGAAATATGCAGCTAAAAATCACTAGGAGTATCTAATTTTTGCAACTAAAATTCAGTAATTAAGCATAGATTTCATTCATAGATTAACCAGTCATTCTTTATACAAATAGTTCAACTCGATAGCTGAACCGACCAAACTTTTCCCCAATTGTCGCCAACCACGTACTGGAAAAGCTAGTTCTACTTTATATATTAGCTAATTTTAAGTACGTTGTACAGTTCCACCACATCTATAGTCAGATGAACAGAACAAAATAGCCCCTAAATACTACTACAACGGAGGGGCTTTGTACTACTTTCCGCAGCCTCTCCTCTGCTGAGCGTGCTCAGTAAGAGGAAGAGGAGGAGGACCCTACCGACGAGCCGGACAACTGCAATACGGTGCCTGCCGCTGCTGCGCCTTCAGTGACGCTCACCTCGAACGCCCTCTGCCGCTCCAGACGACCCCCTTCGAAGCGATGGTTCTCCTTTTAGATCTCCTGATTACTCGCCTCTGCGTTGGCGTGTGCTGCGGCACGGTGATGGTAAGGTTGTTTGCATGCTCGACGAGGCGCTCCTCCTCCTCCTCCGGCAGGAACTCGATGTAGCGCGCAAGGTCGCTGCCGCACGTGCGGGCATCCACCTCCGCCTTCCTCCTTCGAGCGGCGATGGCGGAGCGGGTGATGATCCTGATGGTTGACAATGGGCTGGCGGCCGATGATGGGGTGGCTGCCACGACCACCACCTCCCGCCTTCGGGCCGCGCTGGCGGCATGGGTGATGGCCACGCTGTCCGCTAGGGGGGTGGCGGCCATGATGGCCACCTCCCACCTTCGGTCCGTGGTGGTAGAGCAGGGGATGGCCCTGGCTTTCGACGGTGGTGTGGAGGCAATAGCAGCCGGCAACAGCTACCGACGGGCAGTGGTGGCGGAGCGTGTGGTGAGTGTTCCACGCACACCCAACAGGGACGCCACGCGCACTACACTACGCCGGGGACTACATCGCAGCCGCGGTGTAGCCTCCCAGCTGGAGCTGTTGTCTGATGACAGCGGAGTGGCTGAGGGACCATGACGGACCGGTTCCATTGGCGATTGTGGGAGAAGCAGATGAGATAAACTACAGGGAGGGAGGGGAAATTGCGACACAAGACTCACCGACCGTGAGGGTTTATATAGCAGGCCGGTAAGCATTGGGATTTTGGGGGATTTCACCGAGTCGGGCAGGAAGCTTGCGCGGGAACAGGCTCACCGACAATTCATTGGCACCACCATGAGGCCAAAAGAACCCCCACCCCCCCACCCCACCACCCCCAACCCGCGCGCGTGTTGCGCAAGCTTGAGCTGTAAGCCTACTGTAGCAGCAGTGTAACAAGACGTGCGAGAGGAGGACGAAGGCCACGTACTCATACGGTTAATAAAAAAATGTTTTTGATTTAATTACCTACTATACCCCTATCCTGGTTTATAAGTAGGATTTGACAAATAAAATATGAATGCTTGTCGTCAAACATTATATAGTTGGATTCGTATTTGAACATAGTTTCCAATTATATAATTTTTATAACATGCATTAACATTTTGTTGGTTAAATTTGAGGCGAAAGTATGGCACAGAATATAAAGGGGACTGTAGACCAAGACAGAGGTAGTAGCACACGGCCGCTCTCTACGGAGTGGCGCAAGTGTCGGCCGTCTTGTAGGTGACCATTTCCTGCGTGCTCAACTGCTCTGTGTGTGTGGTTGCTTGTGGTTGAGGCGGCCGCGACACGCTCTGCTTGTGTCCCGCCTTACACACTCTGCTCTTGCGTCCCTTCGGGTGCTCTGACCTCGACCCTCCACGCGCGCTGCCAGTGTTTGGGGCCGGCGCATGATCACGCACGTTCGTGTGCATGCGGTTGTACCGGGCGCGGCGCGACAATGCAGTTACCTTTTGCAAAAACTGCCATGTGGATGCGCCGAGAATCCAGCCCGCCCGGCCCCCATTTATTCCTGCGGCCATTTACCTTCATCTCTCGCGTCACACGACACAATAAGCACACCCACGATGACACATACAGAGAGGACATCTAGCGGTTCCAATGGCGATCCCCGTGGCTCCAATGGCGCTCCCAGCGGCCGACGATGATAACGGCGGGTAGTTCACCATGTATCACGAAGTGGACACCCACGTGAGGGGGAAGGCCCTCTCGGTGGTGTACACGAGTGATCCGGTGTCCGTGGAGAGCTCCATCCAAACTATGGAGCAGTTCCTTTGCCGATGACAAGTACCAAGTGGTCGGCTTCGACCTTGAGTACACCATTAGTCGTGTCGGGCACGATTAGAAGGTTGTCGTTGCCTAGTTGTGTGTGCAACATGACGTCCACCTGGCCACAAGGCCTTGCAAGTGTATCTCCACGTTTATCAACAGCTCCGACTACAATTTTGCTTCGGTGGACACCACCAACGATCTAAAAGCGCTCAAGGTTTCGGGCTTGAAATGCCGGAATCTTGTCAACATCCAGGACCATTGCAAGGTCTAGGGCAGCGACAACAACAAACAAAACTCCCTGGTTGACCTCACATCGGCCATCATCGACCCCTACTACATGAAGATGAAGGATGAGAGCAAGAAGGACAAGAAGGACAAGAAAGCATAGCATAGTGTTTGGCATGAGAGACTGGATGAACAACACATCAAGTACGCGGCCAAGGACACGTACACGAGCTACAAGATGTACAGGTAGATCGTTGACATGAGGAAGTGTCTTTTTCATTCCCCATACGAGGGTCGAGCAACAGAGCAGTGGCGGGAGCGTCACAAGAAGTAGATGACTAGACGATCGTTTCTCCTACTTTTTTTAAATAGAATTTCTCCTACTTTAGAATGCATGCAATTGTTTATTGAGGTGTGTGCGAATGATCTATATAGTCACTTATGTAACTGGATGTTTATTTCAGTTATATATATATATACACGTTATTCTTATGTAGACAGAGCAAATCACATGGCTTATTAGCAGCAATCGTCTGTGTTATTATTGGTCTTCGCACACATTTCTGATCACGGACCTGTTTGCCGCGTATCACACACATGTTGTTAAGTTGAACCGTTTCCATTGTGTTCCGCAATAAAGGCTGCAAATAGGGATCTACAGCAGCAAGGACCAGCTTCCCTACCGATAGCTCATCTAACAGAACTCCCAAGTTAACTGTGCTGAGGAAGTGGACTCAATATTAACTAGTCATGAGATGGGTGACCGGATGGGAAGTGGACTCAATATTAACTAGTTGGATGGGCAACTGCAAAGGTTTATTATCAACCTTTGTAGTGACCCATCCATCTAGTTAATACTGAGGTCTTTTATTTGTAATTTTTGACATTTTTTTGAACACATGTTGATTGGCTTGAAGAAGGTCTATCTCGTTACTTTTTGATAATTTTTGTTTTTTGAACACACAAATTAACCTCTGTGTACTTGTTCTCAAATTATCCTCTAGGCCCGTTTGTCGCGTATCACACACATCTTGTTAAGTTGAACCGTTGATGTTATCTTCCGTAATCCAAAGAGTTCATTCGAGTGAACCGTATGCCGTATATCGCACACACCTTCATCCGGCTACCCGTTTCTCTTATTCCGCCTCATCGCAAACAGCTCATCCAAGTGAACCGTATGGTCTACATCGCACATGCCTTCATTTGGCAGCCCGTTTTTTTTGTTCACCCTCATTGTAAATAGTTAATTGAACTGAACCGTATGCCCTGAATCACACACGCAACAAAAATATGAACCGTGTTTGATGCATCCGTCATCGCAAATGTTTTGCACCTTTTTTGATAGTTCTTTTAGACCATCGTCTGCGATTAATGCATCGCACACAATTTCATGAAAGGGTCTCTGCTCGTAGTGTCGTGTTAGCAGCTTCCTGCAGTAGTGATAAACAACATCTATCTGAATTTTGGCATGCAAACCCATTTGATAAAGACATCATATAGGCGGCATGTATGTGAATTATGGCATGCTAACCTTTTTAGTAAATACATTATATAGTTATATCATGTCATCATGTTTACACTACAAAAAAATACACTTCCGTGATGATACATGTTTGTCTTAGTAGGTCTCGTTTTTTGTCATGCATGTACATCCACGACAAATTTATGACAGAATTAAGATAGTCATACCTGTGTTGTCGTAGAAGTGTTCGATGACATTACCAAAATTATCATCACGGAAGTGTCCACTTCCATGACAATAAATCGCGCGTCACAGAACTGCTTTCGTCAAGGGTGACCGACATGTGGCATCCACCATAATGGAACGCTGTTAAGCTATCGGGTCAGGTTTTGGATCCGATAACCCGTTAACAGCCCCGACCAATGGGGATTTTCCACGTGTAAAATCATCATTGGCTGGAGGAAACACGTGTCGGCTCACCGTTGGGACAGATGTCATCCACTCATTGGACAGAAGGCGCCTATGATACGTCGACACGTGGCACAGCCCAACAGAGGCCCATTCCTGTGAAAAGGCCGGCCCGTTTGACTTGGTCAAAAGGTGGCGGGCCGGCCCATGGAAAGCCTGTTAATGGCCTATTCGCATATAGCCCATTTAGAGCCCGCTAACCGAAGGCCCATTACGCCCTATCCGAATTAGGCCCAGTAGCGTCATCTGGGCCATCCAATATGATTCCAGCCTGTTTTCACTTCTGGCCCATGTATGGCCCATGACATCTTTCGGCCCATATGAGGCCCTATGTAACTCTTGGCCTATTAACGGCCCGTGGTGAAACTGGCCTGCAATGAACAGTGTATCTCTTTACACCCACTAACGGCCCATGGTGAAACTGGCCCGTAATGAACAGTATATCACTTTATACCCATTAAGGGCCCGTTATTCAGTTGGGCCGTTTCCAGCAAATGTTATCTTTCGGCCTTCTCAGAGCCCATTTATTCTTGGGCTCATTTCCAGCATTCGTTTACTTACGGCCCGTTACTGTCATTTTCTACTTGTGGGCCAAATTCAGCCCTTGGTTACATCGGCCCGTTTGTGGTCCGTTAATACGTTGGGCCGTTTTCATATCGTCATCAAATACGACCTATTAACGATGGCCCGTTATGGTCATACGGCCCGTATAAGGCCCATTGATGATACGGCCCGTAGAAGGCCCATTGTTTCTACGGCCCGTAGAAGGCCCATTATTTCTACGGCCCGTAGAAGGCCCATTGTTTTACGGCCCACGAAAGGCCTACTATTTCTACGGCCCGTAGAAGGCCCACTGTTTCTACGGCCCGTAGGAGGCCCAGTGTCACTACAGTAAATATTAGCCCATGGTTATTGTGGCCTAGTTTTAAAAAGAACTGCACTGACTACAAGCAAACAAATAAACAAGACAACAAGGAAATAAATAAGCAAGCAACTTATGCTAGGCTATCACGGCTGTTACACATATTACATCCACTGGGCATCAAAGTTCGCCACCAGTGCAAATATAGGGAACAAAGCAGCATATCATATACACTGGTTGTCAAAGTTGGCGACCAGCGCAAATAAACGCCGCAGCAAAACAAATCCAGAACTGAAACCACTTCAGAAGATCTCAAGAAACAATATCCTGGGTACCCATAATGCTGGCAAGATGCTTAGCAAGCTTATTAACTTTCTCTTGTTTGGCGCTTAAATCCTCCAGCGCTTGTTGTTGCACCAGAAAATATGCATCTGAATTCTGCAGGGACTTCCTCAGTCCTTCAGCTTCCTGTCGCAGCACATCTGATCGATGTCTTTCAACTTGAAGTTGAGACTCAAGAAGATGAATTGATTCAAGCAGCGAGTTCGAAGAGCTTGTGCCAGTAGTAGTGGCCAGTAACTCGAACACTACATCAAGGCAGGACTTTTGGGTTTCGTCATTGTCATCAAGATAGTTTTTATTAGCTTTCTTGGAGACCAACAGGGATGTCTCACTATCTTGAACCTTATCTGCATTACTTCCTTTACCATTGGATAACGCGGTACTGTTCTCCAATATTTTGTCCGCATTCTAAAAGAGAAACAAGCAGACAAATCGCATGTTTACCATGTTGTATATGAAAATCATTTTGGTAAATGAGTTCAGTAGTAAAGTGGACAGGATAACAGCATGAAACAAACATATATCTATGTGCCATGGTCACTTTATGGTCTATATCATTCTAGTTTTTGTTGCCAAATCAAGATAGAGACACAGTTCAAATAATATTTGTTCAAGACAAAGTAGAATAGACAGAATATAAGTGTGGGTAACTATAGAGCAATAACAACACTTGTAATATGCATGACATGAGAACATAGCTGTTTATTCAATTGAAACTGAAATCAACATAGAGAAGGTTACAACAGCAAACCAGTTAAAGAAACAGGTTTAAAACATACCTGTTGCGCCATTGGAGTTTCAATTCCATCCTTCAAATTTGAAAATAGTTGGTATGAGTAAATACAGTAATGCAAGAGCAAAGGAGTATGAACCATAGCTACCGAACCTGACCTGAGAACAAATCTTCTTCTCCTTTAAGCGTTGAGTTGGGATTCAGAGTGGTGGTCCTCGTGCTTTGGGCACTGCAGTTCCCTTACTAACCGCTCGTGTTTGGGTGCTCTGTGGTGGAGACGGTGCTGTGTCAACTGGAACTGGGTTACTATCTGTCGGGGTTGGGGTTAAAAGGGGTGTAGCTGGTTCTCTGTCCAACTGGGTAGGGGTACAATCTGCGAGAGTCTGGGTTATGTGTGGTGGATCTGGTCCTTGGGCAAGTACAACCGTGGTTCTATCTGCATCAACTGGTAGCACTATCTTTTCTGAAGACCGTGTTGTTACTCCCTTAGATACTGCCATCACGCTCTCCAATTCAAATGGCTGATAAACAAGAAAAGTAATTGAAAGTATAGACATTGTATGATAGACAGGTGCAATGGATAGTGGGGAATAAAAGAGAGCATGAAATAATTCATATTTATGTTGTCTAACCAAACAGGATAGCATGACACAATTTCACATATATGATGGCTAACTAAACAGGATAGCATGACACAATTTCACATTATGATGGCTAACTAAAAAAGATGGAAAGACATAGTTCAAAATAAGAGACTATGTAAACAGGATGACATGACATAACTATATAATGTGTTTATTAAATAGGTTGGCATGCCATAATTCACATACATTCATGGATAGAATGCCATAATTCTAAATATGATGACTGTAAACACTAAACAGGATGAGATGATATAACTATATGATGTCTTTATTAAATGGGTTGCCATGCCATAATTCAGATAGATGATGTGTATGTACTATGTAAACATGATGGCATGATATAATTCAAATATATGATTTATATAGTAAGCAAGTAAGCAGATGGCAATCTATATATGATGTAAAAACTAAGAAATGCAAGACAACATGCATGACATGGGTAATATAACCCTGCCAAGTTTGAGCATAGACCTCAGGGGGGAAATAGGACTCGTCATCAGTCTCTGAATCCTCGTCTGAGGAGCTCTCTGTAGCCAGCAAGATGTCTGCTTCAGCAGGTAGCATTGTCTACTCTTAATACCTTGTTTTCACTCCAGATACTTCCATCACCGCTTCAAATGGCTGATGCACAGGAAGAGTAGTTGAATATACAAACGTTGTCGACAAATGGAACACGTAATACAAAAAAATGATAGCATGATATAATTCACATACATGATGATTGGCTAAACAGCATGGCATTGCATAATTCACATATATAATGCCTTTGCAACAAGATAGCATTGTATAATTCATATATATAATGTCTTGCAACAAGATGGCAATGCATAATTCACATATATGGTAATTAGACACTGAATAGGTGGCATTCACACAAAGCATCTCTAAACTAATCAAATGGCATAGCAATCCAAGACACCATACGCACGATATGAGCAACATAACCCTGCCGAGTTAGAGCATACACCTCGGGGGGGGGGGGAATAGGACTGGCCATCTGTCTCTGAATCCTCCTCTGAGGAGCTATCCGTAACCAGCGAGATATGCGCTTCGTCAGAGAGCATAGTCTGCTCAGAAGACCTTGTTTTCACTCCAGAATTTGCCATCACCGTGTCAAATGGCTGATGCACACGAAGAGCAGTTGAATGTACTAACATTGTTGACGAATGTAATATGTAACCGAAAAAAAGATGTCCTGATATAATTTACATATAAGATGACTGGCTAAGCAGGATGGCATTTCAAAATTCACATATATGATGCCTGGCTAAACAAGGTGGCGTTGCATAATTCACATAAACGATGAATAAACTAAACAGATGGCATTCGCACAAAGGATGTCTAAACTAAGCAGATGCCATATTTGATGTATAAAGTAAGCAATGCAAGACACCATATGCATGATATAACCAACATCAGCATGCCAAGTTGGAGCGAAGACCTCAGGGGGTAAATAGGAGTTATCTTCTCCTTCTGAATCCCCCTCAGAACAGATATCTTCCTCTCGATTACAATCCGAAATGCATGGAGGGGGGCTGCCTTTGCGCCTACCATGGAGCGACGTCTGCATGAAATTATATTGCCATGCAAGGCTTGTCTCTTTTGCTCTACATGTTCAGTTCCATTGTTTACAATAACTTTCATGCATAGGAATAAAACATAGTGAGGTTATGTAAGGAGTGCATGCAGAAATCCAGAGTGATGGTTCCAACCTGTGGATAGACCCAAAACTAATAATAGCAGGTAGATAATGGCTTCAATTAATAAATACAGATAATGGCTTCTTTACTCTTTGTTTCCCACCCAACATGAAACTCATAGTACACACCGGAGATTAACCAGATGGTAGATAGATATATTGATAGCGGCCCCGATATGTACCCCACGACCATTTAAAAACTCAAGTTTGACCATTAGTTTGGAGCTGACTCAGAGTTTAATCGGTGAACAGGACGATAAAGGAGCATGTAATATTAAACGATACATAACGTAAGCAGACACGAAAGAGTGCGACCTCTCTTGCAGACCCGTGTAGTCCTCGAGGTCATCTGCTCGGTTGATGATGGTAATGTAGTTTTCTTGGCTGCCAGCGGCGGGGAAGAAGATCTGAGGCGGCGAAAGACAGTCTGGAGGCCGGATCCCTGCTCTGCTGGACCCTTCTGTCGTTGGAGCAGCTGAGCTGGGGTGGACGACGGCGCAGCAGGACCGGGACAAACCACGCAAGGTTTTCTTTGACAACTATCTGTAAGAGAAGTAATTCTGTAAGGGCTCGTTTGAATTTGAGGATTCCAACAATGCAGGGATAGGAAATAGACAGGAATAGGATAGGAATGCACGTGCAAAACAGAGAATTTAAAAACACAGGATTTCTGCCAATCTTGGTGTTTGATTCACAACAATTGGAAGATCACAGGATGCAAAGAAGCATGGTGAGATTAAGTCAAACCACAAGAAAATGTACGGTTATAATGCTATTATGCTACTATCTCTTAACTTGTGCTTCATGAATAGGAATTTGAAAAGCAGGAGAAGTGAAAATTAAAATTCCTACGTTTTTTATTTAAAGGAGACACTAAAGGAACAAATCCGTGTACTCACTGGACAATATATATAACATGTAGAGTAAAAAAGAGATGCAACAAGTGTACAACCTCTTTGGCGAAGCCATGTCGATCTCAGCGTGATTGGGTTGGCCAGTGAGGATGCTCCGGCTGACTTTGCTGTCGGAGGAGGGGTGATACGTCTCCAACGTATCTATAATTTTTGATTTCTCCATGCTACTTTATCTACTGTTTTGGACTATATTGAGCTTTATTTTCCACTTTTATATTACTTTTGGGACTAACCTAGTAACCGGAGGCCCAGCCCAGAATTGTTGTTTTTTGCCTTTTTCAGTATTTCGAAGAAACAGAATATCAAACGGAGTCCAAACGGAATGAAACCTTTGGGATTGTGATTTTCCAACCGAACGTGATCCAGGAGACTTGGACCCTACTCCAAATAATGCCCGAGGAGGTCACGAGGGTGGAGGGCGCCCCCCCTGGGCGCGCCCCCTACCTCGTGGGCCCCTCGGAGCTCCACCGATGTACTCCTTCCTCCTATATATACCTACGTATCCCCGAATGATCAGAATAGGAGCCAAAACCTAATTCCACCACCGCAACCTTCTGTATCCACGAGATCCCATCTTGGGGCCTGTTCCGGAGCTCCGCCGGAGGGGGCATCCACAATGGAGGGCTTCTACATCATCACCATAGCCCCTCCGATGAAGTGTGAGTAGTTTACTTCAGACCTTCGGGTCCATAGCTAGTAGCTAGATGGCTTCTTATCTCTTTATGGATCTCAATACAATGTTCTCCCCCTCTCTCGTGGAGATCTATTCGATGTAATCTTTTTTTTGCGGTGTGTTTGTTGAGACCGATGAATTGTGGGTTTATGATCCAGTATTATCTATGGAAAATACTTGATTCTTCTCTGAATTCTTTTATGTATGATTGAGTTATCTTTGCAAGTCTCCTCGAATCATCCTTTTTGGTTTGGCCAACTAGATTGGTAGTTCTTGCAATGGGAGAAGTGCTTAGCTTTGGGTTCAATCTTGCGGTGTCCTTACCCAGTGACAGAAGGGGCAGCAAGGCACGTATTGTATTGTTCCCATCGAGGATAACAAGATGGGGTTTTTATCATATTGCATGAATTTATCCCTCTACATCATGTCATCTTGCTTACGGCGTTACTCTGTTTTTAACTTAATACTCTAGATGCATGCTGGATAGCGGTCGATGAGTGGAGTAATAGTAGTAGATGCAGAATCGTTTCGATCTACTTGTTTCGGACGTGATGCCTATATACATGATCATTGCCTAGAATACTCATAACTATGCTCAATTCTGTCAATTGCTCAATAGTAATTTGTTCACCCACCGTAGAATACTTATGCTCTTGAGAGAAGCCACTAGTGAAACCTATGGCCCCCGGGTATATTCTCATCATATCAATCTCTATCACTTTATTTACTTGCTTTGTTTTTACTTTCCTTTTACTTTTTTACTTTGCATCTATCTATCAAAAATACCAAAATATTATCTCTATCAGATCTCACTCTCGTAAGTGACCCTGAAGGGATTGACAACCCCTAAGCGCTGGTTGCGAGTTGCTATCGTTTTGTGTAGGTACGAGGGACTTGTGTGTGGTCTCCTACTGGATTGATACCTTGGTTCTCAAAAACTGAGCGAAATACTTACAGTACTTTACCGCATCATCCTCTCCTCTTCGGGGAAATCCAACGCAGTGCTCAAGAGGTAGCAAGAAGAATTTCTGGCGCCGTTGCCGGGGAGGCTCACGCAAGCAAGTCAACCATACCAAGTACCCATCGCAATGCCTATCTCTCGCATTACATTATTTGCCATTTGCCTCTCGTTTTCCTCTCCCCCACTTCAACCTTGCCGTTTTATTTGCCCTCTCATTCCCAATCTCCTCCTCTCTTTCCCGTTTGCCTTTTTCCCTTTGCCTTTTTTGTTTGCTTGTGTGTTGGATTACTTGTTGCCATGGCGCAAGATAATACCAAATTGTGTGATTTCTCAAATACCAATAATAATGATTTCCTTAGTACTCCGATTGCTCCTCTTAATGATGATGAGTCTTGTGAAATCAATACCGCTTTGTTGAATCTTGTTCTCAAAGATCAATTCGCCGGCCATCCTAGTGAAGATGCCGCTACTCATCTAAACAATTTTGTTGTTTTGTGTGATATGCAAAAGAATAAAGATGAGGATAGCAATATTGTCAAATTGAACTTATTTCCGTTTTCACTTAGAGATCGTGCTAAAGTTTGGTTTTCATCTTTGCCTAAAAATAGTATTGATTCTTGGAACAAGTGCAAAGATGCTTTTATCTCTAAGTATTTTCCTCCCGCTAAGATTATCACTCTTAGGAATGACATCATGAATTTTAAACAACTTGATCATGAGCATGTTTCCCAATCTTGGGAAAGATTGAAATTAATGCTTCGCAATTGCCCTACTCATGGTTTGAATTTATGGATGATCATACAAAAATTTTATGCCGGATTGAATTTTGCTTCCAGAAATCTTTTAGATTCGGCCGCGGGAGGCAGTTTTATGGAAATTACGTTAGGGGATGCTACCAAATTGCTTGATAATATTATGGCTAATTATTCTCAATGGCACACCGAAAGATCTTCTAGTAAGAAAGTGCATGCTATAGAAGAAATCAATGTTTTGAGTGAAAAGATGGATGAACTTATGAAGATGTTTGCTCCTAAAAATACTCCTCTTGATCCCAATGATATGCCTTTATCTACTTTGCTTGAGAATAATAATGAATCTATGGATGTGAATTTTGTTGGTAGGAATAGTTTTGGAAACAACGCTTATAGAGGGAATTTTAATCCTAGGCCTTATCCTAGTAATCCTTCTAATAATTATGGAAATTCCTACAATAACTCTTATGGAAATTTTAATAAGATGCCCTCTGAATTTGATAGTAGTGTTAAAGATTTTATGAATTCACAAAAGAATTTTAATGCTTTGTTTGAAGAGAAATTGCTTAAAATTGATGATTTGGCTAGGAACGTTGATAGAATTTCTCTTGAAATTGATTCTTTAAAGCTTAGATCTATTCCTCCTAAGCATGATATCAATGAGTCTCTCAAAGCCATGAGAATTTCCATTGATGAGTGCAAGGAAAGAACCGCTAGGATGCGTGCTTCCAAAGATACCTTTATTAAAGCGTGTTCTTCCAATTCCTATGAAAATCAAGATGAAGATCTAAAAGTTATTGATGTGTCCCCCAATAAATCTTTATTTTGCAATATGAATCTTGATGAATCTGAAGATTATCTTCCTTTACCTAGAAGGCGTTCTAAGAATTCGGAGTTTCTAGATCTTGATGATGAAAGTGGGATTGAAATAAATAAAAACCGTGATGTTGCTAAACCCACTATTTTGGATCTCAAGGAATTTATTTATGAAAATTTCTCTTTGATTGGTTGTATTTCCTTGTTGCAATCCGTGCTAGATTCTCCTCATGCTTATAGTCAAAATAAGGCCTTTACCGAACATATTGTTGATGCTTTGCTACAATCTTATGAAGAAAAAGTTGAGTTGAAAGTTTCTATCCCTAGAAAACTCTATGATGAGTGGGAACCTACTACTAAAATTAAAATTAAAGATTTTAAGTTTCATGCTTTGTGTGATTTGGGTGCTAGTGTCTCTACTATACCCAAAAATTTATGTGATTTGCTAGATTTCCGTGATTTTTATGATTGCTCTCTAAACTTTCATCTTGCGGATTCCACTATTAGAAAACCTATGGGAAGAATTAATGATGTTCTTATTGTTGCAAATAGGAATTATGTGCCCGTAGATTTTATCGTTCTTGATATAGATTGCAATCCTTCATGTCCTACTATTCTTGGTAGACCTTTCCTTAGAACGATTGGTGCAATTATTGATATGAAGGAAGGGAATATTAGATTCCAATTTCCCTTAAAGAAGGGTATGGAACACTTCCCTAGAAAGAAAATAAAATTACCATATGAATCTATAATGAGAGCCACTTATGGATTGCCTACCAAAGATGGCAATACCTAGATCTATCCTTGCTTTTATGCCTAGCTAGGGGCATTAAACGATAGCGCTTGTTGGGAGGCAACCCAATTTTATTTTGTGTTTTTTGTTTTTTTCTTCTGTTTAGGAATAAATAATCCATCTACCTTCTGTTTGGATGTGGTTTTATGTTTTAATTAGTGTTTGTGCCAAGTAGAGCCTATAGGATAACCTACGATTATAGTTGATTTGATTCTGCTGAAAAACAGAAACTTTGCGTGCACGAATTTAGTTATGATAAATCACAGGAACGTGCTTTTGCGTCGATTCTTTTTGCTGTTGATCAATAAAAAAATTGTCCAGGACTTCCTATTTTGGTAGAAGTTTTAGAGTTCCCGAAGTTTGTGTTAGTTACATATAACTACAGACTGTTCTGTTTTTGACAGATTCTGTTTTTCGTGTGTTGTTTGCTTATTTTGATGAATCTATGGCTAGTAAATTAGTTTATAAACCATAGAGAAGTTGGAATACAGTAGATTTAACACCAATATAAATAAAGAATGAGTTCATTACAGTACCTTGAAGTATTCTTTTGTTTTCTTTCTCTAACGGAGCTCACGAGATTTCTGTTGAGTTTTGTGTTGTGAAGTTTCCATGTTTTGGGTGAATTCTTTTGATGGATTATGGAACAAGAAGTGGCAAGAGCCTAAGCTTGGGGATGCCCATGGCACCCCAAAGATAATCCAAGGACACCAAAAAGTCAAAGCTTGGGGATGCCCTGGAAGGCATCCCCTCTTTCGTCCACTTCCATCGGTAATTTACTTGGAGCTATATTTTTATTCACCAACATGATATGTGTTTTGCTTGGAGCGTCTTGTATTATTTGCGTCTTTGCTTGTTAGTTTACCACAATCATCCTTGCTGTACACATCTTTTGAGAGAGCCATACATGATTTGGAATTTGTTAGAATACTCTATGTGCTTCACTTATATCTTTTGAGCTTGATAGTTTTGCTCATAGTACTTCACTTATATCTTTTGAGCGTGATAATTTTTGCTCTAGTGCTTCACTTATATCTTTTAGAGCACATTGGTGGATTTTTTTTTAAAGAAACTATTGATCTCTCATGCCTCACTTAGATTATTTTGAGAGTCATTAATAGCATGGTAACTTGCTTAATGTTAATATACTTGGTGTTCAAGATATGTGAAACTTTCTTTTGAGTGCGTTGAATACTAAGATAAGTTTGATGCTTGATAATTTTTTGAGATATGAAGATGGTAATATTAGAGTCATGCTAGTTGAGTAGTTATGAATTCAAAGAATGCTTGTGTTGAAGTTTGTGATTCCCGTAGCATGCATGTATGGTGAACCGTTATGTGATGAACTCGGAGCATGATTTATTTATCGATTGTCTTCCTTATGAGTGGCAGTCGGGGACGAGCGATGGTCTTTTCCTACCAATCTATCCCCCTAGGAGCATGCGCGTAATACTTTGCTTTGATAACTTCTAGATTTTTGCAAGAAGTATATGAGTTCTTTATGACTAATGTTGAGTCCATGGATTATACGCATTTTTTCCTATCCTTCCACCTTTGCTAGCCTCTCTAATACCGCGCACTTTTCGCCGGTATCATACACCCACCATATACCTTCCTCAAAACAGCCACCATACCTACCTATCATGGCATTTCCATAGCCATTCCGAGATATATTGCCATGTAACTTTCCACCGTTCCCTTTATTATGACACGCTCCATCATTGTCATATTGCTAGCATGATCATGTAGTTGACATTGTATTTGTGGCAAAGCCACCGTTCATAATTCTTTCATACATGTCACTCATGATTCATTGCATATCCTGGTACACCGCCGGAGGCCTTCATATAGAGTCATACTTTGTTCTAAGTATCGAGTTGTAATTGTTGAGTTGTAAGAAAAATAAAAGTGTGATGATCATGATTATTAGAGCATTGTCCCAAGTGAGGAAAGGATGATGGAGACTATGATTCCACCACAAGTCGGGATGAGACTCCAGACGAAAAATAAAAAAAATGCCAAAAAAAGAAGAGAAAGGCCCAAATAAAAAATAAATAATAAATAAAAAATGAGAGAAAAATAGAGAAGGGACAATGCTACTATCCTTTTACCACACTTGTGCTTCAAAGTAGCACCAAGATCTTCATGATAGAGAGTCTCTCATTTTGTCACTTTCATATACTAGTGGGAATTTTTCATTATAGAACTTGCCTTGTATATTCCAATGATGGGCTTCCTCAAAATGCCCTAGGTCTTCGTGAGCAAGCAAGTTGGATGCACACCCACTTAGTTTCTTTTGTAGAGCTTTCATATACTTATAGCTCTAGTGCATCTGTTGCATGGCAATCCCTACTCACTCACATTGATATCTATTGATGGGCATCTCCATAGCCCGTTGATATGCCTAGTTGATGTGAGACAATCTTCCCTCTTTTTTTCTTCGCCACAACCACCCTTCTATTCCACCTATAAGTGCTATATCCATGGCTCACGCTCATGTATTGCGTGAAGATTGAAAAAGTTTTGAAAATGTTAAAGTATGAAACAAATGCTTGGCTTGTCATCGGGGTTGTGCATGATTTAAATATTCTGTGTGGGGAAGATGAAGCATAGCCAGACTATATGATTTTGTAGGGATAACTTTCTTTAGCCATGTTATTTTGAGAAGACATGATTGCTTTGATTAGTTTGCTTGAAGTATTATTTTTTTTGTGTCAATATGAACTTTTGTCTTGAATCTTTCAGATCTGAATATTCATATCACAATTAAGAAGATTTACATTTAAATTATGCCAAAGTATCACTCTACATCAAAAATTCTTTTTTTATCATTTACCTACTCGAGGACGAGCAGGAATTAAGCTTGGGGATGCCTGATACGTCTCCAACGTATCTATAATTTTTGATTGCTCCTTGCTACTTTATCCATTGTTTTGGACTATATTGGGCTTTATTTTCCACTTTTATATTACTTTTGGGACTAACCTTTTAACTGGAGCCCCAGCCCAGAATTGTTGTTTTTTGCCTTTTTCATTATTTCAAAGAAACAGAATATCAAACGGAGTCCAAACAGAATGAAACCTTCGGGATCGTGATTTTCCAACCGAACGTGATCCAGGAGACTTGGACCCTACTCCAAGTAGTGCCTGAGGAGGTCACGAGGGTGGAGGGCCCCCCGGGCGCGCCCCCTGCCTCATGGGCCCCTCGGAGCTCCACCGATGTACTCCTTCCTCCTATATATACCTACGTATCCCCGAACGATCAAAACAGGAGCCAAAAATCTAATTCCACCGCCGCAACCTTCTGCATCCATGAGGTCCCATCTTGGAGCCTGTTCCGGAGCTCCGTCAGAGGGGGAATCCACCACGGAGGGCTTCTACATCATCACCATAGCCCCTCCGATGAAGTGTGAGTAGTTTACTTTAGACCTTCGGGTCCATAGCTAGTAGCTAGATGGCTTCTCCTCTCTTTTTGGATCTCAATACAATGTTCTCCCCCTCTCTCGTGGAGATCTATTCGATGTAATCTTCTTTTTTGCATTGTGTTTGTTGAGACCGATGAATTGTGGGTTTATGATCCAATATTATCTATGGAAAATATTTGATTCTTCTCTGAATTCTTTTATGTATGATTGGGTTATCTTTGCAAGTCTCTTCGAATTATCCTTTTTGGTTTGGCCAACTAGATTGGTAGTTCTTCCAATGGGAGAAGTTCTTAGCTTTGGGTTCAATCTTGCGGTGTCCTTACCCAGTGACAGAAGGGGCAGCAAGGCACGTATTGTATTGTTCCCATCGAGGATAACAAGATGGGGTTTTTATCATATTGCATGAATTTATCCCTCTACATCATGTCATCTTGCTTACGGCGTTACTCTGTTTTTAACTTAATACTCTAGATGCATGCTGGATAGCGGTCGACGAGTGGAGTAATAGTAGTAGATGCAAAATCGTTTCGATCTACTTGTTTCGGATGTGTTGTCTATATACATGATCATTGCCTAGATATACTCATAACTATGCTCAATTCTATCAATTGCTCAACAGTAATTTGTTCACCCACCATAGAATACTTATGCTCTTGAGAGAACCCACTAGTGAAACCTATGGCCCCCGGGTCTATTCTCATCATATCAATCTCTATCACTTTATTTACTTGCTTTGTTACTTTGCTTTTACTTTTTACTTTGCATCTATCTATCAGAAATACCAAAAATATTATCTCTATCAGATCTCACTCTCGTAAGTGACCGTGAAGGGATTGACAACCCCTAAGCGTTGGTTGCGAGTTGCTATCGTTTTGTGTAGGTAGAAGGGACTTGTGCGCGGTCTCCTACTGGATTGATACGTTGGTTCTCAAAAACTGAGGGAAATACTTACGCTACTTTACTGCATCATCCTCTCCTCTTTGGGGAAATCCAACGCAGTGCTAAAGAGGTAGCAAGGGGAAGAAGATCTTAGGTGTCTGGAGATGGAGCCCGAGGTACTTCTCCGCTGTGATGGAGGGTTTCGTCGTTGGAGCAGCTCCCGTGAATTGTACGACACCGAGGCTGAAGCAGGACAAGAGAGACAACGAACAACATTAACCTAAGTGGAATTCTAATAGCATCTCCAATACATGACGTAAAATACATAACCACAAAGTGCTAGATGTAAAATACATCAGCCGCTCATCTCTGAACTTAACTGTCGAAACTGAACCTAACTGTCCAAACTGAATTTTGCTGTCGAAACTGAATTTTGCTGTCGAAACTGAACGCACTAGCAAGGTGAGGCTACACGTCGGTCGACTGACTTTTTCATCTCTGGTCAGTCGATTTTGCAGCCGTTGGATACGAAATCAAGGGCCTGCGGTTCATCTTTAACCTCCACCCCCCTGAGCCGCCAACCACCACCGGCCAAACAGCAACCCCCCGCCGTCCGCTGCCGGCGGTGCGCCGCCCTGCCCGCCCTGAAAAAACTCCCCAGCGCCGGTCCGCCGCCGCCCCGGCCATCCCTCTAGGCCCCCCTGTGCCGAGCTTTTTCTCCAGCGATCCCCACGCCACTGCCCCGCCAACGCCCCGCCACCGCCGGCGACCATCGCCCCCATCCTGAACCCTAAGATAGATAGTGTGGTACCTCTCCGGCGAGCCCCCTCCCCGCTGCGTCTGGTTCTTCCTTCACCTCGACGAGCCCAACCCTTAGAAATCGACTGACCAAATAGTCGATTCAGTCGACTGAAGTGTAGACAAATCGGAGCAGCATCGCAAGCAAGAGCAAGAGCGAGAGCGGCAGCGCGAGCAAGAGCAATAGCAAGAGCAGACCAGACAGGTGACCAAGAGCAAGAGTAGAGCAGCAGCGCGAGCGAGAGCTAAAGCAGCATCAACTCCTACTGATGTGGACGTCGCCGCCGAGGGAGCGATGTCGTGGAGGAAGTGGCTGGCGACGCCGCCGTGGATGGAGCCAGGCCGTGTCAGCTCGGGACCGAGCGTCGGCAGCACCGTGAGATCGAATCAAGAAGAAAATGCGGCGATTAGTGTACAACCTCTTTGGTGGCGCCGATTAGGCTGCAGCTTCATCCGAGGAAACGGTGATGATGATGCTCTTCCTGTGGTGCAGGTGAAGACGGTGGTGTGGGAATGGAGGTGGTGCAAAAGACGAGGGGAACATCAGGGCAGCTCCTTGGAGGTGGTGGACGGGGTGGCTGAACCGGCGGGACGATGAGATTGACGACGGATCCTCATCCGGTACGGTGGATGAGGGACGTCGAGGTGTTGCTGTGGACGACGTCGTCGGGGAAGAAGCTCCGACTGGGTGGCGGACGGAGCAGGGTGTGGGGTTTCGTCACGGGTTTTCACGGCCCTCGGTGTACGAATGGGTGGGCGGATGGGATGGTAGTGGGGAACCATGGATTAGAGACGCGCTTGTCCGAAATGTGGGGTAAGTTACAAAAGTACCCCCCACCGATTTGAGGCGGTTCTTTTGGTTCAGGGGTACCATGGGCATTTCACGTGTCGGGATTTCACAGGAGGTGGGAGTTTTCGCGCGCGTTGTAATTTCGGAATAGCAAGGCGCGGGTTGAGATGGAGGGAGTTGTCGGAGCACAACGAGACAAAGATATATCTTAAATATTTCGGGCTAACAAGGCGCGGGTTGAAATTTCCGGACAAGCCTAACGTGTACTATACCAAATCAATGCGCACTACAAATGTCATTCAAAACTTTGAATTCATGTTATGTTCAATTAAAATATTTCGCTACGTGTATAATACATGCAACCTACTACTCAAATGAACGTTTTAGTGCATTCCAAACGTATATATTACCGCTTCAATATGAACTAAATTTGAATAAGATCTACAGTAATGATTGTTGTGAAGTCAAAGCATTTGAATTCATTTCTATGTTTTAATAAGATCTACAATCATCATTATTGTCAAGTTAAACCATCGTTTGTGTATTATCTTCACAGCACACCACATGATCAGTATCGAGTTACATATGAACTATGTGTACTATATGAACTCGAACTAGATTTTTTGAATCCACTTTATTTTGATTTCAAATCACATTACATTTCTAGCTCTAGCTAGATCTTCATAATCTAAACCATGTCTCATATGTATAATGTGTTTATCACATTATGTATGGTGCCCCGCCCCCTACGCGTACAAGTATTTAGATGTGAGTTGCAAACACCACACATTACCACAAATTCAAATAAAATGTGAGAATGTTTGATATATAGTATTGTTTAGATTGCTCGATATTTAGTTGTAAGCTGCAAACGCCACACATTATCACAAATTCAAGTAAAATGTGAGATTGTTTGATGTATAGTATGGTTTAGATTGTTCGGCATTTAGCTGTGAGTTGCAAACACCATGCATTATAAAATTATGGTATAACATGTGCACAGCACGTGTATCACAGCTATATTCATGCATGCAATGTTTAAAACACTATGATCTCCTATTCAAATATATGAATCCGCTTTCATATCAAATTATGATCTTTGTTAGTCTCTTACACCCACACAGTCCTCTAACCTTTGTAGCTACCACTAACTTTCTCTTGTGCATGCACACGCCCTCCTCGCCCTCCCCCTCCCTCGACATTCTATCCACCGGGCACATTCATTTTTTTCCTTTAGGTCGTTCTCCCAGAGTCTCCACAACTCCTTTCCGACACACACCGATCGATAAACCTCTCCAGCGATGCCTGCCTACAGCATACACACACAGCTTCAATCTCCTCCTTTATGTGTCCTTGCCTCGTGTCTCTCATATGGTCAGACACACGTGTAAACTCTCACCCCTCTTTTAATCGATCTCACAACCGCACACTCCTCCCCCTATCCAGCTAGTAGTTGGGCCTCCTAGCTCCATTCTCTCTGTCTATCCGTCTCGCTGGGCCTTATTTGCCTCTAACAAATGGATGTACAACGACCGATCTCTCGCTATACATATAGCCAGCTAGGTCCTTATAACTCGTTTTTACCCACACATCGATCGATCTACCTCATTAGTTGTGTCTATCCCTTCCTCCGACAAACAACAATTGATCTACCGATCTAGTTAGGTTTGCTTACCAAACACATGGTTCCCCTTCATCATCCATGGATGCGTCCCGACAGATCTATCACGCACAGGCACACACAGAAACACATCCCTACTCTTATTGATAACATTGCAGTTCCACCCTCAGTTTGTCTAGTAGGCCTCTCCCAACATCTCCGAGAAGCAACTCCATCACCCATCCAGCACTCAGGCACACACAGAAACACATCCCTACTCTTATTGCTAACACACACAGAAACACATCCCTACTCTTATTGATAACATTGCAGTTCCACCCTCAGTTTGTCTAGTAGTCCTCTCCCAACATCTCCGAGAAGCAACTCCATCACCCATCCAGCACTCTACCCCTCTCCCTCCCTCTCCCTCCCTCTCTCTCTCCTCTCTCTCTCTGTTCCATCATATTTCCCGTCCTTCAGTTATGTATGGATTTCGACCGATATCCCTCATGACATAGCTGGGTCTCTCCTTCTCAACACATATATGAGTCGTTCTACCTCTATAGTTAGGCCTCTGCCTACCCCTCCCCCCACCCCCTCCCCCCCCCCCCCCCCCGACACACACTGATACATCAAGCGCTCTAGTCATGTCTCCCTGCCACACACAAACTGACATGTGCCCTCTAACGTTCTGGTAGGCCAGTCGCCCTATATCTTTGACTTGCACACACACACGCAATTTCGATGGCTCTCTTTATCGATCTCGCACAAACCCGTACTTGATCCTCTCTTCGACTCTATCGATAGCTATGATCCCTCCCTCTCTTCTCGTGGATTGCCCGACGCTCTATGTATGATATGGATAGGCCTCCATTTCACACACATTGCATGCAAAAATTTGTTTTAGATGTCATCGACACATATTCCCACAAATACTTCACGAAATCAACCCCCCACCCCACCCCCACCCCCCACCACAAAACAAAAGACACTCACGAACGCGGTTTGTATCTCTCACACACACCCACGTAGGTGGGGGCCGTGCACGAAGAGAAGAGGTGCACGCACGACGCACGTACTCCCGTCTCTTTCCCAACCACACCCACGCGGGTACACGGTGGAGCTCATTTCTGTACGAAAAAGGCAGCCCACGTGGTAATTTGGCACGTGTACTGGTTGTCCACTTGGTGGAGGGAGGATCGTCTACCACAGGTGAACAAACAAATTGCGACTTGATGCGTTATGTTAAATTTAAAAAAGAGGCAAACCATGTGGGGCCTACCTTAGAGGCAAGGCCCTATACACTGGAGTACTTTTGATGTGTCCCGTCAACTCGCAGAACAAGGAGAAGCTTTCTTAGTATGCCGTCTCCCCCGCCCACGGGCGCGGTGGCTCGCAGGATGAGGTGAAGCTTGCTCCTCCCTCACCCATGTGCGCGGTGGCTCGCAGGGCGAGGAGAAAAATTTACTACTCCCTCCGTTTACTCCTCGTCCCTACTACCTTGGTTATAGAGATTATATCATATTGTTTGGAATATATATGTCCTTAGTAGATTTCAATATGAACTACTAGTACATACTCCAAACACTGATGTATATAGACGCATTTTAGAGTGTACATTCACTAATTTTGCTCCGTATGTAGTAGCACTCTCCATCGCCCCTCGACCCTCTCCCACGTGGTGGACGTGCAGCAATTCATTCGGTCTCATATAGCCAGAACAATATATACTGCACTACCATTATTGCTCGACTTCCCGAAGAGGCGAAGAGCCAATCGCAAGGTTAATATTTTGGAGATGCCAAGCGCAAGGTTATAGGAGAACGAGTAGTAGGTGCCGCGTCATTTATAAATATTTTTTTTCTTCAGTGGCACGTACGCAATATGATAGGTTCATATGGAGAGAAAAGGAAACCGCTCCACTATATACATAGTCAGGACGGGCCAGCCTACACGGTTGCTTGCTGGGGTTGCTCTCTTCACACTCTCTCGCACAAAATGACTATGGCCACATCTCTAACTTCCCGGCGGATCATGTCCGCTTGGGGAAGGGGTGGATGCTTAGTGTAGATGCGGTGTCCGCCGCCGACGGTGAAAACCCACTGTCGGCACGTCCCGATCAGGGGTCCCCGCCATTCTCTCTCACAAAGCCGGTGAGGTTGCCTTCGTCCCTTGCTCACTGCCGCAACGTGGGCAGTTGCCGCCTCCCGCCGCCCTCCTCAAGGTCGAGCTACGTCCCTCAGGTACAACTCCCTTTACAGCCGGCTTGCACCACTGCTCTAGCTACCCACATCACTCCCTGTGGATATTTCTCTACTTCTTGCCCCGCACATACATGATACCTCTACTGGCTTCAACATACTGTATTTGTGATGAGTTTATGTCTCATCAACTAGTCCTAGTAATCTTATTCTAATCATGCTTCTTCAATTTCTTTGCCACAGGGATGCTCATCTCAATTTTGGTGAAACTGCACAAAACGATCCGATGGTCAAAACGATGCAAACTTCATTTATTAGGAAGCTCGAACGTTGCCAGCAAATTGAAGCCTCGTCAGGGTTCACGGTACAAGGGCTAGGGACTGCATGGATCATTTTTTTCTTTAGCTGCCTATGTTCCAAAATAAGTGTCAACTTTAGTAGTAGTACAACTTTGTACTAAAGTTTGCACAAAGTTGAGACACTTATTTTGGAACGGATGGAGTACATATTTGCTATGATTTGTCAATCATTGACATGCAATAGCATGCATGTTAGTCTCCTTTGTATTTGATGAAATGTTGCAACGGGCAACCTTGGACGCAAGATACATGTAACAGGAGCTAGAAGCTTCATAGCATTGTACAAATTTATCTCGCTGATAAACTACAGTACGTACTAGTACTATACTAGTACTTCCTCCGTTCCTAAATATAAGTCTTTGTAGAGATTTCACCATTAACCATGTATATAGATGCATTTTAAGTGTAGATTCATTCATTTTGTTCTGTATGTAGTTCACCTAGTGGAATCTCTACAAAGACTTATCTACTAGTAATAGCTAGCCCCCACTAATAGGAATTCTCTATCCTCTCCTTGAGCCACATCATCAAAATTGACGTAGCCATTAGATGAAGTAAATCAGTCATAATAGCCGTCTGATCTAGACGTTGAGAGGCTCAGCACTAAGCCACATGCAAGCATGCAGAAATACCGTGGCACATGCATGTGAGTGGGTTTTAAATCACATCAACATGTCTGCATGCAAGCATGCACCGGTAGCATGCATGTAAGTGAGCTTTTAAGTCCCATTAACATGTCAAAAAGAAAAATATAATCCCATTATGCAGTAGGAGTTGGATGATCTTTTTTCCTTATGTGGGATGATCTAAATGATGATGGGAGTTTATTTAGTTTGGCTACCACATTTGTCATGCGGTTATAGATTTTTTTTAGTTCTATGAAATCGATAATTTTGCACAGAGAGATATACCGTTGTTCCGCGGCAACGAGCGGGGACTCATCTAGTAATATTTATGAACGGAGGGAGTACTATGTAAAGAGTTAGGTGTCGCACGGTGATAGTGTGAGGTGGGCCATGTAATCACTGAGCCTGCGTGTTTTCACTGCTCTTGCACTCCTCCACTGTAAGAATGGAGAAAATTGTAATCTACTACCTCCTTTCGCCGAAAGCGTGGGACATCCAGCAGTCCTACCACCTCAGTAATAAAGACCAATGAGCCGGCAAATCACATAGACCTAGCAGTAAGTTGGACGAACGAAGCAACCATCACTCTTGCGCTAGGGAGAGGTCACGTCCGCTCTGCCCGGGCATGAATGTAGCACTGATTCTTTGGAGGAGCGCTGACCGTTTCGGGCGGGAAGCGCGCGCGGGCGGTGGAGGGGCTTTGGGTGGGCCACGCTGGTCAAGAGCGAGCGTGGCAGCTGTCCGCATGTCCCTACTGGACAAGCCCGGAAATGAGAGGATGCGCTGACTCTCGTGGCTAAAATCGTACACTACACACCATATCTTTGTAGGAGTAGGTCGATCTGTTGCACTCTCTAACACACACATGTTGTTAAACACACACACGCACAGGCACGCACCTTGGTCCCGTTGCACCTTCTAACGTGACTTATTACACCTAGACGGAGGGAGTAGTAAGTATACGAGATACGGTGGCACACTGACTTAAGTTGAATACAAGTGCCCAAAATTTGTGTGCATGTTATAATAAGGATTCACTTAAAATAGTACGTGAGCGAACAGAGGGATCAATTGGAAAGTGTTCCCGAGCAGTAGCGAGATGTGTGAGGTAGTAAGATACACCGCTGGCGCTTTTAATTTTTCTTATTAATTTGTTTTTTTCACCCTCTGACTGGTGGGACCCAACGTACTACGTGGAGAGGTAAGGTGACTAAGGCTGCATTATTTCTGCACCACTGTGGATAGTCTTACCACCAAAGCCACATGACACGATTATGATTGAAATCCTAATGACTCCCACACACAAAAAAAAACACGGCATGCTTGTCACACAAATGCAAGAATGTATAAAAGGTTATTTTCCTCTCGTTGAACAAAACGGGAGGGTTGTGTAGCTGGTTAGCCTGTTCGCTCATCAAACTTGAGGTCTCGGGTTCGATAACTACACTTGAGCATAATTTTTGCCAGGAGGATTCTTTGACTGGTCAAAATGTTTTCTAGGGTTTGCATGCTTCACACTCTCTCTCCTGTATATATATACACGCTGGCCCCTCAGCGCTTGTAGTTGCTCTCTTCACACTCTCTCGCCCTCTCCCGCTGCATCCTCAACACTTGTAGTTGCTCTCTTCACACTCTCTCGGCCTCTCCAGATCTAAACAAGACTTCGTTGGCCTCTCTCTCCCCTCACTGCTGCTCAAAGAGCCGGCAGGATCCGTCCGCCGGGAAGGGAAGGAGGCTTAACACTGTCGCCGTCGGCGAGGGAGGGAATCCACTACTAGCGCTGCTGTTCACTTTCCACCCATCGGCGGCGCGGGAGGGCCTCCAGCCCTTCTTCTTCGCCGCCGGCCCGTTGCCCATCGAACCACGCCCCAAGAACCTTAAGGTATATTTTACTTACTCCACATGCATTGCTCTAGCTACATGTATACCATGAATCTAGGACATGGTTCAAAGAGGAAAGGAGTGGGGGAAAGTAGTGGGAAAAGTTGTATATAGCATGAATCTAGGACGTGGTTCAAAGAGGAAATGAAGGGGGAAAGTTGTATAGCATGAATCTAGGACGTGGTTCAAAGGGGAAAGGAATGGGGGAAAGTAGTGGGGAAAGTTGTATCGCATAAATCTAGGACGTGGTTCAAAGAGGAAAGGAAGGGCGAAAGTACTAGTTCAAAAAGGAAAGGAAGGGACAAGGCTGTAGAGTTTGAGCAGGACTAGATTTGCTGAGCTCACATAGGGAAAGGTGTCTAAAGATAAAAAAACTGGAACCAACACAAATATGCTCCTTGGTTGTTTGTTCTTTGTTGCAACAGACTGTGCATGACCACAGCACATCGGTAGATGCACATGGTGCTGGTGCGTCCACTGTCCCGTGCAACTCATTAGCTGTTGTTAATCTATGGCCCTGTTTGGTTAAAAACTCCCTAGTCCCTACCTGCTTGGTTCCAGGGACTAAACATGGACTAGAGGTTATTAAATGAAATGATAAAAGACCATGTTACCCCTAGTAATGAACTAATAGAAACAAGGTGCGATGCGTGGCAGGGGCAACTGTTGGAAAAAGTCCCAAAAAGACTCCCTCGGGGTCTTCTTTCTTTAGTCCCAAATGCCCACTTTTAGTCCCGAAAATTCCCTCCTGCTTGGTTAAGATGTGACTGACACAGAGTTTTTTTAGTCCCTACACCAAAATGTCCCTGTAAACAAACACCCTCTAATAATGCCGCTGGAAAATTGATGCAATGCTACAGTTAAAAGCAAATTACATGTTTAACAAATTTTATTGTTAATATAATCTCTATGTTAATATTAATCAATACCACCGTTTGAGAAATACTACTGTCTTGCTTTCTTTCCCATTTAGATAAGGTAGATGCTTATTTTTGTTGGCTTCTGTGTCATCCAGCGTTATTGACCACTAATTGTCTCCTTTGCACCTTTGTGTAAACAGGGTTATCTACTTCACCTCGTTGCCATTGTGACCTTTTGTTGCACTACACAAAACACTTTTGTTTTAAGAGTGTTTTGTGCAGTTCAACCAAAATGTCACACCGACAATGTTGCTTGATTGCTTGATCTTAGTGGAACTGCACAAGAGGAGATCTTACTTCCTATCCGTTAAGGCGAATTTGGTTCAGATCTTCTTCTTGTGAGTTTTTTGAATTCCTCATCATGAGAGGTCAGTACTAGCCTTCTTTCACATGATTCTGCAGTGTGCTTTCATATGTTGTGCTACTTGTACGATAATATTGCTTGATTTTAGTGAACTGCACAAATGGAGACAAGACTTCCAATCTGTATGTGCACCGTAATATCCCATTGAGGTAAGATAAGGATATTTCACAACTGCTGGCCTGTATTTTGCCACTTTCCAGAAAATTAAGTTTAGTACTATACTTGTGCTCCCTAATTGACATGCCAAATCTTACATTGAAGGCGAAGCTTGTCTGTTATTGAACCAAGTGATGACGGGAAAGAACAAGAGGAAGAAAAACAAAAATCAACTCCCGGTGCTGTAATGAAGCACTGGAACGGTGATGACACAAGTAATGATATATTTTTGCATCTTAATTTATTTCTATGGCTGGAACGAGCAGTTGTTTTGCCACTGATTTGATGCCATACGTAATTATCTCTACTTGTGCAAACAGGGATCTTCTTTGAAGATACCATATATTTTAGTGGAACTGCACAAGAATATGTTGGAAATATTAAACTAATCGAGGAGTATATAGTAAGCATGGCCACCCCCGTAGATAGCAATAGATGGTTCCTGAGAAGTGCTTCATTTGTATGCTCTACACAATCAGCCTCCTGACAAAGGTTGGTACTCGCCCACTGATTTCATCCATATGATTGAGCTTTGTCATCTCTATTGGTGTTGTGCTACTGTTTAGATACTGTCATGAAAAAGTGGTATTGTCCTTGGGAAGTGCTTCATCTGTGTTGTTTTAAATATTTCCTTTCTTTTTTTTCGAGCAAACATGGATGCTAGCATTTAGTAGTCCTCTTGTCTTTGCACAACAGGATCATCTTCCTCTGAAGAAGAATATGGAGTACGTGCAGTGACTAGTTCCGATTATGCCAGGATGAAGAAGCACTGTCTATCTTCTCATCAGAAGGAGCGGTTGAAGGATGGTTACATTACTCCCCACAAGACCTAACTAACTTCAGCTCAGAAGGACTGACAAATCTCCATTTTTTTGCTGTGATGCGCGAGTTCAATGTTGTTCTAGGATTCTTTCTGGTGAGTTCCATTTTTTAAAAGTGTGCTCTACATGTACCATGTATGTGCCTGTTGAAACTGTCAATTCATAGTACAGTTTGCTTTATACTAATCACTTTTTTGTATTTGTGCAAACAGGGGTGCTCAGCTTGATTTCAACTGGAACTGCACAAAATGTTCATGAATACATCGAATCATTCATTTCCACCACAAGAAAGGAGGTGCTCATAAGTTCAAGGCATTGCAACATATAAGGGCGAAATCATACAAGCTACGCGTGAATTTGGTTGATTTTGGTGGAACTGCACAAAAAGAACAGCTGGTTTATTTAGCACGAGTTGCCATGTCAATGTCCGAACTAATGGCAAACCCTGCCCATTCCACAATCGTAGGCATTTGATATTTTGGAATGGGACAACCTTGTCAAATTTTGCTCATTGATTTTAGCAAGATATGCGTTTGATATTTTCGAATGGGACGCCCTTTGCTGTCAGCACCGGTGATCAATTTTTTATTTATTCTTTAGTTGTGAAGTAAATATTGCTTCTGACATGTGAGTCGCTGAGATGCACAATCATCGATTGTTTTGAATGTTCTCTATGAATTGCCAGGCTGTGTGTTTGATTGCAATGTACAGAAACGCTAAAAAGCTGCTCAAACTCTTTGTACTCCTTCTGTTCCTTTTTACTTCGCACATTGTGAAAGTGCATACTTTTTTCTATAAGATTGGTCAAAGTAGAGATACTTTGACTGCAGACAAAACGTGTATGCAGACTAGAAAGGACCGGAGGGAGTACATGTGAAACTGCTGCAAACGTGGTGATCATACTGGGAATAATGCTAGTACGTATTGTTTTGCATGTTCATCCAATGCCAGTGATACAGGAATTCAAACTAATTGAAATAAATTCATTCATACACGGTCGGATTTCATATAAACATGCCGGATTTCATTACATTTCATACATTCTTCAACTAAAAAGGGGTGTTTGTGGCTGCATGCATCTCCCAGATGCAGAGGCCGGGGGTCATCCTCCTTTTCAAAAATAAAATAAAAAGGAGTGCGCTGGAGGTATAATTAATTAACCGAAGCTACCCACCTGTGTCCCGTTGAGCCGAACAGAAGCTTCAGTGACTTAACTGCATGTGCAGTTGCGTAACTGACATGTGGCCAGTTGGGCCCACGTGTCAGTCAGCTAACTGCACCAGCAGTTAAGTAGAAGCAGCGTTCTTCTCCAGCGCAGCTCTCCGACTCCACGTTGCCACCAAGAAGATAACCGGCCGTCAATGGTCAACCCGCCTAGCTTGGCTTCAACCAGAGTGTAGCAGCGGTGGCCTTACTTGGACCCGAGCGGCGGCGACCTACCGTGTTCTACTCTTCCTTGTTTTTTGTGTGGCGCGGCCTCGTTGGCAGTGGGGCGGGGCCTCGGCGGAGCCGACGATGCCTCTGTCTCGTTGCCGGTGGGCGGCGCCTCAGCGGAGCGGTGGAAATCCTCCCCCACGTTGCCGGCACGGTGGGGCCTCGGCTGAGCCGGCGATGTCCTCTACCTCGTTGTTGGCGGGGCGGGGCCTCGGCGGAGCCGGCGGTGTCCTCTGCCTCATTGTTGGCGCCACGGGGCCTCGGCGGAGCCGGCGGTGTCCTCTGCCTCGTTGTTGGCGCTGCGGGGCGTCGGCGGAGCAGGGCGCCGTCGACGCCAGCGGAGCGGGGACTCGTCGGAGCCGTCATTGTCCTCTGCCTCGTCCTCGATCTCACCAAACAGCGCCTCGCCTGCTTCATCGCCCTATTTGCTAGCCTCTTTGTAGGGGGCCGCAGCCTCCGCTACCCGCATGAGGTACCGCCAGCGCTCGAGGCGGCCCTGGCGGGCGGAGCGATATGAGTCGAGCAGCGCCTCCTGCTCCGCCCGCTCCGCGGCGATCTGCTCATCCGCCTGCAGGTGCTCCTGGAGGAGATGGTGGTTGTAGGCGGCGTCGGCCTGCGCCTCCCGGAACTGCTCCTCACGCATCTGCCTCACCCTGTCCATATATTGGGCATGGGCCTCGCCGATGGTCATGGTGCAATGCACCGGCGAGGATGGCGCGGAGGAGGGGGTTGGCACCGGATCGTCGACTACCATGTTCTCCATTGGGACGTCGTCGTCCTCCGGCTGCCTGCCGGCCAGCCGGTCGGCAGCAATGGATGCTATCTCCTTCTGGTCCGTCGTCTGCCCGTCCCAAAAAGTGTTGGAGCACGAGGAAGCCATGGTGGGCAGTAGTGGTGTGGACAGGATAAAGGCAACGGATGCGGATGACTGCGGCTATGGCCGGCGCAGCAGTTTATATAGCAATGGTGGGTGGGCGGAGGAACGGACGTGTGACGCCGGAGTAGCCGCCTCGCCAACCGCGTATCATTAATGTGTGCGGCAGATGGACGGACGGACGGCACTTGTGTCGTTTGAAGGCGGAGCAATTGCCTGCACCGGGAAGCGGGGCGGCCGGCGCTGACTGTTTCGGGCGGAAAGCGCGCGCGGGCGAGGAGATCACTTTACTTGGATAGGATGACAATGGGGACCCACCAGGTCCGTAGCCTCACGTACGCAAGTGCCTCATTATATATATATATATATATATATATATATATATATATATATATATATATATATATATATATAACTATAATTTATTTTGCTTCCTCCTGGTTTCCTGACATCACGATCCCACACCATTGTCTACCTATGTACTCCCTCCTTTCTGGTTTATAGGGCTTATCTCAAAATTTTAGTTTTTCCATTTTATAAGGCTCAATTTGGTTGTTTTCCATCACATGTTTAGATTCCAAGGTGCATTAAATCATTGCATGCAAGTATTAAGAGAAAATTGACCAATGCATGTACTTTATGCATGCATGCATTGCAATTAATGCATTGATAAACATAATTTTTTGAGGATAACAAGAGCATTAATTAGGTGCTTTTGCAAAACTAGAAAAAGTATTCCACCACTCGCCATCTACCTTAATTGGTGATATTTTTGAATTGAGCATTATAAACCGGAAAGGAGGGAGTAGTCAATAAACGAGAGAATTGCACAAAAAGTGGCCGACAGCTGGGACCAAGCAGCTCGAGCAGTATTTGTGTTTTTGAGGTGTGAGCACTGCAGAGTCTTTCGATGTTTACCCCAGATATTAATTTTTCTCCTCTGAACAACAACAAAAACATCGCTGCAGGTATTAACAGGGCGGGCTATGGCCCGTCTAGCCCAGGCCAGATATCCAGCCCAGATATTAATTTTTTTCAAACTGAAAATGGCTAGCACAGCTATACATTTTTTAGGAATACCCAGGCAAGGTCAAGTTGTTATTCTCCGCCGCGCTGGGCTGCAAATCTTTCCTAGGAGGGATGCTTTAGGCTTAACAAGAAAATGGGCTTTAAGAAATAATAAATGGGATGTAATTATAAAAACTGGGTAGTAATTATAAAAAATGCACAAAACAGTGATTACTTTATAAAATATTATTTTTGGAATATTGAAAATTTTAATTTCATTAATTGTTGCGAGCGGAATGTTTAGTTGGATTTTTATGCAATATAAATTATATTGAAATTGTATTTAATCTGACTAAAATTTCGGGATAAAAATATTTGGATCCCATCAAAATGTGGGAAGTTTTATTGAATTCTGTTTTGAACGGTTGGTTGAAATGGGCTGTACTTTTAACAAACTGTAAATGGGCTGTAGTAAATTCCATTAGAATTCAAAAATGGGCTACACATTCTTACAAATCTCAAATGGGCTATAAGTTCTCTGCCACACACTTCTGGCCTTAATAAGTTGACGCGTCCCCTAAAAAACAGAGTTGACGGGTATGCAAGGCTTTGTCAACTTATAGTCGACACACGGTTCTAGCAGCAATGGCCGTTGGATGTCCATCCAACGGATGCCGTGCTTCTTCTTCAATCTCGGATATTCTAGCTTCACCCGCCAAAAAAATGATTCATCCCCCTAACATCTGGGGCGCACCGTTTCGGAAGCTGACCTGTGGGCCTACTAAGTTGATGTACCCAGGGCTTTGTCAACTTAGTCAATATAAACGATTCTAGCTGCAATGACCGTACGATGTCCATCCAACGGTCGTCGTGCTTCTTCAACCTCTGGTCTTCTTGCTCCAGCCACCCAAAGCAGCGCCGGTCGTGTCGCCTGCTCCTGCCTCCCGTGGACGGCTGTGCTGCCATGGAGGCCTCACCGCCCCCTACTACTCCCACCGCTGGCCAGGCCATCCCTCCGCTCACCCACTGACCCACACCCCCTGTTATTCTGCGGCGACGGCAGCGCAGCCGAACCAGTGAACCCTTGTACTCCTCTCCGCGTGTGCATCCACTTCCGCGTCTTCCCCGGCTCCGTGTCGTCCCCTTCCTAGGCCTCGTCGTCGTCCACCGCCGTGGTGCTCTCGGCGCGGCGTGGTCAACATGGTCAAGGAACGACTTCCATTAGACATGGACTATACGTGGAGAGGCTGACAGCTGGGTCCACGACAGCCGCAAGGAAGTGCCTCCTTATTACGCGCAAAATAATTATTCCTCCACCTAACAGCGGGGACCCACCGGACGAGCCACCGTATTTCGTGAAAAAAATGATTCGCCCCCTGACTGCTGGGACCCACGAGCTACATCTTCGCACGCAAGGAAGTGCGTCCGGAAAAAAATGATTCACCCCCTGACTGCTGGGACCCACCAGCTACATCTTCGCACGCAAGGAAGTGCGTCCGGAAAAAAAATGATTCGCCCCCCGACTGTTGGGACCCACCAGCTACACCTTCGAATGCAAGGAAGTGCATCCGGGCAAAAAAAACGATTCGCCCCCCTGACTGCTCGGACCCAGCAGCTAAACCTTTGCACGCAAGGAAGTGCGTCCGGGCAAAAAAAAACGATTCGCCCCCCTGACTGCTGGGACCCAGCAGCTACACCTTCGCACGCAAGGAAGTGCGTCCGGGCAAAAAAAACGATTCGCCCCCCTGACTGTTGGGACCCACCAGCTACATCTTCGCAGGCAAGGAAGTGCCTGACAGTCGGGACCCACCTGGTCGAAGCGTACGTAGTGTTGTCATCTTGGTCGCGAACGTGTACGTACATACTGGTCGATGTAGAGGCGCGCACGTGTCGTAGTAGAGGCGCGCACGCGTTGTAGTAGAGGCGCGCACGTAGCATGTACACGTACGTATAGAGGCCAGGGTGCAAGAAAGAAAATACGGTCACGTATGTGTACATACGGGCGGGGTCTCCAACGCCTAGTCGCGCATTCCGCAAAACGGAGGAAACGGACCTCCTACAGTCGAAACGGGGGTCCTGTTGATCGGGAGGGGTGTGGCGTACCGCAAAACGGAGGAAACGGACCTCCTACGGTCGAAACGGGGGTCCTGTTGATCGGGTGGGGTGTGGCATACCGCAAAACGGACAAAACGGACCTCCTACGGTCGAAACGGGGGTCCTGTTGATCGCGAGGGGTGTGGCGTACCGCAAAACTGACGAAATGGACCTCCTACGGTCGAAACGGGGGTCCTGTTGATCGGGAGGGGTGTGGCGTACCGCAAAACGGACGAAACGAACTTGTGTTGGAGCGCTACGGTCGAAACGGGGGGGAGGGGTGTGACGTACCGCAAAACGGGACTCCATGGGATACTGTTCATCTCCACCGTCGACCTCCTCCAGCCTCCACGGGCTACCGTCGACCTCCTCCAGCCTCCACGGGCTCCTATTCATCCAGCCTCCACCGCGCGCTACTACACCGGCTACTGCTCAACCACCCCTCAACGGGCACCCCCCCCCACCGTCTACTGTTCATCCAGCCCTCCACACAACGGGGTCCTGTTCAACCACCCCTCCACGGCCACCCCTCCACCGTCTACTGTTCATCCAGCCCTCCACACCACGGGTTCCTGTTCATCCAGAGGCAACGCCACCGCTCACTGTTCATCCAAACCCCCCCCCCCCCCCGCAACGCTCATCGTTCATCCCAGAGGCAGCATCGATCGGCTTCAGTTAGCAGCAGTAGCGAAGGAATCGCTCCATCGGGTTCAGTTAACAGCCATCGATCGATCGCTCGGGTTCACTAACGCGTAGCCTGCAGTGCAATCGCTCGGGTTCAGTTAGAGCCCAACGCCTCGCTCGGCTTCAGTTAGAGCCAACGCCTCGCACAAACGCGCGTAACTGTACGAGAGAAATGCGCATCGCTCTCCCATCGTAACCAGCAACTGCCCAAAATTTTCCTCCCCCTCGCTTCTACCATGGTTTTTTCCATCATGGACGGCCCAAAGAATGTCATGCAGCTGCGTCTTCGGCCCGCCCAGGACGAAAAGCCCATTTTCTGTCATGATTTTTTGTCATAGAAGTGGGAGCCCACCAGATCTATGATGATACCGGGTTTTGTCACAATTATCGTCATAGAAGTGTCATATGTATGACAGAAAAAAAATTCGTTCGGCCCAAAATGTCACGGATGTGTATTTTTTTTTGTAGTGTTACATAGTCATCATATTTTGAACTATCTCTTTCCATCCTTTTTAGTTAGCCATCATATATATGAAATTGTGTCATCCTATCCTGTTTAGTTAGGCATCATATATGTGAAATTGTGTCATGCTATCATGTTTGGTTAGACAACATAAATGTGAATTATTTCATGCCCTCTTTTATTCCCCACTATCCATTGCACCTGTCTATCATACAATGTATGTACATTCAATTACTTTTCTTGTTTATCAGCCATTTGAACTGGAGAGGGTGAAGGCAGTATCTAAGGGAGTAACAACACGGTCTTCAAAAAAGATAGTGCTACTAGTCGATGCAGATAGAACCACGGTTGTACTTGCCCAAGAACCAGCCCCACCACACATAACCCAGACTCTCGCAGATTGTGCCCCTACCCAGATGGATAGAGAACCAACTACAACTCCTACACCAGCAGATAGTAACCCAGTTCCAGCTAACATAGCACTGTCTCCACCACAAAGCACCCAAACACGAGCAGTTAGTAAGGGAACTGCAGTGCCCAAAGCACGAGGACCACCACTACAAATCCCAATTCTACGCTTTAAGCAGAAGAATAATTGTTCTCAGGTAAGGTTCTCTAGTGATGGTTCATACTCCTTTGCTCTTGCATCACTGTATTTACTCATACCAACTATTTTTAAATTTGAAGGATGGAATTGAAAATCCAATGGCGCAACAGGTATGTTTGCAACCTGTTTCCTTAAATGGTTTGCTGTTGTAACTTGCTTTATGTTGATTTCAGTTTCAATTGAATAAACAGTTATGTTCTCATGTCACACACATTACAAGTGTTGTTATTGCTCTGTAGTTTCTCACACTTATATTCTGTCTATGTTGCTTTGTCTTAAATAGATATTATTTGAACTATGTCTCTATCTTGATTTGGCAACAAAAACTAGAATGATATAGACCATATAGTGACCATGGTACATAGATATATGTTTGTTTCATGTTGTTATCCTGTCCACTTTATTACTGAACTGATTTACCAAAATGAGTTTCATATACAACATGGTAAACATGTGATGTGTCTGCTTGTTTCTTTTTTAGAATGCAGACGAAATATTGGAGGAGAGTACCCCGCTATGCAATGGTAAAAGAAGGAATGAAGATAAGGTTCAAGATAGCGAGACATCCTTGTTGGTCTCCAAGAAAGCTGATAAAAACTATCTTGACGACAGTGAGACAACCCAAAAGTCCTGTCTTGATGTAGTGTTCGATTTACTGGCCACTACCGATGGCACAAGCTCTTCGAACTTGCTACCTGAATCACTTCAGCTTCTTCAGTCTCAGCTACAAGCTAAAAAGCATCAGTCAGTTGTGCTGCGGCAAGAAGCCGAAGGATTGAGGAAGTCCCTGCAGAATTCAGATGCATACTTTCTGGTGCAACAGCAAGCACTGGAGGATTTAAGCGCCAAACAAGAGAAAGTTAATAAGCTTGCTAAGCATCTTGCCAACATTATGGGTACCCAGGATATTGTTTCTTGAGCTCTTCTGAAGTGGTTTCAGTTCTGGTCTTGTTTTGCCGTGGAGTGTATTTGTGTTGGCTGCCAACTTTGACAACCAGTGTATGTGATATGCTACTTTGTTCCCTATATTTGCACTGGTGGCGAACTTTGATGCGCAGTGGATGTAATATGTGTAATAGTCGTGATAGCCTAGCGTAAGTTTCTTGCTTATTTATTTCCTTGTTGTCATCTTTATTTGTTTGCTTGTAGGCAGTGCGGTTCTTTTTCCGCGGTTTGCTAGTGGCCGCAATAACCTATTTTTTAAAACTAGGCCACAATAACCATGGGCTACATATTCACTGTAGTGACCATGGGCCTCCTACGGGCCATAGAAACAATGGGCCTTCTATGGGCCGTAGAAACAATGGGCCCTCAACGGGCCGTAGAAACAATGGGCCTTATACTAGCCGTAGCATCAATGGGCCTTCTATGGGTCGTATGATCGATTGGCCAAACATGGGCCAATAAAAGACTGCATTATGGGCTGTAAAAGGGCTAGAGTTGGAATCATCCGTTCATGGGCCGACCATAATGGGCCGTCATTAATTGGCCGTATTTGATCTTGCTATGCAAACGGCCTAACGGATTAACGGGCCACAAACGGGCCGACTGTAACCACGGGCTGAATTTGGCCCACAAAGCAGAAAACGCCAGTAACGGGTCGTAAGTAACCAGATCTGGAAATGAGCCCAAGAATAAATGGGCCCTGTGAAGGCCGAAAGATAACACGGGCTGCAAACAGCCCAACATAATAATGGGTCGTTAATGGGTATAAAGCGATACACTGTTCATTATGGGCAAGTTTCACCACGGACCATTAATGGGCCAAGAGTTACAAAGGGCCTCATATGGGCCGACAAATGTCATGGGCCATACATGGGCCGGAAGTTACAATGGGTTGGACTCATATTGGACGGCCCAGATGACGCTACTGGGCCTAATTCGGATAGGTCGTAACGGGTCATGACTTTGCAGGATGTAAATGGGCTATATGCGAACATGCCGTTAACAGGCTTTCCGTGGGCCAGCCCGCTCCCTTTTGACCAAGTCAAACATGTCGGCCTTTTCACCGGAATGGGCCTCTGTTGGGCCGTGCCATGTTTCAACGTATCATAGGCGCCTTCTGTCCAATGAGTGGATTACTTCTGTCCGAACTTTGAGCCGACACGTGGTTCCTCTCGCCAATGAGAAATTTACACGTGGAAAATCCCCATTGTTCATGGCTTTTAGCGGGTTATTGGATCCAAAACGGGACCCTATAGCTTAACAGCGACCCGTTATGGTGGATGCCACATGTCGGTTACCCTTGACGAAAGCACTTCCATGACGCGCGATTTATCATCATGGAAGTGGACACTTCCATGATGATAATTTTGGTAATGTCATGGAACACTTCTATGACAGCACAGGTATGACTATCTTGATTCTGTCATAAAATCGTCATGGATGTACATGCATGACATAAAACGTGACCTACTACGACGAACACGTATCATCACTGAAGTGTATTTTTTTGTAGTGTCAATACCAGTTTGAACGGCTATATTTGGTTCCAGTTATGCCTAGTGTAGTTAACACATGCCCTTTATTTCAGTTTTACACATTTATCCAGTGTGATGTTTAAGCATTACCTACGTTCTATTCATTTTCAACAATACCAGTTTGAATTGCAATATTTGATGGCTCTTAAGCCTGTTGTAGGTAACATTGCCTTCCATTTTATATCTACTTTAACAGCATGCTGAAATCAACACATTCAAGCTATCATTTGGAGATGATTTGTTTACCTTTGCTATATTTGTTTGATGTCAAGGTTGTTGTACTTATCATGCTTTCCACTACTTATACAGGACAACAATGAGAGTGGCCACCATTTTCCGCCGAGGTTAGCTTCATCCCTCGGCTTGTACTTCCCCCTTCGTTCCATAATGTAGTGCACATAATCCAGGCCTGGACACTTGTTAGCTTCTAATATTGACTTGTTGCTTGTAGGTACATATGACCTTGGCAAGGATCCACGCATCGACCATTTTTGCGTATGGGGCAATGAGATATTCATGACCAAGCATCAAGTGAGGAAATTGATAAGGATTATTAGCAAAAAGATATGAATGGTGGCAAGAAAATTATTTGTTTATGCTCTATCCAACACGAAAGTGAGTTGTAGGATGGTAACTACAAACTCTGCAGCATTCTCTTTTTACTGCCGATAATGAGTTGTTAGACAACAATGTCTGAATCTGTTTCGTTCATAGTGGTTCCCGAAGCAGTTCACTCAAGATTAGCCCGCAAAGTACATGATTGGTGGACATGCAATGAAGGTTAAAGTATTTCATCCAGACTACAATGAGCATCGAGAAGTCGTAATGAAGACAGTGAACGATGGATGGGCAGCCATCACAAGGGGTTGGCCTAGAGTCGTGCGTGCATTACGCATGGAGGAGGGCACAATATGGGCATTCCGCCTCACCTTCTCTAGCAACCAGATGTCTTTTGCCTCTCTCTTTACAGTCTTTAGTACAACTGTGGTTCATGGGATCGGATGTGCACCTTTCACTAGATTAAGTTACAAAATCCCTTACTAGGTATTCTTTACTTGGTGCTTCCATAGTTCTTCAGTATATGTACCTGTGCATCGAATTATGCATTCGTGGTTGAACATATATTTGTAATAAAAATGGTTGGGTATGAAATAAGTGATTGCCTACTTTCAAATTCAAAACATGTGATTTTTAAATTAGGGATTAATTAGGGATTACAGTGCACACGGTTTGTGAAAGCGAAATGTCTGTGATAGATGTGGAGATCAGACACATTTCTAGGATCCACTACGTGTGCGATCAATCTCCACTGCACACACGATCGGCCAAGAAAAAATTGTGTGCGATTAACAACAACATCGCCCATAGTTCTTTCTTATTAAATGTTTGCGATAGTCACCTTATCACACATGCTTCGAAATTATGGACTGTTTGTGATGTTGTGCGCATCGCAAACGTTTGGGCATAGAAAAACGCGTGCGATGTACATACTAACAAAAATGTATTCCTTGGATTGACTATGTGGAATGTACATACGAACGGAAACGTTTAGCGGGGACTGACTGTGTGGGATGTACTTATGGCTGGAAATGATTTTGCCTGTATAATTTTATTTTTTAGCACTACTCTACGTATAACCGTATTTGAGCGCTCGCCGGTCGCACACGACCTCATTTTGCCGAGCGTGTGTGCCAGGAGGGCATATCCCCGACGGTTTCTAGGTCGTGTGGGAAGGACCCCCCTATCACAGTCACTCATTTGGCGACGGTTCCGAACACCGTCGCGCAAAGGGGTTAAAATCGTTTGTATAGCACCGACGCGTACCAGTGCAAGCTGGTTTAACCTAACAAAAGCAAACTACGAATTTGAAACAAGGTGAAGGACAAGCACAAGCACAAGCAACACGAAGGCAGACTTTGATGTCTCTTCATCCCGCATAGTGGCAGTGGTAGCAGGGGTCCTCTTCCTGCTCTTTTGAAATTTTCAGACCTGTTTTGATGTTGTCGATTTTCTTCCTTAACTAGTAGGTGGCATACGTATCTATCGTTGCGTACTCGTTTGTAACATCCCAATTTTCAATTATATTTTGGTTGAGATCCTAGAAATCTTAAGCAACTCAAGGACCCACGGAGAGAGTTGGAGGTTTCACAAAAATCATATTTGAATTTATTTCAAATTTGAAGAAAGGATCAATTTGATTTTATTATTTTCTCTCCAATTATGTCCAATATTAAAAATAGATGAGCGAAGATAATATGACTTCTTCAAATTAAGAGAAATATTGGAGAAAGAATTTTAAAGTCAAATTATGAACTTTTCTGATATTTTATTTGCTATTTTATTTGAATTAGAAAAATATGCATTTTTGAAAATTGCATTTTAGGCCAGAAAAATGTTCACTTTGTTCTAAATATTCTATTTAGACGGTGAAAATTGTTTTTGGCATTTTTAGAAAAAAAATCATATTTTATTAGGATTTTTCTCTTCGGGCGAAATTTATTTGTTTAAAAAAAATCTCCATCGCCCGACTGGGCCAACAGCCCAGCCGGACGGGCTGAAGCCCCGCGCCGCACTGCCCCGAGCGGAGGTCAGACTCCGCCGCCCGCACGCGACGCCGCCGCACCGACCTCGGCTTCCGTGCCGAGGCCGGACTTCTCCGGCCCCTTACCCAAGCAAGCCACTACCCCGGCCTTTATAACGCGAGGCCCGGCCGCCCTCTCCCCCATCCGCCGCCACCTCCCGCTCCCGCCGAAGCCGCCGCCGCCCGCTCGCCACGCCGCCACCGCCTCCATCGCCCCGCGCCGCCGGACGCCGCCGCCACCACCGCCACCCCAACCCGTAGCCCCGCGCCGCCGGACGCCGCCGACGCACCGCCTGCCGCCGTTTACCGGTCGGTTTTCTTCGTTAACCCCGATTTTTTTAGTTTTTGCGGTCTATTTTTCTAGATCAGTTTTTATTCGTTCTGTTAAGTTATTTAGCGAACGTTCGTCCGTTTTAACGAACGATATTCGCCGGATTAGTGTAGACAGCAAATGTTCGTTCGTTAGTCTTTTTCTTTTTCGGCCAGGGACTTATCCACGATTATTTTGATTGCGATTTAGCCCCTTATCTTTAAACTAGTATAACTTTTTACTCGTTTATCCAAATTAGATGAAACCAGCGCCAAAATCTTCATTTCGAACACCTCCTTTCAGTTAGTCAACATGCACATGATTGTGGTACTGTAAAATTTGACTTTAGTCCAGATTAGTTAACGATCTTGTTTCGTTCGTATTTTGAGTTTCGTTGCTCCGTTTGAGTTTAATCTTTTTGTGAATAGTAGCTAATCACATGTACCTACTCTTAAGATCTAATTCACATGTTAATAATGTTGGTAGATTTTGACTTTTGTTAGTTTAAGCCGTTGCTTGTTTCGTGTTCGATTTGGATCTTTTCTCGGTTTTTCTCGTGTTTCGTTTGAGTGATTGCTTATGTATGCTATTGTTTGTCTACGCTAGATTATCCATAGTGCGAAGCTTGTTACTACGAATCTCTAGAGTTTGCAGATCGTCAGCAAGGCAAGTTACACTTTGATCATACTCTTTTATACCCAGTTCTTACTATGCATTAGTATTGCCCCTCAAATATTTGCATGAGTAGGATTGGGAACATGTGGTTTTTGTTGTAGTGCTTGAGGTAGGAACCTAATACCTTTTGATCACCCCGGGAATATACATTATGCTTATCATTTCTTAGCCATGCTCGTAGATGGGGATTGGATCATGATTCACACATGGAAGTTTGAGAGTTATTTAATCATGGATAACTTTAAAGTGGCTACTTTAATATACATCTGGGTGGATTGGTTGAGGCACCTGGGGAACCCAGTGTTGTCTGTTTTTGGAAATCCCAGAGTACCCGTGTGATTATCCTATAGAATGCCACCCAGGCTCAAAGGGATCATAAGATTATTCATGCTAGAAACTTCCGTGTGCAGCCACAAGCCATTATGGGCTCTAGCATTGTTGAAGTTGCGTGAGCTCTTGAAGAGGTAGACTAGCAGACGTAGAGGGTTGTAGGTGGTACTATCTACCCGGAGTAGAGAGTTAATGCTTCAGAAAGACTATGTCTCGATCATCCGATCATGGATGCGGTCGAGTCTTGTGGGGAAAAGTGCGCAAACCTCTGTAGAGTGTATGAACTAATCATGTTTAGCCGTGTCCCTGGTTATGGACATCTTGAGTATCTAGTTCTTGAATCTATTGGTGTGATCTCATCACGTTACTCTAATTAATTATGATGTTGGGCTAATGATGATACTTTTAATTGGGATTTGAGTTGGGGTTACCTTATCAAATAATGGGCAACATGGGAGTAGTTAAATAAATGTATTCCTTTGTTGTAGGGAAAAACTAGCTTTATGCAAAACCATGAAACTTACAGCCTCCACCAGCCAAATGTTGCATGTAGATATAGTTCTTGCATTACCATTGCTTTACAGCTAACTATGCCAGCATATTCCATGTGTTGACCCGTTTTCGGGCTGCAATGTTTATGTTCCAGACTATTCAGACGACGAATAAGGTGCGATAGGTTGTTATTTTGCACTCTGCTATGCCGTTGGAGTTGATGGACTCATTTACCTTTGAAGCTTCCACAGTTATCTAGTTTAGATGGCCTTCAGCCACGATTTATTTATGTAATTCATACTCAATGTGAGGACTCGATGTAATAAGTGTGTGATTGGAACTCTGTTATAATTCCTTGAGTACTGTGCGTGTCAACATTACAGATCCAGGGATGACACTGATGCACAGAGACTTGACCGTTTGAGGTCTGGTCGCTACAAGATGGTATCTGAGCACACACTAACTGTAGGACGCGACCACTAGAATGAGCCACAAGATTTCTATTCTCTACTCATTTCTAATTCTCCTCTCTTTCTACTCTATAGATGACGGATCCCAGGAACAAATTCACTCAGCCGGATGATGACACCCTTTTCTGAAAGCACTGGAAGGAAGTCACTAAGTATCTGAACATCGGATTACCAAGCTTCACGGGGACTTTCTCTACATCTATACCAGAAGAGGAGCGCTGGAAGATCAAAGTCTGGATACCTGGGAGGACCTTTGCGCCAACAACGGAGCCTGTTGATTTTACCTGGATGCACCAAGCTGGAGTATTGGAAAGAGCATGGCCGCACATATCACCTTTGGACGCATATGTGAGGTGTATCACAAGGAGCTGGAGAATACTGTTTACGAGATATGTGGCCGCCAAGATGACAAATGGGAGATGATCCGCACCAGGAGGGATGGATCAATTGCAGCTTACATTCAAGAGATGGGAGATCATATTCATCCACAGGAGAATCAACAAATTATCCACATGAAGAAGATCAAGAAACTGGTAAGGAGAAACAACGAGCTTGAAGAGGAGATCAAGTCTACACGCGATGGATACGAGGAAGAGATTATCGTACTACTGGAAAAGAATGAAGACCTGAAGAAGAAGCTAGGAGTATTCATGGGAGATCCCTCGCCAAAGAAGGAGAACAACCACCCAGGAGACTACATCATCACCGATGACACCGACTCCGACCCTGATAGTGATGATGACTACGTTGATGAAGCTGGAGCAGATATCATGGAGTCTTCTTCTGATGAAAATTTCTAGACGACCACCATTGTAATTAGTAGTATTTTCCCTCCAAGTAGTTGCAACAATCGAGTTTGTAACCATAGGTTAGACCGCTTTTGTGTAACTTGTGTGCTATTGATTGAAGTGAAACTGATTTTGTTTGTCTCATGAGCATTATGGGTAGTGAATCTCTCTTAGACCCCTATTCTATTCTGTTTTCTCACCCCTTCTAACCCATCAGATGCCTCCGAGACGTGACAATGGATTTGCCTTCCCACCGGAGCTCACTCAGTTGATCCAGCAGCAGAATTCCTTGATGCAGCTATTAGTTCAGAATCAGAACCAAGGCAACAACAACAACAACAACAACCCACCACCACCCCCCACCCTATTGATCACCTAGCCTGTTTCCTAAGGTTGAAGCCGCTAGTGTTCTCTAGTAGCACCGAGCCGATTGTTGCAGATGATTGGCTCCGCAAGATTGGAAGAGAGTTGACCACTACAGGATGCACAGATGCAGAGAGAGTGCGATTTTCCACACATCAGCTTGATGGACCCGCATCATCATGGTGGGAGAATTTCATAGCCACTTAACCCATTGACACTGTTACATGGGATCAGTTTCAGCAGGCTTTCTGGACTGCCCATGTTTTAGCGGGAGCTATGAGCATGAAGAAGCGCGAGTTTCACAACTTGCGCCAAGGAGGACGCACAGTGAGCCAGTATGTGGATGAGTTTAGTAAGTTAGCATGTTATGCCCCTGATGACGTAGCTACAGATGCCGCTAAGCAGGAGAAGTTTCGGGAAGGACTGAATGATGACCTGAGCATGTAGTTGATGGTGACAACATTCAACAACTACCAAGAGTTGGTAGATAGGGCTCTTATGATCGAAGGCAAGCAACAACAGATTGATAATCGCAAGAGGAAGTATGGAAAGGGGAGGTACACTTCTGGAGCTCAGCAGAAGCCTCGCTATTGCCCGTACTCGGGAAGACATACCCACAACCATGGAGGCCCTAACCATGGAGGACACACGCACAATGGAGCAAGTTCACACAACCATAGTGGCACCAGGAATGGCAATGGGAATGGAGGAAGCAGCAGCCAGAACCGTTCACTACTAGGAAAAGGGCTATAGATGAAATTGACACTAATGGCGCACCAGAGAAGTGGTGCGCCACTACTATATAATAATGGCGCACCATGTGGTGATGCGCCATTAGTATGGAAGACACTAATGGCGCACCAGACACAAGGTGCGCCACTAGTAACAATTTTTTTTCATTTTTCCAAACATACTAATGGCGCATCCAGGCAAAGTGCGCCATTACTAGTTCTAACTAGTTATGGTGCACCAGCCACAGAGTGCGCCAGTACTGTATTTTTTTCTTCTTTTTTTGCAAAACTACTAATGGCGCACCGTGGCACAGTGTGCCATTACTAGTTTAAACTAGTAATGGCACACTATGCCACTGTGCACCATTAGTGTATATATATATATATATATATATATATATATATATATATATATATATATATTTACTTTTTTGCAAAACTACTAATGGCGCACGGCTGTGTGGTGCGCCATTAGTATGTTGTATTACTAATGGCGCATGTCTGTGTGGTGCACCATTAGTAACCTGGGACCAGCTAGATATTTTGGACAGCCACACCTACACACTCACTTTCCCCACTTCATTCCCTCCACCTCCTTCTCCAAGCTTGTCGGCTGCCTCCTCCTCCTCACCTCATTTGCACCATAGATTCATCAAAATTAAGTGGTGAAATTACCATTTCTTGATGTAAGGGGAAAGCTATCTTCATGTTGTAGATCTACTTTTTTCTCCCTAGCTCGCTCCAACAACGTGCACATGCACTTTTTGTGGCCTAGCTAGATCTATGTATGTTTGTGGTGTTGCATATGTATGTGGTGTTGCATATATCTTTGTGTTTGAAGGTACCGATATTTGAAATGCGATAGTTGCAAATATTTTGCCAGAATGTTGATTCATTTCCGTTTCAGCGAGAATTTTGGCACTATGCATTCTTTTTGGTCCTATTTTTAGAAAAGTCATGCCAAATTTTTTCTTGGTTCTAAAATATCATTTTGCTCTACCCCGCAGGCGACCATGGTCCGCACGATGACCGAAGGCATCGTGAATAGGTTTTTGAGCTCCGCGAAGGACGAGATGCTTCAAAAGAACGATACGGAGATAAGATGTCCGTGTCGAAGATGCAAGCTGAAGAGCCTTATTGCGGACCCGGATTCCGGGCAGGTGCGAGACCACCTGCTCTTGCGTGGTTTCATGGATGGTTATTGGTGGCAAGGTGATGAAGATGACTATGAAGTCATCCATGGGGGGCGGGCAAGAAATGAGGAAGGGCAGCAAGACAACCACCGAGGCGAGGGCGGGCGAGAAGACGAAGAATCTCCAGGACATGATCACGACGGTGATGCTGTACATAGTCATCATGTAGAAGATGCCGGACATGATGATGAGGACGATCAAGACGAAGGGCATGATCATGAAGATGAAGATGCCGGAGCAGACGACGATGGAGGCTGGGTGCAGGACCCTCATATTCAAGAGCTGTCGCAAGAGCTGCCGGAGCAGACGACGATAACGCAAGAGCTGCCGCCCAAGAGAAAGCCAAGTTGGATCAACTGGAGATAGACGCGGTTACTCCATTGTATGAAGGATGTAGGCCCGAGGATACCCGCCTGAAAGTAACGCTCATGGCTCTAGAGATGAAGATTAACACAAAATGACCGACGCATGCTTCGACGAGAACATGTCATTCTGGCACGAACATCTTCCCAAGGGGAACAAGTGCCTGACCAGTTTCGAGGAGGCGAAGAAAATCAAGTGTCCTCTGGATTTACCGCACGTGAAATACCATGTGTGCATGAACAATTCCATCATTTATCGGGACGAGCACGTGGATTCTACCATATGTCCGGTGTGTGGCGTCACTCGATACAAGAAGAGGAAGAAAGCTCCTCGAAAATTGGTGTGGTACTTTCCGATCACTCCTCGTCTGCAGTGGTATTTCGCGGACCCTAAGGTAGCAAAGCTCCTGCGTTGGCACGCGGATAGGGAGGAGAAGAAGCGGGAAGATGACGGAAATGATCCGGAGATAAATAAAAAAGACAAGATGCTGAGTCACCCTAAGGATTCGAGCCAGTGGCAAGCGTTTAACTTCGAAGACCCAGAATTTGGGAAGGATCCAAGGAACATCGTGCTGGGCGCGAGCACTGATGGAGTCAATCCGTTTGGCAGCCAGAGAAGCACACATAGCACCTGGCCTGTGTTTGTGTGGATGTACAACCTTCCCCCCTGGTTGTGCATGAAGAGGAAGTACATTCACATGAGTATGCTAATTGAAGGGCCGAAACAACCAGGGAACGGCATCAATCTATATCTGGGGCTGCTGAAAGAGGAGCTAGACACGCTGTGGAAAACGCCAGCCAATACGTGGGATGCCGCAGAGAAAGAATATTTCCCTATGAGAGCTGCACTGCTCACGACGGTGCACGACTATCTCGGTTACGGATATCTCACGGGGTAGGTGGTCCACGGATTTTCTGGATGCATAAGGTGCATGGATGACACAACGTATCGCCAGCTAGAGAGAGATCCCGGGTCTTCGAAAACCATGTTCATGGGACATCGAAGGTGGCTTCGCGACGATGACCCGTGGAGGAAACGCAAGGATCTGTTCGATGGTGAAACCGAACCCCGAAGGCGCCCGCGTACGAGGAGCGGCGAGGAAATAGACGAGCTGTTGAAAAATTGGAAAGATTGCCCGCTGCCGGGAAAGAAGCATAAGGCGCGAGAGCCGGGAAAGAAGCGAAAGGCGCCAGAGCCGCTTCTAAAGGTATGGAAAATGAGGTATGTTTTCTGGGACTTGCCGTACTGGAAGATCCACCATGTGCCTCACAGCCTTGATGCCATGCATATCACGAAGAATGTGTGCGAGAGTCTGCTTGGTACCCTGCTCAACATGCCAGAGAGGACCAAAGATGGGCCGAAAGCAAGGGCAGACTTGAAATCAATGGGCATCAGGCAGGAGCTTCACGCTAATGATGATGATGATGATGATGATGATGACGATGATGATGAGGCGAAGCAGGACACAGAAAGTCATCGCAAAGGAAAAAAGGCCAAGAAGACCGGAAATTACTACCGTCCCGCATGCTTCACCCTAAGTCAGGAGGAGATCGAGCAGTTTTTCACCTGCCTCGTAGGAGTAAAACTTCCTTACGGTTACGCGGGGAAGATAAGCAGATACCTAGACCCAGCGAAGCAGAAGTTCAGCGGGATGAAGTCTCATGACTGTCACGTGCTGATGATGCAGATACTTCCAGTTGCAATCCGTGGGATCATGGACGCGCACATCCATCAAACGCTATTTGGCCTATGCAACTTTTTCGACGTCATCTCTCGGAAGTCGGTTGGCGTGAGGCAACTCAGAAGGCTACAGGAAGAGATCATGGTGATACTATGCGAGCTTGAGATGTACTTCCCGCCCGCATTCTTCGATGTTATGGTGCATCTGCTGGTCCATATCGTGGAGGATATCAACCAACTCGGGCCGACGTTCCTACACAGCATGATGCCGTTCGAAAGGATGAATGGTGTCATCAAAGGATACATTCACAACATGTCACGTCCAGAGGGAAGTATAGCCAGGGGCTTTCTGACCGAAGAGTGCATCTCCTACTGCACGAATTATCTAGGCATCGAGAACCCTGTTGGTCTGCCCGTCAACAGGCACCTCGGCAGGCTCGCTGGATGGGGTCACCGTGAGGGTCGCCGCGAAATGCATGTCGACTTCGAGGGTTGACTCGCCGACTTTAAAAGAGCAAACCTAGTCGCGCTACAACACATAGACATGGTCGATCCTTGGGTGGTAGAGCACAAAACCTTTATTGATAAGACATACAATGACCGAGGCCAACAGAGGACGGACGGAGATATAATCAAAGAGCACAACTCATGTTTCACGTGTTGGTTCAAGCAGAAGCTTCTGTCATACCCTTTACATGAGGATTCTTCCGCGGAAGAACAACTCATATTCTCCTTGTCACAGGGCGCCGAGCACAACCTGATGACCTATGAGGCGTACGATATCAAGGGCTACACATTCTACACCGAGGACAAGGACATGAAGAGCGATGGTTATCAGAACTCTGGGGTAACGATGGAATCCTACACCGGTAACGACAAGGACAGATACTTTGGAAGGATCAAGGAGATCTGGGAGCTGAGCTACGCTGGAGAGAAGGTCCCGATGTTCCGTGTCAGATGAGCCAAGAGCGTCCTAAAATAAGACCGGTATTTCACCACCATTGTTATACCCGAAGCCAAATCCAAGACCGTGGGCGCAAACATCACCGTGGAAAATGAGCCATGGGTACTGGCTTCCCAAGTGGACCAATGCTTCTTCATTACTGACCCGCCAAAGCCCAGTCGTGTTATCGTGAGGAGAGGCAAAAGGAAGATCATCGGAATGGATGGAGTAGCCAATGAGCAAGACTTCGACAAGTACGGCAACCCGAAGATCGAACATGACGACGACGATGAAGTAGCAGCATACACCACAAGAAGAAGCAGGACCACCCAACCTAAAGGATGTCCGTTCCACAGAAGAACTCCATTTGCGAAAAAGAAGGGCAAGAAGATTGTGAACAGATAGCTAGCTAAGATCGATTGTATTTAAATCGTAGTCTTCATTTATCGGGCACTTTTTGATATCATGAATATTTTTAAATTTCATGGGCACTTTTTGAATTCATGAATATTTTTCAAATTTGATGATATTTTTTCATATTCAATATGAAAAAATGTTGAATATTCATGAGGACACTCGATCTCGCCTGTCGACATCACTATGTACGTAGAATATGAAAAAATATTGAATTTCATGAGGATACGACCCACCGCACCCTCCCACGCTCCACCGGCCGCCGCCGCCGACCCCCGGCCCGAACCCTCCCCCACTCCAGCGTCGCCGACGACCCACCGCACCCTCCCCCACTCCACCGGCCGCCGCCGACGACCCCCGGCCCGCACCCTCTCCCACTCCACCGTCGCCGACGACCCACCGCACCCTCCCCTGCTCCACCGGCCGCCGCCGCCGACCCCCGGCCCGCACCCTCCCCCACTCCACCGCCGCCGACGACCCCTCGCACCCTCTCCCCCGCACGCTCCCCGGCCCGCTCCACCATCACAAATGAATGCAACTAAAATTGTAAAAAAAAACAAATTTGATTGTATTTTCAAATAACAAATTTGATGATATTTTCAAATAAAAAATTTGATGATATTTTTTCATATTCATAAATATTTTCAAATAACAAATTTGATGATATTTTTAAAAAGATTATTGCTATTTTTATAAAAAAATATTACTGTTATGATTTAAACAAGTTTGAACATATTTAAACACAAATAAATATCAAACAAGATTTTAAATGCATAAAAACAAAAATTAGGGAGCCTGGGAATCGAACCCAGGACCTCCTAGTGTGTGTGCTGCGTGCTGACCAGTCAGGCTAGTGGGCGTGTTCTGATGGAGATAGGGTTAGGTGGAATATAGCCTGACCAGTTGGGCTAGTTGGGCTAGTTGGAATATAGCCTGACAAAATTTTAATGGCGCACCAGGGGGAGGTGCGCCATTAGAATTGTCGTACTTATGGCGCACTAGGGGAAGGTGTGCCATTGCTAACCCTCCCCCACTCCACCTATTCCCCTCGCACTGTGGCCTCCCTCCCTCCCTTGCCAGATCCCCCACTCGACGCCAACCGTACGCCGTCGCCCCCTTGCTCCGCCCCCTCCGTCCGCCGCTCCTGCACGCCATCGGCGACGCTGCCGCCGCTGTGGTCTTGCGCTGCCCCGACGCCGCCGCCCTGACCCCCGCGGGACTCCACCCCCGCCGCCCCCGCGCCCCCCGAACGGGATCGGCCGAGCGCGCGCCGCCCGCTCCTCTCCTCTCCTCCTCCCTCCGACGAGCGAGGGCCTCCTCCGGCCCCTGCAGCAGCCGGCGAGCGCGGCACCGATGCGCCCACCCCGCCTGCCCCTGCCGTCCTCCGCTACCGAGCATGCTCTCCTTCGACCGCGGCGAGCGAGGACCCGGACGAGCTCGAACCCCGACCCCGACCCCTTCGCCAACCCCGACCCCTCCGGCGACCAGGTACCTCTCCTCCTTCCTCCTTCCTCCCTCTCTCCACCATTCCCCATTCCCTCCCTCCCTCCCTTCGACCGTGGCAGTGTAGGTCATCTGACCGTTGGCAATTTGTTCCATGTATAACCATTGATTATGCCTTTGAGGCAGTTAGTTAACCTCTCACCTATGTTCATGCAGGGATATTATTCTTGGAAAAGCCACTGTTGGTCACGGAATAGAAAGATAAGCAGGTACCTATCTTCAGTACCAATCTAACAGGGTAGTCCATGGATTCAAACTAGCTAAAGGAGATTCAAACTGCCGAACCTTTAGCTTAACAACTCAAAACAAACCAATCCCTGAAAGCAAAAACTCAACACAAACCAAGTGCATTATTTTTGTGACTGTTTTCATGTTTGCAGAACCAATATTTTTGTGCCAACAATCAGTTTACTCCCTCATGCCAACAATCACTCATTTTTTAGTTAACTCCTTACAGTTCAGATCATATTTTGATTGTCAAAATAGTGGACTTTTAAGGCTTTTTTAGAGGCAATACTAGTGGATATTAGGCCTTTTGCAGGCAATAATAGTGGAATTTTAGGCTTTTTTTGGAGGAGTGTGTTTCATGTTGGCCTACAGTGATGAATTAGTCAGAATTGTGTATGATTGTGCCTAAAGTAGATAATCTAAAGATACAGACAAAATAATTAGGGGAGCATGTGTGAATTTAAAGTATATTGTCAACTTCCAACATTTGCTCTGTTGTCCATGTGGTTGAAGCAATGAAGTTGAGTGTGTCATTCTTGCTATGGTCATGTAAAAGAAATGCTCTGCCTTGATAATTTTACCATTAGATTTGGGGTAATCAGCTAGTTCTGGTCAAAGCAAGTGGTTTTCCTGAGCTATGCCTTGGTTAGAAAATGATGCATGATGGTTTGTTCAGTAGGCCTTTTCCTAGTAGTGGTTCCAACCCTTCAACACCAACCAAGAGGGATCTGAGCCACATTACCTGTTTCAAGTGCCAGAAGATCGGTCATTATGCCACTGAATGTCCTGAAGTGAAGAATGGAAATGGCAATGGAGGTTCTGCCAAGAAGCCCAACCCCTTCACTAAAGGTTAGGTGAACCACATCAGCGTGGAGGAGATTGAGGATCAACCCGACGCAGTTGTCGGTAAGTTTTTTATTAATGCATTTTAGCGCACTTGTTCTTTTTGATACTGGTGCATCGCATTCATACATATCAAGGGGATTTGTGGATAAGTATAAATTGCCAACCCAAGCCCTTAGGTCACCCATGTTAGTAAGCTCTCCAGGAGCAGAGTATATGGCCAGCTGATGGTGTGATCGGTTACCCTTGACCATTGGTAGCCATGTGTTTCCCTCTGACCTAATAATTTTGGAGTCACAAGGATTGGATATTATATTAGGCATGGATTGGTTATCGAAGTATGGGGGAAACATTGATTGTGCTAGTAAGTCGATATTTCTCACAACCCCAGAAGGAAGGAGGATCAAGTATGTATCCCAGCATGTGGCGAAGAGGACTCAAGTGAATTCCTTATCAGGAGTTGTATAGGAGGAAGTGGTGAAGGATTACCCCGACGTATTTCCAGAAGAGTTACCAGGCATGCCACTGGATCGAGACATTGAGTTTTTGATTGAGCTATTGCCAGGCACCGGGCCAATATCAAAGAGACCGTATCGGATGCCCGCACAAGATTTGGAGGAATTAAGAAGCAGATAAAGGAGTTATCGGAGAAAGGTTACATTCGACCAAGTTCATCACCTTGGGGAGCCCCAGTGCTTCAAGTGGAGAAAAAGGATGGATCTCTAAGGATGGTTGTTGATTATCGTGCGTTGAATGAGGTGACGCATTTGGTTGGGTGGATAACCCCCGCTTCCGATTACATCACTTTAGGAAAGCAGTAGCAGCCATTTGGTTCGGTCATTCTGTTTTCTCTTACGATGGTATCGGATACAATGCTTCACATCCGCGAAAACGTCTGATCCGGCCGGATACGGAATCCTCTCTCCTCCGCATTCGTTCGCGCCCGAACCAACCAAAACGTGTTTTCAATAGAGAATATTGGAAGCAGCGCTTCCCGATACTGGAAGTCGAAGACGATACCAGAGTAGGAACCAAACGCGTCGAAAGTGTTTATGGAGTTTTTGGATAAGTTCGTCGTGGTGTTCATTGATGATATATTGGTCTACTCAAAGAATGAAGAGGAGCATAAGGAGTATTTGCGTTTGGTTCTTGAGAAGCTCAGAGAACATCAGTTGTATGCCAAGTTCAGCAAATGTGAGTTTTGGTTAAAGGAAGTTGGATTTATCGGACATGTTATATCCGGAGAAGGAATAGCAGCAGACCATACCAAGGTTGCTTCTGTGACTAAATAGGTGTCACCCACATCAGTTGGAGAGATCAGGAGTTTTCTTGGACTCGCAGTATATTACCGGAGGTCCATTGAGAATTTCTCCAGGATTGCAAAGCCCATGAAGGAGTTATTGAAGAAGGACACCAAGTTTAAATGGACTGAGGAGTGTGAAGCCAGTTTTCAGGAGTTGAAGAAACGTTTGGTTACAGCCCCAGTGCTGATTCTCCCAAACCCACGGAAGGATTATCAAGTATATTGCGACGCTTCACGTCGAGGACTTGGAGCAGTTCTTATGCAGGAAGGAAGAGTTGTTTCATATGCCTCACAATAGCTTAAACCTCATGAGCTGAATTATGCTACGCATGATTTGGAGTTAGCAGCCGTAGTTCGTGCGCTAAAGACGTGGTGAAATTTTCTCATCGGAAACCAATGTGAGGTATACACGGATCATAAGAGTTTGAAATATATCTTCATGCAGAAGGAGTTGAACCTCGGGCAAAGGAGATGGTTGGAGCTCATCAAGGATTATGATACGAAATTGCACTATCATCCCAGAAAGGCCAATGTCATAGCAGATGCGTTGAGCCGCAAGAGTTATGTTAACACGCTCATGATCGGAGGATTACCTAAGGAGTTAGAAGATGATCTCTGAGAGTTATGTTTGGAGATAGTTCCGAGAGGTTTTGTTGCAGCATTGGAAATTCAATCCACTTTGATGGGTAAGATCAGAGAAGCCCGGAAGACAGACAAGGAGATTGCCGAGATAGAGGAAAGGATGAGCAAAGGAAAGGCTAAAGGATTTCGTGAGGATGAGCACGACACTTTATGGTTTGAGGATCGCGTTTATGTGCCTAATGACCCCGAGATCAGGAAGTTGATTCTGTAGGAGGCCCATGATTCGCCGTATTCAATTCACCCAGGAAACACTAAGATGTATCTGGATTTGAGGGAAAGTTACTGGTGGACAGGAACAAAGAAGGATATTGCCGAGTATGTAGCAGTATGTGATGTATGTCAGAGAGTTAAGGCAGAGCATTAGATGCCAGCTGGATTACTACAGCCATTGCTGATACCTGAATGGAAGTGGGATAAACTGGGCATGGATTTTATCACTGGATTGCCCAGGACTCGCTCAGGCTATGACTCTATCTGGGTTGTAATCGATCGTTTGATGAAAGTAGCTCATTTCATCCCGGTGAAGACCACCTATACGAGTGCTAAGTTGGCAAAGATATACATGAACAGGATCGTATGTATGCATGGAGTTCCAAGGACCATTGTATCAGATAGAGGAACCCAGTTTACTTCAAAGTTTTGGAATCAGTTGCATGAAACTTTGGGTACCAGGCTAGAGTTTAGTACAACCTTTCATTATCAGACAGATGGATAGACCGAGAGAGTCAATCAGATTCTGGAGGACATGTTGAGAGCTTGTGCACTAGATTATGGATCTAGTTGGGACGACAATTTGCCATATGCAGAGTTCTCTTATAACAACAGTTATCAAGCCAGTTTGAAGATGGCCCCTTTCGAAGCTTTGGACGGAAGGAGGTGCAGGACACCATTATCATGGGATGAAGTTGGAGATCGACAGTTGTTCGGACCGGATTTAATCAAAGACTCTAAAGAGAAGGTTAAGTTGATTTGCGACAGACTCAAGGTAGCCCAGTCCAGGCAAAAGAGTTATGCGGATTCTAAATGCTAGGAGATAGTTTACGAAGTCGGAGACAAAGTATATCTTCGGGTGTCCCCGCTTCGAGGAGTTAAGTGTTTTGGAGTCAAGGGAAAGCTAGCACCACATTTTGTGGGACCATACAGAGTTTTGGAACGTATGGAAGAAGCTGCATACAAGTTGGAATTGCCAAAAGGATTGTCATATGTTGACGATGCGTTTCACGTTTCCCAGTTGAAGAAGTGCCACGCAGAGATGGCCGATATTCCTCTGAGAGATATAGTGCCACTGGAAGCGATTCAGTTAGACAGTGATTTAACTTATGAAGAGAAGCCAGTCAAGATTCTCGAGTTTTCCAGCCGAGTTACTCGCAGCAAGGTTATCAAGTTTTGCAAAGTTCGGTGGAGCCACCATACCGAGGACGAAGCCACCTGGGAGTGAGAAGAAGACCTTCATAGAGACCACCCAAACCATTTTGCTGACCAACCCAAATCTCGAGGGCGAGATTCATCTTAAGGGGGGTAGGTTTGTAACATCCAAATTTTCAATTTGGATGTTATACATAGATCATCATATGCATATCATATTTATTCTTGCATTTTGGTTGAGATCCTAGAAATCTTAAGCAACTCAGGGACCCATGGAGAGAGTTGGAGGTTTCACAAAAATTATATTTGAATTTATTTCAAATTTCAAGAAAGGATCAATGTGATTTTATTATTTTCTCTCCAATTATTTCCAATATTAAAAATAAATGAGCGAAGATAATATGACTTCTTCAAATTAAGAGAAATATTGGAGAAAGAATTTTAAAATCAAATTATGAATTTTTCTCATATTTTATTTGCTATTTTATTTGAATTAGAAAAATATGCATTTTTGAAAATTGTATTTAAGGCCAGAAAAATGTTCACTTTGTTCTAAATATTCTATTTAGACGGTGAAAATGTTTTTTGGCATTTTTAGAATTTTTTATATTTTATTAGGATTTTTTCTTCAGGGAAAATTTATTTATTTGAAAAAATCGCCGTCGCCCGATTGGGCCAACGTCCCAGCCGGACAGGCCGAAGCCCAACGTCGCACCGCCCCGACCGGAGGTCGGACTCCGTTGCCCGCACATGACGCCGCCGCGCCGACCCGTCCGTGCCGAGGCCGGACTTCTCCGGCCCCTCGCCCAAGCAAGCCACCGCCTGGCCTTTATAAGGCGAGTCCCGGCCGCCCTCTCTCCCGTCCGCCGCCGCCTCCCGCTCTCGCCGAAGCCGCCGTCGCCGCTGCTTCGACGCCGCCGGGCGCCGCCGCCACCACCGCCACCCCACCCTGCAGCCCTGCACCGCCCCGCACCGCCGGACGCCGCAGCAGCTGACGCCACCGCCCGCCGCCGTTGACCGATTGGTTTTCTTCAGTTAACCCCGGTTTTTTTAGTTTTTGCGGTTTATTTTTCTAGATAGGTTTTTATTCGTTCGGTTAAGTTATTTAGCGGACGTTCATCCGTTCGTTCGTTTTAACGAACGATATTCGCCGGATTAGTGTAGACAGTGAACGTTCGTTCGTTAGTCTTTTTCTTTTTCTGCCAGGGACTTATCCGCGATTATTTTTATCGTGATTCAGCCCCTGATCTTTAAACTAGTATAACTTTTTACTCGTTTATCCAAATTATATGAAACCAGCGCCAAAATCTTCGTCTCAAACCCCTCTTTGAGTTAATCAACTTGCCCATGATTTTGTACAGTAAAATTTGACTTTAGTCTAGATTAGTAAGCGATCTTGTTTCGTTCGTATTTTGAGTTTCGTTGCTCCGTTTGAGTTGAATCTTTCTGCGAATCGTAGCTAATCACATGTACCTACTATTAAGATCTAATTCACATGTTAATAATGTTGTTAGGTTTTGACTTTTGTTAGTTTAAGCCGTTGCTTGTTTCGTGTTCGATTTGGATCTTTTCTCGGTTTTTCTTGTGTTTCGTTTGAGTGATTGCTTATGTATGCTATTGTTTGTCTACGCTAGATTACCCGGAGTTTGCAAATCGTCGGCAAGGAAAGTTACACTTTTATACCCAGTTTTTACTATGAATTAGTATTTCCCCTCAAATATTTGCATGAGTCGGATTGGGAACATGTGGTTTTGATTGTAGTGTTTGAGGTAGGAACCTAATACCTTTTGATCACCCCGGGAATATATGTTATGCTTATTATTGCTTAGCCATGCTCGTAGATGGGGATTGGATTGTGATTCACACGTGGAAGTTTGAGAGTTATTTAATCATGGATAACATTAAGGTGGTAACTTTAATATACATCTGGGTCGATTGGTTGAGGCACCTGGGGAACCCAGTATTGTCTGTTTTTGGAAATCCCGGAGTACCCGTGTGATTATCCTATGGAATGCCACCCAGGCTCAAAGGGATCATAAGATTATTCATGCTAGAAACTTCCGTGTGCAGCCACAAGCCATTATGGGCTCTAGCATAGTTGAGTAAGTTGCGTGAGCTCTTGAAGAGGTAGACTAGCAGATGTAGAGGGTTGTAGGTGGTACTGTCTACCCGAAGTAGAGAGTTAATGCTTCAAAAAGACTATGTCTCGATCATCCGACATGGATGCGGTCGAGTCTTGTGGGGAAAATTGCGCAAACTCTACAGAGTGTATAAACTAATCATGGTTAGCCGTGTCCCCGGTTATGGACATCTTGAGTATCTAGTTCTTGAATCTATTGGTGATCTCATCACGTTACTCTAATTAATTATGATGTTGGGCTAATGATGATACTTTTAATTGGGATTTGAGTTGGGGTTACCTTCTCAAATAATGGGCAACATGTGGGTAGTTAAATAAATTTATTCCTTTGTTGTAGGGAAAAACCAGCTTTATGCAAAACAATGAAACATACAGCCTCCACCAGCCAAATGTTGCATGTAGATATAGTTCTTGCATTATCATTGCTTTACAGTGTAACTATGCCAGCATATTCCATGTGCTGGACCATTTTCGGGCTGCAACGTTTATGTTGCAGACTATTCAGACGACGAATAAGGTGCGATAGGTCGTTGTTTTGCACTCAGCTATGCCGTTGGAGTTTATGGACTCATTTACCCTCGAAGCTTCCGCAGTTATCTAGTTTAGATGGCCTTCAACCATGATTTATTTATGTAATTCATACTCATTATGAGGACCCGATGTAATAAGTGTATGATTGAAACTCTGTTACAATTCCTTGAGTACTATGTGTGTCAGCATTACCGATCCAGGGATGACACTGATGCATAGAGACTTGACCGTCTGAGGTCTAGTCGCTACATTGATGAGGTAGTCTGGTAGTGGGTTGATCCCCCACAGTTTATGGTCTTCCTCCATGTCGATCTTCTTCTTCCTTCCTTTGTAGAATGGGTGGATGATGCTGGCGGCAACATCAGCCAAGGAGTCATACTCTTTTCTGGTGTTTGGAACTCTCCAGTTGCGCTGAATGTCGATGAAGTTGTTGGGGTTGATCTCCAAACCAGACTTCTTCAGCATCTCTTTGTCATCTTTAATGCTGAAACCGACAAAGGTGTACAACTTCTCCTTTTTTAGGAGCTCTTTGAGGCGCATGGGCCTGCAAGGGGAGACACATATTGAAGATTAGTGTTCTTTTTCAAGATGTAATTCTTCTATTTTTTTGGTTTACAAGTGATGAATCCATGAGGTAGATGCTTATATAGTATAAGTCATGGGTGAATGTAGTTCAAAAACTAGTACACAAAGTTTTGAAATTAAATTCAAGTACACCATGTTATTTTTCTTTTTGGTATCTTCAGTGCTTCACCAAATGCTTCACCAAGTTCAAAAACCTATACCAGAGTCAATGATCTATGTGCTGCTTAGTGCCAATTTAGTTCTCTTTTGTTGAATAAAAAAACCTAAACCGGTGCTTCACCAAGTTCTTACTTATTTTACTGCTGAAAATAACATCAAACCAAGTTCATAAACTACTTTTGTACATCAAGTTCAGAAACATCTTTTAATACATCAAGTACAGAAACTACACTAGTGCATCAAGATCAGAAACTACACTAGTACATCAAGTTCAGAAATTAATCTTGTGAAACAATTTCAGATGCTAATCCAGTGCATCAGGTTCAAAATGTATTATAGTGCATCTACTTGAGAAACATGCACTAGTGCATCCACTTCACAAACTACAGTAGTACATCTAGTTGGGAAACAAGTTTAGTGAAATTTTGAGGGAGCAATACTAATTAAACAGGTGAATGAAGAGGGCGAATGAGTAGGATGGTTCACCATTTTCTGGCCACGGCGATGTGGTATACCATGCAGAGTTCCTCCATGCATAACTGCAAAACTGCTGCCATATGTGGAGGTTCATCTTTTCTGGTAAACTCCATATCGACGCCGATGAAGCTAGGATACAAGCCGCCGCCCTTCATCCTGAGCCTCCTGACATCTCGTCGGCCTTGTCTGGTTCGCTGGTGCAGATGACCTCCAGTGTCTCCTTGCCGTGGAGGTCCACCTTCTCCAGCGTGGTGGTGTAGTCGAGCTTCTCGCCGGGGACGTGAACGTCGTCGAGGTTGCTACTCTGGTCGGACGTCTCGCCATGCTGACGCTTGGCAGACGGTTTCTCCGCCATTGCCCTCCTCCAGCGACTGTGGGCTTCAAAGAGAGGTGTTTGTGGGGAGTTTGTAGTGGAGATGGAAGCGAAAATGGTGGTTTTCGGAATGAGGCAGGGATGGAGTCGAATGGGGCTTTTTGAGCGTGTGGTTTGGGACGTGGGGGAGGCGAGTCGTCACGGACGTGGGGGTAGTGCTCGTGGGGCGCCGTCGCAGTCCGTCGTGGCAACCGCCCAGTGGGTGGCGCGGGCGGTGGCCTGGAAGAGCGAACTGTCCAAGCCAATTTCTTTGCCAATGTATTCATTGGTCGCACTGACTAGTCTTGTCAAGGTGTACTTATCAGTTGCTTTTCCCACTTGCATGTCTCAGGATCGTTAATGATGGCATTTTGTACTGTTTGAGTGACGAATACTTTGTGATGTTTTCAGTGTGGAGATTAAGTTTAATTTTGCACTGGAGTCTTATACACTAGTTGAAGTGAACATTTCTTTCGGTGCATTGCGAGTTGTTGCTCAAAAGCAAGACTTATTTTATTTTCATCTGCCCCAATCTAAGTTAGGCCTTTATAGTTTTTGTACCCTCTTTTTAGTGTACTTATGGTTTAGTGCTGTGAGTACTGAATTGTAATTTCATACAACGTAAGGCTTTGAAAATTGGTGTCACAGTGGTGTGTGGATGTAGCGTGAGTCGCCTGACCCTTCCTGGTTTTGTAGTACCATTGTCATATATATGTTTGAACTTAAGGTTTTTTGGGATTGAGATTATTTACGACGAAATCGTTAGCTTAGCTCTAGCCAGATTTTATGTAAATAAGAAATTAAGCAGAATTGACAAACAATATTTCTTTGAACTTCTTGCATTTTAGAGGTTGTGCTTTTGGTCTTCGGTTCGAAGGGTCATTTCTAAACGGTCCTATTGTATGAGTAATTAATAATGAAAACTCCTTATGACATGACATGTTCATATAGCCAGCAACTAGCTACTAATCATGCTCTTAGTGCGGTATCATAGGCCAAATAATGAGTTGACATTGTATTGAAAGAAGAGAGAGAAGGGAAATGTATCGTAGGCAAAGTAGTGGAGATACAACTCTTAGCTTGTTTCTTTGTGTTGTGTAATTAATAGCATGATCTGATGTGGCTTATCTCCCTGTTTTTTGCCCCTTCTCTTCTCTCCATAACTAGGCCACACAGTTGACATGCCAATATGATCCGTAAACCAATTAAATGCAATATGACTTGTACGACACCTCACTCACAATGCATTACGGTGATTGTCCTGTTCTGCTGACTATCATTACGTGTTATGAGTCGATGCATTGAGAGTGCCCTTACCCTCCACCAGAAAATGTAAACAAAAAAATTTATGATGACAGCTAGTCTTCTTTGGTAAAATAAATCAAATAGTACATCAGTTCTATCCCAAGCCCAGTGAACTAATAGTCCGTGGCGACTTCGTCAATCTCAGTGGGAAGAAACATTCCTGTCGACTATGAAAGCGTCTGTGATGACTTTATCAATCTCAAGTTGACGAATCCGCTCAGTCTCCCTGAAGTGCTTATACGGATAGGGTGTGAGATGATGAGCAATTACGTCCGTAGTGTGTTAAAAAAATCGAGTGTAACGGAGACACAATTTCAGGCATTACCGACACATGAAAGCCGCACGCAATTAAGCACCGCACCCCCGGTGCATATCTTAACCCCCACCACATGACCCAAACCAGATGCATCGCTACGGTTATGCCCTGAACAAATGACATAAAAGCTAAACGCAGCTATAGTACAGTATGTAAGCAGTGGAGAGGTATTATTGTGCGGGGACTACGAGCAGTGTGACGGATGTGCGCATCCTCCGACCACGAGATGTTTTTCCATCTCGTTTTGAAAAAGGCAGTACTATTAATCAGAGAATGTGCATTGCAAAAATAATAATAATAAAAAGAAGAAACCGACATTCATTGATCGGTTGACATGTGCGCGAACACAAGAATGGCTCTCCGCTCGTTATCACCGTATTCCGACGAGACTGTAGAATGTCGACCCGGTCAGTCCCGGCCCATGAGGGGCACTGAATCCCCACACGCATCCAATCCGAAAGCGAGACGAGGAGGAAGAAAAAAATCCATCCTGAAGAGAGAGAGAGAGAGAGAACAAGAAGCCTGTCCCTCCGGCGAGACTCTCCCTGTCATGAGCTCCCCCTTAAAAAAAGGGTGCAGTGCAGTGCTCTACCTACAGGGAGGGAGGGACGGAGAGAGAAAGCAGAAAAGGATAGGGAGAGCCCAAGCCAAACCCTGGGGGCATGGGGGGAAAAGAATCCCAAGCGCACGAGCTCACACAGCCTTTTCAGTCCAACAAACAAAATCAGATCCATCAATCTTCCTTCTCCTACAATATACTACTACTACAACCAAAACCTACATGCATGTAGCACAGTTAATCCCATTTTCTATAGTCTCTCTCTCTCTCTCTGTGTCAATAATAGTACGGTATTAGTATTTCTTTGTGCGTGTGTGTGCTACTTTTTTAGAAGTGGTGGTGTATTTTATGGAGTAGTAGTAATACACGTAGAAACAAAAAGCGTGCTTCCTTTGACTCCTCCACTTGCCCTCCCCTATCTATCATCTATCCAGTACCACGGCAGTCTCCTAAGTGTCATTTTCTCAGACTTGGTGATGCCTGCCTCTCCTAATTAAACAAGCGAGATAATAAGGGCATGTACAATGCATAGCCTCAGGGTGATGCTTCTCATGCCATGTAGGATCGGATATGACGTAAAGTAGGTTCCGGTAGGGAAGCAGGATCCTCTCCAGGAGGCGGGTGCTTGAAGAGAAAAAGTGTGGTCCGGTGACAAAAGCTGAAAAGGTTGAAGTGAAAAGTAGAGATGCATGTGTACTAAAGTCTTTATTTTCTATTTCTTAATGAGGCCCACTAGTGGTAGCTTGCATTGGGGAGAAAAAAATAAATGTAGATGTCTCAAACTACTTTTTGTCATGAGGCATCTGTATCCATATGCCACCATTGTACATGCCCTAACCTCACATTCTCTCTCTATCTCTTCACTTTCTCTCTCTACCTTTTTATACAAGCAAGAGCAATAAGGAAGGACAGCACAAGAAACCAATTCATCCCTGGTGTCTCTCATGTTAGGAGGTTGAGAGATAGAGAGATAGAGAGAGAGAGAGAAGTACTAGTAGTAACTCCAGTACTAGAGACAGATACAAAAGGAGACATCACACCACCCCCCCAGCCCAGCCCAGCCAAAGCGCAAGCATTCCCAAGCAACACAACACGGCCGGCCGGCCTCCCAAGAACGCCAAGAACCTTCCTCCGATCCTCCCCCTTCCCGTCCCACCAATCCGACCTAGGTGTCCGTGCGTGCTAGCAAGGCACGTACGCGCCGATCGGGGCGCGCCGGTGGCCGGGAGATGGAGGCGAGCTCGGCTGCGTCGCCGGACCTCTCGCTGCACATCAGCCTGCCCAGCACTGGGCCGCCGACGGGCCCGGGGGGCGGCGTCGGCGGGCGCGGACCTGTGGGCGGCGGAGGCGGGGATCCCTGGAGGAGGCTGAACGGGTCCACGGCCTCCACGGAGCTGTCCTTGTCTCCGCCCCTCCTGGCCGCCGACCAGGAGGGCGCCGCGCTGCCGTGGCGGCACAGGCCTTTGTCGTCGGCTGCGGCGTCCTCGGCGGCCACCACGTCCGCCCAGGCCGCGCTCATGACCATGCCGATGCTGCAGCCGCTGGACGCGGGTGTCGGCGGCGCGTCGGCGGCGCCGCCAATCCGGGGGATACCTATCTACAACGGCGCCGGGGGCTTCCCGTTCCTGCCGCCGGCGCCTGGGGGAGGAGAAGGGCACCACCTGCCGAAGGTCGGGTTCTACAGCTACCACCATCCGGCGGCGTGGCCCTCCTCCCTGGGATCGACGTCGCCGTCCTCTCTCGGGCCGGGGCCGGCGCCACCCGCGAATTCCTTCGACCCCACGGCGGCGTTCCTGTCCTCGGCCGCGCACCATCGGATGCTGTCGGCCTCCGGAAGACTAAACGGCATGCTCTCCGACACCCTGCGCAGCTACGGCGCCCCCGGCGGCGGCGCCGTCGGCATGGGTCTCGGCGGACACCATCATCATCTCCACAGCGCGCAGCCCTTCGGGCTGGGGTCCCGGTTCATGCCCAAGCTCCCCGCCAAGCGCAGCATGCGCGCGCCCCGCATGCGGTGGACCAGCACCCTCCATGCCCGCTTCGTCCACGCCGTGGAGCTCCTCGGCGGCCACGAGAGTACGTACCGCTACCACCAAACCAATCTCTCCGACGCCGACGACGAGGCACGTAAGCACGTCGCGATATCCTTTGCTGATCAAAATCTAACCTCTCGCAGGGGCGACGCCCAAGTCAGTCCTAGAGCTCATGGACGTGAAGGATCTGACGCTAGCGCATGTGAAGAGCCATCTCCAGGTACCAGCAATTCCGAGCCCGATCCCTCTAGCTCGCTCCCAAACCCGCGGCCTCGCGTCCTCTTGCTGCTCGATCGTCCCGTTCTTGTTTGGGTCAGACAGGAAAGCCAATGCAGTAACTCCTGAGTTAGTGAAGAAACTGCCATTCTTGGAGGTAGTGAGAGAGAGAGAGAGAGAGAGTGAGGCCAGGCCAGTGTTTGGGGATGTGTGTGCGCGCGCGCGAGGGAGAGAAAAAGTTGCCATCATTACTCAATAATGCAATGTAGTATGTGCATCTGTGCGCGCCTGCCCACCTAGCTAGCGTGTGTGTTCGCGTCTCGTCTGTGTCTGTGTGCACGGCCCGAAGCGCTCACCTCCACGAAGAAAGAGAAGCACAGCTGCACAGGGACGACGAGAGAGAAGAACAAGAGAGAGAGAGAATGAGGGGGAGAGGAGAGAGAAAGCTACTGGCTAGGAAGGCTCCAAGGCGAGGGCATTGGCATCATAGTATTTCTCCTTGTCCACTTCCGGGTGTTGCCTTGCGCGCCGATCCACCTGCTGATCCATTTGCTTGTCTTCTTCCCGCCTCATCACTCCTGCTAAACCGCGCTGCAATCCTTCTTGTTTTCTTGCTTGTGATTTTTTGCCGTTTTTTCTCACTCTGCTGCATGCCCCTTTCAGATGTATCGAACCGTCAAGAGCACTGACAAGCCTGCGGCCTCAGGTAATTCGCATTGCCATCCCTCGTCAAGAACTCCATTGCATCATCGCTCTTGTCTAGACCTCGCCTCTGCTTACTGGTAATCAATGGAGTGGTGGTACTAATCTATGACGCCCCTTGGGTGCATGGCTGGCACTGTGACCTCATCCAGGCCCGACCGACGGCGGCTCCGGCGACGACGACTTCCCCAGCGCCGGTGGCCAGGCCGGGTCCGGCGGCGACAACAACATGTGCCCGAGGCCGTTCCCGGAGCACCGGTCCACCTCCGAGGGCGCGGCGAGCTCCGTCGGTGGCGGCGGCGACATGGACCAGTCCTCGGCAGGGAACGCCAGCACCAGGTGGAGCAACTCCTCAAGTCACATGACAGCCTACATGTGAATGTTGTGCACACATCATCAGTTTCATCACACATACGCCTCCATCGTTTGTTCTTTCACGCCTTTTGATCTGCTTTTACACATATCTGTAGGTAACAGCGTAGAAGTATCACTAGATAATTAATAAGTAGTGTGTTTGGTTTAGTTTTTGTCGTGCTTAATTGCTCGCTTAATCCCAAAGAAAACACCACCAAACAAACTTTTGTTTGTATGATCTTTTGTTTGTATGGATTGACACCTGAAAAAGTTGGGAATATTTAACCAGGCTAACATTTGTACCAGTAGATCATCTGCTGATGGCTAAAGCTTAAAAGAATGTTTTGGGGGCACACACACACCTGGATGGGAAGGTACACACAGGGCTGCCTACATCAATAGGCGGCCAATGTTGTGTCACTGAAACGACCAAAACATCACAACCCCCAAGACCACCATTGACCTCAGCAGCCACAGCTTCTGCTCTGCGTTTTGTCTATGTAGAACTAAGATATCACCCGCAATTTTTTTTGTAGAACTAAGATATGAATATATATACTACTACATAAATGTACACTAGTACGTTTATTTATATTTTTATACACACAGACATACTATATAAATATATAAACATGTTGTGTGAGTTTTTGTGTGCGTAGGTTCTTGGGTATTGTCCATTGTCCTCTTCTCTGAGTGTCTCTCTCTCCCCCGTCAATCCTAGGGAGGTGGCTAGGTAGCTCCATTATCTTTTCTTATCAATGCATGGCTCTGATTCCAGGGTGGGTGGGGCTTTGACCTGACATGCCCTATTGCCTAGGAATATGTAACCAAGGACTTGCTGCATTCTTGGTTCTTTCCACCTCCCTCCTCCGGTCACTTCAATGCCTTTTTTACTCCTATTTCTTGGCCAATTGTTACTAACACGCCACTCAATTTTTCCCTAGTAGATATAGTATTATCAGCAGAGCCATGATTGTTTTCTTGGATAGAATCATCTATTTAATCTTCATTGCCCTAATTGTTTCGCCCTTTTTTCAGCCATTTCATGTATTTTCCCGTGTAAAAATTAATGTAGCCATGCTATTACAAGCTAATCTATCTTTTTTACAAAATGAATTTGCAAATGATATAGGTCTATACTCCGTGGTATTAGAGTAGGTATAAAATATTATTTAATTAACAATCTTTCCTTTTAATTTACTATTTCCTTGCTTGTCGAGAACTTCAGGAACTGGCTTTGGTTTAAATTGCAGGAGAATCATAAATTAATGTCTTTTACTCCCTCCGTTCCTAAATATTTGTCTTTCTAGAGATTTGAACAAGTGACTAAATACGAAGCAAAATAAGTGAATCTACACTCTAAAATAAGTCTATATACATCCGTATGTGGTAGTTCATTTGAAATCTCTAAAAGGCAAATATTTAGGAACGGAGGGAGTATATGGCTATAAGCCAAGGAGTGTCACAGTGCATAGGTTTTTCTGTATGCTTATGGCAAAATTAATTCATGGTGATCAAGTGAACATGCATGCAAATATTTTCCATAGAAACAATTGGATGTATATCACTGCAAAAGTTTGTGATTTTGAATGTGCTACTGGCCACTAGAACGACAAACTTGTGTTATGTCATTTCGATTTTATGCTCTTGATCAAATGCTCCTTAATTATACTTCTTATCCAAATTTCATCATGTAGTCAGGCATGTAAAAACATAATGTGTACTTGTCTCAAGAAAAAGGTAAAAAAAAATGTAGTGGATGCATATTGATCTGTTTAAAAAGAAAATTCACGGTTGAACTTTTCCCCATGTTCCTGCCATCTAGAACAACTTCCAAAATGATATTGTGCTTGATCAGAACTGATCCAGACGTATATAAGTAGGTATATATGTAAAGTAGTGGCGTATCTATGATTGATATTATTGACATGCAAAGTCTGCGGTCCCTCAGTGTTAACAGTATATGTTTGTTCCTATCAAGACAAAAGCACTTTAGAACGGTTTGGTGCTGGGTTGTTGTTATATGTTTATAGAGTAGTGATAAAGGAAGGGCACTTTCCTTCCTTGATGTCCCAAAATCATGTGTACACTGAGAAGAAAAGAACTGTCAAATTCATGATCTCCAACATGTGGGTCATATATAGTCATACATAAATCTCTCTCTCTCTCTCTGTGTGTGTGCGCGCGCGCGCGCTCAAACAGTCAAACCTTGTAGTGTACACTGTACAAGATACAGGCATACATAGAACTCTACATTTGCACGTGCATAAAAAACTCCAGTCATTAGATATGTGCAATGCACCAAGTTTAATTGTCAATGTATAAAGAGTCCTCTATATAAAAGCCAAGAGCACTCTTCCTGAGTGTGTTACTCAAGTACACGGAGTAGCAATAGATTCTTTGCTTGTGCGTGTCTCTCTTTACCTTAAAATTCTTCCCCGCAGCAGCAGCAGCAGCCTGGCTTGCTGATGAAGATGGGCTAGCTCGCCTGTACATGCCATTGCACTGCACGACTGAACCAAAACCGGAACATCTTTTAAGAGCTTTTGTTGCCTAGAAAGAAGCTATATGTGTAACGAACCGATCAGGAAGAGCAACTGTTGTTACTCTCTTTAGCCAAAGCTAACTATATATACACAGGGCAAGTATTGTTCATCCATGGCATGCATGTTCCTATCTGCAGTAGTAAACTTGCCATACATATATAGATACAGGCATGCCCAGTTGTAGCAAGCAAGCACTTGGAGAGACCTACTTTTACTATTTGGTCAGCCTCTTGATATGGAAAGCTGCTGGTAACTGATCATCAACTTCGCTAATTTGGAAATTTGTTCTCCTTGTGCATGCAGGGACCCATGGGTGTCATCTAATTCTTGCAACATGGATGCTCATCGCTCCATTGGACTATCTTCTCCAATGGAGGTACGTACGTATATGCATGAGCCCATTATATATTCTAATATGATGTCTCAAAAGACATGTATTTGCACATTTGCATTGGTTGCTACTTGCTACATGCATGTTTTTTTGTTGATCCATGTGTGTTGTGTGCCTGTTACAACAGAACATGGAGCCCTGCAGATCAACCGACTCGCAAGTGTCGAACCACGAGCTGAGCAGCCCAAGCCTGGAGTTCACGCTGGGGAGACCGGACTGGCATGGCGCGGATCATGACTAGCCATGCATTGATTCATCAGATCGACAAGAAAAACCTAGCAACGCTAATTTTCGGTCCAAGAAAGTACACCGGTACTGATCATCTTTTAGTTGAGAGTTCGCCCCGGCCCCAAGTCCGTCCGCTTCCGTGAAGAAATCAACGGCAACTTCAGACATATCGCTCCGCCGGAATAGGAGGAGCACCCAGCATGGTCGGGAAAAGCTATATATATACCGGATTGATATCTGTTAGTTTAAATTCGAGGTTTCTTTCTTGGTTTCTCTATATGTTTTGCCGGCCCATGCATGCATGCCTTCTACTCCTAGCTAGCTTGCTACTCCTAGTTAGTAGTTTTATTATCTTCTCTTGGGCCTCTTTGATTAGTTGTGTTCCCTTGTTGTGTGGCGAGATCGATTATAGTGGTCCGTGTGACGTTGGTGCAAAGTGTAGCGTGTGAAAGGTGGTGCGTACGATGAGCACATGGAAAGTTGGAAAGGCCAAGAGAGGAAAAAAGAATGAGTTGTGGTGAAGCAATCTATGCCTTGCGTTGGTGGTGTGCATGACGGAGGAATGATTTGATCAAATCAACGATCCCTTTTGCGCATGTTTCTTTCCTCTTTAATTAAATCCCTGCAGGTGCTTGCTTGCTTGCTTTAGTCTTTTCTTTCTTTCTTTCGCCTCCCACTTGGTCGTGTCAGCTGATCACCAAGCCACGGACATTACCTGCCTGCTTGCTCTTTTCCAGCACCGCCCAAGTCCAGTGTGAAAGTGTGGATCGCCCGCTTGACCGCACCGCATCAGCTTAATTAATTAATTATAAACTAGCCACATTAGCTAGCGCGCATGCATGCATCAAAAGCCCATTAAGATTGCAAAGCAAAGCCAAGCAAACCAATCGATCGTCGTGGCCTTGGATCGGCCCCCGGGTACGTACCTGATGCCTCATCCATCATCGATTGCTCCCTGGACTGGCACCGTGGTGGTCCTGGTCCGGCAACTGCGAGAACCGGCCACCCATGAGCATCGTCGCAGGGCAGCGCATTGATCGGCCCAAGTACGAAGCGCCATGAAACCCGCCGCGCGCGACGGGGACGTTTCGCGCAACCAACCGCGCATCCATCTCTCCCTTTCCCAGCTAGCCAAGCCACCACATGCCGAAATGCGCGTCAGTAATGGCTAGGCTACGGCTCGCAGCATCTGGTCACAGGTGCCGCAGGCGACGGCATGAATACGTGACCATGACAGCAACGGCCGGGGAGGGGGAGGTGGTAGCACCTAAGCTAGCAGATAGCAAGGCCTTGTGTGATCAAGGGGACGTACTCCTACGCGTTTGGTGCCAACTCGGACGTCGATGTATAGCTAGCGGCCGGCCCAGTGCGTGTGCGTCGCGTGATTGGCGAGACGATGCATGGCGGAGACGTCGTACGTCGTTGAAAGATCCTGTAGCTGGCTAGCTATAGCTAGCCCTGATTCCGATTGAGCCGCACCGGGCGTGAATGGCGGGCGGCCTGGAGTGGAAAGGATCGGCAGGCATCGGCCATGCTCACCTTCCTTGGCAAGCACGATGAGCTTGACAGGTTTTCAAAGCTGTTGATTACTGGTAGAGAGAACTTGTTCCAGGTGCGCGGAGCAAAAGGAAGGAGGAAATCCCACCCCACCACACTATACAGATTCAGCAGAAGAAGCTGGCCATCTAATCAGATGAGATGGAGCATAAGCATATGGAATACATGCATGTCAGTCACCGACAGGTAGGGCGGCCAGGGCAATGTGCAGCTCGGGCTTTGCCGGTTCCAGTTCCAGGGAAGAAAGTCGGTCCCTGAGGACGCTAGCTAGATAGATAGATAGGGAGGATAATCTTAGGTAAAGTGGCCACCAGACAGACAGGACCGGTACTAATCGTTCCTCCTTCCTGCAACGCGAGGCACTTCTGATTTGACAACCATAGGACGGACTCACGCTCGCTCACTGACGGACTGACTGAGTGACTGATTGACCCAAATGTTTTGATGTGCAGGTAGGAGGAGTACCAGTAAGCCTCAAGCCACTGCAATCTCCCTGTCCCAGTACGCACGAGCACCACACTAGCTAGGCTACGATCTCGACCAATCTTCGCCCACACATTTGCGAGGAGGATAGAAAGAAGGAAATTCTTTTGGAGCAAGTGTAGTGAGCGAGGGAAAAAGATGAAAAGGAAGGTCCCCTACTAGTAGTACTGGCCAAGAAGAAGAGAGAGATGTGGGGGGAAAAGAAGGAAAGGGCGGGGAGGAAATGGGAAAAGGAGGGAGAGCCCAATCATAAAGCAATGGATTGCAAAATCATTTTTCCCAGTCCCCCCATGTTTCTCTGTCTCCTCATTCAAGTCATTCTATTGTTCCCTCCTCCTCTGTCGGCCCTTTTGCTCAGCGTCTGACAACAGCGGCTCACTGAGGGGTGTGAGAGAGAGAGAAAATGAAAGTGAAAATAAAGAGGGGTTTGGGATAGAAAAGGGGAAGCAGGCAGGCTGCGGCACAAAGGAAAAATAAAGAGCGGCCCTGTGCTGTGCCTGCGCGGCATCTCCGTCCGTTTTAAATGCCCCGTCCTGGCCCGAAAACTCTCTCGCTCGCTCGCGCTCGACGGAAATCTCTCTTCCGCTCGCGCTTCACGCCGGAACAGTGCGCCTCTCTCTCTCCCTCTCGCTAGAACTGTAGTGGGGGGCCGGGGGGAGACGTGGCCGAGTTCCTGATGCACTGTGGCAGAGAGAGATGGGGGAGAGAGGAGAGGGGCACTGGGACTTCGAACTGGGCATTTATTTGCATGGGGCCTTTTGGCCCCGTGCAGATGGGGGGTTGCTGCGGCCGTCTGCTGTGGACCACCGCGCGCACTGTGCCGCATTCATCACCGTATGACCTGTACATGTGGAGTGGACTTTCATTGGAGGAGCCACGTACGTACGCGTCCTCCTCGTGCGCTGCTGCTTTGTCCCGAATCACGCCGCAGACTCAACGTTTCCGGTTTAAACCGGCCTGCATTATGTCCATTCCAAACATTATTTAGTTGCTGGTCGAATGGCTGCATTTGAAACACACTCGTTCTTCCGAGGCGAATTCAGTGGTTAGTTTCAGACACGGAATTTCACTTAGTTGCCGGTTGTCTACACGCTCTTTTCCTATAAAATAAAGGGTGCTTTTGTTAACTCACTAGACAAATTGCCCGGGTGCTTTTATCAACTCGGTAGATAATTGCCCGGGCATTGGAACAGGGTATAGATATTCTAGTAAATTTGACCGTAATTTTTCTTTCTATATTTATGTTATTGTGTAAATATATATATTTATAAAATTCTGCAAGTGATTTATCGAAATAAAAATAACTTATTTGGTAAGATTTATTGGCTTGCCAAAGAAAATATGTTTTATTTGGCAAGTGAATAAAATGTGGGACAGTTAAGAGCATTTTCAAAAAAATCCGAGAAAAAACCAGAAATAGGAGGGGGAAATCGAAACAGAGAGAATAAGCGATGAACATAAATAAGTTGGATGAAGTGGTCTGTCTGACAGGAAAAGAAGCACTGCTTTTTAAGTAAAAATAGAGATAGCTAGCATCAAGCGGATACAGAGCACGATGAGCGACTCCTGGCCTCTGCATATCTACGATGGACACAACCAAAACTAACGGTTTGAACTGTAAATAAAAAGGACATATTGACAACAATAAAGTTATATGATACCGAAACTATGCATATGTCAAAGTGGGTGGTATTCTGATATGGAGTGTTGCCATCCATATTAGGTAAAAACCTTCCCGACCACTTGCTCCAACTGCATACACACTGTCATGAACAACAGATGGTACTCCGTTCGGTCTAGCATTGACCATATACGAAGTCAATGCATACAGTTGTAGATGACTTGCATGGGAGAAGAGATTTTTCTATTAAAAACAATCATCTCTATATAGAGGAAGTGACCATAATAAGGCACACGCTCCCGCCCTTAATTGTTGGTTATTTACATGCTTTACTTGATGAGAATTGTTAGCAAACGACTTTTGTCCCTTCCTGTCTAGCGAAATAGGGATTATTATACTAATGCTTTCATTATTGTTTAGACACAGAGCCTCCCGCCGATTCCCATTAGATAAACCGACACAAAGTTTTACAAACCCAAAACAAAACAGGAAAACTAAAAACAAGCAACCATTCAAAGCTCAGTGGCTAGCATCATCTACCACAACAAAATCCGACACCAGAACTATTTCACACGCAACAAAACTAAAAAAAGTATGCAATCAATGTGATGATGGCTCAAATATGATAATTTTCCATGGGTATTTTGCTTGGTTGCGCAGGGTTTGTGCTGGTTTTCTCTTTTCCACTAGCGATAATGCTTCATAAACGAAGAAACCTTGTTGGCTTGCTTGTTGTGTAAGTAAGTTATCCCTAGCCCATCAGTCTCAATCATTGATCCATTCATGAAACGCACTCACTATTAGCTACACCCAATGCACAAGTATGACAATAGTGCTCTCTAGTTGGTGCTTATAAGAGAAGGTTGTCGGTGTCAAAACCGGCGGATCTCGGGTAGGGGGTCCCGAACTGTGTGTCTAAGGCTAATGGTAACAGGAGGCGGGGGACATAATGTTTACCTAGGTTTGGGCCCTCTCTATGGAGGTAATACCCTACTTCCTGCTTGATTGATCTTGATGATATGAGTATTACAAGACTTGATCTACCATAAGATCGTAGAGGCTAAACCCTAGAAGCTAGCCTATGATTATGATTGTTGTTGTCCTACGGACTAAACCCTCCGATTTATATAGACACCGGAAGGGGCTAGGGTTACACGGAGTCGGTTACAAAGAAGGAAATCTACATATCCGAATTGCCAAGCTTGCCTTCCACGCAAAGGAGAGTCCCACCCGGACACGGGACGAAGTCTTCAATCTTGTATCTTCATAGTCCAACAATCCGGCATAGGCATATAGTCCGGCTATCCGAGGACCCCCTAATCCAGGACTCCCTCAGTAGCCCCTGAACCAGGCTTCAATGACGATGAGTCCGGCGCGCAGATTGTTTTCGGCATTGCAAGGCGGGTTCTTCTCCAAATTCTCCAGAGTACCTGTTGTAACGAGCAGTGTCCGGCTTCCCATTAATGTTGCACTCATCGGCTTCTGTACCTTAATAATGGCAGTCGAGCGAATGCGAGAAGTCAGGGCACTTTTACACTTGCCACCCTGACCATGTAAGTAAATCATCTATTAAAGAGACGGGGATCCTCAGATCCAAATCACACCATCTTTCCCAAGCAAGGATTCATAAGAGCGCGCCCGAAAAAACCATCCCATCATGGCCGGCCACCGCAGCTCCTCCTCTCACTCCCACGATGCTAAGCCAGGTGATTGGGAGAAGTGTACCGTATCCCACGGCTAATTAGTGGAGTTGCAGACCCAGGGGTTTGTCCCACCTACATATCTTGTCCCCGTCCGAGCCGGATTAGCCACTTATGATGACGGGGAGCAAGCAGAGAGTTTCCCCAACCCATCCAGGGGGAGTGAGTATGCCTTGTCCCTTACTTGCTGAGGGGCATCGGATTTCCAATCCATCTGTTCCTCCGCGGGCTCCTGGAGTATTATGGCCTCCAGCTGCACAACTTCACTCCTGCCTCCATCCTGCACATCGCAGGTTATGTCGCCCTTTGTGAGCTATTTCTGGGCCGCGAAGCTCATTTCGAGCTATAGAAAATGCTGTTCTGCCTCGTCCCTCACAATCAGGAGGGATCAATATACCAAGTGGGCGGAGCCGAGATATGGCGCATTGCCGGGACCGGATACCTGTCCGGCACTCCGAAGAAGACATCCGAAGATTGGCCTTCCGAGTGGTTTTACATAGAGGACGTCTTCCTTCTTGACCCTATCCGGATGGGTCTTCCCGAGTTCACAAAGGACCCATTGAAGAAACGCCGAAGCTGGCGTCCCAGAGCCCCAAGGAGGAAGATAGCAGAGAGGTCCTCCAACTGATGGGTAGGATAAAGACGCTTGCCAAATCTGGATTGACAATAATCGAGGTTATGTCAATATGCATAATGCGGGGGGTGCAGCCACTCTAGTATCGGGGGCATCCCATGTGGCACTTCAATGGAGAAGACGATGCCACCCGCTGCGGTCGGAAAGGTCCGGACTCCGCCACCACTTTGGCGAAAATATTGTCCGATTTGTATAAAGGAGAAGAAGAGGAGTTCATCCGCATTAAGCCACGGGATGGATTTTCCATGTACAACCCCCTAGTTGGGTGAGTTGCTATCTTACTCAACTCTATTCATTCCCGCATTCTTTCATTTCAAATATTTACCTTGCTAGACCATAACAGGAACTGTAGAAAGCTGTGAGGGAGGTCCACAGCCCGCCTCCACAGCCAGAGGACCACAATCGGGCCCTCGACCCCGGTCTCAAAGAAGATTCAGACGTATTTGTGGAGCTCGTTGACAGGATGTTTTACCACGCAAGCTGTGACGGCGCCTTGGTGGCTATCATTGCCGACTATCCTGGCCTACTCCCTGCATCATATGTAAGTAAAACTGGAGTCCTAACTTCCGAAAGGATCCCTTCTTTACGCCTTACCCACCGCACATGTATTGCGCTTTATAGGGAAGGCCATCGGGGCGCCGTGCCGAACCCGTGGCGACTCACCAACAAGGGGCGCCCAAGCCGGGTAGGCTTAAAAGGAAAGCGAACAGGACCGAACCGCCATCGAAGAGGTATGATTTGAAACATGCTCCGTGATTGTCATCCTTAACACATAACAATGTCCATTGTGTCTTGGCAGAAAGAGTATCCGCCGGACTATATCCGGGGATCCTGCCTGTCACGCCTCTACTAGCCAGACTCCAGAACCGACCTCGAGGGTGGAGGCTGACATGGGGATGACACCGGACGGTCCTCCTACGGAGGATGCGGATAGAATATCCGCCACAAATTCCGAAGTGGAGAGCGCAATGAATCATCGGCGTCGGCGGGCCGCACTCCGCGACCCTAACTTCTCCGAAGAGGCGTTCAATGCCTTCAACTCGGGAGACGCGTACATCCGAGCTACTCAAGATGGGCTTGCTAGAGCCACAGACCAGTATGTAAAGGATATACGGGTAAGAAAAATCTAATAATTATGTATATCAGTAGCCCCTGAGACTTGAAACAGTTGGCACAACTGATTTAAGGATCATTGTATGAATAGGTTCTTACAGAGAAGGACACCCATTTGTCTCAAGGGCTGGAAGAGTGCAAAGCGCGGCTAAGTGTCGCAACTGCCGAAATGGAGGAATCCAAGAAGGCCTCATCTGGTAATATTTTTCTTGATTGATAAAAAACGTAATTACGTGTACCATTTAGTATTCGGCAGGTTTGCAGATCTAACAATAGATTCCGCAGGTAATCCCGGAGTGAATCCGGAGATCCTACAAGAGGATGAACACGAGCGCAACGACAACTAGAGGCCGGTGAGCGAGTACTTACACGGGTCAGGCGAGAGAAAAACGATCTCTAGAATGCCAATACCCGGTTGGGCGTGGAATTGAAAGATGTTCGGGCCCAGCTTGCTGACTTCGTGAAGGAGAATAAGAGGCTTCAACGAGGAATTTTTAGTATGTGCTCAAACAAACCTTTATACAGTTCGGCGAAGAAACGGGCTAACAGAGTTATGTCTGTAGGTATACTGACTGGTCGTCCTGAAGAGGAGATGCCTGGATCCGCGGGCAATCTCTGCAAGAGCTTTCCCAACTGCACAAAACAAGTTCGGCAGGTGATGCAGGGTATAGCCCAGGCCTTGTGGCCATCCGCCTCCCTGCCAGAGAAGCATGGGGAGCTTGTAGAGCTTCTCAAGGGAGCATGGCGGCGCTTCCGTTTATGGAAGATATCTGCCTGTCGACAGGGTGCCAGGGAAGCTTGGGCCATGGTGAAAACACGGTACACCAAGCTCGATCCGAATCACATGGCCCTGGTCGGACCTGTAGGGTTAGATGGGAAAGAGATTCCCGTTAGTCTGGTATATGACCAGGTAGGATTAGCCGCAAAGTATTCCCAACAGGATTGTAGGCTAGACAGCCTGTTGGATGGTATAGAAGAAGAAGTATGTGGGTCTAAGTGACTGTGTACTTCAATTGACATATTTTGTCCCTAGCCGGATTGTAAATCATTTGTCATGGTGGACCTTTTCGCTTTAGCCTTCGGACCCAACAGTCTGGAGTGTTTCCGAATACCTGCTCAGTTATGTAAACCGGGGTACGCGTGGAAACCAGGCGTAGGGGTCATAAGTGCTTGAACAGACAAGTACCCAACTAGCTATGTTATATTACATGGATAGTAAGAAACATCTTCCAGTGAGAATAGTTCCGTTAAGGGTTCCTTTCCCTGGGTACGCATGCATTAATGTGCATGTCCGAACTGCGAACAGAGACCCAGTATATAAAACATCTGGGGGTTTGTATTGTAATAGGTAAGAAACATCTTTAGTTCACCGACCGAATATTCCCTTAAGAACGCTAGCTTTCGGCTTCACCCAGTCCGAGGGACACGTCCGGCGTACCCGGCAATTACAATCGCAGAGGTGCTCCCCTTATGCCCTAGCCGAACTAACAGGAATGTAGGGCATAAACACAGGTGCCAAGCAACCCAGCTTGGCCAAAACTTAAGTCATATCGATGTATATAATGGTGAAGAAAAGGTACATATGGAAAAGCGACACATATGCAGTGGGCATGATGCCCTGATGGTAGTTATATTAAGCTTCTGTATAATAAGCCCCCAGGTATAGTGAGCGCGCATAGCGCGTCAAGAGTGTGTAGTCGAGTCACACTTAAAGCTTTTTAGGGACATAAAAAAAGATAGAAAGAAAGAAAGAGAGAGTATATAACTTAAAAAAAGGCGGAGGGAAGGAGACGAACACAGAGCTCGGCGCTAGGTGTACAATCTTCGGAGTCTAGCCGCGTTCCATGGGTTTGGATTGAGTCGATTATCTGATGCATCATGCAGGCGGTACGCTCCTCCAGTGAGAACTTTATCAATGATGAAGGGACCTTCCCACTTGGGCTTGAGCTTGTCCTTTTTCTTCTCCGGTAGGCATAGAACAAGATCGCCAACGTTATAAGTTTGGGCCCGTACTTCTATGCTTTGATACCTTCGAGCCTGTTGCTGATAGATGCAGAATGGGCTTTTGCGACGTCGTGCTCCTCCTCCAGGGCATCTAAACTGTCCTGCCGATCAAGCTCGGCTTCTCTCTCTTCATACATGCGCACTCGAGGTGAGTCATGAATGATATCGCAGGGCAATACCGCCTCTGCGCCATACACCATGAAGAATGGTGTGTATCCGGTAGTGCGATTCGACGTGGTCCGCAGTCCCCATAGCACGGAGTCGACCTCCTCGACCCAGTGTGTGTTTGATTCCTTCAAGGATCGCCCTAGTCTGGGTTTGATGCCGCTCATAATAAGACCATTTGCTTGTTCGACTTGACCGTTTGTTTGGGGATGATAGACGGAGGCGTAATCGAGCTTAATGCCCATGTTGCCGCACCAAGTTTTCACCTCGTCGGCTATGAAGTTGGAGCCATTATCGGTGATGATGCTATGGGGGACACCATAACGGTGCATGACCCCTGATATGAAGTCTATCACTGGTCCGGATTCGGCCGTTTAAAACTGGTTTGGCCTCTATCCATTTGGTGAATTTATCCACCATGGCCAACAGGTATTTTTTCTTATGGCTTCCTCCTTTAAGGGGTCCGACCATATCGAGCCTCCAGACCTCAAAGGGCCAAGTTATGGGGATCGTTTGGAGTGCGGTAGGTGGCATATGGCTTTGGTTGGCGAAGAGATGACAACCGACGCAATGTTGGACGAGGTCCTATGCGTCTGCTCGGGCTGTCAGCCAGTAGAATCCTGTACGGAAGGCCTTGCTTACGAGGGCCCGAGCTGCGGCGTGGTGGCTGTTGGGGAACGTAGTAATTTCAAAAAAAATTCCTACGCACACGCAAGATCATGGTGATGGCATAGCAACGAGAGGGGAGAGTGTCATCTACATACTCTTGTAGACCGTAAGCGGAAGCGTTATGACAACGCGGTTGATGTAATAGTACGTCTTCACGATCCGACCGATCCAAGCACCGAACGTACGACACCTCCGAGTTCAGCACACGTTCAGCTCGATGACGATCCCCGGGCTCTGATCCAGCAAAGCTTCGGGGATGAGTTCCGTCAGCACGACGGCGTGGTGACGATGATGATGTTCTACCGGCGCAGGGCTTCGCCTAAACTCCGCGATGATATGACCGAGGTGGAATATGGTGGAGGGGGCACCGCACACGGCTAAGGAACGATCCGTAGACCAACTTGTGTGTCCTAGGGTGCCCCCCACCCCCGTATATAAAGGAGAAAAGTGGGAGGCCGGCCGGCCCTAGAGGGCGCGCCAAGGAGGAGGAATCCTCCTCCTAGTAGGAGTAGGACTCCTCCTTTCCTACTCCTACTAGGAGGGGAAAGGAAGGGGGAGAGGGAGAAGGAAAGAGGGGGGGGGGGGGGGCGCCGCCCCCCTCCTAGTCCAATTCGGACCAGAGGGGGAGGGGGCGCGCGGCCCATGCTGGCCGCCCCTCTCTCTTCTCCACTAAGGCCCATAAGGCCCATTACTTCTCCCGGGGGGCTTCCGGTAACCCTCCGGGACTCCGGTTTTCTCCGAAAACGCCCGGAAAACTTCCGGTGTCCGAATATAGCCGTCCAATATATCAATCTTTATGTCTCGACCATTCGAGACTCCTCGTCATGTCCGCGATCACATCCGGGACTCCAAACAAACTTTGGTACATCAAAACTTATAAACTCATAATAAAACTGTCATCGTAACGTTAAGCGTGCGGACCCTATGGGTTCGAGAACTATGTAGACATGACCTAGAACTATTCTCGGTCAATAACCAATAGCGGAACCTGGATGCCCATACTGGTTCCTACATATTCTACGAAGATCTTTGTCGGTCAAACCGCATAACAACATACGTTGTTCCCTTTGTCATCGGTATGTCTCTTTACTCGTTATGTAAATCTCGTTACCTAGTTCAATATCGTTACCGGCAAGTCTCTTTACTCGTTATGTAATGCATCATTCCATAACCAACTCATTGGTCACATTGCTTGCAAGGCTTATAGTGATGTGCATTACCCGAGAGGGCCCAGAGATACCTCTCCGACAATCGGAGTGACAAAACCTAATCTCGAAATACGCCAACTCAACATGTACCTTCGAAGACACCTGTATTACTCCTTTATAATCACCCAGTTACGTTATGACGTTTGGTAGTACCCAAAGTGTTCCTCCGGTAAACGGGAGTTGCATAATCTCATAGTTACAGGAACATGTATAAGTCATGAAGAAAGCAATAGCAATATACTAAACGATCAAGTGCTAGGCTAACGAAATGGGTCATGTCAATCACATCATTCTCCTAATGATGTGATCCCATTAATCAAATGACAACACATGTCTATGGTTAGGAAACATAACCATCTTTGATTAATGAGCTAGTCAAGTAGAGGCATACTAGTGACTATATGTTTGTTTATGTATTCACACATGTATCATGTTTCCGGTTAATACAATTCTAGCATGAATAATAAACATTTATCATGATATGAGGAAATAAATAAAACTTTATTATTGCCTCTAGGGCATATTTCCTTCAGTCTCCCACTTACACTAGAGTTAATAATCTAGATTACATAGTAATGATTCTAACACCCATGGAGTCTTGGTGCTGATCATGTTTTGCTCGTGAGAGAGGCTTAGTCAATGGGTCTGCAACATTCAGATCCGTATGTATCTTCCAAATTTCTATGTCTCCCACTTGGACTTGGTCCTGGATGGAATTGAAGCGTCTCTTGATGTGCTTGGTCCTCTTGTGAAATCTAGATTCCTTTGCCAAAGCAATTGCACTAGTATTGTCACAGAAGATCTTCATTGGTCCCGATGCACTAGGTATGACACCTAGATCGGAAATGAACTCCTTCATCCAAACTCCTTCATTTGCTGCTTCCAAAGCAGCTATGTACTCTGCTTCACATGTAGATCCCGCCACGACACTTTGTTTAGAACTGCACCAACTTACGGCTCCACCGTTTAATAAAAATATGTATCCGGTTTGCGATTTAGAATCGTCCGGATCAGTGTCAAAGCTTGCATCAACGTAACCATTTACGACTAGCTCTTTGTCACCTCCATATACGAGAAACATATCCTTAGTCCTTTTCAGGTATTTCAGGATGTTCTTGACCGCTGTCCAGTGATCCACTCCTGGATTACTTTGGTACCTTCCTGCCAAGCTTATTGCTAAGCATACGTCAGGTCTGGTACACAGCATTGCATACATGATAGAGCCTATGGATGAAGCATAGGGAACATCTTTCATTTTCTCTCTATCTTCTGCTATGGTCAGACATTGAGTTTGACTCAACTTCACACCTTGATGCACGGGCAAGAACCCTTTCTTTGCCTGATCTATCTCTATAAATCTTGATGCCCAATATGTAAGCAACTTCACCGAGGTCTTTCATTGAAAAACTTTTATTCAAGTATCCCTTTATGCTATCCAGAAATTCTATATCATTTCTAATTAATAATATGTCATCTACATATAATATCAGAAATGCTACAGAGCTCCCACTCACTTTCTTGTAAATACAGGCTTCTCCAAAAGTCTGTATAAAACCATATGCTTTGATCACACTATCAAAGCATTTATTCCATCTCCGAGATGCTTGCACCAGTCCATAAATGGATCGCTGGAGCTTGCACACTTTGTTAGCACTTTTTGGATCAACAAAACCTTCTGGCTGCATCATATACAACTCTTTTTCCAGAAATCCATTCAAGAATGCAGTTTTGACATCCATTTGCCAAATTTCATAATCATGAAATGCAGCAATAGCTAACATGATTCAGACAGACTTAAGCATCGCTACGGGTGAGAAAGTCTCATCGTAGTCAACCCCTTGAACTTGTCGAAAACCTTTCGCAACAAGTCGAGCTTTATAGATAGTTACATTACCATTAGCGTCAGTCTTCTTCTTAAAGATCCATTTATTCTCAATGGCTTGCCCATCATCGGGCAAGTCAACCAAAGTCCATACTTTGTTCTCATACATGGATCCCATCTCAGATTTCATGGCCTCTAACCATTTTGGGGAATCTGGGCTCATCATCGCTTCCTCATAGTTCGTAGGTTCATCATGGTCAAGTAACATGACTTCCAGAATAGGATTACCGTACCACTCTGGTGCGGATCTTACTCTGGTAGACCTACGAGGTTCAGTAGAAACTTGATCTGAAGTTTCATGATCAATATCATTAGCTTCCTCACTAATTGGTGTAGTTGTCACAGGAACCGGTTCTTGTGATGAACTACTTTCCAACAAGGGAGCAGATACAGTTATCTCATCAAGTTCTACTTTCCTCCCACTCACTTCTTTTGAGAGAAACTCCTTCTCTAGAAAGGATCCGATTTTAGCAACGAAAATCTTGCCCTCAGATCTGTGATAGAAGGTGTACCCAATGGTCTCTTTTGGGTATCCTATGAAGACACATTTCTCCGATTTAGGTTCGAGCTTATCTGGTTGAAGTTTCTTCACATAAGCATCGCAGCCCCAAACTTTAAGAAACGACAACTTTGGTTTCTTGCCAAACCACAGTTCATAAGGCGTTGTCTTAACGGATTTTGATGGTGCCCTATTCAATGTGAATGCGGTTGTCTCTAAAGCATAACCCCAGAACGATAGCGGTAAATCAGTAAGAGACATCATAGATCGCACCATATCTAGTAAAGTACGATTACGACGTTCAGACACACCATTTCGTTGTGGTGTTCCAGGCGGCGTGAGTTGCGAAACTATTCCGCATTGTTTCAAACGTAAACCAAACTCGTAACTCAAATATTCTCCTCCACGATCAGATCATAGAAACTTTATTTTCTTGTTACGATGATTTTCCACTTCACTCTGAAATTCTTTGAACTTTTCAAATGTTTCAGACTTGTGTTTCAATAAGTAGATATACCCATATCTGCTCAAATCATCTGTGAAGGTGAGAAAATAACGATACCTGCCACAAGCCTCAACATTCATTGGACCACAAACATCAGTATGTATGATTTCCAACAAATCAGTTGCTCGCTCCATAGTTCCGGAGAACGGCGTTTTAGTCATCTTTCCCATGAGACACGGTTCGCAAGTACCAAGTGATTCATAATCAAGTGATTCCAAAAGCCCATCAGTATGGAGTTTCTTCATGCGCTTTACACCGATATGACCTAAACGGCAGTGCCACAAATAAGTTGCACTATCATTATCAACACTGTATCTTTTGGTTTCAACACTATGAATATGTGTATCACTACTATCAAGATTTAATAAAAATAGACCACTCTTCAAGGGTGCATGACCATAAAAGATATTACTCATATAAATAGAACAACCATTATTCTCTGATTTAAATGAATAACCGTCTCGCATCAAACAAGATCCAGATATAATGTTCATGCTCAACACTGGCACCAAATAACAATTATTTAGGTCTAAAACTAATCCCGATGGTAGATGTAGAGGTAGCGTGCCGACCGCGATCACATCGACTTTGGAACCATTTCCCACGCGCATCGTCACCTCGTCCTTAGCCAATCTTCGCTTAATCCGTAGTCCCTGTTTCGAGTTGCAAATATTAGCAACAGAACCAGTATCAAATACCCATGTACTACTGCGAGCATTAGTAAGGTACGCATCAATAACATGTATATCACATATACCTTTGTTCACTTTGCCATCCTTCTTATCCGCCAAATACTTGGGGCAGTTCCGCTTCCAGTGTCCAGTCTGCTTGCAGTAGAAGCACTCAGTTTCAGGCTTAGGTCCAGACTTGGGTTTCTTCTCTTGAGCAGCAACTTGTTTGCTATTCTTCTTGAAGTTCCTCTTCTTCTTCCCTTTGCCCTTTTTCTTGAAACTGGTGATCTTGTTAACCATCAACACTTGATGCTCCTTCTTGATTTCTACCTCCGCGGCTTTTAGCATTGCGAAGAGCTCGGGAATAGTCTTGTCCATCCCTTGCATATTATAGTTCATCACGAAGCTCTTGTAGCTTGGTGGCAGTGATTGGAGAATTCTGTCAATGACACTATCATCAGGAAGATTAACTCCCAGTTGAATCAAGTGATTATTATACCCAGAAATTTTGAGTATGTGTTCACTGACAGAACTATTCTCCTCCATCTTGCAGCTATAGAACTTATTGGAGACTTCATATCTCTCAATCCGGGCATTTGCTTGAAATATTAACTTCAACTCCTGGAACATCTCATATGCTCCATGATGTTCAAAACATCGTTGAAGACCCGGTTCTAAGCCGTAAAGCATGGCACACTGAACTATCGAGTAGTCATCAGCTTTGCTCTGCCAGACGTTCTTAACGTCGTCAGTTGCATCAGCAGCAGGCCTGGCACCCAGCGGTGCTTCCAGGACGTAATTCTTCTGTGCAGCAATGAGGATAATCCTCAGGTTACGGATCCAGTCCGTGTAATTGCTACCATCATCTTTCAACTTTTCTTTCTCAAGGAACGCATTAAAATTCAACGGAACAACAGCATGAGCCATCTATCTACAATAAACATAGACAAGCAAAATACTATCAGGTACTAAGTTCATGATAAATTTAAGTTCAATTAATCATATTACTTAAGAACTCCCACTTAGACAGACATATCTCTAGTCATCTAAGTGATCACATGATCCAAATCAACTAAACCATGTCCGATCATCACGTGAGATGGAGTAGTTTCAATGGTGAACATCACTATGTTGATCATATCTACTATATGATTCACATTCGACCTTTCGGTCTCCGTGTTCCGAGGCCGTATCTGTATATGCTAGGCTCTTCTAGTATGACCTGAGTATTCCGTGTGTGCAACTGTTTTGCACCCGTTGTATTTGAACGTAGAGCCTATCACACCCGATCATCACGTGGTGTCTCAACACGAAGAACTTTCGCAACGGTGCATACTCAGGGAGAACACTTCTTGATTATTAGTGAGAGATCATCTTAAAATGCTACCATCAATCAAAGCAAGATAAGATGCATAAAGGATAAACATCACATGCAATCAATATAAGTGATATGATATGGCCATTATCATCTTGTGCTTGTGATCTCCATCTTCGAAGCACCGTCGTGATCACCATCGTCACCGGCGCGACACCTTGATCTCCATCGTAGCATCGTTGTCGTTACGCCATCTATTGCTTCTACGACTATCGCTACCGCTTAGTGATAAAGCAAAGCAATTACAGGGTGTTTGCATTTCATACAATAAAGCGACAACCATATGGCTCCTGCCAGTTGCCGATAACTTCGGTTACAAAACATGATTATCTCATACAATAAAATATAGCATCACGTCTTGACCATATCACATCACAACATGCCCTGCAAAAACAAGTTAGACGTCCTCTACTTTGTTGTTGCATATTTTATGTGGCTGCTACGGGCTTAGCAATAACCGTTCTTACCTACGCATCAAAACCACAACGATAGTTCATTCAAGTTAGTGTTGTTTTAACCTTCGCAAGGACCGGGCGTAGCCACACTCGATTCAGCTAAAGTGAGAGAGACAGACACCCGCCAGCCACCTTTAAGCACGAGTGCTCGTAACGGTGAAACCAGTCTCGCGTAAGCGTACGCGTAATGTCGGTCCGGGCGGCTTCATCTCACAATATCGCCGAACCAAAGTATGACATGCTGGTAAGCAGTATGGCTCGTATCGCCCACAACTCACTTGTGTTCTACTCGTGCATATAACATCAACGCATAAAACCTAGGCTCGGATGCCACTGTGGGGAACGTAGTAATTTCAAAAAAATTCCTACGCACACGCAAGATCATGGTGATGGCATAGCAACGAGAGGGGAGAGTGTCATCTACGTACCCTCGTAGACCGTAAGAGGAAGTGTTATGACAACGCGGTTGATGTAGTCGTACGTCTTCACGATCCGACCGATCCAAGCACCGAATGTACGGCACCTCCGAGTTCAGCACACGTTCAACTCGATGTCGATCCCCGGGCTCCGATCCAGCAAAGCTTCGGGGATGAGTTCCGTCAGCATGATGGCGTGGTGACGATGATGATGTTCTACCGGCGCAGGGCTTCGCCTAAACTCCGCGACGATATGACCGAGGTGGAATATGGTGGAGGGGGGCACCGCACACGGCTAAGGAACGATCCGTAGATCAACTTGTGTGTCCTAGGGTGCCCCCCGCCCCCGTATATAAAGGAGCAAGGGGGGAGGCCGGCCGGCCCTAGAGGGCGCGCAAGGAGGAGGAATCCTCCTCCTAGTAGGAGTAGGACTCCTCCTTTCCTACTCCTACTAGGAGGGGAAAGGAAGGGGGAGAGGGAGAAGGAAAGAGGGGGGGCGCCACCCCCCCTCCTAGTCCAATTCGGACCAGAGGGGGAGGGGGCGCGTGGCCCATGCTGGCCGCCCCTCTCTCTTCTCCACTAACGCCCATAAGGCCCATTACTTCTCCCGGGGGGGTTCCAGTAACCCTTCGGCACTCCGGTTTTCTCCGAAAATGCCCGGAACACTTCCAGTGTCCGAATATAGCCGTCCAATATATCAATCTTTATGTCTCGACCATTTTGAGACTCCTTGTCATGTCCGTGATCACATACGGGACTCCGAACAAACTTCGGTACATCAAAACTTATAAACTCATAATAAAACTGTCATCGTAACGTTAAGCGTGCGGACCGTACGGGTTCGAGAACTATGTAGACATGACCTAGAACTATTCTCGGTTAATAACCAATAGCGGAACCTGGATGCCCATACTGGTTCCTACATATTCTACGAAGATCTTTATCGGTCAAACCGCATAACAACATACGTTGTTCCCTTTGTCATCGGTATGTTACTTGCCCGAGATTCGATCGTCGGTATCCAATACCTAGTTCAATCTCGTTACCGGCAAGTCTCTTTACTCGTTACGTAATGCATCATCCCATAACCAACTCATTGGTCACATTGCTTGCAAGGCTTATAGTGATGTGCATTACCGAAAGGGCCTAGAGATACCTCTCCGACAATCGGAGTGACAAAACCTAATCTCGAAATACGCCAACTCAACATGTACCTTCGGAGACACCTGTAGTACTCCTTTATAATCACCCAGTTACGTTGTGATGTTTGGTAGTACCCAAAGTGTTCCTCCGGTAAACGGGAGTTGCATAATCTCATAGTTACAGGAACATGTATAAGTCATGAAGAAAGCAATAGCAATATACTAAACGATCAAGTGCTAGGCTAACGGAATGGGTCATGTCAATCACATCATTCTCCTAATGATGTGATCCCATTAATCAAATGACAACACATGTCTATGGTTAGGAAACATAACCATCTTTGATTAATGAGCTAGTCAAGTAGAGGCATACTAGTGACTATATGTTTGTTTATGTATTCACACATGTATCATGTTTCCGGTTAATACAATTCTAGCATGAATAATAAACATTTATCATGATATGAGGAAATAAATAATAACTTTATTATTGCCTCTAGGGCATATTTCCTTCAGTGGCCGCCGAGTCCAGCATGAATTTTGGCCAAGAGCTGCCGCCCTTCCTCTTCGGAGATACATCTTTGGAGTACTCCGGTAGCGCTTTTCTTATAAAGCTCTCCCTCATGGACCTTGTAGGCTTTAGAGCGCCACACAATGCAACGTGCCTCATTTTGGTCCTCGGGGAGTTCTTGCCTATTTAGGTAGTCTAAGAAGGGCTTGGTCCAGGGGGCGATGACAACCATGATTACATGGGCGAAGATGTTATTTCGGTGGCGGAGCCTCCGATTATGTCAGAGTGTTCGGGCTTTGGGGTTGTGGTCGGATCCGGACTAGTATTGCCGGTCTCCCCTTGCCACACCACGGATGGCTTGAATAGCCTTTCCAAGAAGATGTTAGGTGGGACTGGGTCGCGCCTAGCACCGATGCGGGCGAGGATATCCGTCGCTTGATTGTTTTCTCGGACCACATGATGAAATTCAAGCCCCTCGAACTGAGCTGACATCTTGAGGACGGCATTACGGTAAGCTGCCATTTTCAGGTCCTTGGCGTCGAAGTCTCCATTTATTTGAGATATTGCGAGGTTCGAGTCCGCGCGCACCTCTAGGCGTTGAATCCCCATGGAGACTGCCATTCGAAGACCGTGCAACAGAGCCTCATATTCGGCTGTGTTGGAGTCTGTGTATAATATTTGGAGTACGTATTGGACTGTATCTCCAGTGGGGGATGTCAGGACCACACCCGCTCCCAGACCGACCAGCATTTTAGAGCCGTCAAAGTGCATGATCCAATTGGAGTATGCGCCGTACTCTTTAGGGAGTTCGGCTTCTGTCCATTCGGCGACGAAGTCAGCCAGTACTTGCGATTTAATGGCTCGCCGTGGTTTATATATAATATCGAACGGGAGGAGCTCGATGGCCCACTTAGTAATCCGGCCTGTGGCATCGCGGTTATTTATTATATTCTTGAGTGGTACCTCGGAGGCCATCGTGATTGAACACTCTTGAAAGTAGTGTCGTTGTTTCCGGGATGCCATGAAGACCATGTATGCTATCTTTTGATAATGTGGGTACCGTGACTTGCATGGTGTGAGGGCAGTGGATACGTAGTATACCGGCTTTTGAAGCGGGAACTTATGCCCGTCCTCCTCTTGTTCGACGACGAGCTCTGCGCTTACAACTTGGTGCGTTGCAGCTATATATAACACCATGGGTTCGTCAATGTTCGATGCGGCCAGGATTGGGTTGCTGGCCAAGAGGGCCTTTATTTCTTCCAGTCCAGCCGTAGCCGCATCCGTCCGCTCGAAGTGTTTGGTGTGCCGAAGAAGGCGATAAAGAGGTAGTGCCTTTTCTCCCAATCGGAAGATAAAGCGGCTTAAGGCAGCCACGCATCCAGTTAATTTCTAGATTTGCTTGAGGTCTGTTGGGGTAGCCAACTGTGACAAGGCTCGGATTTTAGCCGGGTTTTCTTCAATTCCTCTATTGGAAATGATGAAGCCCATGAGCTTTCCGGTAGGAACGCCGAAAACGCATTTTTCCGGATTGAGCTTGATGTCATATGTTCGGAGATTGTTGAACGTAAGCCTCAGGTCGTCTATTAAAGATTCGACGTATCTGGTCTTGATGACCACGTCGTCTACGTATGCCTCAACTGTTTTGCCGATTTGTTTTTCCAGGCATGTCTAAATCATGCGTTGGTAGGTTGCACCGGTGTTTTTGAGCCCGAAAGGCATGGTGTTGAAACAGAAAGGGTCATATGGAGTGATGAATGCCGTTGCGGATTGATCGGACTCCGCCATCTTAATTTGATGGTATCCCGAGTATGCATTGAGGAAGCACAATGAGTCGTGTCCTGCGGTAGCGTCGATGATTTGATCGATGCAGGGGAGAGGGAAGGGATCCTTGGGGCAAGCCTTATTGAGGTCCTTGAAATCGACACATAGGCGCCAGGATTTGTCCTTCTTTGGTACCATCACCAGGTTTGCTAGCCAGTCCGGGTGTTTTATTTCTTTGATGAATCCGGCTTCGAGTAACTTGGCTAGCTCCTCTCCCATGGCTTGTCGTTTAGGTTCTGAGAAGCGCCGTAGAGTCTGCTTGACCGGCTTGTATTCCTTCAATATGTTCAGGCTATGCTTGCCAACCTGCGTGGGATCCCTAGCATGTCTGAAGGGTGCCAAGCGAAGATGTCCCAATTCTCGCGTAAGAACGCCCGCAGTGTGGCGTCTATTGTGGGGTTCAACTGTGCTCCGATGGATGCTGTTTTTGTAGAGTCCGTTGGGTGGACTTGGAATTTGACTATTTTGTCCGCTGGTTTGAAAGAGGTGGACTTGGATCATTTGTCGAGTATCACGTCGTCCCTGTCCACTGTGGAGCACAGCGCAGTTAGTTCTTCGGCCGCGAGGGTTTCGGATAATGCCTCAAGGGCCAGGGCGGCGGTTTTATTTTTGGCGCGGAGTGCTACGTCCAGATCACTGGCTAGAGTGATGATTCCGTTGGGCCCGGGCATCTTGAGCTTCATGTACCCGTAATGGAGTATACCTTGGAAGCTCGTGAATGCGTCCCGCCCTAAAAGGGCGTGGTATCCTCTACTGAACGGGGCCACTTGGAATGTTATCTCTTCGGACCTGTAATTCTCCGGCGTGCCGAATACCACATTGAGTGTGATTTTTCCCGCACATCGTGCCTCCCGACTAGGGATAATTCCTCTGAAGGTCATGTTGCTTTCCTCAATGCGGCTCTTGTCTATTTCCATTTTGTTGAGAGTTTCCTCATAGATGAGGTTTAATCCACTGCCACCGTCCATGAGCACTTTAGTAAGCCGGAAGCCGTCCACAATTGGACTAAGGACCAAAGCGGCTGGTGCTCGGACTGTTCGGAATTGAGGTTCGTCACTGGCATTGAAGGTTATTGCCGTGTCGTTCCATGGATTTATTGCTGCAACATGGCATACTTTGGTGAGGCCGCGGAGTGCTCTCTTGCGCCTGTTATTTGAGGCGAAAGTCTCGAAGACTGGCAACACTGTATTGTTGTTTTCTGCGGGATGATGCTCTGCGGTATTGTTAATGAGGAGATCCTCGCCGCTCTTGGCCACCTGCCGAAGTATCCAACATGCTCTAAGGCTGTGTGTTGGTATGGTATCCAGTGTGGTGTGAATTTTGCATAGCCCATTGAGCCATCCCTCCAATACGGTTCTATGCCCTGTAGTGGGCTTTGGTTTCTTTGTAATTGGATCGGGTGACTTGCGAGAGTGCACCCTTTTAGTTCGGACGATGGGTTTAGTGAGACCCGGAGGATCCCAGAATTTTGCCTGGGTTTTCTAGGCGCTTTCCATCGCATAATACTTTTGTACTATGGCCGCCAGGTCAGCAAAGTGTGATATATCACGGCGACTTATGGCGTTGAGGATTCCCTTGTCCGGTGCAATTTTTGCAAAAGAATGAGATTGCATCTTCCTCGCGACAATCCTTGACCTTGCTCATTACAAGGTGGAATCTGGCCCAAAAGTGGTGTAGTGTCTCTTGGGATTGTTGTCTAATGTGGGAAATATCGCTTGTATCTGGGTGGGTGGGTGGATTTAAGTCCGAACCCAGACCCAATCTGAGACCCAGGGGCAGAGGAACTTCCAAACTTGGCAGTTCGGGTTCCGGGATGTTGCCCAATTTATCTGGCCCGCTATCCGATTCTAAGTTCGGAGTTTGGGTCATGTCCTCCCGCAAACTGGTATTGCTACGTCTTGAGCTTGCGTTGGTTTTCCTCGAAGAGGAGAGGGTGATGCAGCAAAGTGTAGCGTAAGTATTTCCCTCAGTTTTGAGAACCAAGGTATCAATCCAGTAGGAGGCTCCTCAAAAGTCCCACGCACCTAGACAAACAAACTGAGAACTCGCAACCAACGCAATAAAGGGGTTGTCAATCCCTTCACGGCCACTTGCGAAGGTGAGATCTAATAAAGATAGTTTGATAAGATAAATATATTTTTGGTATTTTATAATATAGGTGCAAAAAGTAAAGATGCAAATAAAGGTAGATTGAAAGCAAATATGATAAGAGATAGACCCGGGGGCCATAGGTTTCACTAGAGGCTTCTCTCGAGATAGCATAAGTATTACGGTGGGTGAACAAATTACTGTCGAGCAATTCATAGAAAAGCGCATAGTTATGAGATTATCTAGGCATGATCATGTATATAGGCATCCCGTCCATAACAAGTAGACCAACTCCTGCCTGCATCTACTAATATTACTCCACACATCGACCGACTCCTGCCTGCATCTAGAGTATTAAGTTCATAAGAACAAAGTAACGCATTAAGCAAGATGACATGATGTAGAGGGATAAACACATGCAATATGATATAAACCCCATCTTGTTATCCTCGATGGCAACAATACAATACGTGCCTTGCAACCCTCTCTGTCACTGGGTAAGGACACCGCAAGATTGAACCCAAAGCTAAGCACTTCTCCCATGGCAAGAAAGACCAATCTAGTAGGCCAAACCAAACTAATAATTCGAAGAGACTTGCAAAGACAACTCAATCATACATAAAAGAATTCAGAGAAGATTCAAATATTATTCATAGATAAACTTGATCATAAACCCACAATTCATCGGATCTCGACAAACACACCGCAAAAAGAGTTTACATCGAATAGATCTCCACAAGAGAGGGGGAGAACATTGTATTGAGATTCAAAAAGAGAGAAGAAGCCATCTAGCTAATAACTATGGACCCGTATGTCTGTGGTAAACTACTCACAACTCATCGGAGGGGCAAGGATGTTGATGTAGAGGCCCTCCGTGGTTGATTCCCCCTCCGGCAGAGTGCCGGCGAAGGCTCCAAGATGGGATCTCGCGGATACAGAAGGTTACGATGGTCGAAATTGTGTTTCATGGTGCTCTTGGATGTTTTCGGGGTACGTAGGTATATATAGGAGGAAGAAGTATGTCGGTGGCCGCCCGAGGGGCCCACGAGACAGGGGGCGCGCCCTATAGGGGGGGGCCCCTATCTCGTGGGGCCCCCGAAAGCTTCTTGACTTGCACTCCAAGCTCTCCGGATCATGTTCGTTCCAAAAATCACGCTCCCGAAGGTTTCATTCCGTTTGGACTCCATTTGATATTCCTTTTCTTTGAAATACTAAAATAGGCAAAAAAAACAGCAATATGGGCTGGGCCTCCGGTTAGTAGGTTAGTCCCAAAAATGATATAAATGTGTAAAATAAAGCCCATAAACATCCAAAAGGGGTAATATAATAGCATGGAACAATCGAAAATTATAGATACATTGGAGACGTATCAAGCATCCCCAAGCTTAATTCCTGCTCGCCCTCGAGTAGGTAAATGATAAAAAGAGAATTTTTGATGTGGAATGCTACCTAGCATAATTCTTAATGTAGTTTTCTTTATTGTGGCATGAATGTTCAGACCCAAACGAATACAAAATAAATGTTCATATTGACATAAGAAATAGTAATACTTCAAGCATACTAAGCAAAGCAATCATGTCTTCCCAAAATAAGATGGCTAAAGAAAGTTATCCCTACAAAATCATATAGTCTGGCTATGCTCTATCTTCATCACACAAAGTATTTAATCATGCACAACCCCGATGACAAGCCAAGCAATTGTTTCATACTTTAATAATATCAAACTTTTTCAACTTTCACGCAATACATGAGCGTGAGCCATGGACATAGCACTATATGTGGAATAGAATGGTGGTTGTGGAGAAGACAAAAAAGGAGAAGATAGTCTCACATCAACTAGGCATATCAATGGGCTATGGAGATGTCCATTAATAGATATCAATGTGAGTGAGTAGGGATTGCCATGCAACGGATGCACTAGAGGTATAAATATATGAAAGCTCAACAAAAGAAACTAAGTGGGGTGCATCCAACTTGCTCGCTCATGAAGACCTAGGGCATTTTGAGGAAGCCCATCATAGGAATATACAAGCCAAGTTCTTTAATGAAAAATTCCCACTAGTATATGAAAGTGACAACATATGAGACTCTCTAACATGAAGATCATGGTGCTATTTTGAAGCACAAGTGTGGAAAAAGAGATAGTAGCATTGTGCCTTCTCTCTTTTTCTCTCATTTTATTTTTTTTCTTTTTCTTCCTTTTTTTCTTTTTCTCTTTTTTTTTCTTTGGCCTTTTTTTTTCTTTTTGGCCTTTCTTTTTTTCTTTTTGTAAAGTCCGAAGTCTCATCCTGACTTGTTGGGGAATCATAGTCTTCATCATCCTTTCCTCACTAGGACAATGCTCTAATAATGAATATCATCACACTTTTATGGATTTACAACTCAAGGCTAGAATAAGATATGACTCTATATGAATGCCTTCGGCGGTATACCGGGATATGCAATGAATCAAGAGCGACATGTATGAAGATTATGAAGGTGGCCTTGCCACAAATACAATGTCAACTACATGATCATGCAAAAAGCAATATGACAAAAGTAATGCGTGTCATATGAACGGAACGGTGGAAAGTTGCATGGCAATATATCTCGGAATGGCTATGGAAATGCCATAATAGGTAGGTATGGTGGCTGTTTTGAGGAAGGTGTATGGTGGGTGTATGGTACCGGCGAAAGTTGCACGGTACAAGAGAGGCTAGCAATGGTGGAAGGGTGAAAGAGTGCGTATAATCCATGGACTCAACATTAATCAAAAGAACTCATATACTTGTTGCAAAAATTTAGAAGTCATCAAAAACCAAAGCACTACGCGCATGCTCCTAGGGGGATAGATTGGTAGGAAAAGACCATCGCTTGTCCCCGACCGCCACTCATAAGGTAGACAATCAATAAATAAAATTGTGCTCCAACTTCATCACAAAGCGGTTCACCATACGTGCATGCTACGGGAATCACAAGCTTCAACTCAAGCATTCTTTAAATTCATAATCACCCAAATAGCATGACTTTAATATCACTACCTCCATATCTCAAAACAATTATCAAGTATGAAATTGATCATAGCATCCAATTCACTTTCTATGATAGTTTTTATTATACCCAACTTGGATGCTCATCATTCTAGGACCAACTTTATGATAATAGAAAATACCATGCTGTTCTAAAAGACTCTCAAAATAATATAAGTGAAGCATGAGAGACTAGCAATTTCTTCAAAATTAAGACACCACCATGCTCTAAAAGATATAAGTGAAGCACTAGAGCAAAAACTATCAAGCTCAAAAGATATAAGTGAAGCACATAGAGTATTCTAGCAAATTCTAACCAAATAGGCTTCTCCCAAAAGGTGTGTACAGCAAGGATGATTGTGGTAAATTAAAAATAAAAGACTAATATAATACATGACGTCCAAGCAAAACACATATCATGTAGCGAATAAAAATATAGCTCCAAGTAAAGTAACAATGAACAAAGACGAAAGAGGGGATGCCTTCCCGGGGCATCCCCAAACTTAGGCTTTTGGCTATTCTTGAATATCTTGGGGTGCCATGGGCATCCCCAAGCTTAGGCTCTTGCCACTCCTTATTCCATAGTCCATAAAAGCTTTACCCAAAACTTGAAAACTTCACAACACAAAACTCAACAGGAAATCTTATAAGCTCCGTTAGTGAAAGAAAACAAAACCACCACATAAGGTACTGACATGAACTCATTCTTTATCTATTTTGGTGTTAAACCTACTGTATTCCATCTTCTTTATGGTTCATAGATTGAATTACTAGCCATAGATGCATTGAAATAAGCAAACAACAGACAAAAAACAGAATCTGTCAAAAACAGAACAGTCTGTAGCAATCTATAACTAACGCAAACTTCTGTAACTCTACAAATCCTAACAAAATAGGAAGTCCTGTAAAATTTGTTTATTTAATAGCATCAAAAAGAATCAACGCAGAAGCACGTTCCTATGATTTAAAAAAAATTATATTCGTGCGTGCAAAGTTTCTGTTTTTCAGCAGAATCAAATCAACTATCATCGTAGGTTATCCTATAGGTTATCCTTGGCACAAACACTAATTAAAAGATAAAAACACACCTAACCAGAAGGTAGATGCAAGATTTATTAAATAACAGCAAGAAAAAATATTGGGTTGCGTCCCAACAAGCGCTATCGTTTAATGCCCCTAGCTAGGCATTGATAATTTTAATAATGCTCACATGAAAGAAATGAATTGAAGCACAAAGAGAGCATCAAGAAACACGTGACAAACACATCTAAGTCTAACATACTTCCTATGCATAGGCATATTATAATCAAACAAATTTGCAAGGCAAGCAAAAACTAGCATATGCAAGGAAGAAGAAAGAGACGATAGCAATCTCAACATGACGAGAGGTAATTTAATAAGATAAAAATTTATACAACCATATTTTCCTCCCTCATAATAATTACATGTAGGATCATAGGTAATTTAATAGGATAAAAATTCAACAAAATATCTATCACCAAACATATTCTCAACATGATCCACATGCATGCAAAGTTGACACTCTTCCAAGATAGTGGGATTAACATTAGCTAAAGTCATGACCTTTCCGAACCCACTTTTATCAAAAATATCATAATATTGAACATACTCCAAATATGTGGGATCTAAAGTTGACACTCTTAAAAACCCACTTTCAATATTATTGCAAACATTATTATCAATCTCATATTCATCATGGGGCTTAAATAAATTTTCAAGGTTATAAGAAGAATCACCCCAATCATGATCATTGAAACAAGTAGTAGACATAGCAAAACTAGCCTCCCCAAGCTTAGGGTTTTGCAAATTATTAGCACAATTGACATCAAGAGAATTTATAGGAAAATCATTGCAATCATTCTTTTTATTCAAAGATTTATCGTGAATCACTTCATAAAGTTCTTCATCACAATTTTCAGATTCACGAATTTCAAGCAAAACTTCATAAAGATAATCTAGTGCACAAAACTCACTAGCAATTGGTTCATCATAATAGGATCTCTTAAAAAGATTAGCAAGCGGGTGAGGATCCATAGATCTTAGGTTCTCTGTTTAGCTATAAATAAGCATCTAATCCAACCAAACGAGCAAACAAAAGGGCAAGCAAAAGAGAGGAGGAGATTGGGAAAGAGAGGGCGAATAAAACGGCAAAGGTGAAGTGGGGGAGAGGAAAACGAGAGGCAAATGGCAAATAATGTAAATGCGAGGGAGATGGGTTTGTGATGGGTACTTGGTATGTCTTGACTTGAGCGAAGACCTCCCCGGCAACGGCGCCAGAAATCCTTCTTGCTACGTCTTGAGCTTGCGTTGGTTTTCCTCGAAGAGGAGAGGGTGATGTAGCAAAGTGTAGCGTAAGTATTTCCCTCAGTTTTGAGAACCAAGGTATCAATCCAGTAGGAGGCTCCTCAAAAGTCCCACGCACCTAGACAAACAAACTGAGAACTCGCAACCAACGCAATAAAGGGGTTGTCAATCCCTTCACGGCCACTTGCGAAAGTGAGATCTAATAAAGATAGTATGATAAGATAAATATATTTTTGGTATTTTATAATATAGATGCAAAAAGTAAAGATGCAAATAAAGGTAGATTGAAAGCAAATATGATAAGAGATAGACCCGGGGGCCATAGGTTTCACTAGAGGCTTCTCTCGAGATAGCATAAGTATTACGGTGGGTGAACAAATTACTGTCGAGCAATTGATAGAAAAGCGCATAGTTATGAGATTATCTAGGCATGATCATGTATATAGGCATCCCGTCCATAACAAGTAGACCGACTCCTGCCTGCATCTACTAATATTACTCCACACATCGACCGACTCCTGCCTGCATCTAGAGTATTAAGTTCATAAGAACAGAGTAACGCATTAAGCAAGATGACATGATGTAGAGGGATAAACACATGCAATATGATATAAACCCCATCTTGTTATCCTCGATGGCAACAATACAATACGTGCCTTGCAACCGTTTCTGTCACTGGGTAAGGACACCGCAGGATTGAACCCAAAGCTAAGCACTTCTCCCATGGCAAGAAAGACCAATCTAGTAGGCCAGACCAAACTGATAATTCGAAGAGACTTGCAAAGATAACTCAATCATACATAAAATAATTCAGAGAAGATTCAAATATTATTCATAGATAAACTTGATCATAAACCCACAATTCATCGGATCTCGACAAACACACCACAAAAAGAGTTTACATCGAATAGATCTCCACAAGAGAGGGGGAGAACATTGTATTGAGATCCAAAAAGAGAGAAGAAGCCATCTAGCTAATAACTATGGACCCGTAGGTCTGTGGTAAACTACTCACAACTCATCGGAGGGGCAAGGATGTTGATGTAGAGGCCCTCTGTGATTGATTCCCCCTCCGGCAGAGTGCCGGCAAAGGCTCCAAGATGGGATCTCGCGGATACAGAAGGTTACGGCGGTGGAAATTGTGTTTCGTGGTGCTCTTGGATGTTTTCGGGGTACGTAGGTATATATAGGAGGAAGAAGTACGTCGGTGGCCGCCCGAGGGGCCCACGAGACAGGGGGCGCGCCCTACAGGGGGGGCCTATCTCGTGGGGCCCTCGGAAGCTTCTTGACTTGCACTCCAAGCTCTCCGGATCATGTTCGTTCCAAAAATCATGCTCCCGAAGGTTTCATTCCGTTTGATATTCCTTTTCTTCGAAATACTGAAATAGGCAAAAACAACAACAATATGGGTTGGGCCTCCGGTTAGTAGGTTAGTCCCAAAAATGATATAAATGTGTAAAATAAAGCCCATAAACTTCCAAAAGGGGTAATATAATAGCATGGAACAATCAAAAATTATAGATACGTTGGAGACATATCAGGTATCCGGCTCAGGAATCCGGACATAGTTCATCCTCAAAATAGAGGTATAATCGCTGCATCGCTCCTCCACCACTGCTATCTGATGGGTGAACGCTGGAGAGTTAATCTCTCTTTGATCGGGTTTAAGCCCAATCCGATCGTAGTCTGTAGCGACTCCCAAGGTGGCGATGCGATCCAAGAGCTCGTTCAAGGACGAGACTTCCATTGGATCCATCTGCTCGGTGTATTCCAAGCTGAGTGGAGGCTGTTTTTTATGACCTGAGAAGTCATCATCGGCATGCCGGCCGAACGGGCGGTCATGACGAACCCGCCTAGTCGGAGGGTTTGGCCTAAAGCCAGGGCTCCCGCAGAGGTGATGTTATCCTCGATAACAAGGCGAGCTATCAAACCTTTTCTCGACGTCACAGTGTGATGTCTACTGCACAACCTTCTTCTTGTAGACGTTGTTGGGCCTGCAAGTGCACAGGTTTGTAGGACAGTAGCAAATTTCTCTCAAGTGGATGACCTAAGGTTTATCAATCCGTGGGAGGCGTAGGATGAAGATGGTCTCTCTCAAAAAACCCTGCAACCAAATAACAAAGAGTCTCTTGTGTCCCCAACACACCCAATACAATGGTAAATTGTATACGTGCACTAGTTCGGCGAAGAGATGGTGATACAAGTGCAAAATAGATAGTAGATATAGGTTTTTGTAATCTGAAAATATAAAAACAGCAAGGTAACTAATGATAAAAGTGAGCGTAAACGGTATTGGAATAATAGGAAACAAGGCCTAGGGTTCATACTTTCACTAGTGCAAGTTCTCTCAACAATAATAACATAGATAGATCATATAACAAGCCCTCAACATGCAACAAAGAGTCACTCCAAAGCCACTAATAGCAGGGAACAAACGTAGAGATTATGGTAGGGTATGAAACCACCTCAAATTTATTCTTTCGGATCAATCTATAAAAGAGTTCGTACTAGAATAACACCTTAAGACACAAATCAACCAAAACCCTAATGTCACATAGATACTCCATTGTCACTTCAAGTATCCATGGGCATGATTATACGATATGCATCACACAATCTCAGATTGATCCAACCAACACAAAGTACTTCAAAGAGTGCCCCAAAGTTTCTACCGGAGAGTCAAGAACGTGTGCCAACCCCTATGCGTAGGTTCATGGCGGAACTCGCAAGTTGGTCACCAAATCATACATCAAGAGGCACGTGATATCCCATTGTCACCACAGATAAGCACGACAAGACATACATCAAGTGTTCTCAAAGTAAAGACTCAATCCGATAAGATAACTTCAAAGGGGAAACTCAATTCATCACAAGAGAGTAGAGGGGGAGAAACATCATAAGATCCAACTACAATAGCAAAGCTCGGGATACATCAAGATCGTGCCATAGAGGGAACACGAGAGAGAGAGAGAGATCAAACACATAGCTACTGGTACATACCCTCAGCCCCAAGGGTGAACTACTCCCTCCTCGTCATGGAGAGCACCGGGATGATGAAGATGGCCACCGGTGATGGATTCCCCCTCCGGCAGGGTGCCGGAACGGGCTCCCGAGAGGTTTTTGGTGGCTACAGAGGCTTGCGGTGGCGGAACTCCCGATCTATCTTGATTTTTGATGTTTTTAGGGTACGTAGGCATATATAGGTGAAAGAAGTCGGTCGGGAGGTGCTCGAGGGGCCCACGAGATAGGGGGCGCGCCCAGTAGGGGGGGGGGGCGCCCTCCTATCTCGTGGAGTCCTCGGGGATCTTTTGACGTGCACTCCAAGTCTCCAGGACCATATTCTTCCAAAAAACTGCCAAAGGTTTCATTCCGTTTGGACTCCGTTTGATATTCCTTTTCCTCGAAATACTGAAGCAGGCAATAAAACAGCAATATGGGCTGGGCCTCCGGTTAGTAGGTTAGTCCCAAAAATGATATAAAAGTGTATAATAAAGCCCATAATCATTCAGAACACATAGTAATATAGCATTAATGCTTCATAAATTATAGATACGTTGGAGACGTATCAGCATCCCCAAACTTAATTCCTACTCGTCCTCGAGTAGGTAAATGATAAAGAAAGAATTTATGAAGTGTGAATGCTAGAAGGTGCACAAGTTTGATCAATGATAATTTCAATCACCTTTTCTAGTATGATAATATGTCATAACAGTAGTTCATCTCATAAAACTTCTCACGATAAAGTAACAAGCAATTCACATGTCAAAGCATAGACCATAAACTTTCTTGAAAACTAGCAAACTTCATTCTCAGTCATCAAACAATTGCAATTCATCTTATTTTCAGGAATAACAAACTCCACATACTCAACTATCATATGGTCTTCTACAATTGCTAACACTCACGCAATACTAATGGTTATGAAGTTTTAATCGGACACTGAGAAAGATAGGGGCTTATAGTGTTGCCTCCCAACATATTCACCTTTGGGTGATGTCAACAATAATAGTTCATGCTAACTTACATCCAATTGGATATATATATCAGGATCACCCCAACACAAAGTGCTTGCCAAAGGATAAAATGAAAAGGGAAAGGTGAAGATCACCTTGACTCTTGCATAAAGGTAAAAGACATAAAGTAAAAGATAGGCCCTTCGCAGAGGGAAGCAGAGGTTGTCATGCGCTTTTAGGGTTGGATACACAAAATCTTAATGCGAAAGAATGTCACTTTATATTGCCCCTTGTATATGGACCTTTATTATGCAGTCCGTCGCTTTTATTGCTTCCATAACAAGTTCGTACAAAGCTTATTTTCTCCGCACTAATAAGTCATGCATATTTAGAGAGCAATTTTTATTGCTTGCACCGATGACAACTTACTTGAAGGATCTTACTCAATCCATAGGTAGGTATGGTGGACTCTCATGGCAAAACTGGGTTTAAGGATATTTGGAAGCACAAGTAGTATCTCTACTTGGTGCAAGGAATTTTGGCTAGCATGAGGGGGAAAGGCAAGCTCAACATGTTTGAATGATCCATGACAATATACTTTAACTGAGATGTCGGAAAACATAACCCATTACGTTGTCTTCCTTGTCCAATGTCAACTCTTTAGCATGTCATACTTAATGAGTGCTCCCAACTATAAAATATGTCTACAATAGTGTATTTATATGTGAAATCTCTTCCTTCAATATTCTTTCATGAATTGTTCAAATGACCAATACAATGCTTGCTAACCTTCAATAAATTTACAACCTCTACTTTTTAGATGTGAAGTCATTACTCCCCATGGGATAAGCAAATGAGGCATATATAATTTCAGATTCATGACAATCAATTCATTCAACAATTTACTCATAGGATATAAGTGAAGCACACGAGTAAATGAAAAATTACTCCAAAAAGATATAAGTGAAGATCAATGAGTAGCTAAATAATTATGTAGCTAATGTGAAGACTCTCTCTCATTAAAGAATTTCAGATCTTGGTATTGTATTCAAACAGCAAGCAAAACAAAATAAAATGACATTGCAAGGATAGCACAACTCATGTGAAGAAGCAAAAACTTAGGCTCAACCGATACTAACCGATAGTTGTTGAAGAAGAAAGGTGGGATGCCTAACGGGGCATCCCCAAGCTTAGATGCTTGAGACTTCTTGAAACATTATCTTGGGGTGCCTTGGGCATCCCCAAGATTGATCTTGTATGTCTCCTTAATTCCTCTCATATCATGGTTTCTCTTCTTTTTATCAAAAGCTTCATTCTCAACAAACTCAACAAGAACTCGTGAGATAGGTTAGTATAAACCAATGCAAAACCTTATCATTTTCTACTGTAAAAAATCACTAAAATTATTATTCAACATTGCATACTAAATGCCTATGCATATTTAATACTCCTATCCTCAAATAGAATCATTAAACAAGCAAACATATGCAAACAATGCAACCATAACAGCAATCTGCCAAAACAGTATAGTCTGTAAAGAATGCAAGATTCATCATACTTCCCTAACTCCAAAAATTATGAAATAAAATTCCCACTGTATAAGATTTATCAGAGATCAATATTCAAAAAGTTTCAACATTATACCGTTCTCTGACTTTTCTAGCGAATTTTTGCAACATCGATAAACTTTCTGTTTTCAAACAGCAACATGTATACTAGCAAAATAAGCATGGAAAAAGTTATCCTTGACTTCTTTATTGAAAATAAAGATGCAAAACACTAATCTAAATAACATCAAGAAAATGCTAACAAAATAAAATGACGCTCCAAGCAAAACACATATCATGTGGCAAATAAAAATATAGCTCCAAGTAAAGTTACCGATGAACGAAGACGAAAGAGGGGATGGCTTCCGGGGCATCCCCAAGCTTAGGCTCTTGGTTTTACTTGAATATTACCTTGAGGTGCCTTAGGCATCCCCAAGCTTAGGCTCTTTCCACTCTTTATTCCATAGTCCATTGAATCTTTACCCAAAACTTGAAAACTCCACAACACAAAACTCAACAGAAAACTCGTAAGCTCCGTTAGTATAAGAAAATAGAACCACCACTTAAGTACTGTAATGAACTCATTATAAATTCATAATGGTGTCATACCTACTGTATTCCAACTTATCTATGGTTCATACCACTTAATACTAGCCATAGATTCATCAAAATAAGCAAACAACACATAGAAAACAGAATCTGTCAAAAACAGAACAGTCTGTAGTAATCTGTATCAAACCTATACTTATGGAACTCCAAATATCCTACGAAATTAGGAATTCCTAATAAATTTCTGTACCAATCCAGAGCAAAAAGAATCATATCAGAAGAACGTTTCTGTGAATTAAAAAAACTATTTGACTGGGTGCAAAAGTTTCTGATTTTCAGCAGGATCAACACAACTATCACCGTAAGCTATCCTAAAGGTCTTACTTGGCACTTTATTGAAACAAAAGCTATAAAATATGATTACTACAGTAGCATAATCATGTGGACACACAAAAAACAGTAAGGATAACTATTGGGTTGTCACCCAACAAGCGATTTTCTTTAATGCCTTTCTAGCTAGGCATGATGATGACAGTGATGCTCACATAAAAGATAAGAATTGAAACATAACGGGAGCATCATGAAGCATATGACTAGCACATTTAAGCCTAACCCACTTCCTATGCATAGGGATTTTTTGAGCAAACAACTTGTGGGAACAATAATCAACTAGCATAGGATGACAAAACAAGCATAACTTCAAGATTTTAAGCACATAGAGAGGAAACTTGATATTATTGCAATTCCTACAAGCATAAATTCCTCCCTCATAATAATTTTCAGTAGCATCATGAATGAATTCAACAATATAACCAGCATATAAAGCATTCTTTTCATGATCTACAAGCATAGAAAATTTACTACTCTCCACATAAGCAATACTCTTCTCGTGAATAGTAGTGGGAGCAAACTTAACAAAATAATTATCATGTGAGGCATAATCCAATTGAAGACTAAAATCATGATGACAAGTTTCATGGTTATCATTATTCCTAATAGCATACAAGTCATCACAATAATATTCATAGATAGCAACTTTGTTCTCATAATCAATTGGAACCTCTTCCAAAATAGTGGAATCATCACTAAATAAAGTTGACACTCTTCCAAATCCACTTTCATGTTCATCACAATAAGATTAAACATCCTCCAAAATAGTGGGATCACTACTTCCTAAAGTTGACACTCTTCCAAACCCACTTTCATCAATATAATCATCATAAATAGGAGGCATGCTTTCATCATAATAAATATTCTCATCAAAACTTGGGGGACTAAAAATATCATATTCATCAAACATAGCTTCCCCAAGCTTGTGGCTTTGCATAACATTAGCATCATGGATATTCAAGGAATTCATACTAACAACATTGCAATCATGCTCATCATTCAAAGATTCAGTACCAAGCATTTTAGTGCACTCTTCTTCTAGCACTTGAGCACAACTTTCATTTCCATCAAACTCACGAAAGATATTAAAAAGGTGAAGCATATGAGACAAACTTAACTCCATTTTTTTTGTAGTTTTCTTTTTATGAACTAAACTAGTGATAAACAAGAAACAAAAAGATTCGATTGCAAGATCTAAACATATACCTTCAAGCACTCACCTCCCCGGCAACGGCGCCAGAAAAGAGCTCGATGTCTACTACACAACCTTCTTCTTGTAGACGTTGTTGGGCCTGCAAGTGCACAGGTTTGTAGGACAGTAGCAAATTTCCCTCAAGTGGATGACCTAAGGTTTATCAATCCATGGGAGGCGTAGGATGAAGATGGTCTCTCTCAAACAACCCTGCAACCAAATAACAAAGAGTCTCTTGTGTCCCCAACACACCCAATACAATGGTAAATTGTATATGTGCACTAGTTCGGCGAAGAGATGGTGATACAAGTGCAAAATAGATAGTAGATATAGGTTTTTGTAATCTGAAAATATAAGAAACAGCAAGGTAACTAATGATAAAAGTGAGTGTAAACGGTATTGCAATAATAGGAAACAAGGCCTAGGGTTCATACTTTCACTAGTGCAAGTTCTCTCAACAATAATAACATAGATAGATCATATAACAAGCCCTCAACATGCAACAAAGAGTCACACCAAAGCCACTAATAGCGGGGAACAAACGTAGAGATTATGGTAGGGTACGATACCACCTCAACGTTATTTTTCGGATCAATCTATAAAAGAGTTCGTACTAGAATAACACCTTAAGACACAAATCAACCAAAACCCTAATGTCACATAGATACTCCATTGTCACTTCAAGTATCTATGGGCATGATTATAAGATATGCATCACACAATCTCAGATTCATCCAACCAACACAAAGTACTTCAAAGAGTGCCCCAAAGTTTCTACCGGAGAGTCAAGAACGTGTGCAAACCCCTATGCGTAGGTTCATGGTGGAACCCACAAGTTGGTCACCAAAACATACATCAAGAGGCACGTGATATCCCATTGTCACCACAGATAAGCACAACAAGACATACATCAAGTGTTCTCAAAGTAAAGACTACATCCGATAAGATAACTTCAAAGGGGAAACACAATTCATCACAAGAGAGTAGAGGGGGAGAAACATCATAAGATCCAACTACAATAGCAAAGCTCGGGATACATCAAGATCGTGCCATAGAGGGAACACGAGAGAGAGAGAGAGAGATCAAACACATAGCTACTGGTACATACCCTCAGCCCCGAGGGTGAACTACTCCCTCCTCGTCATGGAGAGCGCCGGGATGATGAAGATGGCCATCGGTGATGGATTCCCCCTCCGGCAGGGTGCCGGTATGGGCTACCGAGAGGTTTTTGGTGGCTACAGAGGCTTGCGACGGTGGAACTCTCGATCTATCTTGATTTTTGATGTTTTTAGGGTACGTAGGCATATATAGGCGAAAGAAGTCGGTCGGGAGGTGCTCGAGGGGCCCACGAGACAGGGGGGCGCGCCCAGAAGGGGGGGCCCTCCTATCTTGTGGAGTCCTCGAGGATCTTCTGACGTGCACTCCAAGTCTCCAGGATCATATTCTTCCAAAAAAATCACGCTACCGAAGGTTTCATTCCGTTTGGACTCCGTTTGATATTCCTTTTCCTCCAAATACTGAAACAGGCAATAAAACAGCAATATGGGATGGGCCTCCGGTTAGTAGGTTAGTCCCAAAAATTATATAAAAGTGTATAATAATGCCCATAATCATTCAAAACACATAGTAATATAGCATGAATGCTTCATAAATTATAGATACGTTGGAGACGTATCACAGTGGAACTCTCAATGAAAGCACCAATGTCGGTGTCAAAACCGGCGGATCTCGGGTAGGGGGTCCCAAACTATGCGTCTAAGGCTAATGGTAACAGGAGGCGAGGGACACAATGTATACCCAGGTTCGGGCCCTCTCTATGGAGGTAATACCCTACTTCCTACTTGATTGATCTTGATGATATGAGTATTACAAGAGTTGATCTACCACGAGATCGTAGAGGCTAAACCCTAGAAGCTAGCCTATGATTATGATTGTTGTTGTCCTACGGACTAAACCCTCCGGTTTATATAGACACCGGAGGGGGCTAGGGTTACACAGAGTCACTTACAGAGAAGGAAATCTACATATCCGAATTGCCAAGCTTGCCTTCCACACAAACGAGAGTCCCACCCGGACACGGGACAAAGTCTTCAATCTTGTATCTTCATAGTCCAACAATCCGGCATAGGCATATAGTCCGGCTGTCCGAGGACCCCCTAATCCAGGACTCCCTCAAAGGTGAAGACTTAAAATAAAAATAAAAATTGCATAAATGTAAATAGATAGACCCTTCGCAGAGGGAAGCGAAGATTTCTATAGGTGCCATAGGTCAAGGTTTAAAGTACAGATAAAAATTATTTTGTGAGGCATGCTTTTCCTGTCGATGACACGACCGAGAGTTCACAACATCTTTCGTGCTAGACACATTATAGGCGGTTCCCAAACAGAAAATAAAGTTCATTTCCTTTCCACCATTATTTCACAATCCATGGCTAGCCGTATCCACGGGTGACGGTGTCTTGGACTAGGGGGTACTCACCACGTCGTCTCCCGATCAGTTAGATTGGGCCGAGGACCCCCATGGCCATATACTCATGGGCCAGTTCGGACAACCAAAGTATACACAAGGAAGATTCCACAAGACTTGGTGATCAAGACAAAGACTCCTCCCCACCGGCGTATTCAGCTAGGACTCTTGTTATCCTAGGCCTCTGGTGCATTATATAAACCAGGGCCAGGCTAGTCGATAGAGAACAACAATCATAATCATAGGCTAGCTTCTAGGGTTTAGCCTCTATGGTCTCGTGGTAGATCAACTCTTGTAATACTCATATCATCAAGATTAATCCAGCAGGAAGTAGGGTATTACCTCCATAGAGAGGGCCCAAACCTGGGTAAACATCGTGTCCCCCACCTCTTCTTACCATTAGCCTTAGACGCACATTTCGGGACCCCCTACCCGAGATCCACCGATTTTGACACCGACATTGGTGCTTTCATTGAGAGTTCCGCTGTGTGATCGAAAAAGGTCAATGGCTCGACTGTAGGTCAACTGCAACGTCGACTCCTTCATCACCGGCTCGACTGGTCACCTTGGCTTGACCGAGGACTGCGCCCTACCTCCAATCGTCATGTTCGGACGAGGGCCTCCATCGACATCAACTCCGATCTCTATCAAAATCATTGAGGAATCATCCATGAAGCTCGGGGGCTCAACGTCAACATTACCCTCGGGCGACCGTGCTGTTTTTCTGGATAGCGAACTTGTATCTGCCGCCACTGCATCCTCGAGTGTTGTTTTAACGATTGCTTCGGTGGAATTGTGTGGAATTGAGTCTACAACAACCCTGGAAAATTTTGTCGAGTTCCGATGGAGGAATCTCTGGCAATCTACGATATACCGGAGCCATGTCAAATCTGGACGGGAATATGGACGAGTTTAGGGCATGGTCTCTAGAGCCCAGCTCGGAGGTACTTTGGAAGATCCAACCGTTCATCTGCTGTGCAATTCCCATATCTACCACCCCTTAAAATTTCAGCTTGATCCGACCATCCAAACTCCGAGAACTTTCTGATTAGTGCATCACTTTTCGGATCTATTTTCTGCGCGAGAACGAATCCGACCCGAATTCATATTTTTTATGAACGGGATTTCGGACATCCTTCTTGAAGGAAGTTTTGTATGGGGTATTGTGTTTTGTTCCCAAACACATCCTGCTAATTTTAAAGCCTTTTCCGATATGATCTTCACCATCACACTGGTGTCAAACTAGCCCAACAACGTTGCTCTACGCCTGCCGACTTGCGCTAGACACGTTGGCATTTTGTTGAGCCGAGCTCAACTTCTTCGGATCATCATCTCGGCTAGCCGAACAAGAGTTCGACATCACGAAGGATAAATCGCCACCAACATAGCCGCCCCACGGATTACACGGAGCGGGCACACCGGCATTGCCGCACAGTCACTTCATCAAGCCAACATAGACCACGTCACAAGTTACGACCTGCATCGGCATGGCCGAACCATTGCTTCATCGAGCCGATGTCCATCATGCCAAACTACTTCAACACCTCGGCTGACATGGCAGGTGCAACATCTCCTCACCGACCTGCTCCGTCTCCTCGTCTGGACCGGGGGCTTCGTCATCCCTTCGTCGACCTACTCCGGAGACTTCGGCGTCATCAACCGGCCAACTTCATCATGTTAGCTGGACCGGGGGCTTTGCCTCGGCAAGCCAACCTTTGCCAGGATTGCCATGCCGCCGCTCCATCGCTCACCAGGCAATGGGTGTGCGGATCAAGTCCCAATTTTGGGAGTAACCTTTTTTTAGATTGCTACAACAGATAAACCAGGTGCTATTAATCCTAGTAATTTTTCTTGCTTGGGTTTATTTTTTCGAAAAATTATTACTCTGGTTTGTTCCATCATCTGTACATAGGGTTTGTCAAATGATGGCTGCATTAACAATGGTTGCGTGATGGTTCGGTCCGTTTCCCGTCTGTAGTTCGACGAATGCCGCATCTAGAGCCCAGACCGCCCTGCAAATTCAGGCTTTGTCACGCCTTCACTGCATCACGCCGACGCCCTGCATCGACATTGGCTTCGACGCCAGGCCACATCTCTTTATATAATTTTTTTTGCCTAAAGCAATTATGCAAGTATTATATATATATATATATTATTTCCTGGACCGCACTATTTTATGTGTGCAGGTAATTAATCGATTTTGACTGCGTTACGCGGTCACAACTCCGGAGTGCCGAACTCCTTGCTCGGACACCTCGGCCTTGGGGGCTAGGACCTCGGCCATGCCGAGGACTATGAACCTTGTCGGATCTGTCACAGATCGATGGGCGTCTTTGTCCCGCCACAAGCCCGAATCACGTCATCAACACCGAGCACATTAATCAGCTAAGTCACTTTCATGCTCAAAGACTTTCTGTTTTAAATTTTGTTCGGTTCAACCAAGCATTATAATTTTTGGCAAAAAGTTGTTTGTGAAAAAATTCCTTGTCAAAACTTTGTTTGCGACAGACAAATTCAAATACCCCGTTTATTTGGGGGCTTCCTCTATGAAGCCTTTCCTCTTGCATATGATTATACTTGTACAACTTCGTTCCTTGTTCATGTATTATGCCACAATATGCACCATATTGACCTAAGTGTTCCGCAAGCTGGGTTGCCCGCCTCTTGTGCTTACCCCTACGTTCCCGATTGTTCGGCTAGGGAGTAAAGGGAGCACCTCTGCGATTGTCACGACCGGGTCATCCGAGCTCGGACCTCAGACTGGGTGAAGCCGAAAGCTAGCGCTCTTATTGTTTTCAATCATGGTCGGCACACAATGGAAATCATGAGTACAAAAAATCTATTGCACAAGTCTCATAATAACAATGAGCAACCGAAGAAAGGTATCGGTGGAGGTACTATTTTCTTCGAAGATGCTTCTTACACTTCGCCAGTAATATAGCATAAGTTCCCTGAGCGCGCTTTGTCTGTTACAGCCTTATGGCCTGATTGCTTGGTTATCGGAAACACCATCGATATTCTCGACAGTTGGAGTACATTACACTTTTCGGTCCTTGACCGAAGAGGGAGAAGCCGACGGTCGGTTAAGACGCGTTTAAAGTTTTGGTGAACACAGATATGATATAAGTACTTCGGTACACACAATCATTATAACATAAAATTCTTTTCCCCAAGTCACTTGGGGGCTCTTAAAATTTACATGAGCTATTTTATAGTAAATATGCAACGCCAGACACCTTTAGAGATTCGGCAAAAAACATTCTTGGATATTGTTATATATGCATCGGTTTCAAATTGTGTCTTCGGTCAATAGTTGGGTTGCCCGGCTCCTGCGCTTGCCTCCTACGTTCCGCTTTGTTCGGCTAGGTTTGCAAAGGGAGAACCACTCTGATTGTGCTTCTAGCTCGTATGGTTAAACACCTCAATGGAGAAAGCCAAAAACTGACTATCACAATAAGCGTAAACCGGTCAGCGATCCGATGATTATGTTAAATGACGGGCCGTTCATAACATTGGCCGAAGTATTTATGGCTTGACCTCGGCTGTCGCCGAACACTAACCGGGGGCTCGTAGCTAGCTTCCCCAGTTTAAAGCTACTTTGACTAAGTGAAAGTTATAATGTCCGGATACCTGATTGCCTCGTTTCCGCTAACATAACCACCTTCAGGCACCGAGACGTCGGCTAAGGGTTGTCTCGTTATTGCCGAAACACCCTGCATAGTATCTACAAAGGGATAGAAGCCGACGATGGGCCACTTTCAACTGATAAATGGTCGCAACGGAGTCAAAATAAATAGATTGTCGACATTTGTATTTAATATACAAGGGACGCCTTCCGTAATCATCGTTATAAAGCCCTAAATATGCATCAATTTGACTTAACATTTTTTGCCAAGATGGATTGCCTGGCTCCTGTGCTTACCCCTATGTTCCCGATTTTTCGGCTAGGCGGTGAAGGGAGCACCTCTGTGATTGATACTACCGGATCATCCGAGTTAGTACCTCAGACTGGGTGAAGCCGAAAGCTAGAAATCTTAAAGGATCACATTGGTCGGCAATGACAGAAGTGAAAATTTTGGTTCATTAATACCATAGAATTTGGGAACTTTCCCCGAACTAAATCCTTAATATTTTCCTCCCACATTGATCGGAGGTGAGGTTTCATGATCATCATAAGCATGACGACCCAAAGAAAGGAACCGATAGCGGGACTATTTTCCTTGGAAGATGTTTCTTACATTAAGTAATATAACATGTCTCTCCCCGTACCTTTGTTTATAAAACCGTATGGCCGGTTTGCCTTGTTTTCCATAAATCTTTGCCCTTATAATGGCATTATAAAGTAGGAAAACACTCCTCGGCTATGGCCGAAGAGGTTGAAGCCGATGGTCGGTCAACAAAGTTTTGTACAATACGGATTCGAGCATTAATGATATAGAGTACTTGGATACATAGAATCGTTACACGTAATCTGTGATTTTACTATGGATATCGATCCTTAATTCGGCCACTTGTGCCCACATTAAGGCTCGAGGGCTACTGGGCTTTGTGCTCATTATTTATAATTATTAAAGGGGCACATCGATCCCCTGATCTGGTGTTGCCACCCGACTAGTGTCTCGGGGGCTACTGCGTTGCCTGTTCAATACAGAAAATTCAAAGTGCTTAGTATTCGGCTTGACCGAACTATGGGCAAACGCGTCTTCGCACAACAATAGGTACCATCTGGACCTATCTCGCGTCAAGTTAATATGTTGCGGCAACTTCTCAAGACCCTCTCTCAAGGGCCCGTTCGCCGATCACTATTATCTCTAATATATTACACTGCATTTCTATTCCTACGTATGCTACCGAGATAGGAGTTGATCCTTAGGCCGATTTCGCGCATCAACCTGAGTCTCAAGGGCTACCAGGAACAACGGTTTCATATTTTCCTTCAGGTGCATCTTAGTTTTAGACTGACACACACCTCGAGGGCTACTAGATATATATCTCTGCAGAGAATAAATTGCACCAGTCAAAAATATTTACAAAAAATTAGACCGCAGTTGAGGTGGTGCACCACCTCGGAAGCAATCCGGCATAAAGCTCGGGCGCCAGTGGCTAGCTACATAGAGGGCATTTCCGGCGTTAAGCTCAGCTAAACTCCTTCAACTTTTTTTGAACCAAGATGATCTATGACATCTCGGATACAGTCCGACATTGGAGCTTGGACACAGTCCGGCATTGGTGCCCGGATACATTTCGGCGTTGGAGCTCGAAAGCAGTCCAATGTTGGTGCTCGGCTGCAAAAGATACCTCGAATGCAGTCCGGCGTTGGAGCTCGGACGCAAGAGGACACTGCCTCCCGGGAACAACTTCAAACCCAAGGTGTGGCATAAAAATAACAAGGCATTGATAAAGGCCGGAAACTTACAGGGGCTCCTTGGATACCCGACGTGTAAACTCTTCGGATGCACTTCGGTGATCCTCAAGATGAGAAGATTTGTTGAACCAGTTTTCAAGACCGACGACCGAAGATGATGAACAGTACGGAAGAATCGAGGAGCGTCCCCAACTTGAATATCGGTTCAAGGGCTACTGACGGTGTTCTGGACTAGGGGGTACTCACCACGTTGTCTCCCGATCAGTTAGATTGGGCTGAGGACCCCCGTGGCCATATACTCATGGGCCAGTTCGGACAGCCGAAGTATACACGAGGAAGATTCCACAAGACTTGGTGATCAAGACAAAGACTCCTCCCCACCGGCGTATTCGGCTAGGACTCTTGTTATCCTGGGCCTCTGGTGCATTATATAAACCAGGGCCAGGCTAGTCGATAGAGAACAACAATCATAATCATAGGCTAGCTTCTAGGGTTTAGCCTCTATGGTCTTGTGGTAGATCAACTCTTGTAATACTCATATCATCAAGATCAATCGAGCAGGAAGTAGGGTATTACCTCCATAGAGAGGGCCCGAACCTGGGTAAACACCGTGTCCCCCGCCTCCTGTTACCATTAGCCTTAGATGCACAGTTCGGGACCCCCTACTCGAGATCCGCCGGTTTTAACACCGACAACGGGTGCCTTCCAACCTTTCACTTCCAAAGAAATTTATTGTATATTTTTCATTTTAATTCAATTCGGAACTGGGCATCCCTATTACTTGTCACTTTCTCGTGCAATGACAAATGAATAAACACGCATCATGAGAATAACCCACCTAACCTAGAAGATATTGGCCACCCCCTGCCGCCTCATGAGTGGTACAGGCACACAAAACAGAAAATTATTTTGAATAATTAGAGTTGGAACATAAAAATTTACTTGAAACGACATGTAAATACTACATATAGGTAGGTATGGTGGACTCATTTGGCACAACTTTAGGTTTAAGGAATTGGATGCACAAGAAGCATTACCACTTAGTACAAATGGAGGCTAGCAAATAGAATGAGAAGCGACCAATTAGAAAATAAAAACGGTCATAAACTTGCATTGAACATAACTAGCACTGAATAATGCACCATAAGTAGGATAAAACTTCGTTGCATAACTATGGAATTTACGTGCATGCACAGGGAATCACAAACCTTAACACCAATATTCTTACCAAACCATAATTACTCCCTAGCATAACTCACATACCATCATTTTCATACCGCAAAACTATTGCAAGGAATCAAACTCATCATATTCAATGATCTATATGAAAGTTTTTATTATATCCTTCTTGAATATCCATCACATTAGGACCAAACTCATATCTTGTGCATATTTACATCACTATTATCAACTCTCAAAATGATATAAGTGAAGCATGAGAGTGCAAATATTTATTCAAAACTTAATCACTGGCGTGCTTAAAAATATATAAGTGAAGCACTAGAGGAACTGCCTAGCTCAAAAGATATAAGTGAAGCACATAGAGTATTTTAACAAATCATGATAAATGTGTGTCTTTCTCAAATAGGTGTGTCCAGCAAAGATGATTATGACAAACTAAAAAGCAAACGAAGCAAAGACTTATATAATACAAGACGCTCCAAGCAAAGCTCATATCATGTGATGAATAAAAATATACCTCTAAGTAATATTAGCGATGGTTGGTAGAAGAAAGATGGGATGTCTTCCGAGGCATACCCAAGCTTAGATGCTTGGGAGTCCTTAAATATTACCTTGGGGTGCCTCGGGCATCCCCAAGCTTAGGCTCTTGCCACTCCTTATTCCTTCATCCATCATGATCTCACTCAAAACATGAAAACTTCAGCACACAAAACTCAACAAAACCTTCACGAGATCCATTAGTATAACAAAGCAAATCACCACTTTAGGTACTGTGGTAAACCCATTCATATTTTATTATTTTATTATACCTACTGTAGTCTAACTTCACCATGTCTTATACCGCGCAATACAATCCATAGATGCATCAAAACAAGCAAACAACGCAACGAAAACAGAATCTGTCAAAAACAGAACAGCCTGTAGCAATCTGAATATTGATCATACTTTTGTAAATCTAAAAATTCTAAAACAAATAGGACAGCGTGGGAAATTTGTATATCAATCATGTGTAAAAAATTCAGATCAAAAGCACATTCTAGTGAATTTAAACAATTCTGCTACTGGGTGCAAAAGTTTCTGTTTTTTCACATAATCAAATCAAATATCATCCAAATCACCCCAAAGGCTTTACTTGGCACAAGCACTAATTTAAACACAAAAACACAAAAATAACAGTAGCATAATTGTGTGCACACCAAAAAAATAAAAATAAAACTATTGGGTTGTCTCCCAACAAGCTCTTTCTTTATAGCCATCAAGATGGGCTTGAAATTTTATTGATGGTCACATGAAAGACAAGAATTGAAGCACAAAGAGAGCATCATAAAACATGTGACCAACACATTTAAGTCTAACATACTTCCTATGCATAGGCAATTTATAGGAAAACAAATTACCAATACAAGCAATTTCTAGCATATGCAAATAGGAAGAAGGAAGCATCAATAATTTCAACACAAAGAAGCTGATTTAGTAACATGAAAATCTCTACAACCATATTTTCCACTCTCATGATAGTTACATGTAGGATCATACTCAAATTCAACAATATACTATCATAAACAATATTCTCTTTATGATCCACATGCATAATTTTTTTAGATCTTCTGAGATAGTGGGATTAACATTAACACTTTTATCAACTTTTTCATTAAGATCATCACCCTCCGAACTATGGGGACGCCTTCTAGCTAAAGTTGACTCTTCTTCAGTCCCCTTATCATCAAGTTTTATATTGCTAAACAAAGATTCAATAGATGAAACACCAATAATTTTAATGTCTTCATCATTACCAAGAGTAAATGATTCCGACTTATCTGCCATTTGATTTACTAGTGTAGTTTGTGCATCACAAATTTTCGCTAGCAAATTTTTGGTAAGAGCAAACTGAGATTGAAGTTTAGCAACTTCTTCATTAACATCATCGAGTTGTTTTGCAATAGCATCTAACAAGGTAGAGTGTTCTTTAAGTTCTTTGGTAAAAAAATTGGTTGTGCTCAAATTGCGTAAGCATGAAGTCCTTAGTATTTTTCTCAGTTCCGTCCAATCTTTTATGATAAGACTAATACAGTAATTTTCTCGAGACATCGTGACTAGGAAAGCAAGAAAACAAGAGAGCAAACAAACAAACAAGAAAAGGCAAATGAAAATATTTTTGTGTTTTTGTAAAAAGGTTTTAGAAGTGGGGAAATGAAATCAAGAGGCAAATGGCAAATAAAGTAAATTCAAGGAGATGAAAGTTTATGCATAGGTACTTGATAGATGTTGATGATGTCTCCCCGACAACGGCGCCAGAAATTCATCCTGCTAGTTGTGAGCTGCATTGAGATTTCCTCGAAGAGGAGGGGATGATGCAGTACAACAGAGATAAGTATTTCACTCGGTTAGAAACCAAGGTTATCAATCTAGTAGGAGAATCGTGCAATAACTCGTTAGCATCACCTACGCACAAAATAACAAATACTTTCACCCAACGCAAACAAGGGGTTGTCAATCCCTTGGCGGTTAATTGCAAGGATCAAATATTGTAGTGATAGATAGATAGATAAATAAAACACAAAATAAAATAACCTAAATAAAAGTGCAGAAATATATTTTTGGATTTTTATATATGATTTGAATAGACACGGGGCATAGTTTTCACTAGAGATTTCTCTCTTAAAAATAGCATACGCTGCATAAACAAATTACTGTTGGAGAATTGATAGGAAAGCGAATAATCATGAAAATATCTAAGGCAATGATCATGTATATAGGCATCACATCCGAGACAAGTAGACCGACTCCTGCCCGCATCTACTACTATTACTCCGCACATCGACTGCTATCCAGCATGCATCTAGAGTATTAAGTTCATAAAGAACAGAGTGATGCCTTAAGCAAGATGACATGGTGTAGACAAAGTAAACTCATGCATGAATAAACCCCATCTTTTTATCTTTAATGGCAACGATAAAAATACGTGTCATGTCCCTTTCTGTCACTGGGATTTAGCACCACAAGATCGAACCCATCACAAAGCACGTCTCCCATTGCAAGAAAAATTGGCCAGACCAAATAAATAGATCAGAGAGAAATACAAAGCTATAACAATCATGCATAAAATAGTTCAGAGAAGACTCAAATAATATTCATAGATAATCTGACCATAAACTCACAATTCATTGGATCCCAACAAACACACCACAAAAAGTGATTACATCGAATAGTACTCCAAGAACATCAAGGAGAACATTGTATTGAAGATCAAAGAGAGAGAAGAAACCATCTAGCTACTAACTATGAACACGTAGGTCTGTGGTATGATACATCTCCAACGTATCTATAATTTATGAAGTATTCATGCCATGTTTACAACAATTCTATATGGTTTTGGTATGATTTGTATGGAACTAACCCGGACTGACGCTATTTTCAGCAGAACTACCATGGTGTTGTTTCTTGTGCAGAAATAGAAGTTCTCGCAATGGGTTGAAACTTGTGATCTTTTTTTGGAACAAAAGAGACAATAGAAGCTTCGTGGGAGGACTAGAAAAGCCACGAGGGCCCCATAAGCCACCAGGGGGGTGGCCGCACCCTGGTCCTCCCACCCTGGTGCCTCGTGGGTCCCTCGTAGTCCTACTTTCTCTGGTAGAAATCTTGGGGCACTCTTTGAAGTTCTTTGTGTTGGATTGAATACTATGAATCTGAAGTTGTTTGATGCATATCGTATAATCAACTCACGGATACTTGTGGTGACATTGGAGTATCTAGGTGACATTAGGGTTGGTTGATGTGTGTCATATGGTGTTATTATAGTACAAACTCTAGGGCTGTTTGTGACACTTAGAGGAATAGCTCAATAGATTGATCGGAAACAATAACTTCGAGGTGGTTTCACACCCTACAATCAATTTCATCTTATTTTCTCCGCTAGATAAGAACTTTGGAGTGATTCGTTATCGCATGTTGAGGGATTGTTATATGATTTAATTATGTTAGCCCCATGAGAGATTGCACTATTGAAAGTATGAACCCCAGGCCTTGTTTCTAAGCATTGCAATATCGTTCGTGCTCCGTTTTATCACTTGCTACCGTGCTGTTTTTATATTTTCAGACTAGAAAAACCTATATCTACTATCCATACTACACTTGTATCACCATCTCTTCGCTGAACTAGTGCACATATACAATTTGTCATTGTATTGGGTGTGTTGGGGACATAAGAGATTTCTTGTATTTGATTGCAGGGTTGTTTGAGAGAGATCATCTTCATCCTATGCCTCCAATGGATTGATAAATCTTAGGTCATCCACTTGAGGGAAAATTGCTATTGTCCTACAAAACTGTGTGCTTGGAGGCCCAACACGAGTCTACAAGAATAAGTTGTGTAGTAGACATCATGGTAAACTAATCACGCATCATCCGAGGGGCAACAAGGTCGATGTAAGGCCCCTCCGTGGTTGATTCCCCCTCTGGCGGAGTGCCGGAAAAGGCCCAGAGTTGGGATCTCTCGATAACAGAAGTTTGTGGTGGCGAAAAAAGGATTTTGGGTGGCTCTCTGTTAGTTTCCCAATTTTTGAGAATTTATAGAGGCAAAATTAGGTCAAAAGGTTGAACGTGGGCCCCACAAGACACCTGGGCGCGCCCTGGTGCCCCGTGGGCACCTCCTTCATCTTTCGATCTCCTCCCAAACCTTTCAGTGTCTCTTTTGTCTAGAAAAAATCTCCAAAAGGTTTTGTGGAAATTGGACTTCGTTTGCTATTGATATTTTGGAAAACCAAAAACAAGCAAAAAAACAGCAACTGGCACTGGGCACTATTGTCGGGGATCTAGGACTGGGGGTACCTAGGCCCGTCTGCCTGTGGCCCAGCACGCGGCTCCATCAACGGCCCGGCGCGGCCCAACACCAAGACTTCACGCGCAAGACCCTCGTGAGGCCTCCCAACTCGCGAGCCGAACTATACCAGGGTCTTGCGAGGAGCAGCCTCCCATCGCCACCTCCTGAGGGGCGGACATCTCTAGGCTCGACACTGATATGTCTCCAACGTATCTATAATTTTTGATTGTTCCATGCTATTATATTATCTATTTTGGATGTTTAATGGGCTTTAATATGCTCTTTTATATTATTTTTGGGACTAACCTATTAACCGGAGGCCCAGTGCTAGTTTATGTTTTTTTGCCTATTTTAGAGTTTTGCAAAAAAGGAATACCAAACGGAGTCCAAACGGAATGAAACCTTTGCGATGATCTTTCTTGGACCGAAAGCAAACCAGAAGACTTGGAGTTGAAGTCTGGAACGCCACGAGGAGGCCACGAGGCAGGAGGGCGATCCTATGGGGGTAGGTGTTCCCCCCACCTTCGTGGGCCCCTCGTAGCTCCACCGACGTACTTCTTTCACCTATATGTCTCTTATACCCTAGAAACATCAAGGGGAGCCACAAAATCACTTTTCCACCACCATAACCTTCTGTACCCGTGAGATCCCATCTTGGGACCTTTTCCGGTGATCTGCCGGAGGGGGAATCGATCACAGAGGGATTCTACATCAACACCATTGCCTCTCTGATGAAGCGTGAGTAGTTTACCACAGACTTTCGGGTCCATAGTTATTAGCTAGATGGCTTCTTCTCTCTCTTTGATTCTCAATTACAAAGTTCTCCTCGATGTTCTTGGAGGTCTATTCAATGTAATATTCTTTTGCGGTGTGTTTGCCGAGATCCGATGAATTGTGGATTTATGAACAAGATTATCTATGAATATTATTTGGTTCTTCTCTGAATTCTTATATGCATGATTTGATATCTTTGCAAGTCTCTTCAAATTTTTGGTTTTGTTTGGCTTACTAGATTGATCTTTCTTGCAATGGGAGAAGTGCTTAACTTTGGGTTCAATCTTGCGGTGTCCTTTCCTAGTGACAGTAGGGGAAGCAAGGCATGTATTGTATTGTTGCCATCGAGGATAAAAAGATGGGGTTTATGTCATATTGCTTGAGTTTATCCCTCTACATCATGTCATCTTGCTTAATGCTTTACTCCGTTCTTATGAACTTAATACTCTAGATGCATGCTGGATAGCGGTCGATGTGTGGAGTAATAGTCGTAGATGTAGAATCATTTCGGTCTACTTGACACGGACGTGATGCCTATTGATGACCCACAAGTGTAGGGGATCTATCGTAGTCCTTTCAGTAAGTAAGAGTGTCGAACCCAACGAGGAGCAGAAGGAAATGATAAGCGGTTTTCGGTAAGGTTTTCTCTGCAAGCACTGAAATAATAGGTGACAGATAATTTTGTGATAAGATAAATAGTAATGAGCAACAAGTAAATAAAGTGCAGCAAGGTGGCCCAATCCTTTATGTAGCAAAGGATAAGCCTGGACAAATTCTAATAATGATAAAGGATCTCCTGAGGACACATTGGGAATTATCGTCAAGCTAGTTTTCATCACATTCATATGATTCGCGTTCGGTACTTTGATAATTTGATATGTGGGTGGACCGGTACTTGGGTACTGCCCTAACTTGGACAAATATCCCACTTATGATTAACCCCTATTGTAAGCATCCGCAACTACAAAAGAAGGTATTAAGGTAAACCTAACCACAACATTAAGCATATGGATCCATATCAACCCCTAACGAAGCAACGCATAAACTAGGGTTTAAGCTTCTGTCACTCTAGCAACCCATCATCTACTTATTACTTCCCCATGCCTTCCTCTAGGCCCAAATAATGGTGAAGTGTCATGTAGTCGACGTTGACATAACACCACTAGAGGAAAAGACAAAACATACATCTCATCAAAATATCGAACGAGTACCAAATTCTCATGACTACTAATAGCAAGACTTCACCCATGTCCTCAGGAACAAACATAATTACTCACAAAGCATATTCATGTTCATAATCAGAGGAGTAATAATATGCATAAAGGATCTGAACATATGATCTTCCACCAAGTAAACCAAATAGCATCAACTACAAGGAGTAATCAACACTACTAGCAACCCACAGGTACCAATTTGTGGTTTTGATACAAGATTGGATAGAAGAGATGAACTAGGGTTTTGAGATGAGATGGTGCTGGTGAAGATGTTGATGGAGATTGACCCCCTCCCGATGAGAGGATCGTTGGTGATGACATTGGTGATGATTTCCCCCTCTCGAAGGGAAGTGTCCCTGGCAGAACAGCTCTGCCAGAGCCCTAGATTGATTCCGCCAAGGTTCCGCCTCGTGGCGCTGGAGTTTCGTTCCGTAAGCTTGCCCACGATTTTTTCCAGGGTAAAAGTGATGATATAGCAGAAGATGGTCGCCGGAGGCCCAGATGCGATTGCGCCGTTGGTAACCCTGGAGTCAAACAGGACTCTCCCAATCATCGAAGAGTCAGACTCGCCTGTGGAGCATAACTCCGAACTGTTGAGGTCTGCGCCCCCGGACTCGATCAAGTGCCCGGCCTTGCAGATCCGTGGACTCCCATCCAGATTTCTCTTTTATATGAAGCACTAAGCTTAATACAATCTCTTCCATTAGGGAAGCTTTGCCTCCGAACTACACCCAATAGGCTAGTGGCTGAGGTCGGGGAATTTTACACCCCACACACCACCCACTAAATAGCCACTGTCGAGGATTTAACCGACATGCTAGACTACGCCTCCGAAGACATCGACGGCATGGACGATGATGTCGACGCCGAACAAAGCCAAAACCCGCCTACTACAGGGCGTTGGACGACCACTTCTACCTACAATATATACATGGTGGACACTCCTGAGGAAAAGGACGACGATGGTGTTCAAGATCCAGGCAAGGACAAGCCCGTCGATGAACCATCAAAGCAGTGGCATCAATGGCACCGCTCATGATCGCGTCGAGCAAAGGATAGCACTACCGGCACCGGAGATAATTAAACCCCGGACAACGCCGAAGACCGCGACCACCCCATCGAGCCCACGTCCAAACAGGACGAGATGGAGGAGGGTCAGTACAGGCCCGGACATGCTGATCACGAGGACTCGGAGGACAGCAACTACTTACCTGCCTCCGAAGAGGATGTGACCCTCGATGTCGAAGATTTCATCATCCTAGAGGAACGCCTCGAACAAGAATGCTTTGAGCAACAACTCATCGCACTACAAAAAATACACTTCCGTGATGATATGTGTTTGTCACAGTAGGTCGCGTTTTTTGTCATGCATGTACATCCATGACGATTTTATGACAGAATCAAGATAGTCATACTTGTGCTGTCGTAGAAGTGTTCCATGACATTACCAAAATTATCATCACGGAAGTGTCCACTTCCATGATGATAAATCGCGCGTCACAGAAGTGCTTTCGTCAAGGGTGACAGACACGTGGCATCCACCGTAACGGAATGCCGTTAAGCTATCGGGTCTGGTTTTGGATCCGAATAACCCATTAACAGGCGAGACAAATGGGTAATTTCCACATGTAAAATTCTGATTGGCCAAAGGGAACACCTGTCAGCTCGTCAGTGGGCCAGATGTCGCCCGTCCATTGGAGGAGACATGCCTACGATACATTGACACGTGGCTGGGCCCAACAGAGGCCCATATAGGTTAAAAGGCCAGCCCAGTCAAAGGCCCGTAGTACTTACTCAGGTACTAGTGGGCAAGCCCAATAACGGCCTGCTTAATAAAGGCCCATTTATGGCCCGAAGCCAGATCTGGCCTGTTAATTGTCTGTAGAATATTTGGGCCCATTTAGGGCCCGAAGCCAGATCTGGCCCGTTAATTGTTTGCTGAATATTGGGCCCAATTACAGCCCAGTGACTTTCGGCCTGTTAGAGGCCCAATGTAGACATGGTCCCATTTCAGCCCGGTGTGACTTTCGTCCTGGGAATGGCCCGTGCTGCCCATGGGCCATATATGGTCCGACGGGACATCAGGCCCACTAACGACCCGTGATAAAGGTGGCAGCAGTCAAGCCCAACGTGACTTTGGGCTTGTTAAAGGCCTGTCACATAATTCGGCACGTTGATGCCTGTACTAAGCTTTCTGCCTCTTAAAGGCTCATGATATCAGTGGGCCAACTAAGGCCCGAGATATGTTTCGGCCTGGTAATAGCCCGTGATATAACTGGGCCCAAAAAGGCCCGCTCTACATTTTAGCCTGTTGAAGGCCCATTGACGACTAGTGAAAATTGAGGCCCAACATGCATTTCGGCCTGCTAAAGGCCCATGGTTTCATCTGGGCTGTAACAGGCCAGTACAATATTCAGCTTGTTAATGGCCCAACGCTACTTGAGCCAAACTAAGCACTGGGTCCACAAAAGGCCCAACTAAAATATAGGCCGGTGTAAGTTGTGGGCCTGGTGCAAAGTGTGAAGGCACCAATCATTCGGGCCCAAGAAAGATGCAGGCCGGCCCAATTGTGGCCCGCTAAAAACCAGGCCCATTAGAGGGAATTTTTCGGCCCGGTCGACTACATCTGATTTTTTTCAGATAGCGAATGATGGCAGTAACTGGTAGGAATTAAGAACAAACCTACTATATACAATAAAGAAGTTACGACATAGTAACTAAGAGTAAACCTACACTATACAATAAAGGATTTATGGTATATTGCATCCACTGGGCATCAAAGTTCGCCACCAGTGATGATAAAGCGCAACGAAGAAGCAGATTACAAAAACCGGGCACCTTTGCAGCGTAACAAAATAATACTGAACCGAGACCACTTTCAAGACAGTTCAAGAAAGGTTAGCCTTGCGGGGGAACTGATGCGCAAGCTGCTGAAAAAGGCTGTGAGATCGGCCTAGCATGTCGGTCATAGCTTTGAGGTTTAGCTATTTAGCGATGAGGTTCTCATTGGTGTTCTCCGCAATCTTTCTTAGAGATAGGACTTCAAGTCGAAGTTGAGTTGCAGAATGACTTTATGCTAGAACTTGGGACTAAAGAAGTCGAACTGATTCAGACAACGAATTCTGTGAGCTTGCCTGAGTACTAGTCTCAAGTAACTTGAACACTGCATCAAGAGAAGACTTTGGGGTTGTCTCACTATCTTCAAGATGTTTTTCCTTCTTTGCTGCGATATATGTTGGGTTTGTCTCACAGCCTTCAGCAGACTTGTGCATGCCATCAGGCATATCACCCTAAACAAAGCAGAGAGATGACAAGTTTTGCACATGTATAAACAAAGATGACAACTGTGCTGTCAATTCCATCCAATTTCAAATTAGAAAATAAAGAGTAACTTTAAAATATCAATAGCATAATTTGGCATTGTTTATAATGCGGGGAGCTTCACCACACTACTGGATTACCATGTCAACATAACAAGCATAGATGAAGGTCAAAGAAAATCATTGTATCTATTTTGGTTAATGTGCATGGCATGTTGTTCATATCATCAACCACATCAGTAAGATAAAAGAGGAGATGACAAGGTGTAAACTAGGCTACTTCACCACACACTGGATTATAGATCCACAAAAACAAGCATACATATAGGGAGTATTGAGTAATGTGCATGGCATGAATAAGGAATTTGGTTTTACGAGTAAAACTTAGAACTTACAATTGTTGCGAACATGCATTTTGGTAGAAATAGCAAACTAAACAGCAGTAAACGATAGGGAGTATGAGAAAATTGAACAGCAGTTGAGGATAAAGGCTTTAGAAGGACTGACTTACATTAACAGTTGACACCGGCTTTATAATGCCCTTCTCCATGTCAAGGGAAGGATAACTCAAGAATTCCAGCACAGAATCTTCTTCATAAACATTGCATGTACTCTACATTTGGTACAGAATTAGAGATATGATAATACAGGAAGGGATAGAGGATAATGAAGATAAGATGCAGATTGATGCTACATAATCAACTTCCAATCCCTGGAAGTACAAGCGTTACAGGACAAAATGTACTGACAAGAGCAATGGGCTACACTTTTGCACTGGCATTGTCTGTGTATTCTACTTGTTGGTAAGATTAAATATAGACCTGATCTTTTTTAGTAAATGGTGGGCAAGGGAGATAAGATGCAGAATGCTACACAATGAACCAATCCCTTTCCCATAATACAAGAGTGTTTTGAACACTGGTGTACTGTACAAAACGTTCTTATATTATGGGACAGAGGGAGTAGCTGTTAATGTAAGTACAGTGATAGATGACGTTCAGTCCTTACAAGAGGACTACAGAGCTAAACCTCTTCAAAAGCATTGGGTTGATTCTAAATTTATGTAAGAGTCCATACGGATTTTATAATGTCCACCAAATGGATGATAACGAGGCTAAAATGTGCAGTGATGCTACATAATCAAATAGATATGAAAGTAAGTATGGTCATACAGGGCAAGAGGTACTCAGAAGAGCAATGCAGTGTGCAGTATAGTTGCGAGATTCTGTGGTCCCTTGAGAATGAATGTTCTTCTGCTAACAGTTTTCATACAAGTGAGACATTAAGGCATATGCAGAAATGTAGTTCAAATTGTGATGTGATATCATAGACAGTACCTTACGCTGCAGCCGAGACCAATGTGTAACAAGATTATTCCAGTCACCGTCGGATAAATGTAGCACCGGAGACTATACAGAAATTTCGTTTAGAGGCTTGCCATCGAAGTGCGGTTGCCTTAGGTAGGAAGGATACTTCATCAACGAGTGCTTGAAAAGCGCAACCAACCCTTGCTCGTCTTCACAATCCAGTTTGCTCCTCGCCTATTTAAAAGAATGAAATCTTGTGTCTTCTGTCAGCAGAAACATATGCAGTAATGACCATGAATAACATTAGTACATTACTTACGCGTAAGTTGCCAAGGAAGACTGGAAATTGTTCTATGTCTGAGGTATAATCTTTCCATGAAGGAAAGATGCGCACAAAGTTCCTGGCAACAATATAAGCTTCATCTTCTAAACTGGGAAGAAATGGAATAGGGGTCTTATTTGCTGCAATTGGGGCTCTCTCTAGTTCTAAAAGGGATTTGGAAACTGGATTTGGTGTACTCTTTGCTGGAATGGGGGTTTTGCATCGTAGAGCTGGTGCTATGTCAACTGGCATAATCATACTATTTGCTGCAGTTGGGGTCTGCTGAGTTGGGGCATCAGAAATGACTAGTGTAGTAGGGCTAGAGTCTGCTAGAGTTGGGGTGTTTTGTGGGTCAGGTGACACTACTAGGGAAAAGCCTATACACAGAATCTGAGCAGCAGCGCAGCTCAAAAAGGGGCGCTGCTGCTAACTAGTAGTAGCACATGTGCGGGAAACTCGTTGCTGATAAGTTTTTAGCAGTAGCGTGCTCGGCGTAAAAAGCGTTGCTACAAATATTGACTGGCGGTGTTCACCTAATTCTATTTAGCAGTAGCGGGGTTGCGCAAACCGCGCTACTGCTAAGGATGTAGTAGTAGCGCGCTTTTTCTGAGATCGCTGCTGCTAAATTTCAAATTGCCACACTTTTTTGTCCCAGTTAGCAGTAGCGCCGTATCCCGAAGCGCGCTGCTGCTATTTCCTTAGCAGCAACACGTTTTAGATCCCACGCTACTGCTAACCCACACCAACCCACCACCTTTCCCCACCCGTCCCTCCCCTCCCCCTCCTCTCTTTCCCTTCCCCCTACCTCCCCCTCCCCCCCCCTCTCTTCCCTTCCCCCTACCTCCCCCACATGCTCCCACTCTCACTCTTCTTCTTCCTCAATACTTCTCCCCCATTACTCTCTCTCTTCTATCCACCTTTCTCTCTCTTCATTACTCCTACCTAACTACACCACCTCCATTAATGCATCTCCTTTCTCTTTTTCCTTCCCCCTCCACTAGTTGAAGTTGTCTCCTCCCAAATTAGGTAGCTAGGTAGATGTAGGATTTAGTTAAGTGACCTATTTGCCCCCTAACTAGATCTATCTTTGTCAAGAAGAGCTTTGTGCACTTTTGATCTCCCTACAACATCATCTCGACCGTGTGCTCGATCTCGATCGAGATAGAGGTGATGAAAATTTCATGCTTTTGCATAATGGAAATATGTTTATGTGTGTGTGATATGTTCATGGAAATTGTGTGTGTGGCATGAGTTGACGCCAAATTGTGCTTTTGAGTTGCCAATGTTTTGCCGAAATGTCGATTTATTTCCGTTTCGGTGAATTCCAGGCAAACTCTAGATCCATATGTGTCCTATTTTTAGGGAAGGTCATGCCAAATTTTTTATGACTTTGATGCATGCATGCATTTTTATAATCAATTTGTTTATTATTACTGTGCAGAATTGACGATGGTCAGTGGAACGATGGTGGACAGGTGGTTCCGTTTGGCGGTGCAGGACATGAAAGAAAATAACCGGACAGAGGTTTTATGTCCGTGTCGAAAATGCAAAGGAATAGTTTGGCTCGACCCCCATGACGATGGTCGTGTCGAAGCGCACCTGGTCATGACTGGTTTCATGGATGGCTATACTCGGTGGATAATTGAAGATGAGGATGATGATGTTGAGGATGCTGACGGGGCAGGCAATGATGACACGGGGCAAGACGAAGAGATGATCGATAATGGCGGCGGGGAAGAGGCCGGACATGGCGGCGGAGAAGGGGCCGGACATGGCGGAGGAGAAGGGGACGGACATGGCGGCGGAGAGAACGACATGGACTCCGCGCAGCAGAGTTCGTCGGTACTAAGTTCAATTGTGCGGGACCCTCATGTTCAAGCATTGCTTCGCAAGGAGACAAGTACTGACAGAGCTGCTTCTAGAGAGGAGGCTAAGCTGGAGCAACTGGTGGTAGACTCGAACACTCCATTTTATGATGGTTGCAATCCTGAGGTGACCCGCTTGAGTTTCACGCTCCAACTCCTGAAGACGAAGGCTAAAAATAAATGGACCGACACTAGCCTCGATGAGCATCTCAAGTACCTAAAGGATGTTCTTCCCGCGGGTAATCTATGTCCTACTAGTGTTGATGAGGCCAAGAAGATCGTGTGCCCTCTTGATCTGCCACACGTTACATACCATGCATGCATCAACGATTGCATAATTTATCGGAAGGAGCACGCGGAAAAAACAAGCTGTCCGGTGTGCAATGATTCTCGATACAAGAAGGCCGGGAAGAAATGTCCCTAGAAAGTTGTATGGTACTTACCGATCACTCCCCGTCTCCAGAGGTATTTTGTAGAACCCAAGGAAGCTAAGCTAATGCGCTGGCATGCGGGGAGGAAGAAGCCCGACGATGGAGATGATCCGAAGCTGAGACACGTGAAGGATGGAAGCCAGTGGAGAGTGTTGAAAAGCTTCTATCGGTATTTTGAATGTGATGCAAGGAACATCGTGCTCGGCGCGTGTACCGATGGCATGAATCCATTTGGCAACCAGAAAACCAACCATAGCACATGGCCCGTGTTTGTATGGATGTACAACCTCCCCCCTGGTTGTGCATGAAATCGAAGTACATTCACATGAGCATGCTTATTCAAGGGCCGAAACAACCAGGAAATAATATTAATTTGTATCTGGGGCTACTTCAAGAGGAGTTAGACACATTATGGAGAACACCAGCCAAGACATGGGACGCCAGCAAAGGTGAGTATTTCAACATGAGAGCCGCGCTGATCACGACTGTGCAGGACTATCTCGGTTCCGGATATGTGGCAGGCCAGGTGTGCCATGGATATTGCGGATGCACGTGGTGCATGGATGATACGATGTCTCAGCAGCTAACATCAAGGAAAGATGGCGGGTCTAGGAAAAGCGCGTACATGGGGCATCGAAGATGGCTTGAACAGGACGACCCGTGGAGAAACCGTGGAGATCTATTCAATGGTCACGCTGAGCATCGAGGACCTCCACGTAAGTGGAGCGGTGCCGAAATCGATGAGCAGTTGAAAAACTGGAAGGAGTGCCCCGCGCCGGGAAAGACGATGAGAAAGGCGCCGGAGCCGCTGCTGAAGGTATGGAAGACGAGGTCTGTGTTCTGGGACTTGGAGTACTGGCACAAACTCGATACACCTCATTGCCTTGATCAAATGCATATCTGTAAGAATGTCCTTGAGAGCTTGCTCGCAACACTGATGAACATGCCGGATAAGACCAAGGATGGGCCGAAGGCAAGAAAAGACTTGCAAGATTTGAAAATCAGGGAAGATCTGCACATGCCGCCCCGTAAAATGTCAGACGAGACAGAGACGGAGACAGAGGCACGGGAGAAGAAGGGCTAGAAAATAAAGAAAGAGGATTATTGCCCCCCTTCTTGCTTCACCTTAAGTCAGGCTGAGATCAATCAATTCTTTAAGTGCCTTACCGGAGTCAAAGTTAGTTCCGGTTACTGTGGCAAGATAAGCAGATATCTAGACACGGACAAGAAAAGGTTCAGCGGGATGAAGTCTCATGACTGTCATGTGATGATGACGCAGATACTACCTGTTGCCCTTAGAGGGATAATGGACAAGCACGCCCGTGACACGCTTATTGGTCTCTGCAACTTTTTCAACGTCATCTCTCGAAAGTCGATCAGTGTGAAGCGGCTCCAAAGGCTACAGGAAGAGATCATTGTGATACTGAATGAGCTTGAGATGTACTTCCCGCCCGCGTTCTTCGACGTGATGGTGCATCTGTGTGTCCATATCGTGGATGACATAATAGACATGGGGCCGTCATTCCTGCACAACATGATGCCGTTTGAGAGGATGAATGGGATCATCAAAGGATTCGTTCGTAACATGTCCCGTCCGGAAGGAAGCATCATCCAGGGCTATTTGGCACAAGAGTGCATCTCTTTCTGTGAGAATTTTCTATATGGCGCAGACCAGCCGCCTGGTGTTAGTGTTGGTTTGCCCGTTAACAAGCATGATGGGAGGCTCGAAGGAGATGGTCACTGCAACGGTCGCAGGGAACTGCACGTGGCATACTCAGATCGACGCAGCGACTTTGACAGAGCAAACTTGGTAGTGCTACAACACCTAGACGAGGTAGATCCTTTTGTGGCACTGCACAAAGAAATTATCGCAAAGAAGTATCGTGACCGGGGGTATGCAGGACGGACGCCGAAGTTACTAGAGAGCACAACTCCACTTTCCTGCATTGGTTCAAAGAGCATATTATTGCTAATCCCCCGGAGGAGGGCTCTAAGGACAGATTGCTCATATACACCTTAGCACATGGCCCCTCGCCCAACCTCGTAACCTATCAGGCATATGATATCAACGGATACACGTTCTACACGGAGGCCAAAGATATGGACAATGATGATCAGAACTCAGGGGTGACGATGGAATGCATGACCGGCAGTGACAACGGCGCAACTGAACAATTTTATGGAAGGGTCGAGGAGATCTGGGAGCTTGACTACTCTGGACTGCACAACACGACGATGTTCCATGTCAGATGGGCTAAGAATGTCGAAAGAGAAAGCCGGATTTTCACTACCATGACTATACCCGACGCCAAGAGCGCTACCGTGAATGCTATCGCAAAAAACGAGCCATGGGTACACGCTAAGCACGTGACACAATGCTTCTTCATAACTAACCCACGCAATCCCAGCCGTGTTGTCGTGAGGAGAGGCAAAAGGAACATCATTGGAATGGATGGAGTCGCCAACGAGGAAGACTATGATCAGTACGGCAACCCAATGAGGGAAGATGACGATGATGATGAAGTATACGTCAAAAGAAGAATCAATACTACATTACCTAAGAAAAATCATACTCCATGGAAAAGGCAAAGTCACAATGAGGGGCTCAATTATACTTCGATGAACAAGAAGGTAAAGAAGCTGACTCAAAAACGAAAATGTCAGCACTGAGGAAACGTATGTTATCGGTCCAATGATGTGTAATATATATGTTCCTATTTTGCGTACATATTTAACCGTCAAATGATGGAATATATATCGCCCTCCCTTCATTAACTGCCCTCGGGAAATAAAAGTGGGATAAAATAAAGGAAAAGAAAAAGGAAAACTGGCAGTAGCGACGGTAGTAGCAGCGCGTTTTGCATAAACCGTTGCAGCTACTGAAGTTAGTAGTAGCAAATTTTGCCTAAACCTACAGCTACCGAAGTTAGTAGCAGCGCGTTTTGACCTAATGCGCTACTGCTACGTCCACTTAACCCAAAGTTCTCACTCGCCCTGCTTCATCCCGCCTTTTCCCCCCAAATCCCCACTCTCTCTTCCCCCGTCGTACCGCCGCGCTCGACCCGGCCCCGGCGCTCGCCCCCGACTCCGGCGCCGGCGCTAGCCCCCGACCCCGACGCGCGCCCCGACCCGGCCCTCGACCCCGACCCCGGCGCTGGCGCTAGCCCCCGACCCCGGCGCTCACCCCCGACCCGGCCCTCGCCCCCGACTCCGGCTACGGCGCTCGCCGCCGACCCCGGCGCGCTCGCCCCCGACACGTCGGCCCTCGCCTCCCTCCTCTCCCCTCCCGGCCGTCGTCGGGCCTGCCTCCTCGCCCCTGCACTCTCTGTAAACCCCCGTCTCTCTCTGCTAGGGTTCTTCGGTTATGTTAATTAGGTTATCTATTTAGTTATGAATTTAGCTAGGTTTCAAAATTAGCTGAATTTATATGCAAATTTGAACTGGACATGTGATATGTGCATATGTCATGTTTTGGACATGTCATGTTTGGCAAATGATCCGAGTGGCCTATGTTACGCCGGAATGTTGATTCATTTCCATTCCGGTGAATTTCAAGCGCTCGATATGTCCATTTTTTTAGCAAAGGTCATGCCGAAATTTCCCGTGAATAAAGGCATGATTTGTGCTACATAGTTGGCATATCGATGCTGGCACATATATTTCTTTTTATGTCATTTCTCATTTATTCATACTTTTAGAAATAAATGAGGACACTTAATCATAGGAAACATGTCGAACAACGAAGAAACTGGGCCTTCTGACCAAGATGCAGACGAGATGGATTATGAGGGTGAACAAGAGTACCTCGACTATTTGACTGCTAAGCAAGGTTTGGAGGTTGGCCTCGATGATGGTACTGACGCCGACATCGACACCGATGGCGCCGGCACCGATGACGGCACCAAGACCGGTGGGGAAGGTACCGGCGGGGAAGGTACCGGCCCCGATGCCGCTACCGAAAAGAGGAAGCATAAGAAGCAGAGGATACGAAAACCTAACAAACTAGGGATTGGAGGACTTGTGATCACAAAGATGGCACCTGGCAAGTTTGAGCCGTTAGAGCCGGAAGAACCTCGCAAGTGCTATGGTAACCAAGTAGGATGCATCCTACGGGAACGCGCGAGCATCAACGACGATGACTTAAGGAGTAAAGAACATTTGACGCAGTTGCTCCTAACGAAGTTGCACAAGAGATTCAAGTTCCCCGACCGGGATGATAACATAGAACAACCGTGGGATGATCCGAAGATGAAAAAGATTAACAATCACGCCATGGCATGTTCAACAATGATTTGGCCTCCTGGAAAGGGAGGGTGAAACGAGCTATTGAGGCTGATGAACCCCTGTCCAAGATTCTGGAAGAAAATCCGACACATACGGAAGAGGAGTACGAAAAGTTCAAGGACGCTTGCGCTACCGAGGCAGCCAAGGCTAAGGCTGCGAAATTCAAAAGCCTTCAGCAAAGGAACACGGGGAAGCATCGCCTCGGAAGCCGTGGCTACCTCGGTAAAAGTCCCATATGGGATAAGGAGGACGCGGAACGTGAAGCCGCGGGTCTCCCAGACCCCTTCGCGAAGTTCACCAACCCCTTGGAGCATGACTTCATCAGGCCCCGCTACAAGTGGGATAAGGAGAAAAAGGTTTTTTACACGGACAAGATCACGAGGAAATTGATTAGACTACTGGAGAAGCAACACCGGCTTGCAGCCGAAAGCCCTACTTCTCCGATGAGGCCCAAGTGGGACACTCCTCTCAACCGGGCCTTGAACGAACTTAAGGGACTCTCTTTGGACCAGCGGCCGCAATATGGTCGTGTGCAAGGCGCTGGAGACGGCGCCACGTGGAAGGTGTTTTACAACGACGGCCCGGAGGCCAAGAAGCAGAAAAAGAAGTTTAGTCAGGCGGACATCGACGCGAAGGTGAAGCTTGCGGTCGAGAAAAAAGCAGCTGAGGATGCGAAAAAAGCAGCCGAGGACAAATATGAGTTGTTATAGCAGGTAGTCAATGCAGCTGTAACTGCCTGCAGAAATGATTTTGCTACTAACTTGGTTCCAGTTATCATCTACTGGGCGAAGGAAAATCCAGACAAGACGGTACATGATTTCCCGATGCCCAGTTTCGTCGCGAGCAACTCCATGAACAACAACACCATCGCACTATCACTTGCTCAAGCAACCGGGCCTCCTCTCGCAGCCGCTCCCACTCATAGCAGCCCGTCCTCAGTCTCAGGCGCGCTAGCTGGGCCTTCGTCTTTGGCTGAGCTCGACGCCGTCACAGTAATTACATGTCGCACCAACATATATATATATAGATAATATTCCATTTTTGTTGCCTTTCGGTTGTTTTATGCCACAGACATATGTGTTTGCAGGCGAAAGAAACCCCGTGCACCATACTCTACTTGATCAAAGGCCAGAAGGTGGACGTGGGAAACGGGATGAAAATGGACTTCCACAACCAGCCGATCCCCGCTAGGCACTTCAGGGTTAGCTTGACCAGTGTGAAATCGGGGCACGAAGATTTGCCTCCTCCAGTACAGCATGTGGGAGCGGACGACGAGACCCGCCGTGGATTGGAAGCTGCAAGAATTGGGTGCTGCTATGGCCGAAGAATCTTATTCGTCTGGAGCCGGCCGAGAGCACACCAATAACTACCACACATCAACAAGCATGTGCGGAGACCACCACCCCGCCTACGCAATTACCAGCTCCTGTAGTGCCGGGTGAGAGCGGCGGACGACATGATGAAGGGGGTTCAATAGTACTGGCTGATGTAATTTCTCCTGTAGAACAGAGAATGGATGATGAGGCAGAGGTCAACCCTATGGATTACCTCAATACAAACTCGTATGACTGTGACATAGATATGATGAGTCAACCATATGACGAATTGGGCTATCAGCTTGCTAATGAGGATATGGATGATATGCCCGGGCAGGGTCGTACCATGGATTGCAAAAAGTCTCTCTTCATGAAATCCTCACAGGACACGCCTAAAGATGCCGTCTCAACACAGGCTCAACTAGCCGGGCGCGAGGGTCGTACAGTACTTAGCCCGGGAACACTTGGGCAGGGGTTAAGGAAGGGTCTGGAAGGTGTGCCCAAGAAAAAGAAGAGGAAGAGATCGGGGAAGGTAACTGCCTCCAAACAAGCCAGAGCACATAGCAGCCAGACGATGCATTCTGAAGAGCGTGTACCCGTGAAAGGTGCGGTCATGTTCCATCTCACGGGCGAGCCAACGCTACCGCCAAAACCGCTCGAGGCACTATCAGGGGATCTCAGGAGACTGCAGGACCATGTGTTGTCGACTGAGAAAAGCCTACTGGCCTCAAAGGATCCAGGATATTCGACATACGCGGCTCGTGTGCCTAAGGGGAAGTGCTACATCGACACACGGCCCGCGGAGGTGTTCTTCCTGCGGTTTGACCATATCTTTGAGATGTTTCTAACAAGGCGGCTTGATTTTACTATCGTCCGCCTTTTTGCGCTACATATGAGCTCCGTCATGAAGAGTGAAGAAGTCTCGCAAATCTGTGTGGCGGATCCGTACTACATGCACGAGTCTTTCTTGAGTCTCGGCGACTTTGAGCGTGAAACTGCTAGGGAGTACCTCCAAAACTTCATGGTACAGAATAAGGACCGGGAAATTGTCCTCGTGCCTTATCATCCAAAGTAAGTCAGTTCCGGACAACCCTTTCATACATTTCAATCATTCCTTCTCTCTCATATGGGGAATAATTTGAGGTGTCTTTTCCCCGCAGCAACGGGCGCGCTGTCCTTATCGTTCTTTACCCGCAAGTCTCCCACGTCGTGTATTTTGACCCTTCTAGAGACTACGAGAAAAAAGACTACACCCACATAATGAATATTCTAGATGATGCTCTCCAAGGCTTCAGCTTTAGAGGTGGCCATGTGCAGATCAGGAAACAAAGGAACAAGAAGATGGGTTTCGCGCATAAAACTAACTTCTCCTGCATCCATGTCCCAAAACCAAGCAAGAACGATGGATTCTACATCGTCCATCTCATGATTCAGTTCAACACGGATCACCAAAAGCTTCGCATTAACAGCAGAAATGATGATCATATCTACAAGTGGCTAGAATCTCATGGAGAAGCGGATTATAAACTTAGAGATGACTTCTTTCGCATCCAAAGCGACATTGCGACGATCATCATGAAAGAAGTCGTCGATGAGAAGGGGATGTTCCACCACGGCCCTATATCGCGAGCTGACGTCCGAACTCGCATAGGCATGCAACATCTAGACCTCACGCCGTTCAAGAATCTAGGGTTCGTCCTCGATGATATGGAAGGATGGAACTTCTAGTGATTTATGATGCCGATGATGATGATATGTGTCGGTTGAACTTGTATACTTTTTGTAGCGATGAAACTTTGTGATGTCCACGGTCCCTGCCGAACTTGCGTAACACTACTTTGTTAGTTTGCGTACGATGACCTGCGTACCTCTAGTTAATTAATTTGCGTACTGTATGTTGCATCTAGTTGCTAACCCTTTCTTTTTCGGTGTTGCTCTAGTATATTTTGTTGCATATATATGATTGTACATCCTCTTCACGAACATGCATCTCTAACAGGTACCTAGTTTCTTGATGGCGAGATGGAATTGCTATGTCGTGTACAAAGGGAAGGTTCTGGGGGTGTACAACGAGTGGCATGAGTTTCAGGCGCAAGTGAATGGGTTCACGGGTGCCAGCCATAAAGGCTTCAAAAGCAGACAAGAAGGAGAAGCTAGTTACTTGAGGTTCATGCTAGCGCGAGAGAGGACTCGTAACCGCCACCTCATGTACTGCATAGTTCCGCTCTCACTCATAGTGATAGCACTTCTTGCATATACCTTTGTTTAGATGGATGACGTTGTTGTAGTTGCAAGTATTTGGGACTTGCATGTATCGCTATTTTCGAGATGATGACAAGATATCACTTTGTGTTGGATGATGATTATGATGAGACTATTTGTATGTACATGCTATGATTACATTTGTGGTCTCGCAGGCATTTGTATGTGTATCATGATGACATTTCTATGTGCTAAAGATTCTTCTACAAATCCTGTTCAAATACAAAACAAATATGCCAAAAAAAACTACTTAAATTAGCAGTAGCGAGTGTATAAAAGTTAGCAGCAGCGCCGCGATAGCAGTAGCGCGTCCAGGCAAAGCGCGCTAGAGCTACTAGCAGTAGCGAGCTTCCTCTAACCGCGCTGCTGCTACACTTGTGTAGGAGTAGCGCCGGTGGGCACGCGCTACTGCTATGTGTTAGCTGTAGCGCCTTATTAGTAGCGCCTGTCCCCGCGCTACTGATACATCTAAACCCGCGCAGCTGCTAGCCTTTTCCCTAGTAGTGTGATATTGCAACTACACCTAATGGGCTATTTGATTTATTAGGTGCCACTACCTTTTCCAAATACTTTGCTTGTGCTCCTCCATGATCAGCAATCGCCCTCTTCCTTTTGAGCGTCTAATACACAAGAGCAACATTTGAATGGATAAATATGGTATGATGACAGATGGAATATATACTGGAAATGGATAGGCAAGGTGTATTCACATACACGATGTGTAAACTAAGCTAATGGCAGTTCAACAAAGTAGAAGCAATGCAAAGCATCAGTTGAAAGATATGTGCGACCAATATAACCTTGGAAAGTTAGAGCAAGCACCTTGATGGGTGAATAACATACGGCATCTTCCTCTGACTCCTCCACTAGGGAGCTACATTGACTTAGGTATCCCTCTAGCTCAGAATCACTGTAAGGATCATATTCTGAGCATGAATCTGTAGGTGGAGAGCGTTTGCATTTCATTGCATCCAGACTTGATTTCAGTGCCTTAATGCCAAGTTTGACAGCCATGGCATTGTTCTGCTTTATTCTTTTCATGCGTGCAAGCTCATAATCATTATGATGTTGTTCAGAATCTGAGATTCATGAAAACATAAAAAGTAGTCAGATTATCTATGGATTGCATTGCGGATTCACCTCAAAGAGTGTCTCCCTATAAACCCCTACATATGCAAAGTTCACCCCCAACCGTGCTGACCAGACCACACACAGAAATACAAACCCCTTATGTCTCTATAACAGGCAGACACACATTTCAAAACTGAAAGTAGGAACATTAGAATCATATGAAATTCATATTTGAACAAACAAACTAAGGAATTATGAGTGGCACAATGTTTAGCTTCAAGGGTGGAGTGTTGGTAGTGCGACACAAAGCAAGTAGGCAGATTGTATTCCATGTAAAAGATCGAAGCCTATGTGAAAGCTGGAAATGACACATTCTTTCTATACAATGCAGTGTTCGTTGCCCACACATGATGGAAGAGATCACATAGGGAAATACTATTCACTCATGTCTACAGTTCTAATATTTAGAAATAGGGTGGTCCACTCTAAAAGAATATTAACAACAAATATGACAAGGCAAGCATAGATGTATTGAATCAATCATTTACGTGTGAGCTTACTAGGACAAGTATGCAGAATTGTAACTGTAGTAAGAGACCGTCCAAAATCTGAATCAAGAAGAATAATTGGATATTATATCGAATAAGTAAGAAAGACAAGCAAAAATTGTCAACAAACCTGGCTTGCAGTAGTAATCTGGGGTCACTACGACCAACAATCCAAAATGACTATTGTTTGTTTCGAGGGCCAGAATTTTGAAAACCCTGTGAACTTTACAGGTACTAAAGATTACCGAAATACATCTGAACCATTAAGTGTAGGTAGCACTGAGCACACAATAGACCCTAATGACAATCCTGCCTAATGAGTAATGAATCAATTAGAAAATGGGTGATGAGGAGTGGCTGCTGAGTGTTGAGGACATATCTCAGGATAAATCGGGTTGGCTTAGTGGGTGCTGCATGTCTGAGCCCTGAACGGACTGGGAAGGTAAGCACGGCAGCGCGCCCAGGCAGCAGTGACGCTGTTGGGCGAGTGGCTCCTGACCTCCTGTTAGTCCGGCGTCTCCTCCTAGAGTCATGCCGTCCAGGGACGGCAAGTCGCCGGCGAGGCAGGTGGCTGGGGGTGAGTAGAGAGCGGAAGCGCGCAGCAGAACAGAGGGGAAGCGGGGCCTGGGATGACCCAAAATCCCAGGGTGGGCCGGCCCACCGTGGGCACCCTATAGAGATACACATCCGAGCGGCGAACATGCATTTTCGAAACTAATTTAGGAACATTTAGCTAACCAATTATACGACTCTGTTTTAATAATATCAGATTCATATTTCAACAACTAAGCTTGTTTAGCTTGATGGGTGGAGCGGTGCTATTATGACACGAAGCACGTATTCTAACCGTATAGTGATCATAAAAGGGGGAAACTCTAAGCATATTTTTTTAGCAAAAGAGGGTTTCCCCTCTGATTTCTGTTAAAGAAACCACCATGGAACCAACATGATCAATTAAACCCTAAGCATGATCAATTAAACCGTATTATGACTATGCCATGGCAGATTTGAAGCTGCAAACTGGAGAAATGATATTTAGCATCCATTGTTTGCTTCGAACTAAGAACTAAATTCTAAGAGCTGAAAAGAAAGTAGAGTAACCAAGTTAAGAACTATTTTCGGGTTGAGATCAAAAGGTAGAGGAGATATGAAGTATCACCTCTCTTGCGGCGCCGTGTAGGCATCGGGGGTGCGATGGCTGTCGGTGGCGTTGAAGCAGATATGCGACGGTAGACAGGTGCATCGAGGGATAAGTCCCGCTGCGGTGGAGGAGAAGGTCGTGTGAGCGGCCCCGGCAAAGAGGACGACAACTCCGATTGAGGGAGTCCTGGACTAAGGGGTCCTCGGACAGCCGGACTATATACTTTAGCCGGACTGTTAAGCTATGAAGATACAAGACGAAGACTTCATCCCGTGTCCGGATGGGACTGTCCTTGGCGTGGAAGGCAAGCTTGGGGATTCGGATATGTAGATTCCTTTCTCTGTAACCGACTTTGTACAACCCTAGCTCCCCCGGTGTCTATCTAAACCGGAGGGTTTAGACTTCTAGGGTTTAGTCACAACAATCATATCCTCATAGACTAGACTTCTAGAGTTTAGCCCTTACGATCTTGTGGTAGATCAACTCTTGTAATACTCATATTCATCAAGATCAATCAAGCAGGAAGTAGGGTATTACCTCCATAGAGAGGGCCCAATCCTGGGTAAACATCGTGTCCCCCGCCTCCTGTTACCATTAGCCTTAGACACACAGTTCGGGACCCCCTACCCGAGATCCACCTGTTTTGACACCGACATTGGTGCTTTCATTGAGAGTTCCTCTGTGTCGTCGAAGATAGGTTTGATGGCTCCATCAATCATCTACAACAATAAAGTCCAGGGGGAGACCTTCCACCCAAATAGATCTTCGTATTCGGTGGCTTCGCACTGTGGGCCAACTCGCTTGGCCATCTAGAGCAGATCGAGAGCTACGCCCTTGGCCATCGGGTCAGATTTGGAAGCCTGAATTTTGTGGCCGATGTCCGCACTTGATCTTCCATGGATTGGAACCCGTGACGGCTGTCCTCGGCCACCACGATGAACATGACCTAGATCTTTCATCTGGCCGCTTACAGGAGATAGCGCCTATTACCGCCCTGGCCCTAGGGCCGGGACAGACTATGTCGTCTGAGGACGGGAATCTCAACCCCGCCTCGAAGGCCACAGACTCAGCGACGCTTGAGCCGCACACAAACCCAACATCGAGCTGCGCTTGTGTCTCCGGAACCTCGGACTCGTCTTCGGACATGGACTCAGGGCCACGCACATCCGCGTCCATCGAACCTGATTGGGCGCCGGTCTTAGAGTTCAGCTCCACGGACATTTTCCAGCACTCGCCTTTTGGCGATGTGTTAAGCTCATTAAGATCCCTCTCCTTGTCAGGGGACTCTCAGCCAAACTATGACCGGCTCGAATGGGAAGCGGGTGACGAAGAACTTTGTTCCCCACCCACAACCCACTTTGTAGCCACTGTCGATGACTTAACCGACATGCTTGATTACGACTTCGAAGACATCGATGGTATGGACGACGATGCCGGAGAGGAGCAAGAACTACTTCCTACAGGGCGTTGGACAGCCACCTCCTCGTACAACATATACATGGTGGATACACCCAAAGAAAATAACGGCGACGATGAAAATCCAGTCGAGGATAGACCTCCTGAGATACAGCCGAAGCGGCAATGTGAGTGGCGCCGCTCTAAACCACGCTATAGCAAAAACAGCAATACCGTCACAGAAGAGGATAACACTCTGGATGGTGCTGAAAATAATGAAGACCCCGTTGAGCCGATCTCCGAACAGAGGGAACAGGAGGACGGGCAAGCCAACCCTGACAAACATGCTGTGAACGAAGACTCGAAGGATAGCAACTACCTTCCGCTCTCCGAGGATGAGGTTAGCCTTGGTGACGAAGATTTCATCGTGCCTGAAGAGCCCGCCGAGCAGGAACGCTTTAAGCTTCAGCTAATTGCCACTACAAGAAGCCAGCAAAAGAAGCAGCAGCAGCTTCAAGCTGATCAAGATCTGCTCAATGAAAGATGGACTGATGTCCTGGCAGCCGAGGTATGGCCTCGAGCGCCCAACCAAAAGCTACCCAAAGCGCAAACTATTGCCACAGTTTGATGACGAGGTGCTGGAACCCATCCTACCAAGGTACAGTACGGCTGACCGACCACCACGTGGCCGGGACAAAGCCGCACCTCAAGCCGAATACCAGCCCACACTATCTCGCCGAACAAACAAAAATACAATAGCTCGGGGATATACACATGACTTGTGACGCGATATGGAAAAGAGAGCAGGTCAGACAAGATCAATATACGGATCACGGGGGCGTGCCTCGACGCACAATGATGGCCATCTGACTGAATATGGCAAACACAACCACGCCCGGGCCAAAACCGCAGACGAGCCCCATCCGAGCTACGTCACGACTTGGCCCGATATAGAGGGGCCGCATACCCCCTTTGCTTCACTAACGAAGTAATGGGACATGATTTCCCAGAAGGGTTTAAACCCGTAAACATCGAATCATACAACCGCACAACAGACCCCGCGGTGTGGATCAAGGATTTCCTTCTCCACATTCATATGGCTCGCGGCGATGATCTTCATGCCATCAAATACCTCCCGCTCAAACTCAAGGGACCAGCTATATACTGGTTAAACAGTCTGCCCGAAAACTCCATTGGCAGCTGGGAGGAATTGGAGGGCGCCTTCCTTGACAATTTCCAAGGCACATATGTCCGACCTCCGGATGCTGATGACCTAATTCATATAATCCAACAGCCCGGAGAGTTAGCCAGGAAATTCTGGACTCGATTCCTAACTAAAAAGAACCAGATTGTCGATTGTCCGGAAGCCGAAGGCCTAGCGGCCTTTAAGCATAGCATCCGCGACGAATGGCTGGCCAGACACCTCGGCTAGGAAAAACCGAGGTCCATGTCAGCCCTTCCGGCACTCATGACCCGCTTCTGTGTGGGCGAAGACAGCTGGCTAGCCCGTAGCAACAACAATACAAGCGAATCTGGCACTTCTAAAGCCAGAAACAGCAATGGCAAGCCCCGACGCAATAGACATAAGCATCGAAACAACGGTGATAGCACCGAAAACACGGCAGTCAACGCCGAATTCAGTGGCTCCAAGTCCGGTCAGTGGAAGACGCCATTTAAGAGAAACAATCCGGGCCCGTCCAGTCTGGACCGCATACTCGATCGGCCCTGCCTAATCCATGGCACTCATGACAAACTAGCCAATCATACCAACAGAGAATGTTGGGTTTTCAAACAGGCCGGCAAGTTAAATGCCAAGAATAAGGAGAAAGGGTCACAAAGCGGTGACGATGACGAGGAGCCCCGACCGCCGAACACATGGGGACAAAAGAAATTTCCCCCCAAGTCAAAACAGTGAACATGATATATGCCACCCATATCCCCAAGAAGGAGCGCAAGTGTGCACTCAGGGACTTCTACGCGATGGAGCCAGTCGCCCCAAAGTTCAACCCATGGTCCTCCTGTCTGATCACCTTCGATCGAAGGGACCATCCGACTAGTATCCGTCATGGCTGTTCAGCCGCATTGGTCCTTGACCCAATTATCGACGAATTCCACCTCACGCGAGTCCTCATGGATGGTGGCAGCAGCCTGAACCTGCTCTATTAGGATACAGTGCGCAAAATGGGTATCGATCCCTCAAGATCAAGCCCCAAAAAACCACCTTTAAAGGTGTTATACCAGGTCTAGAGGCCTGTTGTATGGGATCAATCACACAGGAAGTGGTCTTCAGATCCCCGGATAATTTCCAAAGCGAAGAGTTAATCTTCGATATCATCCCTTTCCGCAATGGCTATCATGCACTGCTCAGACGAACCGCATTCACCAAATTCAATGCAGTTTTGCACTACACCTACCTCAAGCTCAAGATGCCCGGACCACGCGGTGTAATAATAGTCAATGGAAATACGGAGCGCTCCCTCCATACTGAAGAGCACACCACGGCCCTTGCAGCAGAAGTACAAAATAGCCTTTTTAGGTAGAACCTCAATTCAGCAGTAAAGCCCCCGGACAACGTCAAGAGAGTCCGAACTACTCTGCGGCAGGACAGTCCAGCTCGTCCAGAGCTTGACTAGCAATCCGACCTCCATCCCAGTCCCGTTTAAGCGGTGACATTTGTGCCGCGCGTACATAACTGCGCACTCAAAATACCATGGGCACGGACGGAGGCATAGCTAGACCGCGGTCCACAATGCGGCTCAACCGCCCTGGATCCACATACCTTCACTTTTTATCTTTCTTTCAAGTTCTTCTCTTCTTGAGGCTTTTCTGATAACCAGATCATCGGACCCATCACGGGACGGATACACCAAGGAGGCAAGGAGCTTTGACGTGCAAGGGAATACCTAGGTGGTCTCTGCTAACGATCGCTATACCTGTTTTACATACCTGTACGCAGCTCGCTCTTGGTCATGACATGTTAAATAGCCTTACTCGCTTATCCCATTACTTGTACAAGTATGCCTCGACGTATTAATCAAATTACAATGGAAAATAATTTGTAGCGTCAGCTTATTACTTGATCTTTTCCTTGTCTTTTTATTTTTTATCAATTGAATCCGTACACTATGGTACGTACTAATTTGCCAGGGGCTTCATTACACTCGCAATACGGCAATCAAGTCCGAACACTTTTACAGTGCAGTTCGGCACCCCAAACTTATAGCATTATATGCATCGGCTCCGAATCATGTCTTCGGTCAATAGTTGGGTTGCCCGGCTCTTGTGCTTACTACCTCACATTCCGCTATATCGGCTAGGGTAGTAAAGGGAGAACTACTGCCATTGTGTCCTGGTTCTTCCGGACGAGCACCTCAGTAGAGAAAGCCAAAAACTAACTGTCATGATGCGGCGAGAGCTGGTCAGCTGTTCGAGAGGTTTTCAAATCCTTAGAGATTTTTCTGCTTTATGCGAGGAATCGGTTTTCATACGATTAGGCGTGTATAGCGCCCCAACTTCGGTCTTCCAAATACCAGGGGCTTCATCAAAATTTTCATTGTCAAACTCCTATGGCTAAGTGAGGGTGATAAAGCCATATAGTCCGATTGCCTTGTTCGTTGCGTTAAACACCTCCTTTAAGGACCAAAATTTGGAGTAAAGAGTGTTTATATTTATCCCGAACACCCCCATACTATCTACGTGGTGGTAGAAGCCGATGACTGGCAGCTCTTAGATTTTCATAAACGGCCGCACAGGAGATAAAAATTTAAAGTAACAAGCATTATATTACATAACAAACTTGTTTCATATTATAGGACAAGATAACATGAATGTTTTCATGGGAATATAACATCCCTCGCACATTGCTCCGTCGCAAGGCGGGATCCCTCTAGGACACTTTCAAAATATAGCTCAGGTTGGCGGTGCTCCTTGCCCTTAGGCGGCCCCTCGGTGATCAGCTTCGTGGCGTCCATCTTCGCCCAGTGCATCTTCGCATGGGCAAAGGCCATCCGCGCACCTTCAATTGCAGACCGATCTCTTGATGACTTCGAGCCGCGGGCAGGCACTGACAAGCCGCTTCATGAGTCCGAAGTAGCTGTTGGGCATGGGCTCGGTAGGCCATAGCCAGAATATTAAGTCCTTCATGGCTAGTTCGGCTGCTTTATACAACTTGAACAGTTGTTTCAGCTGGTCGCTAAATGGCACTGGAAGTTCTGGTCCAAGGTATTGAGACCAGAACAGCTTCTCCGTAGAGATCCCTTCTCCGGCTCGGTAAAATTGTGCAGCATCTGATATGCTGCGCGGCAGATCCGTAAACACCCCTGGAGAGCTCCAAATCCATGTAACTAACAGGAATGTTTCCTTCACATATCTGCTTTGCATAATGAAAGCCTTACCCGCTGTAATTTTCTTGGCCGCCTGGATCTCCTAGAGGGCACCCTATGCTTCGGCTTGGGCGTCTAGTGCGCTCTGGTGCGCCTTGGCAAGTTCAGACTCTTGAGTCTTAAAATCGCGCTCCAAGGACCCATACTTCTTGACGGTGTCCTGGAGCTCTTGCTGGACCTCGCTAACCCGGGCCTCGTGCTTCTCGCAAACGACGTGTTCCTTGGCCGCTTTGTCCTCAGCCCCGGCCAATGCTTTCTTGATGGCCGCTACTTCGGTAGTGGCCCCTAACAAGTTCATGACACGTTCGTCAGCATGAATCATTCATCATTCCCAAATATATGCACAGGTTAAACACATACCTTTGCTTTCCTCAAGCTGCTTCTGCACGAGGCCGATTTTCTACTCGGCCCGCTCCAGATTCTGCTTCAATCCGGAGACTTCTGCAGTGTGAGCAGTGGCAGCCAGCAGCGACGCCTGCTTGTTCACATAGACATATTAAGTTAGACTCCTGTGAAAATTATTTTGATCCTCTGTTCGGCTTTTCTTTCTGAACACCGAACAGAGCATCAGGCGCTACTGTCTATATTTTGACATTCTTTTACAATTACTTACCTCAAAGCCTGTTAGAAGGCTAGTGCATGCTTCGGTCAGTCCACTTTTGGCAGACTGGACCTTCTCAATCATCGTGCTCATAAGAGTATGGTGTTCTTCCACAATGGAAGCGCCTTGTAGCGCTTCCAGCAATCTATCCGGTGCCTCTGGATGGACAGAGGTCACCGGTGGAGTTGGCTCACCTCCCTCGTTCAAAAGAGGCGGCCTGCCTGAATCCGGAGCCGCTTGGGTCTCCGGAGCTGTATGCGGCTGGGGGCCAAATTGGATACGGCCCCCATCATCGGTGTCCATGGGGGTTTGCACCCCCACGTGTCCGGAATCCTGGGCTTCATCCTTTGGCACCACCAGGACGGCCTCCTGAGCTTCTCCCAGGCCTTGGATCCTTCGATACAACACCTCGGTGTTGTCCGCGGCCTTGGGAGAGGAGGCCGTCGGAAGGGATGTGGTGTTCATTGCCGACGGGTCTAGCGACCCCTCTGAAGAGGAGGACAGCATGATGTTGGACTGGGCTAGGCTGCAAGTGCATGATCCAGCACATTAAAAACAATAGAGTAAAAAATGCTGGATATATTACTGTGTCCGGACACTTACAAGCTGGCTAGGAACTTGGCCCTGGGCTCCCACTCCGCGCCGCTGTTGGTGACCGCTGCGGAGTTGTCCGGAAGGGAAGTTTTCCCCTTCTTGGATGCCTCGGCCTCCCCATGTGTGGAGGCCTTCCTCTTCTTTCTCCCCCCAGTAGGGGGGTGAAGGATTTCTTCTTCCTCCTCCTCTTCCTCGTTGTCTTCGGTAGAGGAGTGCATCTCGGAGTCTTCGGACATCATGTCCGAAGTGCCCTTGCGACGGAGACCACTTCTGGTCCCCAGGCCCTTCTTTTTGGCCTTCTTCTCCGCCACCTCATAAGGCACCGGAAACAACATCTTCGTCAGAAGAGGCATTTGTGGATCTTCGGGCAGCGAAGCCGGACAGTTAATCTGCTCCGCTACCTCTATCCAGGCCCGAAAAATTGTTAAGGAGGTTTGGTTTCCTCCCTCAGATATACCAGTAAAGGATATACCTAGAAAACATGAAAGAACTTACCGGATTAGCCCGACGTTTAGAGCTAAGACCGCGATCCTCGATTGTTGGCAGTGGTACCTCGCCGGCCTTGAAGAGCACCTTCCAGATGTCTTCGTGTGTCGTGCCCAAGAACTCTAGCAGCGTCTCGGTGATGTAGAACCACCCCAATTGCCACCCCTTTACCGTCTCCACAAATGAGCCTTCGGGCTAGGTGACATTTGGCATCTTGCCCACCATGGCGCCTCCGCACTCCGCTTGTTGGTCGCTCACCACCTTTGGCTTCACGGTGAAGGCCTTCAGCCGTAGGCCAAAGTGAGGTGGGATGCGGTGGAAGGCCTCGCACATGACAATAATTGCCAAGATGTTGAGGATGGAGTTGGGGGCCAAGTCATGGAAGTCAAGCCCATAGTAAAACATCTGTCCGTGGACGAATGGGTGAAGGGGGGAATCCCAGCCCGCGGACGAAATGGGTGAGAAACACCACCCTCTCCTGTGGCTCCGGGGTGGGGACGATCTGTCCTTTGGCTGGAAGTCGATGAGCGATATCCTTGGCCAGGTACCCGGCCACCCAGAGCTTCTTGATGTCTTCCTTCTTGAAGGAGGAGGCCATCCACTTGCCTCCAGCTCCGGATCCGGACATGATTGGAGTGCTTTTTGGGTGGAGAAAGCTAGAGCTTGGGCGCTGGAGCTCAAGAATGGATGGCAGAGGAAGGAGAAGGCATGGGTGAACAAGGATGGATCCTTATCCCCTTATAAAGGCAGTATAAAAGTTATGCGCCTCCCTGATCGCCTTAAAATCGCCTATTCCCCAAGCACCGTGCAGATGGCGCGGTTGGGTTACCCATCCCCATATTGATGAGAATCCCGTGATAAGGGGACATGATCTCTGCTTCGACAAGACGTGCCAGTGAAACCGCACCTCGAAATATGGAGCGGCAGGCTAAAAACGGTTCGAATAATGACCGGGCAGTGGCGTGATGTCATGCTACAAAAAAGTTGTCAGCGGATTGGACTCGTGAAATGTTATACTCTCTATGGTTGTATGTGGTGTTTGTTTTGCAGAGCCGGACACAATCCTTGTGTTAGGAATTTATTTGGAAGTATTCAGAGAAGGAACCCGCCTTGCAATGCCGAAGACAATCTGCGCGCCGGACTCATCATCATTGAAGCCTGGTTCAGGGGCTACTGAGGGAGTCCTGGACTAAGGGTTCCTCGGACAGCCAGACTATATACTTTGGTCGGACTGTTAAGCTATGAAGATACAAGATGAAGACTTCGTCCTGTGTCCAGATGGGACTCTCCTTGGCATGGAAGGCAAGTTTGGCGATTCGGATATATAGATTCCTTTCTCTGTAACCGACGTTGTACGGTGTCTATATAAACCGGAGGGTTTAGACTTCTAGGGTTTAGTCACAACAATCATATCCTCATAGGCTAGACTTCTAGGGTTTAGCCATTATGATCTTTTAATACTCATATTCATCAAGATCAATCAAGCAAGAAGTAGGGTATTACCTCCATAGAGAGGGCCCAAACCTGGGTAAACATCATGTCCCCTGCCTTCTATTACCATTAGCCTTAGACACATAGTTCGGGACCCCCTACCAGAGATCCGACGGTTTTGACACCGACACCGATGAAGCGAGAGGACGTGATGCGAGGCTCTTGGCCCGTCGCCGTGGATGAGAAACGTCCATCTCTAGCAGTGGATGACGTGGTCTTGGTAGGCGCTCCGGCATGGTGGAGGACAGTGGCGATGGATGTGGTGGAGGACGGTGGCGATGGATGGGGTGGAGGACGGCAGCGATGGATGGGGTGGCGGACGGAGGCTGGTGTGGGGATGGTGTTCTAGCGCGAGCGGTGTATGAATGGGAAAATGGAGGGAGAGGTACAGGGAACCATGTTTTTGGGACGCACCTATCTGGAATATGGGAAGGGTACAAACTTAGCCCCCGTTTAAAATTTGGACGTCTCGTCGGTTGGGGATAGGACGGTAATCTCGCATCTCACCAATATTTGCCCAGAGCGATTTCAGGTGAGGAGAGGGTGGTTGGTGCCTGTGGTTGGCGCCCACGGTGTATGAATGGGGCTGATAGGTAGGGCGGTTGTGTCACGTCTGAGTGAAGTTACAAACCTGCCCCTATTGAAAATATTTGCCTACATCGATTTCGGTCGAGTCGAGTTTGTTTTGCCGCCCACCGTGTATGAATGGGGAAATGGAGGGAGAAACAGAGGTCTTTCGGACGAGCTTGAATCAAATATGTTTTGCCGCCCATGTTTTGCGCCCACCGTGTCGGAATGGGCTCAGAGGCGGTTGTGTCACATCTAACTAAAGTTACTAACCTACCCCTATTTAGAGCAGTGGAAATCGGGCTGATGGATTGTCCGTGTAATGGGTAGACAGTAATTTCCATCTCCCAAACACTTGGCTTCGGGCATCTGACGTGGGAGTGGACATTTTGCCACTTCTTTCAAATTTTGTGACAATAAGCATCCACGTTTACCCTGGCAACTAAATTCGAATCCATTTTGTATTCCCATATGAATCTTTATAAATCATTCTATGTGTTTTTATATATCTTCAAAAGGACGACAAAGATGTATTCCACTGTCATATATGAATATGGTTTACAAATGTCGGTACTCAAATTCAGAAGCTATAATGCAGTTTAGGGTGAATTCGAATATTTGGAACACTTCATGTCCAACTCAAATGTCACACGCAGCATAATGTGTACTCCCATTTAGATATTTACACAAGCGATGTATCAATATTCATATACCGAGTCAATTAACCAAGAATGTATAGAACTAACAGACATATAAACACTTATAGAGTATATGGATCAATAATATCAACTAACATACATAAGCCAGGCCGTTGTAATTTTTTTTGCTACAACAGGATCCTTTTTTTAGCCAAGGCACTACAACATCTTGGCCCTTTCCGATGCGTGCCACTTATGGTCCATCTATACTACTATTATTGCTGAATGCACATTTATCCCGATTGGCATATTTGTAGGTCTGGCACAACAATCAAAATGAAATGTCTCCGAGTCTTATCAATTAATACATACTTGTGCTCAAATAAAATTACAAACCAAAAAACAAAAAACAATTATTACATGATCTCTAAAACAAATGGTTTGATTGATTACATGAATAAACAACACAAAGGTTATTCAACGATGGAAAGAACATTTCACCTATGATTTGCCAAGTGGGAATTTAATTTCCTTTTTTGCCTTTAGGACCTTAACAATGTGGTCAGTGTTAGATTGCTTCATTTTGAAATCCACCAAATATTTAATGGTTGTCTTGAGTACTGCTTGTGATTGTGATGTTTGCTTCCTCAACATGTCAACTTCATTAGCAGTTGGCAATTCGTAATGCACGATTGGGTCGGTGCCACTGCTATGGGATGATACAACATCCATGGGGACCTCACTCTTTGATCTTGGGCTAACCTATTTTGCCATTAAAGTTCCGATTGGATTCAGAAAAGTTGAAGTTAGCAAAATATCTCAATTGGGAGTTATAACAGCAAACCAGCTAAACAAACAAGGAATTAAAGAGTTTCAATTGGATGCTGAGAAGTAGTTATTAGCATCATTGTAACCCGTTACTGCAATAGCAAAGCAGTTAAACAAACAAGTAGCTATTTAAGTTCAGGCAAATAGGTAATTCTTAACAATAAGTATCAAACACATAGATAGGCGCAGTCTATAATAGGATTAACAGGTTGTGGCATTCTGTAATCAGTAGCAAACTAAATTAAGCTGAGCAACTTAATTGAACAATTTTGCAATAAGTGGCTAACTAAAATTCCGAGAAGCAGGTCACTGAACTTATGCTAGTTCTTTGTACAAGCACACTGCAACTTCTTTTTCGCTTACAAGGTTGTACGAAGGAGTCCATGGCATCAATTGCTTGGATATGCAGTCCCAATACATCTTTCTTTCCACATGCATTGGTAAGTCGAATGGTTGATCTGGTAAGATGGTGAGTCCTTGTTATGTTATATGAGGACGTGTAGTCAGACTAGTTGTAGCCACACACACCACACTGGCTTTTACTGTATATTTCATGCGATTACTTTTGGCATGTCGAGATCTAAGTAATCTACAATAGGATGAAAAGACTGGCATCCTTCACATTATTGGCGAACTCAGTTCATAGAAACAAGTAATCAACCATTCTGTGGATAAATCAAAAGCGCCACTGGAATATTTTTCACTACCCCAATCATACATGCCAAAAGGGGCGACGCCACCATAGGGGCTGGTATGGGCGGCTGCCTCGGGTGGCTGGAAAGTGTGCACCTAGTTTGAGTCATCCAGGTTGGCCGAGGCTAGTTTTGTTCGTCCCAACGCATGAGCAGGCAATGTAAAAAATGAAGAAAAATGTTTCAATTTGGATGGGCCAATAAAACAAGTGCACGGCATGCCCTATAGCAGGCTCGCGGCCCAAACGAGTGATGGAGTCATGTACCTAGGGTAGGGTCATAGACCTGATCTAAGTACCCTGCTCAAGGACACCCTTAGAAGAGATCACCTTCCAGTCGACCTACGAGGAACCAACTCGACGGACTTGAAGCACTCGACCATGAAGACTCACTCGACCACCAGAAGGTCAAGGAGCACTCTGTACTGCAACGGTCTGTAATTAAGTAGACTTTATGGTAGTTAAGACACTTTATGTGGGGCGTTACCAGTAACGCCCCAGACTTAATGTACTTTAAACCCTTCATTACGTGGGCTGGCAGGGGTCCTGGCGCACTCTATATAAGCCACTCCCCTCCACAGGCAGAAGGGCTCGCACCCCTGTAACTCATATACACGTAATCCACTCGACCGCCTCCGGGCTCCGAGACGTAGGGCTGTTACTTCCTCCGAGAAGGGCCTGAACTCGTACATCTCTTGTGTTTACAACCTCTCCATAGCTAGGACCTTGCCTCTCCATACCTACCCCCCACTTTACTGTCAGACTTAGAACCACGACAGTTGGCGCCCACCGTGGGGCAGGTGTTTTAGCGATTTTGTGGAGAAGTTGCGATTCTTCCGAGTACTTTCATCATGGTGGCTGCTGGAGTTTTGGTCGAGGGCCACGAGATCCATCTCGGTGCTCTCACCTTCATCGCCGACGACTCCGCTTGGCTCCAGGAGGCTCCACTCGACGTTGATGCGCTCCCCGTCCGCGGTGCGACGCATTTTCGTGCATGTGTTCGCGGCGTTCTGCTGCGACAACCGTCGACCCCGTATCGGTCGACTCCCCTATCGACCACCCTCCCGGTCTCCCGCCAGCGCAAGCGCTCTGGTCGGTCGAGGCTTCAGCGGTGGGTGAGACACGCGGTGGCTCGCCAGACGGCCACCACCCAAGTTGCGGCAATCGAGCCCGACGAATCTCTCTACGGCCTGTTAGATCTGTCGACTGGCTCCGTAGAGACTGCATCCGAATGCGATAGCAGTGATCCGGCGGCGGAAATCCTGATGGTCAACGGACCTCGCAGTCCCCCTGGCTTCGCCCATGAGGGTGGGGCAGGCGGCGGAGACGACCCCGCACGAGACCACGAAGAGTACCAGCCCGAGCCACTCGACACTCTGCAAAGAGAGGAACTTCGCCGCAGGAACATGGATGCCCTGCATACTCCCGTCGCAGGAGAAACCCCCGATGCTCGCGCCTTGGAGGAGGCACGTTTGGCCAATTTGGCCGAACGCGCTCGTCTGGAGAATCTTCAGCGAGCACTCGACGAGCGCGCGCGCCAACGAGTTCCCGACGCCAATTGACGTCAACTCTTCCCGCCGACTCAGGTATATCGAACCCCAATCCAGAATTTAGCAGCTGCGACCCGTATAGCAGAATCCATCCAGCCCTCTCAGTCGGAAGCTGGCAGAGGCTTAATAAAGATCAGGTATTTGCTCTGGGCAGCAGGGGACCAGAATTCAGCCGTGTCGCAGTCGCACAACAAAATTCACAGTCAATCCGTCGCTGCGAATACGGTTCAGTCGGCTCACAGTCCCAGATTGCCTCCGCGGTGTGAAGGGCGCGAGAATCGGCGAGACCAGTACGGAGACCGACATGACCGAGATGATAGGCGTCGAGTGCCCACTTCCCCTCCGAGGGGTGGGTCTTACGCTCCTCGGCAGCAAGATGACAGGCGTCAGCTCAGTGTAGGGCGAAGAGCTCCAGTCGACCCCAGGGAACCAGGCTTCAACGCGCGATCCATTATCGTGCAAGGCTTGGTCGACCGAAACAGAGCCCATCGGGGTGGGCCCGACAGAGATGCGCCCACAAGCAGTCGAGTGCATGTTTCTGGTCCAGAATGTTTCAGCAGGGCTATCAGAGCCGTAGTGATCCCTCCCAATTTCAGGTTGGCAACAGGAGTCAGCAAGTTCACTGGTGAGTCTAAGCCTGAAACTTGGCTTGAGGACTACCGAGTGGCAGTTCAGATTGGTGGTGGGAATGACGAGGTGGCCATGAAGTATTTGCCCCTCATGTTGGAAGGTTCTGCCAGAGCGTGGTTGAATCAGTTACCTCCTAGCAGCATTTACACTTGGGAAGATCTGTCCCGAGTGTTCGTCAGAACATTTGAACGAACTTGCAAGCGACCGGCTGGATTGACAGAGCTGCAAGTCTGTGTACAAAAGACGAATGAGACTCTCAGAGAGTATATTCAGAGATGGATCACTTTGCACCATACCGTGGAGAACGTGTCTGACCATCAGGCAGTTTGCGCCTTCAAGGATGGTGTCAAGAACAGAGAATTGAGTCTGAAATTTGGTCGAACTGGAGATATGACCCTGAGTCGGATGATGGAGATTGCTACCAAGTATGCCAACGGCAAAGAGGAAGACCGACTCCGAAGCGGCAAGTACAAGCCGAGTCAGTCGGAGAAGGGAAACACCAGTCGGAAACAGAAGCAGAAGGCTGAACCGGCAGCTCCTGGAGAGGCTCTGGCCGTGACTCAGGGAAAGTTTAAAGGGAAACCAAAAGGATCCTGGAACCCTAAGAAGGTGAAGGATAAAGAAGGGAACGACGTGATGGATATGCCGTGTCACATCCACACGAAGAAAGATGAAGAGGGCAATATCATTTACCCGAAGCATACCACTCGCCAATGTCGACTCCTGATCCAGCAGTTTCAAGGAAAACAGTCTAAGGACAAGGAAAAGGAGTCGAACAAGGCCGAAGACAAGGAGGACAGTGAGGAAGCATACCCGCATGTCAACTCCACTCTGATGATCTTCGCGGATGTGGAAAGCAAGAGCCGACTGAAGGTCATTAATCATGAGGTGAACATGGTTGCCCCAGCAAAACCAAGTTATCTGAGATGGTCCCAAACACCCATCACATTCGACCAATCTGATCACCCGACTCATATTGCCACCCCTGGGAGGCAAGCTTTGGTGGTCGATCCAGTTGTCGAAGGCACTCGACTGACAAAAGTGTTGATGGACGGTGGTAGTGGGCTGAACTTGTTGTATGCAGACACACTGAAAGGAATGGGCATTCCGATGTCCCGACTGAGCACCAGTAACATGAGCTTCCATGGAGTTATACCAGGGAAGAAAGCCGAGTCACTCGGCCAAATAGCTCTGGACGTGGTGTTTGGTGATTCAAAACATTTTCGCAAGGAGAAGTTGACGTTTGAGGTCGTGGATTTTCAGAGTGCGTACCACGCCATTTTAGGGAGGCCAGCTTATGCACGGTTCATGGCTCGACCATGTTACGTGTACCTCAAACTGAAGATGCCCGGCCCCAAAGGAGTGATCACTGTCACCGGTGATAGGAAAAAGGCAGAAGAGTGCTTTCAGAAGGGCTCAAAGATTGCCGATTCCCAGGTGACAGCGGTCGAGTTTGAAGAATATAAACAAAGCGCAGATCCGAGTGATTTGCTGCGATCCAAGAAGCACGCCACAAAATCTGCATTTCAGTCGTCCGGTGAGACGAAGCCTGTCCACATTCACCCGACCGATCCCAATGCAGCCCCGACCCACATCTCCACAACACTCGACCCGAAATAGGAAGAAGCGCTCATCCAGTTCCTCCGTGAGAACTGGGACATTTTTGCATGGAAGCCAGCTGACATGCTAGGTGTTTCCAGGGGACTAGCTGAGCATCGCCTTAGAGTCGACTCATCAGCAAAACCAGTGAAAGAGCATCTTCGGCGGTCCGCCGTCCAGAAGAGACAGGCTATTGGTGAGGAAGTGGCTCAACTGTTGGCGGCAGGATTTATCCGAGAGATATACCACTCCGAGTGGCTCGCAAATGTCGTCATGGTTCCTAAGAAGGACAAATCGCTACGAATGTGCATTGATTTCAAGCACATCAACCGGGCTTGCCCGAAATATCATTTTCCCGTCCCTCGCATTGATCAAATTGTTGCCTCGACCGCGGGGTGCGAGAGATTGTCTTTTCTAGACGCCTATTCCGGGTACCATCAGATCCGTCTGTATGGACCCGATGAGATAAAAACAGCTTTCATCACTCCATTCGGGTGCTTCTGCTATATCACCATGCCATTCGGCCTCAAGAATGCCGGAGCCACGTTTATGCGAATGATTCAGAAGTGTCTGCTCACTCAAATCAGTCGGAATGTGGAAGCGTATATGGATGATATCGTCGTCAAGTCACGAAAAGGTTCCGACCTGCTCACTGACCTCACCGAAACATTTGCCAACCTCAGAAGGTATGATATCAAGCTCAATCCATCAAAGTGCACATTCGGAGTTCCTGGTGGCAAGTTACTCAGTTTTCTCGTTTCCGAGCGAGGGATCGATGCTAATCCAGAAAAGATTGGCACTATTCTCCGAATGAAACGCCCTGTGCGAGTGCACGATGTCCAGAAGCTTACTGGATGCTTGGCCGCATTAAGTCGATTCATCTCACGGCTCGGTGAAAAGGCATTGCCTCTTTACCGACTGATGAAGAAGGCAGACAAGTTCGAGTAGACTCCAGAAGCTGATGCAGCATTTGCCGAGCTAAAAGCTCTGCTCTCCACCCAGCCGGTGCTTGCTGCTCCAATCAGCAAAGAGCCTCTGTTGCTTTATATCGCAGCCACAGGACAAGTCGTCAGTACAGTGCTTACGGTCGAGCGGGAAGAAGAAGGAAAAGCCTTCAAAGTTCAGCGCCCAGTGTATTATTTGTCTGAAGTCTTGACTCCATCCAAGCAGAGATACCCCCATTATTAGAAGCTTGTGTATGGAATATACATGACCACGAAGAAGGTTGCTCATTATTTCTCTGATCATTCTATCACAGTCGTCAGCGACGCTCCACTTTCAGAGATTTTGCACAACAGAGATGCAACTGGTCGAGTGGCGAAATGGGCGATTGAACTTCTTCCCCTTGATATCAAGTTTGAGGCAAAGAAAGCCATTAAGTCCATGGCAATAGCAGATTTCCTCGCCGAGTGGATTGAACAACAGCAGCCGACTGAAATTCACTCGGAGCATTGGACCATGTTCTTTGATGGCTCTAAAATGCTGAATGGTTCCGGTGCTGGGGTGGTCTTGGTTTCCCCCAGAGGAGATAAGCTTAGATATGTGCTCCAGATTCACTTTGATTCCTCCAACAATGAGGCAGAGTATGAGGCCCTCTTATATGGATTACGCATGGCCATTTCACTCGGCGTCCGTCGCCTGATGGTCTATGGTGATTCAGATTTAGTGGTCAACCAAGTGATGAAGGAGTGGGACGTGAGAAGCCCAGCCATGACTGGATACTGCAATGCAGTGAGGAAGCTGGAAAAGAAGTTTGAGGGGTTAGAGCTTCATCATATACCCCGACTGAAAAATCAAGCATCCGATGATCTGGCAAAGATAGGTTCCAAGAGAGAAACCATTCCGAGTGGTGTGTTCTTGGAGCACATTCATACTCCGTCAGTTAAGGAAGACCCTTTCACTGAAGAAACTCCGCAGCCCAAGAGTACCACGGATCTGACTGAGGTAGAAGTCCCAGCAGTGGTCGACTTGGTTATGGAGATCTTGGTAGTCACACCTGACTGGACAATTCCATATATCGCATACATCCTGAGAAAAGAGCTCCCAGAGGATGAGGAAGAGGCTCGACAGATCGTCCATCGATCCAAGGCCTTTACCGTTATCAAAGGACAGTTGTATAGAGAGAGCGCGACTGGAGTTGGTCAAAAGTGCATAACGCCAGACAAAGGTCGAATCATTCTCAATGATATCCACTCGGGGACCTGTGGTCATCATGCGTCCTCTCGGACCATCGTGGCCAAAGCATACCGAGCCGGATTTTACTGGCCAAAGGCGAATGAGATGGCAAAGGAAATAGTGGACAAGTGCGAAGGATGTCAGTTCTACTCCAATATGTCACACAAGCCTGCGTCAGCTCTGAAGACCATTCCACTCGTCTGGCCTTTCGCAGTATGGGGGTTGGACATGGTCGGTCCCTTGAGAACAGTTCGAAGTGGCTTCACGCATGTACTGGTGGCGGTCGACAAGTTCACCAAGTGGATTGAGGCTAAACCAATCAAGAACCTTGACGCCGGTACTGCTGTTAGCTTCATCAGGGAACTGATATTCAGATATGGAGTCCCGCACAACATCATTACAGATAATGGGTCGAACTTTGACTCGGAGGAATTCAGGGATTTCTACAACTCTCAAGGCACACGAGTCGACTACGCTTCGGTCGCCCATCCGCAGTTGAATGGACAAGCAGAGCGAGCCAATGGCCTGATTCTCAAAGGATTGAAACCCTGACTGATGCGTGATCTCAAGCATGCGGCTGGAGCGTGGGTCGACGAACTTCCTTCGGTGCTTTGGGGACTACGGACCACACCTAATCGGTCGACCGGAAGAACTCCATTCTTCTTGGTCTACGGAGCTGAAGCAGTCTTGCCAAGTGATCTTCTCCACAATGCTCCTCGAGTTGAACTCTACAACGAAGCAGAAGCTGAACAAGCGCGGCAGGACGCAGTCGACCTTTTAGAGGAAGAAAGGGAGATGGCTCTGATCCGATCGACCATCTACCAACAAGACTTGCGTCGTTTCCACGCCAGAAATGTGAGGGGTCGAGCCTTCCAGGAAGGGGATTTAGTTCTCCGAGTGGATCAGCAGAAACAACACAAGCTTGCTCCTTCTTGGGAAGGACCCTTCATCGTCACCAAAGTTCTCCACAACGGGGCGTACCGTCTTTACAACGTTGAACATAATATCGACGAGCCCCAAGCTTGGAACACGGAACTACTTCGCCCATTTTACACTTAAGTTTATCACTCGGATGAGTTGTAATAAAGTACTTCTGTAGTTCATGGATTACAAAATAATAGTGCCATAATTTCTCCATAAATTTTGTCACTTTTTATTTACCCAATAAAATTTTCCCCTCAGTGGGTGACTTAGCCGCGAATCCGTTTCGCCTAAGTTTGTAAAAAAGTCCTTACCGAGTGGTGAGCCAGACTCCCACTCGGAGGCTTAGCTGCGAATCCGTTTCGCCTAAGTTTAAACAAAATCCTACCGAGTGGTAAGCCAGACTTCCACTCGTAGGCTTAGCTGCAGTCCAAGTACTCGCCTAAGTTATAAAAATCCTACCGAGTGGTAAGCCAGACTTCCACTCGGGGGCTTAGCTACAGCCCAGCGCTCGCCTAAGTTATAGAAATCCTACCGAGTGGTAAGCCAGACTTCCACTCGGGGGCTTAGCTGCAGCCCAGCGCTCGCCTAAGTTATAAAAATCCTACCGAATGGCGAGCCAGACTCCCACTCGGGGGGCTTAGCTGCAGTTTAAACACTAGCCTAAGCACAATGTGCGCTCGCAAGGAGGACGGGGTGCAGGTCGACTGCGACCCTCTCCTCTGAGCTACGCCACAAATACAACGTACGCTCGCAAGGAGGACGAGGTGCAGGTCGACTGTGACACTCTCCTCTGAGCTACGCCATAAGTACAATGTGCGCTCGCAAGGAGAACGAGGTGCAGGTCGACTGCAACCCTCTCCTCTGAGCTACGCCATAAGTACAATGTGCGCTCGCAAGGAGGACTAGGTGCAGGTCGACTGCGACCCTCTCCTCTGAGCTACGCCATAAGTACGACGTGCGGTTGTAAGGAGGACGAGGTGCAGGTCGACTACGACCCTCTCCTCTGAGCTTCGTCACAAGTACAACGTGAAAATCCTACCGAGTGAACAGCAAACCTCTCACTCGGTGGCTTAGCTGCAGCCCAGTGCTCACCTAAGATATGAAAATCCTACCGAGTGAAGAGCAAACCTCTCACTCGGGGGCTTAGCTGCAGCCCAGTGCTCGCCTAAGATATGAAAATCCTACCGAGTGAAGAGAAAACCTCTCACTCGGGGGCTTAGCTGCAGCCCAGTGCTCGCCTAAGATATAAAAATCCTACCGAGTGAAGAGCAAACCTCTCACTCGGGGGCTTAGCTGCAGCCCAGTGCTCGCCTAAGATATGAAAATCCTACCGAGTGAAGAGCAAACCTCTCACTCGGGGGCTTAGCTGCAGCCCAGTGCTCGCCTAAGATATAAAAATCCTACCGAGTGAAGGACAAACCCCTCACTCGGGGGCTTAGCTGCAGCCTAGTGCTTGCCTAAGTTACAGAAATCCTGCCAAGTGAAGGGCAAACCCCTCACTCGGGGGCTTAGCTGCAGCCCAGCGCTCGCCTAAGGGAATTAAGGAACAAGTCGACTGCAGTGAGCGTCTTGCTTTGAACCTGCAAAAGACATTTCGAGCCAAACGCAGTCATATTCAAACATCAAATCCAAGTTCAGATCGATACCTAAAGGAACCGAAAGTGCTCAGGCGCTAAGCCTGTTAAGGTTTATCGGTTACAAATTCACTCGGCATACCGAGGCAAATTTAAAGTGTCGAGCTTAAAGAAGTTTTTTACCCCTCCTGTGGAGGGCTGGAAGGTGCAACGAACTCATCAAGATCAATTCCGTCTGCGATCCGAGTGGCAGCAGCAATGAAGGTTTCCATGAAGGATCTGAAGTCGTGTTTCTTGGTGTTGGCCACCCGGAGAGCCGCCAGCTTGTCTTCTCGCGTATCTTTGCAGTGGACTCGGGCCAGACACAGAGCAACATCTGCACCGCACTGAGCTGAAGATTTTTTCCACTCCTGCACTCGACCAGGGACCGTGTTCAGGCGAGCCATCAGCGACTCGAGGTCGTTCTGGAGTGTCTCCCTGGGCCAGAGCGTTGAGTCGATGCGAGAAGTGGCAACCTTCAGCCTCGCAAGATAGTCCACGACAGCTGCAACACGGGACTCCAGTCGGAAAACATTCATGGCAACTTCATCGTTCACCGGAGAATTGACGGGGTCAAGGTTTGGTTCCAGCCGGCTAGTCTCTTCTTCAAAGTTTTGACAAAATTCTACAAGGACAATCACCGAGTCAAGGCAATGGTCGAATGGAAAGATCACAGCTGAAAATGATTGTCGAGTGTAAAGGGTTACCTTCAAGCATAAGGAACAACTTCTTGGCAAGACCACTCAGGAAGGCCTCCAGATCATTTTTCTTCCCAGTCAACTGGCTGACTTTGTCGGTCAGGGCAGCTTTGTCAGTTTTCAGTCGACTGACTTCCTTGTTGGCAATCCCAAGAGCAGCTTTCAGATTAGTATTTTCTTCTTCGAGCTTGGTGACTGAAGCTAACTTCTCGTCAGCAAGCTTGGTCTTCTCAGCTAGCTCAAGGTCTTTTTTCTTCTGGGCCTCCTTCACCTTTCCTGCAAGTTACAACAAGGTCAAATTTTGAAACAAATGAAGGGAAAAGGGAGTTGTCGAGGTCTCACCGAACATACCTTTGGTCTCCTCCTTCGCCTTCGTCAGATTCTCCTGAACCAGCTTCAGATCCAGTTCGAGCTGAATGTGCTTGTGCTCCAGCTTGGTATAACAAGCCGCAAGGTCACAAGATTTCTGCGAAGAACCAATCGACAAAATATCAAAAATAATTCACTTCCGAGTGGATAAGAGAAAATCATGCGTTTCTAAGACTACAACCGAATACAAACATTCGACCGTAGTCTCGGGGACTACACCCAGTGGGTGCACTCAGCGTGCCCCCACTAGTTCTATTAAAGACAGAGTCGACCAGTCGACCCTAAAAAAATGCTCAAGACATATTCTTCAGACTGTAATCAACTGCAAGCAGTCGACCACAGTCTTGGGGACTACACCCAGTGGGTGCACTCAGCGTGCCCCCACCGGTTTGGGAAATCCATTCGCCATAGTCGAATGACGGAAAGACTGAACTTATAAAGCCTAAGGCCGACTGCCAGCAGTCGACCTTAGCCTTGGGGACTACACCCAGTGGGTGCACTCAGCGTGCCCCCGCTAACACGGAGTTTCAGTCGACACACCCAGTGGGTGATCGCTACAGATTCTGGAAAGAAAAGCTTTTTGATAGCATATCCTAACAGAACAAGCGATCCGACTGACCTGTACATTGCTTTGAAGAGCAGAACTGGCATCGTAAGCTGCCTGGCTCGCATCCCGGATAGCCTTCACCTGCTCCATCATGATCCCCGCCTGGCGTATCGCCTCCTTTGCGGCACTAGCTTGGTCCTCTGGGACGTGGTGCGTCGTGAAGAGGGAAGGTTGTGCGGCACTCGACGAAGCAGGGAGAGCACTCGTCAGTGGAACTGCGAAGGACACGGTGTGTCGAGTTGTGTTCTCCTCCTCCGCGACCAGAGTCTCGGGCGCCGTCACATCCTGGGCCACCCTGCCGGCAGATGCTTTCCTGCTCCTTCTGTGCTTCAGCGGTTCCTCATCGTCATCATCATCAGGAAGAGTGATAACGACATTGGATGGAGCTACAGAAAAGAATCAGAATTAGAGATCATGAGTCAGTCGACTAAAAACGGAATTAAGAGTATAGTACCAGGGTTTGAGGTTGCTGCGTCCTCCATCTCATGGTCGTCAGCATTGCCTGAGGTCTCAGAAGTAGCAGCACTGCAGTTCCAAAGAATCAGTCGGCTAACTCAAATGTCAACCAGAGATAAAGCTTGCACAAAACAAGAAAACTTAAGCAGCAGGTTTACCCTGATATGGTGGGGATGGACACCTTCATCTTTGGTAGGAGCTTGGTCGGCTTTGACGGGGCCACCTTGGATTGCTTCGGCGCCTTTTCAGTCGGCGCCGGAGAAGTGGTCCGAGGGCATTTGGTCGACTGCGCGATAGTCGCAACCCCCTTGCCACGTTCAGTCGCAGGGTCATGGGCAAGTTTCGACCGCCTTTCCGAGCGCGGTGGAGCAACCTCCTCCTCCTCCTCTTCTTCGTCCTCCTCATCGTCATCATCATCATCGTCATCCTCAGCGGCATCCGAGTCCCACTCCTCCTAGCTCTCGCCCCCGCTCGCTTCTCCCTCTTCAGTCGGAGCCTTTGCTCCATTGGGCATCGAGTACAGCTCGGTGAGGGCCTGATAGACATCAAGACAAAGATCAATCGACCGATTTGCGGAGAAAACAGAATTAAATATGACAAGAATACAAGGGAAGGTAGAGCGGACATACCTTGTCTGGAACGCTGTGATGGTCGAGTGAAAGAATCCTTCTGGCTCCACGGGGGTTATCCTTGTTCCCAGTGACCGCGGCCACCCACCTTTCCACAATGGCATCGTCGACTACTTTCGGGTGGATCCGAGTCTCATCTTCAGTTCCGCAATACAACCACATGCAATGGCTCCGGAACTGAAGAGGCTGGATACGCCGCCTAAGGAAAACTTCCAAGAGATCCATACCAGTTACTCCATCTCGAACCAGCTGAACTACACGCTCCATCAGCATCTTCACGTCGGCTTTCTCCTCCGGAATCACCTTCAGTGAAGAAGGTTTGTTCACTCGGTCCATGGTAAACTGAGGGAGTCCACTCGACTGCCCCAGCGTCGACTCGTTCTGGCAGTAGAACCAGGTCGACTGCCAGCCTCTGACTGACTCGGGAAATGACATGGCTGGGAAGGTGCTCTTGTTTCTCATCTGGATCCCCAGACCACCACACATCTGCACAACTTGGGTCTTTTCGTCGCCCGGGTTCACCTTCTTCACGGTCTGAGAGCGACACGTGGATATGTGCTTGAACAAGCCCAGTGCGGTCGACAGCCCAGAAAATTCTCACACATGGACACAAACGCGGCAAAATAGGCGATAGAATTCGGGGTGAAGTGGTGGAGTTGTGCTCCAAAAAAGTTCAAAAAACCACGGAAGAAGACGCTCGGTGGCAAAGAAAATCCGCGGTCGACATGGGTAGCCAGAAGCACGCACTCACCCTCTTCCGGCTGGGGCTGCCATTCTTTCCCCGGAAGCCTTGCAGCTCTGTGGGGGATCAGACCGTCGTTGGCCATGTCGAGGAGATCTTTCTCCGTGATAGTCGACCGGATCCAATCTCCCTGGACCCAGCCGTGCGGCAGACGGGATCTGGACGAAGACCCGCCGCGGCTGGTGGATCTCCCCTTCGCCTTCTCCGCTGCAGACGCCTTCTTCGCGCGTTCCAGCGTCGCCGTCTTCTCTTTCACCATGGCTGCCGGCGAGACGCACGAGGAGAAGTTGTGCAGAGGCGAGAGCGGACGCGTTGGGCGGAGACGAGGAGAGCAGAGAGGGAATGCAGAGGTACCGTTCAAAAACCCTCACCGGGCGCATTTATAAGATCCCTTCCGAGTGGATGACAGGTGGGCCCGGTCGATCTAATCACATCCCGAAACAGTCGCTCAGACGTGATACGTGGCAAAAAAGGCAGCGCGAGAATCGAGGCGTCCATGCCCTATCCCATCCGAACGCCGCGGTCCGCCCCCTTCGCGCGCTTCCCCAAATTTCATATCCCGCGGAATCCGCAAATGGCAGATTGGTCTATCAGACGCGGGATTTCCTGCGATCCGTCGCTCGGAAATTGTCAAAGTCCAAAAGATCACTCGACGAAAGAAAAAGAATGGATCGAGTCGATTGAAGAAAAGTTGCTCGTTATCAATGAAGAGATTCTTGGTCCAAAACAATGCATGGCCAGTATGCAAAAGCCAATCGGAAACAACATCAACTCCTTCCTCACTCAAGCCTGAATCCATTCGGGGGCTAATGATGGAGTCATGTACCTAGGGTAGGGTCATAGACCTGATCTAAGTACCCTGCTCAAGGACACCCTTAGAAGAGATCACCTTCCAGTCGACCTACGAGGAACCCACTCGACGGACTTGAAGGACTCGACCATGAAGACTCACTCGACCACCAGAAGGTCAAGGAGCACTCTGTACTACAACGGTCTGTAATTAAGTAGACTTTATGGTAGTTAAGACACTTTATGTGGGGCGTTACCAGTAACGCCCCAGACTTAAGGTACTTTAAACCCTTCATTACGTGGGCTGGCAGGGGTCCTGGCGCACTCTATATAAGCCACCCCCCTCCACAGGCAGAAGGGTTCGCACCCCTGTAACTCATATACACATAATCCACTCGACCGCCTCCGGGCTCCGAGACGTAGGGCTTTTACTTCCTCCGAGAAGGGCCTGAACTCGTACATCTCTTGTGTTTACAACCTCTCCATAGCTAGGACCTTGCCTCTCCGTACCTACCCCCCACTTTACTGTCAGACTTAGAACCACGACAACGAGCGCCTCCCATATCAATCGACAGCAAGAAAAGTCCCAATTCATTTGCTCCAGCCTCCAGTCTGGTTTGCTCCTAACCTAGACGCCGCTGGACAGACCAACACAGCACTTCCTTGCGCCCTCATTGGAGGGCGGTCACCGGGCTTCAAGCGAACGGAAGGACAAGAAGATGAAGATCCAACCCTGGGTGTAGCCTGCGTGGGAGGCAGCGGCGGCAGCACGGGCATGGCATCGAGCGTGTGCAAACCGACAGTCGCAGCTTGCAAGTGTAGCATGCACAACGAGCAGGTACATCACATACCTGATTATATCTAATTCAACTCTTCAATTTCTGGCCAATAGTTAAACCTGACGGTGTTGTAAAACTGCTTGTATGTAGGGAATCTATGAGAAAATGAAACCAATTTCTACTTATTTTATAACTCCCCCAATCAATACTGAACTGAGTGAATCTGATGTATCTAATCAACTTTCCGGTGCAAACATACAAGCTCATGTTCTTCTTGAGCCTGAAGTGTCTAATGAACAGACTGCTAATGAAGGATTTGATGCAAACATTTTACATGCTACTGGTGATGAACATATAGTGTCTAATGAGGGATCTAATGCAAGCATTTTGCAAGCTCCCATTGAAGGATTTAGTGTCTAATGATGATCTGCTATGCTGAGAGAGACATAGAGATTTGCAGGCATTAATGACAAGCAAATTACAGTGCATTTTCATGGCTTGAGGAAACGTCGAGGCCATCTACCAGAAAGTCCTTGTATCATGACAACATATCATAAATACTTTTCTAATCTGTTGTTTGAAATTATTGGCATACTTGTGCAGGATAAATATATTGATATGCAGTTTGCACACTGGTTATAGGTGCAATTACACTTCGATATTTTCAGCCAGAGAACGAATAATTCAAGCAGGTACAGACCATGTTTGTAGTCCTTGTACACCATGTTCCATTTTGTGTTTTTTGGTGCTTGCATCATTTAGTGTTTATAATCTGAACTACTTTGGATCATTAGCTGGTTTTCAAAGTGCATGTAGCTTCGCATTTCTCAAGTTATGTTAATTTCCGGAGTGCAAGTGCCTTCATATTTTTTAAGTTAAATGTTTGCCCCTGGTAACTTGAATTCGTGGATCCACCATTGGTACGAATTAAATGAAATGCAGGGTCTTACGCTAGCTCGTTGTACAGGCTCACTGCAGCTCTGCTTGCGCTTGGGATGTTCCATGTACAAGTCCATGTTACCACTTGCTTGGATGTGTAGGCCTTGTGCTCCTTGCATCCCCCTCTAGATTTTTGACACAGCGAATGGTTGATCAAATAAGAGGAATCAACCTTGCTGTTTTACCGGAGGACATATACTTACAAGGTTATACGGGTGTGTAGGATGTGTACCAGATCCCGTAGCGCCGTCATGCTTCGCTAAAAAATGGATTTGCTTGTTTTAGATGATATCTCCAGAAGAAATAAGAGTTAAAGTCAGAGTTGCATAGGCATGTAAGCTAAGAGAGCAGTGAAAGGATATCCAAACATCATCAGAATAGTGCACAAGGGAGTGATGTGTGGATACCTAGTTCGGGCCGGCGTTTGGGCATGCTCGCCTAGCTAGAGTGCGGGTCACTTCAAAGCCGTTGAGGGTGATGCGCTAGCGTTGGCTGGCCGCGCACGGATGCAGATCTTGAGTGGCAGCAGAGCGCTATGATGCAGTGGACGAGACCGTTGGTGAAGCCCCCAACGGTCTCGGGGGGCGGAGGTGTGACGATGTGCTCAGTAGCCCCGGTGAGCTGGGAGACGGCGTCGGTGAAGCGCACCTGATGCGGTGGAAGTCGGTGTCTGTGAGGCATGCCGGTTGCGGCGGCCGACATTGTCGATGGACCACTCGGTGCGGTGGACGAGGGCGTAGATGAGGTAGCTCCGGTGCGGTGGTGAAGCGCGACCGTCGTCTTCATCGTTGTCGTCCGGCACAGAGGTGGGGAAGGAGATGAGACGAGGGGTGATTCTAACTTTGCTTGGGTTGGCGGTGAATTAGGGATTTGAGCAATCTGGGCACGGAAGGGGACGGTGGAGAAGGGAGATTTTCAGGGCTAGAATTGGGCCCGCCAAATATTTCAATTCGAAACGTGGAAGAACGAACTTTTTTTGTCGTCGTCCTTTTTTTGGGGGGGCGGGGGAGGGGGTGGGTCGCTGGGTGCTACACGTCTGTCCGACACAGGCGACAACCACGACACGACCCTGGTCTACCTGGTGCGCCTACATTTGAGAATGCAAACGAATCCTCTTTCATTTGCAAACGAATCTGTATGTATTACCATGCCCGTGTTTTCCTTGCAATAATTAGTCATTTGAAACAAGATACTCCCTCCGTTGACTTTTGTAAGTCGTTTCACACAACTTAAAATGAACTATTTTGCACATTGTCTGAAATGCCTTCAAGATCTTATAAAAGTGAACAGAGGAAGTACTATAAATTAATTAATGAGGAGTTATTTGAAAAAAAAATCGAAACGGTATCCACAGTATCCACGCTAACGTGGATTAGAGTGTGTGTCACATAATTAGTTTTTTTAATTAGAGTGTGTGTCATGTAGCGATCTCCAATTCTAACATGAATTTTGCATTTCACTGTATCCATGCTACTTTTTTAATACAAATTCATATGTATATTATGAACATCATGGTAGTGAGAAAACTTTTGGATAGATTCAAACATATGACATACAAAATAGCACAACAAATCGAGTCAATGTCAACTTTTCGAAACCTAGTATGGCACGAATTCGAAATAATTACCCATATGCATGGTCCTCAGTTCAAATCTTACAATGTACACTGAATTGAAACATCGATATTAAGTCTTGTACTATCTACATTCAAATGTTGTTTTTAGCCCCCCCCCCCCCCCCACACACACACACACATGCTACATACTTCCTGTATTGATCAACCTTCCTCTCCTAACCACCTTAGAAGCTATCAGTTTCTCTCCATGTCTCGATTTCTAACTCTCTCAACTACACAACCCGCTTTTTCCACTCCGTTACCAAATGTATTTACCTCACACACCCGCCATTGCACCCTATGCCGAGCTCTCTCTCTCTCCTTCTCCCTCTCACCCTCTCATGCTAAATACATGCATTTCCTATCTAGACCCCCAACCTCTTGTGTGCATACACGCAAGTTGTCTATCTAGGTCACTCCCTCGAGACTGTCTCACTCTTTCTTCCGCATGGCGGGCCACACTCGCTCAATCTCGCTCTCTTTATCTGATTCTTGTTTAACCTTGTTTTCTTTCACACACAAATGATATATCTCCCTGTTCGGGCCTCGATCGACACACTCTATACTCTCTCATGCAGATTGTCTATCTAGGTCAGTCCATCCAAGCCGCCCCCACTTTTTCGACCTCATGGCGAGCCATGCTCGCTCAATCTCTCCCTCTCTCTATCTCTCTCTCTCTCTCTCTCTCTCTCTCCCTATCTCTCACTCTTTGTATGTCTCAATTGACCTCGCTCTTTCTCGGACAAAAACCGATATATCACCATGTTTGAGCCCAATTCGACCTATTCACATTGTATACTCTCTCAGGCACATTGTCTATCTAGGTCACTCTCTCCAACCCGTCTCACTCTTTCGATCGCACGACGCCCCTATGTGACCGATTGACCTTGCTTCCTCCCACACACAAAATATATCTACACGTCTATTACTGGATCATCTCTCAAGCTCTATCTTACAGCCCTCACCCTTGCCAAAAGCTCAATCGGACAATATCTCTCCAGAGCATATATATGTCGGACCACACTCACTTTGTCTCTGTATCTATATGTCTCTCGATTGACCTCGCTTTCTCACACTGTATCTTCCACGCATTGAAGCTACCACTCCATCCCTCGCAAAACCGGAGCTATTTACATTGCGAGGGGCACTCCAACCTTGGATTAATTTGTGTAGGCATTTATTCCGGTCGGTTTAAATTATATTTTCGTAGCATTCGGCCCACAACTACTCCAAACACCGTTGCAACCCCCGCAACTCCCCTAGTTGATTTCCCTCTGGCTCGGTCATTGCTCTCTCGCATGTCCTTTCTCGCCTTCAACATCTCACCATGGTATTATTGCAAAAAAAACTCTATCGTTCTCTTTAATTATTATAAATAAGCTACAAAACTACACACCGATAGTCCACTTGGAACGGAACAAATTTCGACCCACAAATTCAAGTGCTACAAACTACACACTGAGGGGCCCACATGTCATGAAACAAATTTGGACCCATATACAAATTAAAAAAATAAAGGACGAGGATCGAACATGCGACCCGGGCCTTCAAACCGCACGTCAATAGGCAACATACGTAGAACAGCAATGTTTGTTGTACCCCCCCTTTGTTCACATAATGTTTTTATATTACCATAGCCTATTTAATGGATAACATGTAATATTATTTTTAGTACATTAGTGGGACCGGCTCGTTAGTACTATTCGCCTTCACTTACTGGTGGGTTCCATGTGTGCTCTCTCTCTCTCTCTCCTCCCCTTCTGCGTTTAGACGCATGGGCAAACATGAAGAACTCACGGGCGATGTTGCCATTGACCATATCTGGACGCGTTCACAAGTTACGGCACCAGTTTCATGTACTAGTAGTACTAGTCAGTGTGTACGTGCAATGCACGTTAATTTGGAAGTATATTAAGTGCATGCGGATATTAAGTAGGATATTATTTGCCTGTTATTATGTGATTAGCACTATTTTGGAATTAAATTAACTGCACTCTAAACATGCTGAGCGCTCGACATTGAAGCAGTCTAGGTCGTTGGATAACAAGGAATACATGTGGCTTGATGACGTTTTATATTTAAATTGATACGGCTCTAGCAGAACATTCAATCGATCAAACCATAGATTTCATTTAGTCTGACTTCGACTTTAAATTATACGACGATCGATCTAAAATAAATGGAAATGATAAACATTCAGATTTTAAGCATGGAAATCCGAACGTTCTTCATGGCAAATTTAGATTACGCGGCGGCGGGGGGGGGGGCGTCTTGCGGTGGGAAGCGGCTTCTCTGCCGTGCTCTGTGTGTCGTCGGGCCACTGATCGACTGTGACGGCGGCGTCCTGCGCCGTTGTTAGCGTACTCCTGGATGTTGGCCTAGCTTCAAGGAAGGCCAAAATGTTCTGGACTTTAGAGCGAGTCAACTGGAGGGAGGAGGCGACTGGCATTGGTGCAAGGAAGTGGTCAACGGCGGCCATCCATGCCGCTGAGAGGGGCACTGGCACCCGCGCGGGGACAGGTGCTGTCAACGGCGCGGCAGAGACATTCGTGTGCATGGGCATCGGCACGGGCGCGCACGTCAGTGCACGCGCAGGCACATGCGCTAGAAGGTGCACGGGCACCAGCACAGGCATGTGCGTTAGTGCACGCGTAGGCGAATGCGCTAGTAGGTGCACGGGTGCGTGAAAGTCGGCGGGGACCTCGTGGAACCCCATGGCATCAAGCTCGGCAACAATGTGCGGCTCCCAGCTCATCAATGCCACGGGAATGGGCGATGGCGCAGTCGGGGCGACGGGAGCCAGAATGGGAGTGGGGACAGTCGCGGCGTCTTCCCGCAATGCCAGTTCAAGCTCGTCCCAAAGCGCCTTATGTTCTTGAGACTCTGGCTGGGTGTCTTCCTCAGCAAATAGGAAGACTAAGGGCAGACCATCGTGATGCGGCATGGCGTACGTATAGGTCAGGCTGGTTGGAGGTAGACGACAAGAGAATCGGAGAGGAAGAAAGAAGACTGTAGCGATACCGGGTAGTGCAGGGTTGATTTTAAACTGCGGCATCGGCGACATTAAAAGTGGGAGCAGTTGGGACGAAGGTGGGCGGCGGAGCCTGGTCAAACGGCTCGCCTCCCGGTGAGCCTGCACAGCAGTCTGCTCGCATGCCTCCCTGTCAGCCGGCGCAGCGGTCTTCTCGCACGCCTCCCATCGACTCACATGCTTGCTCGGACGGTACCTGCCGATGAGAAGTTGGACTCGTGGCAGCATGTAAACGCCCACGGTTTGAATAGTGAAAGCGTTCGCCTTATCGTGACAGGTCTTTGTTCCAAAATACCTTGGCTCTTCATTTGTGCAACTTGTCATAAGCAGAATACAAAGTAACATTTGTGTCATATCATACGACCATGCTCAGTTTCAAGAATTTGTGGTCACATTTGGATTTTCTGAAATTTAAGATCCAGGATTAGAAACAATATCATAACCTGCATCATGCAATAAATTTTCAAGGCATACATCTGTCCTGTTGTATTTCTTAAGAAAGGATTTGGTCAAACATTTTTCTTAGTTAGACTTCAGACAAGTTATATATGCAGAGTAAAAGGATAATCCCTCCGTACCAGTGCATTGCCTGATATATTAACTCAAGTACTAGGCACGAACAAATGAGCTCAATTCTGTGCTCATCCTGGTGTAGTAGTAGTAGCAGTACTAGCCAATGCAGTTGACGGGTGACCTTGGCGAGCGACGACCGAGGGAATTGAACCATGCTCGGCACGGTAGGTAACGTTGTCTAGTTACTAAAGCATCCCTCCGTTGTTCATCGGTAGTAGTCATTATGGACCGGGGACATGAGGGGATTTTCCTAGAGCTGGAATTCTGGCCGCCAGATATTTTGACTTGAAACGCTGAGGATCGACTAGTTGGGGTTGCCTAATGTGCATACCACGCACGCCATCAGAAGGACACGATCCCGTTTTTTTATTTTTTTATTTTTTTAGGATCAACACGAGCCAAGGTCTGGCTGGTACGTCGTTGGGTCCTACCATTCGAGAATACGAAAGGAACCTTTTAAATTGCCGAACGAATCTATGTGTATTACAATGCCCGTATTTTCCTTGCAAATACTAATCTGAACGTGGTAATTGATTTATGACGAGTTGTTGAATTAGAGTGAGTTTGTGATATAGTGATCCCAACGTGGATTTCACATTTCATGGTATCCCTAGTAAGTATTTCAATGCAAATTCAAATTTAAAAGATGAACAATATGGAGGTGAGGAAACTTTGTATGTATCAAGCATATGACCACACACACACACACGCACGCACGCACACAGAGACATAGAGAGATACACACATGAACACAACAACAGTCCAATAAGTATAGTGCATCTATTTTCCAAACCATGCATGTATGACACGAATTCAAAAATACTCCTTCTGTTCCTAAATATTAGTCTTTTAGATATTTAAACAAGTGACTACATACGGAGCAAAATGAGTGAATCTACACTCTAAAATATGTCTATATACATCTGTATGTGCTAGTCCATTTGAAATCTCTAAAAAGACTAATATTTAGGAACGAAGGGAGTAAAATGTAAGACATGCATGGTCCTCAATTCAATATTTAAAATGAACATGAAAGTAAAACATGAATATTAAGTCTAGTACTACAGTACATGCAAATGTTGTGTTTAGGCAGAGCTATGATCGTTGGGGGTCAACCCCTCGACCTTAGATAAAATTGTGAAGCTCTGTTTAGGGTTGTTTAGATTATATTTGTCCCCACCCTCCCAACCACCGATTGGTTTTGCACCCCCACCCCTCCTCCCTGGGAGAATATCATGTGCCCCCATACCTTAGATGCTATATGCCGATATGAGTTGCTTGGAGCTTGTAGATCTAAGATATAGTAGCTCACATGGTTTCTTAATATTTTTACAGGAAACCTTGATGAGTTTGAGAATTGCACACAATTTGTACAAAAAATACTTAGATGCCCTTGGATCCCATATCCAACGACCTCGAAGCTCGTATTACCGTAGCATCTAAGATGAAGGAGGACATCATATTCTCCTGTATGTAAGAATATCATGTGCTACCACACCTTAGATGCTTTGGTGATACAAGCTCTTCGGAGCCATTGGATTTGTGACCCAACACCTCCTCGGTGGTTCGAATGGTTTTTTGCAAAAAATCCCCCAAAGAGTTCGGCCACTGCTTACAAGCACAAAGACTGCTCAGATGCCATTGGATCTCAAATCAAACTACCTCGAAGCTTGTATCACTGTAGCATCCAAGATACGAGAGCAACTTATGTTTTCTCGCATGGGAGAATATGAGGTGCTCCTGCACCGTAGATTCTATGGTGATACGAGTTCACGGAGATCTAACAGCCCACAGTAGGAGGTTTGAATGTTTTTGCAATATACGGCTGAGAGAGTTTGGGAATTGCGCAGAAAGTACAAGTACTACGCATGTGCCATCTGATCACTGATCATACGACCTAGATGCTCATATCAAATTAGCGGGTAATTAAGCTACGGGGAGCACCTAATATGAGCAACGGGGAGCCGTTGGATCCAAGATGCAGCGGCACACACGAGGCCTGAATGTTTTATTTGCAAAAAAACCTTTGGAGAGTTTGGAAATTGCGCATAATTACAAAGACTACTCCCAAGCCATTGGATCTCACTTCCAACGGTGTAAAAACTCGTATCACCATGGCATGTAAGCTGCAGGGTGGATGTGATATTCTATGCCGCTGTCATTTTTGTTCGTAAACTTGCAAAATACCTCGTGCCATTACTTGTCTAACCGTGCAAAGTGTTTGTTCAAAAAAACCAGCCTACACTGAAATATCGGAACAACACATGGGGGTCCCGCTTGTCATTAATCAAATTGGACCTAAAACTAACAAATCTGAAAGACGAGATTCGAACTGGCAACCTGGACTACAAAGCGTAAGTCGATAGCCTGAAACAACAACGGTTGTTTGCTTTGTCCCATAACTTGATTTTGTACAGTATTACATTGAGTAGGGTAGAGGGAGTGCCTCGTCAACACGTGCATGACCGTTGACTCACTTACTGGTGGGTCCCAGGTCTGCGATCTCTATCTTCTCTCCATCATCTAAACTTTGCCTGGGCACACACGAAGAGTGGCGCTAGCTTGCCGTGGTGTTATTACAACTAATAAACTTGGAAAATAGAAGAATCGCCTAGAACAAGAGACGTTGTGGTTGGTCGAGACGGAGCTAACCACACCTATCCTCCATGCCACGTTAGCATGATGAAGCTGTGTGGCTATGTTTTCAACTGACTGGTTGGGTCCCAAGGATGAACCATAGGTACTACGTCTGATACAGTATATTTTTACACGCACATTTTTCCTCCGTGCCGAGACGTGGCACACCCTACCGCGCGGTTTTGGGGTCCTCCCTGGTGGTGTACGCATATATTCTTCCTAACGTGGGACGCCCTACCGCGCATTTTCTAGGTCCTCCTCAGTCGTAGCGCCAAAGCAAGTAAATGAGTCGTCAAATCACGAAAGAGCACCTTTCCCGCCGAGTACATGAGTGAAGCACGGTGGCTAGCTAGTTGGGCTAGTTCGACCAATTAGCAAGGCCGCCGCCACATTTGTTTTTTCACCCTTTTTTTATCTACTTGCCGGCAGGTAAATTGAAATATCCACCGTGGCGTTGCTCTGGTGTTTGGGTGCGGCAGGATTTATAATTTTTTGATTGACGGGAGCAGGTGCGACAGGATTTTTAATTTTTTGTTTGACGGGAGCAGGCGCAGCAGCAATTACTCACGATGACTCCGCCTGTAAAACCCACTACTCCCTGATATGAGAAGTCATCGACTGGTATTTTACCATGGTTAAAACCAAAATATTCCCCGCTCCTCGGCTGGCTCCCTCCGCCTTCCCATAGATTGCATTGCTTTTGAGCCATTTCGCCCCCTTTGCTTCCTCTCCCATTGCTTCTACATGGTGCCATGGCGGCGCAGCAGATCACGGAGTCCGAGGTGAGGCGCCTGACACAGGAGCTCTAGGCCAAGGATGCGGAGCTAGGGGATAAGGACGTGGAGCTCCGTGATCTCAAGGAGGAGAGGAGTGCCATGCTCCTCCATTATGTGCGGGAGTTCACAGAGCTTCAAAAGCGGCAGGCGTCCACAACAAAAATGCTCAAGGCATCGGTGGCGTTGCTGCAGAAAGCGGGAGATACGGTAGGCCGTCAGGGGAGCCGGCTGGAGCGCGAGCGGGCTGATCATGACGAGGTCTAGGATCGCCTTAGCCACTTGGTGAACCAAGTTGCCACACACCTGTTGCGGCTGTGCGATGCCTACCATCGTGCCAGCGCGACCATGCCGGCCGTCGGGCTAAACCCGTTTGACCACCTGGTCGACTTCAACGAGATGCGACTTCCTGACTTGGTCTCCTTCTTCACCTATCTCCGAGGAGCTGAGCCGTCTCCGCGTGATGGTGGGGGCGGAGCTGGACAAGGAGGGGTTGCGGGCTGTCACGCTGTTGCCGGGCGAATCCTTTCAGGGCTCCGTCACCGGAATCCATTCATGCCGTTTGACACCGTCTTTGACGAGCTGGCTCCCATCGACCGGGAGCGGGCTTTGCGGGCGGTTGCACCCTGCATCACCAATGTCGTGCGCCTCGAGAAGTAGAGGGACTTCGGTAGTGTTTAGGCGCCCTCTGCATGGGCATGTCCATGCCTCGACGTAACATGACCTTTGGATCAAACTCAGATGGTGCAAATCAGTCACTGTAGCACAAAGCGTGTGGGTGTGTTTGTTTGCATTCTCATCTCAATATAGTTGTTTCCTCTTCGTGTATTCGTGTTAACCTACTAGTGTGGACTCATGCACCCCTCATGCACTCTACCAAACACCCAAAAGTGGGTCGAGAAGGGAACTTTTTCTCCCATCCCGTGCACCCTTCAGACACCCTGCCTAACACTATTCGTGCTTCATATGGTTCATGTTTCGTGGAGTACTATAGCACCGTACTCTCCATGCGTTGTAGACCTAGTTCTGTTAACATCGATCTCACCGTTCATTCTCGACCGGACAGTCGAAAAAGCAGTACTATGTTACTACATTATAGTTCATATAGTTGACATGCGCACAACATCATTTGTTATCATCATATCTTAGTACACTAGCAACAAGATTATGTAGTACTGACATATGAACCACTGCACATGCCTAGTAGTAGGAGCACTTTGTATGTTCAAGTGCCTGCCATGTTTTGCACTCCTCCGGCGTAAGAGTGGAAACGCTTGTTGTAATCATTTTTTTTTCCAGAAAAACAGTGGACACACTCTACCGTGCGGATCCTCCTCCAGCCATGCACTAAATTACTCACTTTCGCCGACATGTGGGACAGCCAACATCGGGGTCCACCAGCCATGCACTAAATTACTCTGTAGTAGAGTGACGGTAGACTACCCTGATCTTAGCACCGCAGTAATGCCCAATGAGCCGTCAAATCACAAAACCCCCTCCTTTCCAGCAGTAAGTTGGAGGGACGAAGCAACCATCATTTCACTCTTCTCCCTCAGCTTCCTCTCTTGAAGAAAACCCCCACTCGCTTCGCTTCTCCCTCATCTCGTTCCTCATTTCACTCTTCTCTCTCAGCTTCCTCTCTTGGATGGACGCTGGAGCACCGGCCGACGTGATGTTTATGGCTCTGGCCAAAACCGTCGAGTCTCATGGTACAAAGAAGCGCAAGCACCCCGCCGAGACTACAGCAGACAAGCTCAAAGCCATCGCCCTGTCCAAGCCCCCCTCTCCGGGATCCCTCATTAAGCAAGTCCAGGTAATATCTCTTCTTGACGATCTTTTTCTCGATCTTGATCGTGTTTTTTCATCTAACACGCAGTACTAGTACTAGTAATACAACTTTGTGGGTGATCTTGCATGTGATTTTTGTGTGCCAAATGACGGTTCTAAATTCCTCTTTTGACCAAAACATGCGAGAGGTTGACACTGATTTCTTATAGATTACTTTCAACTACTCCCTCTGTCCCAAATTTCTTGTGTTAGATTTGTCCAAATACGGATGTATGTAATACTAAAATGTGACTTGATACATCCGTATCTAGACAAATCTAAGACAAGGATTTTGGGACGGAGAGAGTACTTTATGAACATCAATGCTACCTTTGAAGAGGGTATATTTGCCTTAGTAACTTGTGTTATGGATATTGCAAGTAATCCCTCTGCTCTCATCCTTTGAAGACATGTTCTAGTGTCTTTATTCACTCATTTCTGTGTGTATATGTAGTCATATATGGAGTATAATATCAAAAATCATCTTATATTTCTGAACGGAGGTAGTAATAAAATATGGTTTATGTTTGAATTAGAACCAGGTCCGCAGTGGAGATGAAGTTCTCAAAGTCATGTCGTGTGAACTGGAAGACCTGAGGATGAGTTCTACTCCTAAACTATCCAGCTGTTGTGTCCTTGTTGCCATGTGTCTTGAACTAGTGTTTTCCTGTAGCATTGTTCTTAGGCGTGTTCTCGAGGCTGTACTTGACCACAACAATTTCTTGGTTGTGCCTTCGATTATGAAGGGTGTGGTTCTTGTAAAGCTTCCCAACAAATCTGATGCGGCTTGTCTTCATCATCATGTTTATGAGTGGAAAGACCACTCTGTTAGGTTCTCCAAGGTTGACGAGATGGTGATGGTGCATGTAGACATATCTCACGAAGTCCATGGCCTAGTCAGTTATGCGGGGTTCATCCCATAGGTCGGTGGCAAGAAATAGTCTCAGAGTTTAATTAGTGCAACTTTGGTTGTCTGTAGTAAGTACTATTGTTCAGTACTTGATTTGTGTTTGTGAACCCTGTATTGTTTATTAGTACTACCGCTTTTGGTGTGTGGTCAGTCCTGAGAACGATCTATGTTAATGTCTGTCCACTCAATTCAGTCTGTATATTTTGAAGTATCCAGATCATCTTTTTTGTGAGGACGGTTTATCAATTATGGTTACACTCCAATATCTGTATGCATTGCCGAGTTTATCGCACCCACCAGGATTTCCAGTCCCATGGATGTTTGGTCCATATGATTTTTCATGACCTTTGGACTGTCCTGCTTGTGGGAGTAGGCGGGGCCCCTGCATGCCACCCGTAGTTGGAAGATCAATCTTCTGTTTAGTACTTCAACATAGTGATTTCCTAGTAAGGATTCACTCGTGTCACATCAAGTAAATCTTATTGATTTACTGTCTAAATCTTATTAATTTAATGTCATGTTTTCTTTCTTTTCCTGCAATTTTACGATGCAGGTTTTGCCATGTGACATTCATCACAGAATAAACCGTTTGGTTTGCTCTACGATGGCTATTTTTGCAAGTTTCACTTCTTATGTCGCATCAGTAATGAAGGCACTGTCCATCACTTATATTACTGGAAAAAATTGGATAAGTCTATTGTCTGAGTACAAGCTGAATCCCTATGACGAACTGCAGTTTGGTTTAACAAAAATGCCACAATTAGTCCTTCTCGCGTTTAAAAGAAATGAAGAAAAAACTTGATCACGGTCACGGATCCTAGTCAAGTTAGAAAGTTGATCATAGCAGACCATACACGATCGCCGATGTCTCGCACATCGGTACCACCTTCAGAAGCGGATCGAGCACCGGCAGTTACTCTAGCACTGATAGCGGTAGCAGCTCAGTCTGATCTAGCTGAGGATTGGGCACCGACCACGTCAGGGATCAGGCTGATCTACTGGAGGATCGGGCATCGACACCGGCACCTGCTCCAACACTTGCACTTGCATCTGCTCCGGCCCGTGTAGCAGCAACTGAATGAACAGTTGCACTGGCAATAGACTAGGCTACAGTTCGCACTTCATATACCAAAGTCCTTACAAAAAGCGACATGTCCACCTTCTTGGTAAGCATTGGCTGCCCAAGTGCTTCATCCTTTTTTCTTTCCATGTTGTTTCACATGATTCATTGTGTTGATCCAATTATTTGGGTACGTCTTCTTGTTTGCAAATAGAGAATTCCTAGAGCAACGAGGGAGTCATTCAACAATCCGGGCGACCGCGGCCAAGTTTCTCTTACCATGCGCAACCTTGGTGTGAATGAACCTGCTCAATATAGTGTAAGTACAAAGGATGGTTGCATGATGATTGATGCTAGAGGATGGTCAAGGTTCAAATCTAAATCATATCTTGCGGTAGGGGATGATGTCAAAATCGAACTTTCTCGACAAGGAGAGCTGGTCCAAATCAACTTTGAAATTCTTCAGTAGCAGCACGCAACTGCCGAACTGATCTATCCTCCGAGAGATTTTGATGTAATAATCTGAAATGGTAAAACAAGTGTCCTGTGTGTATAGTAGTACAACAGTATTATTTATCACATGGTATATCGTTGATAGAATTGCAACTCTCATTGCTGGTTAGGAACTGTCGTTCGATTTCATTCCAACACTTGTCGTGCTTTATTCAATTTTGTGTGTCCGCCTTGCGACGGCATCTAAAACTAGCAACATACCAATCTCTTGCAATATGAAAAGCGCTGAGGTAGAACACATGGGCCCCCAAACATGAAGGGTGGGCCTGCGGCCCAAAGTCCAGAACTGTGAGCCTGTCTGAGTATTATATTCTCAGCTGAAACCCCATAATGCCCGTGCGTTGCACGTAACATCAAGATGCATTTGTATGAGTATTTTATCTTGTGAGAGAAAAGGATGAACAAGGGAAGGCCTTATTTGCAAATGTGGAGAGGTGTGTGGGTACCTTTTTGCAAAATTGCCATAGTTTCCTTCCTATCCGTCAGATATAAATCGGACGGCCTATATTGCAGGATGGCAGGCACACCATCATCACCAACTCGTCTATATTGTGTTAAAAACAACTCTATTTTTTATAATTATATATATTATATATATTCCACTTGATTTTTCTTATGTATAAAGTTGTGATATAGAAGATTTGTATATTTCTTTACAGAGGGAGTATCTCTGTCAAAAATATATTTATGTGTAACTAGTTACTCATGTCTTTCTACTTCCTTTCGCTGATATGTGGGGCATCCGGCAATGGGGTCCACGTGCCATATGCACAAATTAGAGTGCACAACTGCATGGTAGACACACCCTGGTCGTAGCACCGCAGTAATGCCCAATGAACCGTCAAATCACAACCCCCCATTCCAGCTTTAGCAGTAAGCTGGACGGACGAAGCGGCAATATTTCACTAGGCCTGAATGACTGAATCCCCTTCTCCCTCATCTGCTAGTTCAGAGAAAAACCCCTCTCGGTGATTGCTTAGGGTTTTCCCATGGAGAACCAGGTACGAATTCTTCATCCATCCCCGATAAATCCAAGTCCCTTGGTCGCGGGTAATCCTAGGATGGCAGCCACCGCCGTTGATGCATTTTTCTTCCTACTAAATCTAGTGTGTTTCATTTGCAGTGCCCAAAGTGCGAGGACCCTACAGGTTTCTACGCCCTCCGCGAGACGCCACACTTGTTCCTTCTCATCCTAACACAGGATTTTAAAACATGCACAGTATGTTCCTACGATCCTCTTTTCTATCCGGGAGGGTGGGGTTTTTTTGAACATGCTGTCGACTAATTTGGAAATTTGGATTGCTATATTTGGATAAAAGGTACTACTAGTACGATGGTCAACACTAACGTGAAGGAGGAAGTTATTTCTATATTTGGATAGGGAATACATTATATTCTCATATTATTTTTCCTGTAGTGCATTATTTGCTCTGCCAGAACACATGTACTCAAGATGCTCGGCCTTGCCATAACTAAATACACTAGTTTAATGGTCACAGTGAAGACAAGCCCTGGATATAAGTTCCAAGTTGGGTTCATGAACCAAGAAGATCACTGCTTTTTTTATGGCCGAACTTGGATAAACTTTCTCAAGTGTCACGAACTGAAAGTTGGCGCACGAATGTTGATGGAAATAGTAGAACCTGGTCTCATCTTCACTGTGATCTTCCACCCCGACGTTGTTCCAATTGTTCATCCATGTTAGTTAGTATCTGGTTCTTGCTTGTTGCCTCGATTACTTCTTAATGTTGGAAATATGCCCTAGAGGCAATAATAAAAGGATTATTATATTTCCTTGTTCATGATAATTGTCTTTTATTCATGCTATATCTGTATTATCCGGAAATCGTAATACACGTGTGAATACATGGACCACAATATGTCCCTAGTGAGCCTCTAGTTGACTAGCTCGTTGATCAACAGATAGTCATGGTTTCCTGGCTATGGACATTGGATGTCGTTGATAACGGGATCACATCATTAGGAGAATGATGTGATGGACAAGACCCAATCCTAAGCATAGCACAAGATTGTGTAGTTCGTTTGCTAGAGCTTTTCCAATGTCAAGTATCTCTTCCTTAGACCATGAGATCGTGTAACTCCCGGATACCATAGGAGTGCTTTGGGTGTATCAAACGTCACAACATAACTGGGTGACTATAAAGGTGCACTATAGGTATCTCCGAAAGTGTCTGTTGGGTTGACACGGATCGAGACTGGGATTTGTCACTCTGTATGATGGAGAGGTATCTCTGGGCCCACTCGGTAATGCATCATCATATTGAGCTCAAAGTGACCAAGTGGTTGGTCACGGGATCATGCATTACGGTACGAGTAAAGTGACTTGCCGGTAACGAGACTGAACAAGGTATTGGGATACCGACGATCGAGTCTCGGGCAAGTAACGTACCGATTCACAAAGGGAATTGTATACGGGGTTGTTTAATCCTCGAGATCGTGGTTCATCCGATGAAATCATCGAGGAGCATGTGGGAGCCAACATGGGTATCCAGATCCCGCTGTTGGTTATTGCCCGAGAGTCATCTCGGTCATGTCTATGTGTCTCCCGAACCCGTAGGGTCTACACACTTAAGGTTAGGTGACGCTAGGGTTGTATGAATATGAGTATGCAGCATACCGAATGTTGTTCGGAGTCCCGGATGAGATTCCGGACGTCACGAGGAGTTTCGGAATAGTCCGGAGGTAAAGAATTATATATAGGAAGTGGTATTTCGGCCATCGGGAAAGTTTTGGGGTCACCCGGTATTGTACCGGGACCACCGGAAGGGTCCCGGGGGTCCACCAGGTGGGGCCACCCATCCCGGAGGGCCCCATGGGCTGAAGTGGGAGGGCAGCCAGCCCATAGTGGGCTGGTGCGCCCCCCTAGGCCCACCCCCTGCGCTTAGGGTTGAAACCCTAGGGTGGGTGGGGCGCACCACATGCCTTGGGGGGCACTCCACCCCCCTGGCCGCCGCCCCCTTGGGAGATTGAATCTCCCAGGCCGGCGCCCCCCTGGGGGCCTATATAAAGGAGGGCAGGGGGAGGGCAGCCGCACCCTGTGCATTGGCGCCTCCCTCCCCCTGCTACACCTCGTCCTCCTCCCGCAGTAGCTTGGCGAAGCCCTGCCGGAGTTCTGCTGCATCCACCACCACGCCGTCGTGCTGCTGGATCATCATCAACCTCTCCTTTCCCCTTGCTGGATCAAGAAGGATGAGACATCTCTCGTCCTGTACGTGTGTTGAACGCGGAGGTGCTGTCCGTTCAGCACTTGGTCATCGGTGATCTGAATCACGGCGAGTACGACTCCATCATCACCATCCCCTTGAACGCTTCCGCACTCGATCTACAAGTGGTATGTAGATGCAAACTCACTCCCTTGACTCGTTGCTTAGATGAACTCATAGATGGATCTTGGTGAAACCGTAGGAAATTTTTTTAATTTTCTACAACGTTCCCCAATAGTGGCATCATGAGCTAGGTCTATGCGTAGTTCTCTATTGCACGAGTAGAACACAATTTTGTTGTGGGCGTGGATCTTGTCAACTTGCTTGCCACTACTAGTCTTTTCTTGCTTCAGCGGTATTGTGGGATGAAGCGGCCCGGACCAACCTTACACGTACGCTTACGTGAGACCGGTTCCACCGACAGACATGCACTAGTTGAATAAGGTGGCTGGCGGGTGTCTGTCTCTCCCACTTTAGTTGGAGCGGATTCAATGAAAAGGGTCCTTATGAAGGGTAAATAGAAGTTGACAAAATCACGTTGTGGTTATTCGTAGGTAAGAAAACGTTCTTGCTAGAACCCAATTGCAGCCACGTAAAAGATGCAACAACAATTAGAGGACGTCTAACTTGTTTTTGCAGCAATTGTCATGTGATGTGATATGGCCAGAAGTTGTGATGAATGATGAATGATATATTGTGATGTATGAGATCATGTTCTTGTAATAGGAATCACGACTTGCATGTCGATGAGTATGACAACCGGCAGGAGCCATAGGAGTTGTCTTTATTTTTTGTATGACCTGCGTGTCATTGAAGAACGCCATGTAAATTACTTTACTTTATTGCTAAACGCGTTAGCCATAAAAGTAGAAGTAGTCGTTGGCATGACAACTTCATGAAGACACGATGATGGAGATCATGATGATGGAGATCATGGTGTCATGCCGGTGACAAGATGATCATGGAGCCCCGAAGATGGAGATCAATGGAGCTATATGATATTGGCCATATCATGTCACTACTATATAATTGCATGTGATGTTTATTATGTTTATGCATCTTGTTTACTTAGAACGACGATAGTAAATAAGATGATCCCTTACAACAATTTCAAGAAGTGTTCTCCCCTAACTATGCACCGTTGCTAAAGTTCGTCGTTTCGAAGCACCACGTGATGATCGGGTGTGATAGATCCTTACGTTCACATACAACGGGTGTAAGACAGTTTTACACATGCAAAACACTTAGGGTTAACTTGACGAGCCTAGCATGTACAGACATGGCCTCGGAACACAGAGACCGAAAGGTCGAACACGAGTCGTATGGAAGATACGATCAACATGAAGATGTTCACCGACGATGACTAGTCCGTCTCATGTGATGATCGGACATGGCCTAGTCGACTCGGATCGTGTAACACTTAGATGACTAGAGGATGTCTAATCTGAGTGGGAGTTCATTGTGATAATTTGATTAGATGAACTTAATTATCATGAACTTAGTCTAAAACCTTTGCAAATATGTCTTGTAGATCAAATGGCCAACGCTCATGTCAACATGAACTTCATCGCGTTCCTAGAGAAAACCAAGCTGAAAGATGATGGCAGAAACTATACGGACTGGGTCCGGAACCTGAGGATCATCCTCATAGCTACCAGGAAACAATATGTCCTAGAAGGACCGCTAGGTGACGCTCCCGTCCCAGAGAACCAAGACGTTATGAACGCTTGGCAGTCTCGTGCTGATGATGACTCCCTCGTTCAGTGCGGCATGCTTTACAGCTTAGAACCGGGGCTCCAAAAGCGTTTTGAGCATCACGGAGCATATGAGATGTTCGAAGAGTTGAAACTAGTTTTCCAAGCTCATGCCTGGGTCGAGAGATATGATGTCTCCGACAAGTTCTATAGTTGTAAGATGGAGGAAAACAGTTCCGTCAGTGAGCACATACTCAAAATGTCTGGGTTGCACAACCGCCTGTCTCAGCTGAACATTAACCTCCCTGATGAGGCGGCCATTGACAGAATCCTTCAGTCGCTCCCACCAAGCTACAAGAGCTTTGTGATGAACTACAATATGCAGGGGATGGTGAAGACCATTCCTGAAGTATTTTCAATGCTGAATACAGCAAAGGTTGAGATCAAGAAAGAACATCAAGTGTTGATGGTCAATAAGACCACTAAGTTCAAGAAGGACAAGGGCAAGAAGAACTTCAAGAAGGACGGCAAGTATGTTGCCGCGCCCGGTAAGCCAGTTACCGGGAAGAAGTCAAAGAATGGACCCAAGCTTGAGACTGAGTGCTTTTATTGCAAGGGGAAGGGTCACTGGAAGCGGAACTGCCCCAAATACTTAGCGGATAAGAAGGCCGGCAACACCAAAGGTATATTTGATATACATGTAATTGATGTGTACCTTACCAGTACTCGTAGTAACTCCTGGGTATTTGATACCGGTGCCGTTGCTCATATTTGTAACTCACAGCAGGAGCTGCGGAATAAACGGAGACTGGCGAAGGACGAGGTGACGATGCGCGTCGGGAATGGTTCCAGAGTCGATGTGATCGCCGTCGGCACGCTACCTCTACATTTACCTACGGGATTAGTTATAAACCTTAATAATTGTTATTTGGTGCCAAGTTTGAGCATGAACATTGTATCTGGATCTCGTTTAATACGAGATGGCTACTCATTTAAATCCGAGAATAATGGTTGTTCTATTTATATGAGAGATATGTTTTATGGTCATGCCCCTATGGTCAATGGTTTATTCTTAATGAATCTCGAGCGTAATATTACACATATTCATAGTGTGAATGCCAAAAGATGTAAAGTTGATAACGATAGTCCCACATACTTGTGGCACTGCCGCCTTGGTCACATTGGTGTCAAGCGCATGAAGAAGCTCCATGCTGATGGACTTTTAGAGTCTCGCGTTTATGAATCATTTGACACATGTGAACCATGCCTCATGGGCAAAATGACCAAGACTCCATTCTCCGGAACAATGGAGCGAGCAACCAACTTGTTGGAAATCATACATACCGATGTGTGCGGTCCAATGAGCGTTGAGGCTCGCGGAGGATATCGTTATGTTCTCACTCTCACTGATGACTTGAGTAGATATGGGTATGTCTACTTAATGAAACACAAGTCTGAGACCTTTGAAAAGTTCAAGGAATTTTAGAATGAGGTAGAGAATCAACGCGACCGAAAGATAAAGTTCCTACGATCAGATCATGGAGGAGAATACTTAAGTCACGAATTTGGTACACACTTAAGGAAATGTGGAATCGTTTCACAGCTCTCGCCGCCTGGAACACCTCAGCGTAACGGCGAACGTCGTAATCGCACTCTATTGGATATGCTGCGGTCTATGATGTCTCTTACCGATTTACCGCTATCATTTTGGGGATACGCTCTAGAGACAGCTACATTCACTTTAAATAGGGCACCGTCTAAATCCGTTGAGACGACACCGTATGAATTATGGTTTGGGGAGAAACCTAAGCTGTCGTTTCTAAAAGTTTGGGGATGCGATGCTTATGTCAAGAAACTTCAACCTGAAAAGCTCGAACCCAAGTCAAAAAAATGCGTCTTCATAGGATACCCTAAGGAAACCGTTGGGTATACCTTCTACTTAAGATCCGAGGGCAAGATCTTTGTTGCCAAGAACAGATGCTTTCTGGAAAAAGAGTTTCTCTCGAAAGAAGTAAGTGGGAGGAAAGTAGAACTCGATGAAGTACTACCTCTCGAACTGGAAAGTGGTGCAGCGCAGGAAAATGTTCCTGTGATGCCTACACCAACTGAAGAGGAAAATAATGATGATGATCAAGGTACTTCGGATCAAGTTGCTACTGAACTTTGTAGGTCCACAAGGACACGTTCTGCACCAGAGTGGTACGGCAACCCTGTCCTGGAAATCATGTTGTTAGACAACGGTGAACCTTTGAACTATGAAGAAGCGATGGCGGGCCCGGATTCCAACAAATGGCTTGAAGCCATGAAATCCGAGATAGAATCCATGTATGAAAACAAAGTATGGACTTTGACAGACTTGCCCGATGATCGGCGAGCGATAGAAAACAAATGGATTTTTAAGAAGAAGACGGACGCGGATGGAAATGTTACCATCTATAAAGCTCGACTTGTCGCTAAGGGTTATCGACAAGTTCAAGGGATTGCTACGACGAGACTTTCTCTCCCGTAGCGAAGCTGAAGTCCGTCCGAATCATGTTAGCAATTGCCGCATACTATGATTATGAGATATGGCAGATGGACGTCAAAACGGCATTCCTTAACGGACATCTTAAGGAAGAGCTGTATATGATGCAACCGGAAGGTTTTGTCGATCCTAAGAACGCTTACAAAGTATGCAAGCTCCAGCGATCCATTTATGGACTGGTGCAAGCATCTCGGAGTTGGAACATTCGCTTTGATGAGATGATCAAAGCGTTTGGGTTTATGCAGACTTATGGAGAAGCCTGCGTTTACAAGAAAGTGAGTGGGAGCTTTGTAGCATTTCTCATATTATATGTAGATGACATACTCTTGATGGGAAATGATATAGAACTTTTGGACAGCATTAAGGCCTACTTGAATAAATGTTTTTCAATGAAGGACCTTGGAGAAGCTGCTTATATATTAGGCATCAAGATCTATAGAGATAGATCGAGACGCCTCATAGGTATTTCACAAAGCACATACCTTGATAAGATTTTGAAGAAGTTCAAAATGGATCAGTCCAAGAAGGGGTTCTTGCCTGTGTTGCAAGGTGTGAGATTGAGCTCGGCCCAATCCCCGACCATGGCAAAAGATAAAGAAGAGATGAGTGTCATCCCCTATGCTTCAGCTATAGGATCTATTATGTATGCCATGCTGTGTACCAGACCTGATGTAAACCTTGTCGTAAGTTTGGTAGGAAGGTACCAAAGTAATCCTGGCAAGGAACACTGGACAGCAGTCAAGAATATCCTGAAGTACCTGAAAAGGACAAAGGACATGTTTCTCGTTTATGGAGGTGACGAAGAGCTCATCGTAAAGGGTTACGTCGACGCTAGCTTCGACACCGATCTGGATGACTCTAAGTCACATACCGGATACGTGTATATGTTGAATGGTGGAGCAGTGAGCTGGTGCAGGTGCAAGCAGAGCGTCGTGGCGGGATCAACATGTGAAGCGGAGTACATGGCAGCCTCGGAGGCAGCGCATGAAGCAATTTGGGTGAAGGAGTTCATCACCGACCTAGGAGTCATACCCAATGCGTCGGGGCCGATCAAACTCTTCTGTGACAACACTGGAGCTATTGCCCTTGCCAAGGAGCCCAGGTTTCACAAGAAGACCAGGCACATTAAGCGTCACTTCAACTCCATCCGTGAAAATGTTCAAGATGGAGACATAGAAATTTGCAAAGTACATACAGATCTGAATGTCGCAGATCCGTTGACTAAACCTCTCTCGCGAGCAAAACATGATCAACACCAGAACTCTATGGGTGTTCGATTCATCACAATGTAACTAGATTATTGACTCTAGTGCAAGTGGGAGACTGTTGGAAATATGCCCTAGAGGCAATAATAAAAGGATTATTATATTTCCTTGTTCATGATAATTGTCTTTTATTCATGCTATAACTGTATTATCCGGAAATCGTAATACACGTGTGAATACATAGACCACAATATGTCCCTAGTGAGCCTCTAGTTGACTAGCTCGTTGATCAACATATAGTCATGGTTTCCTGGCTATGGACATTGGATGTCGTTGATAACGAGATCACATCATTAGGAGAATGATGTGATGGACAAGACCCAATCCTAAGCATAGCACAAGATCGTGTAGTTCGTTTGCTAGAGCTTTTCCAATGTCAAGTATCTCTTCCTTAGACCATGAGATCATGTAACTCCCGGATACCGTAGGAGTGCTTTGGGTGTATCAAACGTCACAACGTAACTGGGTGACTATAAAGGTGCACTACAGGTATCTCCGAAAGTGTCTGTTGGGTTGACACGGATCGAGACTGGGATTTGTCACTCCGTATGAAGGAGAGGTATCTCTGGGCCCACTCGGTAATGCATCATCATATTGAGCTCAAAGTGACCAAGTGGTTGGTCACGGGATCATGCATTACTGTACGAGTAAAGTGACTTGCCGGTAACGAGACTAAACAAGGTATTGGGATACCGACGATCGAGTCTCGGGCAAGTAACGTACCGATTGACAAAGGGAATTGTATACAGGGTTGTTTAATCCTCGACATCGTGGTTCATCCGATGAAATCATCGAGGAGCATGTGGGAGCCAACATGGGTATCCAGATCCCGCTGTTGGTTATTGCCCGAGAGTCGTCTCGGTCATGTCTACGTGTCTCCCGAACCAGTAGGGTCTACACACTTAAGGTTCGGTGACGCTAGGGTTGTATGAATATGAGTATGCAGCATACCGAATGTTGTTCGGAGTCTCGGATGAGATCCTGGACGTCACGAGGAGTTTCGGAATAGTCCGGAGGTAAAGAATTATATATAGGAAGTGGTATTTCGGCCATCAGGAAAGTTTCGGGGTCACCCGGTATTGTACCGGGACCACCGGAAGGGTCCGGGGGGTCCACCGGGTGGGGCCACCCATCCCGGAGGGCCCCATGGGCTGAAGTGGGAGGGGAGCCAGCCCATAGTGGGCTGGTGTGCCCCCCTAGGCCCACCCCCTGCGCCTAGGGTTGAAACCCTAGGGTGGGGGCGCACCACATGCCTTGGGGGGCACTCCACCCCCCTGGCCGCCGCCCCCTTGGGAGATTGAATCTCCCAGGGCCGGCGCCCCCCCTGGGGGCCTATATAAAGGAGGGCAGGGGGGAGGGCAGCCGCACCCTGTGCATTGGCGCCTCCCTCCCCCTCCTACACCTCGTCCTCCTCCCGCAGTAGCTTGGCGAAGCCCTGCCGGAGTTCTGCTGCATCCACCACCACGTCGTCGTGCTGCTGGATCATCATCAACCTCTCCTTTCCCCTTGCTGGATCAATAAGGAGGAGACATCTCCCGTCCCGTACGTGTGTTGAACGAGGAGGTGCTGTTCGTTCAGCACTTGGTCATCGGTGATCTGAATCACGGCGAGTACGACTCCATCATCACCATCCCCTTGAACGCTTCCGCACTCGATCTACAAGTGGTATGTAGATGCAAACTCACTCCCTTGACTCGTTGCTTAGATGAACTCATAGATGGATCTTGGTAAAACCGTAGGAAAAATTTTAATTTTCTGCAACGTTCCCCAACACTTAATCCACCTATTCTATCTAACTAATCATAATTTAACTTTAGAAGTAGCAACGAATCTCTCACGAAGATGCTACTTCTAACTAATATTTTCTTATAATTGGTGGCATGTGTACGTTTTTTCAGAGTTAAGCAAGCTGCTCGTTTGTTATTCTGTAATAACTCGACTGTTACTGATGGCACTGAAGTTGACTGGGACGACATCCACAAGTTCCTACACTTTATTGATCGTCTTGAGGTCCTTGTGGGGCGTTTCAATGGTGGAAGGCCACGTGGGATATGTGTGCCACTTCTGCACTCGTTGAACAGGTCCAACTGTGTCGAGAAACTTATGGTACGAGCTGTTTTCTGTATATATGTTGTTCATAAACTATTGCTTATACACAGATTTACAGCTGTGATCTTCTTGAAACAGAAACTGTCCGGTTCTATTATTCCTATACAGATGCCTGACCATGGTCGGGTCAGACTTGCGCTTGGTCACAACATGATGTTTATGTCGACCTACTCAATTCCCCTTGGAGGTGTAAAGATACTTATTCATGGGTGGTCTCAAATAATGAACGCCCGTCCATCTTGGAGAATAGGACAGAAGATTATGTTCCTGCTTTCCCAAGGCTCTAAAGCGAATATCATGTTTATTGACCACATTGCGAGATGAAGCCGCTTTCAAAAGGTTGTGGATGCGCGGGGTGGCGCCTGGGCCTTGTCCTGGGGCTTGGCAGCCTCACCCTTGGTTAACTATAGGCAAAGTAGCACTGTTCGAGGCGTGCTTTGTACAGTTGAACCTGTATAAGTACTCATACTGCTTTCAGCTATGGTTGTTAAGTGCCCCTGCTGGTTTCAGTTAAGGTTGTCAAGTACTCCTGCTGCTTTTACAGTCTGTCATGTTTCTTCAGTCCTGTCTTCCTCCAGCCGCCAAAACCAAACCAGCGCCAGCGGGGCCGCCTGCTTCCGCCTCCGACGGCTGGCTGCGCCTCGGCGCATGCATCGCTGCCCCACCGTCTCCTAAATCGTTAACGTCGATGTCTGAGGCCTCAGTGTCGTCCTCCGCGCACTTTGGTGCGCTCGACGCGGTGCCGCCGTCTCGCATTGTCAACATGGTCAACAAACAACAGGAATCGGCAAAAGTATGTGGAGAGGATGATAGTAGGGGCACACCATGTCAGCGTATGGAAAAGTAAAATGCTTCCTCCTAGTGTTTTCCTGACATCTGGGACCCACAACATTGTGAGCGTATATAGTCAATACACAAGAGAACATCACAAGATCGGCTGACACCTGGGACGTAGCTGCTCGAGCAGTATTTTTTTTTGTTATTGTTGAGAGGGAGCAGGGTTTGAACTGGGCTGTGGCCCGTCTAGCCCAGGCTTATATTTCATGTTCACCATGTGACCAGCCCAGCTATTTGTTCTTTGTGAAAATGAGCCCAGTTTATTTTTTTCTGAAGAATACCCAATCGAGGCCTACTTATTTTTCTACGCCCTGATGGGCTGCAACTCTTTCAAGACGCCTGCAAATCTTGAAAGTAATATGAAATGGGTTGTAAATATAAAAACAGATGACAAATTGGCAATTACTTTATAATTTCTGAATTTTTTCACATTTTCATATTCCAATTTCACTCGGCATTAACCTAATTTAAATATATCTTCAAAGTACTTTAAATCGGGCTCGACATTTCAGTATTAAAAGTAGTTTGGAACCCACAGAAATATGCGAAATTGGCCCTGGCCAACCAAAAAACCGGACTGCAATAAATTGCATAAGAAGTTGCAATGAGCTATATATAAATTATTAAAAAAAGAGGGAATGCTCTGACTTGTGGGCCTATTAAGTTGAAGCGTATGCAAGATTTTTTTAGTTATTATATACGTCAACAAACGATTCTAGCAGACGTAACCATTGGATGTCAATCCAATGGCCATCGTGTTTCTTCAATCTCTGAACTTCTTGCTCCAGCCACCAAATCCAGCGCCGGCGGGACCGCCTGCTCCCGCCTCCCGTGGCCGGCTGTGCTGCCGCATAGGCCTCACCGCCCCCTACTACTCTCATTGATGGCCAGGGCATCCCTCTACTCACCCACACCCCCTATTATTCTGCGGCGACGGCAGCCTCACACCGCAGACGAACAAGTGAACCCTCGTACTCCTCTCCGGCGGGCTTCCACTGCCGCGTCTTCCCCGGCTCCGCGTCGTCCCCTTCCTATGCCTCGTTGTCGTCCACCGCCCTGGTGCTCTCGGTGTGGCGTGGTCAATGTGGTCAACTACCGACTTCCATCGAGAGAGTACTGTACGTGGAGAGGCTGACAGCTGGGTCCATGGCAGCCGCAAGGAAGTGCCTCCTTATTACGCGCAAAATAATTATCCTCCACCTGACAGTAGGGACCCACCGGACGGGCCACCGTATTTTGCGAAAAAATGTTTCCCCCCTGACAGCAGGGACCCACCGGACGGGCCACCGTATTTCGTGAAAAAAATGTTTCCCCCTGACTGTTGGAACCCACCGGAAGGGCCACTATATTTCGCGAAAAAAATGTTCCCCCCGCTGTCAGCTCGAACCCACCAGAAGTGCCTCCTTATTACGCACAAAAAAAAGTGAATAGTCCACCTGCTAGCTGGGACCCACCTTAGTGGGAGGCTGACTTGTGGGCCTACTAAGTTGACGGGGACGGAGGACTTTGTCAACTTAGTCAATATGAATGATTCTAGCTCCAGTCACCATACGATGTCCATCCAACGACCGTAGTGCTTCTTCAACCTCTGATCTTCTTACTCCAGCCGCCAAATCCAGCGCCGGCCATATCGCATGCTCCTGCCTCCCGTGGCCGGCTGTGATGCCGCGGAGGCCTCACCGCCCCCTACTACTCCCACCGCTGGCCAGGCCATCCCTCTACTCACCCACACCCCCTGTTATTCTGCGGCGACGGCAGCCTCACACCATAGCCGAACCAGTGAACCCTCATACTCCTCTACGCGTGGGCATCCACTGCCGCGTCTTTCCCGGCTCCGCGTCGTCCCCTTCCTAGGCCTCGCCATCGTCCACCGCACTGGTATTCTCGGCGCGGCATGGTCAACGTGGTCAAGGAACGACTTCCATCGGACGTGGACTGTACGTGGAGAGGCTGACAGCTGGGTCCACGGCCGCAGGAAGGAAGTGCCTCCTTATTATGCGGAAAATAATGATTTCTCCACCTGACAGCAGGGACCCACCGGATGGGCCACCATATTTCATGAAAAAAAGGTTTCCCCCGACTGCTGGGACCTACCAGCTACATCTGCACGCAAGGAAGTGCGTCCATATTACGGGCAAAAAAAATGATTTGCCCCCTGACTGCTGGGACCCACCAGCTACATCTTCGCACGCAAGGAAGTGCCTGACAGTCGGGACCCACCTGGTCGAAGCGTACGTAGCATTGTCATTCTGGTCGCGAACGTGTACGTACATACTGGTCGATGTAGAGGAGCGCACGTGTCATAGTAGAGGCATGCACATAGCATGTACACGTATGTACAGCGGCCAGGGTGCAAGAAAGAAAATACGGCCACGTACGTACATACGGACGGGGTCTTGAATGCCTACTCGCACATGCGTACGACCAGGGCTCGTGTACATGGCTGGATCGGAATGGAGAAACAGTGTCGTCGTCGTGTTCATGGGGAGCCAACCGGCTGGGTCGGAACGGAATGCGTCGTCGTGTTCATCGGGAGGGCTTGGACGGAACAGCCGATGGAAACGAGGCATGGCGTACCGCACAATGGAGGAAACGGCCTTGTATTCGACTGGCCACGTTCGAAATGGGATCATGTTCACTCGGAGGGGTCTGGCGTATCGCAAAACAGAGGAAACAGACTTGTGTAGGACCTCCTACGATCGAAACGGGGTGCTGTTGATTGGGAGGGGTGTGGCGTACCGCAAAACGGAGGAAACAGACTTGTGTTGGAGCGCTACGGTCGAAACAGAGGTCCTGTTCATCGGGAGGGGTGTGGAGTACCGCAAAACGGGACTCCACGGGATATTGTTCATCTCCACCGTCGACCCCCTCCAGCCTCCACGGGCTAGTGTTCATCCACCGTCGACCTCCTCCAGCCTCCACCTGCGATTGTTCATCCACGGGCTCCTTTTCATCCAGCCTCCACCGTGTGCTACTCCATCAACTTCTATTCAACCAGCCCTCCACGGGCTACTGTTCATCCGCCCCTCCACCATCTACGGTTCATCCAGCCCTCCACGGAGTCGTCTTGATCATCCAGCCCTCCACGGGGTCCTGTTCATCCAGCCCCAACCGGCTCGATCGATCGGGGTCCTGTTCATCCAGAGGCAACACCACAGGGTCCTATTCATCCACCCCCACCGGGAACTGTTCATCCAACCCCCCCCCCCCCTCCCCCCACCCCCAACACCCACTGTTCATCCAGAGGCAGCACCGATCGGCTTCAGTTAGCATCAGTAGCGAAGGAATCGCTCGATCAGGTTCAGTTAGCAGCCATCGATCGATCGCTCGGGTTCAGTAACGCGCAGCCTGCAGTGCAATCGCTCGGGTTCAGTAGGCGAACGCCTCGCTCGGGTTCAGTTAGAGCCCAACGCGCAAACCTCCGTGCATCGCTCGGCCCGACCACCCACCGTAACCGGGAACACCCTGATATTTTCTTCGCCCTCGCTTCTACCATAGTTTTTTCCATCATGGACGGCCCAAAGAATGTCATGCAGCTGCGTCTCCGGCCCTCCCAGGACGAAAAGCCCATTTTCGGTCATGATTTTTTGTCATAGAAGTAGGAGCCCACCACATCTATGATGATACCGGGTTTTGTCACAATTATCATCATAGAAGTGTCATAAGTATGACAGAAAAAATTCGTTCGGCCCAAAATGTCACGGATGTGTCTTTTTTTGTAGTGTCGCCACTGCGCGGAGCCTGAAAAAGAAACAACAACAGCTTTAAGCTGAATAGGACACACTCAACGATAGATGGACTAAGGTCCTAGCCGCCGAAGAGTACGGCCTTGAGCGACCAGTAAAGAGTTACCCCAAGCGTAGGTTGCTGCCACAATTCAACGATGAAGCCCTCAAGCCAATTCCGTCGAAGCACAATTATGGTGATCAACAAGACTGACCACCACGTGGATGGGACAAAACGGCCTATCACGCCGAACACCAGCCGACACCACCTCGTCGTAGAGGCCAGGAGACAGTAGCGTCGGACTACACTTATGACCTACGTCAGGACCTAGCCAATAAAGCCGATCAGACCAGATCGATCTATGGATCCAGAGGACGTGCTCTGGCACGATATGACGGCCACCAAACCTGGTGCGATTGACATCATCAAGTTCAAGGTCAGCACCAAACACAGATGTTATCTGAACTACGTCGCGATGTAGCCAAGTATAGAGGTGCCGCACACCCTATGTGATTTACGGATGAAGTAATGCAGCACCAATTTCCGAAAGGGTTTAACCCGTAAACATCGAACAGCATGATGGAACAACAAACCCTGCCGTATGGATTGAGGATTTTCTTCTCCACATTCACATGGCTCGCGGAGATGACATCCACGCCATCAAATACCTCCCCTTGAAGTTGAAGGGACCAGCACGGCAGTGGTTGAATAGCCTCCCAGAGAACTCTATTGGAAGCTAGGAAGATTTAGAAGACGCTTCCCGGGACAACTTTCAGGGTACTTATGTCCGGCCTCCGGATGCCGATGACCTAAGTCATATAATCCAGCAACCCGAAGAGTCAGCTCGCAAACTTTGGAATCGGTTCCTCATTAAAAAGAATCAAATCATGGACTGTTCAGACTCCGAAGCCTTAGCGGCCTTTAAACACAACGTCCATGATGAATGGATCACCCAACACCTTGGGCAGGAAAAGCCGAAAACCATGGCAGCCCTAACAACACTTATGACCCGCTTCTGCACTAGCGAAGATAGCTGGCTAGCTTGTAGAAGCAACAGTTCCAGCGATCCCGGGACCCCTGAGGCCAGGGACAACAATGGCAGGCCACGCCGCAACAAAAACAAATGTCGGAATAATGACGATGACACCGAAGACACGACAGTCAATGCCGGACTCAGTGGTTCTAAATCCGGTCAATGGAAGAAACCTTTCAAAGGCAATAGGGACGGTCCATCCAACTTGGAAAAAGTCCTCGAGAGGCCCTGTCAGATTCATGGCACCCCCGACAAGCCTGGTAACCATGCCAATCGAAATTGTTGGGTTTTCAAACAGGCCGGTAAGTTAAATACCGAACACAAAGGAAAGGGACCTCCAAGCGAGGATGACGACGAGCCCTGTCAGCCGAACACCGAGGGTCAGAAGCAGTTTCCCCCCAAAGTAAAAAATAGTGAACATGATCTACGTCACTCACATACCCAAAAGGGAGTGCAAGCGCGCACTAAGGGACATCTACGCTGTAGAGCATGTCGCACCAAAATTCAATCCATGGTCTTCCTGTCCAATGACCTTTTGATCGCAGGGATCACCCAACCAGTATCCGTCACAGGGGTTCGGCCGCCCTGGTACTCGATCCTATCACCGACGGATACCATCTCACTAGAGTCTTTATGGACGGCGACAGCAGTCTTAACTTGATCTATCAAGATACCGCCCGCAAAATGGGCATCGACCCGTCAAGAATCATGCCAAGTAACACCACCTTTAAAGGAGTGATTCCCGGCGAGGAGGCCCGTTGCACGGGATCATTAACACTGGAAGTGGTATTTGGCTCTCCGGGCAACTTCCACAGTGAAGAACTGATCTTTGATATCGTCCCTTTCTACAGTGGCAATCACGCACTGCTCGAACGAACTGCTTTCGCCCACTTCAATGCCTTCCCGCACTACGCTTATTTGAAGCTTAAAATGCCCGGACCACGGGGCGTCATCACAGTTAATGGAAATATGGAGCGATCCCTCCGTACTGAAGAGCACACCGCGGCCCTAGCAGCCGAGGTGTACGGTGGCCTCATCAAGCCGAACAATTCATCGGCCATCAAGACCAATGACATTGCCAAAAAGGTCCGGCCACACCTCATGGAGATTGCTCGACGGACCGGACCTCGAATAGCAGTTCTGCCTCTGTCCACTGCCCCATAAGGCCGCGGTATATGTAGCGCGCGTACATAACTACTCACTTAAAATACCTTGGGCAAGGTCGGAGGCACACCGCGGGAAAGGTCCATAGTACGGCTCGACCCTATTTGGACCTCACATACCTTTTTTTTCTTTTTCACTGCAGGTTCTTTTGAAAACCTAAAAAAGTTGTATGGTTGCATGAGGGCTCCCTCTTCGGCCGCTCTTTCTCTTCTCTACAGATAACCATCTTACACCTCCTCTCAAAGTACTCACTACTAAGGTGAAATGGCGCAGACGTGCGGCAGGGTACCATTGGGATCTTCAAACCATTACTTTAAGGCCCTATGTAAACCTTTCCCTTATGTAAATTTTTGGCCTGTAACATGACCTCAATATTCACGGCATTATATGTCTAAACATGTCTTGATGTATTTATAAGGATATAAAGGAAGCAAATGATCACCACCTTTTGTTCGGTACTTATGTTATATTATCATATGTATTCCCTCATTACTTCTGATTGACATACATGCTTTAGCCCGGCCTTCGCTCCAGGGGTTGTATTCGGCCTTGCACATTCTAAAGTCCGAACACCAATAGGGAACTCTTCGGCATCCCGGATATTGCATTATATGCATCGGTTCCGAATCATGTCTTTGGTCTATAGTTGGGTTGCCCGCCTCTTGTGCTTACCACCTTACGTTCCGCTAGTTTGGCTAAGGTAGTAAAGGGAGAACTACTGACATTATATTTCTGGTTCGTCTGGTTAAGTACCTCAGTAGAGAAAGCTGAAAACTGACCGTCATGATAAGCGAGAGCTGGTCAGCGATCCGGTGACTTAGTATTATACTACTGATTGTTAGAGATTCTTGTCGTGTCACACGAGGGGCTGGGATTCGACCAGCCGTGTTGCAAAGGCACCATAATCCGGACGGCCGCTCAATGCAACAGGGGCTAGTACTTAGCCCCGTCAATAGACTCCTATGGCTACGTGAAGGTAATAAAGTTGCATAGTCTGATTGCCTAGTTCACCTCGCGGATGCCTCCTCTACGGACCAAGACGTTGGATAAAGTGTGCCCATGCGTTCACGAACACCCATGTAATATTTACATGGGGAAGAAGCCGACGACTGGCAACCTTCGGAAATATAAAGAATAAACTACCACACAGGAGGATAAATTAACACAAAAGGCGCAATTAGAGCACGGATTCATAACATAGTTTCTTCCACCCGAGTACATTTAATCGAACATAACATCCTTAGAACGCTGGCCCTCTACTATTCGGGCCCCTTCTAGGACATCTTCAAAGTACCTCTCCGGCCTCCGATGATCATTGCCCTTCAGCGAACATGCGATCGCCACTTCAGTGTCCTTCATCTTCGCCCATTGTATCTTGACACGGGCGAAGGCCATCCGAGCACCTTCTATGCAGGCCGACCGCTTTATGGCCTCGATCCTCCAACGCGCATCAACAAGCCGCTTCATGAGGCCAAAGTAGCTGCTGGGCATGGGCTCGGCTGGCCAAAGTTGGACTATTAGATCCTCCATGGCCAATCCAGCCACCCTATGCAGCTCAGTCAGCTGCTTCAGCTGGTCGCTGAGGGGCGTCGGATGCTCTGGCGCAAGATACTACGACCAGAAGAACTTCTCGGGCGAGCTCCCCTCCTCGGCTCGGAAGAACTACGCGGCGTCGGCAACACTCCTCAGAAGATCCGCAAACGCGCCTAGAGAACTCCAAACTCGGGCAGCAAGATATACCTCCTACTTCCAAATTTACTCTGCAGAAGAAAGACCATACCAACCGCTATCTACCGCGCCTGCTGGATCTCCTGGCAAGCACTCTAGGACTCAACCCAGGCCTCCTTAACATCCTGGAGAGCCTTGGTGAGTTTGGATGCTTAGTCCGAAGTCTTCTGCTCCAAGGACTCGCACCTGGTAATAGCGTCCTTGAGCTCTTGCTCGACTTCGGCTACCCGAGCTTCATGTTGACGGTGGGCAGTTTGCTCCGCCTCCAGCTCCTTAGCCGCCTTGTCAGCAGCTGCTTTATTCGCCTCAGCCTCTGCGTCCTTCTTGGCCTGGGCAAGCGCGCCTTTGAGGGACTCGACCTCGGCTGCGCCAACTGTGATCATAATCATAAAATCCAATGAGTTCAAAGACTCGCCATACATATCACTTCTAATATATAAAATTTGCATACCTTGCGTCTCCTCAAACCGCTTGTTGATGCGGTCGAGCTCCTCATCGGCTACTCGTAGCTTCCGATTAAGCTCGAAAACCTCTGCGGCATGGTGGTAGCCGCCAACATGGATGCCTGTCACACACATTAGCACAGTATATTAGAGTCTGAATTATCTTGGGATCTTCTGTCCGGATTGTTCTAATTCGGACAAAGTCTCAGGGGCTACTATCTATACATAGGATTATCCTTTTGATATGTCTCCGTCGTATCTACTTTTCCAAACACTTTTGCCCTTGTTTTGGACTCTAACTTGCATGATTTGAATGAAACTAACCCGGGTTGACGTTGTTTTCAGCAGAACTGTCATGGTGTTATTTTTGTGCAGAAACAAAAGTTCTCGGAATGACCTGAAAATCCTTGGAGATTATTTTTGGAAAATATAAAAAATACTGGCAAAAGAATGAAGGCCAGGGGGCCCACACCCTATCCACGAGGGTGGGGGGCGCGCCCCCTCCCCCTGGGCACGCCCCCTGCCTCATGGGCCCCCTGGATGTCCACCGACCTCAACTCCAACTCCATATATTCTCTTTCGTGGAGAAAAAAATTAGAGAGAAAGTTTCATCACGTTTTATGATACAAAGCCGCCGCCAAGCCCTAATCTCTCTCGGGAGGGCTGGTCTGGAGTCCGCTCGGGGCTCCAGAGAGGGGGATTCGTCGCCGTCGTTATCATCAACCATCCTCCATCACCAATTTCATGATGATCACCGTCGTGCGTGAGTAATTCCATTGTAGGCTTCCTGGACGGTGATGGGTTGGAAGAGATTTACCATGTAATCAAGTTAGTTCTGTTAGGGTTTGATCCCTTGTATCCACTATGTTCTGAGATTGATGTTGCTATGACTTTGCTATGCTTAATGCTTGTAACTAGCGCTCGAGAGCCATGATTTCAGATCTGAACCTATTATGTTTTCATGAATATATGTGAGTTCTTGATCCTATCTTGCAAGTCTATAGTCACCTATTATGTGTTATGATCTGACAACCCCGAAGTGACAACAATCGGGATACTTCTCGGTGATGACCGTAGTTTGAGGAGTTCATATATTCACTATGTGTTAATGCTTTGGTCTGGTACTCTATTAAAAAGAGGCCTTAATATCCCTTAGTTTCCACTAGGACCCCGCTGCCACGGGAGGGTAAGACAAAAGATGTCATGCAAGTTCTTTTCCATAAGCATGTATGACTATATTCGGAATACATACCTACATTACATTGATGAACTGGAGCTAGTTCTGTGTCGCCCTATGTTATAACTATACATGAGGAATCGCATCCGACATAATTATCCATCACTGATCCAATGCCTACGAGATTTTCACATATTGTGTTTTGCTTATTTACTTTACGGTTGCTACTGTTACAATTATTACAAAACTGCTATCTTTATCTTTGACATCGTTACCGTTACTATCATACTACTTTGCTACTAAATACCTTGCTGCAGATATTAAGTTATCCAGGTGTGCTTGAATTGACAACTCAACTGCTAATACTTGAGAATATTCTTTGGCTCCCCTTGTGTCGAATCAATAAATTTGGGTTGAATACTCTACCCTCGAAAACTGTTGCGATCCCCTATACTTGTGGGTTATCAAGACTATTTTCTGGTGCTATTGCCGGGGAGCATAGCTCTATTCTTTGAGTCAATTGGGATTTATATCTGCTGATCACTATGAGGAACTTGAAAGACGAAAGAACTAAGATTTTTTCCCCTCAACTACGAGGGGACGTAAGGAACTACCATCTAGCTCTGTACTAGATTCTCCTTCCGTTTTGAGTAAGCTTGCGACACCTAAACCTACTACTGCTATGAATTCTGATATGTCGCATGTTATTGATGATGCCACTTCTGCTATGCATGATACTTATGATGAAACTACTTTTGTGCTTGATACTACTATGCCATTAGGTGAATATCTAGATGAACAACTTACTAGGGTTAGTGTCGTGGAATTAACACGTCAGATGTCCTAGCAGAAGGACTTAGTCGTGGAGCCATCGCAACGAGATTAGCTTAAAGGGGTTAAACCGGAACAAAGGACACGGGAAGTTTATACTGGTTCGGCCCCTTGCGGTGAAGGTAAAAGCCAACGATCCAGTTGTTGTGGGATTGATTGATCTCGATGAGCAGGGAGCGAATCCGCTTTACCTATCTCTCGAGCTGTTATTTCTTGTCCCTCAACCGCCACCGGGTCGTCCCTTTATATACATAGGTTGACGCCCGGCCAGTCTACAGAATCCCGAGGCCGGCTCATACAAGTGTTCAGCTCGGTTTCTTCCTTTCCCTAACTTACAATACAAGTTATACATCTATGGCAGTTTACTACTATGGGCCCTAATCCGCCATTGGGCTCTGGGCCTCTAAGCTTTAATGGTAGAGCGCCATACTCCTTGTCTCCATGGGCTTCAATATAGATGAGCATAAACCGGACCCTCCTGGGAGGTTTACACTCAGTAGTTATATCCCCAACATTAGGCCCCAGATTGATTTGAACCTGTTCATGTCAATCTTCAATACTTAGGAAAATTCCCTGAACCTCTTCCTACGATCCTTGTGAACCGCCATGACATCTTATCCATGTGAGCTTGGTAAACCGCCATGACGTCATCTTCTAAAATTGCAGTAAATTGTCATGACGTCATCTTTGTATAAAAAACTCATAAATATTTCCCTTTTATTAATTATCCTCCAAAAATCGAGGCGACAGATGTGCCCCATTCTCCATTTCAGGCTCCTCGATTCCCGCACTTGCCTTACTTATCCATTCGCCTTATAAATAGGACCGGAAGGTCTTTTTCTTTTCCCCTTCCGTGTTTCTTCTTCCTCCTCGCGACTCCCGAGCCCTATAGCTCCACCGCCGCCCTCGACTTTCAAGCTTTGCATCATCACTGGCCGCTGCATCGACCTGAACGTACCAGAGAACTACGGCCCTTCTCCGCCGTTCCTGCGAAGCCGGTAAGCCTTCTTTTTCCAACCCTAGATCTGCATTAGGGTTTCATGCCTTCATCGGTGTTCATCATAGTTCATCGGTGTTTACTGCTTTCTCTTACTACCCATTGTATCCTGATGAACTTGATACCTTTCCTGTGCGGCCGAAACTATAGTTTACTTTTCCTCACCATAGCGTCCTTTCGCCTATGAATAGATCCCATCTGAATCTTTGTTGTTCTGCTGTCGCCACTTTTAGGATTTGAATTTGTTCCTTTTCCTGAACTGCACTAGATCCGTAATTATTGTACCAACTTGTAGAACCTGTTCGTGCAATACTTAAGGGAATTTCAGATCTGTCCCTTCCGCACCATTGTGGGCGGTTTAACTGTTAGAAATTGACAATCCGCCAGATATGATTAGCCCTCTCTTAAACCGCCATCTTTTCTTAATCATAAGTATCTGGTTTAATCGTGCACACATGCTCTTACTAAATCCCACGGTTTGACACCGGTTTATGCATATCGATCTTGAACCGTGAACCGGCATTTGAACTTCCTTTATAGTTTGTCATCAAAAATGGCCAAACAATTCTCCTCTTGCAATTGGGTTCCTTCCCGGATTACAGAAGAACAACTTACTGGATATGTTGTGACTGGCGCTTTAGCAAAGAAAGAGGTCATTCATTGGAGAGTCCCGGGTACTGAAAACCCTCCTGAACCTCAAGATGGAGAGGTAGTTGTGTTTCTACAGCATCTGGACCGAGGGTTTAGCCCTCCCGGATCAAAAAAAATTCGTGATGTGCTTGCCAACTTCTAACTCCACCCTCAAGACATTGGACCGAACTCCGTGTCCAATATTTGCAATTTCCAAGTGTTCTGTGAAGTTTATCTGCAAGAAGAACCGACTGTTGAATTTTTCAGAGATTTCTTCCACTTGAACCGTCGTACTGAATTTATCGACGGCCCCAATAATGAACTTGGCGGGGTGTTGATTCAAAAAAGGAAAGAAGTCAATTTTCCTCATGCCAAACATCACAGCCACCCCAAGGATTGGAATCGGACGTGGTTCTACTGCCGGGACACTGCTCCTGCTGATGAAAATCCTCTGCTGGGTTATCGTGCTTACCGGCTCAGCAATGAACATCCACTGTCTCAACGGCTTACTGCCATAGAACGATCAACGTATGCACCACAACTTTCTAAGCTCCGGGCTCTTATAGCAAACGGTTTAACCGGCATTGACCTTGTCCGTTGCTGGGTTTCATGGGGTATCTTGCCCTTAAGTCGTCGCACCAGATTAATGTACGAATATTCTGGGGATGTCAAAGATCCTCAACGGCACACTGAAATACAGATGACTGATGACGAGATAACTGAGTCTATCAAAAAGATGCTAGATGAACCGATATCTACATGTAGCAAGACCAGGCTGCGTCCCTTTTATGCCTCCAACAAACTGCCAGCTTTAAGAATTTATCCTTCTGCTTTTTAATCCGTCTCCCGTTAACACTTTCTAATAGCCTTATGTTTACCCTTACAGGACAAAGATCCATTCTGGAAGAGGATGGCAAAAACACAAGACAAACCGGTGAGAGCTCCTCGTGCTAAGAGCAAGGCCACAAAGAGGACAGCAAAAAAGAAAACCGCCGAGTCCTCTGATCCGCCCGAAGATGTTGATGACTCAGAACCAGAGGTAGAACTTGACTCCCTTGGTTCATTTTTCATACATCTTATTGACAATGACCATTATCAGGATGATGCGGAAGCCAGCCGTGCTGACCATGTAGAGGTAATCTCCCTTTCCTCCAATTCAGATCTTGTGCCAGTACGAAAACTCTGTCGCGTAGTCCGGAAAGTGAAACGTTCACATCCTCTCACTCATTTGGATTCACACTTTTCTTTGAAGACACAGCACCCTGAAGCTCGTCGCACAACCCGGCACAGTGGCCAACAAGTCACCTCCTCCGGTTTACCAGACACACCGGTTCAGAAGCACCGTGCAGAGGTCTCTTGTAATTCTGACAAGTCTTATCCCTTGGAGGGTTACTTCTGATACCCTCTTAAACCGTCTAATTCGAATTTTCAGGGAACTTCCAATTCATCCTCTGGCGATTCATAAACCACACAGATCCTCCCCTCAAGACCATCCCTGGGTAAGTATAATAATTTTAGTTTTGCTTTCTTGCACAGGTTTACCATATTAACCTCTGTTTATTACTTGCAGCGCCAAAGCCCGACTCAGCAAAAAAGCCAAACTGAGTACTCCTACAGAAGAGAATTTGTCTTTTGTACCGGAGAGGACCTCAGAAGCTGCTGATGGAGATACTGATATTGCTCTGGATGATCCTGTGCCGCAAGGTCAAGACACCTATGTTGACCCGCCAGAAGTTAACCCGACTAGTCCTTATGCTGATCCGCTAAGCCCAGCTGCCAATCCGCCAAGTCCAGCTGCTAATCCTCCAAGCCCAGCAAAAGCCGCTGCCAAACCGTCCAACGCAGATGAGATTGTTGATGGCAAGACCGATGATGTGGTGATTACCGATTTTGGCCACACTTCTCCTGGCAACCCTGTCGCTTTGTCAAAGCACAATGCCAAAGTGGAATGTGCTGCTATGGAGAAAGGCAAATGGAAGACTGATTTGTCAAGCTGCGCTCATCTCAATTCTCAGGAACTTCACTCTAGATATCTAAACCGCCTGTATACAAGTCGTGATTATCAGGTCGGTTTAGTCAATTTGATGAAGGAGCGCTATGAGGTAACTTCCATTCAAAACACTTTATAAATTTTTCTTTGTATTGTATATCAACTCCATTGTAGCCCCCAAGGGCCGGTTTATCTCTTCAAGATGAACCGGGACTTTGGATAAAAAAGGCTTCAACTGTGTAGCCCCCAAGGGCCGGTTTAACTCTTCAGGATGAACCGGGACTTTCTGTTGCAAAGCTTGTCCTTGTTGCATTCCTTCACCTATGATTTTTCTGATCAATTACACATTAGCCCCCCAAGTGCCAAGAGTAATACTTGTATTGAGCCTTGGGACTTAAAATATCAGTCAAAAAGCAGCAATCCGCATTAGCCCCCAAGTGCCAAGTGTATAACTTGTTATGTGCTTGGGACTTTTGAGAAACTATTAACACTTATTATTTGTGTGTTGCAGGCTGACTTGAGCAATAAGGATTCCCAAATCGCCGATCTTCAGGAAAATATCAAGTCCCAGCAAGCAGAAACCTCCAAGGCCAAAGATGAATTGAAGGGCGCTTTAACTGCCATGGAGCAATTAAAGGACGGTTTCAAAAGCGAGCGGGCTGACTGGGAAACCGAGAAAGCCACTCTGTTAAAACAGGCTGAGGACGCTGAGGCGGCTCTTAAACCGGTGGCGGAAGAGCTAACTGGGTTAAAATGTCAGGTCAATGCTATGACGTCTGCGATATTTGGTAAGTACTCTGTTCAAGAGCCTTTCTTAAACATCTTTGAAGTTGTTGGTTTAACAGCAAATTCTTAAACCGTTTCAGGTAGTCATGTTGCTCATCTGTTCTCAGACATGCAGATGAAATTGAAAGTAGTCTATACTTTGATAGAGCAACTGTATACCGGTGCTCAACGAATCATGTGCGCAGCTTCATACAATAAACCGGCGCCAACCTTGATCAAGGATACATTGGTCAAATTATCTATGACACCTGCCTAGATAGAGGAGGTAAAGCGATCTGCTGCAAGGGCTGGCGCTTTATCGGCACTAACTCGGGCCAAAGCATGGATAGCTGATCTTGATCGAGAAGATATCGGACAGGGCTACCCTAGCTAACAAGAAGATGGGTTAGAATTTGACAGTGAAGCTCTGAAGGCCTTGACCAAGGAGATGCACCCGCTTGCAAGCAAATTGGCCGAAGAAGTTGACTTGTCTGTCCATCGGTCCAGCTATGATGCTGACAACAAACAGGTTGATGCAGCCATGAAAGAAGTGCAGAATCTCATCCCGCCAATTCATAAGCACCTATGCCCCTGGTGTTGAACCGTCCAATCTTATAAGAAATGAAGCTGTCTTCCAAGCCTTAACCGGGATTGATTGGGCCACCATTGACTTCCAGCCACTGGGTGATGAGGAGGAAGTTGAACCGACACGAGATGATCCATCAACTTCACGTCAACCTGGTGAGAAATTATAATTCGGCAGCCGGTTTGATTTCCACATATAGCGTAATGGGCAACAAACAATTATTATTTTGGGCATCAAAGCGCCTTGTAATACGCTAGTTGAAATACTTTGATCTTCTGCCATCGTGCACTGCTGCCTAACACTGTGTAATCCGGCATGATTGTTTCTATGCTTGCTTCAAGTGGCTTAGTACTTTTTATAAAATCCTGGCTTCTGCATTTGAAAAACGTAAACATGCCCTAGCGGTTTACCGCCGGACGGGTTATGATACCCAATACAGAACCAGAGTTTTTATAACCAAGGTTGTAAAGCAATGAAATATGAAATATATCATACCTGTGATATTGAATCACATTGTTGGTTTACCAACTTGTGTAGTAAGGGTGATAACCCAAATCTTAAGTGTTTGAAAACTCCCACCATGTTGTGTTGGTGCATAATAAGCCATGTCGGGTTATGATAAACACCGGATGATCATCCTGGCGACTTATAGTCAATGCCAGACCCGATTAAGAAACGCCGGTTCATAATTGATTATGTGCTAACAGCTGATAACTAAAAGCTATGCCGGGTTAAGAAACAGCGGGTTGATGTAATGACTTATAGTCGGGCTGGGTCAATAGACGCCGGTTTAACTCAAAACCTTATCAAAAGAGATAAAACTTTGCAAAAACAAAATCAAATAAAAATTTGTAGTCGAGGCTTTTCAAGGGCTGCCAGGCCCAAATTCGAGGCTTTTCATGGGCTGCCAGGCTGCTGAGTTAAACCATTTGACAAAGCCTTTTAAGATGGGCCTCCAATTAACCAATCGTCATTTTAACTTTGACAAGTTCAGGGTGTGTATAAGATTGACTTGTCAAATGTTCGGCGGGTCATACCAGGATTACCTGGATAGGAGTGGCTTACTTGATGAAGGCAGGTTAACCCGGGGTTTCAGGTGAATACACCAGGCTTCCAAGCTGTGGCTTGATAGCCAATTACAAGGGTCCTTTCAAACTCTTTGTTGCTTTGCACAAAGAGCCCCCAAGTAACTTTGTGAGTTGTGCTCAATGGGTGCCTATGTTTGAGTTGTGCTTTAGCAACAATACTCTCTTTGGCCCCTTGGGTGTGAAGCTCCCAAGCTTTGTTGTGGCATGATAGCCGGTTTAATGCTCAAATAGGACGTCGCTTTATAAGCAGAGGCCCCCTTGTAACCAAGAAATATTGGAAGAACGGCAGAGGCCCTGCTTGTAGCAAGGATGCTGGTTTATTATATTGATCATAATATATACATTGTCAAAATATGTACATAATGAGAGCCTATGGCTCAGGTGTAGTAAGGCCATAGATGAGCGATATTCCACGGCCGACGGGTCTCCTCCTCCGATTTGCTTGAGTCTTTGTGCTCTCGAACGTCGATGAGGTAGTATGATCCATTGTGCAGATTCTTGCTAACCACAAAGGGCCCTTCCCAAGGTGGGGATAACTTGTGCATATCGGTCTGATCCTGGATGAGCCGGAGCACTAAGTCGCCTTCTTGAAATGTTCTTGTTTTAACCCGGCGGCTGTGATAACGCCGCAGGTCTTGCTGATAAACCGCCGAACGAGCCAACGCCATGTCCCGTTTTTCATCTAACAGGTCCAGTGCTTCTTGACATGCTTGCTCGTTGTCCGCTTCAACATAATTGCCAACCCGGGGCGAGTCATGATGAATATCACTTGGGAGTACCGCCTCTGCCCCATAAACCATGAAGAAAGGTGTATAACCCATAGATCGATTTGGGGTGGTGTTTATGCTCCATAACACAGAAGGTAATTCCTCCACCCAACAACCCAGCGTCCTCTTCAAAGGAACCATAAGTCGGGGCTTGATACCCTTCAAGATTTCCTGATTAGCTCTCTCAGCTTGACCATTAGACTGGGGGTGATCCACGGATGACACATCAAGCCGGATGTGCTCTTATTGACAAAAGTCCTCCATCTCGCCTTTGGAGAGGTTCGTGCCATTATCTGTAACGATGTTGTGTGGAAAACCAAAGTGGAAGATCACCTTCTTAACGAATTGAACTGCCGTGGCTGCGTCACACTTGCTTACTGGCTCCGCTTCAACCCATTTAGTAAACTTGTCAACTGCCACCAACAGGTGGGTCTTCTTATCTTTGGATCGCTTAAAGGGCCCTACCATATCAAGCCCCCAAGTAGCAAATGGCCAAGTGATTGGAATCATTCGCAGCTCCTGAGCCGGAACATGAGCTCGTCGTGAGAATTTCTGGCAACCGTCGCACCGCCTCACCAAGTCCTTAGCATCAGCATGAGCCGTCAGCCAATAGAAGCCATGACGAAAAGCTTTAGCAACCAAGGATTTTGAACCGACGTGGTGACCACAATCTCCTTCGTGGATCTCACGTAGAATCCCACGGCCTTCTCCAGGAGAAACATAGCGCTGGAACACACCTGAGATACTGCAATGGTGTAACTCGCCGTTGTGAATAACCATGGACTTGGATCGCCGGACTATCTGCCTGGCCAAAACTTCCTCTTCTGGCAACTCGCCCCGGTTCATATACGCCAAATATGGAACCGTCCAATCTGGAATAATATGTAAAGAGGCCACCAATTGTGACTCCAGATCAGGAATAGCAAGGTCCTCCTCTGTAGGCAACTGAACTGACGGGTTGTGCAAGATATCTAGAAAGGTATTGGGCGGCACCGGTTTACGTTGAGATCCCAGCCGGCTTAAAGCATCTGCTGCCTCATTTTTGCGCCGATCAATGTGCTCAACTTGATAACCTTTGAAGTGACCAGGGACAATATCCACCTCTTGTCAGTAAGCCGCCATGAGTGGATCCTTGGAATCCCAAGTACCTAAAACTTGCTGGGCCACCAGATCAGAGTCCCCAAAGCATCATACTCTACTTAAGTTCATTTCCTTAGCCACTCGAAGACCATGGAGTAAGGCCTCGTACTCAACTGCATTGTTAGTACAAGGAAACATTAAGCAAAGAACATAACGGATTTTATCACCTCGAGGGGAAGTAAGGACAACTCTAGCCCCGGAGCCTTCCAATTGCCTGGACCCATCAAAGTGGATAGTCCAGTATGTGCTGTCCGGTTTGTCTTCCGGTGCCTGCAACTCTGTCCAATCATTGATGAAATCCACAAGGGCCTGGGACTTAATAGTTGTTCGAGGCATATATTTCAAACCGTGTGGTCCAAGCTCAATAGCCCACTTAGCAACCCAGCCAGTTGCCTCCCTATTCTGGATTATATCCCCCAAAGGAGCAGAACTGACCACTGTGATGGGATGGCCTTGAAAATATTGTTTAAGCTTCCGACTTGCCATGAAAACCCCATACACCAGCTTCTGCCAATGCGGATATCTTTACTTTGACTCAATGAGCACTTCACTGATATAATAAACCGGCCTTTGAACTGGGTATTCCTTCCCAGCCTCCTTGCGCTCCACCACAATAGCTACGCTGACAGCCCGGGCATTAGCAGCCACGTATAACAACAGTGGCTCCTTATCAACCGGAGCAGCAAGAACCGGCGATTTAGCCAATTAAGTCCTCGAACACCACATTAGCAGCATCACTCCAGACAAAATTTTCTGTCTTTTTCAACATCTGATATAGAGGGATCGCCTTCTCTCCCAACCTGCTGATAAATCGGCTTAGAGCCGCAATACAACCCGCCAGCCATTGAACATCATTGATACATGCCGGTTTAGCCAGAGACGTAATAGCCTTGATCTTTTCCGGATTAGCCTCAATGCCCCTGTTAGACACTAGAAAACCCAAGAGCTTGCCTACCGGAACACCGAAAACGCACTTGTCCGGATTGAGCATCATCTTAGAGACCCGAAGATTGTCAAGGGTCTCCTTCAAATCATCTAGCAGTGTCTCCTTCTTCCTGGATTTTACCACAATATCGTCCACATAAGCATGAAGATTGCGCCCAATCTGAGTATGAAGACAATTCTGCACACATCACTGATAAGTTGCCTGGGCACTCTTGAGCCCAAAGGGAATAGATACATAACAGAAGGCTCCAAAGGGAGTGATGAAGGCTGTCTTCTCTTGGTCCTTAACTGCCATTTTGATCTGATGATAACCAGAATAAGCATCCAGGAAACTCAAACGCTCACAACCCGTCGTAGCATCAATGATCTGATCAATACGAGGGAGAGCAAAAGGATCAGCCAGACAAGCCTTGTTCAAGTCCATGTAATCCACACACATTCGCCAAGTGCCATTTTTCTTAAGCACTAGCACCGGATTAGCCAGCCACTCTGGATGAAAAACTTCAATTATAAACCCTCCTGCTAAGAGCCGGGCTACATCCTCACCAATAGCCTTGCGCCTTTCTTCATTGAAACGGCGGAGAAATTGCTTGACCGGTTTAAACTTAGGATCAATATTGAGATTGTGCTCAGTGATTTCCCTCAGTACACCTAGCATGTCAGAAGGTTTCCATGCAAAGATGTCCCAGTTCTCACGGATGAACTCGATGAGCGCGTTTTCCTATTTCGGATCCAGAGTAGTACTGATACTAAACTGCTTGGATGAATCGCCAGGAACAAAATCAACCAACTTATTCTCATCAGCCGGTTTGAACTTCAGGGTCGGGTCATGTTCTGTGGTGGGCTTCTTCAGAGGAGTCATATCTGCCGGATCAACATTATCTTTGTAGAACTTCAACTCTTCCGCTATGCAAACTGACTCAGCATTGGCCGCATCACCCTCTTCACAGTCCAAAGCGATCTTACGACTCCCGCGCACTATGATGGTCCCCTTATGACCCAGCATTTTGAGCTGCAAATAAACATAACAGGGCCTTGCCATGAACTTTGCGTAGGTTGACCGTCCAAACAGGGCGTCATACGTGCTCTGGATTTTCACCACCTCAAAGGTCAAGGTTTCTGACCTGGAATCATGCTCATCACCAAACACAACCTCCAAAGCTATCTTGCCAACCGGATACGCTGATTTACCTGGTACCACACCATGAAAAACAGTGTTTGACGGTTTAAGATTCTTATCCGTCAATCCCATGCGATGAAAAGTTTCATAATACAGAATGTTGATGCTGCTCCCTCCATCCATGAGTACCTTGGTGAACTTATAACCCCAACCTGAGGTGCCACCACTAAACCCAGATGTCCTAGATTATCAACCCAGGGCGGATGATCTTCTCTGCTCCACACGATGGGCTGTTCAGACCAACGTAAGTAACGGGGTACTACCGGCTCAACAGTGTTGACTGCCCTCTTGTGAAGCTTCTGATCGCGCTTGCACAAGCTAGTGGTAAAAACATGATACTGCCCACTGTTCAACTGCTTCGGGTGACTCTGATAACCTGATTGCTGCCGATTCCCCTGATTGTTCTGTTGGTATTGACCACCTTGGTTGTTCTGGTTACCCTGATTACCCTGAAATCCTGAGTTTGAACCGCCTCCACCGTAACCCGACCCGTGAGACCCTAGACCTGAACCGCCAGATGGACCCTGATCATACCGGAAGAGATCAGAGTTTTTGAATTCCCTCATAATGAAACAATCCTTCCAGAGGTGTGTGGCCGGAACCTCCTTCGTCCCTTGCTTTGGGCAGGGCTGGTTTAACAGGCGCTCCAGATTCATGCTTCCACCGCGCTGGGGCGGTTTACCCCTACGTCGCTGCACATTGCCCTGTACATTGGTGTTAGCCACAAATTCTGAATTGTCCGCTTTACGCTTACCATTATTCCCGTGGATCGCCTGGTTATGTTGTCCTTTTGTGCCGGCACTCTTCTTCCCCTTCTCCGGCTTCTCTTCGTCAGAATCGGGATCCTTGGTATTATCAGAATCGGCATACTTAACCAGAGCTGCCATGAGCGTTCCCATGTCATTGCAATGACGCTTGAGCCGTCCCAACTTCATCTTCAGCGACTTGAACAGACAATTTCCCTCCAATGTTATGATCACTGTATCAGCATAGATGCGGTCTGACGAATGCAGGATTTCTGAAACCCGGCGCACCCAATGCATTGTTGATTCGTTAGCTCCTTGAACACAAGCAGCCAGATCCACAATCGACATGGGTTGCTTGCATGTATCCTTGAAGTTTTCTATAAACCGGGCCTTCAACTCATCCCAAGAACTGATCGAGTTGACAGGCAAACTCTTTAACCAGATGCGAGCCGTTCCGTCCAACATCAGGGTGAAATATTTTGCGCACGCCACTTCATCCACATCCAGCATCTGCATTGCCATCTCATAACTTTCAATCCATGCTTCGGGGGGTAAATCGGCGGTATAATTAGGCACCTTACGTGGACCTTTGAAATCCTTGGGTAGCCGCACATTACGTAGAGCTGGGATAAGACATGGCACTCCCCAAGAGCTGAAAGCCAGTCCCCATTCAACTGACTCTGCTGGTTGAACCGGAGCAGTTTGATGATTCGCATACTGCGCTGCCAACTGTGCTGCTAACTCTGCCTCCCGTCGTGCTCTGCCATTGTTTACCACATCCTGAGCGTTCAAACCCCCGTGCGCCAGATTTGGCCCTCGAGGGGCGTCATGGCATCGCGCACTGCTTGACACAGCTGGTTCGTCAATGTGCCTGCTGTAACTCTTGCTTGGCCGAGGGGTTGAATGTATTATGTCTCGGCTGTAGGAATAAGCCTGCTGCTGCACAACAGCGGTTTGAAGAAGATCCCTGGCCCGTCGCGTTTCAACCGCCGCCAGCGAGTCACCTTCCATCGAAATAGATGCCAAACGAGATACCGCAGCAATCATGTTATCCAAAGGAGTAGAAAAATGACCTGGCGGCATTGATACATATTGCAGCGGGTTATCTGTTCGTCGAGGCTGGTCTGTTACTCGTGGCTGACCCTGCGCTGTCCCAGGTGCCTCTGTTCGGTTCACTGCTGCCGGATTGCTTGGCACAGCTCCTGGCGTATTGAAGAGATTCAATCCTTCGTAAATCGGTGACAGACGAGACCGGTGCTTCCTCCTCAGTACTTTGTTCGACGCGTTCTAATCCAACATAAGCCGGTAATTCTGTGCCTGGATCTGCTATGACTGGGCATCTAAAGCGGCCCGCTCTTCAGTCATCCTGGCCTCCTCAGCCACCAAGTCCTCCTTTGCCTGAGTTATCTAGTCCCTCAGCTTTGTAACCTCCGCGTTATGCTGATCCTGAGTCTCCGGGGTGACTGCCGTGGTCAATAATGTCGTCAAAGCATCCAACAAACCGGAAAGAACTTGAGCCAGTCGGCGCACAGGGCCTCCTGCCCCGGCTGCCGATCCGGAAATCATTGCTGCCGCAGATGAAGATTGCAATGTGAGCTGTGTACCGGCCATGAAGATTGCAACCCGGTTCGGCGGTTCAAAGGGGTCCGGAATACTGTCGCCATCGAAACAGCCCCCAATCCGGCCGTCTTGCAACTGGTATAGCAACTCGGTTTTGCCAGTGGATGACTCGCCATCTGAGTAGACGGCCGTCTCACCGTCGGACACCGGTTCAGATTCCACACCATGGATGAATCCTACGAACGCACGCTTCATGGCAGGCTGAACCTGGGCAGGACTTGCACGCTGAGCCGTCTCGACGAGGTTGGTGGAGATGTCCGGCTCAGGGCCCGGTTCGCCGATCTTGCCGATGAAAACGTGAATTCTGCCAAAGGGGACCCGGTACCCGTACTCAATTGAGCCGGCCTCGGGGCCCCAGCCTGCATCGTCGATGTAGAGCTTGCTGCGACGACTCTTGGTCATCCGGCCAACCACGTATCCCTTGAGTCCTTCAAAGTTGCCCTTTAGGAACCCGAAATTGTCGTGCGATAGCCCCACGGTGGGCGCCAACTGTCGTGGAATTAACACGTTAGATGTCCTAGCAGAAGGACTTAGTCGTGGAGCCATCGCAATGAGATTAGCTTAAAGGGGTTAAACCGGAACAAAGGACACGGGAAGTTTATACTGGTTCGGCCCCTTGCAGTGAAGGTAAAATCCTACGATCTAGTTGTTGTGGGATTGATTGATCTCGATGAGTAGGGAGCGAATCCGCTTTACCTATCTCTCGAGCTGTTGTTTCTTGTCCCTCAACCGCCGCCGGGTCGTCCCTTTATATACATAGGTTGATGCCCGGTCGGTCTATAGAATCCCGAGGCCAGCTCATACAAGTGTCCGGCTCGGTTTCTTCCTTTCCCTAACTTACAATACAAGTTATACATCTATGGCGGTTTACTACTATGGGCCCTAATCCACCATTGGGCTCTGGGCCTCTAAGCTTTAATGGTAGAGCGCCATACTCCTTGTCTTGATGGGCTTCAATATAGATGAGCGTAAACCGGCCCCTCCTGGGTGGTTTACACTCAGTAGTTATATCCCCAACAGTTAGAGAGAATGAAATTATTGAAGATGATATTATTGAAGATAGTGATGAAGGTTCTCCCCCTAAATATGAATTGCCTGTTGTTCCAGAGGGTTATGTTATGGATGAAGAAACTATTAGAGATCTTCTTGCTTGCAATGATAGATCTGATCTTAAGAAGTTATTAGCTAAACTTAAACAGAAATCTCTAAATGCTAGAATGAAACATGACCCTGCTTTTTACTTCACCTATCTTTGTTACTGATAAGGATTATGAATTCTCTGTCGATCCTGAAATAATTACTTTGGTTGAACCTGATCCTTTTTATGGCTATGAATCTGAAACTGTTGTGGCACATCTTACTAAATTAAATGATATAGCCACCCTGTTCACTAATGATGAGAAATCCCGCTATTATTATATCCTTAAGATATTTCCGTTCTCATTAAAGGGTGATGCTAAAACTTGGTTTAATTCTCTTGATCCTGGTTGTGTGCGTGGTCCCCAGGATATGATTTATTACTTCTCTGCTAAATATTTCCCTGCTCATAAGAAACAAGTTGCCTTGAGGGAAATAAATAATTTTGTGCAAATTGAAGAAGAGAGTCTCCCACAAGCTTGGGGGAGGCTTCTCCAATCACTTAATGCTTTGCCTGATCATCCTCTTAAGAAAAATGAAATACTTGATATCTTCTATAATGGACTAATCGGTTCTTCCAAGGACCACTTGGATAGTTGTGTTGGTTGTGTTTTCAGGGAAAGAACAGTCGACCAAGCTGAATTGCTATTGGATAATATGTTGACTAATGATAATAATTGGACTCTTCCTGAGCCAATTCCTGAGTCAATTGAGCCTATTCCTAAACCAACTCCGAAGAAGAGGGGTGTTCTATTTCTCAGTCCTGAAGATATGCAAGAGGCAAAGAAATCCATGAAAGAAAAAGGTATTAAAGCTGAAGATGTTAAGAATTTACCTCCTGTGAAGAAATGCATGGTCTTAATATACCACCTATTGAAGAAACACATTGTCTTGATAACCCGACACGGGTAGTAAAGGTAAACTCTCTCTATAGATATGATAAAGTTTAAATCCCTTCTACTAAGTTTCCTAGCCAATGTTTAGATGAATTTGATGACTTTATGGCTAGACAAGAAAGTTTTAATGCTTATGTTGGTAGAGAATTAAAAAGTAATGCTTACATGATTGGACGCTTGAGTGATTATATGGCTAGAGTTAAAGGTGAACTTAAACCATTAGTAAATATGCTTCTATGGTTACCACTCATGCAAAACAAGTACTTAAAGCTCAAAGTGATTTGCTCGATGAATTAAATAATAAACATGATTTTGCTATTAGAGTGGCTACTAGAACTGGTAGAATGACTCAGGAACCTTTGTATCCTGAAGGCCACCCTAAGAGAATCGAGCAAGATTCTCAGAGAAATAATTTAGATGCACCTAGTCCTTCTAAAAAGAAGAAAAGGAAAAAGTATAGGACTTTGCATGCTTCTAGTGAACCTGTTGTATACACACCTGAGAATCCCAATGATATTTCTATTTCTGATGCTGAAACACAACCTGGTGATGAACATGAACCTAGTGATAATGTTCATGTTGATGCTCAACCTAGCAATAATAATGATGTAGAGATTGAACCTGCTGTTGATCTTGATAACCCACAATCAAAGAATCAATGTTATGATAAGAGAGATTTTGTTGCTAGGAAGCATGGTAAAGAAAGAGAACCATGGGTTCAGAAACCCATGCCTTTCCCTCCTAAGCCATCCAAGAAAAAGGATGATGAGGATTTTGAGCGCTTTGCTGAAATGATTAGACCTATCTTCTTACATATGCGCTTAACTGATATGCTTAAAGTAAATCCTAATGCTAAAAATATGTAGGATATTATTACAAATAAAAGAAAGATACTGAAAGCTGAAATTTCCACCATGCTTGCTAATTACACTTTCAAAGTTGGAATACCAAAGAAACTTGGAGATCCAGGAGTACCAACTATATCATGCTCCACTAAAAGAAATTCTGTTCAAACTGCTTTATGTGATCTTGGAGCCAGTGTTAGTGTTATGCCTCTCTCTTTATATCGTAGACTTGAATTGAATAAGTTGACACCTACTGAAATATCTTTCCAAATGGCCGATAAATCAACTACTATACCTGTCGGTATTTGTGAGGATGTGCCTGTTGTGGTTGCAAACGTCACTATCTTAACGGACTTTGTTATTCTTGATATTCCCGAGGACGATATTATGTCGATTATCCTTGGTAGACCCTTTTTGAATACTGTAGGGGCTGTTATTGATTGCAACAAAGGCAATGTCACTTTTCATGTTAATGGTAATGAGCATACGGTACACTTTCCGAGGAAACAACCTCAAGTTCATAGTATCAACTGTATTGGAAAAATTCCAACTATCATTATTGGAGGTTTTGAATTTCCTCTTCCTACTGTCAAGAAGAAATATGATATTCTTATTATTGGGGATGTTCATATCCCCGTTGAGGTAACCTAGTGTTATTCGAAATTTCTCCGGTTCCATGTTATTCGGAATGAGTTTGTTAACAAGACTTGATCAACCTTGTTAGTGGATTCCTTTTGATGATCATGAGATGGATGAAATTAGAAGGCACAACTTTCTGCACCCTCCTTTTACTTTCTGTTATTTAGAATAAATAAAGCAAAAATAGTATTATCTGCTTGTTTTCTGAATTATCCATGCAATAAAAAAATATCCCAAGAATAAAAGTTCTCCAAATGCCTTGCCAATTTAGTATGATTTTTTATGGAATATTTGAGGATTTTAGGCACTGAGAACACAGCAGGGAGGCAAGCACCTGGCCACAAGGGTCCAGGGCTCGCCCACCCTTACAGGGCGTGCCCCCCTGTATCATGGGCCCATGGTGGCCCCCTCCACTTATTCCTGCACCCACACACTCCATCTTCCTCCCAAAAAAATCCCCATCCAGCTCAAGCACGAGTTCTAGCTCATTTTGCTGCAATTTTTGATCTCCTTCCTCAAAGATCCATTCACAAAACTGCTTTGGGAGATTGTTCTTTGGTATGTGACTCCTCCAATGGTCCAATTAGTTTTTGTTCTAGTGCTTTATTCATTACAAATTTTTGCTGCATAGGTGACCCTGTTCTTGAGCTTGCATGTCAAATTTATGAGGTCCCAAGTAATTCTAATGCATGATATAGGCTCTAGGCACTTATGGGAGTAGTTGCTATCAATCTTGTTTAGTTTGATTCACTTTTATTTTGAAGTTACTAAAAATTTCAGAAAATTTCAGAAAATAATTAAGAGATTTTTGAGGGGCTCTTCTAGCCAAGGCTCCAAGGATAAACAAGCTAAGGAGAAAGAAAAGGCCAATTATAATCTTCCTCGCGTAGCGGAAGTAAGGCCGTGTGAGTGGCCTTGTGATAATTTCTTGAGAGCAGCCGGGATTTATGAAGACTTTTATTCTTTGGCTGATAATGCGGGCCTTACCGACTTCCTCCACGACCGAATCGAACAGTATCTCTTACTCACCAATACTTTTGTGCAAAACTTCTACTATTATCCTAAGAATTCACCTCCTTGAGTAGCTTTTCATTTATATGATGAGGCTAAGGAAATGTCATTACGTAATTTTTGCGCGGTTTGCAGAATACCCTTCGAGGGCATTTTAGATGAACCACATCGTAAAGATGTGGATGGTTTTATTGATTCTATTACTGTAGGGGAATCGAGGAAGGTTTCTGATGCAAGAATAACTAGCAATACATTTTCTTGTTTTACGCTGCGTTGCCATATTTGCTAGTCGATGTTTAATTGGTCGCGGAAACTATGGAAACCTTAGTGTTCCTGATATTATTATTTTGTTCCATGCCTTATTTCGCGATAACTCTTTCAGTATGGGTGTCGTTATTGCTAAACGATTAAGCCTGAACCGTACAAAGGGCCCCATCTTTGGAGGTATCTATGCTGCACGCCTTGCTAAACATTTTGAGATTCCTATTAGGCATTATGAGAAACAGGAGACACTGCTGCCCCCTACCTTTTTAGATTACAAGAGCATGGTAGCACATGAGTTTATTGTTAACAATGACGATAATATATTGCTATATAACCTGAGATTTAATAAGAAACACAATGAGGTTATTATCTTGCATACACCTTCTTTGTTTGATTTAACTGCAGGCCATTACCTCGTCTTCCGTCAGCCATGTACGCGCACCGAGTCCAGACATCAGCTCCAGAGCCTGAGCCAGAACCACCACTTGAACCTTATTGTCCATCATCTTATCAGTGGGATCCAGAGCAGATCGCCAGCCAGTGGCAGTACGATGACACTCCTCAATTCACCAGGGAGAGTAGCCGCGATCCATGGCCATAGACCAACTTAGGCCAAAAGCCTAAGCTTGGGGGAGTATGTATTTCTCACCGACATTACATTCATGTTCACACACTCATTCTAGTTGTCGGTGCTCATACCTTTTCATTGTATTATCCATGTTAGTTTAATTTCTTTTTTTCTAGCTTTCTTCTTGTGTGTTTGATAAACCTTAAGAAAAACCAAAAAAATTAGTTAGTTCAATTTCCATGCTTGTAGTAGCAATTAAAAGAAAACCCAAAAAGATTTCGCGTTCTTCTTTTGCTTGTTGGGAGCTTTCCCGTGTAAATAGTTTTATTTCTTTTCTTTCCTTTGGGGGTCGAGAGGAGAAGACCTTAATGAAAATGTTTAGTGGCTCTCATATGCATGATTCTTGATTTAATCAGGAGCCCATATTGCCTTGTCTTCTCCCTTGAATTGAATGCTTGTAGATTCCAGCTTACTCCAATGCACGTGCACTATTATTATTATCCACACCGTTCGGTCGTGCAAGTGAAAGGCAATAATGACGATATATGATGGACTGATTGAGATGAGAAAAGCTGGTATGAACTCGACCTCTCTTGTTTTTGTAAATATGATGAGTTCATCGTTCCTGATTCATCCTATTATGAATAAACATGTTTGCAATGACAATTAGAGATTATAGTTGCTTATGCCATGCTTAATTAGCTAGGAGCTTATAATGGTTTACCTTGCGTGCCAACATGCTATTAAAATGGTTTTGATGTGGTATGATAGGGCGGTATCCTCCTTTGAATGATTTGAGTGACTCGACTTGGCACATGTTCACGCATGTACTTGAAACAAAATCAACATAGCCTTCATGATATTTATGTTCATGGTGGATTATATCCTACTCATGCTTGCATGTGGTGTTGACTAATTTTAATGCATGTTCATGACTGTTGTCGCTCTCTCAGTTGGTCGCTTCCCTGTCTTTTGCTAGCCTTCACCTGTACTAAGCGGGAATACTGCTTGTGCATCCAAACTCCATAAACCCACCATACCTTCCTATATGCGGTATTTACCTGCCGTTCCAAGTAAATTTGTATGTGCTAAACTCCACACCTTCAAATGAAATTTTGTTTTGTATGCTCGAGAAGCTCATGTTTCAACCTAGGGATGTTTGTATCTTCCATGCTAGGTGGGTTATTCTCAAGAGGAGTGGACTCCGCTCCTCATTCACGAGAAAATGGCTGGTAACCGGGATGCCCAGTCCCATGATCAAAAAGATCAAAGCAAATCAAAATAATTAAACAAAACTCCCCCAGGATTGTTGCTAGTTGGAGGCACCCGTTGTTTCGGGCAAGACATGGATTGATGCTTGTTGGTAGTGGGGGAGTATAAACTTTACCATTCTATTTGGGAACCGCCTATAATGTATGTAGCATGGAAGATATCGAGATCTCATAGTTGTTGCGTTGACAGTGAATGTATACCGCTCAAAATGTTATTTATCTCTATTTCAAAATTGAGCTCTGGCACCTCTACAAATCCCTGCTTCCCTCTGCGAAGGGCCTATCTATTTACTTTAATGTTGAGTCATCACCCTCTTATTAAAAAGCACCCGCTGGAGAGCACACTGTCATTTGCATGCATTACTATCAGTTTATATTGGGTATGACTTGACTGGATCTCTTTTACCATGAATTACAATGTTTAGTCGATCCTTGATCTTTAAAGGTGCTCTACATCTATGTTTTGCAGTCTCAGAAGGGCTAGCGAGATACCATCTTGTTATATCATATTATGATTGTTTTGAGAAAGTGTTGTCATCCGAGATTTATTATTATTGCTTGCTAGTTGATTATGCCATTGATATGAGTAAACATGAGACCTAAGTGTTATTGTGAATATGGTTAGTTCATAATCTTTGCTGAAAACTTGAATGCTGGCTTTAGATATTTACAACAACAAGAGCAAATAGAGTTCGTAAAAGTTTTTCTTTACCACTTTCTGTTTGTCAACTGAATTGCTTGTGGACAAGCAAAGGTTTAAGCTTGGGGGAGTTGATACGTCTCCGTCGTATCTACTTTTCCAAACACTTTTGCCCTTGTTTTGGACTCTAACTTGCATGATTTGAATGAAACTAACCCAGACTGACGTTGTTTTCAGCAGAACTGCCATGGTGTTATTTTTTATGCAGAAACAAAAGTTTGCGGAATGACCTGAACATCCACGGAGATTATTTTTGGAAAATATAAAAAATAATGGCGAAAGAATCAAGGCCAAGGGGCCACACCCTATCCACGTGGGTGGGGGGCGCGCCCCTTCCCTCTGGGCGCGCCCCCTGCCTCGTGGGCCCCCTGGGTGTCCACCGACCTCAACTCCAACTCCATATATTCTCTTTCGCGGAGAAAAAAAATCATAGAGAAAGTTTCATCGTGTTTTACAATACAAAGCCACTGCCAAGCCCTAATCTCTCTCAGGAGGGCTGATCTAGAGTCCGTTCGGGGCTCCGGAGAGGGGAATTCGTCACCGTCGTCATCATCAACCATCCTCCATCACCAATTTCATGATGCTCACCGTTGTGCATGAGTAATTCCATCGTAGGCTTGCTGGACGGTGATGGGTTGGATGAGATTTACCATGTAATCAAGTTAGTTTTGTTAGGGTTTGATCCCTAGTATCCACTATGTTCTGAGATTGATGTTGCTATGACTTTGCTATGCTTAATGCTTGTAACTAGTGCCCGAGTGGCATGATTTCAGATCTGAACCTATTATGTTTTCATGAATATATGTGAGTTCTTGATCCTATCTTGCAAGTCTATAGTCACCTATTATGTGTTATGATCCGACAACCCCGAAGTGACAATAATTGGGATACTTCTCGGTGATGACCGTAGTTTGAGGAGTTCATGTATTCACTATGTGTTAATGCTTTGGTCCGGTACTCTATTAAAAGGAGGCCTTAATATCCCTTAGTTTCCACTAGGACCCCACTGCCACGGGAGGGTAGGACAAAAGATGGCATGCAAGTTCTTTTCCATAAGCACGTATGACTATATTCGGAATACATGCCTACATTACATTGATGAACTGGAGGTCGTTCTGTGTCACCCTACGTTATAACTATTACATGAGGAATCGCATCCGACATAATTATCCATCACTGATCCAATGCCTATGAGCTTTTCACATATTGTGCTTTGCTTATTTACTTTACCGTTTCTATTGTTACAATTATTGCAAAACTGCTATCTTTATCTTTGCCACTGTTACCGTTACTATCATACTACTTTGCTACTAAATACTTTGCTATAGATATTAAGTTATCCAGGTGTGGTTGAATTGACAACTCAACTGCTAATACTTGAGAATATTCTTTGGCTCCCCTTGTGTCGAATCAATAAATTTGGGTTGAATACTCTACCCTCGAAAACTGTTGCGATCCCCTATACTTGTGGGTTATCACCTTTGCATATGATAAATTTGTTTAGAACATTACGTTGCATACCTTAAAGCCCGTTAGTAGGCTGTTGAAGGCTTTGTTTAGTCCGCTTTTCGTAGACTAAACCTTTTCCATAACCGCACCCATCAGGGTGCGGTGCTCCTCCATGATGGAAGCACGTTGCAGTGCTTCCTCCAGAGCATGAGCAGCCTCCAGATTAGCGGAGACCGCTGTTGGAGTTGCTGCTCCTCCCCCCTTTGTCGAAGGGGGTTGCACATCCCTTCTCGGAGCTGCATTGGTCTTCGGAATGGTGTGCGGCAGGGGCCGGGACTGATGGGGCTCCACATTGTTAGTGGTCCTAAGGGTCGCCTCCCCGAGGTCTTCGGCGGCTGAGGAGTTAACCTCAGGCACCTTCTCGATGTCCTCGTCCACCCCCCCCCCCCTCGGCCAGGAGAAGTCCTTCGGGACAACACCTCGGTGTCCTCCATGGCGGTAAGCGAAGGGGCTTGCAATGGCATGTCGCTCTCCTCCTGCTCATGCGACAGAGAGTTCCCCTCCGATGATGGGGTGTTCAGAATATCTCGGGGAGGGCTAAAAAGCAAACAATAATATAACTTACATGACAGAGGCAGGTAAGCGGAAACTGAACAAGTAAGATTTCTGATACTTATGATGCGGCCAGGGGCTTCGCCCTGGGGGCTCTCTTGGCGATGTGTTCGGACTCTGAGTCTGAACTGACCGAAAGGGCTATCTTCCCCCTCTTTGGCGCCGCCCCCTCCGGGTTTTCGGAGTCCGTCCTCTTCTTCCTCCTCCCCTTGCGGGGGGAATCGCTCTCCACCTCCTCCTCCTCCCCTTTGTCCTCATCTCCCTCATGGGAAGGAGACGATCTCGGTCTCTCCGGACACATCGTCTGAAGGGCCTCTACGCGGAGGCCACCCTTGGGCTCCTCGCCCTTCTTGCCCTTCTTCTCCTGCGCCTGGTAAGGCGCCGGGACCAGCATCTCCGTCAGCTGGGGAGTGGCGGAGCCGGACTGTCGATCGGCTCCGCCTTTGTTGTCTAGCCCTGAGAGGAAGGGAGCTGATAAAGATTCCTATGGATTAAAGTATTGACCGAACACGTCTTCGGAAAGGTTAATACTTACTGGAGTGGCCGGATTCTCGATGTCGAGCCCGACGTCCTCGGTCTTCATGGGCCAGCTCTTCTGGGCCTTGAAGAGCAGCTTCCATATCTCTTCGTGCGTAGTGCCAAAAAAGCGCTTCAGGGTCCGCAGCTCCTCCGGATTGAACTCCCACATGTGGGAGGCCTGGCGTTGGCCGGGGAGGACGTGGCGGAAGAGCATGATCTGCACCATTTTGGTGAGACCGATGTTTTTGCCCAGCACATTGGTGATGCACTTCTGCAGCATCTGCACCTCCGTCTGGGACCCCCAATCGAGGCCCTTAGCGGTCCACGAGGTGAGCCTCATGGGGGGTCTGGATCTGAACTCCTAAATTTCTACCCAGTTGGCACGGTGAGGTTTGGTGATGTAGAACCACTCCTGCTGCCAGACCTTGACGATCTCGATGAAAGCCCCTTTGGGCCTTGTGGCATTGGGCAACTTGCTTACCATGGTCCCGCCACAGTCCGCATGCTATCTGTCTACCACCTTTGGCTTCACATTGAAGACTTTGAGACACAGGCCGAAGTGTGGTGGGATGCGGAGCAGAGCCTCACACACGATGATGAACGCAGATATGTGGAGGAAAGAATTCGGGGCTAGATCATGGAGATCTAGCCCGTAGTAGAACATAAGGCTGCAGACGAAGGGGTGGAGGGGAAACCCTAGCCCTCTAAGAAAATGGGGGAGGAACACAACCCTTTCGCCGGGCGCTGGAGTGGGGATGACTTGGTCCTCGTCGGGGAGCCTGTGTGCAATGTTTGCGGCCAGGTACCCAACGCTCCGGAGTTCCTTCACGTCCTTCTCCATGATGGAGGAGGCCTCCCACTTGCCCTTGGAGCCTGGCTCGGCCATGGCTGGAGAAGGTGGTGGCGGTAAGAAAGACAAGAGCTTTTTCGGGCGTTGGAGCTTGGGACATTGGAAGGCAGAGGTTGGAAGAAGGCGTGGGGAAGAAAGGAGGAATATTTTGCCCTCTTATAGGCGGTGAAAATGCCAACCTTCCCCCCACTTAATCCTTAAAACTTGCCTATTCCCAATAAGAGTGTGCGCCATGATCGGTTAGGTTACCCAAATCCCATTGATGAGAATCCCGTAATAAGTGGGTACAATCTCTGTTTTGATAAGACGGGCCGAGGGGGCTTGACCTCGAAACACGAAATGAGGAGTGTGGAAACGATTCAAAACACTTAAGATTCAAGTGTGATGCTTCACCGGAAAAAGTAGTCAGTAAAGACACTATTCCTATTTTCTATATTCTGCCTTCGCGGCTAAGGGTTGTGTTAGTTATACAGAGCCGGATACAGTTCTTTTATAAGGGAAGGCTGATGTATGGTATTCATGGAGAGGAACTCGCCTTGCAGTGCTGAAGACAACCTGCACGCCGAACACGTCGTCATTGAAGACTGGTTCAAGGGCTACTGAGGGAGTCCAGAACTAGGGGGTCCTCGAGCGTTCGGCCTATTCAATATGGGCCGGACTGATGAGCTGTCAAGATGAAGAAAGAAGACCACCTCCCATGTACGGTTAGAACTCCTGTATGCGTGAATGGCAAGATTAGGTGTTCGGATATTCTATTTCCTTTCTCTGTAAACCGACTCTGTACAACCCTAGGCCCCTCCAGTATCTATATAAATCGGAGGGTTTAGACCGGAGGGATGAGGATAACATTCATAGGCTAGACAATCTAGGGTTTAGCCATTACGATCTCGAGGTAGATCAACTCTTGTAACCCCTATACTCATTTAATACAATCAAGCAGGATGTAGGGTTTTACCTCCTTTCAGAGGGCCCGAACCTGGGTAAACACTTGTCCCTTTGTCCATTGTTACCATCGATCCTCAGACACATAGCTTGGGCCCCCCTACCCGAGATCTGCCGATTTTAACACCGACAGTCGTGACTGCGACGAGCCCTCTAAGGACGCTCGCCCATTCTGTGTCTTCCATAACATGCACTCCTAGAACACCGACGACTGCCAGGAGCTCAAGGTGCTTCGGGACGAGCGTCTGGGCCACCACCCCGAGCACAGTGACTGTGGTTTTGGCTGCGGAGGCGACCGTATAGGAGGCTGCTGGGACAACCCACTACTAGGAAAAATCTTACTAGTAGCACTAGTTTTTGGGCTAGTAGTAGCGCGGGTGCCCGCGCTACTGCTACGATGCTACAACTACTTTTTAGCAGTAGCGCGGTTCTTACGCAGCGCTACTGCTACTTACACCTACCAGTAGCGCGCCTCTACCCATCGCTACTGCTAACTTTCTATAGCGCGTCCCTGGGAACCACGCTACTGGTAAGGAAGCGCTGCTGGTACTCTAAAGCCCCTCGATGCTGCTAGTTTTTTCTTTTTTTTATTATGCTATATTTGTATTTTTGCAGTTTTTATACAATTACAACATACACATACATTGAAACAATATGAAAAAACGAATGTCTCATTATCACTATCAAAGTGGTACAACATAGTCTCATCATATCATCATTATCGAACACAAATGATGTCGATCTCATCATCTCGAATAGCGATACAAGTTAATTATCACATGTCTCTTACATTGTCACTGTGCACACATGTTTCATTATCTACGTAAATTATGACATACGAGAGAAGAGCGATCACGATGAGCAAAAGCGGGATTATGTAGTAGTTTTTGCGGCGCCAATTCTGAATCCTATGTTGCACTATGAATCTCAAGTAACGCTTCGGCTTCTGATGACTCACAAGTATAGGGGATCTATCGTAGTCCTTTAGATAAGTAAGAGCGTCGGACCAAACGAGGAGCAGAAGAAAATGACAAGCAGTTTTCAGCAAGGTATTTTCTGCAAGCACTGTAATTGTCGGTAACAAATAGTTTTGTGATAAGATAATTCGTAACGGGTAACAAGTAACAAGTGTATCAAAGGTGCAACAAGGTGGCTCAATCCTTTTTATAGCAAAGGACAAGCCTGTACAAACTCTTATATAAAGCAAAGTGCTCCCGAGGACACATGGGAATTACTATCAAGTTAGTTTTCATCATGCTCATATGATTCACGTTCGCTACTTTGATAATTTGATATGTGGGTGGACCAGTGCTTGAGTGTTGTCCTTACTTGGACAAGCCTCCCACTTATGATTAACCCATCCCGCAAGCATCCGCAACTACGAAAGAAGAATTAAGATAAATCTAACCATAGCATGAAACATGTGGATCCAAATCAGCCCCTTACGAAGCAACACATAAACTATGGTTTAAGCTTCTGTCACTCTAGCAACCCATCATCTACTTATTACTTCCCAGTGCCTTCCCCTAGGCCCAAATCATGGTGAGGTTTCATGTATTCGACATTCACATAACACCACTAGAGGAAAGACAACATACATCACAAAGCACATGAATACCAAATTCACATGATTACTTATAACAAGACTTCTCCCATGTCCTCGGGAACAAATGTAACTAATCACAAAGCATGTTCATGTTCATAATCAAAGGAGTACTTAATAGCATCAAGGACCTGAACATATGATCTTCCACCGAATAAACCAACTAGCATCAACTACGAGGAGTAATCAACACTACTAGCAACCCGCAGGTATCAATCTGAGGTTCTGAGGCAAAGATTGAATACAAGAGAGGATCTAGGGTTTGAGAGGAGATGGTGTTGGTGAAGATGTTGATGGAGATTGACCCTCCCTCGATGGGAGGATCGTTGGTGATGATGATGGCTTCGATTTCCCCCTCCCGGAAGGAAGTTTCCCCGGCAGAATCGCTTTGCCGGAGCTCTAGATTGCTCCTGCCCAGGTTCTACCTCGAGACGGCAGCGCTTCATCCCGAAAGCTCTCTTATGATTTTTGCCAGGTCAAAAGACTCCATATAGTAGAAGATGGGCACCGGAGACCTGCCAGGGGGCCCACAAGCCCTGGGGCGCGCCTAGGGGGGTAGGGCGCGCCCCCAGGCTTGTGGCCACCTAGTGGGTCCCCTCTGGTAGTTTCTTTGCCCAATAATGTTTATATATTCCAAAATAATTTTTCAGAAATTTTCAGGAATTTTGGAGTTGTGCAGAATAGGTATCTTAGATTTGCTCCTTTCAAGTCCAGAATTCCAGCTGTCGGCATTCTCCCTCTTCATGTAAATCTAAGTATTGTACCATGATGTGAAATAACAGTCCATAATGCAATAAATATTGATATAAAAACATGATGCAAAATGGACGTGTCAACTCCCCCAAGCTTAGAACTCGCTTGAACTCAAGCAAAAGCCGAGGTCGATAATTATGTCCACGTCTTTAGAGATAGAGGTGTCGATAAAATAAAATACGGACTTGAGGGCATCACATGATCATCTTTTGAACAACAATATTGTCATATAACTTCTTATGCTAAAGTGATAATTCGTTCACAAGGTAAATTATGAAGCAAAAACTTTGTTGAAAACTAGCAAACTATGATCTCGGTCATTGAAGCAATTGCAATTTATCATAACATCAGAAAGAGTCAATGTAAGAGCTTGTCTAGCAAGTCCCCATACTCAATCATCTCTTAGTCTTTCATAATTGCTAACACACACGCCATACTTACACTACTAGGGAAAAGCCTATACACAGGATCTTACCAGCAGCAAGTTTTAAAATAAGGCGCTATTGTATTTTATCAGTAGCGCACTCCACCAGAACTCGCTCCTGAAAGAAAAGTAGCAGTAGCGCGCCACCGCCAAGCCACGCCACTGCTATAATTCCCACGACCCCGCCGCGAAGCTAGTTATAGCAGCAGTGCGTTAACTAGAAGGGCGCTACTACTAGGTAGTTTAGCAGTAGCGCCTTTACGTACACTGCGCTACTGCTAAAACTAGCTATCTCCCACCACCCATGCTCTCCTCTATCCGATCCACACTCACACTCACACTCACTCGATCTCCCCTCAACCCCCTCCCCCCCTCCCCGCCGGCCGCCATCGCCTACCCCTCCTTCCTCTGCGCCACCGTCACCTCCTCCTCCTTGCTGGACTCGGTACCGCCCTCCTCCTCCGTCCTCCCTCGACTCGCCGCCGGCCGGCCCCTCCTCGCTCCGCCCTTCCTCCTCCGTCCTACTCTCTCCTCCCTCCTCCAGTCGCCCCTCCTTCTCCCTCCTCCATCCACAACCCCTCCTCCCTACTACATTTTGATTTAGTAGGCTAGTTCATATGCAACATTTTGATTTAGTTCATATGATTTAGTTGATTTAGTAGGCTAGTTGATTTAGAACATTTTGATTTTGTTGATTTAGTAGGCAAGTTGATCTAGTAGGCTAGTTGATTTAGTTGATTTATAGAACATTTTGATTTAGTTGATTTAGTAAGCAAGTTGATTTATTAGGCTAGTTCATTTAGTTGATTTATAGAACATTTTGATTTAGTTGATTTAGTAGACAAGTTGATTTAATAGGCTAGTTGATTTAGTTGATTTCTAGAACATTTTGATTTAGTTGATTTAGTATGCTAGTTGATAGCTCTGAAGATTTGGCACCACCTAGCTAGATCTTAGGATTATAATTGTCCATCAGATTGCTTCTCATGGAAGAAGAATCAAATTGCTTCTCGCGGAAGATTTGGCATTTGGCTGTTGGTTCTATTCTATAAGGTGTTAGTAAGCTATGAAAATATAAGTGAAGAACCAAAAAAAATTGCATGCTACTATCCTTTCGTGTGAAGTGGATCGTTAATCCTTTGCTCATATTGCTTTAGGAAAATGGCGCCACCACCACCACCACCATGTCGATTCTGCAAGTCAAGGTGCGCCAGCAGCCTTGCAACTGGCAAGTTGTTCGGCATCTACTTCCAGTCGAGTTTTCATCATGCGGCGGTAAGAAATTATACGAAATGTAACAAGAATTTTATTTTTAGTGTTGGCATTACTACATTGTGTCATTTTGCTTTTTTTACACAGATCGTCCCATGCAATGTGAGGTTGAAATTCAACAAGCTGACAAGAGACACTGTGACATTTGAGGCTCCTGGGGGCCGTACACTATGGAGGTCGAGAAAGGACGCAATATTTCGCAGATTGGAGATGGATGGGCCCGTTTCCTCGCCCGCATGCGTCTTACTAGTGGTGAGTTGATCAGCTTCTCCTTCAGAGCAGAAAGACCCAAGCTGGCTGTCATTTGTATCAACCTGGTGGAAGATGATGAAGATGACGAAGATGATGAAGATAATGAGGACCCACTCGATGAAGATGATGAGGACCCACTTCATGAAGCCATTGTAGCTCAAAGAATGAGGCTGAGCGAGGAGGATGTGTGCAACCTATGGGACATAATTCCGCCACGTGCTGACTTTGTCGGGGTGCCATTCGTGACCCGCCTGACAAGTACCATGGTCGATCGACATGATATGGTTATACTTACAAATGCAAATTATCCGATGATATGCTTAGTGTAGAGTCCAATAATATGTTGTGTGGAATCTAGTCGATGATATGCTTTAGTGTAGAGTTCGATCACATGCTTATTAGTGTAGAATCTAAGGAACAATATGTGCGAGGCTATTTATTAATTGATATATTTTTTCTTTTTCAGAAATTAGCCTATCTGTGAGTTATGGTATCGATCCTAATGAAGAAGGCTCGGCTGGACTATGCCTTACCGCAAGGGGCTCCGTCACAACCTATACTTACCGTGTGGACACAGACGGTCGCACACACTTAAACTCGGTTGGGTGAAAGAGATTCCTCGATGGCAAGAATCTTCGTGTTGGACAGGCCATCCTAATTACTATCAGGAACACCAACCACCCAGGCTTGAGGATGATGATCGTCTTCGATATCATCTAGAACTACATATGTGTGTGTGGCTATATCATCTAGAACTACATATGATGATCGTCGTCGATATCATCTAGAACTACATATGATGATCGTCGTCAATATCATCTAGAACTACATATGATGATCATGGTTGATATCACCTAGTACTGCTTGAGGATGCATGTTGACTATATATGAAATTGTTATCAAGTACTCCCTTTGTTCCAAATTACTTGTCGTGGTTTGAACCACAACGAGTAATTTGGAACGGAGGGAGTACTACCTAGTACCTATAATGCTTTATGAAATTGATATCTAGTAGTACCTAGTATCTGGACCGAAACGGGGTGGGAAGCTGGGGAAAATGATGACAGATATAGCAGTAGCGAGGGGCTAGGAAACCGCTACAGCTAACTAACAGTAGCGCGTTCCAGAAAAGCGCTGCTGATATAGTCAATAGTAGTAGCGCGGGTACCGACCATGCTACTACTAAGAGTTAGCTGTAGCGTCGTAGTAGTAGCGCGGCTGCCCGCACTGCTGCTAGCCTCAAAACCCGCACTACTACTAGGCTTTTCCCTAGTATTGTTATGAGATCAAAGCCTCAATCGGACATAGAGAAATATAGGGGCTTATAATTTTGCCTCCCAACCTTTTACCTCAAGGGTAATGTCAACAATAATAACTCATGATCACCTACATCCGAGTGGATATATGTGTCTAGATCTTTCCCCAACACATGACGCTTTCCAAAAGAAAAAGGCAAAATATATGGAATGGTGAGGATCACCATGACTCTTGCGTAAAGGTAGGTACTAAAAAGTAAAAGATAGGCCCTTCGCAGAGGGAAGCAGAGGTTGTCATGCGCTTTTTGTTGGATGCACAAAATCTTAATGCAAAAGAACGTCACTTTATATTGCCCCTTGTGATAAAGAACTTTATTATGCGGTCCGTCAATTTTATTTCTTCTATATCACAAGTTTGTATAAAGTTTATTTTCCTCACACTAATAGAGCATACATATTTAAGGATCAATTTTTATTACTTGCACCGATGACAACTTACTTGAAGGATCTTACTCAATCCATGGTAGGTATGGTAGACTCTCATGGCAAAACTGGGTTAAGAGTGTTTGGATGCACAAGTAGTATCTCTACTTGGTGCAGGATTTTGGCTAGTATGAGGTGGAATCAAGCATCACATGTTAGAGGATCCATGACAATATAACTTCTATTCAGAAATAAGCAAACATAACTCATTACGTTGTCTTCCTTGTCCAACATCAACTTCTTAGCATATAATATTTTAATGAGTGCTCAAAATCATAAAAGATGTCCAAGATAATTTATTTATGGGATAATTATTTTTATACCCTTAATTGTGTCCCCCTCATCAGGATTGCCCCTAGTTTCTGAAAACACGTGGTCTTGCCCAACCCACTTTGACGTCTTGTGGTTTCTCCCTTTGACCATTTGACCTTCACTTTGAAAACTTCACAAATAATTCATACTAAATCTAAAAAATGCAAAAAAGATACCAAAATGTTCGAAAAAATATCACATGTATGTCAATGTCACTTGCATTCATGACAAAAGTTTTGGTTAGTGCACATCCGAGTTTTAGCACTTATCATACCACCATGAACACCAAAATCTAAAAAAAATCAGAACATTAAAGAAAAAGTTGGTGGCAAAGAATGGCAAATTTTTTAAGTGCTTGCCAAGTTTCATCCAGGAATGACATTCATGGAAGTCATGGCAAAAAAGCAATCTATTTTTGGGTGTTTATTGTTTATTTTTTGCCACGACTTCCACGAATGTCATTCCCTGATGAAACTTGACAAGCACTTAAAACATTTGTCATTCTTTGCCACAAACTTTTTGTTTTGAATTTTTTGATTTTTTTTATATTTTGTTGTTCATGGTGGTATGATAAGTGCTAAAACTCGAATGGGTATTAACCAACACTTTTGTCATGAATACAACTGACATTGACATACAGGTGATGTTTTTCCAAACATTTTGGTATCTTATTTGCATTTTTCTAATTTAGTACGAATTAGTTATGAAGTTTTCAAAGTGATGGTCAAACGGTCAAAGGGCAAAAGCACAAGACGCCAAAGTTGGTTGGGCAAGACCACGTGTTTCCCGAAACTAGGGGCAATCCTGATGAGGGCGGCACAACTAAGGGTATAAAACCGATTATCCCTATATTTATATGTGAACCTCTCTTTCTTTATTACTTTCTTTTAATTGGAACAATGACCAAAACTATGTTTGTCAACCCACAACAAGTTTAAATCCTCATACTTCTTATATGTGAAGTCATCACTCCCCATAAGATTATTATATAATCTTTCTATTTCTTTTATTCTTTTTATTTTTTTTCCAAGATCAAATCAAGAAAGCAAAGCCCTTACTCAAAACTACTCTTTATTATAACTTTCAGACTCAGTTACAAAGATAGATCACGAAGCAAAACTAAAGGACTAGATCATATAAAAACTTTTATTCTACTAGATCGAGATATAACCAAACTTTTATTCTTCATTAGGGAGACTTGACTTCTTGAATTCCACGTGCATGTCCCCAGGTTGAGGTAGTGGATCTTCATCTTCATCAGAGCTATCGTCCCTTGTTTTCTCCATGTCGAAGTCTTCCTCGTCTTCAGTAGTCCAACCATAATGATCCACTTCCCCATAGACCTTTGGGTTTGCGATATAATCAACTACATAGCTCTCTCCCTCCGAGTTTCGTGACGACATATTTTTAGATCTGCCAGGAAAAGAACATGAAACAACAACAAAGGATATTGCTATGGTGCGTTGGTCAAAACCTTTGGAAGATTATATAATGATTTTTTTACCAACCAAAAGAAGTATTATATGAGAAAACTGAGTCTGGAGGGCACACGAGGTGGCCACAAGCCTGGGAGGCACGCCCAGGGGGTAGGGCGCACCCCCGAGGCTTGTTGCTGAAGGAAATATGCCCTAGAGGCAATAATAAAGTTGTTGTTTTATATTTCCTTATTCATGCTAAATGTTTATTATTCATGCTAGAATTGCATTGATCGGAACCCTAAATACATGTGTGAATACATAGACAAACAATGTGTCCCTAGTGAGCCTCTACTTGACTAGCTCGTTGATCAAAGATGGTTAAGGTTTCCTAACCATGGGCATGAGTTGTCATTTGATAATGGGATCACATAATTAGGAGAATGATGTGATGGACAAGACCCATCAGTTAGCTTAGCATAATGATCGTTCAGCTATTGCTTTCTTCATGTCAAATACATATTCCTTTGACTATGAGACTATGCAACTCCCAGATACAGGAGGAATGCCTTGTGTGCTATCAAACGTCACAATGTAACTTGGTGATTATAAAGATGCTCTAAAGGTATATCTTAAGGTGTTTGTTGAGTTGGCATAGATCGAGATTAGGATTTGTCCCTCCGAGTATCGGAGAGGTATCTCTGGGCCCTTTCCATAATACAAATCATAAGAAGCCTTGCAAGCAATGTGACTAATGAGTTAGTTGCAGGATGATGTATTACAAAACGAGTAAAGAGACTTGCCGGTAACAATATTGAACTAGGTATGAAGATACCGACAATCGAATCTCGAGCAAGTAACATACCGATAGACAAAGGGAATTACGTACGTTGTCATACCGGTTTGACCGATAAAGATCTTCATAGAACAAGTAGGAGACAATATGAGCATACAGATGTCTCAGTCATGTCTACATAGTTCTCGAACCCGTAGGGTCCGCACGCTTAACGTTCGATGACGATATTGTAATATATGAGTTATGTGATTTGGTGACTGAATGTTGTTCAGAATCCCGGATGAGATCACGGACATGACGAGGAGTCTCTAAATGGTCGAGAGGTAAAGATTTATATATAGGACGATAGTATTTGGACACCGGAAGTGTTTCGGAGGGTACCAGGTAATATCGGGTCACCGGAAGGGGTTCCGGGCACCCCCGGCAAAGGATATGGGCCTAATGGGCCAAGAGGGGAAATGCACCAGCCACCAGGGGCTGGTGCGCCCCCCATATGGGCGGAACTAGAGGAGAAGGAAAGAAGGGAAGGGAGAAGGAAAGGGCGATTCGGCCTCCCCCTTCCTTCCCTCCTCCCTCCTCTTTCCTTCCCCCTCCGGTAAATAAGGAAGGGGGCGGCCGGCCTAGGAGGAACCCAAGTAGGATTCAATCCTACTTGGGGCGACTCCGGGCCTCTCCCCTCTCCCTCCCACCTATATATATGTGGGGGGCGCCCCCTAGCACACCCCAGACAACTGTTAGCCGTGTGCGGCGCCCCACTCCACCGTTTTACTCCCATGGTCATATCTTCGTAGTGCTTAAGCGAAGCCCTGCGCAGATCACTTCACCATCATCGTTACCACGCCATCGTGCTGATGGAACTCATCTACTACCTCGACATCTTGCTAGATCAAGAAGGCGAGGGACGTCACCGGGCTGAACATGTGCAGAACTCGGAGGTGTCGTACATTCGGTACTCGATAGGTGGATCGCGAAGAAAGTTCGACTACATCAACCACGTTGTGAAACGCTTCTGCTTATGGTCTACAAGGGTACATAGAAACACTCTCCCCCTCGTTTCTATCCATCTCCTAGATAGATCTTGCGTGAGCGTAGGTAATTTTTTGAAATTGCATGCTACGTTCCCCAACAGTGGTATAAGAGCCAGGTCTATGTGTAGATGATATGTACGAGTAGAACACAAAGAGTTGTGGGTGGTGATCGTCATACTGCTTACCACCAACGTCTTATTTTGATTCGGCGGTATTGTAAGATGAAGCGTCCCAGACCAACCTTACATGACCACATTCATGAGACCGGTTCCACCGATTGACATGCAACTAGTTTTGCATAAAGGTGGCTGGCGGGTGTCCGTTTCTCCTACTTTAGTTCAATCAAATTTGACTGTGGTCGGTCCTTGTTGAAGGTTAAAACATCAAACTTGATAAATCACCGTTGTGGTTTTGTGCTGTAGGTAAGAATTGTTCTTGCTAGAATCCCGTATTAGCCACGTAAAACTTGCAACAACAAAGTAGAGGACGTCTAACTTGTTTTTGCAGGGTATGATGTGATGTGATATGGTCAAGACACGATGTGATATACGTTATTGTATGAGATGATCATGTTTTGTAATCTATTGGCAACCGACAGGAGCCTTATGGTTGTCTCTTTATTTTATGAAATGCAAACGCCATGTAATTGCTTTACTTTATCACTATGTGTTAGCGATAGTTGTAGAAGCAATTGTTGGCGAGACGACTACGACACAAAAATGGAGATCAAGGTGTCGAGCCAGTGATGATGGAGATCATGACGATGCTCTGGAGATGGAGATCAAAAGCACAAGATGATGATGGCCATATCATGTCACATATTTTTGATTGCATGTGATGTTTATCCTTTATGTATCTCATTTTGCTTAGAACGGCGGTAGCATTATAAGATGATCCCTTCACTAAATTTCAAGGTAAAAGTGTTCTTCCTGAGTATGCACCATTTCTACAGTTCGTCGTGTTGAGACAACACGTGATGATCGGCTGTGATAGACTCTACGTTCACATACAATGGGTGTAAGCCAGATTTACACAAGCGTAATACTTGGGTTAAACTTGACGAGCCTAGCATGTACAGACATGGCCTCAGAACACTAGAGATCGAAAGATCAAACGTGAATCATATAGTAGATATGATAAACAAAGAGTTGTTCACCATTGATGACTACCCCATCTCACATGATGATTTGACATGGGTTAGTTGATTTGGATCATGTTACACTTAGATGACTTGAGGGATGTCAGTTTAAGTGTGAGTTCTTAAGTAATTTGTTTAATTGAACTTTAATTTATCATGAACTTAGTCCTGATAATATTTGCAAATTATGTTGTAGATCAGTAGCTCACATTGTAACTCCCTTATGTTTTTTGATATGTTCCTAGAGAAAACTAAGTTGAAAGATGATAGTAGCAATGATGCGTCCTGGGTCTGTGATCTAAGGATTATCCTCATTTCTACACAAAAGAATTATGTCCTTGATGCACCGCTAGGTGACAAAACTATTGCAGGAGCAGATGCGGGTGTTATAAATGTTTGGCAAGCTCAATATGATGACTACTTGATAGTTTAGTGCACCAGCTTTACGGCATAGAACCGGGAATTCAAAAACATTTTGAACGCCACGGGGCATATTAGATGTTCCAAGAGCTGAAATTGGTATTTCAGACTCATGCCCATGTTAAGAGGTATGAGACCTCTGACAAGTACTTTGCCTAAAAGATGGAGGAGAATAGCTCAGCTAGTGAGCATGTGCTCAGAATGTCTGGGTACTACAATCGCTTGAATCAATTGGGAGTTAATCTTCCAGATAAGATAGTGATTGACAGAGTTCTCTAGTTACTATCACCAAGCTACTAGAACTTCATGATGAACTATAATATGCAAGGGATGACAAAAACGATTCTTGAGCTTTTCGCGATGCTGAAATCGGCGAAGGTAGAAATCAAGAAAGGGCATCAAGTGTTGATGGTTAACAAGACCACTAGTTTCAAGAAAAAGGGCAAGAGAAATAAAGGGAACTTCAAGTAGAATGGCAAGCAAATTGTCACTCCCGTGAAGAATCCCAAAGCTAGACCTAAGCCTGAACTGAGTGCTTCTATTGCAAAGGGAATGGTCATTAGAAGCAGAACTGCCCCAAATACTTGGCGGATAAGAAGGATGGCAAAGTAAATAAAGGTATATTTGATGTGTACCTTACTAGTATTTGTAGTAGCTCTTGGGTATTTGATACTGGTTCAGTTGCTAAGATTAATAACTCAAAACAGGAGTTGCAGATAAACAAAGACTAGTTAAGGGCGAGGTGATGATGTGTGCTGGAAATGATTCCAAGGTTGATACGATCACCATGGCACGCTCTCTCTACCTTCAGGATTAGTGTTGAACCTAAATAAATGTTATTTGGTGTTTGCGTTGAGCATGAATATGACTAGGTCATGTTCATTGCAATACGATTATTCATTTAATTCAGAGAATAATTGTTATTCTGCTTATATGAATAAAACCTTCTAGGGTCATACACCCAATGTGAATGGTTTATTGAATCTCGATCGTAGTGATAAACATATTCATAATATTGATGCCAAAAGATGCTAAGTTGATAATAATAGTGCAACATACTTGTGGCACTGTCGTTTAGGTCATATTGGTGTAAAGCGCATGAAGAAACTCCATACGGATGGACTTTTGGAATCACTTGATTATGAATCATTTGATACTTGCGAATCATGCCTCATGGGCAAGATGACTAAAAGTCCGTTCTTCGGAAAAATGGAGCAAGCTAATAACTTATTGGAAATAATACATACCAATGTATGCGGTCCGATGAGTGTTGAAGCACGTGGCAGGTATCATTATTTTCTCACCTTCACTGATGATTTAAGTAGATATGGGTATATCTACTTGACAAAACACAAGTCTGAAACATTTGAAAAGTTCAAATAATTTCAGAGTGAAGTGGAGAATCATCGTAACAAGAAAATAAAGTTTCTATGATCTGATCGCAGAGGCAAATATTTGAGTTACGAGTTTGGCCTTCATGTAAACAATGTGGAATTGTTTCACAACTCACGCCACCTGGAACACCACAGCGTAATGGTGTGTCCGAACATCGTAACCTCACTTTATTAGATATGGTGCGATATATGATGTCTCTTACCGATTTACCACTATCGTTTTGGGGCTATGCATTAGAGACAGCCGCATTCATGTTAAATAGGGCACCATCTAAATCCGTTGAGACGACACCATATGAGTTGTGGTTTAGCAAGAAACCTAAGCCGTCGTTTCTTAAAATTTGGGGTTGCGACACTTATATCAAAAGGCTTCAGCCTGATAAGATCAAAACCAAATCGGAGAAGTGTGCTACATCTTGAGCTTGCGTCGGTTTTCCATTGAAGAGGAAAGGGTGATGCAGCAAAGTAGCATAAGTATTTCCCTCAGTTTTGAGAACCAAGGTATCAATCCAGTAGGAGACAACGCACAAGTCATTGAATACCTGCACAAACAACCAACAACTTGCACCGACCACGATGAAGGGGTTGCCAATCCCTTCACGGTCACTTACAAAAGTGAGATCTGGTAGAGATAGATAAATGGTAAAGTAAATATTTTTGGTATATAGATTGGAAAGTAAAGATTGCAAAATAGTAGATCGGAAACTAGCAAGATGTAAACGAGATTCAATAATATGGAAAAGAGACCCGGGGCCATAGGTTTCACTAGTGGCTTCTCTCAAGATAGCAAATATTACGGTGGGTGAACAAATCACTGTCGAGAAATTGATAGAAAAGCGCATAGTTATGACGATATCTAAGGCAATGATCATGAACATAGGCATCACGTCTGTGTCAAGTAGACCGGCTCCTGCCTGCATCCACTACTATTACTCCACACATCGACCGCTATCCAGCATGCATCTAGAGTACTAAGTTCATAAAGAACGGAGTAACGCATTAAGAAAGATGACATCATGTAGAGGAATTAACTCAAGCAATATGATGAAAACCCCATCTTTTTATCCTTGATGGCAACAATACAATACGTGCCTTGCTGACCCTACTGTCACTGGGAAAGGACATCGCAAGATTGAACCCAAAGCTAAGCACTTCTCCCATTGCAAGAAATATCAATCTAGTAGGCCAAACTAAACCGATAATTCGAAGAGACTTGCAAAGATATCAAATTATGCATATAAGAACTCAGATAAGAACCAAATAATATTCATAGATAATCTTGATCATAAATCCACAATTCATCGGATCTCGGCAAACACATCGCAAAAGAATATTACATCGAATAGATCTCCAAGAGCATCGAGGAGAACATGGTATTGAGAATCAAAGAGAGAGAAGAAGCCAACTAGCTAATAACTATGGACCCGAAGGTCTGTGGTAAACTACTCGCGCTTCATCGGAGAGGTAATTGTGTTGATGTAGAAGCCCTCTGTGATTGAATCCCCCTTCGGCAGGACGCCGGAAAAGGTCCCTAGATGGGATCGCACGGGTACAGAAGGTTGCGATGGTGGAAAAGTGGTTTCATGGCTCTCCTGGATGTTTTCAGGGTATAAGAGTATATATATAGGCGAAGGAACTAGGTCAGGGGATCCATGAGGGGCCCACAAGGGTGGGGGCGTGCCCTACCCCCCTAGGCGCGGCCTCCTGCCTCGTGGCTTCCTCGTTGCGTCTCCGACTTCATCTCCAAGTCTTCTGGTTTGCTTTCGGTCCAAGAAAAATCATCGCGAAGGTTTTATTCCATTTGGACTCCATTTGGTATTCCTTTTCTGCAAAACTATAAAATAGGCAAAAACAGAAACTGGCACTGGGCCCTCAGTTAATAGGTTAGTCCCAAAAATAATATAAAATAGCATATAAATGCCTATTAAACATCCAAAACAGATAATATAATAGCATGGAACAATCAAAAATTATAGATACGTTAGCGACGTATCAAAGTGCGTCTTCATAGGATACCCTAAGGAAACAATTGGGTACAACTTCCATCACAGATCCGAAGGCAAGATCTTTGTTGCTGAGAATGGGTCCTTTCTAGAGAAGGAGTTTCTCTCGAAAGAAGTGAGTGGGAGGAAATTAGAACTTGATGAGGTAAATGTACCTTCTCTCGAATTGGAAAGTAGTACATCAGAGAAAATTGTTCCCGTGATGCCTACACCAACTAGAGAGGAAGCTAAAGATGATGATCATGAAACTTCAGATCAAGTTACTACTAAACTTCATAGGTCAACCAGAGCATGGTCCGCACCAGAGTGGTACGGTAATCATGTCTTGGAAGTCATGTTACTAGATCAAGGCGAACCTACGAACTATGAAGAAGCTATGATGAGCCTAGATTCTGCCAGATGGCTTGAGGCCATGAAATCTGAGATAGGATCCATATATGAGAACAAAGTGTGGACTTTGGTCGACTTGCCCGATGATCGGCAATCCATAGAGAATAAATGGATCTTCAAGAAGAAGACTGACATTGATGGTAATGTTCCTGTCTACAAAGCTTGACTTGTCGCAAAATGTTTTCGATAAGTTTAAGGGGTTGACTACGATGAGACTTTCTCGACTATAGAGATGCTAAAGTCTGTCCGAATCATGTTAGCAATTGCCACATTTTATGAAATCTAGCAAATGGATGTCAAAACTGCATTCCTTAAATGGATAGATCTAAGAAGAGTTGTATATGGTCCAACCAGAAGGTTTTGTCGATTCTAAAGGTGCTAACAAGGTGTGCAAGCTCTAGCGATCCATCTATGGACTGGTGCAAGCATCTCAGAGTTGGAATATACGCTTTGATGAGGTGATCAAAGCATATGGTTTTATACAAACTTACAGTGAAGCTTGTATTTACAAGAAAGTGAGTGGGAGCTCTATAGCATTTCTAATATTATATGTGGATGACATATTGTTGATTGGAAATGATATAGAATTTCTGGATAGCATAAAAGGATACTTGAATAAGAATTTTCCAATGAAAGACCTTGGTGAAGCTGCTTACATATTGGGCATCAAGATCTATACAGATAGATCAAGATGCTTGATAAGATTTTCAATGGGTACATACCTTGACAAGATTTTGAAGGAGTTCTTGCCTGTATTGTAAGGTGTGAAGTTGAGTAAAGACTCAAAACCCGACCACGGCAGAAGATAAAGAGAGAATGAAATTAATTCCCTATGCCTTAGCCATAGGTTCTATAAAGTATGCCATGCTGTGTACCAAACATGTTGTGTACCTTGCCATGAGTTTGGCAAGGGGGTTACAATAGTGATCCAGGAGTAGATCACTGGACATTGGGCAAAATTATCCTTAGTTACCTTAAAGAGGACTAAGGAAATGTTTCTCGGTTATGCAGGTGATAAAGAGTTCGTCGTAAAGAGTTACGTCGATGCAAGCTTTGACACTGATCTAGATGACTCTAAGTCTATATCATGATACATATTGAACATGGGAGAAATTAGCTAGAGTAGCTCCATGCAGAGCATTGTAGACATAGAAATTTGCAAAATACATACAGATCTAAATTTGGCGGACCCGTTGACTAAACTTCTCTCACAAGAAAAACATGATCACACCTTAGTACTCTTTGGGTGTTAATCACATGGCAATGTGAACTAGATTATTGACTCTAGTAAACCTTTTGGGCGTTGGTCACATGGCGATGTGAACTATGGGTGTTAATCACATGGCGATGTGAACTAGATTATTGACTCTAGTGCAAGTGGAAGATTGAAGAAAATATGCCCTAGAGGCAATAATAAAGTTGTTATTCTATATTTCCTTATTCATGATAAATGTTTATTATTCATGCTAGAATGGTATTGATCATAAACCTAAATACATGTGTGAATACATATACAAACATTGTGTCCCTAGTGAGCCTCTACTTGACTAGCTCATTGATCAAAGATGGTTAAGGTTTCCTAACCATGGACATGAGTTGTCATTCGATAACAGGATCACATCATTAGGAGAATGATGTGATGGACAAGACCCATCTGTTAGCTTAGCATAATGATCATTCAGTTTTATTGCTATTCCTTTCTTCATGTCATATACATATTTCTTCAACTATGAGATAATGCAACTCCCGGATACCCGAGGAATGCCATGTGTGCTATCAAACATCACAATGTAGTTGGGTGATTATAAAGAAGCTCTACAGGTATCTCTGAAGGTGTTTTTTGAGTTGGCATAGATCGAGATTAGGATTTGTCACTCCGAGTATCGGAGAGGTATCTCTGGGCCCTCTCGGTAATACACATCATAAGAAGCCTCCCAAGCAAAGTGACTAATGAGTTAGTTGCATGATGATGTATTACAGAACGAGTAAAGAGACTTGCTGGTAACAAGATTGAACTAGGTATGAAGATTTCTACAATCGAATATCGGGCAAGTAACATACCGATAGACAAAGGGAACTACGTATGTTGTCATAACAGTTCGACCGATAAAGATCTTCATAGAATGTGTAGGAGCCAATATGGTCATCTAGGTTCCGCTATTGGTTATTGACCGGAGAGGTGTCTCGGTCATGTCTACATAGTTCTCGAACCCGTAGGGTCCGCACGCTAAACGTTCGATGATGATATTGTAATATATGAGTTATGTGATTTGGTGACCGAATGTTGTTCGGAGTCCCGGATGAGATCACGGACATGACGAGGAGTCTCGAAATGGTCAAGAGGTAAAGATTGATATATAGGACGATAGTATTCGGACACCAAAAGTGTTCCGGAGGGTACCGGGTACATATCGGATCACCGAAAGGGGTTCCAGGCACCCCCCCCCCCTCCCCCGACAAAAGATATGGGCCTAATGGGCCAAGAGGCGAAACGCACCAGCCACCAGGGGCTAGTGCACCCCCATATGTGCCAAACTAGAGGGGAAGGAAAGAAGGGAAGTGGAAGGAAAGGGGGGATTCGGCCTCCCCCTTCCTTCCCTCCTCCCTCCTCTTTCCTTCCCCCTCCGGTAAATAAGGAAGGGGGCGGACGGCCTAGGAGGAACCCAAGTAGGATTCAGTCCTACTTGGGGCGCCTCCTGGCCTCTCCCTCTCCCTCCCACCTATATATATGTGGGGGGGCGCCCCCTAGCACACCCCAGACAATTGTTAGCTAGTGTGCGGCACCCCCCCTCCATTGTTTACTCCCACGGCCATATCTTCATAGTGCTTAGGCAAAGCCCTGCGGAGATCACTTCACCATCACCGTTACTACACCGTTGTGCTGAAGGAACTCATCTACTACCTAGACATCTTGCTGGATCAAGAAGGTGAGGGACGTCATCGATTTGAACGTGTGTGGAACTCGAAGGTGCCGTATGTTCGGTACTCGATCGGTGGATCACAAAGAAAGTTCGACTACATCAACCGCGTTGTGAAACGCTTCCCCTTACGGTCTATGAGGGTACGCAGACACACTCTCCCCCTCGTTGCTATGCATCTCCTAGATAGATCTTGCGTGAGCATAGGATTTTTTTTTTTGAAATTGCATGCTACATTCCCCAACAGTCGTCTCCTTATGCACTATTTGGGCTACTTTTTATTTTTCTAATTTTTTTAATATTCCAAAATAGAGTAAAATTACCTTTATAAGACTTTTGGAGTCGGTTTACTTACCGTATCACATACCTACTCCCTTTCAGGGTTCTGTCGTGTTCTGGTAGGTTTCCTTTATGTACTCCTCAGTGTTATGGTATTAATAATATTGGTTTCAACATTTATGGGAGTACCTAAGATATAATGTTTGATTCATTGCCCATTTACCACCTTCGGGTTATTGCCCTCGGCATTGTTGATCTTGATGGCACCGGAACGATAAACTTCCTCAATAATGTAAGGACCTTCCCACTTGGAGAGAAGTTTTCCTGCAAAAAATCTTAAACGAGAATTGTATTGCAAGACATGGTCACCTACATTGAATTCCTTCTTTTGTATTCTTTTATCATGCCATCATTTAACCTTTCCTTTAAACAACTTGGCATTTTCGTAGGCCTGGGTTCTCCATTCATCCAGTGAGCTAATGTAAAATAACCTATTTTCACCGGCAAGTTTGAAATCATAATTAAGTTCTTTAATTGCCCAATAAGCTTTGTGTTCCATTTCAAGAGGTAAGTGACATGCTTTTCCATATACCATTTTATACGGAGACATACCCATAGGATTTTTATAAGCAGTTCTATAGGCCCATAATGCATTGTCAAGTTTCTTAGACCAACTCTTCCTAAATTTATTAATAGTCTTTTGCAAGATCTATTTTATTTCCCTATTACTTAATTCTACTTGACCATTGGACTGAGGATGATAGGAAGATGCAATTATGTGGTTAACATCATACTTAGCAAGCAATTTACAGGAAGCACCATGAATAAAGTGTGAACCACCATCAGTCTTTAAATATCGAGTGACTCCAAATCTCAGGAAAATAATTTCTTTAAGCATTTTAATAGAAGTGTTATGATCAGCACTACTAGTTGGAATAGCTTCTACCCACTTAGTAATGTAATCAAGAGCAACCAAAATATGTGTATACCCATTAGAGGAAGGAAAAGGTCCCATATAATCAAATCCCCAAACAACAAAAGGTTCACTAACAAGTGAATAATTCATAGGCGTTTCCTGACGTCCACTAATGTTATCAATTCTTTGACATTCATCTCAAGACAAGACAAACATACGAGCATCCTTAAAAAGAGTAGGACAATAAAAACCGGATTGTAATACCTTGCGTGCAGTTCAATCACCAGCATGGTGTCCTCCGTAGGCCTTAGAGTGACACTTGCATAGGATCTGTTCCTGTTCATGCTCAGATATACAACGTCTAATAACACCATCTACTCCTTCTTTATAAAGGTGTGGGTCATCCCAGAAGTAATGTCTTAAATCATAGAATAACTTTTTCTTTCGTTGGTATGTAAAACTAGGTGGTATGAATTTAGCAACAATATAATTAGCATAGTCTGCATACCATGGAGTACTACGAGAAGCATTTATAACAACTAATTGTTCATTAGGAAAACTATCATCAATAGGTACTGGGTCATCAATAATCTATTAACCTAGACAAGTTGTCTGCTACGGGGTTCTCAACCCCTTTCTATCAATAATATGTAAATCAAATTCTTGTAGCAAGAGAACCCACATAATAAAGTCTAGGTTTAGCATCTTTATTTTCCATAAGATATTTAATAGCAGCATGATCAGTGTGAATAGTTACTTTAGAATAAACAATATAAGATCTGAACTTATCACAAGCAAACACAACTGCTAAAAATTATTTCTAGAGTTTTACTTGCATAATGGATAACATTTAATTTCTTATCAATTCTTTGTCCTGGAATTGCGCCAACAGCATAATCACTAGCATCACACATAATTTCATAGGGTAGGTTCCAATCAGGTGGTTGAACAATAGGTGCAAAGATCAAGGCTTTCTTAAGGATTTCAAATGCTTCTACACAATCATCATAAAAAACAAATGGAACATCATTTTGCAAGAGATTAGTAGGAGGCCTGGAAATTTTAGAGAAGTCTTTAATAAATTTCCTATAGAAACCAGCATGTCCATGGAAACTTCTTATACCTTTGATATCTGTAGGACACGACATTTTTTTCAATAGCATCAACTTTACCTTTATCAACTTCGATACCTCTTTCGGAGATTTTATGCCCCAAAATAATACCTGCATTAACCATAAGTGGCACTTCTCCCAGTTCAAGACAAGATTAGTTTCTTCACATCTCTGCAAAATTTGATCAAGATTGCTTAAGCAATCATCAAAAGAAGTTCCGTAAACGGAAAAATCATCCATGAAAACCTCAACAATATTTTCACAAAAAACAGAGAATATAGTAGTCATGCATCTTTGAAATGTAGTAGGTGCATTGCATAAACCAGAAGGCATACTTCTATAAGCAAAGGTACCAAAAGGGCATGTAAACATAGTTTTTTCTTGATCCTCTTGTGACATATGTATTTGTGAAAAAACAGAATAACAATCTAGAAAGCAAATGTGTGTATGTTTTGATAGTCTTTCTAGCGTTTGATTAATGAAATGTAGAAGCTAATGATCTTTACTAGTTGCTTTACTTAATTTTCTAAAATCAATTACCATTCTATAACCTGTAACAATTCTTTGTGGGATCAATTCATTTTTATCATTAGGAACAACAGTAATACCTCCCTTCTTAGGGACACAATGAACAGGACTTACCCATCTACTATCAGCAATAGGATAAATTATACCTGCTTCCAGAAGCTTTAGTATTTAATTTCTTACCACTTCCTTCATTTTAGGATTCAACCGTCACTGATGTTCAACAACTGGTTTAGCATCAGGTTCCATATTAATTTTTTTTCCTGGCATAGAGTGGGACTAATGCCCTTAAGATCATTCAGAGTATATCCAATAGCGGCATGGTGCTTCCTCTGATTTTTCAATAATTTCTTTTCTTCATGCTTTGAAAGGTTAGCACTAATAATAATAGGATATATCTTCTTTTCATCAAGATAAGCATATTTCAAAGTATCGGGTAATTGTTTAAGTTCAAACACAGGGTCACTCTTGGGTGGCAAGGAATCCCCAAGAGTCTCAACAGGCAAGTTGTGTTTCAAAATAGGCATTTTTTTAAAGAATATTTCATCTAATTCCTTTCTTTCGTTCATGAACATATCATTTTCATTGTCTAGCAAATATTGTTCTAAAGGATCAGCAGGAGGCACGACAATAAAAGCAAGACCAATAATTTAATCTTTATTAGGCAATTCTTTATCACAAGGTTGTCTACGAAATTGGGAGAAATTAAACTCATGAGATACAGACCCAAAACTTGCACTAACAGTTTCCCTCTCACAATCTATTTTAGCATTAACTGTGTTCAATAAGGGTCTACCAAATATAATGGGACAAAAATCATCTTGTGGGGAACAAAAAACTAGAAAATCAGTAGGGTATTTTATTTTCCCACACAGGACTTCAACATCTCTAACAACCCCAATTGGTGAAATAGTATCTCTATTAGCAAGCTTAATAGTAACATCAATACCTTTTATTTCAGCAGGTGAAATATCCTTCATAATTTCTTGGCATAAGGTAAAGGGAATTGCACTCACACTAGCACCCAAATCACATAAGCCATGATAACAATGTTCTCCTATTTTAACAGAAACAACAAGCATGCCAACAACAGGTCTAATGTTTATCTTTATCATTGGGTTTAGCAATTCTAGCAGCTTCATCACAGAATAAATAACATGCCCATCAATATTATCGACCAAGAGATCTTTAACCATATCAATACTAGGTTCAACTTTAATTTGTCAGGGGGTGTGGATGTTCTAGTATAGCTCTTACGGACTACGGCTGAAGCTTTAACATGTTCCTTTATCCTAACAGGGAAAGGTGGTCTCTCAATATAAGCAGTAGGAATAACAGGATCAACATTATAAGTGACAGTTTCTTCTTCAACCTTAATGGGCTCTACTATTTTTACTTCAATGGGGGGATGATATTTAAACCAGTTATCCTTAGGGAGATCAACATGAGCAGCAAATGATTCACGGAAAGAAGCTACTATCTCAGAGTCTATACTTAGTGCTAAATTCACGAAAAGCATTGGTACCCATAAAAGATTTAACACAATCAAATTCAAGGTTTATACCTGACTCCTTACCTTCATTGAGCTCCCAATATCCAGAGTTGTGTTTAATTCTTTCCACGAGATTCCATTTGAATTCAATAGTCTTCTTCAAAAAAGAACTAGTACAAGAAGTATCGAGCATGGATTCATCATTATGAGAAAGCTGAGCATAAAAGTTCTGAATAATAATTTCCTCGAGAGCTCATGATTGGGGCATGAATATAACATTGACTTAAGCCTCCCCCAAGCTCGAGCGATACTTTCTCCTTCACGAGGCCAAAAATTATATATATAATTCCAATCACGATGAACCAACTGCATAGGATAAAACTTCTGATGAAATTTCAATTTCAATCGGTTGTAATTCCAAGATCCAATATCATCATATAGCCTATACCATGTAAATGCCTTTCCCTTCAAAGATAAAGGGAAGACCTTCCTCTTGAATTCATGTCTAGGCAAACATGCAAGCTTAAATAATCCACAAACTTCATCCACAAAGATTAGATGCATATCAGGATGTAGTGTTCCATCTCCTGCATAAGGATTGGCTAGAAGTTTCTCTATCAACCCCGAAGGAATTTCATAATAAATATTTTCACTAGGTTCAGTAGGTTGAGGAGCAACTCTTTGCTCTTTCGGTCGGGATGAAGATACCACAAACAATCCCCTCAAAGGATTACTTTCCATAGTGACAAGTGACAATAAATTTCGGCACACAATATAAGTTTTTTCTTACCATATTCCACTCATCAAAGGCGCTTCACTCCCCGGTAACGGCACCAGAAAAGAGTCTTGATGACCCACAAGTAAGGGGATCTATCGTAGTCCTTTAGATAAGTAAGAGTGTCGAACCCAACGAGGAGCGGAAGGAAATGACAAGCGGTTTTCAGCAAGGTATTTTCTGCAAGCACTGAAATTGTCGGTAACAGATAGTTTTGTGATAAGATAATTTGTAACGGGTAACAAGTAAAAAGTGTCACAACGGTGCAGAAAGGTGGCCCAATCCTTTTTATAGCAATGGACAAGCCTGGACAAACTCTTATATAAATCAAAGTGCTCCCAAGGACACATGGGAATTACTGTCAAGTTAGTTTTCATCATGCTCATATGATTCACGTTCGCTACTCTGATAATTTGATATGTGGGTGGACCGGTGCTTGGGTGCTATCCTTACTTGGACAAGCCTCCCACTTATGATTAACCTCTCTTGCAAGCATCCACAACTACGAAAGAAGAATTAAGATAAATCTAACCATAGCATGAAACATGTGGATCCAAATTAGCCCCTTAAGAAGCAATGCATAAACTAGGGTTTAAGCTTCTGTCACTCTAGAAACCCATCATCTACTTATTACTTCCCAATGCCTTCCCCTAGGCCCAAATCATGGTGGAGTGTCATGTAGTTGACGTTCACATAACACCACTAGAGGAAAGACAACATACATCTCATCAAAATATCGAACGAATACCAAATTCACATGATTACTTATAACAAGAGTTCTCCCATGTCCTCAGAAACAAACATAACTACTCACAAAGCATGTTCATGTTCATAATCAGAGTATTTAATAGCATCAAGGATCTGAACATATGATCTTCCACCGAATAAACCAACTAGCATCAACTAAGAGGAGTAATCAACACTACTAGCAACCCACAGGTACGAATCTGAGGTTCTTAGGCAAAGATTGAATACAAGAGACGATCTGGGTTTGAGAGGAGATGGTGCTAGTGAAGATGTTGATGGAGATTGACCTTCCCTTGATGAGAGGATCGTTGGTGATGATGATGGATTTAATTTCCCCCTCCCGGAGGGAAGTTTCCCCAGCAGAATCGCTCTGCTGGAGCTCTAGATTGCTCCTGCCCAGGTTCTGTTGGGGAATGTTGCATGGAAACAAAAAAACTCTATGCACATGCAAGATCTATCCATGGAGATGCATAGCTATGAGAGGGGGATAGCATCTACATACCCTTGTAGATCGCTAAGCGGAAGCGTTTATCACGCGGTTGATGTAGGCGTACTCTTCACGATCCAGCCGATCTAGTGCCGAACGGACGACACCTCCAAGTTCAGCACACGTGTGGCTTGATGACGTATCCTCCATCCTGATCTAGCAAGCGGGAGAGGATAAGTAGATGGGATCACAACCAACATGACGGTTTGGTGGTGATGGTGATGGTGATGGTGGTGGTGGAGCACCGACAGCACTTCGCTAAGCGTCGCCGGGACGAGGCAGTGGAACTACGGAGTAATGGGAGAGAGAGAGAGAGGCGCCAAGGGCTTGGTGTATCCTCTTGGGGTGCCCCCTCCCCTCTATATATATGTGGAGGGGCGTGTGAAACAGCCCCTCCAAGCCCTAGGGCGTAGCTAAGGGGGAGAGGACTTGGACTCCAAGTCCAATCCTATTCCTACTAGGACTCCTTTCTTTTTTGCCTTCCCTAGCCACATGGGCTTTTGAGGACTTGGTGCGCCTAGCCCAATAAGGCCAGGGCACCACCCCACATACCATGCTAGCCCTTGGGTCATGGTGAACCCACTTGTGGACTTCCGGAATCCTCCGGAACCTTCTGGAAGCTTCCCGGTACAATACTGAAAAAACTGCACCTTTTTTCCGGAACCAAAAATATGACTTCCCATATATAAATCTTTACCTCTCAACCATTACAAGACTCCTCGTGATGTACGGGATCTCATCCGGGACTCTGAACAACTTTTGGTTACTGAGGGAGTCCTGGACTAAGGGGTCCTCGGGCGTCTGGTCTATTGGATATCGGCCGGACTGATGGGCCGTCAAGATACAAGGCAGAAGACCACCTCTCGTGTCCGGTAGGGACTCCCATATACATGGATGGCAACTTTAGGTGTCCGAATATGCTATTTCCTTTCTGTTAAACCGACTTTATACAACCCTAAGCACCTCTAGTATCTATACAAACCGGAGGGTTAGATCGAAGGCATGATCACAACATTGATAGGCTAGGGAAGCTAGGGTTTAGCCATTACAATCTCGAGGTAGATCAACTCTTGTAACCCCTATACTCATTGAATATAATCAAGAAGGAGTAGGGTTTTACCTCCATTAAGAGGGCTCGAACCTGGGTAAACACTGTGTCCTTTTGATCATAGTTACCATTGATCCTCAGACATACAGCTTGGGCCCCCCTACCCGAGATCTGTCGGTTTTGAAACCGACATTGGTGCTTTCATTGAGAGCTCTGTTGTATCATTGATAGAAGGATTGATGGCTCGCCTCTTCATCAACGATGATGCCGAGTCTAGGGAGTCATGAGAGGCCATCCCGTGAGGGTCTCATTTGAGGCCAGACGTGTGGCTCCGGGAATGGTGGTTGGCTCCGTCTCCCTGCGAGTGGTGGCCTGTCGTGCCATCTCCAAACTCGCAAGTCTCCTGATGGGCGCCCTTTGATAGGCTCCGTCTTGGAGGGGCGATGTGCGGGGATCTTTCTCGTGGCCGTTAAGCAGCTCTGCCCCGAGCGCATCTGGGCGAGTTAGCATCTTTGGTGCTCTAGACACCTTGGAGGTCGCAGACGCCTTGGTGGCCCTAGAGCCCTTCTTCTTGGGTGCCATCCTCCTACTGGGTCAACAAAGACAATCCTGAGAACAGAGTCAATATAAATTCGCTTATGTGACCCTATCTAGTGCGCCAGATGTCAATGGGCCATGCCCAGGATCACGCAGACACCAGGGGCAGTAGACCACTCCTTTTGCATGTTTGAGGGTGGCGCGGCAAAAATCGGACACTACGTCGATGATGGTGATGAATGACATGGGTGTTTACCTGGTTTCGAGTTGCATGGTGCATAAAACCCTTCTAATGTTGGATTCTTTCTTAGGGTGGATGAAGCTTACAAAGCGGGGAGGGGGTGCCCGTCCTAGGAAGGAAAGAGCTATCTAAATGGTAGTTTTACTACTGGAGGGTCCAACCCTTTGTATCGTACCTCGGGCCTCCTTTTTATAGGGCAAAAGGGGTCAGCACAATAGCTAATAATGGTGTAGCTCATATCGTAGATGTACACCGTGGTGTTTGCCACCTACCTACCACATTAAATGCGGGGAAGGTGTCTTCTCCTTCTAAGTTCGGGAATGAATGCATGTCTCATCGCCGCCACTAAGCGTACTTCCTCCTATTACCACACCATGCACCATAACAAGTTCCCTATGCGTGATAAAGGGTCGGGCGCGTGACACGTCACAACCGCTTAGGGGAAGAACGCACTTAGCATGCCATGTGGCGGGAAAGGACTGCATCCTGCGCGACTGCTGGGTAGGCCACTGTGGTGCTGGGGCGATGTCTCCATATCGGGTCGGGTCTGCGTGCTGCGGGTCGGAGTGCTCCTTCCCGAGGGACAGTCCCTTCACGTGATCCCACTCCTTGGGCGTTCCCCGAAAGGGTGCTGATGTGGAAGTCGAGGGCTATACAAGAGGAATGCCTCGTGATGAGTTGCTTGGAGGTCTTCTTAGCCTTGCCTTGCTTGAATCCCAAAGAGGAGCTTCAGACAAGCCTTGCCATGCTAGTACCTCGGAGACCTCCCCGCAAGGATGCCACTGTCGGCCATGCGCGAGAGGGTCTGTGGGCACCCGATACCTATGACACCGAAAGCAATGATGGAACACCCAGGTGTTGGAGCTTTGGCGCAAAAAATAAGACGACTGCGAGGGGAATGAGAGCATAAAGTCCCCCCCTCCATTTTATAGGGAGGGGATAAATGGATCAGTGGTAGCAAATCTCTTCACCTTCCCACGATTAAGCGTTAATTTCCTGCGGGCATTGAGGGGTTGTTGTTAATCCTTGTGCGGGGATCAAGGCACACGCCCCTATTGATGGGACGTGGCCTTAGTGGGCCCCTGACCCACTCCCACATGTAACATTGACCGTCAGGTCAAGGTTAGGACATGGCCAGGTGGTCCTGTGGATAAGACTAGAATGGTATGTTAGAATCGGGCATGTGAACTTTTGAGATGCTGCACCAGAACTTGGTCCGTCCAGTGAAGAACCGCGCAGGATTTTTTTTCGGCATGTGGCTCAGTTATATCTCTTCGATATTTTGAGAACCGGGGTAGTTGACGTCACCTCGAAAGGCGGCTCAGTAGATTGAGGTTGGCTACGTGAAGGCACTTATTGGGAGATTATTGTTGAAGCGGTTTCTAGACTTGTGACCGAAGATAATGAGCGGCTTAGAAGGACCGAGGTGCTGCCAGCTTGGAGACCGGTTTAGGGGAAACTGACGATGTCCCGTCTAAGGGGCTTCTTTTGATGAAGGTTTCCGTCCTGGTGGGCCGGGCTAAGGACCCCATTTGTCGGTTCTACCCTGGCCACTTTGGGAGGACCATGGCAGTGTACATGACAATTCCGCAAGACTTGACGTACAAGACAAGAAGACAGATTCATGAAGAGTTCTACCTCCTTAGACGTAGCTGACCTAGTTATGTAAAACGTACTACCCCGGTATGCTATATAAGCCGAGGGGTGGGCTCGTTGTAGAACACATTACAATCTCTCGATGCTTTGTACAATGCGATAAACCACAAGCAGGATGTAGGTTATTATCTCCTCTGGAGAGCCTAAACCTAGGAAATCCTCGTATCTATTACCATCGTGCAAAGTAGCCTAGCTAAGGATGCCCTACCAAGGGGTGTGCCGGATTTAGCTCTGGCACCGAGTACCAGGGGAGCAGATCGCACAGCCCGAGCGAGAGGCAGCAGCCACAACAATTTCCTTGCCATGCAACGATGGCACACTGAAAATGACCGGGGCACTTCACCCGAAGACACCAGACCTGCCAGCAATATTTGATTCATCCTGATGTCGGGTGGCATTGACCCCCCAACCCATATTTCCCAGCGTCGACTACTGCACTGGTGTAGCGACGAGTACAAGCATGGAGGGGAAGGCTGGCTTCGCTATTCCAGTTACCAACATGTGAATTGCATGTTCTTTGTTTTGCCTTTGGTCGTTTTGTCAGGTGTCGATGGCTTTTATATGGATTATTTTCTCGATATTGCCCGCCACGGGAATTTGGTTGGTATTGGGGTTAATCGTTGCTCCTTCATGACGGTTAAGGCTCTCGCCAGGTGTGATGAGACGGAAGACAGACGTTGCCGAATGGCTTGGACCATTCAGTTCGGCCGGACAATAAAAAGGAGCACCTTAAGGGAGGGGTTGAGGGAGGCGCTGATCTAAGGCAGGCATTGGAGACTGAGGCCTAGGCGTCAACATGTTAGCATGACGAGAAGGCCTGCCAGCTAGGGTTGTCTACGAAGGCGATGTAGGAGATATGTTTGGCTTGTGGCCGTGTATCTACGGGCAACGTATGGCGGCTGTTCTAGCCCCGGACATGCGCTCGGCCCACATGCCATGGATCCTAAAGCGGCTTGGTGTGCAGCTTATTCAATTGTTGGCGTGCGCCGGGTTGGTTTATCCTCCGAATTGTTGCTGGGTATTTTTAGTCCGTTAGATTCCAGGTCTGGATTTCGATCACTTCTGGTGTCTTGTCAGTATCCGATTAGGACGTCGTTGGGGAGACTGGTTCTCGGTATCTTTGAGCCGAAGTAATCTTGTTCGGTTCATCCTGTTTGGTATTATCTGATCGACATGCGCCCATGTAACGAACACAACATGATCATAGTCACTAGGGCCATAATTTGTGAATGATTCCGCTTAGACGTCACACACGCATTATCACGGCACGCCATAACCTTTACTGCCAAGCGGTAGGAATATTGTCAGGCCCGACAACCGCCCCTGCAACTACGCAAGCCTGCCTCCATTCGAGTTCAGTGTGACCTCGTGTGGCATCGGCCCGCTGCACGTGTTGGCGCCTCTGAAAATGGCCAGTTCAACCACTCCTCATCCAGGGATGTGGTTGTTGTAAGTTCGAGCGGGCCAGCAATTCGGTAATCCCAGGCCGAGCACCTGTGGTGTGTCTAGCCGCATGGACGTACTGGACGCATGTGTGCCAAACAGGCCACATGCCGACCAGGAAGATCGTAAAGTTTTGTCCGGACACGCTCCCGATCTCCCCTGGCGTACTACAAGACCGAGTGCAAGCCATTTACATTCATACATTATTGGATGAAGCTCAAGAGCAACAATGGGTCGGAGGACTTGTGTCGATTCTCACTCGAGTATCATTGAATTTGGAATCGATGAACTCAAAGAACTTGTTGAACATCTGGTTTCTTGGATGTAATACTTACGTCCCATTATTGTACTAGGAACATTTGCAAGCTATTTATGGATGAATTGTGATATTTTCTATTATTATTTTGAGTGTTGAAGATAAAAGAAGAAAAAGAACAGGGACCAACGTTTAGGGTACATGATTGGATGGTCAGCTCCCGTATTCATGTCCACAGACCAGTGCAAATAAATACCGTGTCTGTTTTAGAAGATAGAAGATGGGGCGCGGAGCGTTTGGTCTATGGATGTATATACAAGCTATATGAAAAAAAAGTACTAATTAAATAAATTGTCAAAAAACATTCTAAAGATATTTTTGAACTAAACTTGACTTTCCATTGCACTTGCGCAAAAAACAACAAAGGAAAAAAACCGTGGAATTCAGGGGGGAAAACCAAAAAAAAAGGTCAAAATAGTGTGAATAGTGTATATAGCTATATTTTTTGTTTCTTTCTTAAAGTCAATGCTGGTTTTTTTCGAATATTTATATACTACTAGTGCAAAAAAAGTCAAGTTACTTCTGAACTTTTTTCAATTTTTAGTTATTTATTTTTATATAGTGTGTATATACCCCAGGAACAAAGAGGCATTTCGTGGCTGACACGCATGATCGTCACCACCGATCGATTTGTGCGTGTGTAATTAAGCACGTAACAGACAGGGGGGCTCACCGGATACCGATCGATCGGCCGATACCTAGCGTACGTTCAAAGGAGCTGTAAATGCGAAAGGTACTCGGCATACGTACGTACCTGGCAATTCTACTGTTACTGGACCGCGCCGTGTAGCGTTACGTGCGTGCTGCTCGTGGCTAGGCAACAGGGGTAGGCCCGGATGGACCACCCAGAACTGCTTCACTGTACCGTGCGCACATTCCCGTGGCCGTGGGACGGAACGGGAAAGTGATCGTTGATACGTTTCCCCGAGGGTATAAATTGTCGCCAAGAACACCTTTGACCAGCTCCTGCCCTGCGTGTTTTGACTTTCGGGCGAGTACGTGCTTGCAATTGCTTGCGGTCAGATGGTGGAGAATTTCTACCGTGAGCAGTAGGGAGCCGTCCTTATCTTCTTGGGCCAGTTCATCCTCGTTGACCCAGATTCGATTCGATTCGATTCCTAGAATTTGCACCGTGTGCCGTATTTTGTTCAGAATGAACACGCGTATGCCTCTGATTTGTGAACGGCGTACACTTATTTGTGTGCGTGGTATTGTACTCCTTTTAATTTTGATTTTGAGGAACGCATGGTCGATAGTTTCTTTTTCGGGGCAGTAGTTGGGTACCCATTGTGGAAGTCTCTCAAGGGGCATTTTTGGTGGGTTTTATTTAATACAGTACAATCAAAGTTGCTCACATATACAAGCTTACACTCATCTTATGGACGCACGCCCGCATACCCTACCCCTATAGAAACATCTTCAAGAAACAAAGCCGGCACATCATTTTAAAATTGACGAAATCGCCACAGACATCTCCGTAATCGATGGGAACAACTTCATCATTAAGCACACGTCGCCGGAAGGACTAGAATAAATCCAGAAAAATTTGAGCACTAATATCTTGTCTGAGACTTAACTCTGGTTGGCTGGGGATACCACTATCCTCCTAACCATCATCCAACCACAGATTGGCTTGCGCACTTTTGGTGGGTTGAGAGCGTGCTCTTAGCCGTTGCTACGTGTCACGTGTTGGGCGCTTCCTCATGATTATTTTTTCTGTACGCGTTTTCGAGTTTTAGATGGTTTTTTTTGTTGTTTTTGCCCGGTTTTACATAGGTTTTGGAACAAAGAATCAGAAGAAAACATGCATGAAAAACACGCTATTTTTCTTTCGAAAGAGGCACACATTTGCTTCTCATGAAGGCACAGGTTTGCTTTCAGGAGTGGCACAACCGTGCCTCTCAGAAAAGAAAAAAATATGTGTTTTTTTCTTCCGCGAGAGACACAGTTTTGCTTTTTGTGGAGGCACAGGTGTGCTTCCATGCTTTTCCTTTCACTAGAAGCACATATTTGCTTCTCGTGGTGGCCATAATTTGATTCCGTCAGAGGGAACAGTTGTGTCTCTCAAAAAAAGAAAAAAAAATGTGTTTTCTTTCTTCCGCGAGAGCAACGAATTTGCTTCTCTTGTAGGCACGCGTTTGCTTCGGTAAGAGGCACAATTTTGCTTCACGGGAAAGAAAAAGAAACTCATATTTTTCTCTTTCGCGAGAGGCACAGATTTACTTCGCATGGAGGCATAGATTTGCTTCCATGAGTTGCACAACTATGCATCTTGCAAAGAAAAAAAAGTGACAAGGAGGAGGGGGTTTGCGCTTCCAACTCAGTTTTTTTTTCATGATTTCGGTAGTAGTTGATACATTTAAAAAAATGAGGATGTTGATACATTTAATTAGACAGGCCCAAACGGAACAAGTTGATAGCTCACTTTGGGCTCGAAATAACGACACCTGCAGCCTGCTTCATTGGACTATGACTCGCCTCCGTGAGAGCACTGAACTGCTACTCCTACTAGTAAACTGCACGTGCTTTGCACGTAGTAACCAGTTAAGATGGAACTAAAAGATAGCAGAGGGTCCAATTTACATAAAAGAAAGTAACCATTCCAATTTTTAGACCCCCTTGTTTCTCATCCATATATAGGTTTGGAAAATGTATCCCACTGTACAACATAAGCAAAAGCTCAACTACAATTTGCAACAACACAAGTGCTCACAGCTACAAGTCGAACATAAATAACTTATAACCAAATAGGTCATGGCAGAATCGCCCACCATACAATTATTGCTATTTGCGAGCTGAGTTTGTTTTCAGGATTGATCTCACGTATTGTTTATAGACAGCTATGTCACATACAACAGTCCATATAGATACATACACTTCTTTTACTAACATTTTTCAAATCCACAACTAAAGAGGGTAGCTCATGCCAAAATGAAGTTGGCATCTAATAGTAATGTTGCCTGAAGCATGGATGCTTAGAGCTCAGCAGAAGCCTTCACTTCAAGTTCATGATCAATAAAGGCATAAGATTCCAATTGACCCTGCCAACATGAGAGTTTATCAAGTTAAGTTTGAGATAAAAAAATGTGCGAAGAGGCATTCAATGACAAGATAAAAACAACACCTTCTATATGGTATAAAACCAATCTGCAATGTCGAACATGGTTCTGTGCAATCTAAGGCTGGCATAATCAAAAAACGTAAATGTCCAAATTTCAGCTTAGTAAATCAAATTCATGGTTTGCACATAAAAAATGATTCGGTGTATTATACATGAAACAAGGATCCTGATCTAGTCGATGATCTTCTAGACACAAACTTAGAACTACAGCAAACAAAAAAGTTGACAATAGTAGCACAATACTCCATTCGTGCTCTCTTTGAACAGAAAACATTATGTATTCATATATCTGTAGAACAGATTAGAATATAAGGCCTATGTTATTCATGATTCTAATATATGCGTATATTTATAAAAAAAATCTCAACAATTATCAACGTACCAATATTATGAGACAAAGTAAAGCATGCTCATATATATGAAACAAAGACAGTTATGCATTATGTACATTTATCGTGCCAAAACCTCCTTATAGACAATATTTTTGGTACTTTTTCCTGATGGGTCGACATCCCTGTTTGGCTTGGCAAGTATTCTTGTTGTTTGCCTTGATATTCCTCGGGACAATGCAACATACAGTTGACCGTGAGAGAACACAGGTTCTGGAAGGTAGATACCAACATGCGGAATTGTTTGACCTTGAGCTTTATTGATTGTCATTGCAAAGCTAAGACGAATTGGAAATTGCTTTCTGTTGAACTTGACCAAATTGTCCAAATTGACCAAATTGTCCAAATTGTCACAGTCTTTATAACGGACCAAATGCATATTTGGCAAATGGACTTGTAACTGTAGAACAGGAGGAGACATCTCACTCAGATCGAAAGAGTAAATTCTCCATATTGCTTCTGGAGGTGATATAAAGCGGGCATCTCTATACTCACGAATTTCATCAATAACTCGACCTTCTGCGGCTTCTACAATAAAAGAGGCACGGTCATGACCCTTGTAGATGTACTTAAATAAATACTTAACAGCCTTGATGCTGGAGCAAACTTCGATGTTTATATGGCAATTATATCTCATAAGTAGGTATGGATTATATGGCACAACCCATCTATTATCCAAAACAGATCCCCTAATGCGCACTTTACGACCATCATCCCTGCGTCTATAAATTGGATATGAGTCTTTCCCTTGCAATGTAGCATCTGAGAATGCCCGGGGATAATGGTATTTACATTCTCCATTTTGCATGCAGGAATTTTTACTATTGAGGACGCCACAGGGCCCATGCATCATGTGTTTAATAACTAAATCATGTAATACTGGGTACTTGTTTTTGTCAGGAATTTCAGCTGATATAATTTGATCATACTGATCTGGGTTATTTATCTTATAATCCGACTTTAGGATTATTAAGAAATGTGCATGGGGTAGGCCCCTCTTTTGAAATTCAATAACATGCACGTGAGCAGCAACTTCACCAAAAAATTTCTTTTTAAATATAAGATTCTTAAGATCCTCCAATTTTGCCTTGAATACTCGTGCTACCAAATCTGGTCGGTCTTGTGCTAATTGTCCTGGTGCGAGTTCTTTTGTTATCTCCTCCCAACTTGGATTGCATGTCATTGTAAGAAATAGATCTGGTTTTCCAAACCGTTGGACCAAAGCCATGGCATTTAGATATCGTCGCCGCATGTCCCGTGGGCCTCCTATGAAAGAGGGTGGGAGCACTATACGCTTCCCAATCATGCACGCACGTGTCTCACCCGCAACAACACTATCAACCAGCCCTTGATATAAATCTGCTCGTATAAGATTTTGGTTTGCTGGTTTTAGGTAGAATGACAATCTTATTGACTCAATCTTAATGTACATATCAACAATGTACTGTTGAGTTAGTCGTTTGCCAAAAAGCAAAACATTAAATTCTTTGGGCCGCACTTGCAGTTTGAAACAATAGTATTCCCTTGGTGAAACAAATGAACCAGAGTTATACTCCATCCCTATAATGGAAAACATTTTAATTTAGATAAATATTTTTAAAAAATATAATATAAGTGACAGTTGATTATGCGGCAGAATTTACCTTCTTTGTTATAGTCATCTTCTTGATTGATCTTATTAACAACGACATTTGATCTCACTTTTGGTATTTTCAAGTTCCACCCAACTTCCCCGTTTGGGAAAAATAGTGGATATGAAAGTGGGTCATAACAGCCATGGTACGCTTTTATGTACTGTGGATCATTTGATTTACCATATACCATTATACTCCTATCGAAGTGACCCTGAGGATTATTTCCTTCTACCCAGATTGCTGCTACTTGTGATGTAGTTGGTGCATTATATACTCGTTGATCTAAAGAAATGTCCGTGTTGAGCTCAATTCGATACTCATCAAGGTTTGACACTGAACCAAGGCTTCGAAATGTCTGGGCATAAGGATTGGATGAAATATGCTCGCCAATTTTCCAATGAGAACTCTATCAAGATTAGGAGAATAACGAAATCTGTGTTGCAAATCTGATTCAGTGTCATAAAAGTATAGTTGTAAATGCTTAGGGCCATCTTCTACTGGAACCAATTGATCAATTCGATGATAAATTTGACCTTGTGCACGGAAAGTGTAAACACCAGACTTTTTATTGCAATATCTCTGGTCCAAGATAACACCAAGAGAGGTAAAAGAAAAGTGAGAATTGAAGTACCGGATATTGTCCTGAAAGTACTTAGCGTCAGGATCTTGACTTGTGTATAGTCGGCGCATTTCATCAGGAACATATGAAGTTACTATCTTGACCTTGCCACCCATGCAACAAAATGTTGGATTCTCATACTGGAACCGTTTTGCATTGCAATTTGTGCAGTTAGGCACTGGCTCCAAAACATGATGGCCACTTGGTACATTCTGATATATACAATCAAAAGAATCCTCTTGCATTTCACAATTTGCATGGTTTGGGTCTCGATATGATAATATGCAATCCATTCCTGTCCATTTTTTTTAATAGTGAGAAAACTGTGTCGCAATGGTAGTAATAATTATTTATACTAAGAACACACATTAATGCTTACCGTGTCCAGCGAATATGTAACCCTCATCATATTCATCATCATCTTCATTCATATATTCATATTGCCCAGTTTCATCTATACATCAATTTGTCAATTAGTAAAATAATATTTTAGGAGAAGTGAAGTTGATGATTGATCGATGCATTAGAAATAGCTATGGTACACCGTGACACTTGTATTACCTTCTAGGGGAGGAAAAGAACCATCTGGAACATAGATGGTGCTGTCATGGTCTTCCTGCTCATTGGCTACACCATCTTCATGTGTTCCCTTTCCAGTATTACTACAACCTGCCCCATTAGACATTCTCCTTCTCTTATGTTCACTGCCCTTGTCCAGGAATGCTGATACACGCTTATGTTGACCAGTACCTGTCAATTGATTACATGATGTAGATATGTCAGATGGACTGATCGTGGTCTAACTTTTAGCAACCAGACTGATTATGCCAAATCGAAGGATATTGTAAGATGCAGAAAGTTTAAGCTCATCAAATTATTGGTATGAGTTCCGCCAAAAAAAACATAATTATACAGTAATATGTATTAATAAATAATAGTAGAGCAGGAAGTGGATGTTAATATTATACTCATCAGAAATGCCTATCACAATCTGAATGATAAGCATGTTTTTTTATTATATACATATACATGCCCGTTTTGGAGATAAACATAACATGATTAAGTGACAATTCATGTAATAATTAGGACATGAAGAAATTTATGTTAATACTAAAAAAATAAGACAGAATATTATTGCATTAATATGTACCTTCTGTAATTGAACTGGTGAGAATAGTTGTGTGCATGCTTCCATTGGTACAAGTACAAGTTTGACTCCCAGATTGTTCATTATCACTAACTGCAGCAAGATTTTTCCTTCTCCGTTTGTACTCACGGTTTCTTTCCAGGTAGGCAGCGCGCTGTTCTGGAGTCATCTCCAAGTACCTTTCCCGATCACGATAACGCTTACGCTCGGAAGCATTTGTTGGCAGGCTTACGTGTCCAGTTGAAGGAGTATTTGACTGTATGGATATGCCAGATAGATTGATTGATCGTTTTGTCCCAGCAATTGGATGATCCACTGAACCAAGAATTTTTTGTGCTGAAATAAATAGAACATTTCAGAAAAAACATGAACACTCTTTTAATAGAAAAGGCATAGGTTATATTTATTTATATAACAACATCTAAGAAGTTGTAATCTTGTTTCAATATTCTGGTGACCATAAATATTAAGGACGTACCTTGTTTCCCTTTCGATAAACTATGTGAGTCAACCACATTTGTAATATCTTGAAAAGGGGCCCGTACTGGCATTCCAATGGATCCTGCTGTATGGTTACTTGAACTTCCATTCACTTGCTTCCTAGGTAATTGTCCACACTTGACTCTGCCAAGGCGCTGAGCAACATAGTAGACAACATTAGCATAAGCATAGGTAGAGCATGCAGCAGTATATGCACGCGAAGCTTAAGTCACATAAAAATTCTTGTAGCAAACCATTTTTTGACATATTAATTGATATTCATAAATAATCCAACAATAGACAGTATTGATGTTTTGTCAGTACAGATTTTGACATGGTACAGTGTAACATATAGCAGTGTTCTCTATAAAAGATCATTTCAAATGTAACATACAGCAGTGAAGATGGGTTTTTAAATGGCTGTAACACTTCTATGAAAGTATGAGAAATGAAACAGAAAAAGAAACTTTGTGGACATAAACACAAACACGTGGTGGTCAGAGTATGCTGTGATATAAGTTCTTGATTTCTATACTGAAATACAAAATCTGGGTTCAGATTTATGGCATCTGATACACATATATTAGAATATATAAAAATCATTAAAGAAATTAGCATCACTGCTATAATTTCTCAAATTGTATCTTACCTCTTCAACATCCAAGCTGTTAGTGCGTGAGGTTGAGGATGCTTTGTTCACGGCCGTCGGGCTGCACTGGTACGTCATCCGGCTGCTAGCACTTGCAGCAGCGATGGCCTCCGGGGCTGATTGGCCTGATGCGCATACGGCCGGAGATGCCAGGAAGCGGTGGCGGCGACCACGTGGAACAGTAGCAAGGGGTGGTGAGCGCATGAAGGAAAAGCTCCTGCGGCGGCCCGAGTTTGAGCGATTGGGGTTGAAAGGGAGGAGGGCTTGCCGCGGCCGGGGGCGTAGGGCAGATCTGTCTCTAGAGGAGATGCCAGGAAGGAAGCGGTGGCGCGAGTATAGGCGACGGCGAGGGGACGGTGAAACCACGAAACAAAGTCTGCTTCGATGAGGGAGAGATGGCGCGGGATTTTTTGTTGGTATTTTATTTAGGTGGGGACGCTCTAGGCGCTTCCAGAATAACAAAGCGCGCGCATCCAAAGCGCCCAAAATCAAAGCGCGCGCGGGGGCTGGCTGCGAATCCCGGAGATATCAGCCCTTGGATTTGGTTTGGTAAAGATCTGACGGCGGATCTTGAACAGAGCGAGCTGAATCAACGGTTCATGTTTGGCTTGAGATGCTAGGAGGAGAGAGAGGGGACCAAATTCAAAATTGGTACACTATAGAGTAGTATAGATTTGCCGCCTAAAGCACCACCAGATATCTCGCGTACGGGTGCCCCTATTTCGCGCCTTCAGCGAGTCTGGCTTCAAACTCGCTGAAGGGGCGAGAGAGCTGGGCCGGCCCACGAGTGCGGAAGACCGAAGCTTCTTTTCCCTGATTTTTTGTATGTTTTCTATTTTATTTTGCTTTTATATTTGTACTTTTGTTTATATAGGGTCGCGCTATTCGTCACCCTGGGTGAGGAGTAGTTATTCTTCACACCCCACCCCCCCCCCCCCCCGCCCTCTATTTTAACAGCAATGCACCGTAATTTTACGTTTCGTAAATTTTTGCCTTATGTCAGACGTAAAAAAAGAATGTAAGAAAATATATAATCGCTGTAAAAAATATTTTATGTTACGTACATTACAAATGTAAAAATATAGTGTAAAATGCTCATAAAATGTAATTTTTGACTAATTGATATGTGTCATTATTTTCCCTTTATGATAGTAAATTGCAATTAATTATTTAGCATACTCGTTGCCATGTATGGCAGGTGCATAATAATTAATTAGAAAAATACCACGCAACTTTTTACCACGTACACCAATACGTACATATTTTCATTGGGTATAACACTAACACGTATGTATTTTCATTAGGTATGACACCAACACACATATTTTCATTAGGTATAATACCCATTAACTGGTAACATGATCTAAAAAATGTACATGTGGGTATCTCAGGTACATATACCACTTATAAAATGTGTGACATTGATGGGTATATTCAAAAAAAATCACATCGAGGTATGTATATTTATATTTATATTTTTATTGGGTATACACGTATATATTTATTTGTATATTCGCATCAAGATATATTTATGTGTATATTTTCATTGGGTATAACATCAACACATACTTATTAAAATAAAATATATGATATTTATGTGTATATTTTCATTGGGTATAACATCAATGCATACAAATTTGTGTTAGATATAATACCCACTAACTAGTATATTGATCTAATAACATATACACATGGGGTATCTCGGGTACATGTACATATATATGTACCCAAGTATAAATGTTTAGACTAATTTTGTTATGGTAAACAATCATGACTATTTAGGATACTAGTACATGCAAACAAAACATGAAAAGTCATTATTTTGTCAATTGTACACCATGCACTATCGAATAGTACTTCCCATAATGCTCCTAGGTGCCAAAAATACTCTTCGGAAATACTTGAAAAAATATTGAACAAGTATTTGAAAATTGTTGAACAAAAATATGAAAACATGTTGAACAAGTATTTAAAAAATGTTAATCATGTATATAAAAATGTTGAAAAAGTATTTGAAAAAGTGTTAACAAGTATTTGAGAAAATTTTGATCATGTATATAAAAATATTGAACAAGTATTTAAAAAATGTTGAACAAGGTTTTGAAAAAATGTTGAACAAGTATTTGAGAAAATGTTGATCGTGTTTATGAAAATGTTGAACAAGGATTTGAAAAATGTTGAGCAGGTATTTGAAAAGTGTTGATCATGCAGATAAAAAATGTTGAACAAGTATTTTAAAAATGTTGAACATGTATTTGAAAAATGTTGAACAAATGTATTAGAATATGCAATGAACAAAAGAAACAAAGAAAAACCCAAAAACCCAAAACCAAAAAGAAACAAAATAAACCATAGGAGAATAAAAATGAAAAAAATCTGAAGAAACAAATAAAAAAAACAAACAAAAAGAATAACAAAAGATCGGAGGAAAACAATAAGAAAAGCAAAGAAGAAAATAAAAGAAAAGGGGGAAAACCCCGGAGAACGTACCAGTGGTACAGTAAAGAATAGAAAAAGAAAAAAGAAAAAGAAAAAGAATGAACCAATATGAGAACGGCTCTTGTTTTCTTCTATAGTTTGCGTCCTATTAATTAGGCAATAACTTAGCGCTAGTGCGGTGGCCAACAGCATTGCCTCTCCTCGCAAAGAGGAGATCTAGGTTCGATATCTCGCTCCCTGTTCAAAGATTAAAGCGAATCCGGTTTTGAGAATCTTCTAGGTGGTTTCGAGCCGTTTTTTTCTGGTTTTGGGAACCTTCTAGGAGGTTCCTGAACCGGTTTTCTCATTTCCCTTTTTCTACCTTTTTGTTTCTTTTCTTTTCTTTTATTGTTTTTTTATTTTTCGTTTCAATTTTCTCTTTTCTTTTTCTATTTTCTTTTCTTTTCTTTGCTCTTTCGTTTTTTTCTTTTTCATGATTTTTTGTTTGAGAATTTCAAACAAAATATGTTCTTATTTCCAAAAAAAATCCCAATTTGCTCCCATGTGCGGCCGGCACACCGCCTGTTTTTTTCGTCTTTTCCTTTGCGTTTCTTCTTCTTTTTTTTCAATAATTAGGATATCAAACAGCTTCTAAATTTCAGTAAAAGTTGCTAATTTTGAATAAGACAATCATGATTTAAAAAAAAATCATTATTCCAGATATATGCTCAGGAATTCAAAAAATGTTCAAATTGTTAAGAAATTTAAAAAATGTTCACGAATTTAAAAAATGTTCACAATTTCAAAAAAAGTTCATGCATTCGCAAAATGTTCACGAATTTTTAAAAACTGTTCACAAATTGAAATAATGTTCATGATTTCAAAAAAGTTCATGCATTCGTCAAATGTTCACGAATTTGCCAAAAATGTTCATGATTACAAAAAATTGTTTTGAATATAAGATAACAATCATGGTTCAAAGAAATGTTCATGAATTCAAAAAATGTTAACGTATTTTTAAAAAATGATCATGATCCCAAAGGAATGAACTTTGTTTTTGAATTTTAAGAACATACTTTGAACACCGATGAACAAATTTGGCATTTGATGAACTTTTTTTTAATTTGAAGAACAAAATTTGTGTTAGCGAAAATATTTGGAAAAAATTATGAGAAAAATTTGCATTTGATGAACTTTATTTTGAAAAAATTATGAACACATTTTTAATTCAGTGAACAAATGTTTAATGTGATGAACATTTTCTGAATCTGATAAACAAAAAATTCGATGAAAAAAGAAAACGATGAACATTTTTTAGTTTGATGAACAACTTTTGAATTTTTATGAACTTTTTTTAAATATGATGAACCAAAATTTGAATTGGATGAACATTTTTTTAGATTGTTGAACATTTTTTTGCATGGTTGGACATCTTTGAATTCAATGAACAAAAAAAGTTGTTAACGAATGTGAAATAAAAAAAATGCCACAATAGTCAAAAAGTGAAGAAGAAGAAAATAGGAAAAAAGGAAAGAAAAAACAAAAAGAAAACGAAAGAAAAAATTTGAAAGAGCAGAAAAACGAAAAAAATCAGTATAGAAAACATAAAAAACAAAGAAAACCCGGTTCTAGGAGGTTCTAGAACCTTCCCAAAACCGTCAGAACCAGGGAAAGGGAAGCAAACTGGGACGGCCCAAAAACGGAAGGATCGACGCAGGGGAGGTACGCGCTACGATGTTACGCCGCGTAGACCGGGAAACCCTATTTGCCGCTCTCTGCGGCAAACAGTCGGGGTTCAGCACAGGCTATCGAGCGAGCGACACGGCGTGGGCTGGCTGTTAAGTGTTCCAAGTACACCGGTTTTGAGAACCTTCTATGAGTGTTTCTAGCCGGGTTTTTTCGGTTTTGGGAACCTTCTAAAAGGTTCCTGAACCGATTTTTCTATTTTTATTTTTTTACTTTTTTTATTTTCTATTTTTCCCTCTTTTTTTTCTGTCTTTTTTTCTTTCTTATTGCTCTTTTTATTTTTTATTTTTTTCTTTTTTCAACGAATTTTTTTAAAATGTGAAATTTTCAGATTTTGTTCTTTTTTCCGGAAATATTCCTGATTTCAATTTTTTGTTCAGAAATTTATAAAATTTTAGAATTTCAAAAATTGTTTGCATATTTTAAAAAAGTGTTCCTGCTTTCAAAATTTGTTCACAAATTTGAAAAATGCGCACGTTTTCATTTTTTTCAGGAGTTTTGAAATTGTTCAGTTTCAAACTTTTGTTCACAAATGTCAAAAAAAATTGGGCAGTTCAAAAATGTTCTCGTTTCCAAAAATTGTTCGCACTTTTCAAAAATGTACATGTTTTCATTTTTGTCAGGAGTTTTGAAAATTGTTCAGTTTAAAATTTTCAGAAAATGTTCTTGTTTTCACATTTTCAAAATATGTTCGAGTTTTCAAATTCTGTCTTGGAATTTTAAAAATGTTCCCATTTCAAAAAAATGTTCCTGATTTTTGCAAACATTTCGTTTTTTTTTTTGCAAATCAGCAATTTGCTTGTGTGTCACAGATCCTTCATTTTTTTAATGAAAAATGCTTTCGAAATTCAAGATATATATTTTGAACTGCGCTGCGTGTTTGGTTCTTTAAGCTTGGCGCTGCTGTAGAATCATTGACGACTGATAGCTCAACTGGTAGTACCACTTTTTGTATAGTGTAAGGTCGTGGGTTCGAATTCCTGCAGCCGTGGTATACTGAGTTCTCGCTCGCTCGCTCGTGAAACAGTAGAAATAGAAAATGGCCCAACAAGCCCGCCAAGTGGACGCTCTATGCGAAACACCAACAACTTGACGCAAAGAGCGTCATATAGGACCTCCCCGGGCTCGCTACAGTGCATCTCTTGCTATATGGGACGGCCCAATAAGGGAGCGCGCCTGTGCGATTACTCGACTGTTTGACGCAGCGAGCGTTGAACAGGCGCTCCCGCGTAGACCTACGCGCCATATAGGAACCCTACGACGCATTCTGCATCAAACAGTCGCGACGTAAGCACGGAGCCCTCCGACTGGGCTGGCCCAATAGTGGGCACGCCTACTTGTACAGTAGCGCTGCGATGTTAACGTAAAAAAATCAAGCCTAAAAGGATTTTTTTTTTTGAAAATAAAGGTAGATGAGGTTCTACCTTATATATTTCAAAACAGGCATGGGCCTGGGGACCATCAGGTCGATTACATGAAGCTTACATTGAGCACCGTGGTGCCATGGCAATAAGCAGCCATAAGAGAGAAAGTGAGATACAAGGGAAGTTGGTAGGGGGGCAGGGGCACAATTACAAAAGCTAGATTAGCCTAGGAGATGTATCCAGCATGAAATATCATCCTTGTCAACCTGTTTTTTGGCCCGGTGCTGCCATGCCTCGAGTAGCTGCGACGTATATTGCCTGAGATATGTGCGAGACCAACGTTTGTCATTGAACACACGATCATTCCGGGCGTGCCAAAGTGTGACGGCGACAGCGGCAAATAGAATGTGGCCTTTGCTGGAAGTTGCCCAAGTCAGCTGCGCTCTTTGCATGAAAGTGGTCAGGTCCGTGGAGCTGGAGGCAAGGTTGTTTATGTGGAGTGCCTCCCAGATGATAGACGCCGGGTAGCAGCGCAGGATAATGTGAGTAGCGGATTCTCTGGTAGGGCAGATGTCGCAGTCGGGATGTGTAGTGATCGAAGACCAGTGTTTACTTAACATGTTGTCTCGCGTATTGAGCCTTCCCCAGAAGGCAAGCCACAAAAAAATTCGGTATCTAGAGGGATGATGCGGTCCCAAATCCAGGAACTGAACTCGCAGCGCACACCTCGGAAAGTAAGAAGCTGGTAAACTTGGGTTGTAGTGATGGGCTTCTGATGTATGGCAGAAATTCTGATATCATAGCCGGAGGTTGCTGGTTCAGTCACGAGAAAAGAGTGCAACAGGTCCAACTCCCGAGTGGAAGTAGCCGACAGGTTAGGAGGAAGTTGAATGCGCCATGTACCGTGAGAGAACTGGGAGGCCACTGTGCAAATGCCGTCCTTGGCATAAGAGAAGAGTGTAGGCAGAGCAAAACGAAGTTGCCCGATCGGTAGCCAATTGTCCTACCAGGAGGAGATGTGTGTGCCGATACCCAAAGAGCATTGAGAGGACGTGATAACCACAGGGATAAACAGCTTGAAACTATTCCAGATCGCAATGTCTCAGTTGTGGTTTTTCAAAGGTAGATTAAGCTTGCAGTACTGTTGGGCAAACCATTGGAAGCATGGTACCTCCGAGGATTGCAAAACCTTAGTTGTGAAATTGGTAAGCAGTGCTTGGTTGTGAACAGAAAGATCTCTAATACCCAGACCACCTGAAGATCGTGGTAGAGTGGCGAAGTGCCAAGCAACTAGGCATTGGCCACCTTTAACCGCATTCGTGCCTTGCCAGAAGAAAGCCCTCAACAATTGTTCCAGCTTGGAATGCTGGCCAACACTGACTGAATGAGGGTCAAGCGACCACCCACTGACAAAAAGGTAGCAAGCCAGCCTGATAAACTCTTGTCAACCCGGTGGATGATAGGCAGGAGCATGCCATGCTTAATCTTGTGTAAGGATAGTGGTAAGCCCAGGTAAGTGCATGGGAAGCTTGATATTGGGCATCCAAACAGACCGGCAATAGCCTGCATGTTGTTGGAGTTGAGGCAGATAGGGATCATGGTGCTCTTATGAAAGTTGATATGCAGTCCTGTGAAGGCTGAGAAGTCGGCTAAAACTTGCTTAACAATAACCGCTTGCTGGATATTACCTTGGAACAGGAGCAACGTATCGTCAGCGTACTGCAACACCGGGAACATCCGATTAGAGCCAACCGGGTGCAGCAGGCTTCCATCTTCAAAGCGTGAGCAATAAAGTCGTTGGAGGACATCAGCGACCAGGATGAAAAGATACGACGAGATGGAGTCACCCTGACGGAATCCTCTTTTTGCAGCAAAGCACTCCCCGAGCTCACCGTTAAGCATGATACGTGAACGAGCAGTGGTCAGGAGCGATGAGATCCAACTGATCCAGCGCGATGGAAAACCACGGGCCTGTAGGATATGGAAGAGGCATGTCCAGCTAACTGTATCAAACGCCTTCTAAAAATCCAATTTAAGTACCACGACCGGCATCTTCCTCTTATGAGCAGTTTGAACCATGTCAGCAGCCATAGCAAAGTTCTCAACGATAGACCGGCCCTTGATGAAACCTGGTTGCAAGGAGTGAACCAGAGAGGGTATTTGCAGTTGTAAATGCCGAGCAAGGACCTTGCCCGCCAGTTTAGGCACAACATGCACGATAGAAGTAGGCCTGAAATCACGCAACTCCAAGGGGGTGTCCTTCTTAGGTAAGAGGGAAATATGTGCTTGATTGATGCTAGAAAGGTCCACTTGGTTGTGGTAAAACTGATTAAAGAAAAGTTGTAGGTCTTCCCTGATGACGCTGTGGAAAGCCTTGTAGAACTCGTTTGTGAACCCATCCGAACCAGGGCTGCAATTGTTCGGTGAGTGTTTGATAGCTTGAACAATCTCCTCCCAGGAAAACTCTCTAGCAAGGCAAGACAAATCCATAGGCTCATACATAGCAGTTAGGTCGATCGTGGGCAGCGAGGAGGACGGTTGACCCAACAGTTCAGAGAAATAAGCGGTGGCAAGCTGCAGTTTCTGTTGATCATCAAAGTGTTCCACTCCCTCTTGAACCAGAACACGGACCTTGTTGTGCTTGGCATGTCCGTGGGCAGCAGCATGAAAGAACTTGCATTTCTCGTCCCCGGGGACGCACCATCGTAACTTAGCCCTTCTTCGCCATATAGCCGTTTGCCACTGGATTAATTGAGCGGCTTTGGCTGCCGCAAACTTCCTCAAAATGGCCTCTAGAGGGGATAGACAGCGAAGTTCCTCGACAGCATTGAGGTAATCCACTACAGCCTTATTGTTACTTATCAGAAGCTCCAGGCTTGCTCTGCTCCGCCTCCAACTCCTGAGGGCAGCTGCTACCTCTTGAGCATTGCGTTGGTTTTCCCTTGAAGAGGAAAGGTGATGCAGCAAAGTAGCGTAAGTATTTCCCTCAGTTTTTGAGAACCAAGATATCAATCCAGTAGGAGGCTCCTCAAAAGTCCTTCGTACCTACACAAACAAACAAGAACCTCGCAACCAACGCGATAAAGGGGTTGTCAATCCCTTCACGGTAACTTGCGATGAGATCTGATAGAGATAATATTATAAGATAAATATTTTTGGTATTTTTATGATATAGATTGGAAAGTAAAAGATGCAAATAAAAGTAGATCGGAAACTTATATGATAAAAGATAGACCCGGGGGCCATAGGTTTCACTAGAGGCTTCTCTCAAGATAGCATAAGTATTACGGTGGGTAAACAAATTACTGTCGAGCAATTGATAGAAAAGTGCATAGTTATGAGATTATCTAGGCATGATCATGTATATAGGCATCACGTCCACAACAAGTAGATCAAAACGATTCTGCATCTACTACTATTACTCCACACATCGACCGACTCCTGCCTGCATCTAGAGTATTAAGTTCATAAGAACAGAGTAATGCATTAAGCAAGATGACATGATGTAGAGGGATAAACTCATGCAATATGATATAAACCCCATCTTTTTATCCTCGATGGCAACAATACAATACATGCCTTGCTACCCCTGCTGTCATTGGGAAAGGACACCGCAAGATTGAGCCCAAAGCTAAGCACTTCTCCCACTGCAAGAAAGATCAATCCAGTAGGCCAAACCAAAGTGATAATTCGAAGAGACTTGCAAAGATAACCAATCACACATAAAAAAAATTCAGAGGAGATTCAAATATTTCTCATAGATAAACTTTATCATAAACCCACAATTCATCGGATCTCGACAAACACAACGCAAAAAGAGTTACATCCAATAGATCTCCAAGAAGATTGAGGAGAACTTTGTATTGAGATTGAAAGAGAGAGAAGAAGTCATCTAGCTAATAACTATGGACCCGAAGGTCTGTGGTAAACTACTCACAACTCATCGGAGAGGCCTTGGAGATGATGTAGAGGCTCTCCGTGGTCGATTCCCCCTCTGGCGGAGCACCGGCGAAGGCTCCAAGATGGGATCTCGCGGATACAGAAGGTTGCGGCGGTGGAATTAGGTTTTTGTGGTGCTCCTGGATGTTCTCGGGGTACGTGGATATATATAGGAGGAAGAAGTAGGTCGGTGGAGCCTCGAGGGGCCCACGAGGGTGGGGGGCGTGCCCACCCCCATAGGGCGCGCCGGGCACCCTCGTGGCCGCCTCGTTGACTTCTTGACGCCCACTCCAAGTCTCCTGGTTTGCAATTGTTCCAAAAAGATCGCTCCCGAAGGTTTCATCCCGTTTGGACTCCGTTTGATATTCCTTTTCTTCGAAACAATGAAATAGGCAAAAAAAACAGCAACTCGGGTTGGGCCTCCGGTTAGTAGGTTAGTCCCCAAAATGATATAAAAGTGTAGAGTAAAGCCCATAAACATCCAAAACAGATTATATAATAGCATGGAACAATCAAAAATTATAGATACGTTGGAGACGTATCAGCAGCGCGCACTCGTCTCATTTTGAAGTTAAGAAGAGAGGCGACAGAGGAGATATGCCTAGTGCCCCTTCTCGAGCTGTTATTGATGATAGCCCTGGTTTCTTCCATCTCAAGCCAATGATTCTCCATGCGGAACAAGCTGCATTGTGGCCTCAAGTTGTCGAACTCCACAAGGATAGGCACATGGTCTGAGGTGACCGAGGGAACCACCGAGGCCGAGGATTGAGCAAAGGCGAGGAGCCAATGGGCATTCACAAGAACCCGGTCGAGCCGAACCAGTGTTGGATGCTCTCTTTTGTTAGACCAAGTGAAGCTTCTGTTGGAAATTTGTACATCATCCAGGCCATGACCTCTGATCCAGTCATTGAAAAGCTCCACCATAGCCCAATCCACACATCCTCGTGATTTCTCCTCCTGGAAAGGATACATGTTGAAATCGCCGAGGATCAACCAAGGTCCAGAGACTGCTTGTACTGCATTATCAACTGCTTGAAAGAACATGGGCCTCTCTTGAGCAACACAAGGCACATAAACCGTAGTGACAATATAAGCAGAGTTGGATGACGTCGATGTCAGCTTCACTATGATATGATACTTGTTCGTGGCCAGGATTTGCCCGGAGATAGTAGACGAACCCAAGCCAAGAGCAGGCCACCAGAGAAACCTGAAGAGGGCATGATGGCCTGCTGGTCGAGGTAGGCTGGCATGAAGCTATGCAGTTTCCTCACTGGGATAGCTTCCAGCTTGGTTTCCTGCAAACAAAGAATGCTAGGGCGACAGGAGGTTATAACATATCGAACCAACGAAAGTTCTTCTCATCACCCAGGCCTCGAACATTCCAATCAAGCACTTTCATGGATAAAGGTGTAAACTGCCCGTGCAAAAGAGGAGCGGGAGCGAGCAAGGGAGGAGAAAAGAAACATGCTTTCACAAACAAAGCAGCAGGGAACAAAGGGGTAACAGACGCGGTACAGACTGACCCAACACAAGACCAACCTAAAGCAGTAACATAGCAAGGCACTCGAAAGGCCCCAAGATCGATTCGAGCTAGGATATAAAGGAAGCGTACTACGCATGCAGACACTAACAACGACATAGCATGCCAGCATAAGCAGAGCAACAAACGACCTACACATCAGGAACATACGCGTCGCCCAAGGAGGAAGCAGAAGAACTGTCAGAGGCTGCAGCAAAGCGTGCGCCGGCCGAAGCAGAGGAAGAAGCTTTGTCGAGGATTGCACCCACATTGCCGCTGACCAGGGCCAAGCTCAAGCGTGAAAAGATTCGATCTCTGGACCTTCATGTTGCGTACGAGCGGAGCTAACCAGTAGAACTAACAAGCCTTGGTGCTAAATTTGAAGCGTGCTGGTATAAGAACTAATACCAATGAAGAATCTGGGCAGTTTTTCGATTCTTCTCAAACTTTCCGTCGAAATTCTGATTTTTTTAACAAACGAGCAATGTATCAAAATACGATGAACTTTTTAACAACTCACACACATTTTCAAATTTCCAAAAATAAAACAAAAGACGTAAATATTTTTCAACAGATTTCTTTTTGAAATTCGTGAACATTTCTGAAAACCTTAACATTTATAGAATTTTGAGAACAAAAATTTGATAATGGGAACAAATTTTCAAAAGCTCAAACAGTTTTTTTGAATAAAAAAGGAACAAAACTGAAAACAAGAACATTATTTGAAATTGTGAACAATATTTCAAAAATGTGATTACTTTCAAATTTGCTAACAATTTTTTTTAAAAATGGAACATTTTTGGAATCTAAAATTTATAAATATAAAAAGAAAATGAGAACATTTTTAAAATTTGTGAACAACTTTTTTAAATATGTGAACAATTTTTGAAACATCAGAATATATTCTTAAACATGAACAATATTTGAAAAGTTGGAACACCTTTTGAAATACCCGAACATTTTTGGAATTTGTGAACAAATTTCCGAAATGGGAACATTTTTTAAAATTGAGAAAAAAAATTGGGATTTGTGAACAAAATTTTGAAACGAGAACATTTTTTGAAATTCTATAACATTTTTTTGGATTTTATAGACAAACTGTTTTAAAATGCAACCATTTTCTTACTTTTGGGGGGGGGGGGGGGGGATGGATTTGTGAGCGATTTTTGTAGATGCCAACGTTTTTTGGAATAGAGAAAAACGAAAACAAAGAAGAAAGAAACAAAAGAAACAAAAGAATAAAAACAGAAAAGGAAACAAAAAAGTAAAGAAAAAACCGTATGAGGAACTTTCTAGACGTTTCCCAAAACCAGAAAAACCGCTGGGAACCTTATAGGAGTTTCGGAACTGCAAGAGATGCGAACAATAGTTGATGGGCCGGCCCAAGTTTTCGTGCCCTGTGCAATTGCCCGACTCTTTGACGCAGAGTGCGTCAAATAGGGTTTTCCACACAGGAAATCTCGTACAGCGATACCTACATAACACTTGCTGCAGACCCCGACCGGCTTGGGCCGGCACAACGTGGTTTTTAATATTTTCTTGTTCACTAGTTCTCTGGTCCGATTTCAATGTGCTCTTTTAGGTTCCATGTCCGAACATCTCCCTGGTAATTGGTTGTCGGTTTTGGTTTCTTTAACTTATTTCTTTTATTTAGTTACTTTTCATGTTTACGTTACTATTCCTCCTTTTCTTGTTATTCTGTTTCTTTAATCTATTTATGTTTCTTTTTATTTTTACTGTTGTCTATTTTAAAAATAGAAAAACATTTCATTTCATGTTTTTGGTTCTTTATCTTGTTTCTTGTTTCTTTTTATTTTTTAGTCATTTTACAATTTTCTAGGCTATCTGTTTAAAAAACAAATACATTTTAGAAATGTGCTACCACTTTTTAAAAATACATTATTTCTTAGTTCAAAAAATACATAATTTTTTATTCAAAATGTGTGAACACTTTTCCCTAATTTTTTAGCATATCCGCATTTATGTGTTTTTATTTGGGAATAGTGTTTTGCTCAAGCAAAAAATAGTGTTTTGCTCTATTAGCATTTTTCTTCTAGTTTTGCTTTTTTTCCTCTTTTCTTTCTATCAAGTTTTATTTTTCTTTAGCTCTTTCTTTCTAGTTATTTTTATTATTCCTTTTTACTTTCAAATTTCAAAAATATTTTCTTGTTTAACTTTTATCTTGGTTATTTATTCCATCATGGATAACAAAATGTACATAATGTAAGTAAAAATATTCAACTGTTATTAAAAACTTTCTTCCTGAATTAAATTATGTATGATTTTATATATAATTTTTCACGGGTTATTAAAAATTTTAAAGTGTAAAAAATGTTCACATGTATTTTAATAAATATATGATATTCGGAACTACACACCACAAATATACAAAAAATCATGTGTATTTCTTTAATTCTCAGGTTTATTTAGAAAAATGTAAAATCCTTATTAGAAATGTTTTCATATTTCTCAGAAAAAATAACATTTAGCATTTTAAAAATAACATTTAGCATTTCTTAAATTCTCAGATTTATTTATTGTGAGTTTAGAAATCCTGAAGTGCATTTAAAAGTTCGTTCTCATGTTTCTTCGAAATGTTCAACATGGTTTAAAAAATATTTATCGTGTATTTTCCGAAAATATTCATATGAATGTAAGCAAATGTAAATTCTGTATTTGAAGCAGGTTCCTCATTTTGTTACTAAATGATCAAATGAATTTTAAAATTGTACCTCCATCTACAAAACATTTGCAGTAATATTAAAATATTCATGCCTACTTTATAAATATTCATCACGGTTCTCAAAAATACCCATCATGTCTTAGAGAACGTTCACCACGTATTAACGAAATATTCATTCCGTATTTTAAATATATAAATCCTGTTTTTCAAAATTTTCTGAACATGTAATGAAATATTTTCATCATGCATTTTAAAAATGTTCATTTTGTAAGAAAAAATAAGAAACACGTATTATGTATAAAAAATAGTCATCGTGTCTTTGAAAATGTTTCATCATGCATTTAGAAAATAATCATGGCGTACTTTAAGAATTGCTCAATGTTTATTTAATATATGTTTGTTGTTTTAGAAAATGTGGTGTATTTCAAAATTGTTATTCTTGTTTGTTTTTTCAAAATCTTATTATGTACTAGTTAAAATGTTTGCGGTTTCATCTAGAAACTATTCAACTTAGAGTGTTTTTTTTGGAAATGTGCGAGGAACATTTTATTGACGTGAGCCTTTTGACAATACTGACAACTTTTTAGTTAATGATTATTTTTAAATAGGTGAACACTTATTAGAGATGCATGATGAAAATACACAAGCCCTTAATGAGAATACTTGTCCAAACATATATTTCTGGAACATTTTCTAAAGTGAAGAAAAATGACACAAAAATAAGGAAAAAGAATTTTATGTTAATGTGCCGCTTGTTTTTTAGCAAAGGTGTCTCGCTCATTTCCTATTCGACGTTGTTAGCCCCCGTTTCTTCGTTTTCCGCAAAATAGTGCACACCCCTGCCCTCAGCGGCGGGCCGGCGTAGGTTTTTTCTTATCCTGCTAACCTGCAAAAAATGCATGCACGAGGTGATTGGTGTTGGAAATATGCCCTAGAGGCAATAATATTTGTATTACTATATTTTCATATTCAATTGTAGTAACACGGAAAATTTCATGCTATAACTGCTATGATCCTGGAATATGCGATCCAGTGGAAAATTCATATGCACGTGTCAAATGATAAACGGATAAAATAAATGTTCCTAGTCTTGCTTGTAGGACTAGCTCAAGTGTTGTTGGTGATCACGTTTTCTGGATCTTAGGATATCATTAAGTGTAACGATAGTCCTAAAACAACATTTAGATTATGACGTCGAAAGAACGATCATATTGAATTAAACCAAACTTGTTTGTTATGAATTGAGTTAATATCCTCTACATTCAATTGTAATAACACGGAGTGTTAAAGTGTGATTTTGCTCCTTAGACCATGAGAGTATCGTGGTCATTTTTACCAGTGGGCTTTGGGGTTGCTCAAACGTTTTGTCTAACATGGTGATCTTAACAACAACTTACAGGTTAATCGAAAAGTTTGACAAGTGGCCAGATAGCTCGAGAGTGGGATTTTCTCCTTAGACGATGAAGAGATATTCTTAGGGCCCTCTCGGTGTGACGACATCAATCATCATCTGTCCAGACACAGGTGACTACATCACGGGGATGCCGGAACACAATAACGAGAAAGAAGAACAAAACCAGTAATGAGGATTTCGGTACAGTGAGCATGATGATGACTTAGGAGGATACCGATGCATCCCGGTTTTTGTGAAGTATCGCGAAGCAAAGGGAACATCACCTGCTAATCAAAGGTTCACTCGAATATCATTTGTGTGCTCATAGGGATCGATATGGACGTCCACGGTCCCACTGTTGATCATTGAACGAACGACTTCGTTCATGTCTATGAGTTACCGAACCTACGGGGTCACAATCTTAAGTCAATCACAGTTTACTGTTAGTAGGATGGGAGTTATGAGAATATATTTGTGGAATTTTTTCATTAATATTCGGAATAGCTCTGAGAGGATCCGGAAGCGTTTCGGGGTCACCGGAAGGGTTTTGGTGACTATCGGGTAATACCGGGTATTACGATAAATTATATATAGGTGGAAATGTTTTCGGGGATGTAAAAATTATATATATAATGTGCTAAAAGTATTTAGAACATTTTATATTTAAGTTAAATATCAACGGGCCTAAGAAGGCCAAACCGGAGAAAGAGAATTGGGCCACCAAAGCCCAAAAGGAAGTGGCGCCTCCCTTTCCATAAAGGGGGGGATCCTACTTGGGGAGGAGATTGGACTCCTTCCCTCGGGTAGCGCACCAAGGAGGGTTGGCAGCCATCATTATCCCCTAAACCTATATATACTTGAGGACTTGTGCTCTTTGAGATATACAATTTTTGGTGCCTCCTCTTGTCCTTCTAGTTCTAGTTCTTGTTGGTCCTAGTTGACTAATTACAGCTAGGCTAATCCCTTTGTCCTCATAATTAGAAGCCATGTATGGTTCTAATCTCCTCCTTCTAATTCTTTGGCAATGATTAGCTCTTGACGGTGAAGTGTTGTCGGATCGTGAAGGACGCACGCTTGCAACCAAGTTGAGAGGTCGTGCTTTCGTTCTTTGGTTCGTGGGACTGTTCGTGGGAGGTCCGAGGGACCGTTCATTGACGGTTTGAGGGACTACAAGTACGATCTACACCAGCACGTTCTTCTTCCGCTACAACTCGGTGACGGTAACCATCGTGATCCCAACCAGTTATGCATCTTCATATTGATCTTTGGTGATTGTAGGCATGAACTTTTTTTGTTTTCTACTACGTTTCCCAATAATGGTATCAGAGTAGTTATATGAGTAGGTGCAGGTTGTGATCTAGATCACATGTGATTGTGAGGGTTGATGTTTTTGCTATTCTTCCCTCGAGTGTTGCTTTGGTTCAATTCATCGATGACATGATGTCATTTTCACAAGGTTCTGGAAATCGTTCGACTCTGGTTGTCGAGGATCTACTTATACGTCTCCATCGTATCTACTTTTCCTAACGCTTTTGCTCTTGTTTTGGACTCTAATTTGCATGAATGAAACTAACCCGGACTGGCGCTGTTTTCAGCAGAACTACCACGGTGTTGTTTTTGTGCAGAAAGAAAAGTTCTCAGAATTGGACGAATTTTTTTGGAGAATTATTTTGGAATATATAACAATTTCTGGAACCAAGACCCACTGGAGGGGGGCAGGCTGCCCACAAGACACCAGGGCGTGCCACCCCCTCTGGAATGCCCTGGTGGGTGGTGGGGCCCTCGAGGCTTTGCCAATCCTATTCTAGATACTATAAGTTCACATTTTCGGAGAAAAAAACAGGGAGGAAGTGTTGGAAATATGCCCTAGAGGCAATAATAAAATGGTTATTATTGTATTTCCTTGTTCATGATAATTGTCTATTGTTCATGCTATAATTGTATTAACTGGAAACCGCAATACATGTGTGAATACATAGACCACAACTTGTCCCTAGTGAGCCTCTAGTTGACTAGCTCGTTGATCAATAGATGGTCATGGTTTCCCGACCATGGACATTAGATGTCATTGATAGTGGGATCACATCATTAGGAGAATGATGTGATGGACAAGACCCAATCCTAAGCATAGCACAAGATCGTGTAGTTAGTTTGCTAAGAGCTTTTCTAATGTCAAGTATCATTTCCTTAGACCATGAGATTGTGCAACTCCCGGATACCGTAGGAATGCTTTGGGTGTACCAAACGTCACAACGTAATTGGGTGGCTATAAAGGTGCACTACAGGTATCTCCGAGAGTGTCTGTTGGGTTGGCACGAATCGAGGCTAGGATTTGTCACTCCGTATGACGGAGAGGTATCTCTGGGCCCACTCGGTAATGCATCATCATAATGAGCTCAATGTGACTAAGTAGTTAGTCACGGGATCATGTATTACGGAACGAGTAAAGTGATTTGTTGGTAACGAGATTGAACAAGGTATTGGGATACCAACGATCGAATCTCGGGCAAGTAACATACCGATTGACAAAGGAAATTGTATACAGGATTGATTGAATCCCCGACATCGTGGTTCATCCGATGAGATCATCGTGGAACATGTGGGAGCCAACATGGGTATCCAGATCCCGTTGTTGGTTATTGGCCGGAGAACATCTCGGTCATGTCTGCATGGTTCCCGAACCCGTAGGATCTACACACTTAAGGTTCGGTGACGCTAGAGTTGTTATGGGAAATAGTATGTGGTTACCGAAGGTTGTTCGGAGTTCCGGATGAGATCCCGGATGTGACGAGGAACTCCGGAATGGTTGTTCTGGGAGTACCGGGTGACGACCAGCGTGACCGAAAGGTGTTTCGGAGGCCGTGGCAAGCGTTGGGGGGCCTTATGGGCCAAGGGGAGGAGGCACACCAGCTCACTAAGGAGCAGTGCGCCCCTCCCAACCCCTCTCACGTAACATGGAGAGGTGGGGGCGCCTCCCCTAGGGCAGCCGCCCCTCCCTGCTTGGGGGGCAAGTTTCCTAGGGGTGGGGGCACCCAAACCCATCTAGGGTTTCCCCTGTGGCCGCCACCCCTCCCCTAGGGAACCCTAGGGCGCCTCCTCCACCCCTTCCCCTATATATAGTGAGGGAGAGAGAGGGCAGCCGCACCCTTCCCCTGGCACATCCCCTCCCTCCTCCAACACCTCCTCCTCCTTCGTAGTGCTTGGCGAAGCCCTGTCGGAGAACCACGAGCTCCATCGCCACCACGCCGTCGTGCTGCTGGAGTTTTCCCTCAACTTCTCCTCTCCCCTTGCTGGATGAAGAAGGAGGAGATGTCCCCGGGCTGTACGTGTGTTGAACGCGGAGGCACCGTCCGTTCGGCGCTTAGATCGGAATCGACCGCGATCTGAATCGCTGCGTGTACGGCTCCACCAACCGTGTTCTTGTAACGCTTCCGGATCGCGATCTTCAAGGGTATGAATATACACTCATCCTCTCTCTCTCTTGTTGCTAGAATCTCCATAGATTGATCTTGGTGATGCGTAGAAAATTTTGAATTATTGCTACGTTCCCCAACAGTGGCATCATGAGCTAGGTGCGTAGATTCTTTGCATGAGTAGAACAAAAGTAGTTGTGGGCGTTGGTTTGTTCAATTTGCTTACCGGTACTAGTCCTATCTTGTTTCGGCGGTATTGTGGGATGAAGCGGCCCGGACCGACCTTACACGTACGCTTACGTGAGACAGGTTCCACCGACTGACATGCACTTGCTGCATAAAGGTGGCTAGCGGGTGCTAGTCTCTCCCACTTTAGTCGGATCGGATTCGATGAAAAGGGTCCTTATGAAGGGTAAATAGAAATTGGTATATCACTGTTGTGGCTTTTGCGTAGGTAAGAAACGTTCTTGCTAGAAACCCATAGCAGCCACGTAAAACATGAAGGAAATATGCCCTAGAGGCAATAATAAAGTTATTATTTATTTCCTCATATCATGATAAATGTTTATTATTCATGCTAGAATTGTATTAACCGGAAACATGATACATGTGTGAATACATAGACAAACATAATGTCACTAGTATGCCTCTACTTAACTAGCTCATTAATCAAAGATGGTTATGTTTCCTAACCATAGACATGTGTTGTCATTTGATTAACGGGATCACATCATTAGGAGAATGATGTGATTGACATGACCCATTCCGTTAGCCTAGCATTTGATCGTTTAGTATATTGCCATTACTTTCCTCATGACTTATACATGTTCCTGTAACTATGAGATTATGCAACTCCCGTTTACCGGAGGAACACTTTGGGTGCTACCAAATGTCACAACGTAACTGGGTGATTATAAAGGAGTACTACAGGTGTCTCCAAAGGTACATGTTGGGTTGGCGTATTTCGAGATTAGGTTTTGTCACTCCAATTGTCGGAGAGGTATCTCTGGGCCCTCTCGGTAATGCACATCACTATAAGCCTTGCAAGCAATGTAGCTAATGAGTTAGTTACGGAATGATGCATTACGTAACGAGTAAATAGACTTGTCGGTAACGAGATTGAACTAGGTATTGGATACCGACGATCAAATCTCGGGCAAGTAACATACCGATGACAAAGGGAACAACGTATGTTGTTATGCGGTTTGACCGATAAAGATCTCCGTAGAATATGTAGGAGCCAATATGAGCATCCAGGTTCCGCTATTGGTTATTGACCGAGAATAGTTCCAGGTCATGTCTACATAGTTCTCGAACCCGTAGGGTCCGCACGGTTAACGTTACGATGACAGTTTTATTATGAGTTTATAAGTTTTGATGTACCGAAGTTTGTTCGGAGTCCTGGATGTGATCACGGACATGACGAGGAGTCTCGAAATGGTCGAGAAATAAATATTGATATATTGGACGACTATATTCAGACACCGGAAGTGTTCCGGGTGATTTCGGAGAAAACTGGAGTGCCGGAGGGGTTACCGGAACCCCGCGGGGAAGTATTGGGCCTTAGTGGGCCTGAGGGGAGAGAGAGGGCAGCAGCCCAGGAGGTGGCGCGCCCCCTCCCATGGGGAGTCCGAATTGGACTAGGGAAGGGGAGCGCGGCCCCTCTTTCCCTCTCCCTCTCTTTCCTTCCCCCTTCCTCCTTCCTAGTGGGACTAGGAAAGGGGAGTCCTACACCCACTAGGAGGACTCCCCCCTGCTTGGCGCGCCCCCTAGGGCCGACCGGCCTCCTCCCTTGCTCCTTTATATACGGGGGCAGGGGGGCACCCTAGGACACACAAGTTGATCTTCAAGATCGTTCCTTTGCCGTGTGCGGTGCCCCCCTCCACCATATTCCACCTCGGTCATATTGTCGCGGAGTTTAGGCGAAGCCCTGCGCCGGTAGAACATCATCATCGTCACCACGCCGTCGTGCTGACGGAACTCATCCCTAACACTTTGCTGGATCGGAGTCCGGGGATCGTCATCGAGCCGAACGTGTGCTGAACTCGGAGGTGCCGTACGTTCGGTACTTGGATCGGTCGGATCGTGAAGACGTACGACTACATCAACCTCGTTGTCATAACGCTTCCGCTTACGGTCTATGAGGGTACGTGGACAACTCTCTCCCCTCTCGTTGCTATGCATCACCATGATCTTGCGTGTGCGTAGGAAATTTTTTGAAATTACTATGTTCCCCAACAGTGGCATCCGAGCCAGGTTTTATGCGTAGATGTCATATGCACGAGTAGAACACAAGTGAGTTGTGGGCGATATAAGTCATACTACTTACCAGCATATCATACTTTGGTTCAGCGGTATTGTGAGATGAAGCGGCCTAGACCTACATTACACGTATGCTTACGCGAGACTGGTTTCACCGTTACGAGCACTCGTGCTTAAAGGTGGCTGGCGGGTGTCTGTCTCTCTCACTTTAGCTGAATCGAGTGTGGCTACGCCCGGTCCTTGCGAAGGTTAAAACAACACTAACTTGACAAACTATTGTTGTGGTTTTGATGCGTAGGTAAGAACGGTTCTTGCTCAGCCCGTAGCAGCCACGTAAAATTTGCGACAACAAAGTAGAGGACGTCTAACTTGTTTTTGCAGGGCATGTTGTGATGTGATATGGTCAAGACGTGATGCTATATTTTATTGTATGAGATGATCATGTTTTGTAACCGAAGTTATCGGCAACTGGCAGGAGCCATATGGTTGTCGCTTTATTGTATGAAATGCAAACACCCTGTAATTGCTTTACTTTATCACTAAGCGGTAGCGATAGTCGTAGAAGCAATAGATGGCATAACGACAACGATGCTACGATGGAGATCAAGGTGTCGCGCTAGTGACGATGGTGATCACGACGGTGCTTCGGAGATGGAGATCACAAGCACAAGATGATGATGGCCATATCATATCACTTATATTGATTGCATGTGATGTTTATCCTTTATGCATCTTATCTTGCTTTGATTGACGGTAGCATTTTAAGATGATCTCTCACTAAATTATCAAGAAGTGTTCTCCCTGAGTATGCACCATTGCGAAAGTTCTTCGTGCTAAGACACCACGTGATGATCGGGTGTGATAGGCTCTACGTTCAAATACAACGGGTGCAAAATAGTTGCACACGCGGAATACTCAGGTTAAACTTGATGAGCCTAGCATATAACAGATATGGCCTCGGAACACGGAGACCGAAAGGTCGAGCGTGAATCATATAGTAGATATGATCAACATATTGATGTTCACCGTTGAAACTACTCCATCTCACGTGACGATCGGACATGTAGTAGTTGATATGGATCACGTAATCACTTAGAGGATTAGAGGGATGTCTATCTAAGTGGGAGTTCTTAAGTAATATGATTAATTGAACTTAAATTTATCATGAACTTAGTACCTGATAGTATTTTGCTTGTCTATGTTTGTTGTAGATAGATGGCTCGTGCTGTTGTTCCGTTGAATTTTAATGCGTTCCTTGAGAAAGCAAAGTCGAAAGATGATGGTAGCAATTACACGGACTGGGTCCGTAACCTGAGGATTATCCTCATTGCTGCACAGAAGAATTACGTCCTGGAAGCACCGCTAGGTACCAGGCCTGCTGCTGATGCAACTGACGACGTTAAGAATGTCTGGCAGAGTAAAGCTGATGACTACTCGATAGTTCAGTGTGCCATGCTTTACGGCTTAGAACCGGGTCTTCAACGACGTTTTCAACGTCATGGAGCATATGAGATGTTCCAGGAGTTGAAGTTAATATTTCAAGCAAATGCCCGGATTGAGAGATATGAAGTCTCCAATAAGTTCTATAGCTGCAAGATGGAGGAGAATAGTTCTGTCAGTGAACACATACTCAAAATGTCTGGGTATAATAATCACTTGATTCAACTAGGAGTTAATCTTCCTGATGATAGTGTCATTGACAGAATTCTTCAATCACTGCCACCAAGCTACAAGAGCTTCGTGATGAACTATAATATGCAAGGGATGGACAAGACTATTCCCGAGCTCTTTGCAATGCTAAAAGCTGCGGAGGTAGAAATCAAGAAGGAGCATCAAGTGTTGATGGTCAACAAGATCACCAGTTTCAAGAAAAAGGGCAAAGGGAAGAAGAAGGGGAACTTCAAGAAGAACAGCAAACAAGTTGCTGCTCAAGAGAAGAAACCCAAGTCTGGACCTAAGCCTGAGACTGGGTGCTTCTACTGCAAGCAGACTGGACACTGGAAGCGGAACTGCCCCAAGTATTTGGCGGATAAGAAGGATGGCAAAGTGAACAAAGGTATATGTGATATACATGTTATTGATGTGTACCTTACTAATGCTCGCAGTAGTACCTGGGTATTTGATACTGGTTCTATTGCTAATATTTGCAACTCGAAATAGGGACTATGGATTAAGCGAAGATTGGCTAAGGACGAGGTGACGATGCGCGTGGGAAATGGTTCCAAAGTCGATGTGATCGCGGTCGGCACGCTACCTCTACATCTACCATCGGGATGAGTTTTAGACCTAAATAATTGTTATTTGGTGCCAGCGTTGAGCATGAACATTATATTTGGATCTTGCGAGACGGTTATTCATTTAAATCAGAGAATAATGGTTATTCTATTTATATAAATAATATCTTTTATGGTCATGCACCCTTGAAGAGTGGTCTATTTTTGTTGAATCTCGATAGTAGTGATACACATATTCATAGTGTTGAAACCAAAAGATGCAGAGTTGATAATGATAGTGCAACTTATTTGTGGCACTGCCGTTTAGGTCATATCGGTGTAAAACGCATGAAGAAACTCCATACTGATGGGCTTTTAGAATCACTTGATTATGAATCACTTGGTACTTGCGAACCGTGCCTCATGGGCAAGATGACTAAAACGCCGTTCTCCGGAACTATGGAGCGAGCAACTGATTTGTTGGAAATCATACATACTGATGTTTGTGGTCCAATGAATGTTGAGGCTCGCGGCGGGTATCGTTATTTTCTCACCTTCACAGATGATTTGAGCAGATATGGGTATATCTACTTAATGAAACACAAGTCTGAAACATTTGAAAAGTTCAAAGAATTTCAGAGTGAAGTGGAAAATCATCATAACAAGAAAATAAAATTTCTACGATCTGATCGTGGAGCAGAATATTTGAGTTACGAGTTTGGTCTACATTTGAAACAATGCGGAATAGTTTTGCAACTCACACCACCCGGAACACCACAACGAAATGGTGTGTCCGAACGTCGTAATCGTACTTTACTAGATATGGTGCGATCTATGATGTCTCTTACTGATTTACCGCTATCGTTTTGGGGTTATGCTTTAGAGACGGCCGCATTCACGTTAAATAGGGCACCATCAAAATCTGTTGAGACGACGCCTCATGAACTCTGGTTTGGCAAGAAACCAAAGTTGTCGTTTCTTAAAATTTGGGGCTGCGATGCTTATGTGAAGAAACTTCAACCAGATAAGCTCGAACCCAAATCAGAGAAATGTGTCTTCATAGGATACCCAAAAGAGACTATTGGGTACACCTTCTATCACAGATCTGAGGGAAAGATTTTCGTTGCTAAGTTCGGATCCTTTCTAGAGAAGGAGTTTCTCTCGAAAGAAGTGAGTGGGAGGAAAGTAGAACTTGATGAGGTAACTGTACCTGCTCCCTTATTGGCAAGTAGTTCATCACAAGAACCGGTTCCTGTGACAACAACACCAATTAGTGAGGAAGCTAATGATATTGATCATGAAACTTCAGATCAAGTTTCTACTAAACCTCGTAGGTCTACCAGAGTAAGATCCGCACCAAAGTGGTACGGTAATCCTATTTTGGAAGTCATGTTACTTGACCATGATGAACCTACGAACTATGAGGAAGCGATGATGAGCCCAGATTCCGCAAAAATGGCTAGAGGCCATGAAATCTGAGATGGGATCCATGTATGAGAACAAAGTACGGACTTTGGTTGACTTGCTCGATGATCGGCAAGCCATTGAGAATAAATGGATCTTTAAGAAGAAGACTGATGCTGATGGTAATGTAACTGTCTATAAAGCTCGACTTGTTGCGAAAGGTTTTCGACAAGTTCAAGGGGTTGACTACGATGAGACTTTATCTCACCCGTAGCGATGCTTAAGTCTGTCCGAATCATGATAGCAATTGCTGCATTTTATGATTATGAAATATGGCAAATGGATGTCAAAACTGCATTCTTCAATGGATTTCTAGAAGAAGAGTTGTATATGATGCAACTAGAAGGTTTTGTTGATCCAAAAGGTGCTAACAAAGTATGCAAGCTCCAGCGATCCATTTATGGACTGGTGCAAGCATCTCGGAGTTGGAATAAACGCTTTGATAGTGTGATCAAAGCATATGGTTTTATACAGACTTTTGGAGAAGCCTGTATTTACAAGAAAGTGAGTGGGAGCTCTGTAGCATTTCTGATATTATATGTAGATGACATATTATTAATTGGAAATGATATAGAATTTTTGGATAGCATAAAGGGATACTTGAATAAAGTTTTTCTATGAAAGACCTTGGTGAAGCTGCTTATATATTGGGCATCAAGATTTGTAGAGATAGATCAAGACGCTTAATAGGACTTTCACAAAGCACATACCTTGATAAAGTTTTGAAAAAGTTCAAAATGGATCAGGCAAAGAAAGGGTTCTTGCCCGTACTACAAGGTGTGAAGTTGAGTCAGACTCAATGCCCGACCACAACAGAAGATAGAGAGAAAATGAAAGATGTTCCCTATGATTCAGCCATAGGCTCTATCATGTATGCAATGTTGTGTACCAGACCTGACGTGTGCTTAGCAATAAGCTTGGCAGGAAGGTACCAAAGTAATCCAGGAGTGGATCACTGGACAGCGGTCAAGAACATCCTGAAATACCTGAAAAGGACTAAGGATATGTTTCTCGTATATGGAGGTGACAAAGAGCTAGTCGTAAATGGTTACGTCGATGCAAGCTTTGACACTGATCCGGACGATTCTAAATCGCAAACCGGATACGTGTTTTTATTAAAGGGTGGAGCTGTAAGTTGGTGCAGTTCTAAACAAAGCGTCATGGCGGGATCTACATGTGAAACGGAGTACATAGCTGCTTCAGAAGCAGCAAATGAAGGAGTCTGGATGAAGGAGTTCATTTCCGATCTAGGTGTCATACCTAGTGCATCGGGACCAATGAAGATCTTCTGTGACAATATTGGTGCAATTGCCTTGGCAAAGGAATCCAGATTTCACAAGAGGACCAAGCACATCAAGAGACGCTTCAATTCCATCCGGGACCAAGTCCAGGTGGGGGACATAGAGATTTGCTAGATACATATGGATCTGAATGTTGCAGATCCATCGACTAAGCCTCTTCCACGAGCAAAATATGATCAGCACCAAGACTCCATGGGTGTTAGAATCATTACTGTGTAATCTAGATTATTTACTCTAGTGCAAGTGGGAGACTGAAGGAAATATGCCCTAGAGGCAATAATAAAGTTATTATTTATTTCCTCATATCATGATAAATGTTTATTATTCATGCTAGAATTGTATTAACCGGAAACATGATACATGTGTGAATACATAGACAAACATAACGTCACTAGTATGCCTCTACTTGACTAGCTCATTAATCAAAGATGGTTATGTTTCCTAACCATAGAGATGTGTTGTCATTTGATTAACGGGATCACATCATCAGGAGAATTATGTGATTGACATGACCCATTCCGTTAGCCTAGCATTTGATCGTTTAGTATATTGCTATTGCTTTCTTCATGACTTATACATGTTCCTGTAACTATGAGATTATGCAACTCCCGCTTACCGGAGGAACACTTTGGGTGCTACCAAACGTCACAACGTAACTGGGTGATTATAAAGGAGTACTACATGTGTCTCCAAAGGTACATGTTGGGTTGGCGTATTTCGAGATTAGGTTTTGTCACTCCGATTGTCGGAGAGGTATCTCTGGGCCCTCTCGGTAATGCACATCACTATAAGCCTTGCAAGCAATGTAGGTAATGAGTTAGTTACGGAATGATGCATTATGTAATGAGTAAAGAGACTTGCCGGTAACGAGATTGAACTAGGTATTGGATACTGACGATCAAATCTCGGGCAAGTAACATACCGATGACAAAGGGAACAACGTATGTTGTTATGCGGTTTGACCGATAAAGATCTTCGTAGAATATGTAGGATCCAATATGAGCATCCAGGTTCCGCTGTTGGTTATTGACCGAGAATAGTTCTAGGTCATGTCTACATAGTTCTCGAACCCGTAGGGTCCGCACGCTTAACGTTACGATGACAGTTTTATTATGAGTTTATAAATTTTGATGTACCTAAGTTTGTTCGGAGTCCCGGATGTGATCACGGACATGACGAGGAGTCTCGAAATGGTCGAGACATAAAGATTGATATATTGGACGACTATATTCGGACACCGGAAGTGTTCCGGGTGATTTCGGAGAAAACCAGAGTGCCGGAGGTGTTACCGGAACCCCCCGGGGAAGTATTGGGCCTTAGTGGGCCTGAGGGGAGAGAGAGGGCAGCAGACCAGGAGGTGGCGCGCCCCCTCCCATGGGGAGTCCTAATTGGACTAGGGAAGGGGGGCGCGGCCCCTCTTTCCCTCTCCCTCTCCCTCTCTTTCCTTCCCCCTTCCTCCTTCCTAGTGGGACTAGGAAAGGGGAGTCCTACTCCCACTAGGAGGAGGACTCCCCCCTCCTTGGCGCGCCCCTAGGGCTGGCCGGCCTCCCCCCTTGGTCCTTTATATACGGGGGCAGGGGGCACCCTAGGACACACAAGTTGATCTTCAAGATCGTTCCTTAGCCGTGTGCGGTGCCCCCCTCCACCATATTCCACCTCGGTCATATCGTCGCGGAGTTTAGGCGAAGCCCTGCGCCAGTAGAACATCATCATCGTCACCACGCCGTCGTGCTGACGGAACTCATCCCCGACACTTTTCTGGATCGGAGTCCGGGGATCGCCATCGAGCTGAACGTGTGCTGAACTCGGAGGTGTCGTACGTTCTGTACTTGGATCGGTCGGATTGTGAAGACGTACGACTACATCAACCACGTTGTCATAACGCTTCCCTTACGGTCTACGAGGGTACATGGACAACACTCTCCCCTCTCGTTGCTATGCATCACCATGATCTTGCGTGTGCGTAGGAATTTTTTTGAAATTACTACGTTCCCCAACAAAACATGCAACAACAATTAGAGGACGTCCAACTTGTTTTTGCAGGGTATGCTATGTGATGTGATATGGCCAAACGAATGTGATGTATGAGATTGATCATGTTCTTGTAATAGTAATCATGACTTGCATGTCGATGAGTATGACAACTGGCAGGAGCCATAGGAGTTGTCTTAATTTATTGTATGACCTGCGCGTCAATCAGAACGCCATGTAATTACTTTACTTTATTGCTAACCGTTAGCCATAGTAGTAGAAGTAATAGTTGGCGAGACAACTTCATGAAGACATGATGATGGAGATCATGGTGTCATGCCAGTGACGAAGGTGATCATACCGCGCCTCGAAGATGGAGATCAAAGGCGCAAGATGATATTGGCCATATCATGTCACTCTATGATTTGCATGTGATGTTTGTCATGTTTACATCTTATTTGCTTAGAACGATGGTAGCATAAATAAGATGATCCCTCATAAAATTTCAAGAAAGTGTTCCCCCTAACTGTGCACCGTTGCGAAAGTTCGTTGTTTCGAAGCACCACATGATGATCGGGTGTGATAGATTCTAACGTTCGCATACAACGGGTGTAAGCCAGATTTACACATGCAAAACACTTAGGTTGACTTGACGAGCCTAGCATGTATAGACATGGCCTCGAAACACAAGAGACCGAAAGGTCAAACATGAGTCGTATAGTGGATACGATCAACATGAAGATGTTCACCGATGATGACTAGTCTGTCTCACGTGATGATCGTACACGGCCTAGTTAACTCGGATCATGTATCACTTAGATGACTAGAGGGATGTCTATCTGAGTGGGAGTTCATTAAATAATTTGATTAGATGAACTTAATTATCATGAACATAGTCAAAAGGTCTTTGCAAATTATGTCGTAGCTCACACTTTGGTTCTACTGTTTTAGATATGTTCCTAGAGAAAATTTAGTTGAGAGTTGACAGTAGCAATTATGCGGACTGGGTCCGTAAACTGAGGATTGTCCTCATTGCTGCACAGAAGGATTATGTCCTTAATGCACCGCTCAGTGTGCTGAACCTCAAGCATCGGTTGTGGATGTTGCGAACATCTGACATACACGTTTTGATGACTACATGATAGTTCAGTGTGTAATGCTAAATGGTTTAGAATTGAGGCACCAAAGACGTTTTTGAAACATCGCAGAACATATGAGATGTTCCGAGGACTGAAATTGGGATTTCAGGCTAATGCCCGCATCAAGAGGTATGAGACCTCTGACAAGTTTCTTAAGCCTGCAAACTAAGGAGAAAAGCTCAATCGTTGAGCATGTGCTTAGATTGTCTGAGTACTACAATCCTTGAATCGAGTGGGAGTTAATCTTCCAGATGATATAGTGATGGTTCTCCAAAGTCACTGCCACCAAGCTACTAGAGCTTTGTGATGAACTATAATATATCAGGGATAGATAAGATGATCCTTGAGCTATTCGTGACACAGCGAAAGTAGAAATCAAATAGGAGCATCAATTCTTGATGGTTGGCAAAACCACTAGTTTCAAGAAGGGCAAGGGCGAGAAGGGATACTTCATGAAATGGCAAATCAGTTGCTGCTCTAGTGAAGAAACCCAAGGTTGAACCCAAACCCGAGACTAAGTGCTTCTGAAATAAGGGGAACGGTCACTAAAGCGGAAATACCCTAGATACTTGGTAAATGAGAAGGCTGGCAAGGTCGACAGAAGTATATTGGATATACATTATCATGTGTACTTTACTAATACTCCTAGTAGCACCAGGGTATTGAAATATCGGTTCGGTTGCTAAGTGTTAGTAACTCGAAATAAAAAGCTACGGAATAAACGGAGACTAGCTGAAGGTGAGATGACGATATGTGTTGGAAGCGTTTCCAAGGTTGATGTGATCAAGCGTCGCATGCTCCCTCTACCATCAAGATTGGTGTTAAACCTAAATAATTGTTATTTGGTGTTTGTGTTGAGCATAGACATAATTGGATTATGTTTATCGCAATATGGTTATTCATTTAAGGAGAATAATGGTTACTCTATTTATTTGAATAATACCTTCAATGGTCTTGCACCTAAAATGAGTTTATTGAATCTCAATCGTGGTGATACACATGTTCGTACCAAAAGTAATGATAGTACCACATATTTGTGGAACTGCCATTTGAGTCATATTGGTATAAAACGCATGAAGAAGCTCCATGTTGATGGATCTTTGGACTCACTCATTTTTTTTGAAAAGATTGAGACATGTGAACCATGTCTATTGGTATATACGCATGAAGAAACTCCATGCAGGTGGATCATTTGGACTCACTTGATTTTGAATCACTTGAGACATGCAAATCATACCACATGGGCAAGATGACTAAAAGGCCTCGTTTTCAGTGAGATGGAACAAGAGAGCAACTTGTTGGAAGTAATACATTTGATGTGTGCAATCCAATGAGTGCTGAGGCACGCAGTGAATATCGTTATGCTCTTACTTCACAAATGATTTGAGTAGACGTTAAGTATATTTACTTGATGAAATACAAGTCTGAATTATTGAAAGGTTCAAATAATTTCAGAGTGAAGTTGAAGATCTTCGTGACAAGAGGATAAAATGTCTATGATATGATCATAGAGATGAATATCTGGGTTGCGAGTTTGGTACACAATTAAGACATTGTGGAAATTGTTTCACAACTAATACCGCGTGGAACACCATAGTGTGATGGTGTGTCCAAACATCATAGCTGCACCCTATTGGATATGGTGCATACCATGATGTCTCTTATCGAATTACCACTATCGTTTATAGGTTAGGCATTAGAGACAACCGCATCCACTTTAAATAGGGCACCATGTAATTCCATTGAGATGACACCGTATGTACTATGGTTTAGAGAAACCTAAGCTGTCATTTCTTAAAAGTTTGGGGTGCAACGCTTATGTGAAAAGTTTTAGCCTGATAAGCTCGAACCCAAAGCGGATAAATGCATCTTCATAGCACACCCAAAGCAGTTGGGTATACCTCCTATTCAGATCCGGAAGCAAAAATGATTGTTTCTAGAACCGGATCCTTTCCCGAGGAAAAGTTTCTCTCAAAAGAAATGAGTGGGAGGATGGTGGATACTTGATGAGGTTATTGAACCATCACTTCAACCAGTGTGTAGCAGGGCACAGGAAGTCGTTTCTGTAGCACCTACACCAATTGAAGTGGAAGCTGATGATAGTGATCAATTCAGATCAAGTCCCTACCAATACTCGTAGGTCCACAAGGGTGCGTACTATTTCAGAGTGGTACGTAATCCTATCTTGGAGGTCATGTTGCTAGACAACAATGAACCTATGAGCTATGGAGAAGCGATGGTGGGCCCGGATTCCGACGAATGGCTCGAGGCCATAAAATCCGAGAGGATCCATGTATGAAAACAAAGTACAAACTTTGGAAGAACTACTTGATGGTCATAAGGCTGTTGGGTACAGATGGATTTTAAAAGGAAGACGGACAATGATGGTAAGTATCACCATTAAGAAAGCTCGACTTGTCATTAAGATGTTTTCCGACAAGTTCAAGGAGTTGACTACGGTGAGACTTTCTCACTCGTAGCGATGCTAAGAGTCTGTTGGAATTGTATTAGTAGTTACTGCATTATTTATGAAATCTTGCAGATAGGATGTCAAAACATTGTTTCCTCGACAATTTTCTTGAGGAAAGGTTGTATGTGATACAACGAGAAGGTTTTGTTAATCCTAAAAGATGCTAACAAGTATGCAAAGCTCCAGCAATCCTTCTAAGGACTGGAGTAAGCATCTCGGAGTTGGAATATACGCTTTGATGAGATGATCAAAGATTTTGGGTTTATACAAAGTTTATGAGAAACTTGTATTTCCAAAGGAGTGAGTGGGAGCACTACAGAATTTCTGATGAGTATATGTTGTTGACATATTGTTGATCGGAAATGATGTAGAATTTCTGGAAAGCATATAGGGTTGTTTGAAAGGTGTTTAATGGAAAAGCTGGATTAAGCTACTTGAACAGTGAGCATCAAGATCTATAAGGATAGATAAAAAACGCTTAATAGTACTTTCAAATGAATACATACCGTGACAAGATTTTGAAGGAGTTCAAAATAGATCGACAAAGAATGAGTTCTTGTCTATGTTATAAGGTGTGAGTATTGAGTAAGACTCAAGACCTGACCACGGCATAAGAGAGAGAAAGGACGAAGGTCGTCCCCTATGCTTTAGATGTAGGCTCTACAATATGCTATTTTGTGTACCGCACCTGAAGTGTGCCTTGACATGAGTCAGTCAAGGGGTACAAGAGTGATCCAGGAATGAATCACAGGACAGGGGTCATAGTTATCCTTAGTAACTGGTGGACTAAGGAATTTTCTCGATTATGGAGGTGGTAAAAGAGTTCGTCGTAAAGGGTTACGTCGATGCAAAATTTGACACTAATCTGGATGACTCTGAGTAGTAGACCGGATTCGTATAGTAGAGCAGTTATTTGGAATAGTTCCAAATAGCGCATGGTAGCTGCATCTAGGAGATGGCATAGAGATTTGTAAAGCACACACGGATCTGAAAGATTCAGACTCGTTGACAAATAACCTCTCTCACAAGCGAGATATGATCAAACCCCATGGGTGTTGGATTCATTACAATCACATAGTGATGTGAACTAGATTATTGACTCTAGCGCAAGTTGGGGACGTTTGGAAATATGCCCTAGAGGCAATAATAAAATGGTTATTATTGTATTTCCTTGTTCATGATAATTGTCTATTGTTCATGCTATAATTGTATAACTGGAAACCGTAATACATGTGTGAATACATAGACCATAAATTATCCCTAGTGAGCCTCTAGTTGACTAGCTCATTGATCAATAGATGGTCATGGTTTCCTGACCATGGACATTACATGTCATTGATAGTGGGATCACATCATTAGGAGAACTAGCAAAGTGGCCCGCTCTTTGCGCGGGCTAGTATTTAATAAAGTTAGTTTGAAAGAAGTAAATATTTGCTGGTCCGTTGGGCTAGTCGTTTCGGGGTAATATCTGAAAGCTATGTTGGTGTTGATCTTTTTTAGTGGTACACATGCTTGAATCCGTGGGTTTTCCTGATGCAGGCGCATTGTTGTGTTCATGGTGTGGGGCCGGCTTGACTGGCCCATTGTGCCATATTAAAGGTTTTTAGTTTTAGTATATATATTTTTACCATATAAGTTTCATATGCATCATAGTTAAGTCTAAGCATTGGTATTTGTAACGGTAAGATATTTTTTCTGTTCATATTCCCATGTAGTATACATCAGCATTGATTTTTTTTAATTTGTAGCAACACAAATTATACTCTCTCTGTTTTATAAAATAGTGCATATAGATTTGTTCAAATGTCAAACATTGCAAACTCTGGCCCTGATTAGAGATAAAAATATTTACATTTATAATACCAAATTCATATCACTCGATGTTGTGAGCTAAATTTTCATGTTGTATAGGTTTGTTATAGTATATATAGATAGTTTTCTCAATAAACTTGGTTAAACTTTGTTAAGTTTAACTTTTCAAAAACTCCGTATACACTAAATTATGGAGGTGAGGGATTATAGTTTTTTTCTTTCTAAAAACTCCTATACGCACATGCACTATACTTTTTCCCCATATGATTTACATGGTGACGTAATAGTAGATGTCTTTTTAAATAATTTGTAGCTGACTATTTTTTCGGGGAAATTTGTAGCTGACTATTTGTGTTCCCTCCGATCCATAATAATTGATGCACATTTAATATAACTTTGTACTGCCGTTATACTAAGTATGCGTGAATTAATTTGGATTAGAGGGAGTATGTTTTATCACATTTGTGTTGTTTGTAGTAAAATTATTTTTCCGTGTCTGAGCTTTTAGCCCAACAGGCTGACGCACATGCACTTATGCACACAGCGTTCACACATCTCTCACTCCGTTAAAAAAATCTCTCAGTCCACACCTTCACAGAGAGGCTGGTCTTGCCCGATCCCCTTTGCCCCCTTTCTCTCTTTTCCTTCTTTTACCAGTTGATGACTCCCGGATCGAACTACACCCTCCTTTCCTTGTCTCCGTTGACTCTCGGATTTGTACAGCCGACTGATGTTGAGCTATGCAAAGAGTAACGTTCGTGCTGTTGCCGATCCATCATGGGCATGGATCTCATCTCCCATTGCCAGCTTTAATCCAGATTGAGTTCATCATCCATAACACGCATTCATATTAGTGAAAATCGATGGCGGTCGACATGTCATATTCGTCCTCCATAGAGACAGCCATCTTCCAAATGGAGGTCCAACTTTCACCCCTTTCCTGATCATGTCAATATTTCCCTGTTTTTCTTCTTCTTTTCCTGTGTTTGTACTGTTGAACCTATGTAATTAAGGTAGTGAAAAATATTAATGAATCCATCTTAGTTGTCACTGAAATGGATCTATATACAATAATTTGTTTATGCATGTTTAAAACTTTTAAAATATAATAGAATATTAATGCGGATTTAGTACAACTAACTGAATGATGTGACATGATATATCACAGTTTGGAAAATAAATCAAACCATTTTTTCTATAAATTAAAATATATGTTTCTGTGGATTTTGTAGTACATAAAAATATAGCCTATACCTTGAATTTTACAAAATAATGATAAGTATTATTACGTTAGAGTTATTTGCACTGGAATTTTAAATTTGCATGTGTCATGTTTCTAGTGGAATCGGCATACACATAGCCATGTTAGATAAGCACATCTATTTTACATTGCCTATATTGATACTATTGCAGAAAAAAATCAAAAGATTGTACGATGTACATGCATAATTAATAGAGACACGTATGCACTAGTGTGTGCATGGGGCAGCAAGAATGATACGTGAGATGCTCATGTCCATGCATCAGGATTCAGGAGACTGTATGTCGTACATGTGCAAGAGATACAGTAGTACGTACCTGGCTGGGTTGTTTGTGTTAGGATAGTCAGCTAGCTAGATGTAAATATTGCATCCATGAGACAGACCTGGCCCTTCAAGCGGAGAGGTGTCCGGGGCCAGGAATCTTTGGTACACAGTGCCGTCACTTCCCTGCCAGCCGGTATATAAACAGCAACGCTGACTCGCTAAGATCCTCCTGATTGATGCTTCGTGGGTAGACCTCGTCGTATTTTTCTGCTGGGCGCCGCTGTCCTCATACCCTAATTATTTCCCGTGATTGCTAGGGGCGGCCGGTATATAAACAGCGACGCTCACTTGCTAAGCTCCTCGTGCTTGATGCTTCGTTGCTAGACCTCGTTGTATTTTTCTGGTGGGCGCCGCTGGCTTCATACCCTAATTTATCTCCTGTGATTGCTAGGGTAAGAGAACCAAATCTGTAGGGAAGGATGAAGATACGCAAAGGAATATAATATTTTCTTTTTTATCAATTAAGGAATATAATCTTTAGAGAAGAAAGATGCTAGACAAAAGAAAATAACCTTTGGTGGCTATGTAATGGCAAAGGTGGGTAATTTTACTTTACTTAAATCGAACGACAGTTAATTTTAAGTATATTAAATAAATGGTTAGATTTTTCTAATTTTTGTGAGAATTTCTAGGTTATTTCCTTTTTTCTGGTCAACCCATAAACTACTTTTTATATATAATAGATGATGTGATGGACAAGACCCAATCTTAAGCATAGCACAAAATCGTGTAGTTCGTTTGCTAAGAGCTTTTCTAATGTCAAGTATCGTTTCCTTAGACCATGAGATTGTGCAACTCCCGGATACCGTAGGAATGCTTTGGGTGTACCAAACGTCACAACGTAACTGGGTGGCTATAAAGGTGCACTACAGGTATATCCGAAAGTGTCTATTGGGTTGGCACGAATCGAGACTGGGATTTGTCACTCCGTATGACGGAGAGGTATCTCTGGGCCCACTCAGTAATGCATCATCATAATGAGCTCAATGTGACTAAGTAGTTAGTCACGGGATCATGTATTACGGAAGGAGTAAGACTTGCTGGTAACGAGATTGAACGAGGTATTGGGATACCAACGATCGACTCTCGGGCAAGTAACATACCGATTGACAAAGGGAATTGTATACGGGATTGATTGAATCCCCGACATCGTGGTTCATCTGATGAGATCATCGTGGAACATGTGGGAGCCAACATGGGTATCCAGATTCCGCTGTTGGTTATTGGCCGGAGAACGTCTCGGTCATGTCTGCATGGTTCCCGAACCCGTAGGATCTACACACTTAAGGTTCGGTGACGCTAGAGTTGTTATGGGAAATAGTATGTGGTTACCGAAGGTTGTTCGGAGTCCCGGATGAGATCCCGGACATGGCGAGGAACTCCGGAATGGTCCGGAGGTGAAGATCGATATATTGGACGAAGGGTATTGGAGTCCGGAATTGTTCCGGGGGTACCGGGTGACGACCAGCGTGACTGAAAGGTGTTTCGGAGGCCCCAACAAGCGCTGGGGGGCCTTATGGGCCAAGGGGAGGAGGCACACCAGCCCACTAAGGGGATGTGCGCCCCTCCCAAGCCCTCTCATGTAACCTGGAGAGGTGGGGGCGCCTCCCCTAGGGCAGCCGCCCCTCCCGGCTTGGGGGGCAGGTTTCCTAGGGGTGGGGGCGCCCAAACCCATCTAGGGTTTCCCCTGTGGCCGCCACCCCTCCCCTAGGGAACCCTAGGGTGCCTCCTCCACCCCCTTCCCCCTATATATAGTGAGGGAGAGAGAGGGCAGCCGCACCCTTCCCCTGGCACAGCCCCTCCCTCCTCCAACACCTCCTTCCCCTCCGTAGTGCTTGGCGAAGCCCTGCCGGAGAACCACGAGCTCCATTGCCACCACGCCGTCGTGCTGCTGGAGTTTTCCCTCAACTTCTCCTCTCCCCTTGCTGGATCAAGAAGGAGGAGACGTCCCCGGGCTGTACGTGTATTGAACGCGGAGGCGCCGTCCGTTCGGCGGTTAGATCGGAATCGACCGCGATCTGAATCGCTGCGTGTACGACTCCACCAACCGCGTTCTTGTAACGCTTCCGCATTGCGATCTTCAAGGGTATGAAGATACAATCATCATCTCCCTCTCTTGTTGCTAGAATCTCCATAGATTGATCTTGGTGATGCATAGAAAAATTTGAATTATTGCTACGTTCCCCAACAGGAAGTTTCATCGTGTTTCACGATACGAAGCCGCCGCCACCTCATGTTCTTCATCGGGAGGCCAGATCTGGAGCCTGTTAAGCGAGTATTCAATTCATTAAAGCTCTTCTCACAGTCTTCAGACCATATGAATTTTTGGTCTTTCTTGAGCAGTTTTGTCATTGGCTTAGCAATCTTGGAAAAGCCTTCAATGAATCGACGGTAATAAATAACAAGCCTCGGAATACTTTTGATCTCTGTCACAGTCGTGGGTGCTGGCCATTTTAGCACATCCTTGACTTTGCTTGGATCCACAGCTATTCCTTTGGCAGAGAGAATATGCACCAAGAATCCGACTTGCTTAAGCCAGAACTCACACTTGCTGAATTTTGCACATAACTGATGGTCACGAAGCCTTTGCAATACTACTCAGAGGTGTTGTTTATGCTCTTCTTCTCCCTTGGAGCATATGATAATATCGTCGTTGAAGACCACCACAAACTTGTCCAAGAAATCCATGAACACTTTGTTCATCATATGCATGAAGAAGGCAAGGGCATTTGTCAGACCGAACGACATAACTGTATATTCATATGGACTGTAACGAGTGGTGAATGCGGTCTTAGGAATATCTTCCATCCTGATCTTGAGTTGATAGTACCCGGTCCTTAAATCAATCTTCGAAAAGATTTGCGCTCCATTAAGTTGGTCGAACAATTCATCAATCTTGGGGAGCGGGTACTTGTTCTTGATAGTGACATCATTCAGCTGGCGGTAGTCCACACACATCCGGAGACTTCCATCTTTCTTGTCCACAAATATGGCAGGTGATCCCCATGGTGAAGAACTTGGGCGGATGTATCCTTTCTTAAGCATCTCATCAAATTGTTTCTTCAGCTCAACTAACTTGGATGAAGGCATCCGGTAATACTTCTTGTATATGGGTGTTGTTCCTGGCACGAGATCAATAGCAAATTCAAGCTCCCGATCTGGTGCCATTCCTGGCAATTCTTTAGGGAATACATCTGGAAACTCACTGAACACTGGAATTAATTCCATGCCTAAGGCTATAGCTGTGAAAATAATCTCCTTTTTAGGCATGGTTCCGTGAGCCACAAACCTCACTACTCGTCCTGCCGGATTTGTTAATGTAACTTCTCAGGTTGCACAGTTGACGCAGACATGATGTTTGGTCAGCCAACCCATTCCCAGTATGACATCCAACCTTGCAGATTCAATTGCTACCAGTATGTCAGGGAAGACAATTCCATGAACCTTTATTTCCAAGTCGCGACATACCACATTTGTTTTGAGCATGGATCCGGGGATTGCACCATCATGCTTTTCTCAAGAAGAGAGCAAGGAAACTTGTTTTGGGCAACAAAACTCCACGAAATAAAAGAATGGGAAGACCCAGAGTCAAATAAAATTGTTACATGTATGTTATTACTAGGAAACATACCAATGACCACTTCAGGCTTTTCTTAGGCTTCTTCGGCGGAGAGATGATGCACCTGGCCTTGGATAAGCTCCTGCTTGGTGAAGGATTCCATGTGGTTGACTTGAGGCTTGAGGGGCGCATTTGGCTTGCCGTTCTTGGGACACTACTTCGCATAATGTCCAGTTTGTCCACAAGAGAAGCATGCCTTGCTACGCTGACAATATTCCTGTATAGGGTTGGTCACAATATTCTTGACTTGGTTGTTGGTCTTGTTGGTATTCTACTGCCATGTTGGCTTGAATTCAAGTTAAGGTTGCTGCTAGGTACTAGCCTTCTGAACCGTCTGTCCATCCTTCTTGGGCTCTAACTTGCGTTTGCGATCATCATATGCTGGCTTGTTGTCATGGATGAGCTTGTGCTCCCTTTCTGTGATAAGCGCCTTGTTCACCAACTTCTGGAATCTGGGGAAGTCTAACATGCTGAGTGTGCATCAAAGGTGCTGATTGAGTCCTCCAAGGAATCGGTCGATCTTCCTTTCTTCAGTGACCACATCATAGAGAGAATAACGAGCCAAGTGATTGAACTTGTTCAAATATTCACTTATTGACAGGTTTCCTTGGGTGAGAGCGAGAAACTCATGCTGCTTGACCTTCAAGATACCGGCGGGAATGTGGTACTTGCGAAACTTGTCCTAGAATTTATCCCAAGTGATCTCATCGTTCGCAGGCCACATGGCTTTAGTATTGTCCCACCATATAGTGGCAACTCCTTCAAGATAGTGAGTAGTGAATGGAACCTTGTCAACTTCTTTGGTGCGAGCAATTTCTAGCTTCTTTTCAATAGTTCGCAACCAATCATCAGCTTCCAAAGGGTCGACAACTTGACTGAAACTGGGAGGCTTAGTCCTCTGGAAGTCTAATAGCTTGGAGTGATTGCCATTCTAATTTTCATTCTGCCCAACCATAGCCTGTACACTTCTTAGTAATTCAAGCAAATCTTGGTTTCTTCTTTCCTCGAACATTCTCATAATCTGCTCTGTGGTAGGTGGTTGCTGTGGAGGAGGTGGTGGTGGCTGACATGGTTCGGGGGAATGCCCCGACTGTCGAGCTGAGCGACGAATGGGAGCATCGTCACCCGCCGGACTGTAGCTACCTCCTCTTTTCATCCTATTTATGTTTTCCAACACGAAGCATCGAGATGAGCAACATCCATAAATGGGGAAGAAAAGCAAGCGACAAAGCCTGAAAAGGAAGCAACGAGAAACCAAGGCGAATAATAAAAGAAGAAGTTCCAACATAATTATACGTAGACTCATACATGAAAGGAAACAACATGACTAGTACAACTACACTCATACATCCAAGCATCATGACAACCTCAACTACTCCTGCAGATCTAGTGCTCCTCTGATCCTGCTGGAATCTCCACTTACATATGTAAGAAAACAATATCCCACATCTTATTAACTTATAAAAATAATTTCTTAACAATAAAATCCTGGATTTTTTTTGCAACAAAAATCCTGGTGATTGTGTACAAAAGCTTGATATGATTTAAGGACCAATGTAATAATAAATTGCTTATTATTTAAATATATTTATAACAAAATGCTCTTCCCCTATTTATTTTTTGATAAAATTGATGCACCCAACCCAACATTATAATTAGAATCGGCCCAGCAAAATCGTGTATGTCGAGAAAGTGCAAATGGCTTGTAATTTTTTAGGAAAAAATTAAATGGGCCGCATGGACGCTACATTATTTGTTCACCTAGCTCAGCTAATGGACTGTAATTCTAAAAAAAAAGAGATAAAATTGACTGTAAATTCTACCCCACAAAAAAAGACTGTAAATTCTAAAAAAATGGGTTGAATACATGCCACATTTTTTGAGGCTGAAATGTGGGCCAATAGGTCGAAGCCAATGCAAGTCGTTGTCAACTTAGTCAACAAATAATTCTGACATCGTTAGCCGTTGGATTTACATCCAACGACCGACATCCATTTTCAATCTCTCGTCTTCTTCCTCCAGCGCTGCCGAGAACACCTGCTCCCGCCTCCTGCTGCTAGCAGCTCTGCTTAGCATGCTTTGCTGTGAAGCGCAACCCCAACGTTGGCCAGGACATCCCTCCACCCCTCCACACCTCCTGTTCTTCTCCACCGATTGCCGAATCACACCGCACCAGAACTTGTTACCCCTCATACACCTCTCCGTCTGTGACTCTACTCCCGAGTCTTCCCATCTCCGGCTCGTTGCTGTCCGGGGCCTCGCCGTCGTCCACCACCTTGGATGTGCTCGGCGCGAAGTGGTCAACATGGTCAACGAACGACATCCATCGGAAGTAGACTGTGCATGGAGAGGCTGACAGCTGGGTCCACGACCGCATGCAAGGAAATGCCTCCTTATTACGCGCAAAATAATGATTCCTCCACCTGACAGCCGGGACCCACCGGAAGGGCCTATTTATTTCATGAAAAAAACGTTCCCTCGCTGACAGGTCAGACCCACCAGCTATATCTTCGCATGCAAGGAAGTGCCTCCTTATTACACACAAAAAAAATGAATACCCCCTGCTAGCTGGGACCCACCATAGTGGGAGGCTGACTTGTGGGCCTACTAAGTTGATGGGGATGGAGGGCTTTGTCAACTTAGTCAATATGAACGATTCTAGCTCCAGTGACCGTACGATGTCCATCCATAGTGCTTCTTCAACCTCTGGTCTTTTTGCTCCAGCCTCTCAAACCAGCGCCGGTCGTGTTGTGTGCTCCTGCCTCTCGTGGCCGGCTATGATGCCGTGGAGGCCTCACCGCCCCCAACTACTTCCACCACTGGCCAGGCCATCCCTCTACTCATCCACACCCCTTGTTATTCTGCGGCGACGGCAGCCTCACACTGCAGTCGAACCGGTGAACCCTCGTACTCCTCTCCGTGTGGGTATCCACTGCCGTGTCTTACCCGGCTCTGCGTCATCCCCTTCCTAGGCCTCGCCGTCGTCCACTGCCTTGGTACTCTCAGCGCGGCGTGGTCAATGTGGTCAAGGAACAAGTTCCATCGAAAGAGTACTGTACGTGGAGAGGCTAACAACTGGGTCCACGACAGCCACAAGGAAGTGCCTCCTTATTACGCGCAAAATAATTATTCCTCCACTGGACAGCAGGGACCCATCAGACGGGACACCTTATTTCACGAAAAAATGTTCCCCCCTGACTGCTGGGACCCACCAGCTACATCTTCGCATGCAAGGAAATGCGTCCATATTACAGGCAAAAGAAAATGATTCGCCTCCCTGACTGCTGGGACCCACCAGCTACATCTTCACACGCAAGGAAGTGCCTGACAGTCGGGACCCACCAGGTCAAAGCGTACGTAGCATTGTCATTCTGGTCACGAAAATGTACGTACATACTGGTCGATGTAGAGGTGTGCACGTGTCGTAGTAGAGGCGCGCATGTGTCGTAGTAGAGGCGCGCACTTACGTACAGCGGCCAGGATGCAAGAAAGTAAATACGGCCACATACGTACATAAGGGCGGGGTCTTGAATGCCTACTCGCGCATACATACGTCCAGGGCTCGTGTACATGGCTGGGTCGGAACGGAGAAACTGCATTGTCTTCGTGTTCATGGGGAGCCAATCGGCTGGGTCGGAACGGAATGCGTCATCATGTTCATTAGGAGGGCTTGGACGGAATAGACGATGGAAACGAGGCCTGGCATACCGTAGAACGGAGGAAACAGCCTTGTGTTCGACCGGCCACGGTCGAAACAGGATCCTGTTCATCGGGAGGGGTTTGGCGTACCGCAAAACGGAGGAAACGGACTTCTGTTGGACCTCCTATGGTCGAAACGGGGTCCTATTGATCGGGAGGGGTGTGGCGTACCACAAAACGGAGGAAACGGACTTGTGTTGGAGCGCTACGGTCGAAATGGGGGTCCTGTTCATGGGGAGGGGTCTGGTATACCACAAAACGAGACTCCACGGGATACTGTTCATCTCCACCGTCAACCTCCTCCAGCTTCCACGGGCTACTGTTCATCCACCGTCAACCTCCTCCAGCCTCCACTTGCGACTGTTCATCCACGGGCTCCTGTTCATCCTGCCTCCATCGCGCGCTCCTCACCGGCTACTATTCAACCAACCCTCTCCACGGGGTCCTGCTCAACCACCCCTCCACGGGTTACTGTTCATCCAGCCCTCCACTGGCTACTGTTCAACCAGCCCTCCACCGGCTACTGTTCAACCTTCCCTCCACGGGGTCCTGTTCATCCAACCCTCCACGGGATCCTGTTCATCCACGCCCAACTGCTCAATCAATCGGGGCCCTGTTCATCCAGTAGCAACACCACAGGGTCTTGTTCATCCAAACCAACACCGGGAACTGTTCATCCAACCCCCCCCCCCCCCCAGCAACACTCACTGTTCATCCAGAGGCAGCATCGATTGGCTTCAGTTAGCACCAGTAGCAAAGGAATCGCTCGATCGCTCGGGTTCAGTAACACGTACCCTGCGGTGCAATCGCTCGGGTTCAGTAGGCGAACGCCTCGCTCGGATTCAGTTAGAGCCCAATGCCTCGCACCCACGCACGTACGTGTACGAGAGAAACGCGCATCCCTCGGCCCCCGACCACCCACCATAACCGGGAACTCCCTGATATTTCCCTCGCCCTCGCTTCTACCACGGTTTTTTCCATCATGCACGGCCCAAAGAATGTCATGCAGCTGCATCTCCGGCCCGCCCAGGACGAAAAGCCCATTTTCTGTCATGATTTTTTGTCATAGAAGTAGGAGCCCACCACATCTATGATGATATCGGATTTTGTCACAATTATCGTCATAAGTATGACAGAAAAAAATTTCATTCGGCCCAAAATGTCATGGATGTGTCTTTTTTTGTAGTGCACGTAAATACCGCATGTTAAATGCGATACTAATTTGTGTCATGCATGGCAATAAATATGATCTATGATACTATATATACTCTATGTACACTATAATTAAAGGTAGTATCATACACTATAGTATCATATATATATGCATGATACTAGCTAGTATATGACACTCTCCACTATGAGTATCCTAAGTATAGCCTAATTAAAACACCCACATGTAGTTGTAGTAGGGTTTTTGACTTTATATGCACTAAAATGCAAGGTAAGTGCAAAGAATGACTTAAACATAGCAGACGACCTGAAATGGGCTGGAAAATCAAACCAAGGGTAGCTATTAACTAACGATTTGTAGTCAGAAGTGCCGCATCTCCTTTTGTAAACTATGATCCTTCTTGTGAGATACTCTAGTATGGAAGGTGCGAGCACCAAAACTTGTGCCAAACATTACCAATTTTTTTCATGCGATCGTGAGAGCACGCCACAATGGCACAATGATTTTCGTTATTTTCTGGACTCTATATGCATTTCCTAAAATTAAAATACCAACAAGGCCTACGCCTCTAGCCGCACCTTGCGGCCGAACTGTTTGAAGTTTTTTCTCGTTTCTCGCACAATGAATGAAAACTCGCAAAGTGACACACAAATGATCTTGCTAACACGCACGTGTATTTGCGACTATATATATATATATACATATATATATATATGAAAACTCGCAAAGCGACACACAAATGATCTTGCTAACACGCATGTGTAGTTGCGATTATATATATATATATATATATATATATATATGTAAATTAAACGAGATCTCTTTTCTTTTTGCATATTCAAAGTTTGAGATTGCTAGCGAGGCCTGCCGCATGGTAAAATGTACTAGAAAATTGAAAACTATAGGCTACAGTCATGATTTCTTATCGTGGAAAAAAATTTGGAGGCGAAACGATGAACTCATGTTTTCATTCAAACACAAATATGTTGTTTGTTAATTTAAATGTTTTCAAATAGCACACGGTTCACTCACGAAAGTCATGTGTCCAGTAAACCGTGGCCGATGCCCCCCCCCTCTGCCATGCGTGTGATCTGAGTTGTGCGTTCTAATTGGCCAGAACCCAAACCCCACGGATCGTACGTCTGCACCATTGGATTCTCGTTGATCGAACGGCGATCCTCATCCCTTTCGGCAGCACATGCAGTTCCGGTTGTGATTTTATTTATATCCACAAATTGCATGTTAAATTCAAAAAATGTACTGACCACTGGAGTTTGAATTGACACGTCTCCTTTTGGAAACCATGGTCCTTCATGTTAGATGCTCCAGTTTGGAAGGAGCAATCATCAAAACCTGTGCCAAACTTTACCAAAAAAATTCCCCGGGGTCGTGACAGCATGCCACGGGCACACACCGATTTTGATGAAGTCTGGATCCATCTAAATTCCCAGTAATTAAAATACCAACTAGGCCTACGCCGGTGGCCGCACGTGGCGGCCGAAATGTTTAAAACTTCTCACCGTTTCTCAGACAATGGATGAAAACTCGCAAAGGGACACACAATGATTTGTGCACCTTCTCTGCTAACTAACACCCAGATGTGTAGTTGTAGAACGGTTTTGAATTTAATTATATGCACTAAATGGAATGTAAGTGCAAAAAAATGACTTGAATATACCAACGAGACCTGAAATGGGCCAGAAAATCAAACCTAGGGTATATACGTGATTGCTTACCGTGAAAATAATTCAAAGCAGAATGATGTAGTCAGTGATGATTGGAGTCCGAAGTGTTGCGTCTCCTTTTGCAAACTATGATCCTTCTCGTGAGATGCTCCAATTTGGAAGGTGTGAGCATCAAAACTCGTGCCATATTTACCAAAAAAATTCCATGTGATCCTGAGAACACGGCACGGTGACACACCGATTTTCGTTATTTCTAGACTCTGTATGCATTTCCTGTAATTAGAACACCAACATGGCATACGCCTTTGGCCGCACCTTGAATTTTTTCCCGTTTCTTGAACAATGAACGAAAACTCCCAAAGAGACACCAAATGATCTTGCTAGCTAGCTAGCACCCACGTGTTGTTGCGACTATATAGCAAACGACTCAAATATAGCAAACGATACCTCAAATGCACGAGAAAATCGAACCATAGCGTACAATGGTGATTTCTTACCGTGGAAAACAATTTGGAGGCGAAACGATGAACTCTTGTTTTCATTCAAACGAAAATATGTTGTTAGTTTAGGTAAATGTTATCAAATAGCACATGGTTCACTCATGTAAGCCATGTGCCTACTGATAACCCACAAGTATAGGGGATCACAACAGTTTTCGAGGGTAGAGTATTCAACCCAAATTTATTGATTCGACACAAGGGGAGCCAAAGAATATTCTCAAGTATTAGCAGCTGAGTTGTCAATTCAACCACACCTGGAAACTTAGTATCTGCAGCAAAGTGTTTAGTAGCAAAGTAATATGATAGTGGTGGTAACGGTAACAAAATTAAAGACAACAAAAGTAATGTTTTTGGTATTTTGTAGTGATTGTAACAGTAGCAACGGGAAAGTAAATAAGTGTAAACCAGTATATGGAAAATCGTAGGCACCGGATTAGCGATGGATAATTATGCCGGATGTGGTTCGTCATGTAACAGTTATAACATAGGGTGACACAGAACTAGCTCCAGTTCATCAATGTAATGTAGTCATGTATTCCGTATATAGTCATACGTGCTTATGGAAAAGAACTTGCATGACATCTTTTGTCCTACCCTCCCGTGGCAGCGGGGTCCTATTGGAAACTAAGGGATATTAAGGCCTCCTTTTAATAGAGAACCGGAACAAAGCATTAGCACATAGTGAATACATGAACTCCTCAAACTATGGTCATCACCGGGAGTGGTCCCGATTATTGTCACTTCGGGTTGCCGGATCATAACACCTAGTAGGTGACTATAGACTTGCAAGATAGGATCTAGAACACACATATATTCATGAAAACATAATAGGTTCATATCTGAAATCATGCCACCCGGGCCCTAGTGACAAGCATTAAGCATAGCAAAGTCATAGCAACATCAATCTCAGAACATAATGGACACTAGGGATCAAACCCTAACAAAACTAACTCGATTACATGATAAATCTCATCCAACCCATCACTGTCCAGCAAGCCTACGATGCAATTACTCACGCACGGCGGTGAGCATCATGAAATTGGTGATGGAGGATGGTTGATGATGATGACGGCGACGAATCCCCCTCTCCGGAGCCCCGAACGGACTCCAGATTAGCTCCCCCGAGAGAGATTAGGGCTTGGCGGCGGCTCCGTATCGTAAAACGCGATGATTTCTTCTCTCTGATTTTTTCTCCCCGAAAGCCAATATATGGAGTTGGAGTTGGCGTTGGAGGGCCACCAGGGGGCCCAGGAGGTAGGGGGCGCGCCCAGGGGGGCGCCCCCCACCCTCGTGAGCAGGGTGTGGGCCCCCTGGTCTTCATCTTTTGCAAGGATTTTTCTTTATTTTTCTAAGGTGTTCCGTGGAGTTTCAGGACATTCTGAGAGTTTTTATTTTCTGCACAAAAAACAACACCATGGTAGTTCTGCTGAAAACAACGTTAGTCCGGGTTAGTTCCATTCAAATCATACAAGTTAGAGTCCAAAACAAGGGCAAAAGTGTTTGGAAAAGTAGATACGACGAAGACGTATCAACTCCCCCAAGCTTAAACCCTTGCTTTTCCTCAAGCAACTCAGTTGACAAACTGAAAGAGAAATAGAAAAACTTTTACAAACTCTGTTTGCTCTTGTTGTTGTAAACATGAAAAGCCAACATTCAAGTTTCAGCAATTATTCTGAACTAACCATACTCATAATGACACGTAGGTCTCACAATTAGTCATATCAATAACATAATCAGCTAGCGAGCCATAATAATAAAACTCGGATGACAACACTTTCTCAAAATAATCATAACATGATATAACAAAATGGTATCTCGCTAGCCCTTTCTGAGACCGCAAAACATAAATGCAGAGCACCTTTAAAGATCAAGGACTGACTAAACATTGTAATTCATGGTAAAAGAGATCCAGTCAAGTCATACCCAATATAAACCAATAATAATGAATGCAAACGATAGTGTGCTCTCCAGCGGGTGCTTTTTAATAAGAAGGGTGATGACTCAACATAAAAGTAAATAGATAGGCCCTTCGCAGAGGGAAGCAGGGATTTGTAGAGGTGCCAGAGCTCGGTTTTGAAATAGAGATAAATTATATTTTGAGCGGCATACTTTCATTGTCAACATAACAACTAAAAGACGATGATATCTTCCATGCTAAACAGATTATAGGCGGTTCCCAAACAGAATGGTAAAGTTTATACTCCCCTTCCTCCACAGGCATCAATCCATGGCTTGCTCGAAACAACGAGTGCCTCCAACATTCAACGTGTCCCAAGGGGAGTTTTGTTTGCAGTTATTTTGATTTAGTTTGCATAAAGCATGGGATTGGGCATCCCGGATACCAGCCATTTTCTCGCGAATGAGGAGCGGAGTCCACTCCTCTTGAGAATAACCCGCCTAACACGGAAGATAAGGGCAGCTCTAGTTGACATATGAGCTATTCGAGCATGCAAAACAGAATGTTTATTTGAAGGTTTAGAGTTTGACACATACAAATTTACTTGGAACGGCAGGTAAATACCGCATATAGGTAGGTATAGTGGACTCATATGGAATAACTTTGGGGTTTAAGGAGTTTGGATGCACAAGCAGTATTCCCGCTTAGTACAGGTGAAGGCTAGCAAAAGACTGGGAAGCGACCAATTAAGAGAGCGACAACAGTCGTAAACATGCATTAAAACTAATTCACACCGAGTACAAGCATGAGTAGGATATAATCCACCATGAACATAAATATCATGAAGGATATGTTGATTTGATTCAACTACATGCGTGAACATGTGCCAAGTCGAGTCACTCAATGCATTTAAAGGAGGATACCATCCCATCATACCACATCATAATCATTCTAATAGCATGTTGGCACGCAAGGTAAACCATTATAACTCATAGCTAATCAAGCATGGCACAAGCAACTATAATCTCTAAATGTCATTGCAAATATGTTTACTTCATAATAGCTGAATCAGGAACGATGAATCATCATATTTACAAAAACAAGAGAGGTCGAGTTCATACCAGCTTTTCTCTTCCCAATAAGTCCATCATATATCATCATTATTGCCTTTCACTTGCACGACCGAACGGTGTGTATAATAATAGGAGTGCACGTGCATTGGACTAAGCTGGAATCTGCAAGCATTCAACTCAAGAGAAGACAAGTAATATGGGCTCTAAGTTAAATAAACAATCGTGCATATAAGAGCCACTAAGCATTTTCGATATGGTCTTCTCGACCCCCAAAGAAAGGAAAGAAAATAAAAACTATTTACACGGGAAAGCTCCCAACAAGTAAAAGAAGAACGGGAAATATTTCTGGGTTTTCTTTTTAATTCTACTACAAGCATGAAAAGTAAACTAACTAATTTTTTTGGTTTTTCTTAAAGTTTAACAAACACACAAGAAGAAAGCAGGAAAAAGAAATTTAAACTAGCATGGATAATACAATGAAAGAGTATGAGCACCAACATCTAGCAATGAGTGTGTGTGTGAACATGAATGTAATGCCGGTGGGAAATACGTACTCCCCCAAGCTTAGGCTTTTGGCCTAAGTTGGTCTATTGCCAGGGATGGCCTGGCGGATATCCGTAGGTGAAGCTGGGGTCATACTGCGACGAAGAAGACTCTGACTGCCACTGGCTGGCAGCCTCCTCTGGATCCCAAGAATAAACAGATAGTCGTGGAGGCTCATCTTGTGGCTCCGGCTCCGGGGCTGGTGCAGGGTTCCGATAGGCTTGAACGGCCGACCATGGAACAATGTGAGGCTCTGCATACAAGTTAAACAAAGAAGGAGCAGGCAAAGTAATAGTCTCAGGGTGATGTTTATCAAAGTATAATTTGTATTTGAGCTCCCCATCGCGACTCTTAACAAGAAAATCATGCGCTATCATACTCTTGTAATCTAAATAAGCACGGGGCAGTGTTGTTTCTTCTTTCTCCGCATGCCTAATAGGTATTTCAAAATGTTCAGCTAGGCGTGAAGCATAAATGCCTCCAAAAATGGGGCCCTTAGTACGGTTCAGACTTAACCGTCTAGCAACAATTCCACCCATACTAACAGAGTTATTGTGGTATAAACCATGGAGCAAAATAATAATATCAGGAATACTAAGGTTCCCACAGTTCCCGCGTCCAATCAAGCAACGACTAGCAAATAAGGCAAAGTAGCGTAAAACAGGATAATGTATGCTAGTGATCCTTGCATCAGAAACCTTCCTGGTTTCTCCCACCGTGATAGTGTTAATAAAAGCTTCTACTTTGTTATGGTGGGGTTCATCTAAGGTACCCTCAAAGAGTATTCTGCAAACCTCGCAGAATTCAGCTAATGTCATCTCTTTAACAACGTCATATAAATGAAACTCTACTGTTGGAGGTGATTTCTTAGGGAAAAAGTAGAAGTTTTGCACAAAAGTATTTGTGAGTAAGAGATACTGATGACGTTGGTCGTGGAGGAAGTCGGTGAGGCCAGCGTTCTCAATCAATAGATAGAAATCTTCATAAATCCCAGCTCTCCTCAATAAGTCATCGGAAGGCCATTCACACGGCCGGACCTACGCGGTGCGAGGCAAATTAAATTTGGGCTTCTCCTCTTCTTCCTTTTGTTTTTCCTTAGAGCTTTGGCTCGACGAGCCTCTCAAAAGTCTCTTCATTATTTCTGAAACAATCTGAAATTTTTATTAACTTCAAATAAAAATGAACCAACTTCCATAAAATTGATAGCAACAACTCCCACAAGTGCCTAGAGCCTATATAAAGCATTGGAACTACTTGGAACCATATAAATTTGACATGCAAGCTCAAGAACATGATCACGTATGCAGCACAAATTTGCAATGAATAAAGCACTAGAACAAAAACTAATTGGACCAATGGAGGAGTCACATACCAAGGAACAATCTCCCCAAGCAGTTTTGCGAGAGGTGCTTTGAGCAAGGAGATCAAAAATCACAGCAATGGGGGCTGGAACTCGTGCTTGAGTTGGTTTTTTGCGTTTGTGTGAGGCAGAGGAAGAAGATGGGTGCAGGGATAAGTGGAGGAGGGCCACCATGGGCCCACGAGGCAGGGGGCGCGCCTAGGGGGGTAGGCCGCGCCCTCCACCCTCGTGGCCAGGTGGCAGCTCCCTCCGTGGTAATTTTTGCACAGTAAATCCTCAAATATTCCTGAAAAAAACATATTAAATTGGCATGGCATTCTGAGGACTTTTATTTTCGGGATATTTTTATATTGCATGGATAAGTCAGGAAACCGATAGAAAAATGTTATTTTACTTTATTTCTACTAAATAACAGAAAATATAAAGAGGGTACAGAAGGTCGTGCTTCTAGTTTCATCCATCTTGTGATCATCAAAATGAACCCACTAACAAGGTTGATCAAGTCTTGTTAACAAACTCATTCCGAATAATCACGGAACCGGAGAAATTTCGAATGACACTAAGTTACCTCAACGGGGATATGAAAATCCCCAACAATAAGAATATCATACTTTTTCTTGACAGTAGGGAGAGGAAATTCAAAACATCCAAATATAATCGATGGAACTTTTCCAATAGAGTTGATACTAAAAACTTGAGGTTGTTTCCTCGGAAAATGTACCGTGTGCTCATTGCCATTAACATGAAAAGTGACATTACCTTTGGTGCAATCAATAACAGCCCCTGCAATATTAAGGAAAGGTCTTCCAAGAATAATAGACATACTATCATCCTCGGGAATATCAAGAATAATAAAGTCCGTTTAAATAGTAATGTTTGCAACCACAACAGGCACATCCTCACAAATACCGACAGGTATAGCAGTTGATTTATCAGCCATTTGCAAAGATATTTCAGTAGGTGTCAACTTATTCAAGTCAAGTCTACGATATAAAGAGAGAGGCGTAACACTAACACCGGCTCCAAGATCACATAAAGCAGTTTTAACATAACTTCTTTTAATGGAGCATGGTATAGTAGGCACTCCGGGATCTCCAAGTTTCTTTGGTATTCCACCCTTAAAAGTGTAATTAGCAAACATGGTGGAAATTTCAGCTTCAGGTATCTTTCTTTTATTAGTAATAATATCCTTCATATACTTAGCATAAGGATTTGTTTTGAGCACATCAGTTAATCGCATACGCAAAAAGATGGGTCTAATCATTTCAGGAAAGCGCTCAAAATCCTCATCATCCTTTTTCTTGGATGGTTTCGGAGGAAAAGGCATGGGTTTCTGAACCCATGGTTCCCATTCTTTACCGTGTTTCCTAGCAACAAAATCTCTTTTATCATAACGTTCATTCCTTGATTGTGGGTTATCAAGATCAACAGCAGGTTCAACTTCTACACCATTATCATTACTAGGTTGAGCATCAACATGAACATTATCATTAACATTATCACTAGGTTCATGTTCATCACCTGATTGTGTTTCAGTATCAGAATTAGAGATATCATTTGGATTCTCAGGTGGTTTAGCGATTGGTTCACTAGAAGTTTGCAAAGTCCTATCATTTTTCTTTTTCTTCCTTTTAGAAGAACTAGGTACATCAATATTGTTTCTCTGAGAATCTTGCTCGATTCTCTTAGGGTGGCCTTCAGGATACAAAGGTTCCTGAGTCATTCTACCAATTCTAGTAGCCACTCTAACAGCATAATCATTTTTCTTACTATTCATTTCATCAAGCGCTTCTTTCTGAGCTTTAAGTACTTGTTCTACTTGAGTGGTTAGAAGCATGTTTGCTAACAAGTTTAAGTTCACCTCTAATATCAGCCATATAATCACCCAAGCGTTTAATCATAAAGGTATTCTGTTTTAATTGTCTACCAAAATAAGCATTAAAGTCATCTTGCTTAAACATAAAGTCATCAAACTCATCCAAGCACTGACTAGCAATTTTAGTAGGAGGGACTTCAGCTTTATCATGTCTATAGAGAGAATTTACCTTTACTACCTGTGTCGGGATATCGGGAGGTTCTTCATTAAATAAGTAATTGAGATCATATACTTCTTCAACAGGCGGTAAATTAAGAACATGTATTTCTTAAATAGGAGGTAAATTCTTAACATCTTTAGCTTTAATACCTTTTTCTTTCATAGATTTCTTTGCCTCTTGCATATCTTCGAGACTGAGAAATAGAACACCTCTCTTCTTCGGAGTTGGTTTAGGAATAGGCTCAGTAATTGGCTCAGGAACTGGCTCAGGAGGTAGCTCGGGAGGTGCCCAATTATTTTCATTAGCCAACATATTATTCAATAGAATTGCAGCGTCATCCGGTGTTCTTTCCCTGAAAAGAGAACCAGCACAACTATCCAGGTAATCTCTGGAAGCATCAGTTAGTCCATTATAAAAGATATCAAATATTTTAGGTTTCTTAAGATGATGATCAGGCAAAGCATTAAGTAACTTGAGAAGCCTCTCCCAAGCTTGTGGGAGACCCTCTTCTTCAATTTGCATAAAATTGTATATTTCCCTCAAAGCAGCTTGTTTCTTATGAGCGGGGAAATATTTAGCAGAGAAGTAATAAATCATATCCTGGGGACTTTGCACACAACCAGGATCAAGAGAATTATACCATATCTTAGCATCACCCTTTAATGAGAACGGAAATATCTTAAGTAAATAAAGGTAGCGCGATCTCTCATTATTAGTAAACAGGGCAGCTATATCATTTAACTTAGTAAGATGTGCCACAACAGTTTCAGATTCATAGCCATAAAAAGGATCAGATTCAACCAAAGTAATTATATCTGGATCAACAGAAAAATCATAATAATCCTGATCAGGCACACAGATAGGTGAAGTGGCAAAAGCAGGGTCGGGTTTCATTCTACCTCTAAAAGATTCTTTACTCCATTTAACTAGCAACCTCTTAAGTTCATGTCTATCCTGGCAAGCAAGAATAGCTGCAGAAGATTCAGCATCAAAAAGATAACCCTCAGGAATAGCAGGCATAGGTTCATCATCACTAACATCATCGTGTTCAGGTTCAATAATTTCTCTTTCTCTAGACCTAGCAATTTTCTCATCAAGAAATTCACCAAGTGGCATAGTAGTATCAAGCATAGAAGTAGTTTCATCATAAATATCATGCATAGCAGAAGTGGCATCATCAATAACATGCGACATACCAGAATCAATAGCAATAGTAGGTTTAGGTGTCGCAAACTTACTCATAACAGAAGGAGAATCTAGTGCAAGGCTAGATGGCAATCCCTTACCTCCCCTCGTAGTTGAGGGCAAAATAGTAGTTCGATCATCTTTCAAGTTCTTCATAGTGTCCAGCAGATATAAATCCCAAGTGACTCAAAGAATAGAGCTATGCTCCCCGGCAACGGCGCCAGAAAAAGGTCTTGATAACCCACAAGTATAGGGGATCGCAAAAGTTTTCGAGGGTAGAGTATTCAACCCAAATTTATTGATTCGACACAAGGGGAGCCAAAGAATATTCTCAAGTATTAGCAGCTGAGTTGTCAATTCAACCACACCTGGAAACTTAGTATCTGCAGCAAAGTGTTTAGTAGCAAAGTAATATGATAGTGGTGGTAATGGTAACAAAAGTAAAGACAACAAAAGTAATGTTTTTGGTATTTTGTAGTGATTGTAACAGTAGCAACGGGAAAGTAAATAAGTGTAAACCAGTATATGGAAAACTCGTAGGCACCGGATTAGCGATGGATAATTATGCCGGATGCGGTTCGTCATGTAACAGTTATAACATAGGGTGACACAGAACTAGCTCCAGTTCATCAATGTAATGTAGGCATGTATTCCGTATATAGTCATACGTGCTTATGGAAAAGAACTTGCATGACATCTTTTGTCCTACCCTCCCGTGGCAGTGGGGTCCTATTGGAAACTAAGGGATATTAAGGCCTCCTTTTAATAGAGAACCGGAACAAAGCATTAGCACATAGTGAATACATGAACTCCTCAAACTATGGTCATCACCGGGAGTGGTCCCGATTATTGTCACTTCGGGGTTGCCGGATCATAACACATAGTAGGTGACTATAGACTTGCAAGATAGGATCTAGAACACACATATATTCATGAAAACATAATAGGTTCAGATCCGAAATCATGGCACTTGGGCCCTAATGACAAGCATTAAGCATAGAAAAGTCATAGCAACATCAATCTCAGAACATAATGGATACTAGGGATCAAACCCTAACAAAACTAACTCGATTACATGATAAATCTCATCCAACCCATCACCGTCCAGCAAGCCTACGATGCAATTACTCACACACGGCGGTGAGCATCATGAAATTGGTGATGGAGGATGGTTGATGATGACAACGGCGACGAATCCCCCTCTCCGGAGCCCCAAACGGACTCCAGATCAGCCCTCCCGAGAGAGATTAGGGCTTGGCGGCGGCTCCGTATCGTAAAATGTGATGATTTCTTCTCTCTGATTTTTTTCTCCCCGAAAGCCAATATATGGAGTTGGAGTTGGCGTCGGAGGGCCACCAGGGGGCCCACGAGGTAGGGGGCGCGCCCAGGGGGGGGGGGACGCCCCCCACCCTCGTGAGCAGGGTGTGGGCCCCCTGTCTTCATCTTTTGCGAGGATTTTTCTTTATTTTTTCTAAGGTGTTCCGTGGAGTTTCTGGACATTCCGAGAATTTTTATTTTCTGCACAAAAAACAACACAATGGCAGTTCTGCTGAAAACATCGTCAGTCCGGGTTAGTTCCATTCAAATCATACAAGTTAGAGTCCAAAACAAGGGCAAAAGTGTTTGGAAAAGTAGATACGACGGAGACGTATCACCTACCAAACCGTGGCCGATTCCCCCCCCCCCTTGCTGCGCGCTTGATCTGAGTCATGCGTTCTGATTAGCCAAAACCCAAACCCCACAGATCATACGTCTGCACCGTTGGATGCTCCCAGATCAAACGGTGATCCTCATCCCATCGACAAGAAATGCAGTCCGGCTAGGAACTGATTTATATGCCAAAATGCATGGTAAATGCTAAAAAATGTCTTACATATAGCACACGAGACCTATAATGCACCAGCAAATCAAACCCGTGGTATAATGGTGATTGCTTAACGTGGGAAAAATTTCGAGGCGAAACGATGAACTCACGTCTTCATTTCAAAATTAGTACGTCTTCATTTGAAATGAAATTATTCTCTTTGTGCACACGAGCGCTTAGAAGCAACTGTTTGCATAGGCCTTTCCGCGCAGCGACCGGGGATATTTTCCACCCTTTTCACATAGGCCGCCAACACCCCCCCCCCCCCCCCGCGTTTCAATCAAATAGTCCACCCAATCTCCATCGCCAGCACCCCCCTCCCTGAGATCCACAGCAGAACCCTCTCCAGCGCCGGCGTGCTCACCCCGACCGTGTGCCCGCTCTTCAGCGTCAAGCCTACCTCCACGGTCGTTCCCAACACGTGGCTGCCCGCGCCTCGCTGTCTTTGTTTGCTCGCCAGCCACCCTCAAGCATATCGATGTTGTAACCCTCGCCTCTCCTGTAGTCCAGTCGGTTTTGCATTAAGAAGCCTGCTAGTTACTGCTCTCCATCGCGGTGAGGCATATTTCCTCGCAATCCCTCTTCCTATTTCGTTCCGTATGTTCCCAAATTGGCTATAAAATAACGGAGAGCATATATATGTTCATTATCTACCTTCCTAACTAGTACATATAAGATGTATTTGTTCCAATAAGTTACTGTCGATTTACAGATCCCGGGCACCCGAGTCACACAAACTTAACAAATTAGTCATACATTTTCTAAATTATTGCATGACATGTTTAGAAAGCTTGATACCAAGTTGTTAGTTTTATGCTTATCCTCCTTTCCTGAGTTTCGCATGTGTTCTCTATAGATGCCGAATAGCAGCGACAACACTCATGCTTCAGGTGATGTATCTTCATCTGATTCCGACAACACTAGGTCTTCAGCAGATGGTGAGGGATCAAGTAATCTTGAACGGGATAAAGCTGCAGTAATTACCCTTCCGGTCAGGACACGGAGGAACGCTCCAAGGAAGCTCACACACCAGCCTAAACGTGTATATGAAGTAACCGAGATCGATTTAAAGTCTTGGGCTCCAACTAAACCAGATAAAGCACGCACGAGGTTTAGGAGTGTGTGTGGTTTTGTTGGCAGGGAAAGGCTCAACATTAATTTGCTGGGGTTTCGTAAGGCTGACATAGAAACACGGCGACGGATAGTCCGGGAGATCATGGATCACTTCAACGTTTCAGAGCAGTGGAGAATGCAGGTGGAACACGCTGCATTGAAGAAGGCTAGGTGTTGGGGATATTACTACTGGGCGTGAACCAGCCTATCTGGGCCGGGTTAACTTCATTAGTAGTATAAAGGTGATTAAGCCAAGTTGGCAGATAAAGGCCCAAGGCCTGTAGTCGGTTTAGAACCTGTAGCCGTAAACCGGTTTGATATGTAAACTTTTATTGTAAGTTAGGAATAGAGAGAGACCAACCGGGATACGAGTATGAACCGGTGTTGGGACTCTATGGACTGACGGGCGTCACCCGTGTATATAAGGGGACGACCCAGCGGCGGTCCAAGGATAGACAACGACAACTCGAGGCCTAGGCGAAGCTTATTTGCTCCCTAGTCATCGAAACCACATCAATCCCATCACAACTAGACATAGGCTTTTACCTTCATTGAAGGGGCCGAACTAGTATAAACCCTCGTGTCTTTGTGTCCACTTTAACCCCTTCAAGTTAACCCGTAGCGATGGCTCCACGACTAAGTCCTTTCACAAGGACATCCGCCGTGACAAAACCACGACAGTTGGCGCCCACCGTGGGGCTATCGCACGATGGTTTGATGATCTTGGAGGGCAAATTCGAAGGACTCGAAGGCTATGCTGTGGGCCGGATGACCAAGAGTCGTCGTGGCAAGCTCTACATCGACGATGCAGGATGGGGTCCCGAAGCCGGCTCGATTGAGTACCGGTACCGGGTCCCCTTTGGTGGCATACACGTTTTTATCGGCAAGATTGGTGAGCCTGGGCCTGAGCCGGACATCTGCACCGACCTCGTCGAAACGGCTCAGCGTGCGAGATCTACCCAGGTTAAACCGGCCGTGAAGCGTGCCTTCGTGGGAGTCATCCATGGAGGAGAACATGAGGACGAGTCAGAATATGGTAGCGAGACCGTCGTCTATTCTGGCGACGCGGCCTCAACCGGGGAGACCGAATCATTGTACCAGTTGCAAGACGACCAGATTAGGGGCTGTTCCGATGGCGATAGTATTCCGGACCCCCCTGACCAGATCAACCGGGTTGGAATATTCATGGCCGGCACGCAGGCGGCGAATCACTCCTCGACCGCAGCAGCAATGTTCTCCGGATCAGCAGCGGCAGCGGCAGGAGGCCGTGTGCACCCACCGGTTCAAGTTCTGTCTGACCTGTTTGATGCACTAGCTATACTTATGGCAGAGGCCAATCCGGCGGATCAGGAGGCCCATGATGCAGAGGTTGCAAAGGTAAGAGAGCAGATCGTACAGGCTAATGCCGACCTGGCAGCGGAGAAGGACAGGATGGCCGCAGAGCGGGCCGCTTTGGACACCCAGGCCTATAGGCTCATGCTCGACCAGAACGCATCACATGAGGTCTTGAAGCGGAAGCACAGATCACGCCTGCCGTTAGGGTTCGACCCTAAAAATCTCTTTCACACTCCGGAAGCTGGAACCAGTAATCCGCCGTGGCACCGGGAGGTAAACCGGGTCGAGGCACCAAGGCCAGGAGCGCTGGTCCAACCCCGCCTGATGGAACCTCCTCGGTAGAATGTTGTGATTCCTCCGCCGGTCCAGACACCTCCGGGCCATTATTCTAATCCTATGGACAATCTTGTCGTAGCTGCTTCGCGATTAGAAGCTATCCCGATCGAAGGAGACTCTCCGCAAGCAATAGAGACGCGCCGGGTTAAGGAACTTCTCCGAACCACTTTGATTCAGCAGGAGGCATATTCATACAGCCGCGATCGGATTCATTCCACACCTCGTCCAAGCCGGAGCTACAGTAGGCGCATGGATGAACCGGCCGTATCAAGCAATGCGCGGAGCCGTGAAGCGGCCCGTGGCAATAACCTGGCAGGTGGTGTTCGCGACGCTCAGGATGTAGTGGACCGGGCCCGGGCACGAAGGGAGGCCGAGTTAGCAGCACAGAACGAGGCGGGTCAGCTTACACTGGTTCGTCCCACCACCTCCGTCGGGCCAGGGGTCGCCTCTAGTTTGGGGGTGCCCTGTTTAGTCCCCGCTTTACGCGATGTACGCCTGCCCAAAGACTTCAAGGGTCCGCGCAAGGTGCCAAATTACACCGCTGATTTATCTCCAGAAGCGTGGGTAGAGAGTTATGAGATGGCCATGGAGATGCTGGATGTGGATGAGGCCGCGTGTGCAAAGTACTTCACCATGATGCTTGAAGGCACGGCCCGTACTTGGTTGAAGAGCTTGCCACCTAATTCTGTCAGTTCATGGGCCCAGTTGCGGACCCGGTTTATCCAGAAAATTTCAAAGATACGTGTAAGCAGCCTATGTCCATAGTGGACTTGGCGGCTTGTGTTCAGGAGGACGGAGAGTCAACAACCCATTGGGTACGCCGCGTTTCGGAAATCTTGCACTCGTCTGACAAGATCAATGCTGACTCTGCGATTTTAACCCTGGAGGGCAACTGCCGGTTTAAACCTCTAAAGTTGAAGTTGGGGCGTATGAAGCGGTTTTGTAACGACATGGGAACTCTCATGGGTGCTTTAGTGAAGTATGCTGATTCTGATAGTACCAAGGATCCCGAGTCTGACGATGACGAAGCAGTGAAGGGAAAGAAGAACAGCAACTCCAAGGGGCATCAACACAAACCGGCGGGCCATGGGAACGGAGGCAAGCGTAAAGCGGATGGCAGCATGGACTTTGTGGCTAACACTAATGCGCAGGACAAGGGTCAGTGGAGCAGAGGTAAAGCGGCGAATCGTAGTGGAGCTCCGAATCCTAACCCGAATCGCTTAAACTATTTGTTGAATCAACCTTGTCCAAAACACGGGACGAAGGAAGCGCCGGCTAACCACCTTTGGAAGGATTGTTACATTATGCAGGAATTTAAAAACTCTTCTTCCGGTATGACCATGGGTCAGGTGGTGGCTCAGGATCCGGTTTCCATGGGCCGAGTCACGATGGAGCTTCCGGTTCAGGTTTCAACCAGGGCGGTCAGAACAACCAGAATAATCAGAGCAGTCAAGGAGGTTACAATCAGCAGCAGCAGCAGTAGTCGGGTTATCAGAGCCATCCAAAACAGTTAAACAATGGGCAGTATCACATTTTCACAACTAGCTTGGATAAGCGCGACCGGAAACTTCACAAGCGAGCGGTGAACTCTGTTGAACCGGCCGTACCACGTTACTTACGCTGGTCGGAACAGCCTATCGTGTGGAGCAGGGAGGATCACCCACCCCGGGTTGACAATCCGGGCCAGTTGGCATTAGTGGTAGATCCTCAGGTGGGAGGTTATAAATTCACCAAGGTGCTCATGGATGGAGGGAGCAGTATTAACATCCTGTACTACGAGACATTCCGCCGCATGGGGCTAACAGACAAAAATCTCAGACTGTCTAATACGGTGTTCCATGGTGTGGTGCCTGGCAAATCAGCATATCCTATTGGTAAGATAGCCCTGGAGGTGACTTTTGGGGACGAGCATGATTCCCGATCTGAAACACTAACCTTTGAGGTGGTGAAAATCTGGAGCCCGTATCACGCCTTATTTGGGCGGCCGGCTTATGCCAAATTCATGGCACGGCCTTGTTATATCTATTTGCAGCTCAAGATGCCGGGTCACAAAGGGACAATAACGGTTCATGGGAGCTGCAAGATTGCTTTGGAATGTGAGGAAGGTGATGCAGCCTATGCAGAGTCGGTTTGTGCTACGGCGGAGTTGAAATATTATAAGGACAATGTTGATCCGACGGACATGACCCCTTTGAAGAAGCCGACTACGGAGCATGATTCGGATCTGAAGTTCAAATCAGCGGCTGAGACCAAGCTTGTTGACTTCGTGCCTGGCGATTCGTCCAAGCAGTTCACTATCAGTGCCAACTTGGACACTAAATAGGAAAGCGCGCTCATCGAGTTCATCCGTGAGAATCGGGACATTTTTGCATGGAAGCCTTCTGACATGCCAGGTGTACCGAGGGAACTCGCTGAGCACACTCTTAATATTGATCCCAAGTATAAACCGGTGAAGTAGTTTCTCCGCCGGTTTAACGAAGAAAGGCGCAAAGCTATTGGAGAGGAAGTGGCCAGGCTCTTAGCAGCTAGTTTTATCATTGAAGTGTTCCATCCAGAGTGGCTTGCTAATCCGGTGCTGGTTCTTAAGAAAAACGGCACTTGGCGTATGTGTGTGGATTACACGGATCTTAACAAGGCTTGTCCAGTGGATCCTTTTGCCCTCCCCCGCATTGACCAGATTATTGATGCCACGGCGGGTTGTGAGCGTTTGAGTTTTTTGGATGCGTATTCCGGGTATCATCAGATCAAAATGGCGGTTAAGGACCAGGAGAAGACGACGTTCATTACTCCCTTTGGAGCCTTCTGCTATGTATCTATGCCTTTTGGGCTCAAGAGCGCCCAAGCAACTTATCAACGGTGTGTACAGAACTGCCTGCATAAATAGATCGGCCGTAATGTGCACGCCTATGTGGATGATATTGTAGTCAAGTCAAGGCAGAAGGAGACCCTGATTGATGATTTGAAGGAAACCTTTGACAACTTGCGGGTTTACAAGATGATGCTCAACCCGGCCAAATGTGTCTTTGGTGTTCCGGCAAGCAAGTTACTGGGCTTTCTTGTGTCCAACAGAGGAATTGAGGCTAATCCGGAGAAGATTACGGCTATTACCTCCCTGGCTAAACCGAAGTGTATCAACGATGTTCAGCGTTTGGCGGGTCGGATTACCGCGCTGAGCCGATTTATCAGCCGCCTCGTAGAGAAGGCCATCCCTTTATACCAGATGCTGAAAAAGACAGATCAATTCATCTGGAGTCCGGCTGCTGATGAAGCGTTGGAGGACTTGAAGCGGCAATTAGCCAATCTGCCCGTTCTCGCAGCTCCGATCGACAAGGAGCCGTTACTGCTATACGTAGCGGCCAATGCTCGTGCAGTTAGCGTGGCTATTATGGTGGAGCACAAGGAGGTAGGCAAGGAGTATCCAGTTCAGCGGCCGGTTTACTATATGAGCGAGGTGCTTATTGAATCCAAGCAACGGTATCCGCATTGGCAGAAGCTGGTATATGGAGTTTTTATGGCAAGCCGGAAGTTGAAGCAGTATTTCCAAGGGCACCCCATCACAGTGGTCAGTTCAGCTCCCTTGGGCGATATCATACAGAACCGGGAGGCGACTGGCCGGATTGCCAAGTGGGCTATAGAACTTGGGCCGCACGGATTGAAGTACGTACCTCGGACGGCGGTGAAGTCTCAAGCACTTGTTGATTTCATCAATGATTGGACTGAGTTGCAAGCACCAGAGGAGAAGCCGGATCACACATATTGGACTATCCATTTTGATGGATCCAGGAAATTGGAGGGCTCGGGGGCTGGAGTCGTATTAACTTCCCCACGAGGTGATAAGTTTTGTTATGTTCTCCGCTTAATGTTCCCTTGTACTAATAATGCAGCTGAGTATGAAGCTTTGCTCCATGGTCTCCGGATGGCTAAAGAGATGAATCTAAGTCGGGTTAAGTGCTTTGGTGACTCGGACCTCGTGGTTCAACAGGTGTCTGGCACTTGGGATTCTAAAGACCCACTTATGGCTGCATATCGTCGTGAGGTGGATATTGTTGCGGGTCACTTCAAGGGTTATCAGGTGGATCACGTGGATCGTCGAAAAAATGAAGCGGCGGACGCTTTAAGCCAGTTGGGTTCTCAGCGTAAACCGGTCCCGCCTAATGTCTTTCTTGATGTGTTGCACAACCCGTCGGTCAAGCTCCCGGGTGAAGCGGATTTGGCTATTCCTGATCCGGAGGCTCAATTGGTGGCAGCCCTGCATGTTATACCGGATTGGACAGTTCCTTATCTTGCGTACATGAACCAGGGAGAGTTGCCAGAAGATGAGACCCTAGCCAGGCAGATAGTCCGGCGATCCAAGTCTATGACCATTGTCAATGGCGAATTGCATCATTGCAGTGTATCCGGGGCGTTTCAATGCTGCGTCTCTCCTGAGGAAGGCTGTGAAATTTTACGTGAAATCCACGAAGGGGATTGTTGTCACCACGCCGGTTCAAAGTCTCTGGTGGCTAAGGCGTTTCGTCACGGGTTTTACTGGTTGACGGCTCATGCTGATGCGGAGGACTTGGTTAAACGGTGTGATGGCTGTCAGAAATTTTCACAGCGTGCTCATGTGCCGGCTCAAGAGTTGAGGATGATTCCAATTACTTGGCCGTTTGCAACATGGGGGCTGGATATGGTCGGACCTTTTAAAAGGTCCAAGGATAAGAAAACCCACGTCTTGGTGGCAGTTGACAAATTTACCAAGTGGGTTGAAGCGGAGCCCGTTAGCAAGTGTGATGCAGCTACAGCAGTGAAGTTCATTAAAAAGGTGATTTTCCGGTTTGGCTTTCCACACAGTATCATTACTGACAATGGTACCAATTTGTCCAAGGGCGCTATGAAGGAATTCTGTGAGCGTGAGCACATCCGACTTAACGTATCGTCAGTGGCTCACCCCCAGTCCAATGGGCAAGCAGAACGAGCTAATAAAGAGATCTTGCGAGGCATCAAACCCCGGCTTATGGTTCCATTGCAAAGAACACCGGATTGTTGGGTTGAAGAGCTACCGTCTGTGTTATGGAGTATCAATACTACGCCCAACCGATCTACAGGATACACGCCGTTTTTCATGGTCTACGGAGCAGAGGCGGTTCTCCCTAGTGATATCCGGCATGATTCGCCTCGTGTGGCGGCTTATGTTGAAGCGGACAATGAGACAACACGGCAAGATGCTTTGGACCTATTGGATGAGGAGCGTGGCATAGCAGCTGCCCGCTCGGCGATTTACCAACAGGATCTTCATCGCTATCACAGTCGCCGGGTCAGAACCAGAGCTTTTCAAGAAGGAGATTTGGTGCTTCGACTCATCCAAGACTAGACGGATATGCACAAGTTATCCCCACCTTGGGAGGGACCTTTCATGGTCAGCAAGAATCTGCACAACGGGTCGTACTATCTGATTGATATTCGAGAGCATAAAGACTCACGCACATCAGAGGAGGAGACCAACAGGCCGTGGAACATAGCTCATCTTCGGCCTTACTACACTTGAGCAATTGGCTCTATCTATGTATATATTATGACAGTGTATATATTATCGTTGATATAATAAAATCGGAGCCTCAGCTAAAGCGGGGTCTCTGTTCTTTCATATCATGTGTGGTTACATGGAGTTGTGCTGTCTTAAAGCGGCCTCCGGTTTACCCCTTGAAATTTGCTCTTCAAAAAAGATTTTGGATATCACTTGGGGGCTTGGTCGTGTCCGAACCAATGCAACACCTCTTGATAGGTGAAATCCACCAGATCACTTGGGGACATGGTCACGTCTGAACCAGTCACGCCTCTTGATCGGCCTAAGGCCACAAAATCACTTGGGGGCTTGGTCAAACCCGAACCATTGCCATGCCTTTTGATCGGCATAAATGCCACGGTTTCATTTGGGGACCTGGCTGACTTGAGCCATCGCCACACCTATTGGGGGCTTGGACCTGTCCGACCATGGTAACACCATCTGATCAGCTCAGTAAAGCATGTTTTTGCAAACGGTTTTATCATTACCTTTGCTTCCATACTTCTTTTATGACTATTCTTCGATTTTTGTTGTGTTTTCTTTAAACCGACAACACTTTTTAACCGGTTCAGCTGATGGAATTCGGTTCATTTTTAATCCGGAGGCAATGTGCCCGGTTTAACTTTCCTGTTAACATCATGGAGTAGCAGGGGAGCTTACAATGACCCGGCACGGTTTACATGGTAAGCCAGCATTTTAAAACACGGGAGTTGTTTTTTCCCCTGTGACGGTAATGGTTTATAAAACCTCCGTTTCAAGCCTGGCTAAGCCAACTTCATGCCCAGCGATGGCAGGTATTTTGTATCGCATATTTGATTGTATGTCTTAATTACATTGGCTATATATATATAAAGGTCATAAACCAGTTGGCGGTATAACCACCATCGCAGTTCAAGATTTTATGATTGCAGGAAATATAAATTAAGGATTTCAAGCAAAAGCATCAGCACTTATGCACGAAGGCAGATTTGTAAAGCAAAAGTATTGGCTATTCTATTACAAGGCAACGCGGTGCCCAAATAAGATCATTGTTCTTCTGGCAGATCATAATAAAGCAGCTGCTTAAACCGGCTTCCGGTTCATGCCTGCTCACCGCCCCGGTCTGATGGTTGTGGGTCGTCCCGTGCTGCTTCAGCTTCCTCATCTCTATCCATTGGCTGGAAATCAACAGTGGTCCAGTCGATTCCCATTAAAGCTTGAAAGACAGCCTCTTCATGGATCAGAGAAGACGGTTCAATATCAGGAGCGTAAGTATGCTTACGAATTGGAGGAATCAGATTCTCCGCTTCGGGAATTTGTGCAGCCACTCGTTTGTTCTGATCATTGTACTGAGCTTGATAATGCGACAAGTCTGCCTCTTCAGCCAATTGGCAAGCCAGAGGGCGCACTACACGGTTTATCGTCCTCAGATCATCTTCATTAAACTCTGAACCATCTTCCTTCAAACTGGGATAGCCTTAAGCTGCCTCAACAGGATCGAAATCCGGCACCCATGCTTTTGCCCGGATCAAGGCATTAATGGCTCCGGTTCGAGCAGCAGATTTTTTCATTTCTTCAATCCGAGCAGGAAGCATTAACAACCTCTTCAGCGTATCTTGAATTAAAGTGGGTGCCGGATTGTTATGAGATGCAGTGGTGATGATCCACTGCGCTCCGGTATACAGCTGTTCAATTAAGGTGTAGGCAGCCTTCAACTTCTTCCGAACATCTGACCCTAAGTGACCAATGCGTGTACCTGCAACATTACAGGAAAGATCACAAACCGGATCTATTATAAGAAGGCCAAAGTTATCAAAAAAACCAAAAGGAGCTTACCAAAGATAGCAGCGGTCATGGCATGCACTTGCCGCTTTACGGCGGTCAGCTCATTTACCACCGGTTTAAGGGCAGCTTCAGCATTTTCAGCTCTTTTTATTAAAGCGGCCTTCTCAGTGGCCCAATCAGCCCGCTCCTTCTTGAAACCCTCCTTCAGCTGTTCCATGATGCTCAAAGCGCTGGTTAATTCTTCCCTTGCTTTGTCGGTTTCGGCTTGTTGGGTTTTCAAAGTTTCTTGCAGATCAATAATCCGGTCCTCTTTGATCCTCACTTCAGCCTGCATAAAGACAGTGCTTGGCTTTAAACAAACGGTACAAGAATTTGAAGTACCAACCACATAACAAGTTATGCGCTTGATACTTGGGTGCTAATGCATATTTAGTCTTCATCTATTACTAAATCGCAAAGTCCCAAGCTCAATACAGGTATTCAACTTGGCACTTGGGGGCTAATGGCTATATGCTCAATTATGTTCTGATATTAGAATCTCTATTGGAGTCCCGGTTTAACTATGCTAAGTTGAACCGGCCCTTGGGGGCTACATTGATGGATTTCAAAGTATTGAGGACTATATTAAAGTCCCGGCTTGAAGAAGGTTACAAACCGGCCCTTGGGGGCTAGGAGAATTAATAGAGTGGCAGTAATTAAAGAAAGAAGAAGCACAAGGAAGTTACCTCAAATTTCTCTTTCATCATCTTTACCAGACCAGCTTCATAATCACGACTAGTATATAGCCGGTTCAAGTAACCAGAATGAAGGTCTTGGGCGTTCAGAGCAGCATACGTCGTCAGATCAACATCCCATTTGCCTTTGTTCATGGCAGAAAAATCTTCTTTGACAGTATGCTTAGCTAAAGCGACAGGATTCCCTGGTTCAAAGCGACCTACACCGGTAATTACAACGTCATCATCCTTGGACTCGCCGGTTTGCGCTGGCGCTATTGGTTTATCGGCAGGTTTGGAAGGACTGCAGGATCTTTCAATCCGGATGGGGCTGGCAGGCTGGTCAACAGGGACTGAAGTATTAATAGGCCTTTTTTCGGTAATAGCATCATCCTGCAAGGGAGGATCATTAGGAACATCTTCATGAACGAACGCTTCAAGATCTGGTGCTTTATCCTGTTCAGGGGCGGCATCCTCCTCGGCCGCTTTATCCAGGCGGGTTTTCTTGCTCGGTTTAGGTTTAGCCCTGAAAGAGAAACAAAGAGTCAAGGAACAACATAAGTTATAAAGCAATATACCAGAAGCATATGTTCAGCCTAGCTTACCCAAGAACCGTTATCAGTGGTGGCAGCTGAGTGGCAGATGATTCACCAGAGGATGAATGAGAAGTAACCTGATAATCGGAGTCGGACGGATTAAGAGGTTGACGGATGAAACCCACTTTAGGATGGAAATTAATAAGAAGGTTGGAGACCTCTGAGCGGCGTTTTCGAACCGGACTGTTCGGTAAACCGGCGGAGGTAACTACCTAGCCGCTGTGCCGGGTTGTGCGGTGAGCTTCATGTTGCTGAGTCTTCATAAGAAATTTGGGATCCAAGTAAGCAAGAGGATGAGAAAATTTAACTTTCCGGTTTTCCTGGCGAAGTTTTGGCGAAGGCAAAGGATCTGAATCAGAAGAGAGAATAGTTACCTCGGCGACATCGGCATTACTGGCTTCAACATCGTCCTGACAAGTATCATCATCAATAAGGCGTGTAAAAAGTAAGCCTAGTGAGTCGAGTTCTACCTCAAGGTCCGAGTTACCCACATCATCATCAGCAGCCGGATCAGATGAAGCGGTGGTCTTCCTTTTTTGGGCTGGCCTCTTGACAACTTTAGTCTTTGGCCGGTTTGATCTTTCCATTTTCTCTGGTTTTTCTTGTGGAAGCTTCTTGCTCCAAAACGGATTATCACCCTGATTAGGCAGCAATTGATGTTATACAGAAATAGCAATAACAGGTTCAGTAAAAAATACAAGCAAAATCTTACAGGTGGCGGTTTGTTGGTAGTACAGAAGGGGAGCAGGCCGGTTTGAGCGCAGAGGTGTTCCGGTTCATTCAACATTTTCTTCACAGCCTCTGTGACTTCGTCATCTGAGAGCTGGATGTTAGTGTGTCGGAGTGGGTCATCGACGCTACCAGTATACTCACACATTAAACCGGGGCGCCAGCTGAGAGGCAGTATGCTCCATGATATCCAACAGCGTGCGAGATCTATTCCTGTTAAACCGTTGGCCATGAAGGTTCGGAGCTTGGATAGTTGCGGAGCGTATTTACTTCTCTCCTTGGCACTTAACCTTTGTGGGAAGGGGTGTGTATTGCTGAGCCGCTCCGGATGAAAGCCAGGCAAAGGATTTTCATTATCAGGGGAGGTATCTTTGCAGTAGAACCATGTTGAATTCCACTCCTTGGGGTGACTGTGTAGTCTGGCGTGGGGATAAGTGATCTCTTTCCTTTTCTGAATTGCCATACCGCCCAATTCGGTATTGGGACCATCAGTGAATTCTGTGCGGCGGTTTAGGTGGAAACAGTCTCTAAACAATTCAACTGTGGGTTCCTCTTGAAGATATACCTCACAGAGCACTTGGAAGTGACATATGTTGGTAACAGAGTTGGGGCCAGTGTCTTGCGGGCGGAGTTGAAAATTGGCTAACACATCCTGGTAAAATTTAGAACCGGGCGGCTTGAAACCCCGGGCTAAATGGTCTGCAAAGATCACAACCTATCCCTCTTGAGGTGTGGGAGGACATTCATCACCAGGGACCCTCCAGTGGATAGTATCTTTGCTGTCTAAAGCGCCGATCAAGACTAAATTATTCAATTGAGTTTCTGTGACGCGAGAAGGAACCAAGTTACACTCATATACTTGTTTGGCCATGGTGAGATCTGCAAAAAATAAGTGATTCCGGTTCAAGAATGTGTTGGATAAAAGAATGCGCTGGTATGAACAATGTTAAACCGGAGGCAGTACAGTTAAACCGGATTTCTATGAGGTGGCATAATATGGCTAAAGAATTCTGGCGGTTCAACAAGGGGACTAATGGTATATACCGGTTTACTAACTTTTTCTATATTAAGTTAAACCGCCTGATCTAAACATTGAAGGCAATTGAGGTTGTGTAAGTGCACAGAAACAGGTTTTCACATAATCTCTCTATAATAATGGATCTATAGCCAGTTCAGAAAAAAGGAAAAAATGCCTACAAGCTTGAAGCAGAACAGTATGGATTCAAGAAACAGGAAGATTGATGAGATCTATGGATTTGAGTATGAATCTACAGACTGATGTTAAAAGGCCGCCGATAATCACAGTAGGGTTTCAAAGACCTATCCAGAGTCTCGGCATGAGCATGAACAGTATGCAAGAACAACTGCAGGAACATGAAACCCTAGAACAGATCTAGATCCATAAAGCAGAGATCTTACCAGAGCTCTGGGAGATGCGGAAGGGCGCCGCGGTTCTCTGGTGCGGTCAGGGTGATGCAGCGGCCCAAGATGGTGCAGAGGTCAATGACGGTGGCGGAGCTTCGAGGTTGGCGACGCGAGGAAGACGAAGAGAAAGAGACGAAGGGGAGAAAAGGAAATGACCCTTCGGTCCTATTTATAAAGCAAAAGACGTGTGTCAGGCGCACGAATCCAGGAGCCACAAATTTCGGAAGTGGAGCTGTTGCCTTGGTTATCGCAGATCTATTAATAAAAGAAGGCGTCATAAATGTTAACCTCATGGTGACGTCATACCGGTTTATAGCAACCAGAGATGATGACGACATGGCGGTTCACCAATTACCAGAAGATGTTGAAGACAAATATTTTTGTGAAGGATTGACATGAACCGGTTCAAATCAATCTGGGGCCTAATGTTGGGGATATTACTACTGGGCGTGAACCGGCCTATCTGGGCCGGGTTAACTTCATTAGTAGTATAAAGGTGATTAAGCCAAGTTGGCAGATAAAGGCCCAAGGCCTGTAGCGGTTTAGAACCTGTAGCCGTAAACCGGTTTGATATGTAAACTTGTATTGTAAGTTAGGAATAGAGAGAGACCAACCGGGATACGAGTATGAACCGGTGTTGGGACTCTATGGACCGACGGGCGTCACCCGTGTATATAAGGGGACGACCGGCGGCGGTCCAAGGACAGACAACGACAACTCGAGGCCTAGGCGAAGCTTATTTGCTCCCTAGTCATCGAAACCACATCAATCCCATCACAACTAGACGTAGGCTTTTACCTTCATTGAAGGGGCCGAACTAGTATAAACCCTCGTGTCTTTGTGTCCACTTTAACCCCTTCAAGTTAACCCGTAGTGATGGCTCCACGACTAAGTCCTTTCACAAGGACATCGGCCGTGACAAAACCACGACACTAGGGATGCTTGGAGAAACTGGAAGCACGTGTTATACAAGAAGTACTTGAGTGAAGGCAAGGACCCAATCCCTGCATACCCCCAAATTACAAAGGCGGACTGGGCAGAATTCAAAAGGGTCAGGGCAACTAAAGAGTTTGCTGAAAAGAGTTTCAAGCAATCGAAACTTCAGAAGAATAACACACACCCCCACTATATGGGTGTGGCAGGATATTACAACATGAAACCGATATGGGACCAGGAGGACAAAGAAGCAGTAGCGGCGGGTGGGAAACCGACCTTTAGTGAAATCAGGGGCGAACGCGCCAGAGACTACTTGTGGGCACGTGCAAGGAGGTGTAATGATGGAGCTTATTACTTTAAAAACTCACATAACGAAGAACTGTATCAAGTGACTTTAGAGGCTTCCAAGATCCATGGAAGGTTCTACAGGAACTCAGGGCCATGTGACATTCTGTCTGTTTCTCTGGAAACAAGAGATCCCCCTGGCCGTGCAAGGGTATAGGTGTTAATGTCCCGCACAAGAGGGCTTTCACACTCAGCAAACAAGAGAGGCTTAGCATGAAAAAAGCGAGGAGTGAAATGAAGCATAATGCATTGTATGAAAGGTTGAGGAAGGACATGTATCCAGTTGTTCGAAAGGATATTGAGGAGTCAATGATGATTGGGAAGACTCTAACACTGACACATAGCCAATAGATGGGATGGGAGGCGGGCATGGAGGATGCTTCTTATTGCGTGACAACACCGCACAAGAGTAGATGTGCATCAGCTGACCCCAGCGACACTAAGACTGCAGCTGCTCGTGATGATGCTATATCTGATCTATCTAGAATGAAAGACATACTGAAGGGCGTGCTTCCACATTATGAAGGTACATTAAAATGTGCAATAGCCTGGGTTTGCCCACCCTTCTTGGAAAATGGCCTCTTCTTGGACAACGTGCCATTGAAACCGGGCTGTGTGAAGCGCTACATGACTGAAGTAAAGCCTGGATTCAATGAATTTGCCCTGAAGAATGTCCTAGGAGGCTTTGATGAGCAAAGGACCTTGGGAGAAACACTATTAGATCACATCCAGTGGCCACGAAAGGAAATAGAGTTCATCGATGAGATCCCTGAAGCCCTGCCAAGAGCAACCAATGTCGCCCCTCAATCGGTGATGCTCTCCTTGCCACAGCAGCTCTCGCATGCTTACTCCAAAGAACCTAATACTTGTAATCCAACGGCTGATGCATCAACCTGTGATCAGCCGGCCCGACTTTGTGGCGTACAGGCCATGTCATCCTCCGCCCCTAAGCTGCCAGTGGCAAGGCCTATAACTATTGAAGACGCACCACCGGTTCAGACGCCGGCCGCTCAAGCAGCGGGGGGAGACCCGGCTGCAGCACATGCTCAGCAGACCAACCTGGTGGAACGGACTGCTGCTATGTCTTGAGCTTGCGTTGGTTTTCCTTGAAGAGGAAAGGGTGATGCAGCAATAGTAGCGTAAGTATTTCCCTTAGTTTTTGAGAACCAAGGTATCAATCCAGTAGGAGGCTCCTCAGAAGTCCCACGCACCTACACAAACAAACAAAGAACTCGCAACCAACGCAATAAAGGGGTAGTCAATCCCTTCACGGCCACTTGCGAAAGTGAGATCTGATAGAGATAGTATGATAAGATAAATATATTTTTGGTATTTTATAATATAGATAAGAAAATTAAAGATGCAGATAAAAGTAGATTGAAAGCTTATATGATAAAAGATAGACCCGGGGGCCATAGGTTTCACTAGTGGCTTCTCTCAAGATAGCATAAGTATTACGGTGGGTGAACAAATTTCTGTCGAGCAATTGATAGAAAAGAGAATAATTATGAGAGTATCTAAGCATGATCATGTATATAGGCATCACGTCCGCAACAAGTAGACCGACTCCTGCCTGCATCTACTACTATTACTCCACACATCGACCGCTATCCAGCATGCATCTAGAGTATTAAGTTCATAAGAACAGAGTAACGCATTAAGAAAGATGACATGATGTAGAGGGATAAACTCAAGCAATATGATATAAACCCCATTTTTTATCCTCGATGGCAACAATACAATATGTGCCTTGCAACCCCTGCTGTCACTGGGTAAGGACACCGCAAGATTGAACCCAAAGCTAAGCACTTCTCCATGGCAAGAAAGATCAATCTAGTAGGCCAAACCAAACTGATAATTCGAAGAGACTTGCAAAGATAACTCAATCATACATAAAAGAATTCAGAGGAGATTCAAATATTTCTCATTGATAAACTTGATCATAATCCCACAATTCATCGGATCTCGACAAACACACCGCAAAAAGAGTTACATCAAATAGATCTCCACAAGAGAGGGGGAGAACATGGTATTGAGATCCAAAAAGAGAGAAGAAGCCATCTAGCTAATAACTATGGACCCGAAGGTCTGTGGTAAACTACTCACAACTCATCGGAGGGGCTATGGTGTTGTTGTAGAAGCCCTTCGTGATCGATTCCCCCTCCGGCGGAGCGCCGACGAAGGCTCCAAGATGGGATCTCGCGGATACAGAAGGTTACGACGGTTGAAATTGTTTTTCGTTGGCTCCCTGGATGTTTTCGGGGTACGTGGGTATATATAGGAGGAAGAAGTAGGTCGGTGGCTGCCTGAGGGGCCCACGAGACAGGGGGACGCACCCTGTAGGGGTGGGCGCGCCCCCCACCCTCGTGGCCGCCTCGGCTGCTTCTTGGCTTGCACTCCAAGTCCTCTGGATCACGTTCGTTCCAAAAATCACGCTCCCGAAGGTTTCATTCCGTTTGGACTCCGTTTGATATTCCTTTTCTTCGAAATACTGAAATAGGCAAAAAAACAGCAATACGGGCTGGGCCTCCGGTTAGTAGGTTAGTCCCAAAAATGATATAAATGTGTAAAATAAAGCCCATAAACATCCAAAAGGGGTAATATAATATCATGGAACAATAAAAAATTATATATACGTTGGAGACGTATCAAGCATCCCCAAGCTTAATTCCTGCTCGTCCTCGAGTAGGTAAATGATAAAAACAGAATTTTTGATGTGGAATGCTACCTAGCATAATTCTCAATGTAATTTTCTTTATTGTGGCATGAATGTTGAGATCCAAATGATTCAAAATAAAAGTTCATATTGACATAAGAAATAGTAATACTTCAAGCATACTAATAAAAGCAATCATGTCTTCTCAAAATAACATGGCTAAAGAAAGTTCATCCCTACAAAATCATATAGTTAGGCTATGCTTCATTTTTGTCACACAAAAATGTTCCCAAATTCTACACCCCCGATGACAAGCCAAGCAATTGTTTCGTACTTAAATAATCTCAAACTTTTTCAATCTTCACGCAATAAATGAGCGTGAGCCATGGATATAGCACTATGGGTGGAATAGAATATGATGATGGGGATTGTGTGGAGAAGACAAAAAAGAGAAAGTCTCACATTGACGAGGATAATCAACGGGCTATGGAGATGCCCATCAATTGATGTCAACATGAGGAGTAGGGATTGCCATGCAACGGATGCACTAGAGCTATAAATGAATGAAAGCTCAACAAAAGAAAACTAGTGGGTGTGCGTCCAACTTGCTTACTCAGGAAGACCTAGGGCATTTGAGGAAGCCCATCGTAGCAATATACAAGCCAAGTTCTATAACGAAAAATTCCCAGTAGTATATGAAAATGACAACATATGAGACTCTTTATATGAAAAACATGGTGCTACTTTGAAGCACAATAAATGAGGCTCGCTATATGAAGGACATGGTGCTACTTTGAAGCACAAGTGTGGAAAAAGAGATAGTAACATTGCCCCTTTTTATTTTCTTATTTTTTTTCTTTTTTTTTCCTTTGGCCTTTCTTTTTTTTCTCTGGGACAATGCTCCAATAATGATGATCATCACACTTTTATTGATTACAACATATGAATTACAACTCAAAACTAGAACAAGATATAGCTCTATATGAATGCCTCCGGCGGTGTACCGGGATGGTGCAATGAATCAAGAGTGACATGTATGAAAAATTATGCATGGTGGCTTTGCCACAAATACGATGTCAACTACATGATCATGCAATGGCAATATGACAAAAGTAATGCGTGTCATGATGATAAACGGAACGATGGAAAGTTGCATGGCAATATATCTCGGAATGGCTATGGAAATGCCATAATAGGTAGGTATGGTGGCTGTTTTGAGGAAGATATAAGGAGGTTTATGTGTGATAGAACGTATCGTATCACGGGGTTTGGATGCACCGGCGAAGTTTGCACCAACTCTCAAGGTGAGAAAGGGCAATGCACGGTACCGAAGAGGCTAGCAATGATGGAAAGGTAAAAGTGCGTATAATCCATGGACTCAACATTAGTCAAAAGAACTCATATACTTATTGCAAAAATTTAGAAGTCATCAAAAACCAAGCACTACGTGCATGCTCCTAGAGGGATAGATTGGTAGGAAAAGACCATCGCTCGTCCCCGACCACCATTCTTAAGGATGCACAATCCAAGTACACTTCATGTTTCAAATTTGTTACACAACTTTAACCATATGTGCATGCTACGGGACTTGCTAACTTCAACACAAGCATTATTTAAATTCATAATAACCCAACTAGCATGACTTTAATATCACTACCTCCATATCTCAAAACAATTATCAAGTATCAAATTGATCATAGAATCCAATTCACTTCCTATGATAGTTTTTATTATACCCAACTTGGATGCCTACCATTCTAGGACCAATTTTATAACCATAGAAAATACCATGCTGTTCTAAAAGACTCTCAAAATAATATAAGTGAAGCATAAGAGACTAGCAATTTCTACAAAATTAAGCCACCGACGTGCTCTAAAAGATATAAGTGAAGCACTAGAGCAAAAACTATCTAGCTCAAAAGATATAAGTGAAGCACATAGAGTATTCTAATAAATTCAATCAAGTGGGCTTCTCCCAAAAGGTGTGTACAGCAAGGATGATTGTGTTAAACTAAAAGGCAAATACTAATATCATACATGACGCTCCAAGCAAAACTCATATCATGTGGCGAATAAAAATATAGCTCCAAGTAAAGTTACCAATGAACGAAGACGAAAGAGGGAATGCCTTCCTGGGGCATCCCCAAGCTTAGGATTTTGGCTATTCTTGAATATCTTGGGGTGCCTTGGGCATCCCCAAGCTTAGTCTCTTGCCACTCCTTATTCCATAGTTTATCAAATCTATACCCAAAACTTGAAAACTTCACAACACAAAACTCAACAGGAAATCTCATAATCTCCGTTAGTGAAAGAAAACAAAACCACCACATAAGGTATTGTAATGAACACATTATTTATTTATATTGGTGTTAGAACTACTGTATTCCAAGTTCTCTATGGTTCATACCACCTAATACTAGCCATAGATGCATCAAAGTAAGCAAACAACACACGAAAAACAGAATCTGTCAAAAACAGAACAGCATGTAGCAATGTGTAACTAACGCAAACTTCTGGAACTCTAAAATTCCTACCAAAATAGGAAGACCTGGGAAATTTGACTATTGATCAGAAGAAAAAAGAATCAACGCAAAATCACGTTTGTGTGATTTAACAAAACTAATTTCATGCGCGCAAAGTTTTTGTTTTTTAGCAGAATCAAATTAACTATCACCATAGGTTATCCTATAGGTTCTACTTGGCACAAACACTAATTAAAACATAAAAACACATCTAAACATAAGGTAGAAGCAAAATTTATTCCTAAACATAAACAAAAACAAAAAACACAAATAAAATTGGTTTGCCTCCCAACTAGCGCTATCGTTTAACGCCCCTAGCTAGGCATAAAAGCGAAGATAGAGCTAAGTAGTGCCATAATAATAAGATAGATCTTGAAAACTCATCTCATATTCTCTACGTTCAGCAGCAAGTTTTCTTTGAGGCAAGCAAAAGTAATCAAAAGGGCTAAATTTAGCGGGACAAAAGTCCCCAAGATCAATCACAGGAGGAACGGGTTCCTCCTTTGGCCCATCATAATGCACAACTAATTCATCACTATAAGCATTCTTTTGGCAAAATTTCGTGAGCCTATACTCAAGAGAGTATCCTAGCTCATTATTTCGAAGAGAAAAATCATTATTAAGTTTGGAAATTCTGTCAACTAGGACATTGGTAGGAACCTTTTTTCTAAGGTTTTCATTTAAAGCAACATACTCCGAAGATTGGAAACGCCTAATTTCCTCTTGATCGAAGAGGATCGCCTCTATGGGAGGAAGACCGACGTCCACCCTATAGTGCAGAAAGATTTCTTTGGCCTCTCTTATTATAAATCTAAACTCATGAGCCAAAGAGATAGTAACAACGCGCTTAACAGAAGAATGCTCAATATTAGAAAATTCTAGGAAAATTATTTGTATGCAAGGATGCATATGCATAAATTGTCTTTCAAGTTCAACTACAAGCATAGCGATAGCATCCGCAAGACTACTAGTTATATGAAGAATAGAACCACCCATGGAAGGTAAAGCACCGGCACAAGTAAAGAAATCTTGAATAACACCTTTTCCAATAATGTTATCACTACCGATTCGAAACTTTTTAGTATGCAAGATAGGGGGTTCTTCAACCGGAGCCTCAGAATTTTCCATCTTATCATTATTGCCCATAATGACGATAATTTCCCCAATTTTAGACATAACAGCAAACAAAAGCGAGGAAGAAGAAGAAGGCTAATGAAAGAGAGAAAGGAAGAAGATTGGGAAAGAGAGGGCAAATAAAACGGCAAGGGTGAAGTGGGGGAGAGGAAAACGAGAGGCAAATGGCAAATAATGTAAATGCAAGGGAGATGAGTTTGTGATGGGTACTTGGTATGTCTTGACTTGAGCGAAGACCTCCCCGGCAACGGCGCCAGAAATCCTTCTTGCTACGTCTTGAGCTTGTGTTGGTTTTCCTTGAAGAGGAAAGGGTGATGCAGCAATAGTAGCGTAAGTATTTCCCTCAGTTTTTGAGAACCAAGGTATCAATCCAGTAGGAGGCTCCTCAGAAGTCCCACGCACCTACACAAACAAACAAAGAACTCGCAACCAACGCAATAAAGGGGTTGTCAATCCCTTCACGGCCACTTGCGAAAGTGAGATCTGATAGAGATAGTATGATAAGATAAATATATTTTTGGTATTTTATAATATAGATAAGAAAAGTAAAGATGCAAATAAAAGTAGATTGAAAGCTTATACGATAAAAGATAGACCCGGGGGCCATAGGTTTCACTAGTGGCTTCTCTCAAGATAGCATAAGTATTACGGTGGGTGAACAAATTTCTATCGAGCAATTGATAGAAAGCGAATAATTATGAGATTTTCTATGCATGATCATGTATATAGGCATGACGTCCGCAACAAGTAGACCGACTCCTGCCTGCATCTACTACTATTACTCCACACATCGACCGCTATCCAGCATGCATCTAGAGTATTAAGTTCATAAGAACATAGTAACGCATTAAGAAAGATGACATGATGTAGAGGGATAAACTCAAGCAATATGATATAAACCCCATCTTTTTATCCTCGATTGCAACAATCCTACTCGGCAATCCTCTCCTCGTCGCCCTGTTAGAGAGCGATCACCGGGTTATATCTGGCACTTGGAAGGGTGTGTTTTATTAAGTATCCGGTTCTAGTTGTCATAAGGTCAAGGTGCAACTCCAAGTCGTCCTGTTACTGAAGATCACGGCTATTCGAATAGATTAACTTCCCTGCAGGGGTGCACCACATAACCCAACATGCTCGATCCCATTTGGCCGGACACACTTTCCTGGGTCATGCCCGGCCTCGGAAGATCAACACGTCGCAGCCCCACCTAGGCACAACAGAGAGGTCAGCAAGCCGGTCTAAACCTAAGCGCACAGGGGTCTGGGCCCATCACCCATAGCACACCTGCACGTTGCGTACGCGGCCGGAAGCAGAACTAGCCCCCTTAATACAAGAGCAGGCTTACGTTCCAATCCGGCGCGCGCCGCTCAGTCACTGACGTCACGAAGGCTTCGGCTGATACCACGACGTCGAGTGCCCATAATTGTTCCCGCGTAGTTGGTTAGTGCGTATAGGCCAGTAGCCAGACTCAGATCAAATACCAAGATCTCTTTAAGTGTGTTAAGTATCCACGAACGCCGAACAGGGCCAGGCCCACCTCTCTCCTAGGTGGTCTCAACCTGCCCTGTCGCTCCGCCACAAAGTAACAGTCAGGGGCCGTCGGGAACCCAGGCCCACCTCTACCGGGATGGAGCCACCTGTCCTTTCAGCCCCCACATCGGGATCACTTGCGGGTACTCAACGAGCTGACCCGACTTTAGTCACCATCTGTATAATATGTATGTATGTATAGTATATACCCGTGATCACCTCCCGAATGATCATGGCCAAATAGTATAGCAAGGCAGACCGACAAGAATGTAGGGCCAATGATGATAAACTAGCATCCTATACCAAGCATTTAGGATTGCGGGTAGGGTATCAATGACTGTAGCAATAATGACAGGCTATGCAACAGAATATGAGTAACCGAACAGTAACATGCTACACTACTCTAATGCAAGCAGTATAGAGAAGAATAGGCGATATCTGGTGATCAGGGGGGGGGGGGGCTTGCCTGGTTGCTCAGACAAGGAGGGGTCGTCGGTGACATAGTCGACCATAGGGGCATCAGCATCATCACGGGGTCTACCGGAGAGAAGAGGGGGGGAGAAACAGTAAATACATAGCAAGCAAGTGCATAACAGGACAACAAGCAGAGCTAGACGTGTTCTAACAAGGTATGAGGTGATACCGGTGAAGGGGGGAAACATCCGGGAAAGTATCCCCGGTGTTTCGTGTTTTCGGGCAGAGGAGCCGGAGGGGTAAAGTTGCGAGTTTGATAGGTTAGGGATGCGTGGCGGACGAACGGGGTGCGTTTCCGGGTTCGTCTCGTCGTTCTGAGCAACTTTCATGTTGAAAATAGTTTAATCCGAGTTACGGATTAAAAGTTATGATTTTCTAAAGATTTTATTAATTTCTAGAATTTAATTAATTATTTAAATTAATTCGAAAAATGGATTATTGACATCAGCATGAGGTCATGCTGACATCAGCAGTCAGCAGAGTTGACTGGTCAACCTGACCAGTGGGTCCCACCGGTCAGTGACACATTTTAATTAGGCATTTTAATTAACCTAATCAAGATTAATTAGGGGGGTGGGCCCCGCTGTCATTGGCTGATTAATTAATTAATTAACTAACCGTTTAATTAGATTAGTTAATTGATTAGTTTAATTAGCCAAAATTAATTAAGTTAATTAATTAATTAATTAACTAATTAATTTATTATTATTGTTACTATTGTTGTTTTTTTTATTCCTTCCTCTTTTTTCAAACGTCCTGTGGGGCTGGTGGGCCCGTTTGGAAGTGACCGAGAGGCCAATCGGGCGTGCGGGCGTGCGGGCGCAGGGGCGCTGGCGCCCAAGTGAGCACCCGCCCGTAGGGTGGGACGAGGCCAGCGGGGCCGGACGGTCACCGGAGGGGGACGCCAGCGAGAGAGCAGTAGGGCGGCGCCGGAGTGGGGCCGCGAGCCAGAAGGGGAGTGGCTTGCCGAGCCAGACGGCCAGGACAAGGCACGGGCGCAGCCAGGAGGCGGGGTAGGGCGCCGGGCGTGGCCAGGCAGTGGTGGACGAGGGCGCGCGGGAGCGCGGCCACGCACGCGCTGGGCGCGGCAGGGGAACGGCGCCAGTGACAGAGAAGGGAAGGGAGGGACCGGGGCGCGGTGAGCGCGGTCGCGGGTGCGACCAGGGGCGAGCCCGGGCGCGGCCGTCGACGTGGTGAGCGCGGGGACGGGGCTTCGGGTGAGGACGAGCGCGGAGTGAGCTCCGGCCATGGCGGCCGGGCGCGGGAACGGCCTCAACGGCGACAGAGCGAAGCAGGGGGAGAGGAGAGGGGCGATGCTCACAATGGCCGTAGGGATTTCGGGAAGCGGGCTCGACGGAGTTCGGGGAGGTCCGACGAGGAAGATCCGGCGAAGACGGGGAGGTGGTACGGCGACGAGGTGGCCGGTCGCGGGGGAGGATGAAGAGGCGAGGAGGCGTCGCCGGTGAGGTGACGACGATGACTGCGAGCGGCGTGTGCTGGCGTTGGGTGGCGGCGACGTCGGTGCGGCCCCTCCCGATCTAGATCGGGATCAGGCAGAGGGGGGGCGAGGGAGAGGGAATGGGGGCGAGTGGGAGTAGTGGGGCGACGGGGTGGGTTAGGGTTTGGTCGTGGGGGGATAAGGGAGGCGGGGGTGGTGGCCGGTTGGGCCGGTGGCCGAATGGGCCGGCCTGCTGGGCCGAAGCCCAGTGGGGGCCTTTCTCTCCTTTTCCTTTTTTTAGTTTGTTTTCACTTTCACCTTTTATTTATTTTCTTTACTGTTTTCATTTAATGTTTATTTTACATTTAGCTTTTATCTAATATTAAAATGATCCCTAATTCAGTAATACATTAAAACCCACTACAGCAAAAGGTTTTACCCCAAAACAATTTAGTTTAGTATTTTGTTAATTACAAAAGCATTTAAATATTGGTTTTTGCTACTGTTTTATTCACCTAAGGGTATTTAAACATTTTATAAAAATGTGGTTTCTCCACCATAATTTCCTATGAATTATTTGGTTCACTCCGAACATTTTAGTTTTAATATTTGAAAAGTTTTATTGTTTGCTTGATTTTGAATTTGAATTTGAATAGGTTTCGAACTAACGCGCGATTACCAATAGTAATCGAGGTGATGTGGCATCACTAGCCAAGGGTTGTTGTAGCTTGATTACCCGGGCGTCACAATTCTCCTCCATTACAAGAAATCTCGTCCCGAGATTTAAGAGGGGAAGTGACGGGGAAGGGATTTGGTTACGAAATTCTAACGAGCGTTCTCGGTCTTGGTTACTCTTCCTGAAGTACTTGATCCTCCTCGTTGGTGTCTTTATTTCTTTTCTTTTCAGGTCATCATGATGACGCCGTCCTCCTTTCTTCGAAAATTATGTCGTACTTATGAATAGGTAAGGGGCTGCTCTACAACGATAGAATGGTATAAGGGGAAATCATTTGGGGTTATCCCAGGGATGAACACAAGAGTATCTCTCGAGTTGAACGGATGAAACATATTGAGAGCCAAGTAAGAAGGTACCATGAGAAGTTTCAAGCGGGTAGGCAATTGTTCGATGCCTAGAACAAAGTGTGAAAGGGGTTCAGAGCAACGGGAAATAGTATTGTGTCTGATACCAGACTAGATCACTAGGCAGGTGGCTCGTGAATTACATACGAAGTCAAGCGCGAGGAATAACTTTGACAATAGGTTGTACAGGAGAGTCAGGTTTCGATCCTGTGGAACTGTGGGTTATGGACCCACCATGTGGTTAAAAGTAGGAAAAGCGTTGATATCTTGCGCGGTCATGATAGCAAGACATGTCAGAGGGTAGCCTATCAGTTATGTTGGCAACAATGTCGATACCAAGGGCGAGGGACGAAGAGAACCGCTTTCCTACTCGTTGAACGAGGCGGACCATTAGGCAAAGTTCTCGTCCATCGGTGGCTACCGAAATGTCATCAATTATAGTAATAGGGTCTTACTGGCAGAGTTGTACCACGAGGTGCTTACCTAAGCAGGGAATTACCACTGCTCAGTTAAGTAGATTATAAGAAAGTTTGAACAAAACAACAGAAAGGAAAATGTGTTTAAACACATATATCAGGGGTATATCCTTCCCAAATTCAAGCAGAGGATGATATCCAAGACAGGATATAAGGTAGAAAACCCTTTAGATAAGAGGAGAGAAATTTCATGACATTACCCATACAACGGTGTTTGGGTAATTTTAGCAAGAAACATTTAGCATGGTGCTTCAAATGTTCTTATTGAAAATCAGAGTACCACAAATATGCTTCGAGACAGTATTGACATGGTCTTCAAGCAAAGGTCAGGCTTTGGATACAAAGGATCCATCGAAAACAATTTATAGAATAAGTCTTACAGTTTCCTCATGGAAGAATGGATAACCTTGTTAAAAAGGAAACTATAACACTCGGTCCTCCGGTCAGGTGTGCTAGGCATGACATCACCTTACTGGGTTATATAAAGATCAATGCTATGACTCTTGGAAAATGTTCCAACCATCATATTTGACAAGCTTCAAATCTGAATGGTGTCAGGACACCTTAAACTCAGGATGCCTGAGAAGAAGAGGTGCAACACAATTGACGAGACGACATTATATGATTCTCGGGAAATGAACTATGGAAGCGAGTTCCGAACATGGGTTCACCATTAAATCAAGGAGAGGTGAGGAGGTAACTGATTGACTCAGCGACAATCCATCGAGGTTAACAAAAGATGGATTTCCACAATTATGTGAACAAGGAGATAACATTTGTCAAATCAAATGGTAAAATGATGTATGCTCGAGGAAAAACATGCACAATTAAACATTGGTTGAAAGGTGCACCCGAAATATGGGCTGGGTTGCACGACCAACGTCGGAATGGTGATTCAATAATCAATAGTCTAAGAATGAATGGCCGACCATTAACTTCAAAGCAATAGGGTTGCTAGAAGGGCAGAATCCAAACAGCACCACTCACTTGTTGGTACCCCGGTTGGAACCAACATGAGGACCCAAGAAAAATTGGTGATGGTAAGAAGTATCACCATACCAAGAATTCTTAAGTGGTGGTGAAATTCTCACAACATTGATGACATAAGAGATGTTAATGTTCCAAGGTAAGGGAGAACAATTGCTAGATAGCAAGGAACTCAAGGTATAACATCAAACACGAACAAGCTTGTGTTGGTGGGAAGGCAATAAAGTGGTCGATGATAACGCAGATCATCGAGGGCAAGGATAGTATTTCTCATCATGAACTCAATTGATATCCTGGAAGAGCTCATAAGGTTGACGATGATCACGACACACTTTGTCGAGAGATTTCAAGATGTAATTGATCGGCGATGACATCAAGTCAAATGAATGGTGAAGCGAAAGGTTATTGGAACCAAGGGTACGACACAAACTTGGAATCAAGTTTGTTGTTCAAGGAGAATTGATAGGACGAGGAAGCTCGACGTAAGCTTAGCTCATCATTGAAAGTTGTGCTCCGAGATTAAGGACCAGGTAGCACAGTTAAGGTTTAGCATGATAATGATATAGCCGATCAGGCTAGGAGTTACGTGATGGAGTATTAAACTTCTCAACAACAAAGTACTGAGAGTAATGAATCTCAGTATTGATTCGATTCACCAATTGGTGTTCTCGGTTGACGACAACCTAGAACCCGTGGAGTGACTATGATGGGAAAAGGCACTACTTCGTCAGAATTTCATAGATGAAGTGCAATGGGTGGATATTCTCGAGATACCAGGGGGTAATACTCGAAGGTAGAACAAAATAGAGGTTGGGAAGGCGTACTGATCTGCAGAAGGCAAGTAATTTAACTTGTCCGAGAGATAAAATCAAAGGAGAACAAACATGGTCGGAACCACGGTTGCAAAGGATCAATTCATAGCTACCAGATGATATTTATCAAGGAAATATTTATTATTGCAAGAAGTTTCCATGATAGGATCTACATCATGTCCATGGGCATGAACACAAAGTTCAAGTTCGACTCCCACTTCTTCAATGCATAACCTTTCATTCACTTCCCGTCTTCGAAGAAGTTGCAGTGTTGAAATTTTATCTGGCGAAACACCAGAAGAGTATGACTCGTGAAAACTTTTGGGTTCACACAGTTTAGAGAAGGCATGTGTTCAACCCATAGGGGCTTCTTAGAAACATATACCACAAGTTTCAAGAGTAAATATCACAAGCTCGAATGTAGAGCAAGGTTGAGAAAGTAGATGATACAATTTAACAAAGGCATTATGTATCCGAGGGAAGGCTCACAAGGTTATTGAACATGAAGGGCGATGTCGGATAAAATCCATTAAAGGATCTGCCGGTCCATAACAGATCTGATGTGAGCATCGGCACACAACCAGAGGAAGTAACAATGCAAAGGAAGTGGATTATAGAAACAACTGACTAATCCAGAGCTCAAATGCAAAGGAATTAAGATTTTCAAATCAAGGGATCAGAAGCAATGTTCTGATTAGGGGTGGGTAAGTAGAATAGCCTTAGGGGTACAATCGACGGCAATTGGATTGGTTGAGAACCAGCTCATGTTTAAAATGATGTCTGAGCCGGAAAGATAATTTAAAAGGAACAACTGATGATTGCGTGCATTCGCACTCATGTTGAATCAAAAGGATCAAAATGACGGTGCCTAAGAATACTAACGAATATTGCCAGACATATGGAAAGCATCCATCATGCAAGTAGTCAAGTATTGCAGAGCAATAAGTTACTAAGGATTTTTGGAGGATCGAATAATATTTCGAAGACCATTGTGAAACACATGAACAACTGGGGGATGACCGGATACTCGATAAGTGCGAGAATTATCCGTCTGGGTATTCAGGTGACAAAGAACAGCAAGGCAGTAAGCTTAAAGGATTATCGAAACAACGACGAGTGTTTTGGGGTATCTTGCAATAACAAGACCAACTGGGGATGAATATAAGAATAACAACTGTAAGTAGTTATCCATAAGGGTTGACGATGGAAGGGGAATTGCAAACGCGATGAACACAAGTTCTCAGGTTAACAGCGGAGAGTATCTTCAGGGTCTTCACGTGCAGCAGACGATCATCAGTAATAAGGGCTCTCTGGGTGAAAGTGATAACGAGATCTTAATGTTAAATTTAGCAAAATTCATTTAATCCGAATAGAAGAGAGATCAGAGTCCCAGAGTATAGATAAGGAGTAAAAGATCCTAATACCACCCAATGGCGACGTGGGCCCATGGGCCACACAGCCATGTTAGTAAAAGTTTTGTAAAGTCTAGACTCGACTTCGGCCAAGGAGTGTGGAAGGGGGATTCCTACAGGCAGTCGGCTCTGATACCAACTTGTGACGCCCCCGATTCAATCATACACTAATCATGCACGCAAACGTGTACGATCAAGATCAGGGACTCACGGGAAGATATCACAACACAACTCTAAAAACATAAATAAGTCATACAAGCATCATAATACAAGCCAGGGGCCTCGAGGGCTCGAATACAAGTGCTCGATCATAGATGAGTCAACGGAAGCAACAATATCTGAGTACAGACATAAGTTAAACAAGTTTTCCTTAAGAAGGCTAGCACAAACTGGGATACAGATTGAAAGAGGCGCAGGCCTCCTGCCTGGGATCCTCCTAAACTACTCCTGGTCGTCGTCAGCAAGCTGCACGTAGTAGTAGGCACCTCCAGTGTAGTAGTCGTCGTCGACGGTGGCATCTGGCTCCTGGGCTCCGACATCTGGTTGCGACAACTAGGTAGAAAGGAAAGGGGGAAAAGGGGGAGAAAGCAACCATGAGTACTCATCCAAAGTACTCGCAAGCAAGGAGCTACACTACATATGCATGGGTATATGTGTAAAGGGCCATATTAGTGGATTGAACTGCAGAATGCCAGAATAAGAGGGGGATAACTAATCCTGTCGAAGACTACGCTTCTGGCAGCCTCCGTCTTGCAGCATGTAGAAGAGAGTAGACTGAAATCCTCCAAGTAGCATCGTATAGCAATAATCCTACCCGGCAATCCTCTCCTCGTCGCCCTGTTAGAGAGCGATCACCGGGTTGTATCTGGCACTTGGAAGGGTGTATTTTATTAAGTATCCGGTTCTAGTTGTCATAAGGTCAAGGTACAACTCCAAGTCGTCCTGTTATCGAAGATCACAGCTATTCGAATAGATTAACTTCCCTGCAGGGGTGCACCACATAACCCAACACGCTCGATCCCATTTGGCCGGACACACTTTCCTGGGTCATGCCCGGCCTCGGAAGATCAACACGTCGCAGCCCCACCTAGGCACAACAGAGAGGTCAGCACGCCGGTCTAAATCCCCAAGCTTAATTCCTGCTCGTCCTCGAGTAGGTAAATGATAAAAACAGAATTTTTGATGTGGAATGCTACCTAGCATAATTCTCAACGTAATTTTCTTTATTGTGGCATGAATGTTGAGATCCAAATGATTCAAAATAAAAGTTCATATTGACATAAGAAATAGTAATACTTCAAGCATACTAATAAAAGCAATCATGTATTCTCAAAATAACATGGCTAAAGAAAGTTCATCCCTACAAAATCATATAGTTAGGCTATGCTTCATTTTCGTCACACAAAAATGTTCCCAAATTCTACACCCCTGATGACAAGCCAAGCAATTGTTTCGTACTTAAATAATCTCAAACTTTTTCAACCTTCACGCAATACATGAGCGTGAGCCATGGATATAGCACTATGGGTGGAATAGAATATGATGATGGGGATTGTATGGAGAAGACAAAAAAGAGAAAGTCTCACATTGACGAGGATAATCAACAGGCTATGGAGATGCCCATCAATTGATGTCAACATGAGGAGTAGGGATTGCTATGCAACGGATGCACTAGAGCTATAAATGAATGAAAGCTCAACAAAAAAAACTAGTGGGTGTGCATCCAACTTGCTTACTCACGAAGACCTAGGGCATTTGAGGAAGCCCATCGTAGGAATATACAATCCAAGTTCTATAACGAAAAATTCCCACTAGTATATGAAAATGACAACATATGAGACTCTTTATATGAAAAACATGGTGCTACTTTGAAGCACAATAAATGAGGCTCGCTATATGAAGGACATGGTGCTACTTTGAAGCACAAGTGTGGAAAAAGAGATAGTAACATTGCCCCTTTTTATTTTCTTCTTTTTTTTCTTTGGCCTTTCTTTTTTATCTCTGGGACAATGCTCAAATAATGATGATCATCACACTTTTATTGATTACAACATATGAATTACAACTCAAAACTAGAACAAGATATGGCTCTATATGAATGCCTCCGGCGGTGTACCGGGATGGTGCAATGAATCAAGAGTGATATGTATGAAAAATTATGCATGGTGGCTTTGCCACAAATACGATGTCAACTACATGATCATGCAATGGCAATATGACAAAAGTAATGCGTGTCATGATGATAAACGGAACGATGGAAAGTTGCACGGCAATATATCTCGGAATGGCTATGGAAATTCCATAATAGGTAGGTATGGTGGCTATTTTGAGGAAGATATAAGGAGGTTTATGTGTGATAGAACGTATCGTATCACGGGGTTTGGATGCACCAGCGAAGTTTGCACCAACTCTCAAGGTGAGAAAGGGCAATGCACGGTACCGAAGAGGCTAGCAATGATGGAAAGGTAAAAGTGCGTATAATCCATGGACTCAACATTAGTCAAAAGAACTCATATACTTATTGCAAAAATTTAGAAGTCATCAAAAACCAAGCACTACGTGCATGCTCCTAGAGGGATAGATTGGTAGGAAAAGACCATCGCTCGTCCCCGACCGCCACTCTTAAGGATGCACAATCCAAGTACACTTCATGTTTCAAATTTGTTACACAACTTTAACCATATGTGCATGCTACGGGACTTGCTAACTTCAACACAAGCATTCTTTAAATTCATAATCACCCAACTAGCATGACTTTAATATCACTACCTCCATATCTCAAAACAATTATCAAGTATCAAATTGATCATAGCATCCAATTCACTTCCTATGATAGTTTTTATTATACCCAACTTGGATGCCTACCATTCTAGGACCAATTTGATAACCATAGAAAATACCATGCTGTTCTAAAAGACTCTCAAAATAATATAAGTGAAGCATCAGAGACTATCAATTTCTACAAAATTAAGCCACCATTGTGCTCTAAAAGATATAAGTGAAGCACTAGAGCAAAAACTATCTAGCTCAAAAGATATAAGTGAAGCACATAGAGTATTCTAATAAATTCAATCAAGTGGGCTTCTCCCAAAAGGTGTGTACAGCAAGGATGATTGTGGTAAACTAAAAGGCAAATACTAATATCATACACGACGCTCCAAGCAAAACTCATATCACGTGGCGAATAAAAATATAGCTCCAAGTAAAGTTACCAATGAACGAAGATGAACGAGGGAATGCCTTCCCGGGGCATCCCCAAGCTTAGGCTTTTGGCTATTATTGAATATCTTGGGGTGCCTTGGGCATCCCCAAGCTTAGTCTCTTGCCACTCCTTATTCCATAGTCTATCAAATCTATACCCAAAACTTGAAAACTTCACAACACAAAACTCAACAGGAAATCTAACAATCTCCGTTAGTGAAAGAAAACAAAACCACCACATAAGGTATTGTAATGAACTCATTATTTATTTATATTGGTGTTAAAACTACTGTATTCCGAGTTCTCTATGGTTCTTACCACTTAATACTAGCCATAGATGCATCAAAATAAGCAAACAACACACGAAAAACGGAATCTGTCAAAAACAGAACAGTCTGTAGCAATGTGTAACTAACGCAAACTTCTGGTACTCTAAAAATCCTACTAAAATAGGAATTCCTGGGAAATTTGTCTACTGATCAGAAGAAAAAAAGAATCAACGCAAAATCACGTTTCTGTGATTTAAAAAAACTAATTTCATGCGCGCAAAGTTTCTGTTTTTCAGCAGAATCAAATTAACTATCACCATAGGTTATCCTATAGGTTCTACTTGGCACAAACACTAATTAAAACATAAAAACACATCTAAACATAAGGTAGAAGCAAAATTTATTCCTAAACATAAACAAAAACAAAAAACACAAATAAAATTGGGTTGCCTCCCAACTAGCGCTATCGTTTAACGCCCCTAGCTAGGCATAAAAGCGAAGATAGAGCTAAGTACTGCCATAATAATAAGATAGATCTTGAAAACTCATCTCATATTCTCTACGTTCAGCAGCAAGTTTTCTTTGAGGCAAGCAAAGGTAATCAAAAGGGCTAAATTTAGCGGGACAAAAGTCCCCAAGATCAATCATAGGAGGAACGGGTTCCTCCTTTGGCCCATCATAATGCACAACTAATTCATCACTATAAGCATTCTTTTGGCAAAATTTCGTGAGCCTATACTCAAGAGAGTATCCTAGCTCATTATTTCAAAGAGAAAAATCATTATTAAGTTTGGAAATTCTATCAACTTGGACATTTGTAGGAACCTTTTTTCTAAGGTTTTCATTGAAAGCAACATAGTCCGAAGATTGGAAATGCCTCATTTCCTCTTGATCGAAGAGGATCACCTCTATGGGAGGACGACCGACGTCCACCCTATAGTGCAGAAAGATTTCTTTGGCCTCTCTTATTATAAATCTAAACTCATGAGCCAAAGAGATAGTAACAACGCGCTTAACAGAAGAATGCTCAATATTAGAAAATTCTAGGAAAATTATTTGTATGCAAGGATGCATATGCATAAATTGTCTTTCAAGTTCAACTACAAGCATAGTGATAGAATCCGCAAGACTACTAGTTCTATGAAGAATAGAACCACCCATGGAAGGTAAAGCACCGGCACAAGTAATGAAATCTTGAATAACACCTTTTCCAATAATGTTACCACTACCGATTCGAAACTTTTTAGTATGCAAGATAGGGGGTTCTTCAGCCGGAGCCTTAGAATTTTCCATGTTATCATTATTGCCCATAACGACGATAATTTCCCCAATTTCAGACATAACAGCAAACAAAAGCGAGGAAGAAGAAGAAGGCTAATGAAAGAGAGAAAGGAAGAAGATTGGGAAAGAGAGGGCAAATAAAACAACAAGGGTGAAGTGGGGGAGAGGAAAACGAGAGGCAAATGGCAAATAATGTAAATGCGAGGGAGATGAGTTTGTGATGGGTACTTGATATGTCTTGACTTGAGCGAAGACCTCCCCGGCAACGGCGCCAGAAATCCTTCTTGCTACGTCTTGAGCTTGCGTTGGTTTTCCTTGAAGAGGAAAGGGTGATGCAGCAATAGTAGCGTAAGTATTTCCCTCAGTTTTTGAGAACCAAGGTATCAATCCAGTAGGAGGCTCCTCAGAAGTCCCACGCACCTACACAAACAAACAAAGAACTCGCAACCAACGCAATAAAGGGGTTGTCAATCCCTTCACGGCCACTTTCGAAAGTGAGATCTGATAGAGATAGTATGATAAGATAAATATATTTTTGGTATTTTATAATATAGATAAGAAAAGTAAAGATGCAAATAAAAGTAGATTGAAAGCTTATATGATAAAAGATAGACCCGGGGGCCATAGGTTTCACTAGTGGCTTCTCTCAAGATAGCATAAGTATTACAGTGGGTGAACAAATTTCTGTCGAGCAATTGATAGAAAGCGAATAATTATGAGATTTTCTAGGCATGATCATGTATATAGGCATCACGTCCGCAACAAGTAGAACGACTCCTGCCTGCATCTACTACTATTACTCCACACATCGACCGCTATCCAGCATGCATCTAGAGTATTAAGTTCATAAGAACATAGTAATGCATTAAGAAAGATGACATGATGTAGAGGGATAAACTCAAGCAATATGATATAAACCCCATCTTTTTATCCTCAATTGCAACAATACAATATGTGCCTTGCAACCCCTGCTGTCACTTGGTAAGGACACCGCAAGATTGAACCCAAAGCTAAGCACTTCTCCCATGGCAAGAAAGATCAATCTAGTAGGCCAAACCAAACTGATAATTCGAAGAGACTTGCAAAGATAACTCAATCATACATAAAAGAATTCAGAGGAGATTCAAATATTTCTCATGGATAAACTTGATCATGATCCCACAATTCATCGGATCTCGACAAACACACCGCAAAAAGAGTTACGTCAAATAGATCTCCACAAGAGAGGGGGAGAACATGGTATTGAGATCCAAAAAGAGAGAAGAAGCCATCTAGCTAATAACTATGGACCCGAAGGTCTCTGGTAAACTACTCACAACTCATTGGAGGGGCTATGGTGTTGATGTAGAAGCCCTCCGTGATCAATTCCCCCTCCGGCGGAGCACCGACAAAGGCTCCAAGATGGGATCTCGCGGATACAGAAGGTTAGGGCGGTGGAAATTGTTTTTTGTTGGCTCCCTGGATGTTTTTGGGGTACGTGGGTATATATAGGAGGAAGTAGTAGGTCGGTGGCCGCCCGAGGGGCCCACGAGACAGGGGGCGTGCCCTGTAGGGGTGGGCGCGCCCCCACCCTCGTGGCCGCCTAGGCTGCTTCTTGGCTTGCACTCCAAGTCCTCTAGATCACGTTCGTTCCAAAAATCACGCTCCCGAAGGTTTCATTCCATTTGGACTCCGTTCGATATTCCTTTTCTTCGAAATACTGAAATAGGCAAAAAACAGCAATACGGGCTGGGCCTCCGGTTACTAGGTTAGTCCCAAAAATGATATAAATGTGTACAATAAAGCCCATAAACATCCAAAAGGGGTAATATAATAGCATGGAACAATCAAACATTATAGATACATTGGAGACGTATCAACTGCTAAGCAGTCTGATGCTTCGGAACCACCTGCTAAGCAGTCTGTGGGTCCAGAACCGACTGCTCATCAGTCTGTCGGTCCACCGTCGTGTGATCAACATACCAATGCGTCAGCACTTCCCTCAGCAAACCAATGCATTGGCATGGCCTCCTCAGCACACCGACAAGTTGGCACCACCTGCGGAGAAACCCGACATAGCTTCAACGCATGGTCAGCAGTCCGATGCCTCTGCTCCTATAGCCCAGCAGTCCATCACAGCAGCACCGCCATCTCAGCGGTCCGACATAGATAAACCGTCTGCTAAGCAGACCGTCGAAGCTTCACCGTCGAAGCTTCACGTTCTGCCAGAAATGCTTCTAGTACCAAGAAGGAAGTGGCCAAAAAGGTTACACCCGCGAGGAAGCATGGCGGGAGAGTGAAGAGGAAAGAGAATGATTGCCTCTTGCTTAAAGCAATCATCGCCTATAACCAAATTAACAGCAGGTTGTTAGAATCTGGGAGTAATATTATTTCTGACGGCATGGATGAAGAACAAGTAAATTTGTTGCTTGCTAAAAGTAAAGCAGATGTACTTGAAGCATGCAATTACGTCCATGGCCAGCCATTTCTTGTTGGCGAATACTTTGATGAGTGCAGCTCCAGTTGCTGCGAGTTACATGAATATTGCATGGATCAAATGTCAGCAGGTCATCATGAGTTGCTAGTCCACTACAACAGAGATCATTTCTGACGTGAGTTTCAAGGACTTACATCTCTTATTCAACTTCAACGAGCTTGATGACACTCTTGTTAGAGGCCTGATTTTGTAAGTACTTAACAAATTCTGATCAACTTCTCCATATATACAAGGCTGCAAATGATAAATAGCTAACTGCATTTTATTGCTCTCAGGGGATTGAACATGCAGAGAAGAAAAAGGGAGAGTGTATATTTCATAGATCCTGAATTAGCAAATGGCACAACATTACATGGTAAGGACATACGAGACTGGGCTGTTAACACGGTCGTCCGTCTCTTCAAAAAAAGGTCCCATGCAGAATCATTTCTCTGGCCATATCATGAACTATAAGTCAAGTAAACAACCACGCATACACTGATTGTCTTTCAAATTTTGACATAATTTGTAAGTTCTTGGCTTTCTTAATATGTAGCCATCACTGGATATTGGTATTCATTGGTCGAACACAGTTTACTACATCGATTATCTCAGAGAGTCACAAACGCTCATGATCTGACGCATCTTCAGCAATTCATGGATAGGTATTGAATTCTATGATGTTGAAATTAATTTGCATTCATGTCTGGTTCAATAATTAATGTTGTCAAAATTCATCTTCATTTGCAGTGTACTCACATTATGGAAAACTAAACCAGGGAACCTGTTCAAGAGGGAACTACCTCTGCATCATGAGATGTTTCTCCGGTAACACACCAAAATCTGTTATTTTTAGAAAATTTATCCAACAGTCTGCAACTACCTTTTCTTACGCTAGTCAAATGTTCAAGATTCTAAATAAATCTCTTTCTATTTTGTCCAAAGAAAAATAATACATCTAACACCGGTTAGGTTGTTCCTAACAGGACAAATACATGACTGGTTCTGTACAAAAAAATTCAGTGTCCTTAGCAAGAAGCAGGGACCAACCTTTGTGGGTACTATGTTTGCAGACACATGATCTCCATCTGCAAATCTGCTGATAGTTGTGACGATCCTCGCAAATTAGTACCAGTAAGTCTATCTTAATTAATATCTTCTACTCCACTCATATGGCACATTCTGATCTTAAAAATACTGCAGCTCATCTTAGAACCGAGGACCCCTGAACCGCTCCTGGCTGGTGAATTGCTGATGGTTCGGAGATTCATCAGCGACTTCTTCCTGAATCACTACATCAATCCCACTGGTGATAATGAAGATTTCAGCATGCCTTCTCCTTAAACATTGAGTAAGAGTTAGCCACTAAACATGTACACATGGATCCATTGTTTTCCATCTGATGAGGTCTTCGTATTTCGTACACTATGATTAATTATGTAATGCACATATGTGTGGACAAATCATTGGAATTTAGCTACCATATGTTCAATTGCAATTGTTGCGAAATCTAATGAATGTTCTTCCTGTGGACACTATTTGTTCAATTGAATATTGTGGCAAATTTGCTTTTTGATTGCAGATTCAAAATGGGATATTTTTGTTTATTTGTTCAATTGAATATTGTGGCGAATTTGCTTTTTGCGTGCCGATTCAAAATGGGATATTTTTTATTTGTTCAATTGAATATTGTGGCGAATTTGCTTTTTTGTATGCTGATTCAAAATGGGATATTTTTGTTTTAACCTGGCAATTGCTCCGCACACGGTTCAACTAAATGAGTGTGTGCGATCCACATCGGAAAGCATACATCAATCATAGCAGAACCGTCAGTTATATATAGCAGATCGCAAACGATTTGCAGCGCTACTACGTGTGCGTAGGCTCTCTAGAACCATTTGTGATAGCAAGTTATCGCACACGAGAACTCGGAGTAAACCTTGCCCAATGTAAAATACAATCCCAGTCGTAATTTTTTCAGGAAACGTGTGGGATCCCAAACAAAAAGCACACGTCGCTCTTGCCGCAACCGTCGGTGATACACAACAAATCACAAACGGTCTGCAGCACTTGTATGTGTGTGAAGGGGCTCCTGAACCGTTTGTGATAGAACATTATCACAGACGGTAAAATGTTGGGAAACGTGTGCGATGGAGTCTTGGATGACAGACGGGTTCTACAGAAAACTCGTGTGTGATGGGGCACATATCGCACACAGTTCATATGTTGGCCCGTGTGCCTTACATACTGTTTTCCAAATGGTTCATTACGACACACCGTTTGGTTTCACTGCGTCATTAGAAACGTCTAATCACCGATCCCACACGTGTGAAAGAATTTAGTGTGTGCTGCCTCGCACACGATTACATTTTGCAAGGCCTCTGGATCATTGCTCCATATCCCCAACGGTTTCTGGGTCGTGCGGGAAGGACCCCCCTATCGCCCACACTCACTTGGCGGCGGCTCCAAATCCCATCACGGAAAGGGGTTAAAAACCATGTGTATAGCACCGACGTGTGCCAATGTGACGATGACTGGCTTGTTCTGCGATCTTTTGGTGCTCATTTGGTGTCGGCCCCTTAATAAAGGTTGTTGATACACCTCCAATGTATCTATAATTTTGATTGTTCCATATATTATCAATCTTGGATGTTTCATAAGCATTTATATGTTATTTTATATCATTTTTGGGTGTCGTGGGAAACGAACACCTATGGGGCAGGGCCCCTTTCGGTCCGGCAATGGAGCGGAGAGCGCACAAAGAGCAGATCGAGGCGAAGCATGCGAGGGATTTTACCCAGCTTCGGAGCTCTCCGGAGAGATAAAACTCCTACTGCTGCTTTGTGTTTGTATTCTGTCCTTGCTCAAGAGCGTAGGTGTGTTGTAGTTTCGAATGAGTCGAACCCCTTCTACGTGCGCATGGGCCTCCTTTTTATAGGCTAAAGGGGACACCGACATGTGGCAACGCAGAGAGAGGGGTAAAAAAAGTAAAAAGAGGGGTTGGTACAACCGCTACCTACAGTCCCCCCTACCTAACTCTGACGGCAGGGGACAAGGGCATTTAATGCCCGTCCGGTCGCCCAAACAGTGCAAGAAACGACCGTTAGGGGCGCCACCGATTGCCACGATGGCCTTCTCGTCATCTCCTCTTGCCACCTCGCACTGGTTGGCTGCACAGCTACTCGCCACATGCACCAGGAACGATCCTGTGGCGACACGTCGTCGGACGCGCTGGAGCGTGGGCGCAGAGTGGTGGCTTCGCCGCAGCAAGCGCCTTGCCGTGGTCGCTGTCTTGTCGCACCCGCAAGCTTGCCGCTCGCCGGGTCTTGCCGGGACGCGCGGTGTGTCGCGGAAAGCCTCTTGAAATGTCTTGGTTGGCCTTCCCGGCAAGCTCCTCTTGCCGGGGTCTTGTCCTTCCCGACAAGCTCCTCTTGCCGGGGCTCTGTCTTCTCAGTTAAACACTTTGTTCTTGAATGGCAGTAATAGGAATAGCGAAGGATCTTCGCGGACGCCCAGCAAGCCTTGCCGCGGGACGCTGCGACTGCCCGTGCACAAGTTCGAAATACTAAGGTACCCCTACTTTAGTACACCGACAGGAGCCCCCGGGCCTGGGACATACACGGTGCCGAGCGCTGTTGGGCCAGGCCCAAAACAGGGCACGGGCACACGCGGCCTGGGTCCATACCAAATATGACTCCGTATCCACCGCGCGCTCCCATAACGGCACGCGTCAAACGCGGCATCGTGGGAGAGATCGTGGGCAATTCTTTAATCAGGAAAGGCGTAACGTTCGCCTCTCCCCTTTATAAGCAGAGGAAACAGGGGTCGTTCCCCCACCTTCGCCACTTGCGGTTTCTTCCTCAGAAAGCTCCGCTACTCCCCTCCGCTTCCCAAGCCGAAAGAGAGCAGCACTCCGCCGCCCGTCGCCGCCGTCGCCGCCATCGCCGCCAACCTTCTCCACCGCTTCCGCCATGGCTCCGAAGACCGGGAAGAGCGCGAAGTCGGCCGAGGCGCTGCGGCTGGAGGCGCTGCGCAAGGAGCGAGCGCTTTTCCCCCCTGAGCTCACCCCGAAGGCGCTGCGGGAGGAGTTCTACCTCTTCTGGTCGACGGAGACGCGGGCGCATCCGCGCACGCAGGTACTCTCCGCCGAAGCTTCTACTTCGAAAAAGTGTCCTAGAGGATACTATTTCTTCCCTCTGTTCTTCTATTGCGGGCTATGCCCACCCTTTTCCAATTTCTTCTACGATATCATAAACACATACGGGCTCCATCTCCTTGACTTCACCCCCAACGCCATTCTGACAATGGCGGTTTTCGCGCATCTTTGCGAGATTTCGTCGGAATTCATCCCAACATTGCTCTCTTCCGCCATTATTTCACTCCCCGGGTCGAGAAAGGAGAACCCTTGTCTGGCGGGGTCTCCTGGACCTCAAGGCTCGGCAAGAAGGAGGTGTATCTAGAGGGGGAGCTCCGCAGCAAATGGGACGAGTGGAGGGCTGAATGGTGTTGGATCGTTGACGCAGATCCGCAGCCCTTCACCAGTTTGCGCCAGACTCGAGTGGTGCGCGGCGGCGACTGGAGCGCTCTGTCGCCGGACGATGCCAAGATGAAGATCGCCACCACCCGAATCCTGCGGCTCAGGCTTGCCGAGCTCACAGTAGGGGCCGTTCGTGCGGATTTCCTTCGCCGTCGCATCGCCCCTCTGCAGGAGAGGAGGAGGCCCGCCTGGCTGTTTGGCGGCCCGGCGGATATCATGAGGCTGCGCCCAGGCCTCAACTTCAACTTCACAGTTCTGGAGCTTGACGGGATGCTCAAGGAGCTGTTTAAGCATGACGCCAACCATCCGAAGTGGTTCAGGCTGCCGCAGGGCGTCATCCCACTGTGCAACAATTCCCAGCGTGACCACATCCGTGCAATGATGCCGGAGTGCAACTCGCACGGGATTGTCCCAACTTGGATGGAGGCCGCCGACGATGTCGTGCGGCAATTCTTTGACAGTTTGGCGGAGGTGGCAGTCCATGCCGACGAGCAGAGGCTCCTCACCCGCGACACTACCGACGATGAAATGCTGTACATCGCCACCAGGGCCGAGGAGGCGGCGGCAGCCGCCGCCGCGGGCGAGTTTGGGTTCACGTTGGAGGAGGCAGAGGCGGCCGAGGCGGCAAGCCTTGCCGACCGAGAGGACCTTGGCGGGGAGGTCGCTGGCGAGGAGGAGCCTGAAGCTGAGGCAAGTGAGCCTGCCAGGGGCGCAAGTGGCCAGCCATCTTCAAGCTGCTTGCCGCAGACGGAGCCCTCGGCGCAGCCCCCAGCTCAACCAAGAAGGCGCCTCCGCAAGACTGGAGACGTAGCAGGGCGGCGGGCAGGCCAATAGCCGCAGCACCGCGGGACGCGCTCTTCCGCGACAAGCACCGTCGCCGCGGGAGCGCCTCATGCCGCGCCGGCAACCGGAGCGGGATCTTCACGGGCCGCTACTCCTGATCCTGCCGCAGCTCCCGCCAAGCGTCCAAGGGAGCCTACTCCTCCGCCTCGTCACGCTGAGAGGGTGCCGGATTTCGACCTCTCCGCGTTGAGCTCCGATGAGGAGGAAGAAGAAGAGGAGGAGTAAGACTTTCTTCTTGTTGTACTTGTATTTCTTCGATCTTCGCAGTTTCTTATCTTGTATCTGATCTGCTTCCCTCTGAACCTCGTTCCATTTCAGGACTCTGGCCGAGAGAGCAGCAAAGAGGGCTAAGGTCCCCGTGGTTGTCATCGAGGACGATCCTGCTGTGATGGCAGAGGACACGTCCGAGACTACCTTGACAGACCCGATACCATCTCCTCGAAGCAGCCCCCAGCACAGCCCACAGCGTAAGTGTTTGGTTCACTTCCTGTTGTGGGGCGTGCATGGGTGCTTTTTCTTTTGCTGACATCTTGATTGTTGATTTATTTGTGTAGGAGCAGAACAGGACCATCAGGAGCAAGGAGAAGCCGCCCTGGAGGTGCTGTCTACTTCGACTACGCCGCCAAGGGGCGATTCCCCGACAAGGGAGCGCTCCCCGGCAAGGGAGAGGTCCCCGGCAAGGGACGGAACCAGTGAGCCTTCGGTGGAGGAGCCCATGGTCACAGAGCCCAGCACAGGTAACCCTTCTTGTCAGAAATCTTCCCTTGAGTTCTTCTTCTGATCTTCTTTTTGGATCTTTGCTTGACTTTTTCCTTCCTCTTCCTGTCCTCAGATCCCCCTCTCACCGACCCGATGGAGACTGAGGCCACCGGCAAGGAAGACGCATGCGGCAACACTGAAGACACTGCCGCTGACGAGGAAGAGGTCGGTGCTGACGACCCCGCCAGCGAAGAGGCCGCCAAGGCTGCTGGTGCAGGAGCTGGCGAGGGGCCCGGCGATCGCACTGGCGACCCGGAGGGTGCAGGAGCGCAAGGCGCTACACCGACCGCCGACCCCTCCGCCGCTGAGGCAGCACCGAGCTCCGAGGAGCCCCAGCCTGGCGCCTACTTGAAGGCCGGCGAGGGTGTTTTCATCCATATTCCCTGGGCGTCGAGCTCCAGGGCGCCGATCGAGGGAGAGTCTTTTGACGGAGAGGTGCTCGCCTCCGCCGGGCTGTCAGTGGTTGACGCACCAAGCAGCAGCAGCGGCGAGTCCGAGGAGGAGCAACTGCTCCGGAAGCTTGTGTCGCTCTACCGCGCCCGACAAGCGAAGTTGGAGTCCCGGGAAGCGCTCGTCACGCAGGCGGGAATTGACATAGAGAAGCATGCGGAGGAGCTCCAGAACCGCAACCAGGAGGCCCTCCGGTCTATTGCCGAGGAGAGGGCGCAGCTCGTAGAGGCGAAGAAGGCGTTCATCCTTGAAAAGGCTGAAGCCGAAGAGCAGCAGAGGCTCGCCGCCGAGGAGCTGTCCAGGCAGGAAGGTGAGCTGACACAGAAAAAGGTTAACTTGGACAGCCACGAGGAGGATCTCGCTGCCCGGGAACAATCAATTGGCGGGGCGCTCAAGGAAGCAAAGGATGCTGCCGCAGCTGCCGAGGCCGCCAAGAGGGAATTGGAAGCGAAGGTGATGCAGCTGGAGGCTGACATGAAAGGGAAAAATGAGGAGCTTGCCGCACTCCAGCGCGAGCGTGAGAAGGATGCCCTTGCCCATGGCGATCTGCAAGTTCAACTTGCCGACAAGGTCAAGGAACTGAACGCCGTCAAAGACTCAAATGCTAATCTGGAGCTGAAGCTGGCCACACTGACGGAGACGCTGGATGGCGCCAAGAAGCGCGAGGATGACTTGAAGAAAGAGATCAAGGGCAACGAGGAGCTGCTGACGAGGGCCGCCGAGACTCAAAACACCTTCAAGGCTATGGTGGAGCTTTGGACGGAGGGCCTCGTCAACATCGCTGCAGCCATCGACGAAGAGCTGGCGGAACTGGACTTGGCGGGCTTCGGGTACTCCTCCGACGAGAATCTCCAGCCCAGCGCCAAGCTTACCCTTTTCTTCAAGGGTGTGGTGACGGCCCTCCAGCAACTCCGGGAAAGGATCCCAAAGAAGCTGGCGGACGAGTCGTGCGCAATCTGTGCCAAGGTCTTGGAGAGCGCGTGGATTAGGCCACTCTTCTTCTCCTTTCCTTGTCGCTGTTATTTAAGTTACGAGAACAATTTAGTCAGTGCCGCAACAAGTTGCTTTTGTAATATAACTTTATGCTAGGCAATGTTTGCTACGCTATCTCCTTTACTTGATCCCTTTCTTTGTATGTTTTTACCCTACGCTTTTACGGGACTTTCCGGCGCAGGCATGCTTGCCGCAACTGCTGAGTGCGGAACATCAGCAGCCTGCTGGCGGTGCCGGCTCCGGCAAGAAACCTTGCCGCAACTAGTTGCAGCACACTTAAGTTGTTGAGCTGACTCGAAACAAAGTAAGGGCGCAACTAGCTACGAGGAGGTTCCTCCGCGCACAGGTTTTCCATACAAAGCACGGTCGTTCAAGGAAGATAACTTAAAATTTCAAAAACTGATCATGCTCAAACTTTGGCAACTTAGCTTTTCTGTCGTCTGTGTCCCGGCAAGGCTATACTTCTTTGAACGACGCCCGGTCCATACCTTTATCCTCTCCTCCCCCCCCCCCCCCCCCCGTGAACTTGTGGGCGAAGGAACCTTCCTTTTTGAGAAAAAAAGAAAGAAGAGAAAATAATGATATGGAGCCTTAAGGCTCATTATTGCTTACCGGGGCAAGTGCTGCACAATGTGTCAGATAAAGCATGCAAAAAGAAAGAATGCATGAAATTTGACAAGATGTGCGAAGCGCGTGAACTTTTATTTATGCACGGGATTTGCGCCCGGCTTTGTACAAAGGGTTACATGCAACAGCGGCAAGGCTTGTACAAAAGGTGGTTGCCGGAACAGATTCCGGCAACCACGCCTTATGGGTAAAACTTGCGAAGATGCTCTATGTTCCAGGAATTGCTCACCGGAAAGCCATCTTCGGTCTCAAGGCGGATAGCGCCGGGCCTAGTGACTCGCTTCACCCGATAAGGGCCTTCCCACTTCGGCGTCAACTTGTTAGAATTCTTGGCGGATTGAACGCGCCGAAGAACAAGGTCACCTTCCTCGAAACTTCTGGCATTAACTTTGCAGCTATGGTAGCGGCGCAAAGCTTGCTGGTAGCGAGCAGCTCGTACAGCAGCCTGAAGACGATCTTCCTCGAGGAGCAGCGCGTCATCTTGCCGCAGCTGCTCTTGCTCAAGCTCATCATAAGCGAGCACTCGAGGCGATCCGTATACGAGTTCCGTGGGGAGAACTGCTTCTGCTCCATAGACTAGAGCAAAAGGTGTCTGGCCAGTGGCTCGATTTGGCGTCGTCCTGATCGACCAAAGAACCACTGGCAGCTCCTCGATCCAATTTCTTCCGCACTTGTGCAGCCTGTCGAAAGTTCTAGTCTTGAGCCCGCGCAGCACTTCAGCGTTCGCCCTCTCCTCTTGACCGTTGCTTCTCGGGTGAGCAACAGAAGCGAAGCAGATCTTGGCGCCAAGATCTTGGACGTACTGCATGAAGGTGCGGCTCGTGAATTGTGTGCCGTTGTCGGTGATGATCCTGTTAGGGATTCCGAAACAGCAAACAATTGACCTGAAGAACTTGACTGCTGACTGTGCTGTCACCTTCCTCACTGCTTCCACTTCAGGCCACTTTGTGAACTTGTCGATTGCAACGTACAAGTACTCAAAGCCCCCGACAGCTCGGGGAAAGGGGCCGAGGATGTCGAGCCCCCAGACCGAAAATGGCCAGGATAAAGGGATTGTTTGGAGAGCTTGAGCTGGTTGATGTATCTGCTTGGAGTGGAACTGGCACGCTTCACACTTGATTACTTGTGCAGTTGCATCCTAGAGGGCTGTCGGCCAGAAGAAACCTTGCCGGAAGGCTTTGCCGGCAAGTGCTCTTGCGCCAATGTGGTGACCACATGTGCCTCCATGTATCTCCACCAACAGCTCCTGTCCATCTTCCCGGGAAATGCACTTCAATTTCACTCCATTGAATCTTCTTCTGTACAGTATGTCATCGACAAACTGGTACATACTTGATTGCCGGGCTACTCTCTCTGCTTCTTCTTGCTCTTCGGGAAGTTCTCCTGTTTGAAGGAAATGGACGATCTGCTGTGCCCATGTCGGAGCTTGTGGCTCAACGACAAGGACTAAAGGCGCAAATGCTGCTGCGGGAACATCTGCTTCCACGACAAGAATCTGTGATTCAGCCGGAGCGTGATGCTCCCCGGCAAGCGTGTCGGGACACAGCTTGTCGGGGGCGTCTGCTTCAACGAAACAAATCCTAGGGCTTGTCGGAGTAGACTGCTCCTCAGCACTCTTTGTGTTGATCTTGGGGACCTTCTTGACGGCGGCTTCGGGGAGCTCTGCCGGAAGGTAGTCGCCAATAACCAACTTCCTCTTCTTGCTCTGTCCAGTTGATGGTGTCACAGATGGTTGAGTCAACTTGAGCACAAAGATCCCTGGTTCCACAGGCAAATTGAGCGCGGCGCATTTTGACAGGCCATCTGCGATGTGGTTCTGAGCTCTCGGAACATGTTCCATCTGTAGGCCGTCAAAATGCTCTTCTAGTTTTCTCACTTCATCAATGTAGGCTTCCATCAACGGACTCTGATAATCCTTGTTGACTTGGTGGACGACAAGCTGCGAGTCACCCCTTACAATAAGCTTCATGATCCCAAGGTCCGCGGCGATTCTGAGTCCGGCAAGCAAGCCTTCATACTCTGCAGTATTGTTTGTCGCTTGCTCCTTGGGAAAGTGCATCTGAACCACGTACTTGAGGTGTTCTCCGGTGGGTGCGACAAGTAGTACGCCCGCACCGGCGCCTTGCAGCGAGAAGGCACCATCAAAGTACATGATCCACTCTTTACTTGCTTCCTTGACGGGGATGCTCGTCTCCGGAGTTTCTTCATCAGGTGTTGGCGTCCACTCTGCTATGAATTCTGCCAATGCTCGGCTCTGGATAGTTGAGGTACTCTCAAACTTGAGGCCAAAGCTTGACAATTCCAGTGCCCACTCGACAATCCTGCCTGTTGCTTCTGGATTCTGTAATATCCTCTTCAACGGAAAGCGAGTGACAACTGTGATCTCGTGTGTTTGAAAGTAATGGTGCAGCTTCCTCGAGGCCATGAGAAGGCCGAAAAGCAACTTCTGCACTCCAGAGTACCTTGATCTAGCCCCCTGCAGAAGGGAACTGACAAAGTAAACTGGGCGCTGCACCATCTTCTTTTGTTTCTCTTCATCTGGTTGCACAGATCTATCCTTGTCGGGACCAGAGCTTGTCGGGGAAGCCCCCTGCTTGTCGCTGGACGTGCTTGCCGCGGCCGCTGGCTCATCATCTGCCTCCCTCTCCTTGACGCGCTTCGGTGCTTCGATCTGCTCAATGGCCTTGATCTTGTCGGGATTGGCTTCAATCCCCCTCTGGGACACAAAGAACCCGAGAAGCTTGCCGGAAGGAACTCCAAACACGCACTTCTCGGGGTTGAGCTTGAGATTGATTTTGCGCAGATTTGCAAAGGTCTCGTCCAAGTCTTGGATCAAAGTTTCTCTGTCCTTGCTCTTGACCACTATGTCATCCATGTAAGCTTCTACATTTCTGTGCAACTGTGGCTCAAAAGCATGACTAACTACCCTTGCAAATGTTGAACCAGCATTCTTTAGTCCGAAAGGCATCCGTACAAAGCAGTACGTGCCACATGGAGTAATGAATGCGGTTTTCTCTTCATCCTCTTCTGCCATGAAGATCTGATGATATCCTTAGTATGCATCAAGAAATGAAAGAAGATCACATCCTGTCGTGGAGTCAACAATCTGGTCAATGCGCGGCAAGGGAAATGGATCCTTGGGACAAGCTTTATTAACATCAGTGAAGTCAATACAAAGCCTCCACTTCCTGTTCGCCTTGCGCACGACTACTGGATTGGCTAACCACGTTGGATGGAGTACTCCTCAGACCAGGCCTGCTGCTTCCAATTTCTTGATCTCTTCAGCAATGAATTCTTGTCGCTCCACTGCTTGCTTCCTAACTCTCTGCTTGACGGGCCGCGCGTGAGGGCAGATGGCAAGGTGGTGCTCAATTACTTTCCTGGGAACACCGGGGATGTCAGATGGTTGCCATGCAAACACATCGACATTCGCCCGCAGGAAAGCAATGAGCGCGCTTTCCTATTTAGGGTCAAGCGTGGCACTGATGGTGAAGGTACCACCAGTGCGGTCCTTCTTGGCGGCCACTTTCTTGATCTCTGGTGAAGCTGTCTTTGCCTTCTTGCACTTGCCGGTGCAGCTCGATGGTGCGTCCTCGACGGTAGCGCAGCACTCCGAAGAGGTGCGCTTGCCGGAGTGGGCATCAGAGCTACTCTTGCCGGACTTGGTCTTCTTCTTCTCCCCGGGAGCTTCAGCGGCAAGTGGTTTGCGTTCTGCTGCGGCTGCTGCTTCCCGGTAGATCTTGTCGGTACAGATAAGTGCATCTTTCTTGTCGCCGTGGACAGAAATGACACTTATCGGACCGGGCATCTTGAGCACGTTGTAAGCGTAATGAGAGGCTGCCATGAACTTGGCAAGCGCTGGACGGCCAAGTATCCCATTGTAGGGCAATGGGAAATCAGCAACGTCAAATGTGACTCTCTCTGTCCTGAAGTTCAGCTCGCTGCCAAACGTTACTGGCAGTGTGATCTTCCCCTTCGGCTTGCTCCTTCCCGGGTTGATTCCTTGAAAAGTGCCGGTCTCTTCGAGCTCGCTGTCGGGGATCTGGAGCTTCTTGAGTACCGCTGAGGAGATCAGATTCAGGCCGGCCCCGCCGTCAACCAGCATCTTTGTGACCTTGAGGTTGCGGATAGTTGGTGAAACCAACATCGGCAAGCACCCGACCGCAGTTATGCGATCAGGGTGATCCTCGACATCAAAGATGATGGGCGTGCTGGACCACTTCAGGGGCTTGCGCGACTCAACGGACGGTTCTGCTGCATTTACTTCACGCACCCACTGTTTGAGTTGGCGGTGCAAGTATGCAGAGAAGCACCACCGTCGACGCACAAAACCTCCGTTGCCTTCTGAAACTCCTGCTCGTCGGCCTCATCCTCATCCATCTCTTCATCGTCATCTTCGTCTTCATCCTTGTCGTGGCCGCAGGGAGGCCTGTCTCCTTGCCGCTGCTTGGCCTTGCCGCGGCGTCCTCCCCGGCCGGGACGCTTCTTGCCGGATCCTCCGCCACCTTCCTGGGCCTTCTCCTTGTCGCGGCGCTCGTATTCAGCTTTCTGCAGTTCTACGAGCTGCTCAACCTTCTTGCAGGCCTGGAGGTCATGACCCTTGGTGCGGTGGATCTTGCAGTATTGCTTGCCGGAGCCGTCCTGCTTGTCGGCGGCCACCACAGCCTCGCCGGAGTCACCAGCTTTGGCCTTCTCGGCGCCACCTCCGTTGCCGGACTGCTCGACAACTAGCACATCCTTGGCTTTTCTCTTTCTGTTATTCCGCCTCCGGTTCTTCTTTGCCGGGGCGGCATCCTCACTGTCAGATCCTTCTGCTCCTGCGTTTTCTCCGGGGAGCTTCCTTCCCTCCTCAGCACGTGCACATTTGTCGGCCAGAGCATATAGCTCGCTGACATCTCTGATCTTGCACATCGCCATCTCCTCCCTCATCCTGCGATTACGCACGTTCTGATGGAACGCGCTGATAACCGCGGCAGGGTGGACGTCTGGGATGTTGCGCTGCACTTGGCTGAATCTTTGAATGTACTTGCGCAGGGGTTCTCCTTCCTTCTGGGCGAGCAGATGAAGATCGCTCTCCTGGCCATGGGGTTTGTGGCCGCCTGTGAAGGCGCCGACGAACTGATGACACAGGTCCGCCCACGAAGAGATGGAGTTGTCTGGCAAGTGCATGATCCAAGATCTGACGTTGGGCTTGAGCACCAGCGGGAAGTAGTTGGCGAGGATCTTCTCGTCGCGCCCCCCGGCAGTCTGCACCGCGATGGTGTAGACGCTGAGGAACTCTGACGGATGTATCCTGCCATCGTACTTCTCAGGCACGTCTGGCTTGAAGTTCTTGGTACTGGGCCACTGGACCTGCCGCAGCTCACGGGTGAACGCAGGGCAACCCACCGCATACGGCAAGTCGCCTGGTTCCCCTGGCGCATGCATATCAATAGTGGGCCCAGCGCGCTGGTCTGACTGACGCCGCGCTTCTCTTCGACGCTCGATGCGAGTACGAGCGTCTTCTTGTCGTCGTTCTTGGAGAACTTGGCGTTGATCGCGACGAGCTCGCGGGTCTGACGATGCGGTGGAGTCGGTGTCGAGGTTAGCCCGGCGAGTTGGCGATCTTGGCCTTCGGGGCAGGGAGTGCATGGTGGTGGCACCCCCAGCGGTCTTGTCGGCGTCGGCTTGCGCCTGGGCATCTTGCCGGGGCTTCGATGTGCTCGGTTGCCGGGGCTTGTCGCCGTTGGCGAAGCCGATGAGGCTCTGAATGGTGGCCCTCCAGTCGTCGATCTTGTCTGGCGCTGGAGGGTAGTCTAGAAGCAGCTGGGCTCGGGCCAGCGCTTCCTCTAGAGTCTTGGGCGGTGGTGGCGAACGATGCGAGGAGCGAGATATGCTCAGACTTCTAACAGTGTTAGAAGGAGCAACATCTCGTCCAGGCGACCGTCCCGCGCTCGTGCCAACATGTTGACGCATATGTTGGCCTTGAGCGTCCCGCGATCCACCAGTTCGGCCTTGCTCTAACGCGAGTACGGTGCTAGGAGCACCGTGGCGTTGTCGATCCTGCACCTCCTGGGAGGGGTGCGGTGTATGTACAGACGCCGAAGCTTGCGGGGCCTTGTCCTTGGACCTGGTCACGATATGAGTCCCCCCGTCGGCGCCCGCTCCTCCGCCGGCGTCCACCCCACCGCCCGTTTGCTCCGGTGACGGTAGGATCGACATGGACGGAGCGGCCACCTCCGAAGTCTTCTTCTTCGGTGGCATGTCGATGAAGACGTTGATGTAGCGCGCACGAACGTCGGATCAGGTTCGCACAACCTCGACGCCCCCTACCTGGCGCGCCAAAGATGTCGTGGGAAACGAACACCTATGGGGCAGGGCCCCTTTCGGTCCGGCAAGGGAGCGGAGAGCGCACGAAGAGCAGATCGAGGCGAAGCACGCGAGGGATTTTACCCAGCTTCGGATCTCTTCGGAGAGATAAAACTCCTACTGCTGCTTTGTGTTTGTATTCTGTCCTTGCTCAAGAGCGTAGGTGTGTTGTAGTTTCGAATGAGTCGAACCCCTTCTACGTGTGCATGGGCCTCCTTTTTATAGGCTAAAGGGGACACCGACAGGTGGCAACGCAGAGAGAGGGGTAAAAAAAGTAAAAAGAGGGGTTGGTACAACCGCTACCTACAGTCCCCCCTACCTAACTCTGACGGCAGGGGACAAGGGCATTTAATGCCCGTCCGGTCGCCCAAACAGTGCAAGAAACGACCGTTAGGGGCGCCACCAATTGCCACGATGGCCTTCTCGTCATCTCCTCTTGCCACCTCGCACTGCTTGGCTGCACAGCTACTCGCCACGTGCACCAGGAACGATCCTGTGGCGACACGTCGTCGGACGCGCTGGAGCGTGGGCGCAGAGTGGTGGCTTCGCCGCGGCAAGCGCCTTGCCGTGGTCGCTGTCTTGTCGCACCCGCAAGCTTGCCGCTCGCCGGGTCTTGCCGGGACGCGCGGTGTGTCGCGGCAAGCCTCTTGAAATGTCTTGGTTGGCCTTCCCGGCAAGCTCCTCTTGCCGGGGTCTTGTCCTTCCCGGCAAGCTCCTCTTGCCGGGGCTCTGTCTTCTCAGTTAAACACTTTGTTCTTGAATGGCAGTAATAGGAATAGTGAAGGATCTTGGCGGACGCCCGGCAAGCCTTGCCGCGGGACGCTGCGACTGCCCGTGCACAAGTTCGGGATACTAAGGTACCCCTACTTTAGTACACCGACATTGGGACTAACCCATTAACCCAGTGCCTGGTGCCAGTTCCTGTTTTTGCTTGTTTTTTAGCTTTTCAGAAAATCAGTACCAAATGAAGTCCAAACACGACGAAACTTTACGATGATTTCTTTCTAGACCAAAAGGGACCCTAGAAGGTTGGAGAGGAGGCCAGGAGAGGTATGGGAGAGCCACAAGCTCACAGGGCGTGCCCAGGGGGTAGGCGCGCCCCCCAAGCTTGTGGGCCTCCCGTAGCACCCCTTGACCTAATTCCACCTCTATAAATTCAGAAATATTCCCAAACCAACAAGGAGCCACCCGAAACACTTATTCTGCTGCCATGAGCTTTTGTTCTTTCGTGATCCCATCTAGAGGCCTTTTCTGGTACTCTGCCGGAGGGGCCATCAATCATGGAGGGCTTCTACATCATCCTTGTTGCCTTCTGATGACACGTGAGTAGTTCACCATAAACCTACGGGTCCATAGCTCATAGCTAGATGGCCTCTTCTCTCTCTTTAATCTTCAATACAATGTTCTCCTTGATCCTCTTGGAGTTCTATCTGATGTAATCTTCTTCTGCGGTGTGTTTGTTGGGATCTGATGAATAGTGGGTTTATGATCTGAATATTCATGAGAAGAAATTGAGTCGTTTCCGAACTTAATTATGCATGATTGTTATAGCTTTGTATTTATCTTCGATCTATCTATTTGGTTTGGCCAACTAGATTTATTTTCTTCAGTGGGAGAGGTGCCTTGTAATGGGTTCAGTCTTGCGGTGCTCTATATCCCAGTGACAGAAGGGTACAAAACACGTATGTGAATTGTTGCCATTAAGGGTAAAATTATGGGGTTTATTCATATTTATTGGGTTTACTTTTCCTACATCATGTCATCTTATTTAAGGCGTCACGAGTCGGCCTACTTGTCTCAGACATGATGCTTATATACATGATCATGGCCTTGAATATCGTCATAACTATGCGCTTTTCTATTAGTTGCCCAACAATAATTTGTTCACCTATCGTATGCTATGTGTTCAAGAGAGAAACCTATGGTGAAAACTATGGCCCCCGTGTCTACTTTAATCATATTATAAAATACCAGATTCCTTTGCTGCAATTTTATTTCTTTTATTTTGTTTTGCAATTTATCTATCTACCACTACAAGATTTGATCCTTGCAAGTAACGAGTTCAAGGGGATTAACAACCCTCTTGCCCGTGTTGGGTGAAAGTATTTGCTTTTGTGTGTGCAGGTGTTGTTCACGAGGCTTTGCGTGTGAAACATCTCCAATTCATCTATAATTTTTTATTGTTCCATTCTTAGTATCAATCTTGGATGTTTTATATGTCATTATATGCAATTATATATCTTTTCTTGGGACTAACCTATTAACATAGTGCCCAGTGCTAGTTGCTATTTTTTGCATCTTTTTGGCTTTTCAAGAAATCAATATAAAAAAGAGTCCTAACGGAGAAAAAACTTCGAATTAATTTTTTTTTGGACCAGAAGAGACCCTAGAAGGTTCTGGAGAAGGCCAGAACAGCCACGAGAGAGCGACAAGCCCTAGGGGCGCGCCCCTAGGCTTATTGGCCCTTGTGGCACCTCCAACCCTAATTCCACCCCTATAAATACTCAGATATTCCCTTGACATCATGGAGCAACCCGAAATACTTTTTCCGCCGCCGCAAGTTCCAGAACCACGAGATCCCATCTGGAGGTCTTCTCCAGTACTCCGTCGGAGGGGTAATCAATCACGGAGGGGCTCTACATCAACCTTGTTGCCCTTCTGATGATGTGTGAGTAGTCTACCACAGACCCACGGGTCCATAGTTTGTAGCTAGATGGCTTCTTCTCTCTCTTGATCTTCAATACAATGTTCTCCTTGATGTTCTTGGAGATCTATTAGATGTAATGACTTTTTGAGGTGTGTTTGTTAGGATCCGATGAATTGTGAGTTTATGATCAGATCTATCCATGAATATTATTTGAGTTTTCTCTGAACTCTTTTATGCATGATTACTATAGCTTTGTATATCTCTCTGATCTATTGATTTTTTTTGGACAACTAGATTGATTTATCTTGCAATGGGAGAGGTGCTTTGTAATGGGTGCGATCTTGCGGTGCTCAATCCCAGTGACAGAAGGGAACATGACACGTATTGTATCGTTGCTATTAAGGGTAAAAAGATGGGCGTTATTCATATGTGAGTTTACTTTGGCTACATCATGTCATCTTGCCTAAGGCATTACTCTGTTCTTTATGAACTTAATACTCTAGATGCATCCTAGATAATGGTCGATGTGTGGAGTAATAGTAGTAGATGCAGGATTGTTTCGGTCTACTTGTCTCGGACGTGATGCCTATATATGATCATTGCCTTGGATATCTTCATAATTATTTGCTTTTCTATCAATTGCCCAACAGTAATTTGTTTACCCACCGTATGCTATTTCCAAGAGAGAAGCCTCTAGTGAAAACTATGGTCCCAGGGTCTACTTTCATCATATATTAAAATCAAAAATACCGTGCTGCGTTTTTACTTTATTTATTTTATTTTGTATTTTTGTTTGATCTCTATCTATCACCATAAAATTTAATCTTGCTCGTAACCGTCGAGGGATTGACAACCCCTTGTTCGCGTTGGGTTGCAAGGATTTGTTGTTTGTGTGTAGGTACTGCTAACGAGGTGTTGCTTGGTTCTCCTACTGGATTGATAACCTTGCTTCTTAACTGAGGGAAATACTTATCTCTACTGTACTACATCATCCTCTCCTCTTCGAGGAAATCCCAACGCAGTTCACAAGTAACAGAGTGATTCTCCTATTGGTTCCATAAACCTTGTATCTCACTGAGGGAAATACTTATCTCTACTATACTGCATCTCCCATCCTCTTCGGGGGAAATCCCAACGTAACTCACAAGTAGCAGGAAGAATTTCTAGCGCCGTTGTCAGGGAGAAATCATCAAAACCTATCAAGTACCTTTGCACAAACTATCATCTACTTGGTCTACTTTTCATTTGCCTTTTTATTTACCTTTGCCTATCATGTTCATCTCCCCCAGTTCTCATAAAAAACAAAAAGACCAAAAAACTTTTTTTTGCTTGCTTGCTTTTATTTCCTTCATGTCATGACTCAAGAACAGGAAGTAAAAGCAAAAAATTAAAGATAATTATGGATCCTCATCCACTCACTAATTTTTTTCAAAAAAATCCAATTATGATAACCAATTGTTAGCAAGTTGAGTGCACTTGATTATCTTTCTGAAGTTTTGCTTGAGGGTCATGAATCTGAAAATTGTAATGAAGTATGAAAAGAATAAATTTATAAAGTGATTCATGATAGCTCCATGAATGAAAAGCATGATTGCAATGATGTTATTATAAATTTTGTTAATTTCAATTATGCTAATGATATGCAAAACTACAAGCATGGGATGATGATTTCGTTATGTCTACTACCCATTGTAATGATCATGATTGAGGTGATGCTTCTTATAATCTTAAAAATTTATTTAAGCCTCGTGATGAATCTATTATTGATAATGATACTTGCAATACTATTAAAAGTGGGTTTGGAAGAGTGTCAACTTTAGGTAAAAATAATGCCACATATTCGGAGAGTGTTCAATCTTATGAAATTTTTGATAAAACTAGGTTTGGAGAGGTCATGACTTTAGTTGATGTTAATCCCACTATTTTGAAAGAGTATGAACTTTGTATGCATGTGGTTCATGTAGAGAATATGTTATGTGATAGCTACATTTTTGAATTTTAATATGACCCTACATGTAATTATTATGAGAGAGGCAAATGCGGTTATAGGAATTTTCATGCTACTAAATTACGACCTGTTATGTTGAGGTTGCCAATGTTTTATTCTTCTTCCTTGCATATGCTAGATATTTCCTGTCTTGATAATTTGTTTGATTATGAAATTCCAATGCATAGGAAGTATGTTAGACTTAAATGTGTTTTTCACATGCTACATTATGCTCTCTTCGTGTTTCAATTACTATTTTTCATGTGAGCATAATTGAAATCTCAAGCCTATCTTAATGGCAAGAAAGGGCTTGTTGGAAGACAACCCAATAATATTTAATTTTATGTTTTGGTGTGTTGACACAATTATCGGTACTGTTATGATTGTGTTTTTATGTTTTAGTTAGTGTTTGTGCCAAGTAAAGCCTTCCGGATGATTTGGATGATAGTTGATTTGATTATGTGGAAAAACAGAAACTTCTGCACTCACTCCAGGAATTTTTAAAAATCATTGGAATGTGCTTTTGATCTGAGTTTTTATACATGATTGATATACAAATTTCCCATGTTTTCCTAATTTTTGCAGCATTCTTAGGGTTCCATAAGTATGGTTTTTATTCAAATCATTAAAGACTGTTTTGTTATATACAGATTCTGTTCTCGTTGCACAGTTTGCTTGTTTTAATGATGCTATGGATTATATCGGGGGGTGTAAGTCATGGAGAAGTTAGAATAAAGTAGGTATTATGCAATAATAAAATATGAATGGGTTCATAACAATACCTAAAGTTTATGATTTTCTTGTTATAATAACAGATCTCACGAAGTTTGTGTTGAGTTTTATGTGCTGCAGTTTTCAAGTACTGGGTGAGACCACGATGGATGAAGAAATAAGGAGTGGAAAAACCCTAAGCTTGGGGATGTCCAAGGAACCCCAAGGTAATATTCAAGGAAGACCCAAGCGTCTAAGCTTTGGGATGCCCCGGAAGGCATCCCCTCTTTCGTCTACAAACCATCAGTATATTACTTGGAGCTATAATTTTATTCATCACATGATATGAGTTTTGCTTGGAGCATCTTGTGCCATAGTAGTTTTTTATTTGTTTGATTTTTAGTTTGCCACAATCATTTTTGTTGGGGACACACCTTTGGAGAGGGACACACATTTATTCGTAATTTGTTAGAATACTCTATGTGCTTCACTTATATATTTTGAGCTAGGCAGTTGGTCCAGTTCTTCACTTATATTTTTTAGAGCATGACGGTGGTTATTTTTGTAAAAATAGTTGCACGTTCATGCTAAACTTAAATATTCTTGAGAGTCTAATAAATAGTAATGGCAATCTGTATGGGTTATAAGACTAGTCCATAAAGGATAGGTATTCAACAGGGATATAATAAAACTTTCATGTAGATCACTGAATATGATATGTTTGATTGCATGCAATAGTTTTGCGATATTAAGATGGTGATATGTGGGGGTACTAGTGAATTATTGTGGTTTAGTAAGTATATTGGTGTTAAGGTTTGTGATTCCTGAAGCATGCACGTATAATCTCTAGTTATGCTATGAAGTTGGAGCATGCTTTATTATTGAGTGTCTACCTTATGAGTGGCGGTCGAGGACGAGCAATGGTCTTTTCCTACCAGTGTATCCCCCTAGGGGCATGCGAGTGGTACTTTGCTTCGAGGGCTAATAAATTTTCACAATAACTATGTGAGTTCTTTATGACTAATGCGAGTCCATGGATTATATGCGCTCTTACCTTTCCGCAATTTGCAAGCCTCTAATTGGGTACCATGCATTCCCTTTCTCACCTTGAGAGTCGGTGCAAACTTCGCCGGTGCATCCAATCCCCGTGATATGATACGCTCTATCACACAGAAGCCTCCTTATATCCTCCTCAAAACAGCCACCAAACCTACCTATTGTGTCGTTTCCATAGCCATTCTGATATATATTGCGATGCAACTTCCACCGTTCCGTTTTTATGACATACATATTCATTGTCATATTACTTTGCATGATCATATAGCTGATATAGTATTTGTGGCTCAGCCACCATTCATCATTTTTTATACATGTTACGCTAGATCATTGCACATCCTGGTACATTGCCAGAGGCATTCATATAGAGTCATATTGTTCTAGTTATCGAGTTGTAAGTAAATAGAAGTGTGATGATCATCATTATTAGAGCGTTGTTCCAATGAGGAAACAATGATGGAGACTATGATTCCCCCACAAGTCGGGATGAGGAACCGGACAAAAAAAAGAGGCCAAAAAGATCCCAACAAAAAAATGAGAGAAAAAGAGAGAAGGGGCAATGCTAATATCCTTTTCCCCACTTGCACTTCAAATTAGCACCATGTTTTTCATAGAGAGAGTCTCATGAGTTGTCACTTTTATATACTAGTGGGAATTTAATGTTGTAGAATTTGGCTTGTATATTCCGATGATGGGCTTCCTCAATGCCCGAGGTCTTCATGAGCAAGCAAGTTGGATGCAGACCCACTCAGTTTTCGTTTAGCTTTCATACACTTATAGCTCTTAGTGCATCCATTGCATGGCGATCCCAACTCCCCGCATTGGTATCAATTGATGGGCATCTCCATAGCCCGTTAATTAGCCGCGTCAATGCGAGACTATCTTCCTTTTTGACTTCCCCTTGTTGATCTCTATCACCGCATTCTATTCCATCCATAGTGCTATATCCATGGCTCGCGCTCATGTATTGCGTCGGGTTCAAAAGGTTGAAGCGCGTTAAAAGTATGATCCAATTGCTTGGCTTGTCATCGGGGTAGTTCATGATTAATATTTTGTGTTAGGAAGACTAAGCATGATAGCCTATATGATTTTGAAGGGATAGCGTTATTTAGCATTTTTATTTTGAAAGGCATGATTGTTTGTTGGTATGCCTGAGTATTGATGTCTTTATATCAAATTATAGATTATTGCCTAGAATCCTTTATTCTTAATATTCATACCATAACAGAGATTACATGGCACATGTTAGGTAGCACTCCACATCAAAAAAAATCTGTTTTTATCATTTACCTACTCGAGGATGAGCAGGAATTAAGCTTGGGGATGTTAATACGCCTCCAACTTTTTTTTAATTATTCCATGCTATTATATTATCAATCTTGGATGTTTTATATGCATTTATATGCTATTTTATACCAATTTTTTGGTAACTATGAATATCATTTGAATCTCCTCTGAATTCTTATATGCATGATTTGGTATCTTTGTATTTCTCTTCGAATCATCGGTTTGGTTTGGCCAACTAGATTGGTTTTTCTTGCAATGGAGAGGTGCTTAGCTTTGGGTTCAATCTTGCGGTGTCCTCACCCAGTGACAAAGTAGGGGTAGCGAGGCATGTATTGTATTGTTGCCATCGAGGATAAAAAGATGGGGTTTTCATCATATTGCTTGAGTTAATTCCTCTACATCATGTCATCTTACTTAATGTGTTACTCTATTCTTTATGAACTTAATACTCTAGATGCAGGCAAGAGTCGGTCGATGTGTGGAGTAATAATAGTAGATGCAGGCAGGAGTTGGTCTACTTGACACGGACATGATGCCTATATTGCATAATCATTAGCTTGGATATCGTCATAACTTTGTGCTTTTTTCTATCAATTGCTCGACAGTAATTTGTTCACCCACTGTATTATTTGCCTTCATGAGAGAAGCCTCTACTGAAACCTATGGCCCTAGGGTCTCTTTTCCATCATATTAGTTTCTGATCTTCTATTTTCCATCATATTAGTTTCCGGTCTACTATTTTGCTATCTTTTATTTTCAGATCTATAAACCAAAAAACCCAAAAAAATATTTCATCTTTTGTGTATCTATCTCTATCAGATCTCACTTTTGCAAGTAACCGTGAAGGGATTGACAACCCCTTTATTGCATTGGGTGCAAGTTGTTTGATTGTTTGTGCAGGTATTGATAATTTGTGCGTTCTTCTCCTACTGGATTGATACCTTGGTTCTCAAACTGAGGTAAATACTTATCTCTACTTTGCTGCATCATCCTTTCCTCTTCAAGGGAAAAACCAACGCAAGCTCAAGAAGTAGCAGGAAGAATTTCTGGCGCCATTGCCAGGGAGATCTACGCCAAGTCAAGACATACCAAGTACCCATCATAAAACTCTCATCTCTTGCATTACACTATTCACCATTCGCCTCTCATTTTCTTCTCCCCCACTTCTACAACGTTTTTCGAAAAGATTCGCCCTTCTTCCGTTCGTCTTTTCGTTTGCTTTTTGCTCGTTCTTATGTTAGCTTGCTTTGATGGCTCAACCCAAGAACTTTGATCCTTACTATAAGAAGCTGGAGGAAATTGAAAATAATACTATGAGCTTCATGTCCTTACAATTTGAGCATAATAGTTTCTTTAGGAACGAGCTCAAGGAGCAGAAAATTTTTATGGAATATATGAATAAAGAGCTCGATGATATGTCTAAAGAATTTTACGGTCTTAAATCTCAATTTGCTCACCTTGAAAATGTAGTTGGCCAAATTTCTGATCCAAATAATATCCATAGCTAGTAGCTAGATGGCTTCTTATCTCTCTTTGATCTTCAATACAATGTTCTCCTCGATCCTCTTGGAGTTCTTTCCGATGTAATCTTCTTTTGCAGTGTGTTTGTCGGGATCTGATAAATAGTGAGTTTATGATCTGAATATTCATGAGAAGTAATTGAGTCTTTTCTTAACTTTATTATGCATGATTGTTATAGCTTTGTATTTCTATCCGTTTGGTTTGGCCAACTAGACTGATTTATCTTTAGTGGGAGAGGTGCTTTGTAATGTGTTCAATCTTGTGGTGCTCTATATCCCAGTGACAGAGGGGGATAAGATACGTATTTGTATTGTTGACATTATGGGTAAAACGATGGGGTTTATTCATATTGATTGGATTTACCTTTTCTACATCATGTCATCTTGCTTAAGGCATTACTACATTTTTATGAACTTAATACCATAGATGCATGCTGGATACTAGTCGATTGGTGGAGTAATAGTAGTAGATGTAGGTAGGAGTAGGTCTACTTGTCTCGGACGTGATGCCTATATACATGATCATTGCCTTGAATATCGTCATAACTATGCGCTTTTCTATCAATTGTCCAACAGTAATTTGTTCACCCACCATATGCTATGTGCTCGAGAGAGAATCCTCTAGTGAAAACTATGGCCCCCGAGTCTAATTTAATCATATTATAAAATCCAAAATTCCTTTGCTGCATTTTTATTTCTTTTATTTTGTTTTGCAATTTATCTATCTACCACTAAAAGATTTGATCCTTCACGAGTTCAAGGGGATTGACAACCCTCGTGCCCGCGTTGGGTGCAATTATTTGCTTTTGTGTGTGCAGATGCTATTCACCAGGCTTTGCGTGATTCTCCTACTCGTTCGATAAACCGCCGTTCTCACAGAGGGAAATACTTATCTCTACTGTACTGCATCTCCCCTCCTCTTCGGGGAAAATCCCAACGCAGCTCACAGGTAGCAGTTGTTCAGGTGGATCAGATGCCTCGGTTGCGACCCCATACGACCGCCATATGAGAGGGCGTGATTGTATGGAAGGTTGTCTTTTGCTCTGTTTCCTCTAGTGTGCCTCCCACTTGATCTCTTCTATCTCCACTTCACTCATTTCCATGTATTGGCTTGATTACGTCCATAAATAGCCCATTTCTCATGGAAACAAAATAAATATCAAATATTTGGAACATTCATTAGTCATTAGTAGAAATATCAGGAAGATTATCTCAGTTTTAATGAAATACTTTGGTTTAAACTCATGTTAGAGGATTGTAAAAATAACACTTATCACCTTCGTGTACTTGCACCAATTACCCCCACTGATCCCATTAGTGCAGTCACGCGTTCTTGGGACCTTTCCCCGGCGAGATCGAAGAGAACCATGCGGAGAGAAATCTCTAGAAGAGGGCGTGGCACTACTGCGAATGGGTCAAGGACAAAGTGTGTCGTATAGCTGAATTAACCATAGGTGCCACACTCCTTCCTTCCACGATCGACTAGTTCGACCGCATCTCAACGGTCGCCTCCGCAGAGATGGAAGTTGTGCTCATGCCAGCATTAAAAAAGTGATTGTGTCCCTCATCCAAGATGCACATGCGTTCATTGATCACGTGGCCCTAGAAGTTGTAGCAGCCAAAGCCTCCCTTTCCTACGAGGTCTCTTTCAAGAGGAGGAAGAGCTCGTAGTTCAATTAGTAAAGAATCATAGTTTTAAGGTTGTCTGAATTCTAGTTCTAATCCTTCTTGAAATCCATCTGGTCACTCCATTAGTCAATCCAAGTTGAAATCCTAGTTCAAAAACTTTCCTTGTTGAGGTGGGGGAATGACGAAGATGTCTTTGAGCTAGTGATAAATGTGTCACACATGGGAAGAATTTGTAGAGGCGCATTTTATGGCCTCGATAGGCTTGTGATCAATCCATAGATACCAATGAAAAATAAATAGACACTCAAAAAAGGTACATGCTCAAACATCATTAATTAACTCCTTATCAATCTGTTTTCTAGATTTTTTATCGGATTTTTTGGCGGCATGGCCAAGCGGTAAGGCAGGGGACTACAAATCCTTCATCCCCAGTTCAAATCCGCGCTTAATTCGGAAGAGGAAAACGACATCAGATAAAGTGAGAAATAAACCAATTTGGGATCCTCATTTTGGTCAACCCGCCATGGAAGCCTTTACTCGAGGAGGTGTTGTGTCCAGTGAATATTTCTTGTTATGGAGATAAATCCAAATTCCAGTGGTAGATGAATAATTGCAAATTTGTGTGTGTATGAGAATAGAATAACTTCAAAATAACTGACATAATTTTGTATGTTTTTACCCTCAGGGGGAAAGTAAAGGCCCTTCTCCCTTTGGAAGGTTGTGGACGAGGAGGGATTCGAACCCCCGACACCGTGGTTCATAGCCATGTGCTCTAATCCTGTGAGCTACAGGCCCAGCTATCTCCAATCCAACTAATCATTACATGATTTCCAATAAAGTAAAGATCATCAATTAAAGGTATAAATAAAGTAATATACTGGAATAATAAAAGATGAATCCCCAGAGAGGGAACTCTGGGAAGATATAATAAATTAAGATGCTCCTAATGGAATACATAATAAAGCCACTTTGCCACCTACTGTTACTAACTCGCCGTCTCCCCACGTTAAGATAGTACTTGTTGTTGCACCATGAGCTGTTACGCCAGTTCGTAGTTACTGGAACTATGTCGTATGGGTTAGCAACGACCCCAATCAAATTATTTGGGCCTACTCGTTATCAGTGGGACCAAGGATACTTTTAGAAAGAAATATATTGAAGAGTTAGCAATGGTTTAGCCGAAAATCTTAATTTATTAGAAGCTTGGTCTAAAATTCCCAAAAATTGGCCTTTTATGATTATATTGGTAATAATCCGGCAAACGGGGGATTGTTCAGAGCAGACTCAGTGGACAAAGGGGATGGAATAGTTGTTGGATGTCAATTAAAAAGGACTAAAAATTAATTAAATTCAAATTTAAAAATTTAAAATGGGGTACCCATTGAGCAAAGATAAGTTGTAATTGTATGGCAGTATCCGAAAACATATCTTGGTGGACGGCCTAAAGCACTCATGGAACCTGCTACTAATTGTTCCTCCGCTTCTTGTAAATCAAAGGGTAATCTTTCACATTCTACCGAAGAAGAAATTAAAAACCCTGAAAACCTAGAGGTAAAAGCATTACCAAAGGCTCATTCATCGAAAATTAAAACCATACATACAGGAAAAGAAAAACGAATTTATTCACTAGACCCAGGAAATCGTAATTTTGGATTCCATTCCTAAAAGATATTTTATTGCGGCATGCTGTTTTATCTGTTGATTACTTTGAGGATTAGTCATGGTCTTCTAGACTCTACCAAGAGTCTGGACTAATTTGTATACTTTACACATTTAATAAACACATATAGATACTGACATAGCAAGCGATTAATCATAGAACTCATATTATATATAATATAGGTTCTTTATCTTTTTTAAATAAAATTAGAAATGATAATGATTATGAAATAAAAAAACTCATATCGTAATTTTTTAATTATTGTGCATCCACTCCAATCGAATATTGAATAATCAAAATTTTCAATCCAAATTCAAAGTTTTTGAGATCTTTTAAAAAGTGGATTAATCGGACGAGGACAAACAGAGAGTCCCATTTCTACAGTTCGCGTATGTCCGACAGATCTACCCATTGTGGATTGCAGATTTGAAATGGATATTAAAAGAAAACAATTGCTTAATTATAGTATTGATTTCGGAGTTTGTATATTTTGTGGCAATTGTGTTGAGTACTGTCCAACAAGGTGATCCATATGGACCGTGTTCCGCATACATTATGGAGACTTCCCACATGGCGACTCTGATAGAGTTGCTCTTACAAAAAAGAGAGGCGAGTGGTGCCATTAGCTAGCTATATCTACCAGCAACCTTTTTCTAATTGGTAGAAACCACATGTGTGATTCACGGTCTCCAAGTGGCCACGCCACATCCGACGGTTGTGCGTCGCAATAACCATGTGGAGGGGAAAAGGGCGAAAAGTGGGATAGGGGGAGGGGCAACTGATAAAGCGCATTCATTGATCGTGGCTCGGTGTATCTTCTTCAATCTCTCATTGACATTTTTATTTCGATTCTCCTTTTTTCCACTCTCATCCTTCCCTTCTTGAAATCTAGGGTAATGATGTTAGTGTAGCGAAAGCAAGGGGACAGTGGAACGAAGATGCTACAAGAGGGCCTTGGTGCTTCTAGAATCTAGACGGTAGGAAGATTCCGACAATGACCCCTACGCCCCCTTTGACCTCTACTTCTGATTCAAAGGAGGAAAGGGCAAAGGAAAGGGACCTCGCCAGTGATGCCTTTCTTTAGTTTATCATGTTCTTAGATTTAAATCCTAGTATGCCATGCCATGTGTTTAACTACCCTGTACTATCTTATGTTATAATTTGTCGTATGTTGACCCAGTGAATGTCAGATGTGCCCTATCGAATGATATATATTGCATGAGTTGGGGTAGGGTAAAATTGGGGGTGCCATATTAGGGGCAAACAAATATGTTGGTGCAGTTGAGTGTCCTGAGAGTTTTGAAGATTGTTGGACAGAAACAGTGAGGGACTAACCCACACACATAAATTAGGACCCCGGAGTTCATAGGAGTTTGCTATGAACTCAGAAGATTATTATGTGCTAAGCAGAGAAGGATGCTAAAGCAATCGAGAAGATTGCTATCAAAGAGATTGCCTGGCGGAAATGACTCCAAAAAATGCCGACACAAGGCAATTGCTATGGAACATGGTCTGAGAGTTTTGAGTGCGACAGAGAAGAATGAAGATGAAGAGAAGACATACTCCCTCCGGTCCATATTATTTGTCGCTCAAACAAACATATCTAGCACTGAAATACGTCTGGATACATCCATTTGAGTGACAAGTAATATGGATCAGAGGGAGTAGTATCTTCTGTTGTAGTTCATTTCTCTTATTTGAGTCATATAGGACCACCGTACTACTAAAAAGGGTCTAAGTATTTTAAAACTTAAGTTTCTCTCATGCTTAACCGAAACATATCCCAAGTAAGATGAGAGAAATCTCTTCGTGCGTTGATTCATTTGCTTCCCAGCCAAAGACGATAGTCTTCTGGGTTGCGAAAGAAATGGTCGAGTAGAGGAGTCAGATTTACCTACTCCCTCCGTCCATGAATAAGTGTATATGTTTGCCTTCAAAATTTGTACACAACCTCTTTTTAAAATGAGGTCCTTCCCGAAAAAATAATAATAAAGGGGGGTTATTTTCCTTAGACGTGTGCGGTTACCAAAGAAGTATACTCTCTCCGTTCCTAAATACTATAAATCTTTGTAGAGATTTCACTATAGACTACACACGAAGCAAAATGAGTGAATCTACACTTAAAATGCATCTATATACATTTGTATGTGGTGTGATATCTCTACAAAGACTTATATTTAGGAACGGAGGGAGTACAACGGATACTTGTGCAACATTTTCCTCGGAGTTCTGATCCACGGCATAACTGCGAACAATGCGGTGAGGTCTGCATCTCAAGGAATCAAACTGGCCAGACATTTAAACCTGACGCAATAAACTCGGCAGTTCATCACGCTGCTTCATAAAAACCCGCGCACGGGTAGACAGTCAGTTGGATTGCGTGCTACCTGCCCGTGTGACTGCGATATATACATACTGTACTCGGCAGTTCATCACGCTGCTTCATCAATATACATACTGTACTCATTTTTTTCCGGGTAATATACATACTCAATTACTCATTGTACACTACTTACCACGGAATAATAGAGTAGCCAATTGAGTGAGAGATGCCCTCGCCCTGCCTCCTGCCAGTGCAAACGCAACAATGCCTATCTCGGGTCATCAGATCATGTGGGCGCCATATGGTTGGACTTGGGAGACGGGGTTGGTGACGGGGACAGCTTGCCGCAACTGGTCGCTCTAGGATTAGGGTCCCGAAATACCAAACCTTGGATGCATTAGCAGGACGACCCCGTGATTGCAGCAGGTTTTTGTAGTGGTGTCAGAATTTATCTACTGTTATTACTGAACCACCAGCACGTTTCTTCTCACACACCACAAGTTTATCCCAAATTCTACGAACAATCACTGATAAGTGGGTCCAACCGTCGATCCAATTATGTTCGTGCAATCGTTTACATAGCAGAGTTCTGTCCAGGCAGGAGCCACACAATCGTGTACCTCGCCTGCAGTGGCCAGTTTCCTCTATCGGCCGGGAGCACGCGAACGACCGAACTTTCCCTCCCTCACGGGCACAGCGGCTGACAAGAACGAGAGGCACGCACAGCGTCATGTAGCGCTAGAATCTTTCCTAGCCGGTGAACTTTGCCCCGGAATCCCTGACAACACCAGCGGCTCGTGCCCACCCGGCCACCCACACGGTACGCTTGCCTCCCCCTTCGGACGCGCCATGCATGTGCCGCCACCGGCGCTGGAGCCCAGCGTCGTAGTACCTCCCTACGCCGCGCCCAAACAGTGCGTTCCACCGATGAAAATTGCGCGAGATCACGAGCTCTTCGTCGTCTTTATCCCCCGTGAAAGCTACGGCTACGAGCCTACGACGAGGTTGCTACTGCAACACGAGCGGCCATGTACATGCATGCGACAGTGATAGGACTAGGAGCAGGTCGGAATTTTAACGTCGTTGAATTGATCATCAATGGCACGGATGGTCCAAGGAGACAATAATAAACGCTAAGCTAGCTACTCGCCCCCGAATGGCGGATGGGGCAGGGCGGGAGTACAATGCGCGCGTGAGTCGTGTACCCGCCGCGGGCGAAACCTTCGTGACAACAATGGGGGAATAAATTCCGACCGGTTTCCACCGCACACGGCACCAGCGCAGTCACCCTGGCAAGTACGTACGCCGCCTCGCCCGCCTCTGTACATCCCCGGTCATCCTCGGTGCCGGAACGCCGGAGCCGTGCCGCGACGGGTTGGCGCGCCGGCCGCGCGGGATCACATGACGACGTCGGAGCGGTGGCCGCGCCCTCCGCGGCGGTGCCGGCGGTCGCCGCCGTACTTCATCCCGTCCGGGCCGAACAAGCGCGGGAGCGCGGCGGCGTCGCACTCTGACAGGGCGACCGGGTACCGGCGGCGGTCGTGGCAGTAGGAGTAGGACATGTGCCCACGCCTGAAAGCAGACATCGACGCCTGCTGCCCGGCGGACAAGGGGGCGGCGGCGGGCTCGTACCAGGGCGTGCCGCAGGCCGCCGCCGCGGCGTGGTCGATGGGGTTGACGGGGCAGCCCTGGAGGACGAGGTCGCCGAACTCGGCGACGAACGGCGCGTACTTGTAGTTGACCCTGTAGCGGCCGCCGAGGGTGGCCCAGGCGGAGCCGTCCCAGATGGTGGCGTAGAGGGACATGGGCTTGGAGGGGAACGCCGCGCCCATGGCCTCCGTCCTCACCACCTCCCTGATCGGGGTCTCATCCACGTAGAATCTGCAGCCAACACACAAATGTCAGTGCAGTTCACAAAAAGAGAGACCACAAATTATAAATTTGTTTTCTTCTCTATTTCTTTATGTGCAGAAACGTCATCGATTCTTTTGGTAAAAGAATCCAGGCAATGCGCATTGAAACAGGCGCAAAGATCTCGGAATGACCCAAGTTTGCCAAGGTCAGAAGGGTGGTGACACAAGCAGCGGGCAGAGCAAGAAAAACGCCAAAAAGGTCTGTGCCTGGCTCTCCCCACGAGCGCTCAGGAATCCAACTTCTAAATCCACACCAGGAATATCATCATAACATAAATTAATTATGGCGCGCTTCTTCCACCCCGAACCCGAAGTTGGCCAAGCAGATGGAAATGAGAGAAGCAGAGGAATGAACAGTGGAACGCAGATGGGGAAGAAGGAGATGGTGCCTCACATGATGCGGTGCTGGGTCCAGAGGATGGAGTAGTGGTGGAAGTCGTCCGTGGGGTCAAAGGGGAGGTCGTAGCGCTCCTCCCGGCCGGCGCCGGTGCTGCCGTTGCCGTACACGTTGGTCTGCACCCGCCACTCGCGCCCGAGCACGTTGCCCAGGAACTCGAAGTCCAGCTCGTCGTGGGTCTTCTCGTACGCGTCGGCGTTCGACAGCTGCATGCGAAAACACGAACAAGCATCTTCTTTAGCTTCGCATTAGCATGTTTTTGAATTGATTTGGTGGTAAGATGCACAGCAGGGAGAGTAGCGAGGAAACACTGAACGTACGTAGAATGCAACGACGACGCCGGCGGCATAGTCGGCAGGGAGCTTCACTGCGGCGCTGAAGAAGCCGTGGAGGAACAGGTCCTGGGAGGCGAACCCGGAGCCTGCACAAGGAAGAGGAAGACGAAGACACGTTCTTGTGAACAAGACCCTGAAGTTGGCGAAATCACAAAACCTCCCTCCTTCTGCCTTAGGAGACTGGAGAGGAGGGACCCGTTCGTGAAGCAAAGAAGTGCAATGCGCACCCGCATATTACGTCGAAATCGCATAAACGCGGCCGCTAAAGCCGGGCAGCACTCACCGGTGGACTCGTCGAGGGCGAGGTGGACGCGCTTGCCCTCGCGGCGGAGGGCGAGGTTGCCGCTGCCGAAGAGTTGGGTGTAGCCCTCGTCGAATGCCATGGACCGCACGACGCCGTGGAGCGGCGCCGGCTGCCGGGCCTCTCCGCCGCGGCCAAGCAGGACGACCGCGGCGACGAGGACGAGGAGGAGGTGGGCGAGCCGCGGCGACGGAGGAGGACACGGTGAGCTGGACGCCATCTCCAAACCGGCTCCCTCCACACCTCGCTCTCCAGTCTCCACTCTGAGCTCGGCTCTGCCTCTCTCTGCGCAACGCGGCCGTGATAGGTGCGATTTTATTGTGATGGCTCCGTCCAGTCTCTCTCTCTCTCCCCTGCTGTGTGAGCGCCTTTTTCTCGGGACGTGAGCTGCTATAGTTTTGTTCGGCGATTTGAATTAGTCCTCGTGTTCGGGCCCAGCGTCCGGTGTCTTGGATTCCTGGCAGGGCGGGCCCCTACTACGCGCACACCAACGTTGCAAAATTGCATGTCTTCTTTTTTTAATTATAATAATTAATAAAAAGAAATGAAAATCCTGCTGATAGTAGGAGTATACCTAGGGCATTTTGGAGGACGATCGATGGAGCGATGGAAGTCGTTTTTATTAAAAAAAATAGACTTCGCGTCTGGTTTCAAAAATTTCTGAGAAAAATCAAACACGTTAATATGGATGCTTTTTTTTCACATGCGTGCATATTCATTCATTTTTTTAATATAGCGAACAGTTCATATATTGTTACCCGCAAAAAAAACAGTGCATATATGTTCACCATTTTCAAAATCATGAATTTTCAGTAGTTCTCACCTTAATGTATGTCATCTCAAGATTTTGCTCGCCCGTAGTAATGTACACCCGCATGAACATGCGTGATTTTTCTTTCAATCATACAACTTCAATATATAAATTTCGAATTTTTCAACAAAACAACTTCATGGAGCCTGTACTGGTAGCATTTCGGAGTGCAACTTTTTTCACGTACTAGTACTACTGAGACACTCCGATAGGGATCACTCGTTCCAGGTCTTTCGACGTGTTTACTTTTTTGCGGGGACAGGTCTGTCGACGTTTCACATCGCGGTGAATTCTTTTCCGAGCCTACCGTACAACCACTACTCTCTCACCTGCGACGAGTAACTGCGGCAGTATACTGCTACCGAACAGTGAAAAGATAGACTTGGGCCCATATGTCAGTCAGGAGCAGCGGCTCACAGGTTAATTTCTCAACCCAAAGCCGAGGGTTTAAACGACGTGTAGCATCATTATCGTGTCCCCCTGCTCTCTCTCTCTCTCTCTCTCTGCGCCCGTTCTTTGCCTCTGGGAAAGGCAGCGCCTTTTTCTTAATTGCGGACGCAGACGGGACACGGCCTGGGGTTGGCTGCTTGCTCCTGGACGTACGCCGTGCCATGCCAGGCCACTTGCGATCGCGGGGTCCGTGGTAGTAGTGGTGGCTTGACAATGCTGAGCAGTACTACTACTGGAGTAGGAGTACTTGCGAACGGAGCCGCGCGGTAAAAATTTCCCAGCTTTTGGTAGGAAGCTACCGCTACTCCGTGACCATGAGAGCACGGAAGAAGAGAGTGTTCCAGAGGTGTACATGTATTTGCCGCGGACCGAAATACGTACTGTACTCGGTGTGAGACCGGCTACTTCGCAGCATACAAGCTCCTCGGACGGCTCCCCTCCGCCGGCGACCTCTGTCGTCCGTAGTAGGGGGTCGCTGGATCCACGCGTGTGGATCGATTTTACTCCTTTGTAGTCTAGGTTTTTAGGTTGTTCATTGTCTTGGCTTCGGCGGTGACGATGACGGGGCTGAATAAAAATTCTTCGGATCCATCCCTGACGAGGCCATCAGTTCTATGGTTGAGGATGGATTTGGAAACCAGTCTGTTCAAGCAAGGATGGCGTGGCGGCGGCGGCATCCTCGTGATGGACCTGTGTTCTCGGGCTCCGCCGTCGCGACGGCGTTTGCTCCAGCGTCGGCGCGGAGCTTGGGAGTTAGTCCGGGAGCGGATGCAGATTGTGGTCTGCATCAACGACATCTGAAAGACGAAACATGTGCTGGGTTAGTGGTTCGTGGATGGCAGGTATGGTTTCCTCCTTCGGCGTCTTAGTTATGTTGGGGTGCCAGATCTGAAGTTCGATGGCGTGTCCGGGGTGTTGCCCCGATCTGATTCGTTCAATGGCAATGGCTTCACTTTTGGTGAGCCACCTTGAAGGTCCGCAAAGCTGCATACCAATGATGTAGCCGCGTCGAGTTCAGGTGAGGAGGTGATCCGTCATTCTTTTCTTCGATTGCTGCTGTGATGGTGTCGGAGGCAGGTGATGGGCGTTGGTGTCAAGCTCAGAGATGTTCTATTATCTTTTCAGTTTTGTCATGTGGATTTTTACGTGACTTGTACTTTATTCTTTATGATATGAATGAGACGCGTATTGCCATGCAGAAAAAAAAGAACCTGAACGGAGGATGGACGCTCCCTATAGGCCTCTGCTGCGAATGTGCAAAAGCTAACCTGGAATATGTTCGTAATTGTTTGAGAGGCCTCCTTTCTTCTTCTTCCTTTTTGCGTGAAAGAGGAAAACCGCGAGAAGCCCCCCTCTTCTGCTAACCTGGAATCTATCTATGTGGGATGCCTTTCCTCAGGTCATGCCAGGGACAAGCTGGTGTGGGCTTTGAAAGAACTGGAGACGATAGTGAGAAGCCCTCCCTCTTCTGTTATGGCCAGATCCTGGCTGAGGCGAGGGGACACGTTCTGAAGACACAAAACCAGCAGCGACATCCATTCATGTCTGGCGTGTTTTGGAGCAATGTAATGCAAGCTTGTATACCAGTTTGGGCCCTCGATGTGGATGTGACTTTACTCTATCTAGTTGTTTTAGATTTGCGCCGTCATAGCTTTGTGGCGTCGGTTAGTAGCTATGTCAGTATGTCTGCTGCTCATCGTGTGCGTTCAACTGTAAAACTAGTATGAAAATTTTGTTTCGTTTCTGAATGAAATGGAACGAGGGCGTTGCCCTGTTATTCTAAAAAAAGAGGGGCCTCCTTTCCAGCGGTTCACCTCCTAGTTTGTGTCCTAAGTGACCGGTTTCTAAGAGTAAATTTTAAAAGGGACATTTCAGATGGGCGATGGTGGGGGGGGGGGGGGGAGGGGGTTAAGTAAAAAACACCACATTTGAGTTTACTTTAGCACATAACGACCATCTTTGTCGGAAAAAAAATACATGCACGAATTTCCCGATTTGCCCGCTCTAACAACTAATATGACCAGTGGGACCTGCCTGTCGGGCTACTGTGGCATGAATATGTGTAACTACGATGAGGGGGTTCTCGCCCTACATGTTATCTTCATTCCATCTTTTATTCTTCCTCCCTCCCCATTTCTCCTTCCTCTCTCCCACTCTGTCTCCCGCAAGCAGCGCCGGCGGTTAGTGGTACCTAGTAGCCGCATGTGTGCCCATTCAGGAAATTGAGATGAGAAGTTTGAAGCCACAAATTACCAATGCTATTGCTGAAAGGAAATAGTTACTTCCAATTGAATCTTTCCTAGATACCTAAAATTCATTTTATTATGATCCATTTTGCGAAAATATATATTGCACTAAAGATACAAACTTGTTTTCTGTTTTCCTTTTTGTTCTAACTTTCCCCACCTCGCTTGGAGGAGATCAAAGATCTCCGTCATGCCAGTGTCAAGCTTGCTATGTGCGTGTCGGTTCATAATACCAGCAATAATCTTGATGAGGTGGCATGTGTAGCCACAAAGCCAAAAAGGAGTCACACAAGGAAGTTACACGGGTTTAGGCCCAGTGGAGGTAAAACCCTACTCCTGCTCGATTGTATTGATGGTGGTAGCCTCGTACGAGAGCTACGGTGTGTGTGCGTTGGAGTGAACGCTAATGATCCCATAGGTATATCAAGACTAGATTGTTTATGATCTAGCCCTAGAATTGCTTATATAGAGGACAAGGCTTAGGGGTTACAAGATTCCACGTTAGCTACCCGCTGGTGGGGATTGCTTATCTACACTGATATCCCTAATCTTATGGACTCATATGGTTGGGCCCGAAGTGCAAAGGTTTGCAGTATATGGCAAGTTTCCTTCGGTTGAAAACAATGTATCAATCCGCGGAATCTTGGTCTACATCAATGATCAGTTCATGCACACAGCTAAGACACTTAACATGGTCCCCAAACTCATAGTAAGGGTGTCAATCATACTAGTGAAAGGATCGAGAGGTCGACTAGAGGGGGTGAATAGGAAACTCAAAAATTTAAGCTTAATTTCAATTTTAGGGCAATGTGGATAAAGTAGGTTCTCTCAATATGCAACTACGTGAGGACAACTTATATGCCAAGCAAGCTCAACACAAGTTATGCTAGGCAACAAAGTAGATAGCAAGCCAACAAGCATACTAATGGCTCGAAAATTTATGTCTATTTGCAAGGGTTTTTTACTTGGTTTTCACCGGATTCATACCGCTTCTTGGTTATTTCTAATGCTAATCCTGAGAGAGAGAGAGAGAGAGAGAGAGAGAGAGAGAAACTCCATTGTCCCATTGTTTGGGAGGAGATATTGTGCATGGAAGGAAACCAAGGAGAATTACTGCAAATTAAGTGAAATGGAGCAATTTCCATATTGGAGGCCCAGTCACCAGGCGAGAGAGAGTGAAAGACGACCTTCCATGCGAGCACACCCACTCGCATGGATGGTCGTATGAGGTGACTGTTGGGGAACGTAGTAATTTCAAAAAAATTCCTACGCACACGCAAGATCATGGTGATGCATAGCAACGAGAGGGGAGAGTGTTGTCTGCGTACCCTCGTAGACCGAAGCGGAAGCGTTGACGCAACGTAGAGGAAGTAGTCGTACGTCTTCCCGGTCCAACCGATCCAAGCACCGTTACTCCGGCACCTCCGAGTTCTTGACACGCGTACAGCTCGATGACGCACCCCGGGCTCCGATCCAGCAAAGCTTCGTTGAGGAGTTCCGTCAGCACGACGGCGTGATGACGATCTTGATGTTCAACCGTCGCAGGGCTTCGCCTAAGCACCGCTACAATATGACCGAGGTGTAATATCGTGGAGGGGGGCACCGCACACGGCTAAGGAACGATCACGAAGATCAACTTGTGTGTTCTAGGGTGCCCCCCTGCCCCCGTATATAAAGGAGCCAAGGCGAGGGGGAGGCCGGCCAAGGAGGGGCGCGCCAGGGGGGAGTACTACTCCCACCGGGAGTAGGACTCCCTTTCTTTCCTAGTTGGAGAAGGAGAAGGGGGAAAGAGGAGGAAGAGGGGAAGGAAAAGGGGGGCGCCCCCCCTTCCCTTGTCCTATTCGGACTAGGAAGGGGAGGGGCGCGCGGCCACATCCTGCCTCCTTCTCTCTTCTCCCTCAAGGCCCATGTAGGCCAAATAACCCCCGGGGGGTTCCGGTACCCCCCCGGTACTCCGGTAAAATGCCGATTTCACCCGGAACGATTCCGATGTCCAAATATAGGCTTCCAATATATCGATCTTTATGTCTCGACCATTTCGATACTCGTCATCATGTCCATGATCACATCCGGAACCCCGAACAACCTTCGGTACATCAAAATACATAAACTCATAAAGAAACTGTCATCGTAACTTTAAGCGTGCGGACCCTACGGTTCGAGAACAATGTAGACATGACCGAGACACGTCTCCGGTCAATAACCAATAGTGAGACCTGGATGCCCATATTGGTTCCTACATATTCTACGAAGATCTTTATCGGTCAGACCGCATAACAACATACGTTGTTCCCTTTGTCATCGGTATGTTACTTGCCCGAGATTCGATCGTCGATATCCAATACCTAGTTCAATATCGTTACCGGCAAGTCTCTTTACTCGTTCTGTAATACATCATCTCGCAACTAACTCATTAGTTGCAATGCTTGCAAGGCTTAAGTGATGTGCATTACCGAGAGGGCCCAGAGATACCTCTCCGACATTCGGAGTGACAAATCCTAATCTCAAAATACGCCAACCCAACAAGTACCTTTGGAGACACCTGTAGAGCACCTTTATAATCACCCAGTTACGTTGTGACGTTTGATAGCACACAAAGTGTTCCTCCGGTAAACGGGAGTTGCATAATCTCATAGTCATAGGAACATGTATAAGTCATGAAGAAAGCAATAGCAACATACTAAACGATCGGGTGCTAAGCTAACGGAATGGGTCATGTCAATCAGATCATTCAACTAATGATGTGATCCCATTAATCAAATAACAACTCTTTGTCCATGGTTAGGAAACATAACCATCTTTGATTAACAAGCTAGTCAAGTAGAGGCATACTAGTGACACTCTGTTTGTCTATATATTCACACATGTATTATGTTTCCGGTTAATAAAATTCTAGCATGAATAATAAACATTTATCATGATATAAGGAAATAAATAATAACTTTATTATTGCCTCTAGGGCATATTTCCTTCAGTCTCCCACTTGCACTAGAGTCAATAATCTAGATTACACAGTAATGATTCTAACACCCATGGAGTCTTGGTGCTGATCATGTTTTGCTCGTGGAAGAGGCTTAGTCAACGGGTCTGCAACATTCAGATCAGTATGTATCTTGCAAATCTCTATGTCTCCCACCTGGACTAGATCCCGGATGGAATTGAAGCGTCTCTTGATGTGCCTGGTTCTCTTGTGAAATCTGGATTCCTTCGCTAAGGCAATCGCTCCAGTATTGTCACAAAAGATTTTCATTGGACCCGATGCACAAGGTATGACACCTAGATCGGATATGAACTCCTTCATCCAGACTCCTTCATTGGCTGCTTCCGAAGCAGCTATGTATTCCGCTTCACACGTAGATCCCGCCACGACGCTTTGTTTAGAACTGCACCAACTGACAGCTCCACCGTTTAATGTAAACACGTATCCGGTTTGCGATTTAGAATCGTTCGGATCAGTGTCAAAGCTTGCATCAACGTAACCATATACGATGAGCTCTTTGTCACCTTCATATACGAGAAACATATCCTTAGTCCTTTTCAGGTACTTCAGGATGTTCTTGACCGCTGTCCAGTGATCCACTCCTGGATTACTTTGGTACCTCCCTGCTAAACTTATAGCAAGGCACACATCAGGTCTGGTACACAGCATTGCATACATGATAGAGCCTATGGCTGAAGCATAGGGAACATCTTTCATTTTCTCTCTATCTTCTGCAGTGGTCGGGCATTGAGTCTTACTCAACTTCACACCTTGCAATACAGGCAAGAACCCTTTCTTTGCTTGATCCATTTTGAACTTCTTCAAAACTTTGTCAAGGTATGTGCTTTGTGAAAGTCCAATTAAGCGTCTTGATCTATCTCTACAGATCTTAATGCCCAATATGTAAGCAGCTTCACCGAGGTCTTTCATTGAAAAACTTCTATTCAAGTATCCCTTTATGCTATCCAGAAATTCTATATCATTTCCAATCAATAATATGTCATCCATATATAATATTAGAAATGCTACAGAGCTCCCACTCACTTTCTTGTAAATATAGGCTTCTCCAAAAGTCTGTATAAACCCAAATGCTTTGATCACACTATCAAAGCATTTATTCCAACTCCGAGAGGCTTGCACCAGTCCATAAATGGATCGTTGGAGCTTGCACACTTTGTTAGCTCCCTTTGGATCGATAAAACCTTCTGGTTGCATCATATACAACTCTTCCTCCAGAAACCCATTCAGGAATGCAGTTTTACATCCATTTGCCAAATTTCATAATCATAAAATGCGGCAATTGCTAACATGATTCGGAAAGACTTAAGCATCGCTACGGGTGAGAAGGTCTCATCGTAGTCAATCCCTTGAACTTGTCAAAAACCTTTTGCAACAAGTCGAGCTTTGTAGACAGTAACATTACCGTCAGCGTCAGTCTTCTTCTTGAAGATCCATTTATTCTCAATTGCTTGCCGACCATCGGGCAAGTCAACCAAAGTCCATACTTTGTTCTCATACATGGATCCCATCTCAGATTTCATGGCTTCAAGCCAGTTTGCGGAATCTAGGCTCACCATTGCTTCTTCATAGTTCATAGGTTCATCATGATCTAGTAGCATGACTTCCAGAATAGGATTACCGTACCACTCAGGTGCGGATCTTACTCTGTTTGACCTACGAGGTTCTGTAGTAACTTGATCTGAAGTTCTATGATCATCATCATCAACTTCCTCACTAGTTGGTTTTGACGTCACAGAAACCAGTTCCTGTGATGTACTATTTTCCAACAAGGGAGCAGGTACAGTTACCTCATCAAGTTCTACTTTCCTCCCACTCACTTCTTTCGAGAGAAACTCCTTCTCTAGAAAGGATCCATTCATAGCAACGAATGTCTTGCCTTCGGATCTATGATAGAAGGTGTACCCAACTGTCTCCTTTGGGTATCCTATGAAGACACATTTCTCCGATTTGGGTTCGAGCTTATCAGGTTGAAGTTTTTTCACATAAGCATCGCAACCCCAAACTTTAAGAAACGACAACTTTGGTTTCTTGCTAAACCATAGTTCATAAGGTGTCATCTCAACGGATTTTGATGGTGCCCTATTTAATGTGAATGTGGCCGTCTCTAAAGCATAACCCCAAAACGATAGCGGTAAATTTGTAAGAGACATCATAGATCGCACCATATCAAGTAAAGTACGATTACGACATTCGGACACACCATTACGCTGTGGTGTTCCGGGTGGCGTGAGTTGCGAAACTATTCCGCATTGTTTCAAGTGTAGACCAAACTCGTAACTCAAATATTCTCCTCCACGATCAGATCGTAGAAACTTTATTTTCTTATTACGATGATTTTCAACTTCACTCTGAAATTCTTTGAACTTTTCAAATGTTTCAGACTTATGCTTCATTAAGTAGATATACCCATATCTGCTTAAATCATCTGTGAAGGTGAGAAAATAACGATATCCGCCACGAGCCTCAACATTCATCGGACCACATACATCTGTATGTATGATTTCCAACAAATCTGTTGCTCTCTCCATAGTACCGGAGAACGGCGTTTTAGTCATCTTGCCCATGAGGCACGGTTCGCAAGTACCAAGTGATTCATAATCAAGTGGTTCCAAAAGTCCATCAGTATGGAGTTTCTTCATGCGCTTTATACCGATATGACCTAAACGGCAGTGCCACAAATAAGTTGCACTATCATTATCAACTCTACATCTTTTGGCTTCAACATTATGAATATGTGTATCACTACTATCGAGATTCATCAAAAATAGACCACTCTTCAAGGGTGCATGACCATAAAAGATATTACTCATATAAATAGAACAACCATTATTCTCTGATTTAAATGAATAACCGTCTCGCATCAAACAAGATCCAGATATAATGTTCATGCTCAACGCTGGCACCAAATAACAATTATTTAGGTCTAATATTAATCCCGAAGGTAGATGTAGAGGTAGCGTGCCGACCGCGATCACATCGACTTTGGAACCATTTCCCACGCGCATCGTCACCTCGTCCTTTGCTAGAGTTCGCTTAATCCGTAGTCCCTGTTTCGAGTTGCAAATATTAGCAACAGAACCAGTATCAAATACCCAGGTGCTACTGCGAGCTCTAGTGAGGTACACATCAATAACATGTATATCACATATACCTTTGTTCACCTTGCCATCCTTCTTATCTGCCAAATACTTGGGGCAGTTCCGCTTCCAGTGACCAGTCTGCTTGCAGTAGAAGCACTCAGTTTCAGGCTTAGGTCCAGACTTGGGTTTCTTCTCTTGAGCAGCAACTTGCTTGCTGTTCTTCTTGAAGTTCCCCTTCTTCCTCCCTTTGCCCTTTTTCTTGAAACTAGTGGTCTTGTTGACCATCAACACTTGATGCTCCTTCTTGATTTCTACCTCCGCAGCCTTTAGCATTGCGAAGAGCTCGGGAATTGTCTTATCCATCCCTTGCATATTATAGTTCATCACGAAGCTCTTGTAGCTTGGTGGAAGTGATTGGAGAATTCTGTCAATGACGCTATCATCCGGAAGAGTAACTCCCAGTTGAATCAAGTGATTACAATACCCAGACATCTTGAGTATATGCTCACTGACAGAACTATTCTCCTCCATCTTGTAGCTATAGAACTTATTGGAGACTTCATATCTCTCAATCCGGGCATTCTTCTGGAATATTAACTTCAACTCCTGGAACATCTCATATGCTCCATGACGTTCAAAACGTCATTGAAGTCCCGGTTCTAAGCCGTAAAGCATGGCACATTGAACTGTCGAGTAGTCATCAGCTTTGCTCTGCCAGACGTTCTTAACGTCGTCAGTTGCATCAGCAGCAGGCATGGCACCCAGCGGTGCTTCCAGGACGTAACTTTTCTGTGCAGCAATGAGGATAATCCTCAAGTTATGGACCCAGTCCGCGTAGTTGCTACCATCATCTTTCAACTTTGCTTTCTCAAGGAACGCATTAAAATTCAACGGAACAACAGCACGGGCCATCTATCTACAATCAACATAGACAAGCAAGATACTATCAGGTACTAAGTTCATGATAAATTTAAGTTCAATTAATCATATTACTTAAGAACTCCCACTTAGATAGACATCCCTCTAATCCTCTAAGTGATCACGTGATCCAAATTCAACTAAACCATAACCGATCATCACGTGAAATGGATTAGTTTTCAATGGTGAACATCTCATGTTGATCATATCTACTATATGATTCACGCTCGACCTTTCGGTCTCCGTGTTCCGAGGCCATATCTGCATATGCTAGGCTCGTCAAGTTTAACCTGAGTATTCTGCGTGTGCAAAACTGGCTTGCACCCGTTGTAGATGGACGTAGAGCTTATCACACCCGATCATCACGTGGTGTCTGGGCACGACGAACTTTGGCAACGGTGCATACTCAGGGAGAACACTTCTTGATAATTTAGTGAGAGATCATCTTAAAATGCTACCATCAATCAAAGCAAGATAAGATGCATAAAACATAAACATCACATGCAATCAATATAAGTGATATGATATGGCCATCATCATCTTGTGCTTGTGATCTCCATCTCCGAAGCACCGTCATGATCACCATCGTCACCGACGCGACACCTTGATCTCCATCGTAGCATCGTTGTCGTCTCGCCAATCTTATGCTTCTACGACTATCGCTACTGCTTAGTGATAAAGTAAAGCATTACAGGGCGATTGCATTGCATACAATAAAGCGACAACCATATGGCTCCTGCCAGTTGCCGATAACTCGGTTAGAAAACATGATCATCTCATACAATAAAATTTAGCATCATGTCTTGACCATATCACATCACAACATGCCCTGCAAAAACAAGTTAGACGTCCTCTACTTTGTTGTTGCAAGTTTTACGTGGCTGCTACGGGCTTAAGCAAGAACCAGTCTCACCTATGCATCAAAACCACAACGATAGTTTGTCAAGTTGGTGCTGTTTTAACCTTCGCAAGGACCGGGCGTAGCCACACTCGGTTCAACTAAAGTTGGAGAAACTGACACCCGCCAGCCACCTGTGTGCAAAGCACGGCGGTAGAACCAGTCTCGCGTAAGCATACGCGTAATGTCGGTCCGGGCCGCTTCATCCAACAATACCGCCGAACCAAAGTATGACATGCTGGTAAGCAGTATGACTTATATCACCCACAACTCACTTGTGTTCTACTCGTGCATATAACATCAAACCATAAAACCTAGGCTCGGATGCCACTGTTGGGGAACGTAGTAATTTCAAAAAAATTCCTACGCACACGCAAGATCATGGTGATGCATAGCAACGAGAGGGGAGAGTGTTGTCTACGTACCCTCGTAGACCGAAGCGGAAGCGTTGACGCAACATAGAGGAAGTAGTCGTACGTCTTCCCGGTCCAACCGATCCAAGCACCGTTACTCCGGCACCTCCGAGTTCTTGACACGCGTACAACTCGATGACGCACCCCGGGCTCCGATCCAGCAAAGCTTCGGGGAGGAGTTCCGTCAGCACGACGGCGTGGTGACGATCTTGATGTTCAACCGTCGCAGGGCTTCGCCTAAGCACCGCTACAATATGACCGAGGTGTAATATCGTGGAGGGGGGCACCGCACACGGCTAAGGAACAATCACGAAGATCAACTTGTGTGTTCTAGGGTGCCCCCTGCCCCCGTATATAAAGGAGCCAAGGGGAGGGGGCGGCCGGCCAAGGAGGGGCGCGCCAGGGGGGAGTCCTACTCCCTCCCTTTCTTTCCTAGTTGGAGAAGGAGAAGGGGGAAAGAGGAGGAAGAGGGGAAGGAAAAGGGGGGGCGCCACCCCCCTTCCCTTGTCCTATTCGGACTAGGAAGGGGAGGGGCGCGCGGCCACCTCCTGCCTCCTTCTCACTTCTCCCTCAAGGCCCATGTAGGCAAAATAACCCCCCGGGGGGTTCCGGTAACCCCCCGGTACTCCGGTAAAATGCCGTTTTCACCCGGAACGATTCCGATGTCCAAATATAGGCTTCCAATATATCGATCTTTATGTCTCGACCATTTCGAGACTCCTCTTCATGTCCGTGATCACATCCGGAACTCCGAACAACCTTCGGTACATCAAAATACATAAACTCATAAAGAAACTGTCATCGTAACTTTAAGCATGCGGACCCTATGGTTCGAGAACAATGTAGAAATGACCGAGACACGTCTCCGGTCAATAACCAATAGTGGGACCTGGATGCCCATATTGGTTCCTACAATTCTACGAAGATCTTTATCGGTCAGACCGCATAACAACATACGTTGTTCCCTTTGTCATCGGTATGTTACTTGCCCGAGATTAGATCGTCGGTATCCAATACCTAGTTCAATCTCATTACCGGCAAGTCTCTTTACTTGTTCCGTAATACATCATATCGCAACTAACTCATTAGTTGCAATGCTTGCAAGGCTTAAGTGATGTGCATTACCGAGAGGGCCCAAAGATACCTCTTCGACATTCGGAGTGACAAATCCTAATCTTGAAATACGCCAACCGAACAAGTACCTTTGGAGACACCTGTAGAGCACCTTTATAATCACCCAGTTACGTTGTGACGTTTGGTAGCACACAAAGTGTTCCTCCGGTAAACGGGAGTTGCATAATCTCATAGTCATAGGAACATGTATAAGTCATGAAGAAAGCAATAGCAACATACTAAACGATCGGGTGCTAAGCTAACGGAATGGGTCATGTCAATCAGATCATTCAACTAATGATGTGATCCCGTTAATCAAATAACAACTCTTTGTCCATGGTTAGGAAACATAACCATCTTTGATGAACAAGCTAGTCAAGTAGAGGCATACTAGTGACACTCTGTTTGTCTATATATTCACACATGTATTATGTTTCCGGTTAATACAATTCTAGCATGAATAATAAACATTTATCATGATATAAGGAAATAAATAATAACTTTATTATTGCCTCTAGGGCATATTTCCTTCAGTGACTGTAGCTCCACCTTATCAATACAAGAAACTTTTGTGAAGGAGAGACACACATTGGAGAACCCTAGCCGCCGCCATGACTTCCAGAATAGAGAGAGAAGAGAACCGGAGAACCAACAAAGATCTTCCTGGTTTTGGCCCTTTCATCTCCATCATCATTTCATCCTTCACTATTCTAAGAGGAATTCCAAGTTGTAAGATCAACTATAAATTCTATTCATACTCATCTGGAGATCAAGGCTTGTTTGATCATTCAATTCATTATGGATCTTCCATGTGTTATTGATATGGTTTTTGTGGGTTTATTCTCCAAGATAATTGGTTATTCTCTTATGATGTGTGAGTAGTCCCCTCTAGGCGTGGGAGATGTAGGTGAGTGATAAGATCCACAAACTTTACTTATAAATATTCTCTTCCGCTCTTCGTTGGGACGATTACTAATTGCGATACTTACCTGAAGTGCTACACCACCATGTGTGTCTCACAGGCCGTCAAGCATTTTATGGCGCCGTTGCAAGAGCTGAAGATGAAGACCCTCAAGCATAACTTATGTTATTTGATACTTTATGCGGGACTTTTAAAATGAAATATATGTGTCTCAGGAATTTGTTTTATTGAGACTCTTGAAGTTTCCTCTTAGGGATGATGCAAAAATATAGTTTAATCGATTACATTATGGCAACATAACTAGTTGGAAAATGTGTGCAGAGAGGTTCATGGCTAAATTTCTTCCTGGCTCCAAAATTACCAAATTATGAAGAAATCTCACTTTCTTTATTCAAGGAGTGGAAGAAAGTTTATATGAATCTTGGGAGAGATACTCTAAATTTCTATGTCTTTGCCCTAACCATGGTTATGTTGAGTATGTTATACTCCATATGTTCTATTATTGAATTAACAATGAATCCAAGTGTACTCTTGATTTGAGTGCAGGTGGACGTTTCATGGCTTTAACTCTTGAAGAAGGAAAAGCACTCATCGAAATAATAATGACCGCTAAAGAGCAATGGAATATTAAGGAACCAGTGAAGCATACTGGAACAATTTATCATGTTAAAGCCGTGGGAGAATTTAAGAAGATTACTCAAGAAAAAGATATACCTGATGAAACATGTCATTAATGAAAAAGTAGATATATTTACTATTTATCAGCAGGAAGACAAGCTCAAGGAGATGATGAATAAATTTAAGCATCACCAAGAGAATTTCAACTGAGACCTCGGAAGGTGCATTCATCATAATGAAAAGGTTATATATTACCTCTCTGAAGAAATAGATGGGTTGAGTCATGTTGTGAAGAATCTTGATAAACATAGCCGCATGATAGAAACCCAATGCTCACAAATATCTGAAACTCAATCTTTGATTCTTGCCCAACTTGATAAAGATAATCTTGTTACTTCTATCTCGATTGGTACTCGAAGTGGTAAAAGAACACAGGATCCTAAAGGACCTGAATGGTACGAGAGGGAGCAAGTATTGAAGAGGAGAGAAAGTGGGAGGAAAACTCAAGAAGGTGAATAGCTCCTCAACGACGATCCAGACCAAGAAGAGCCACCACAACAAGATGCGCAAAATAATGAAGCTGAAGGGGAGAATGACAAAGAGGTTGATCCCGATGTAGAGACCATCGATGGTAATGATAATAATGAAGAAGCTACCCTAGAAGCTGACAAAACTGAAGAACCTATGGTGGAAAAGAGGCTTAACCACTCTATCTAGCAAGAGGTGAAAGCAATCAAGCTTTGATAAATAAAGACAAAGGTAAAGAGAAGGAGAAATGTAAAACAAAGAAAACCCTTCCTTACCCTAAAGCTATTAGACCACCTTCGAATGATGAATTCTATTCATCCTTCTTGCAAGCTATTTTGAATCTTACAGTTTCATGTATTAAAGTTTCCCACTTTTGATAAGTTCATGCTTGATATTGTTAACAATAAAAGAAGTTTGAATTCGAAAGAACATGTGGCCATGATAACAAGGTTCCCATTTGAGGATAAGGTACCATCAAAGCTAGGAGACCCGGCTATACCTAGAATATCTTGTTCCATTGGTTACATCGATATAAATAATGCGCTTTGTGATATTGGAGCTGGAGTCAATGTGATGCCTCTAGCTCTATCGCAAGTTGAATTTGGGGGAATGTATTCCCACATGTATAACCTTGGAGATGGCTGACAAGTCCACAAACAAACCAATAGGAGCGAGCGAAGATGTGCTTCTAAGATTAGATGGGCATATCACACCTACTGATTTTATTATACTTGATATGCATGGAGACGAAAAATTATCTATTATTCTTGAGAGACGGTCTTTGAATACCACAGGTGCAACTTTGGATTTCGCAGAAGGGAAAGTTACTTTCAGAATTTATAGTGAAGAAATCATGAGGTACTTCCCGAAGAAGCCTGGAGGGAAAGACAAGTATATTCCACCACCAAAGCGAATATGTGTGATAGGTAAAGAGAACCTAGGCCACCGGAGACCTAAAACCTCCTCTAAAGTACAAGGTTGAGCTTATCAACCAAAAACCAACGCTTAATGGGAGGCGACCCATCATTTTACTACTTTTAAAGAGTTTTATTCTAGTGGATGGTCGTATGGCATGCAGACTCATATAATGACGCCACCAGTGCAAGGGGATGTTATTCTTCCCCCTCCTTGCGCCCCAACACCTCTCTATCTCTCTCTCTCTCTCTCAAAACCTAACAAAAATCCCTCAAATCCCTAGTTTCTTCATGGATTTCATTTGTTTGATCTGTGCATCTTCATCACCAGTAATATTATTGATGTAGGGTGAAACACTAGGTGGTGATCTTGTTCACACTTGGAGGGGAAAAGGGGAAGAACAACAAGAACTCAAGAGGGGAAACACTCAAACAATCCCAAATCACATATTCACTAGAATAGCATACATGAGACCCACAAGTATGACATGAACAATCAAGGGAAAATAACATGAAGGTAAAGGTTCTTCTCAAATCCAAAGGAGATGAGGTCTTGATGATAGTCTTCTCCAATCCCTATGGGAGGAGGTCTTGATATCCACTTGGGAATCTTCTCCTAAGAGGTCTTAATCTCCAAGAGGAGCGGTAGACAAGCAAAGCTCTCTCTAGAGCATATCATATGCTTAACCCAAACAAGTGGCCTATGTATGAAATATATAGGTGTGTGATAATCCCCAAGTGCAGGGAATCATCGTAGCAATTCCCAAAAGTGGAAGTGATAAGTATGGAGTGTCGAACCCACAAGGAGCTAAAGGTAAGATCAATATTCTCTCAAGTCCTATCTGCCACTGATACGACTCTACGTACACAGAATGTTTGCTTGCAACTAGAAACGAGAAATAAAACTACGTTGTGAGTATGAAGAGGATAACTTTGCATGATATCAAAGAGCTAAAATATAAAAGTAGGTGATGTTATCATAAAGTTAGAATATATTACTAAATATTATAAATAGCGAGTGTGGAATAATGATGGGTCGGTGTGCGGAATTATCCTAGGCAATTGTTAACAAGACCAGTAATCACTATTACAATTTCATACGAGGGAGAGGCATAAGCTAACATACTTTCTCTTCTTGGATCATATGAACTTATGATTGGAACTCTAGCAAGCATCCGCAATTACTAAATATCATTAAGGTAAAACCCAACCATAGCATTAACATATCAAGTCCCCTTTATCCCATACGCAACAACCCCCTTACTCAGGTTTATGCTTCTGTCACTCAAGCAACCCAGTATAGGCGAATCATGAACGTATTGCAACACCCTACAACAGGAATCCCTCACACTTGCACGACACGGAGGGCACAGTAGGACAACACCAAAGTAAAACATACAACTCATACCAATCTAGATCATCAATCAACCCAAAGACAAAGGATATCTACTCAAAACATCATAGGATGGCAACACATCATTGGTTCATAATATGTGGCATAAAGCACCATGTTCAAGTAGGGATTACAGTGAGGTGCGGGAGAGTGGACTGCGTAAAAGAGACGAGGATGGTGATGATGATGGTGATGTTGATGAAGACGATCACCGCGGCGATGATTCCCCTCCCGATGGCACTCCGACGCCACCGAGAGAGAGGAGGAGAGGTTCTCTCCCTTGTGCTTCCTCCTCCATGGCTTCCCCCTGGATGGGGAGAGGTTCTCCCTCTGGTCCTTGGCCTTCATGGCGATGATGGCCCCTCTGAGATCCTTCCCCATGGCCTCCGGTGATGATGGCTCCCTCTGGCAGGGTGGCAGAGAGGGCCTAGATTGATTTCTCGTGGCTACACAGGCTTGCAGCGGTGAAACTTCCGATCTCTCTTCTGTTCTGGGGTTTTCTCAATTTATAGGAGGGGTCGGCGCTAACTTCACGTCAAGGGGGCCCACGGGGAGTCCACGAGGCAGGGGGCGCGCCCTAGGGGGGGCACCCTCCACCCCCGTGGTGGCCTCGGGACCCCCCCGGTAGATTTTTGTTCCAGTATTTTTCATATTTTCCAAAAAAAATCTCCGTCGATTTTCAATGCATTCCGAGAACTTCTATTTCTGCACAAAAACAACACCATGGTAGTTCTGCTGAAAACAACGTCAGTCCGGGTTAGTTCTAATCAAATCATACCAAAATCATGTAAAAATATAATAAACATGGCATGAATACTTCATAAATTATAGATACGTTGGAGACGTATGTGGCTGGAGATGAGGGGCGGGGTGGAGGAAAAAAGGGGCATTCCCTGCCCATGCTCGCAGGCATGCCCATGCACACGGGGTCTCGTGCGCATGGTACATGCCCGTGCGCTTGGGGAGGTTAGCAGCTACAATGGAGGCCCGTGTGCACGGGGTCCTGGGGCCCGTGCGCGCGGGGTGTCCAGAGAGTTTTTGGATAGCTCATGTGCACGGGGTCAGGGGGAAGCACGAGGTCGCCTGGGTGTGTCTTCTTCTTCCAGCTGTTGGTCTCCATCTTCCATATGTCCTTCTCTCCCCTCTTCTTGGACTTGGCGAGGTTCCTTAGCTCCTTGGTGGGGGTCGTTCTCGTACCTAATGACACATAAGGTTCCATGGTGAGTTAGTAACCAAGTCCCATCCATATTCATGTGAAGATTGAAAAGGAATGAGTTCACATCGCTTTCTATGGCATGTGCGCGAGCTCTTGTTATGGGTCCACTTGGTGTTTGATGAGTCAGCGTGGTGTCCATGGGGATGACCAAAAGATGCTTTGCATCACTTATCCTCTGATCCATGATGCAAATAATTTTGTTTTTTGTTTGATTTGAATGTTAGGATCCAAAGTAATTGGTTAGGATTGATCTTAGGTGGTACTAGAACTCGTTCCCCACATAAAACTTATAATATTCTAATCTTATTTGTGGTGTGTGTAGAAAATGATGAAATCGGCGATTGTAGCGGGGGAGAAGGTCATGGGCTCGCGCTCCAAGCGTTCACGAAGCAACGGGGAGAACCTCCACGTGGCCGTAAACAAGGACTATGCGCGGGTCATCGGTCGGAAGATGTTGGTAACCAAGTGGAAGTTCGACATGTTCTTGCAGGAGCAAGGACTTCACACGGACTTCGCCTGACTAGCCGACAACACAGGGATGGGAGTTTTCAGTAACTTCCATTACCTGATTTACTGAGAAATCACCAACAAGTTTGTCACCAGCTTCGAGCACACTCTTGAGGAGTCAAGGTGAAAGTGCAATCTTGCTCTTAAATAATATTTTTGATATTGATGTCAAATCTACATATAGGAGACTAACCGTGTTTGCTAAGTATATACACAGGTCATCAGTCTTCTGGTTTTTCTAATGTGCATCATAATCAGATCATATGAGATTTAACTCAAGCAAATTATCAATGAAGAAAGGAGCAAACAAAGACGAAGCATCGTGCTCTTTTATATTTCTTGAGTAATAGGAATCCCACACTATTAAGAGGGGTCCGAGGTGTAGGTTCAAGGCTTGCTCACATTTTGTCTCACAAGTAATTTTCACAAAGGACCAAAATCCCTAGCAAAACCCCTTAGCAAAAACCTACTACTCCTCTTCATTTTCTCCCACTATTCCTAGCCGGATCATCCGGACGGTGCCCCAGATCATCCGGGCTAAACCCGGATCGTACGGACCCTGCTCGGATCATCCGGGTAATGTGCGCCTTCATCACAGGACTCTGGTGGCTAAAGCCGGATCGTCCTGACGTTCATCTGGATCATTCAGGCTGTGCCCGGATCGTCAGGATCCTGTCCCGGATCATCCGGAAAACCTTGCCCCTATTTTTACAGAACCTTGATGGTTGTAGCCTGATCATCCGGCCAGGCATCCGGATCATCCGGGATATGTCCTGATCGTCCGGGGTGGCCTTTGGTCTGTCCGGGCTTCTCGCAGCTCTGCTGCTACCATTTGCATCCGGGCCTTCAGCCAGATTATCCGGACAATGTCCAGATCATTCGGATGGTATCCCAGATCATCCAGGCTAGTCAACTTCTGTCCAAATGGCTCAATTCTGTGTGTGGTATAAATAGTCCCTTGCCTCTTCGAGATAAGGTTGAACACTTCACACAAACACGCCTCAAGAACACCAATGCTCCCTCTCTCTTGCTCACAAACTAAATCCCAGATCCCGGCTTGATTCGTGTGAGTTTCAAAGAGTTATTCCAATCAAAAGAAATATATTCTCCCTCTCCTTCTTGTGACCAAAGCAAATCGTGAATTGAGCAAGTCTTGAGCGTTTTCCCCTTGGATCTTGTTACTCTTGGAGGTTGGAGACTCCTAGGCGGTAGGAGTCATTCGGTGAGGAATCAACCATTGTGATTACCCCCGGAAAGTTTGTGAGGGTTTGGAGACCACCCCAAGGTGTACCACTAGTGGGTGAGAAACGCCTTCGTGGTGTTGTCTTAAAGAGAGAATAGGGTGAGCCTTCGTGGCGTTGGTGTGCCTTCATGGTAACATCCACCTCTCTAAACGGTGACATAGCTTCCCTCCAAGGAAATGAACATCGGCATACATCCTCGTCTCTCGGAGTTGCGGTTATTCCTAACCCTAACTCCCTACTTGTGGTTTCTTGTCTCTTGCACTTACGTTTATCATATTGTGCTTGCTTCCTCATATATTTGTGGCACTTGTTTATCTTGCTTAGCTCTTAGTGTCACACTTGCAATTGTTAGGCTTACTTTCATATTCTGCATTATTGACTTAAAATTGCTAAGTAACAATTAAAATTTGTTGTTGTACCTATTCACCCCCCTCTAGGTACATCTCGATCCTTTCAATTGGTATCCGAGCCTCATGCTCTATTCTTGTGGCTTAACCGCCCTAGAGCGAGATGAACCCCGATGGGACTCCCCTTGTTGCAGATCCGAAGAGTACGGGCGGGGCTTCCTCGAAAGCCAAGTCCTTCACTTCAGAGGATCTGGAAGGAGATCTTGCTAAGCAAAAGGAGGAGCATGATGCCTCTCTTGAGGCCTTGGTCCAAATGAGGATAGCCACACTAACCATGATGCTTGCACCACTTTCTGGTGGAGCAATCTCGAGGCCAGCTGTGCCTACTCCCTCAATTGGCCAACAACCTCCTAGTAATGAACACTCCAGCGTTGCTTGGCTTTATGCAAGACCTCAAATAGAGAATCCTAAGTATAGCCCTCAAGGCAAACCTCCTTTACTTGATGACACTACCTATTTTGGTTTGTGGAGAGTTGCTATGCAGGATCATCTTCGATATGGAAATGATGAGATGTTGGAGATCTTGGAGTATGGCTACCAAGCTGTTGAACCGAAGAATCTTACTCCAAGAGAGGTTTATGACAAGAATCTCAACAACACAACAACTATGTGCATAAGAAGAGGTATGAATGACAAGCAAAGGAGACCATATATACATATCACAAGTTCTAAGGAATTATGGGATAGAATTATGAGGACCAAGACCGGTACTTCCACTCTCTGGCTTGCTCAGTATGAAATTGCCAAGGGTCAACTGCAAAACTTTTGTATGGAGAAAGGTGAATCTCCCAAGCAACTACTTGAGCGTCTCATGACTCTCACCGCCGACATTGAGTCATGTGAATGTGACAAAACTTAAGATGGATTCAACTTGACCAAGCGATTCCTTGTGGATAAGTTTCTTCATGCTCTTGCTCCATATCATCACTAAATGGTGTGGGACATAAGACAACACCATGGATTCAAGGAAATGACTCCATATGACATCATATCCACTTTCCAACTATTTGAAGAGTCAAAGGCAAATGCCACAAAACATCTTGCCATGCATGGTACCTCAACATGAAAGATCAATCTTGCATTGAAGGCCAAGCATGTATGTGTAGAAGAGGAAAGTGAAGAAGAAGAAGATGATGATTAGGATGGTGATGAGATTGACTCAGATGAGAGCCCATCATATGAAGACATTGCTCTCTTTGTCAAAAAGTTTAGCATGGGAAAATTCAAAGGAAGGTTTCAAAAGAAGAAAGTGAGGAAATGCTACAACTGTGAAGGAACCAACCACTTCTCCAACGAGTGCCCCTATGAGAAGATAGAAGATAAACCAATGTTTCCCAAGACTTTTCCCAAGAAGAAATTGCAAAATCCGTTGAACTCCAAGCTCAAGAAGAGAGATGGGAAAGCAATGGTTGCTCATGAAGAATCCGATCCAGATGATGTTAGTGGTGTTGCTGGAGTTGCTCAAGATTCTCAAAACACTTTGAGGCTAGTGAACAAGAGTGGTGATGTGGTAACCTACAACTACATGAAAGACTACAAGGGCAATGCTCACAAGTGCCTAATGGTAAAGGCCATGGTAGACCAAGAGAGGACCGAAGCTCTCTTGACAAGGTCAAGGTAACTCTATGGTCAAATCCTCCTCTTTTCACTCCTTCTACTCCTAGTGATGAGTATCTTGATGCGGAGAATAGTTATGAGGATGATGATCTAGATGATCCTATGCTTGCCAAACTTAATAATTTCATGTGCTCCCTCAAAGGAAAGAAGCTCACTATGTTTCGTATGCTTATGGAGATGGTGAGTAAGCACACCATCACCATTAAGGAACTCGAAACCCTCGTCACCGAGGAAAAGGAAAAATATGAAATCCTTGAGCGGAAAGTCCAATATGAGGAAGCACGAAATGATGAACTATGCTTAAAAATTGGTGCAAACATTGATGTTCATGCTAAAGATCTTGCCTCCTTGAAAAAGGCTAAGGACTCTTGTGAAGAGTTGATGAATGATAAACGTAAGCTTGTGAAGTCTCATGCTTCTCTCTCTAAGGATTGTGAGCTCCTATCTGTGTCACTAAAGACTAAGGAAGAAGAGCTCACCCTTCTTACAAAGAGTTTTGAGACACTCAAGCTTACTTATCTTGAAACTCTATCCAAGGCCTACTCTTCTCCTATTATTAATGTTGAGGCTTGTACTACTAACTCTAGTAGTGATCTAGCATCTATTCTTGAGGAGAATCGCTTTCTTAAAGCTCAAATCGAGAAAGGTCTCATGACATGCGCTCAAGGACAAAAGAACCTCAATGAGGTGTTAAGTCAACACAATGAGGTGTTTGCCAAGGAAGGGCTCAGGTTTGACCCAAGCACAAGCAAGAAGAAGTCGTCCTCTCAAAAGTGCACAACCCCTCTAAAGGAAACATTTGTACGAGAAGGGCACAAGGAGAAAGGTAAGGTTGTTAGTGGGAAGGCCACAAGGGGCATGCCCACTCTCAACAAGCCAAAAGAGTTCATACCTCCATCCTATGTACTTCGTAAGACTAAGGATGGAGAAGTTTATGCAAAATTTGTTGGTCCTCGAAATACATTACGATTCTAAGACCCTTGTGACTAACTTGAGAGGTCCCATTGGAAAATGGGTGCCTCTAACCAAGTTATAATTGTGTGTAGGTTTCTTTCTTCGGTGGAGTAAAATGGGTGATTGATAGTGGATGTACCAATCATATGACCGGAGATAGCAAATTGCTCTACGATTTCATGGAAGCTATTCAACCATTTATGAGCATTATGTTTGGTGGAGGTTCAAAAGGACAGGTACTCGGGTTGGGCAAGGTGGCTATCACAAATGACATGTCTCTAGAAAATGTCATGCTTGTTCAATCTCTTAAATATCATTTGCTTTCTGTTTGCCAACTGGCTTCTGTTGGTTATGATACACTCTTTGGACTAACAGATGTGAAAGTCTTTAAGAGAGTTACTCTTGAAGTGGCCTTTGTTGGAGAGTTGGATGGCAACCTTTACACGGTTGATTTCTCGAAAGAGAGCACATTCCATGCAACTTGTCTAATGGCCAAGGCCGATAAGGGGTGGCTATGGCATCGCCGGCTAGCCCATGTTGGCATGAGAAATCTTCAAGATCTCTTATAGGGTAATCACATACTTGGACTAACCAATGTCTCTTTTGAGAAAGATCGTGTGTGTAGTGCATGCATAGTCGGGAAGCAACATCAATCAAAGCATCCACCCAAGAATGTTGTGTCTACTTCAAGGCCTTTGGAGCTCCTTCATGTGGATCTTTTTGGGCCTCCTTCATGGGATAGTCTTGGTGGAAAAAAGTATGGGCTTGTGATTGTTGATGATTACTCATGATATACATGGGTGTTTTTCCTCAAGTCCAAGGACGAGACAAAGATCACCTTCATTGATTTTGCCAAGCAAGCACAACGCAAGTTTGACAAAGAAATCTTGGCAATAATAAGTGATAATGGCTCCTAGTTCAAGAACTATACCTTGGAAGAATTTCTTAGTGATGAAGGGATTGAGCATCAATATTCAGTTTCATACACTCCTCAAGAAAATGGTGTAGCTGAAAGGAAGAACCGTACACTTGTGGAGATGGCAAGGTCCATGTCGGTGTCAAAACCGGCGGATCTCGGGTAGGGGGTCCCGAACTGTGCGTCTAGGCGGATGGTAACAGGAGACAAGGGACACGATGTTTTACCCAGGTTCGGGCCCTCTTGATGGAGGTAAAACTCTACATCCTGCTTGATTAATATTGATGATATGGGTAGTACAAGAGTGGATCTACCACGAGATCAAGGAGGCTAAACCCTAGAAGCTAGCCTATGGTATGATTGTTGTAATGCATGTTGTGTCCTACAGACTAAAGCCCTCCGGTTTATATAGACACTGGAGAGGGCTAGGGTTACACAGAGTCGGTTACAATGGTAGGAGATCTACATATCCGTATCGCCAAGCTTGCCTTCCATGCCAAGGAAAGTCCCATCCGGACACGGGACGGAGTCTTCAATCTTGCATCTTCGTAGTCTTGGAGTCCGGCGGACGATGATAGTCCGGCTGTCCGGACACCCCCTAGTCCAGGACTCCCTCAGTAGCCCCTTGTAACGCCCCGGATTCGTTGCGCCAAGTGTCCGCCAGTTATTCACCATTGTTGCCATGTCATGTGCTTGCGTGTTGCACTTTGCCATGTCATCATATGCATTTCATTTTGCATACGTGTTCGTCTCATGCATCTGAGCCTTTTCCCCGTTGTCCGTTTTGCAATCCGGCACTCCTATGTCCTCCGGCGTTCCCATTTTGCCTCTTCTCTTTTGCGGGTGTTAAACTTTCTCGGAATGGCCCGAGGTTTGCCAAGCGGCCTTGGTATAGCACCGGTAGACCGCCTGTCAAGTTTCGTGCCATTTGGAGGTCGTTTGATACTCCAACGGTTAACCGGGTAACTGCAAAAGCCCTCTTTGAGTTGCATCGCAACACCCCTTCCAAAGTGGCTCAAAACCCATCTAACTCCCCTCCATGCTCTCGGTCATTCAATCACGATCGCGTGGCCGAAAACCGCACCTCATTTGGACTCTCCTAGCTCTCTCTACCTATAAAACTAGACCTCCCCCGAATTTTTGCGCAGATCAAACCCTAGCCTCTTCCCCTGCGCGCCGCCGGACATGTCCGTCCGCGCCGGACGTGTCCGCCGGACACGTCGCGCCGGCCAGTAGTGCCGCGCCCCAGCCAATCCAGAGCCGCCGCGTGGCGTCCTCCGCCGCGCCGCGCCGCCGACCCGCTCAGCCCTCGCGGGGCCCGCCCGGGCCCGAGCCGCCCACCGCCGCGGCCCGCGCCCCGCGCAGCCGCCCGTCCCCGCCGGCTCCCCGCGCCGCCGCCGGCCGGGCTCCTCTCCGCCGCCGCCCGGCCCGGCGCCTGCCTCCGCCGCCGCCTAGGCGCCCGCCGGCGCCAACGCCGCCTCCCCCGTGGGTGCCCCGCGCCGGCCACGAGCTCCGCCGCCTGCGCCTCCTCCTCCGTCGTCGCCTGCCATGGCCGCGCCGGCCACGAGCGCCGGATCCCGCGCCGGTAGCCGCGCCCAGCTCCTCCGCCGGCGCCGGCGCCCGTCCCCGCCGCCTCGGCCTCCCCCGCCTCCGGCCAGATCCGGGGAAGGAGACCCCGGATCCGCCTCCTCCCGGCCTCCTCGAGCCTCTCCGGCCATCTCCGTCGTCTCCGGCGAGGTTCCCCGGCGAACTTCGCAAACCATGCAAACCCGAAGGTTGCCCCCGTTTCACTAAGTCCCAGATTTTTAACATAAACATTCCATGTTCATCGCATCACATCTCTGCATCCGTAGCTCCGTTTCGTGTGTATAATATGTCAAATTGTTCGCCTCGACGAGTAGATCATTTATCATTTTTGCCATGATTGATGTGTGCATCCTATGAGTATGAGCTCTACATGAATGTTGATCTATGCCATGCCATCTTTCCAGGGGTGCCAACCATGTATTTTTGTGGGTTGTGTGCTGAGTGTATCAAGCTTGTTAAGTAGGGTACTTGCCGTTGCTGTTTTGCTAGGCAGATTCTGTAATTTTGTGATGCCATGTTAACATGCTTCTACTAATCATTCTATGCATAATCTGGAGATGCTCTATAAACATGTTTTGATCTACATGTCATGCTATATCCATTCATGCCCTTGGTTGCAATTATAGCCTGCTGGAACATGTTGTTATCTTGCTCCAAAGTTGCTTGAAAATGTTGCTGTCAGCCTGTTAACATCAAGTTCACTTGTTCCCATGTGTTTTCCTAGTGATCCATGTATCCTATGAACTTGCTCTTGCCATGCTTAGCTTCATAAACATGCCTTGATTTCCTTGACATGCCATGTATTGCTCTGTGGTGAGTGGTTCAAGCTCACGAACATGCCTACTTATTGTTGTTCCTGCCATGTTTGAATCTGTAATATAACTTGCCATGTTTACATGGGTGCCATCATATTTTCTATGCCTTTTTGGCTCTTGGTCAGTAAGGGACTTTTGATCTATGCAATTAGTAGATTCATTCCATGTCTTTGTTTGCCATGATAAGTTCCTGTAACATGTTGTTTGATAGCTCTAAACATTGCAACCTGATGTTATTTCCGCTAAAGTCTGAAACTGTTATTATTTGCAATCTTACCATGTGTTTTGGAGCATGTTCTAGTTGTTTCTGGAGATAGCTCAGTGTTCATGTTTTGTTATGCTTTACCTGTACTTCATGCCCATGCCTTTTTTTATTATGTTGGGGTGCTGTAGCATGATGTTTCGATGCTTGCAATATGCCTAGTTGCTGTTATGGACAGATTGTTGCTATGACTTGTATAGAGTGTATGTGTTGCACCGTTGCTCCGTTTTGGGTGTGCCCTATATGAAACTTTCTTGATTTTGCATGTAGCTTCATATTATCATGTTGCATCCTTGTTTTGGTGTGTTTGCCTGATGTTTGGGTGCATTTTGCATCAATGCCATGTTTAACTTGTTTTGCTCATATCTTCTAGCCCGTAGCTCCGAATCTAATGAACTTTTATGTAACTTGACTAGAATTTCGCGTAGATCATCTTGGTGCATCTTAACTTGCTGTTTAACAACTTGAACATAAGGTTTATTCAGTTCTGGACCAATTTCGAAAATTGCATATGAGGACTTACCGGAATTGTTATATGTTGTTCCCGGCCTCATTTAAACTTGCCTTGATGTGTTGTTCTTGTTTTGCATCATCTATTGCCATGAGTAGCTTCATGTAGCTTGGTCATGCATCATGCTTGTTGTGCATCATGCCTTGTCCATGTGTGGTGTGTTTACCTATGTTGTGTGCTTCTTCCTGTTAGTTCCTGTTTCGTTGCGATCGTGAGGATTCGTTCGCCTACGGGTTGTTCGGCTTCATCCGTTCGTCTTCTTCATGGACTCGTTCTTCTTCCTTGCGGGATTTCAGGCAAGATGACCGCTACCCTGGATATCACTACTATCATTGCTATGCTAGTTGCTTCGTTCTATCGCTATGCTGCGCTACCTATTACCTGTTTATCAAGCCATCCCATATTGCCATGAACCTCTAACCTTTGACACCTTTCCTATGCAAACCGTTGTTTGGCTATGTTACCGCTTTTGCTCAGCCCCTCTTATAGCGTTGCTAGCTGCAGGTGAAGTTGAAGATTTCTCCATGGTGGACAGGATTTTGGTTGGGATATCACAATATCTCTTATATTATTAATGCATCTATATACTTGGTAAAGGGTGGAAGGCTCGGCCTTATTCCTGGTGTTTTGTTCCACTCTTGCCGCCCTAGTTTCCGTCATACCGGTGTTATGTTCCCGGATTTTGCGTTCCTAACGCGGTCGGGTGATTTATGGGACCCCCCTGACAGTTCGCTTTGAATAAAACTTGTCCAGCAAGGCCCAACCTTGGTTTTACCATTTGCCTCACCACCACCTATTCTTTTCCCTTGGGAGTCGCTCTCTCGAGGGTCATCTTTATTTTAGCCCCCCCCCCCGGGCCAGTGCCTGTCTAAGTGTTGGTCCGAACTGAGCTGCCTGCGGGGCCACCTCGGGGAAACTCGAAGTCTGGTTTTACTCGTAGCTAGTCTCATCCGGTGTTGCCCTGAGAACGAGATATGTGCAGCTCCTATCGGGATTGTCGGCGCATCGGGCGGCTTTGCTGGTCTTGTTTTACCATTGTCGAAATGTCTTGATGTACCGGGATTCCGAGACTGATCGGGTCTTCCTGGGAGAAGGTCTATTCCTTCGTTGATCGCGAGAGCTTGTCATGGGCTAAGTTGGGACACCCCTGCAGGGCATAAACTTTCGAGAGCCGTGCCCGTGGTTATGTGGTAGATGGGAATTTGTTAATGTCCGGTTGTAGATAACTTGACACCAGATCCGAATTAAAATGCATCAACCGCGTGTGTAGCCGTGATGGTCTCTTCTCGGCGGAGTCCGGGAAGTGAACACGGTTTCTGTGTTATGTTTGACGTAAGTAGGTGCTCAGGATCACCTCTTGATCATTGCTAGTTGACGACCGTTCCTTTGCTTCTCTTCTCGCTCTTATTTGCGTATGTTAGCCACCATATATGCTTAGTCGTTGCTGCAACCTCACCACTTTACCCCTTCCTTTCCCTTTAAGCTTTGCTAGTCTTGATACCCATGGTAATGGGATTGCTGAGTCCTCGTGGCTCACCAGATACTTCCAAAACCAGTTTGTAGGTGCCTATGTTACCGAGCAGGTGACGCAACCAAGCTCAAGGAGGGGCTCGATGAAGATCTTGCCCTTTGTGTTGTTTCGTTCTAGTTGATCAGTAGTGGAGCCCAGTTGGGGTCGATCGGGGACCTTTTGAAACATTTGGGGTTCTTCTTTTATTTTGGTTCCGTAGTCGGACCTTGATTGTATCTGGATGATGTAATGCTTTATTCATGTAATTGTGTGAAGTGGAGATTGTAAGCCAACTATGTATCTCTTTCCCTTATGTATTACATGGGTTGTGTGAAGATTACCTCACTTGCGACATTGCTTCCAATGCGGTTATGCCTCTAAGTCGTGCTTCGACACGTGGGAGATATAGCCGCATCGAGGGCGTTACACCCTTGAACCAGGCTTCAATGACGATAAGTCCGGCGCGCATAATGTTCGGCGTTGCAAGGCGGGTTCCTCCTTTAAATAATCCGGAGAAGATCATGAACACCAGGATAGTGTCCGGCTCTGCAAAATAAATTCCACATTCCACCGTAGAGAGAATAAAATGTACACAAGTTCAATCTGCTGACGTATTTTGCGGCATGACATCACACCACTACCAAGCCTTTACTTGAATTGTTTTTTATTATACCACCTCAGCACGTTTAGCGAAGCGGTTTCCTTGGCATGTCTTGTCGAAGCAGAGATCGTGTTCCCCTTATTCCGGGATTCTCATCAATACAGACGTGGCTAACCCAACCGCGCCATTGATGGTGGCGCTTGGGAGATAAGCGAGTTTTACCAGGCTGGTGGGGGACGCATAGTCTTTGCCCGCCTATATATAAGGGATAAGGATTCACCTTTTCACCCACGCCTTCTTCCTCCTTTGCTTATCCACCTCCGCGTACTCAAGCTCCAGCGCCCAAGTTCACGCATCTCATATCAACCTTCTCCGACCATGTCCGGAGGGGGAGGCAAATGGTTGGCTTCCACCGTTAAGGAGGAGCACATCACAAAGCTGCGCAGCGCCGGATACCTTTCCGGCGACATCGCGCACCGGCTACCCGACGAGGGGCAGCTCATCCCTACCCCCGGGCCTCATGAGAGGGTCGTTTTCCTTCCCCACTTCCTCCGCGGACTGGGCTTTCCACTTCACCCCTTTGTCCAGGGGCTCATGTTCTACTATGGCCTGGATTTCCACGATCTGGCGCCGAACTTCATCCTCAACATCTTGGCGTTCATCGTCGTGTGCGAGGCCCTCCTCTGCATCCGGCCCCACTTCGGCTTGTGGCTCAAGACCTTCAACGTCAAGCCGAAGGTAGTGAAGGGCACGCAGGTGGAGTGCGGAGGCGCCATGTTGGGCAAGATGCCCAACGTCCTCTGGTTCGAAGGGGCCTTCGTGGACTCCGTCAAGGGGTGGCTATCGGGGTGGTTCTACATCACCGAGTCGCGCGACCCTACGTGGGCGGCGGCCCCCGAGTTTAGATCTGGTATCCCTATGCAGCTCACCTCCTGGAAAGATAAGGGCTTGCTGTGGGGTACTTCGACGGAGCTGACGGGACTCCGAGCCTGTATCCAGAAGCTGGTGAACAAGAAGCTCAGGCTCGTCGACATGGTCCAAATCATGCTCGTCCGCCGGATTCTCCCATGCCAAGAACGGGCATTCAATCTGTGGGAGTTCAATCCGGAATAGCACCAGGCGCTGAGCGGGCTCTTCGACACGACATACGAAGGCGCCTGGAGGGTGCTGTTTAAGGGCGCCGAAGCCCCCACATCCCCGACGGAAGATCGTGGATTTCACTCGCAGCATCCGGCTGACGAGGTAAGTGATTCTACCCCTTTACGGGACACTTATTGTAAATAGATTGGTTCTAAGAGGGTTTCAATTTCCCTTTTCCTTTGACAGGAATGGATGAAGAAGGCCGAGCAGCTCATCTGCCCGGCTCCCATGCCAGAAGACCCAGTGGGTGCCCGTCTAGCGGGGCTGCTGGTTCCGGCACCGCACGTGGTGCCGGAGAAGAAGGCCAAGAAGGTGGCCACGGGCACTCGAAAGAGTTCCCGTTATCAGGCGTCTGACGACGAGGCGGACTCCTCCCCCAAAGACGAGGAGGAGGAAGAAGACTCTCTCCCGGAGGGGGGAGAGAGGAAAAGGAAGGCTTCCCCAACAGGGAAGGCCGAAGGGTCCAAGAGGGGGAGAACTATTCCCCTGGTCAGCTCCGCCAACACCGATGTTGGCGACGAGGAGTAGCCTTCAAGGGCCAGGCCTCCGGCGAGATCGTAAGTATCTGGATCCCTGATATGCAATTTCTTTTGAGTCACATAGTGTCCTACTAATGCCGCATATTGCCCGCAGTCCGGCCGATGATGATCTCCCCGCTTCATCGAGCGGGTCGTTGGCCCCGTCGGATGTGGATTCACTTCCGACTGCCTCTACCCCCCGCGCCGATGAGGACGCCAAGGTGGGATCCCGAAAAGGGACCCATCAGGAGGAGGCTCCGGAGGCACCGCAAGGCAGCCTCCCGGACTTTGCGCCGGACTCTACGCCGGAACCTGCTGTGGTTCCAGAGTCCGACAGGCGGCCCCTTCGAAAGAAGGGCAAGACCGTGACACCGGCGGCCTCCGTCCAACCGGAGGCGCCGGTCAACTTGCTGGAGGCGCTCAAAGGCGCTTCCATCGAGGACGAACACCGCACTGTTATGAGTGCGGTGATTCAGAAGATTCAGCTCGCCAAGAGCGGGCTGACCGAAGCCTGCAGTAGCCTTCTAACAGGCTTTGAGGTAAGAAGTTAAAATTATGTAATATAATACCGCATAGACAGTAGCCCCTGATGCTCAGTTCGGTGTTCAGAAAGAAAAGCCGGACTGAGGATCTAAAAAGATATTCGCAGGTTGCTAATAAATTATGTCAATATGGGTTTGCAGGCTGTGCTGCTGACCTCTTGTTGACACCAGATTTTGGCACGGCCAATAACTTATTTAAGATGGCCTCAAATTGAGAAGTGATCTTCATGAAAGAGTTCCGTATTGTCGATATGAACATCTTTGAAGTTTGGGTCATCGCAGTCCGATTTCATCTCTAAGGCCGAAACTATGCTCAAAGTACTAAGATATTATATTCAGAGTACAGTTTGGCTGATTAAGACCCCCAGACGACCTCAAATGTAAAACTTATCTACACGGTTTGTCTTCGTCTCGTCTAAACGATCGATTTTGATATAAAAATCGTTTCAATCCGAGTTCGTATGCAAAAGTTAGAGCCATCGGAATACAGCCCTGTCAGGAGGCAAAAACTGGCGCGCCCCACCAGACACCCTGTCTGATGGGTAGCGCGAGGGATAGCCTGTTTTGCGAGACCGATTTGACCCTCAGGATGATCTCTGATCAAAAAACGTTCAACATAAAAGTTGTTCGCCTCGTCTAAACAGTCAAGATTGCTTTTGGGCTCGTTTCCATCCGAGATCGTTTACCACCACAAAAAAGACCCGCAAGGTGCAGCCAGTTTAAACCGAACAGTTTTGGAAAGTTCGGACAAAACCAGTCCGAATTTGACTAGGGTTTTGGACGTGAATCCAAGCCTTTTCCTTGCACGGGAAGTCCAGCCGCCTCTTATATACCTAAGGGGTGACGGCCGATTGAACAACACACAATCGATCAATCAATCTACCACCTTTTATCTTTTATCTTTTCTCCTTAACCCTTGTTCTTCTTCTTCCTCGTTCTTCGTTCATTCTTCTTCATTGCAGGGCGGTGAACCTCGAGGCCCTAGGGGCGATCAGGTCAACCTAGGGCAGCCCATAGCCGCCGCACGCCCAGACGGGGTCCCTCCCGGGCGTGTGGGGTTTCGGGTCCCAAAAGCGCCGGCATACTGTCTTGCGTATCACGCTGGAAATCGGCCTCCCGCGGTGTGAGTTGCGGAGCATCTCCCTCGGCGCTGCGGGTAGACATCGACGTGTTCGTGTGACGCGTTCCAGCGTCAACACACTTTTTGGCGACTCCGCTGGGGACGAAGCTTTGAACGGTCTCCGGCCCGTTCTTGCTACGAAGAAATCGTCATCTAGGTTTGCAATCTACAAAGGTAATATGAATAACCAATTCACATATGTAGATGCAAATAATGCATATGTTGTTGCTAGATCATCTAATGAGCATAATGTATCGGCTAGCCCTATCTTTATCAATCATGCATCTAATTATGTGCAAGGGCCGATGCAACAAAATCTCCATGATTCTACTTCATATAATTTTAGCAACATGCAACATATGTATCCCAACTCCCATGCATCGGCAACCCCACAAATTTATATGCCGATGAATAACATGATGAGTTCGGTTAATCAAGTTGAGACACCCTATGTAGGAACTTCCAATGGTATGCAACAAAGTGTTTCAAGTTTTTATTCATCGGCAAATAACTTGCAGTACGCTAATCCAAACGTGCCGGTGGAGAGGGGAATTGGCCATGTTACTACTAGTTATTTGGCCAATTACCCTCAAACATCATATGCTATGCCTAACGCTACTAATTTTTTGGCACCATACGTAACTGTTGATGTCCATAATTCGGCTCAGCACCTTCATGGTCATGGCCGAATAAGTGAAACTTCTGCAGGAGCACAAATGCCTTCACCTACTACCGTGGCATATCATGTCCGCCCTACACAATTACAGAATTTCAGCAACATCTCATTGCCGAAAGAGTCTAAAAGCATTGGGGGGCAACCATATCCAGACTGGGTAATTGAGAACAAGCTTACATTCTCTTGGGATTTGTGCAACTCTATTCGCCAGGAACTAATAGAAGGCGGGAAGCCTCATGATTTTGCTGCTGTAAAAGCTAGAATTGTGCAAATGATGCAGTCGCCCAGTGCTGTACCATCCAGTGTACCACCTAAAAAATCGCAAAGTTTCGGCACCTCATTGCCGAAAGAGTCTCAAAGTATTAGGGGGCAATCTCATGATGAGTGGATGGAAATTGAGATGAAAAAGTATAAAGCTCGCCAAGCTGAGATGTGGGCTAAAATTAGACGAGAGCGAGAAGCCTTGCAAATTCAAAAAGATAAAGTTGTTGATTCAGGTAACAAAGAAAATTCGGTTATTAGAAAAGCCGAATCAAGTAGTATATATTCTAAGACCATCAAATCCAAAGAGGCAAGCATTATTGAGAAAGGGCATGGAAAGCATAGCAAAACAACCATACTTGATTTTTCCGAAGTCAATGAAACCTACTTCCTGCCCTATGAGTTTCGTGCCATAGAAATTGACAAGCCTCAAGGACAAGAACAAGTAGCCGAACAAAGTTTGGCTGACATGGATCTTCAAAGCAATGATGCACGGAATCAAGAAAAAAATGATGACAAGGTGTTGGGGAGCCATCCAAAGACGGAGCAAGATGTTCTTCAAGTGGCACTACCATCATGCTCTCCCAACATATTTGAAGAGGTATGCATAGAGAGTAATTTGCCTATTTTCAGATTTGGTCGCAACTTCATTATTGATGCATATATAAGAAATATTCTCATAATTAATTTTGAAAGACCAATGAAGAAGGGTAATTTACTTGTTAGCAATAAACTTGTTATGGAACATATCGGTCAACACATTGCGCCATTTATAAAGACCGATAATGACTTATTGTTACAGCCAAAGCTTTTCCCGTTGCTTTATCTAAAGTTCGTGTCTAGTTGGGTAGCTTTGCTTATTTCGTACTTGGCTTGCACTTGGTCTCAATTGAGACATGTGTGTTCTAAATATTTTCATTTCAGAAGTTTAAAGCCAAGGTTAATTTCTTTTGAGAAATCCGATGCTAATATAATATCTTATCAAAAGACACCGGAGATAGAGTGGAAAACACAATGTATAGCCGAATGGGGAGATTCTAAATCTGAACCGTTCATTTGCTTATCTCCAAAGCCGTTCACACAGCAAGATTGGCTAGAAAACAAGAAGTTTACCTTCAATTCAAGCATGTGTAACCAAATATTTGATTTATTGCTGAAAAATAATTACATAAGAATTCTTGGTCACCATGTTGAGCCATCTATCCAAGGACGAATGTATTGTAAGTTGCATGATTCGTTCAAGCATAATTTTGAGGATTGCAACATGTTCCGTCAAATAGTTAAATCGACCATTGAAAAAGGACGATTGAAGTTTGTTGAAACACCAAGAGATGACCAGTCTATTCCGATTGGTCCTGATGGCAAAAAGTTTTTGCATCGGCTGCTTCAAGCCGATACATTTAAAGAGAAGGTAAAAACTACAGGTGATGGGATCAAGCTTTCAGGTAAAGAAGTTGTTGAAGAGCATAATGAGCATAATCTTGAGGGTGACAATTCCATCGAAGCTACAATGGAGATACCAAGTACTGGTGGGCAGCAAGAAAATCCAAAGATCGGTGCAAGCACAACCAAAGAAAACAAAGGCCGGCGTAAGCACAAAGGTAAAAAGCCGAAAGTCACTTTCGCACAACTATTGGAAAAATATCCAAAGAAGAGTGAAGAGAAAAATGCTTATCGGCCAAATCATGCAAAGAAACCAAGATCACCCCCAAGGTGCAAATATGAGGATTGGTATTGGCAAAGTGATAATTTTAATGCAACATATTCATATCCTTATTTTGGGCCGTCAATGCCAATGCCGTGAATGCCTCCCTATGCTCATATAGATACATATACATCATGGGACAGGTATGATACGAGGGCACATTCTACATCTTATTCTAGACCATCTCACCAATACTATGCAGCTCAAAGAAGATCAACATTTGAACAATCACGCGTCAAAGACCGTTTCAATCATAAGGAATCGGTCCAGAGCTCAAGGAAAAAGAAAGAGGTGGTCAAGCAGGTTTACCGCATTAAAAGAGATGGTCGTAAGAGTGCAATTTCAGATTTGATCTCAAATGAAAAAGAGCCAATTAAAGTGTTGACATTGGCTACTAAAGGCAATGAGACAAACCAAGCAATTGATAAAAATCAGAGTGCCAAATCTGAAGAAAAGAAGTTGAGGGTGCACAAGGCCCAAAAAGAGTTGCCATTTGTTGAAACAAAATCACAGCCGAGATGCCCACTCGGTTTATCGTATTGGCGAAAGAAGGAATTACAAAAACTTAGTGCACAAGAGCTGAAAAAGAAGAACATGGCATGGGTTCCTAAGAGGAGCAGTCAAAATGAAAGTGATGTGCAACCTTCTATTGCAACAAGTGTTACAAAAGTGAAGAAAGAGAAGGATGGAAGCCAAAAACAGTTAAGCCGAAGGTTTGCATCACCCCATCAAAATCTTCGGTTAGCACATCATCCATATTCTTCAACCATACCATTGATGCCTTTGTCATGGAATTCATCATCAGGTATGATAAATTACCCTCCCTGGATTTATTTTAATCCATGGAAGCGACATAATTTTCTGCATCATGAGAGGGTATTACCAAATCTCTATACATTTTATTAGCTACATTTTTCTTGCTAATCCAAAGGGCCGAAATATTTGATTGCTATTTCATTTGTTTATTTCGGCTATACATGATTTGGTGAATGAATTCTACATGGGCATTATGTTGATGGCCGGTATTTATCTATCGCCCTAAGATATGTCAAAACATGGCTGATGTAGTATCCTAACATCGTCCTTAGTTCAATTAGAGGCCAAAACGAGGTACATGTTCATTGATATTGCCCTTGTCTTTCTAGTACTACGGAGATTATTTTCGACGGTATATTTGTGGCAATGGCCAAGGTGTTGGTGTTGCTTATTTATCTTCATATGGAGCTATTTTGTGAAGCCTCGGGCCGCTTATAATATTTTTGCACAATCATCAAAGCCGAATATGCATTGTCATTCGGATTGGAGCTTTGCCTTGATATAGGTGCTATACATATTGAGGCTTCCGGTGATTCGTTATTAGTAGTGCAACAAATATCCAAGGGTTATCAATGTTTTGACGGATCACTTATAGTTTATCTTTTAGTATGTCTAGATGCAAGATTTACCTTGGGTTGCTTTGAAATTTATCATATATCTAGGCATGACAATTTGAAAGAGTTGGCACAGCAAGCGTCCGGCTACTATGTTAACCATGGTGTATTGCATTTCTATCAATAGCCGATGCTAGGTCTTGTCAACATAGGTAAGGCTGAATCGAAGCCCACCGCTTCGGCCACTAATGAAACTTTTATGCAGGCGAAGTAAGGATTCAAGGAAGTTCATTCTTGATTATCTGCAAAATCCTAGCGAAAGGGTGAACAATATGGTTCGGAGGATGGTTTTGATCTATGGAACCTTATCACTGGATTGTTATAGAAGATGAGAAGTTTTCACCCAAGTTTGCATCAAGAGGTTCAAACAAGCAATGGTCGATATATACTTGTCGTCCTAAGAACATGCAAAATGGATGATGGAGTGTTGACATCGTCCTTAGAACAAGCTATGCGGAAGTTATTTTTCGGCACACAAACTTTGCCGAAAAACAGGGGGGCATGTGTTGACACCAGATTTTGGCACGGTCAATAACTTATTTAAGATGGCCTCAAATGGAGAAGTGATCTTCATGAAAGAGTTCCGTATTGTCGATATGAACATCTTTGAAGTTTGGGTCATCGCAGTCCGATTTCATCTCTAAGGCCAAAACTATGCTCAAAGTACTAAGATATTATATTCAGAGTACAGTTTGGCTGATTAATCCCCCAAGACGACCTCAAATGGAAAACTTATCTACACGGATTGTCTTCGTCTCATCGAAACGATCGATTTTGATATAAAAATCGTTCCAATCCGGGTTCGTATGCAAAAGTTAGAGCCATCGGAATACAGCCCTGTCAGGAGGCAAAAACTGGCGCGCCCCACCAGACACCCTGTCTGATGGGTAGCGCGAGGGATAGCCTGTTTTGCGAGACCGATTTGACCCTCAGGATGACCTCTGATCAAAAAACTTTCAACATAAAGTTGTTCGCCTCGTCTAAACGGTCAAGATTGCTTTTGGGCTCGTTTCCATCCGAGATCGTTTACCACCACAAAAAAGACCCGCAAGGTGCAGCCAGTTTAAACCGAACAGTTTTGGAAAGTTCGGACAAAACCAATCCGAATTTGACTAGGGTTTTGGACGTGAATCCAAGCCTTTTCCTTGCACGGGAAGTCCAGCCGCCTCTTATATACCTAAGGGATGACGGCCGATTGAACAACACACAATCGATCAATCAATCTACCACCTTTTATCTTTTATCTTTTCTCCTTAACCCTAGTTCTTCTTCTTCCTCGTTCTTCGTTCGTTCTTCTTCATTGCAGGGCGGCGAACCTCGAGTCCCTAGGGGCGATCAGGTCAACCTAGGGCAGCCCATAGCCACCGCGCGCCCAGACGGGGTCTCTCCCGGGCGTGTGGGTTTTCGGGTCCCAATAGCGCCGGCTTACTGTCTTGTGTATCGCGCTGGAACACATCGATGTGTTCGTGTGACGCGTTCCAGCGTCAACACCTCTACCGCACTTACTGCGGAGGTTGGTGCATTAAAGCAAGATCTCGAGCGGTCCGAGCGAGAGCTCGGCCATGCCAAGAGGCAGCTCGAGGACAAAGAAGGTGAGTAGCACCTCTTTGAATTTTTACCTTACAGAAAAGGATTTTGGTTGCAATAAAATTAACAAGGATAATATGTGTACTGCAGGGGCCACAAACGAGGTGGCGGCTCTGAAGGAGGCTGTGTCCGCGGCCGAACACAGCGCGGCCGAGGAACGGGCAGAGCGAGAAAAGCAGGAGGCACAGGTGGCGGCAGTGCGGCAAGAGCTCCAGGCTCTCATGGAGAAGCATGAGAGTTTGGAGCGTGACTCCAAGACTCGAGAGTCCGAGCTTGCCTCGGCTCTCGAAAGTGCCAAGTCCGCCAAGGCCGAGGCCCGTAAGGCCCTTTAGGAGATTGAAGATGTGAAGAAGATAGCGGCGGGTAAGGCATTTTTCATGCAAAGCAAGCATGTTAATTTAAACTACCTGACACTTACCCGCATTCGGAGCTCTCCAGGGGCGTTTGCAGATCTACCGCGTAGTGTATCCGATGCCGCCGCATTCTACCGTGGCGAGGAGGGGAGCTCAACGGAGAAGGTCTTCTGGTCTCAGTACGCTGAGGCCGGCCATCCGGTGCCCCCAAGCGACCATCTGAAGCAGCTGGTCGAACTCCACAAGGTAGCTGAGGAGGCCATGAAGGGCCTTATAGTCCGGCTGTGGCCTGGACAGGCCATGCCTGGGAGCTACTTCGGCCTCGTGCGGCGGCTGGTGGATGCGTGCCCCTGGGTGGATGTCATCAAGCGCTCCGCCTGTATTGAAGGTGCTCATCGGGCCCTTGCCCGCGCAAAGGTGCACTGGGGCAGGCTGGATGCGGAGAAGCTTCTTACTGACCCGCCGCCCGCGGGCAAGGAGTATCGTACGCCCGAAATGTACTATAAGACTGTCCTGAAGGGTGCCCACAATATTGCGGATGAGTGCCCCAGAGATGTAATTATTGAGTGAAAACTTGCTATGTATTATCCTGTGCGCTTGAAAACTTTGTTCATATGCGCTACGCAACGCTTGTCTAATTTAAAATATTACCTTTTGTGCGGCCGTTTATAAAATCTGAGAGATGGCAAGTCGTTGGCTTCAGCCCCCGAGCCGCAAGTGCTGGGGTGTTCGGGGTAACTTGAGCACTCTTGTTCCCATCTTTGGGTCCATCTAGGGAGGCGCTCAACACAACGAACAAGGCAACCGGACTTATAATGCTTGAACACTCTCACTTAGCCATAGAATTCTATAATTTTAAATTTCGGTGAAGCCCCTAGTATTCGGAAGACCGAATTCGGGGCGCTATCCACGCCTTCGTCGGACATTATCCGGAACTTCGCTCGAAGCGGCGTGAGTCTTTAAGGACCCGAAAAGACCTCTTGAACAGCGACCAGTCTCTCGCCTTATCATGCCGGTCAGTTTTAGCTTTCTCCACTGAGGCGCTCGCCCACCTCAACCGGGGCGCAATCGCAGTGGTTCTCCCAGTGCCACCTTAGCCGACAGAACGGAACGTAAATCACCAAAACGTGGGAGCTGGGCAAACCCAACTATTGACCCAAGACATAATTCGGAGTCGATTCATATAATGCTATAAGTTCGGGGTGCCGCACTTGTGAAAGTGTTCGGACTTATCACACCATAATGCGGGGAACATAAGCCCCTGGTGTATTCGGCCGTACCAATAATATACGGCTGCGAGATGTCATTAATGAACATATGTGTAAAGTAATGCAATAACAGGCAAAAACACTGCATTATTTATTAAAGAGTTCTGCTATGAGTGCAGAATGATACAAATAGTGCGGTAAGCAAGGGATTGGACTAATCAAACATGTCCCCCTCCAGGGATGGGCTGCGGACTGGTGGATATAATAAAATGTAATGCTCGTAATGGAGACCACCAGAGTGTTTGTCGCAGTCTTCTTTCTTCCCTGGCTGTTGCATCGTGAGTTCGGCGGGTCCACCGCCGGGCAGGGCCTCCAGTGAACGGAGTCCTGTGTTTATAAAGAAAGAAAATAATAACAAAAAGGAGTGACGCACTTGTGAGCCCCTGGTGCGGTCGAGCCATACTCTGGGTCTGTTGCGGTCGTGCCCCTTCCCCTAGGCCCATGGTATCTCCAAAGCGTAATGATGTACATGGAGGGTTGGTCTTGCAATTATGCAAGGGCTGGGGTTGGGGCCGCATTGCTACGCGTGCTTGGAACGTGCCAGGTGGTCTTGGTTGATGTTGCTTCGGGCGCGCTTGGCCGTGTCCGGCCGTTTAACGGCCGGACTCGAATATTGACTTAAAAGGCTGCTTTGTACTTCTGCCGCGAGAGCCGCCGTGTGTTCCTCCATTTGGAGGGAGCGTTCCGTATTTCCATTGACCGTGATGACTCCGCGAGGGCCTGGCATCTTGAGCTTGAGGTATGCGTAATGCGGTACCGCGTTGAACTTTGCAAACGCGGTTCGTCCGAGCAGGGCGTGATAGCCACTACGGAATGGGACTATGTCGAAGATTAACTCCTCGCTCCGGAAATTGTCCGGGGAGCCGAAGACCACTTCTAGTGTGACTGAGCCTGTACAATTGGCCTCAACACCTGGTATGACCCCTTTGAAAGTCGTCTTTGTAGGTTTAATCCTTGAGGGGTCTATGCCCATCTTGCGCACTGTATCCTGATAAAGCAGGTTCAGGCTACTGCCGCCGTCCATCAGGACTCTCGTGAGGTGAAATCCATCGACGATTGGGTCTAAAACCAATGCGGCGAATCCGCCATGGCGGATACTGGTCGGATGATCTCTTCGATCGAAAGTGATCGGGCAAGAGGACCATGGATTGAACTTAGGGGCGACTGGCTCCATCGCATATATGTCCCTTAGTGCATGCTTCCGCTCCCTCTTGGGTATATGGGTCGCGTATACCATGTTCACCGTGCGCACTTGTGGGGGGAAACCCTTCTGTCCTCAATTGTTCGGTGGTCGGGTCTCTTCCTCGTCGTCGCTGTGCAGCCCCTTGTCATTGTTTTCGGCAATTAACTTGCCTGCCTGTTTGAACACCCAACAATCTCTGTTGGTGTGATTAGCTGGCTTTTCAGGGGTCCCATGTATCTGGCATAAGCGGTCAAGTATTCGGTCCAAATTGGACGGACCCGGAGTGGTTCTTTTGAATGGCTTCTTCCGCTGACCGGGTTTGGAGCCTCGGAATCCGGCGTTGACTGCTGTATCCTCCTTGTCGTCGCCGTTAATGCGGCGTTTATTTTTGTTTCGACGCGGTCTGCCATTGTGGTCCTTGGTATCCGGACTACCAGAATTTTTACTGAGGTTGTTGCTGCGAGCTAGCCAGCTATCCTCTCCCGCATAGAAGCGGGTCATTAATGATGTGAGGGCTGCCATGGATTTTGGCTTTTCCTGTCCTAGGTGCCGGGCTAGCCACTCGTCGCGGATGTTATGCTTGAAGGCTGCAAGGGCCTCTGCATCCGGACAGTAGACGATTTGATTTTTCTTTGTAAGGAACCGTGTCTAGAATTGTCTGGCCGATTCGTCTGGCTGTTGAATTATGTGGCTTAGGTCATCGGCGTCTGGTGGTCGCACATATGTGCCCTGGAAGTTGTCGAGGAATGCGGCTTCCAGGTCTTCCCAACACCCAATTGACTCTGTGGGCAAGCTGTTAAGCCAATGCCGAGCTGGTCCTTTAAGCTTGAGTGGGAGATACTTGATGGCGTGGAGATCATCGCCGCGGGCCATATGGATGTGAAGGAGATAATCTTTGATCCAAACCGCGGGGTCTGTTGTGCCATCGTAGGATTCAATGTTTACGGGTTTAAACCCTTCGGGGATTTGATGATCCATTACTTCGTCAGTGAAGCATAGCGGGTGTGCGGCGCCTCTATATTGGGCAATATCACGACGTAGCTCGAGAGAGCGTTGTCTGCTGTGTTTGGCCCGGCCGGAGTTATTGTATCTGGCGCGACGGTATTTGTCGTGGGTCGTGGGGTGCCCACGTGATCCGTAGATGGATCTGGATTGCCTTGCTTTGTCCTCCAATATATCTCACAAGTCCGGCGCGTTCCCTCTTGGCTTCGTACTTTTGGAGCGATGCTGGGGTACGGTCTTGGTGGAGGGCCTAGATGCCTCTCTATCTCAACCACGGGGTGGTCGGTCGGCCGTATTGTGCGCTGGCGATGAAGGTATGTATGTTTCCTCCTCTAATCGGGGGAGCAACTTGCATCTTGGGTAGCTTTTGGAGGGGCGTTCGAGTTCATACTCTTCGGCCGCGAGGACCTCGGTCCATCGATCGGCCAGCAGGTCCTGATCAGCTTGAAGCTGCTGCTGCTTTTTCTTTAGGCTATTTGCCGTGGCGATAAGCCTGCGTTTAAAACGCTCTTGTTCGACGGGATCCTCGGGCACGACGAATTCGTCGTCGTTGAGGCTTGCCTCGTCTTCGGAGGGAGGTATATAATTATCATCCTCGACCTCTTCGTCTGCCGCCCTCTCGTGAGGGCTTGCTTCTGCATCCTCCTGCGCTGAATCCTGCTGGAGGGGATTATCTTCGGCACTCTCTGGAGTATTATTATCTTTTGTGCCTGAATCTCCATTCTTGCTGTGGCGGAATTTAGAGCGGCGCCGCTGACGTCGGCGCTTGGGCTGTTTCTTTGAGGAATCTGCCTCCGCTGCTTCTTCGCCGTCCCCCTCTTTTGGGGTGTCCACCATGTATATGTCATATGACGAAGTGGTCTTGCAGTGCCCTGTAGGCGCTGGTTCTTGTTCGTCTCCGGCATCGTCGTCCATACTGTCGATGTCCTCGGAGTCGTAGTCTAGCATGTCTGTTAGATCGTCGACAGTGGCTACAAAGTGGGTCGTGGGTGGGCTTTGAATTTCTTCATCGTACGTATCCCAACCGTCCTGGCCATAGTCCGGCCAGGTCTCTCCGGATAGCGAGAGATGTTTTAGCGAATTTAGGATGTCGCCAAAGGGCGAGTGCTGGAAGATGTCCGCGGCGGTGAATTCATAACCGGTGCCAAATCAGATTCGATTGGCAGGGGCGCGGGAGGTCCGGAGTCCGGAGGGGAGTCCGGCACCTCGGAGTCACGTGCTTCGCAAGGGACAAGGTTAGTGTTCGGCTCCATCGCCGTGGAAGTTGCAGCCCCCGAGGCGGTGTCCAACCACCGGTCCTCGATCTGGGCGATCGGCTCCGGACTAAGGGCCGGAGCGGATTCTTGTGTGGCCACCAAGGCACTGTCCGGCGGCAGAGCTAGATCATGCCCATCGTAGCAGTGCGGCATGCTTGGCTGTGGCTCGAGCCCGTCGAAGATCAAGTCCCCGCGGAGGTCGGTCGTGAAGTTTAGGCTCCCGAACCTGACCTGACGGCCAGGGGCGTAACTTTCGATCTGCTCCAGATGGCCAAGTGAATTAGCCCGCAGTGCGAAGCCGCCGAATACGAATATTTGTCCGGGGAGAAAAATCTCACCATGGATAGCATTGTTGATTGAAGAAGCCATCGAGCCTATCGGTGAAGACACAGAGGAACTCTTAATGAAAGCACCAATGTCGGTGTCAAAACCGGCGGATCTCGGGTAGGGGGTCCCGAACTGTGCGTCTAGGCGGATGGTAACAGGAGACAAGGGACACGATGTTTTACCCAGGTTCGGGCCCTCTTGATGGAGGTAAAACCCTACGTCCTGCTTGATTAATATTGATGATATGGGTAGTACAAGAGTGGATCTACCACGAGATCAAGGAGGCTAAACCCTAGAAGCTAGCCTATGGTATGATTGTTGTAATGTATGTTGTGTCCTACGGACTAAAGCCCTCCGGTTTATATAGACACTGGAGAGGGCTAGGGTTACACAGAGTCGGCTACAATGGTAGGAGATCTACATATCCGTATCGCCAAGCTTGCCTTCCACGCCAAGGAAAGTCCCATCCGGACACGGGACGGAGTCTTCAATCTTGCATCTTCGTAGTCTTGGAGTCCGGCGGACGGTGATAGTCCGGCTGTCCGGACACCCCCTAGTCCAGGACTCCCTCAGTCCATGTTGGATGAATACAAGTCGCCACATAGTTTTTGGGCCGAGGCTGTCAACACTGCATGCCATGCATCAAACCGGCTCTTCCTCCGCACTATATTGGAAAAGACTCCATATGAGCTCCTAACTGGGAACAAGCCAAATTTCAAGTACTTTCGTGTATTTGGGTGCAAATGTTTCATCCTCAACAAAAGAGAACGGTTAGGAAAATTTCAATCCAAAACAATTGAGGGCATATTTGTTGGGCATGGATCAAACTCTCACGCCTATAGAGTCTACAACAAATCCAATGGATGTGTTGTAGAAACTTGTGATGTGGTGTTTGATGAATTTAATGGCTCCCATGGGGAGCAAGTTGATCTAAGTGATGTAGGTGAAGAAGATTCTTCTCAAGATATTTTGACCATGGGTGTTGGTGCACTTCTTCCAATGGAACAAGAACCTCATGATGATGAAGAAGAAGATGGAAGCTTCACACATCATCAAACTACTTCAACACCCATACCACCACAAGATCCTATTGCTCAACCAATGCCCTTAGTCCAAGTACAAGAATATGATCAATTCCCTCTTCATGATAATCTTCAAGAACAAGATCATCATCAAGGGCAAGAACAAGAAAGTGCAATCATTGATGATGAACCTCAACAAATGCAATATGAAGAAGAAGATCTTCCACCACACATTAATGATCCATATGTTGAGGACGTGGATGATGGACATGAAGTTGAACCTCGAGAAACCCTAACCTCCATCATGCCTCGAGTGGCCGGTCGTGTTGATGTTGACAAAATTCTCACCGACATATCGGAAGGTAGAGTCACTCGTAAACATTTGACAAACTTTTGTGCTCACTTCTCATTTGTGTCTAGTGTTGAACCTCTCAAGGTACAAGATGCATTGATGGACAACGATTGGCTAGTTGCTATGCAAGAAGAGTTGAACAACTTTGAATGCAACCAAGTGTGGTCATTAGTCAAGAGGCCAACTACGAAACACAATGTCATTGGAACAAAATGGATTTTCAAGAACAAGCAATATGAGAATGGTGTAATCATCCACAACAAGGCAAGGTTAGTGGCACAAGGGTACTTACAAGTTGAAGGTTTGGACTTTGGTGAGACCTTTGCCCCGTTGCCCGTCTTGAATCCATTCGCATATTACTTGCTTATGCTGCTTTCAATGGGTTTACATTACATCAATTGGATGTGAAGAGTGCTTTCCTTAACGGTCCTCTACAAGAAGAAGTATATGTGTCACAACCACCTAGGTTCGTTAATCCCGATCACAAAGACTATGTGTATAAACTTCATAGGGCTTTGTATGGCCTCAAACAAGCACCTCATGCTTGGTATGATCATCTTAAGAAGTTTTTACTCGATGATGGTTTTTTGAGAGGGGTGATCGATCCCACACTTTTTACTAAGAGGGACAAGGCTGATTTGATCTTATGCCAAATCTATGTAGATGATATCATTTCTGGTTCTCCTAACATTCATTTGTGCAAGAAGTTTGTGGCTTCCATGACCAACAATTTTGAAATGTCACTCAATGCGGATTTGAAGTTCTTTCTCGGATTTCAAATTCAACAATTTCAAGAAGGAATTTTCTTGTCTCAAGCAAAATACCTCAAGGATATCCTAGAGAAGTTTGGCATGACTGATGCTAGTCCATGTAAGACACCCATGCCAACCAAAATTGTACTCACTAAAGACACCAACGGTATCCCTTTCGACCCATCTAAATACCGCTCTATGATTGGCTAATTTCTTTATCTTTGTGCATCTAGACCACACATCATGTTCATTGTGTGCATGTGTGCTAGATTTCAAGCTTCCCCTAGGGAAAGTCGTCATAAGGTGGTTAAGCATATTCTTAGATACCTTGTTCACACCCCAAAGTTGGGTCTGTGGTACCCCAAGGATTCTAAGTTTGATCTCATTGGGTACACGGATGCGGATTGGGCTGGAGACAAATTGGATCTAAGTCCACCTCCGGAGCATGTCAATTTCTTGGTCACTCTTTGGTAAGTTGGTCCTCGAAGAAACAAAATTATGTTACTCTCTCTACCGCCGAAGCTGAATACATTGCAACCGCCAGTTGTGTAACTCAATTACTATGGATGAGGCAACCTTTGAAGGATTACGGTATCACCTATAGACATGTGCCTCTTCTATGTGATAATGAAAGTGCCATCAATATTGCTGAGAAACCCCAAGATCATACCCGCACCAAGCACATTGATATTAGGTACCATTTCTTGAGAGATCATGTAGAAAAAGGTGACATTGATATTGCTGATGTTGGGACAGATATGCAACTTGTAGACATTTTCACCAAGCCATTGTATGAAGCAAGGTTTTGTCAACTTAGGCGTGAACTTGGTATCTTGGAGCTTGACAACATTATGTGAAATATAGTACACATGCATGCATTTTCATAATGTCTTGTCTTGATGTAGGCATATTCTTAGGGGGAGACACTCAATTCATGAGTACTCTCACCCTACATAATGCATAAATAGAATCAAAACTCTCAAAGTCACTATGACACTTATTTTGTGTCCATAGTACTTTACAATGATGGAGTAGTAATTATGGGTCCAACGTTCAAATCTTTGGTATCCCAAGTTATGTATACTCAAACATGGTGACTTAGCCTACAACTCTTCTTAGTTGTTTATATGGGTTTGTGATATGTTTGTGACTTAGGCTACTTTATATATATATATATAGACACACACACACACACACACACACACACACACACACACGTCATCACATCATCACTACTTCAAACGTTAGGACTGGCTATCAGCACCCTGGCTGGCCGGATCATCCTGATGTTCATATGGACGTCCGGGTCATGCTCCCCTGTCTGCCGGATATCCGGGCCCATATCCGGTCATCCAGACCTATCCGGATCATCCGGGGATACTTCCGGACATCCGGGTGGGTCCTCGCCCTAGACAGTAAAATATCGGGTCGTGTCGGCGCAGAGGGTTATTCCCCTGATCTTCATCCGCACGACCCCATGCACTCGCCCCCGCCGTCAGCGGCTGCTCGTTAGGCCGCCCCGCTAGTACGGCCGGCCAACTGGACATATCTCGCCATCACGCATTGCCATCCCCTCAACCCACTCCCTCCCCGCGCCGTTTCCCAGGGATTAATTGGATTTTCACCAATCTCTCCCTCTGTCCCCAACTCCGCCATGGTGGTCGATCGTGGTGGTGCTAGTCGGAGCTTCAAGTCGACGTCCTCGGGCCCCGCTCGTGGTACTCCATATGCTTCTCTCCTCTAGTTCCCCTATTACCCATCTAGGTTCAGTCATTCATCTAGTTGGCCCTCTCTTTCCAATGCGTGTATGCAGACGGGCGTCGCCAAGCATCGACGGACTCCGAGGATGCTGCTCGTCCACTTAAGAAGCTGTTGGGTCGTGCTCGTTCGTCCTATGTCGGGCAGGACGACCCTGACTATGAGGCTGAACTCCACGAGGAAGAGCTCATGCCGTTTCGCTCCACGACCAAAGCAAAGAAGAAGAAAGCATGCTCTGCCTCGAGCTCGCAATCTGCCGCAACTACTGGCCTCATTTTGTCCATGGCCAACCCCACCAACCGTGGCCATCGTACTGTCAACTATCAGCCCATGGACCCCTCTGAGTATGCTTCTTTAAGGAGTGCTGTCAATCAATTTGCTGCTCCGGCCAATGCAACCGATCCTCGTTTTTGCACCTTGGTTCAACAAGACATCTATCAGTCTGCCATTGCTCATCTAGGTTTCTCTCCTCAGCATTATGTGAACTTGGATTACATTGATAAAAAATCCAACCAAGTTCGAAGGTGTGTTAGAAAAGATTGAGGGCATGGGGCTGTGTCGTGCTATGTCTCTTCACTGTGATTGGAATGAGGCTGCCATTCGGCAATTCTACACCACGTGTTTCTTCCATCCAGATCGTTCTATCACTTGGATGAATCACCATTCTCAGTTCACCGTCTCATTTGAGGAGTTTGCTGCTGCCTTGGGCATGCCTGGATCTGAGGCCTCTGTTTTTTGGATCCATGAGGTGAACCCCAAGTTTGAGGCTATGCCCATCAGTGCTTGTAGTTACCTCGCCATGCCCACCTCTCAGCTATCCATGGTCCAACAAAGCAAGGAGCTTAATGATATCTCCATCTTCTATCTCAAATACTGGTGGATTTTTTAGTGTATCCTAAAATCCATTTCTCCCAAGAAAGGGGATCACGGGATGATTCGGGCCTACAACATTGATTTGATGTACTACTCACGGAAGGCTCCCGACCGTCCCATTGACATGGCAGATTTCCTTTGGCATGAGATTCGCATGGCTAGTTGTCTGAATGTTCGTACTCTTCCACATGCTCCTTTCATTCAGACAGTCATTGACTCTGTCTACCCTTGCCCCCTCAACAAGACCACCATTCACTCCATGTGGACTCCGTGTGATGAGACTTCTAGGGGCAAGGCTCCTGCTCCTTTGTGTGGTGAGAGCTCTTCTCGCCACACTAAACCTTTCGTCAAGCCTTTTGACTGCCTTGCTCGCTTTATTGGGAAGTCCCATAAGGCTATCTTTGACACCTGCCGCTACACCGCTACTCACATTGCTACCGAGGAGGTTTGCCATATTTCTGAGGCAAATGCTCTTAGGGCTCGTCTCCGTGCACACCTTGGTAGTACTGTCGAGCCTGATGAGCTTATTCCTGATCGGCTTCCTCTTCCGGAGATCGACTTTCCTTCTGCCGCTGATTTTCCCGAGTTCTTCCTTGCACCTGCTGATCTGAGTGATGGTGATGATGATGATGAGGATGCTGAGTGATCCTCCTACTTTCTCGGTCGTCTTTCCATTTTTGGGTACTTGCTGTCAAGGGGGAGATGTCTTCATAGGAGGAGTATGAGTGTGTGTCAGCTATGTTTATCGAGCTCTAGTTAGTGGACTCATTATTATTATTGTAATGGTACTTTCGTCATGTGTTATGATACCTTGTATGAGTTTATGAGTTATGAGTCTATGCTACCATGTAAGAGCTTAAGTATGTTGTCTTCATTCGTTGCTTATCATTGTTTATGTTGATTTTAATGGTGTATGTCTACACTACTGTTACAACATTATATTTCGAATGAGGGCATCCACTCCATATGTGCATGTTTTTGTAGTTTATCACTTTATTCCTATGTATACATTAAGGGGGAGCTCTCCCTAAAACACATCCCCATGCATACATTAAGGGGGAGCTCTTCCTAAAACACATACCGGACTACTCTCCTAAAAATATTCGCATCACATTTCACTTGTTGAGTGCTATATGTAGTTTGTCATCAACTACCAAAAAGGGGGAGATTGAAAGTGCAATGTTGCTCTTAAAGATATTTTTGATATTGATGACAAATCTACATATAGGGGACTAACCGTGTTTGCTAAGCATATACACAGGTCGTCAGTCCTCTGGTTTTTTTCTAATGTGCATTATGATCACATCATATGAGATTTTACTCAAGCAAATTATCAATGAGGAAAGGAGCAAACAAAGACGAAGCATCGTGCTCTTTTATATTTCTTGAGTAATAGGAATCCCGTACTATTAAGAGGGGATCCGAGGTGTAGGTTCAAGGCTTCCTCACATTTTGTCTCACAAGTAATTTTTCACAAAGGACCAAAATCCCTAGCAAAACCCCTTAGCCAAAACCTACTACTCCTCTTCATTTTCTCCCACTACTCCTAGCCGGATCATCTGGACGGTGCCCCATATCATCCGGGCTAAAACCGGATCGTCCGGACCCTGCTCCGGATCATCCGGGTAATGTGCGCCTACATCACATGACTCTGGTGGCTGAAGCCCGATCGTCTGGACGTTCATCCGGATCATCCAGGCTGTGCCGGATCGTCCGGATCCTGTCTCGGATCATCCGAGAAACCTTGCCCCTATTTTTACAGAACCTTGATGGTTGTAGCCGGATTATCCGGCCAGGCATCCGGATCATCCGGGATATGTCCGGATCGTCTGGGGTGGCCTCTAGTTTGTCCGGGCTGCTCGCAGCTCTGCTGCTACCATTTGCATCCGGGCCTTCAGCCAGATTATCCGGACAATGTCCAGATCATCCGGATGGTATCCCAGATCATCTGGGCTTGTTAACTTCTGCCCAAACGGCTCAATTCTGTGTGTGGTATAAATAGTCCCTTACCTATTCGAGATTAGGTTGAACACTTCACACAAACATGCCTAAAGAACACCAGTGCTCCCTCTCTCTTGCTCACACACTAAATCCCAGATCCCGGCTTGATTCATGTGAGTTTTGAAGAGTTGTTCCAATCAAAAGAAAGATCTTATCCCTCTCCTTCTTGTGACCAAAGCAAATCGTGATTTGAGCAAGTCTTGAGCGTTTTCCCCTTGGATCTTGTTACTCTTGGAGGTTGGAGACTCCTAGGCGGTAGGAACCATTCGGTGAGGAATCAACCATTGTGATTACCCCCGGAAAGTTTGTGAGGTTTTGGAGACCACCCCAAGGTCTACCACTAGTGGTTGAGAAACGCCTTCGTGGTGTTGTCTCAAAGAGAGAATAGGGTGAGCCTTCGTGGCATTGGTGTGCCTTCGTGGTAACATCCATCTCTCTAAACGGTGACGTAGCTTCCCTCCAAGTGAACGTTGGCATACATCCTCGTCTCTCGGGAGTTGTGGTTATTCCTAACCCTAACTCCCTACTTGTGGTTTCTTGTCTCTTGCACTTACATTTATCATATTGTGCTTGCTTACTCATATATTTGTGGCACTTATTTATCTTGCTTAGCTCTTAGTGTCACACTTGCAATTGTTAGGCTTACTTACATATTCCGCATTATTGCCTAAATTTGCTAAGTAACAATTAAAATTTGTTGTTGTACCTATTCACCCCCCCTCTAGGTCCATCTCGATCCTTTCACAAGGGTGCCGAGAAGGTGCTCCTTCACACTTGGAGGGGTACAACATATGTTGACGCTCAAGGAGTGGTGCAACTACTTCAGGTTTCAGAACCGCGAGGGTTCTTGACAGCAGGGGAGAGCACCTGTCGCCAAGGCATTTGGAACGTGGGACGGTAAGAAGGTATCGAGGATCCAAAACTCTGCCATTCGCTATTTCATGACTTTCACTGCGAACACCTGATGACCCACAAGTATAGGGGATTAATCGTAGTCCTTTTGATATGTAAGAGTGTCGAACCCAACAAGGAGCAGAAGGAAATGACAAGTGGTTTTCAGCAAGGTATTAACTGCAAGCACTGAAATAGTCGGTAACAGGTAGTTCGATAGCAAGATAATTTGTAATGATCAAGTAACAGTAAAATAAAATGTAGCAAGGTAGCCCCTCCTTTTGTGGCAAAGGATAGGCCAAAACGGTCTCTTATGATAAGCAAAGCGTTCTTGAGGGTACACGGGAATTTCACCATGTCAATTTCATCATGTTGGCTTGATTCGTGTTCACTACTTTGATAATTTGATATGTGGGTGGATCGGTGCTTAGGTGTAGTTCTTACTTGAACAAACCTCCTACTTATGACTAACCCCTCACAATAATATGCAACTACGAGAAAAGTATTAAGATAAAATCTAACCATAGCATTAAACTTTTGGATCCAAATCAGTCCCTTACGAAGTGCGCATACACTAGGGTTTAAGCTTCAGTCACTCTAGCAACACATCATCTAATAACTACTCCACAATGCATTCCCTTAAGCCCTAATACGGTGAAGTGCCATGTAGTCGATGTTCACATGACCCCACTAAGGGAATCACAACATACATATCATCAAATATAGAACATATCAAGTTCACATGATTACTTGCAACATGACTTATCCCGTGACCTCAAGAACAAAAGTAACTACTCACAAATGATAATCATGCTCAAGAGCAGAGGGGTATTAAATAGCATAATGGATCTAAACATATAATCTTCCACCAAATAAACCATATAGTAATCAACTACAAGATGTAATCAACACTACTAGTCACCCACAAGTACCAATCTAAAGTTCCGGTACAAGGATTGAACACAAGAGATGAACTAGGGTTTGAGAGGAGATGGTGCTGTTGAAGATGTTGATGGAGATTGCCCTCCCAAAGATGGAAGATTTGTTGGTGAAGGAAATATTCCCTAGAGGCAATAATAAAGTTGTTATTTTATATTTCCTTATTAATGATAAGGGTTTATTATTCATGCTAAAATTGTATTGATCGGAAGCTTAAATACATGTGTGAATACGTAAATAAATACATGTGTGAATATATAAACAAATACCGTGTCCCTAGTAAGCCTCTACTAGACTAGCTCATTGATCAAAGATGGTTAAGTTTCCTAACCATGGACATGTGTTGTCATTTGATAACGGGATCACATCATTAGGAGAATGATGTGATGTACAAGACCCATCCGTTGGCATAGCATAATGATTGTTTGGTTTATTGCTATTGCTTTCTTCATGTCAAATACATGTTCCTTAGACTATGAGATTATACAACTCCCGGATACCGGAGGAATACCTTGTGTTCTATGAAACATCACAACATAACTGGGTGATCATAAAGATGCTCTACAGGTATCTCCGAAGGTGTTTGTTGAGTTGGCATAGATCGAGAATAGAATTTGTCACTCTAAGTAGCGGAGAGGTATCTCTGGGCCCTCTCGGTAATATGCATCATAAGCTTGCAAGCAAATGACCAAGGAGTTAGTTACGAGGTGATGTATTACTAAATGAGTAAAGAGACTTCCGGTAATGAGATTGAACTACGTATGAAGATACCGACGATCGAATCTCAGGCAAGTAACATACAGATGGACAAAGGGAATTGTGTATGTTGTCATAACGGTTCGACCGATAATCTTCGTAGAATATGTAGGAGCCAATATGGGCATCCAGGTTCCGTTATTGGTTATTAACCAGAGAGGTGTCTCGGTCATGTCTACATAGTTCTCAAAACCATAGGGTCTGCACGTTTAACGTTCGTTAACGATATAGTGTTATATGAGTTATATGATTTGGCGACCGAATGTTGTTTGGAGTCTCGGATGAGATCACGAACATGACGAGGAGTCTCAAAATGGTTGAGAGGTAAAGATTGATATATAGGACGATGGTATCAGGACACCGGAATAGTTTCGGAGTGCATCGGGTAGTCATCTGTTCACCGAAAGGGGTTCCAGACACCTCGGTAAGTGTATGGGCTTAATGGGCCAAAGGAGGGGACATACCAGCCCACTAGGGGGCTGGTGCGCCCCTCTACATGGCTGGTCGGCCCTAGGGGGAAGGAAAGGGGAGGGGTGGCTTCTCCTGCCTTTCCCTCCTCAAGGGAGAACGGAGGAGGGGCGCCACCTCCTCCTTCCTTCCTCCCGCACTTATATAAGGAAAGGGGACGCTACTTGGGGAGGACCCTGATAACCCACAAGTATAGGGGATCACAATAGTTTTCGAGGGTAGAGTATTATACCCAAATTTATTGATTCGACACAAGGGGAGCCAAAGAATATTCTCAAGTATTAGCAGCTGAGTTCTCAATTCAACCACACTTGAAAGACTTAATATCTGCAGCAAAGTATTTAGTAGCAAAGTAGTATGGAAGTAACAGTAATGGTGGCAAAAGTAATGGTAACAGATCTGTAGCAATCGTAACAGTGGAAACAATTGAAAAGCTCGTAGGCAATGGATCAATGATGGATAATTCTGTCGGATGTAAGTCATCATGCAATAGTCATAACATAGTGTGACACAGAACTAGCTCCAGTTCATCAATGTAATGTAGGCATGTATTCTAAATATAGTCATACGTGCTTATGGAAAAGAACTTGCATGACATCTTTTGTCCTACCCTCCCGTGGCAGCGGGGTCCTATTGGAAACTAAGGGATATTAAGGCCTCCTTTTAATAGAGTACCAGACCAAAGCATTAGTACTTAGTGAATACATGAACTGCTCAAATTACGGTCATCACCGGGAAGTGTCCCGACTATTATCACTCTGGGGTTTGCCGGATCATAACACATAGTAGGTGACTATAACTTGCAAGATAGGATCAAGAACACTCATATATTCACGAAAACATAATAGGTTCACATCTGAAATCATGGCACTCGGGCCCTAGTGACAAGCATTAAGCATGACAAAGTCATAGCAACATCAATCTTAGAACATAATGGATACTAGGGATCAAACCCTAACAAAACTAACTCGATTACATGGTAAATCTCATCCAACCCATCACCGTCCAGCAAGCCTACGATGGGATTACTCACGCACGGCGGTGAGCATCATGAAATTGGTGATGGAGGATGGTTGATAACAACGATGGTGACGGATTCCCCTCTCCAGAGCCCCAAACGAACTCCAGATCAGCCCTCCCGAGGAAGAACAAGGCTTGGCGGCGGCTCCGTATCGTAAAACGCGAGGAATCCTTCTCTCTGATTTTTTTCTCCCCAAACATGAATATATGGAGTTGGAGTTGAGGTCGGTGGAGCTCCAGGGGGCCCACGATGCAGGGGTGCATGCCCTAGGGGGGCCCACCCTCATGGACAGGGTGTGGGCCCCCTTCTTTTGATTCTTTCACCAGTATTTTTTTAATTCCAAAACATGACTCCGTGAAGTTTCAGGTCATTCTGAGAACTTTTATTTTTGCACAAAAATAACACCATGGCAATTCTACTGAAATCAGCATCAGTCCGGGTTTAGTTCCATTCAAATCATGCAAATTAGAGTCCAAAACAAGGGCAAAAGTGTTTGGAAAAGTAGATACATTGGAGACGTATCAACTCCCCCAAGCTTAAACCTTTGCTTGTCCTCAAGCAATTCAGTTAACAAACTGAAAGTGATAAAGAAACACTTTTACAAACTCTGTTTGATCTTGTTGTTGCAAATATGTAAAGCCAACATTCAAGTTTTCAGCAAAGATCATGAACTAACCATATTCACAATAGCATTTAGGTCTCATGCTTACTCATATCATTGGCATAATCAACTAGCGAGTAATAATAATAAATCTCGGATGACAACACTTTCTCAAAACAATCATCATATGATATAACAAGATGGTACTCGCTAGCCCTTTCTGAGACCGCAGAACATAAATGCAGAGCACCCCTGAAGATCAAGGACTGACTGGACATTGTAATTGATGGCAAAAGAGATCCAGTCATAGTCATACTCAATGTAAATTAATAACAATGCATACAAATGAAAGTGGTGCTCTCTAACTGGTGCTTTTTATAAGAGGATGATGACTCAACCTAAAAGTAAATAGATAGGCCCTTCGCAGAGGGAAGCAGGGATTTGCAGAGGTGCCAGAGCTCGAGTATTGAAATAGAGATAAATAATATTTTGAGTGATATACTTTCATTGTCAACATAACAACCAAGAGATCTCAATATCTTCCATGCTACATACATTATCGGCGGTTTCCAAACAGAATGGTAAAGTTTATACTCCCCCAACAAAAAGCACATTCCACGGCTGATCCGAAACAACGGGTACCGTCCAACTAACAATAATCCTGGGGGAGTTTTGTTTGCAATTATTTTGATTTGATTTGAGCATGAGACTGGGCATCCCGGTTACCAGTCATTTTCTCATGAATAATGAGCGAAGTCCACTCATCATGAGAATAACCCACCTAGCAGGGATGATATAGACATCCCTAGTTGATACATGAGCTATTTGAACATACAAAACATAATTTCATTTGAAGGTTTAGAGTTTGGCACATGCAAATTTACTTGGAACGGCAGGTAATTACCGCATATAGGAAGGTATGGTGGACTCATATGGAACAACTTTGGGGTTTATGGAAGTGGATGCACAAGCAGTATTCCCGCTTAGTACAGGTGAAGGCTAGAAAGAGACTGTGAAGCGACCAACTAGAGAGCGACACAGTCATAAACATGCATTAGGATTAACCAACAATGAGTGCAAGCATGAGTAGGATATAAATCACCATGAGCATAAATATCGTCGATGCTATGTTGATTTTGTTTCAACTACATGCGTGAACATGTGCCAAGTCAAGCCACCCGAATCATTCAAAGGAGGATACCACCCTATCATACCACATCACAACCATTTTAATAGCATGTTGGCACGCAAGGTAAACCATTATAGACTCCTAGCTAATTAAGCATGTCATGAGTAACTATAATCTCTAATTGTAAATGCAAACATGTTTCATTCATAATAGACTGAATCAGGAACGATGAACTAATCATATTTACAAAAACATGATAGGTCGAGTTCATACCAGCTTCTCCTCATCTCAATCATTTCATCATACCTCGTCATTATTGCCTTTTACTTGCACGACCGGACGATGGTGATAATAATAATAGCGTACGTGCATTGGACTAAGCTGCAATCTGCAAACATTTAATTCAAAGGAGAAGACAAGGTAATATGGGCTCTTTGTTAGATCAACAATAATGCATATGAGAGACACTCATAACTTTCACCATGGTCTTCTCCTCTCGACCCCCAAAGAAAAGAAAAGATTTTCAAATAAAGAGAAAAACTATTTACACGGGAAAGCTCCTCTCGACCCTAGTTTATGTGTTGCTTCGTAAAGGGCTGATTTGGATCCATATGTTTCATGCTATGGTTAGATTTATCTTAATTCTTCTTTCGTAGTTGCGGATGCTTGCGATAGAGGTTAATCATAAGTGGGAAGCTTGTCCAAGTAAGGACAATACCCAAGCACTGGTCCACCCACATATCAAATTATCATAGTAACGAACGCGAATCATATGAGCATGATGAAAACTAGCTTGACAATAATTCCCATGTGTCCTCAGGAGCGCTTTGCTTTATATAAGAGTTCGTCCAGGCTTCTCCTTTGCTACAAAAAGGATTGGGCCACCTTGCTGCACCTTAGTTACACTTGTTACTTGTTACCCGTTACGAATTATCTTATTACAAAACTATCTGTTACCGATAATTTCAGTGCTTGCAGAGAATACCTTGCTCAAAACCGCTTGTCATTTCCTTCTGCTCCTCGTTGGGTTCAACACTCTTACTTATCGAAGGGACTACGATAGAACCCCTATACTTGTGGGTCATCAAGACTCTTTTCTGGCGCCATTATCGGGGAGTGAAGTGCCTTTGGTAAGTGGAATTTGGTAAGGAAAAATTTATATAGTGTGCTGAAATTTACTGTTACTTGTTACTATGGAAAATAATGCTTTGAGGGGTTTGTTCCAGGTATCTTCACCCCGACCGGAATAACGAAGAGTTGCTCCTCAACCTACTCAACCTACTGAAAATATTTATTATGAAATTCCTTCGGTATGATAGAGAAACTACTAGCTAATCCTTATGCAGGAGTTGGAACACTACATCCTGATATGCATCTAATATACGTGGATGAAATTTATGGATTATTTAAGCTTGCAGGTTTGCCCGAGGATGAGGTCAAGAAGAAGGTCTTCCCTTTATCTTTGAAGGAGAAGTAATTGACATGGTATAGGCTATGTGATGATATTGGATAATGGAACTACAACCGATTGAAATTGGAATTTCATTAGAAGTTTTATCCTATGCATCTAGTTCACCGTGATTGGAATTATATTTATAATTTTTGTCCTCGTGAAGGGGAAAGTATCGCTCAAGCTTGGGGGAGTCTTAAGTCAATGTTATATTCATGCCCCAATCACGAGCTCTCGAGAGAAATTATTATTCAGATTTTTTATGCTCGGCTTTCTCGTAATGATCAATCCATGCTCGATACTTCTTGTACTGGTTCTTTTATGAAGAAGACTATTGAATTCAAATGGGATTTATTGGAAAGAGTTAAACGCAACTCAGAAGATCGGGAACTCGATGAAGGTAAGGAGTTAGGTATAAACCTTAAGTTTGATTGTGTTAAATCTTTTATGGATACCGATGCTTTTCGTGAATTTAGCACTAAATATGGACTTGACTCTGAGATAGTAGTTTTTTCTGTGAATCATTTGCTACTCATGTTGATCTCCCTAAGGAGAAGTGGTTTAAATATCATCCTCCCATTGAAGTAAAAGTAGTAGAACCCATTAAAGTTGAAGAAGAAACTATTACTTATAATGTCGATCCTGTTATTCGTACTGTTAATATTGAGAAACCACCTTTCCCTGTTAGAACAAAGGAACATGCTAAAGCTTCAACTGTGGTTCGTAAGAGTTATACTAGAACACCTACACCCCTGAACAAATTAAAGTTGAACCTTGTATTGCTATGGTTAAAGATCTCTTGGTCGATAATATAGATGGGCATGTTATTTACTCCTGTGATGAAGCTGCCAGAATTTCTATACCCAATAATAAAGACAGACATAGACCTATTGTTGGCATGCGTGTTGTTTCTGTTAAAATAGGAGATCATTGTTATCATGGTGATACGACTCCAGCGTATCTATAATTTTTGATTGTTCCATGCTATTATATTATATGTTTTGGATGTTTAATGTGCTTTATTATACACTTTTATATTATTTTTGGGACTAACCTATTAACCGGAGGCCCAGGCCAAATTGCTGTTTTTTTTGCCTATTTCAGTGTTTCGCAGAAAAGGAATATCAAACGGGGTCCAAACGGAATGAAACCTTCAGGAGAGTGATTATTGGAACAAATGTGATCCAGAGGACTTGGAGTGGACGTCAAGAAAGAAGCAAGGAGGCCACGAGGCAGGGAGGCACGCCTGCCCCCCTAGGCGCGCCCCACCCTCGTGGGCCCCTCGCAGCTCCACCGACCTACTTCTTCCTCCTATATATATACCCATATACCCCGAAAACATCCAGGAGCATCATAGATCGGGAGTTCCGCTGCCGCAAGCCTCTGTAGCCACCAAAAACCAATCGGGACCCTGTTCTGGCACCCTGCCGGAGGGGGATCCCTCACTGCTGGCCATCTTCATCAATCCAACCCTCTCCATGACAAGGTGGGAGTAGTTCACCCTTGGGGCTGAGGGTATGTACCAGTAGCTATGTGTTTGATCTCTCTCTCTCTCTCGTGTTCTTGATTCGACACGATCTTGATGTATCACGAGCTTTGCTATTATAGTTGGATCTTATGATGTTTCTCCCCCTCTACTCTCTTGTAATGGATTGAGTTTTCCCTTTGAAGTTATCTTATCGGATTGAGTCTTTAAGGATTTGAAAACACTTTATGTATGTCTTGCATGTGCTTATTTGTGGTGATGGGATATTCACGTGATCTACTTGATGTATGTTTTGGTGATCAACTTGCGGGTTCTGTAACATTGTGAACTTATGCATAGGGGTGGCACACGTTTTCTTCTTGACTCTCCGGTAGAAATGTTGGGGCACTCTTTGAAGTACTTTGTGTTGGCTTGAATAGATGAATCTGAGATTGTGTGATGCATATCGTATAATCATACCCACGGATACTAATGTCCTCCCAGGTATCCAGACTTTGATCTTCCAGTGCTCCTCTTCCGGTACAGATGTAGAGAAAGTCCCCGTGAAGCTTGGTAGTCCGATGTTCAAGTACTTAGTGACTTCCTTCAAGTGTCGTCCGAAAGGGGTGTCGTCATCTAGCTGAGTGAACTTGTTCCTTTGATCCACCATCTATAGAGTAGAAATAGAGGAGAATTAGAAATGAACAGAGAAGAGAATTCATGTGGCTTATTTTAGTGGTCGCATCCTACAGTCGGCGTGTGCTCTGATACCTTCTTGTAGCGACCCGACCTCAAACGGTCAATCGTCTGTGCATCAGTGTCATCCCTGGATCGATAATGCTGACACGCACAGTACTCGAGGAATTATAACAGAGTTCAAATACACACTTATTACATCGAGTCCTCATAAAGAGTATGATTACACAAAAACATAATGGCAGAAGGCCATCTAAACTGAATAACTGCGGAAGCTTCAAAGGTAAATGAGTCCATCAACTCCAATGGCATAGCTGAGTGCAAAACAACAACCTATCGCACCTTATTCATCGTCTGAGTAGTCTGCAACATGAGACATTGCAGCCGTGTAGGTCAGCACATTGAATATGCTGGCAGAGTTACACTGTAAAGCAATGAAATGCAAGAACTATATCTACATGCAATATTTGGCTGGTGGAGGCTCTAAGTTTAATTTTTGCATAAATCTAGTTTTTCCCTACAACAAAGGAATAAATTTATTTAACTACTTCCAAGTTGCGCAATATTTGAGAAGGTAACCCCAACTCAAATCCCAATTAAAAGTATCACCATTAACCCAATAAATTCATTTAGTAGAGATCACATCAATAATTCAAGTACCAGATACTCAAGATGTCCATAACCGGGGACACGGCTAACCATGATTAGTTTATACACTCTGTAGAGGTTTGCACACTTTTCCCCACAAGACTCGACCGCATCCATGATCGGATGATCGAGACAGAGTCTTTCTGAAGCACTTACTGTCTACTCTGGGCGGACCGGTACACCTATTTTCCCCTATATCTGCTAGTCCACCTCTTCAAGATCTCACACAACTTACTCAACTATGCCAGAGCCCATAATGGCTTGTGGCTGCACATGGAAGTTTCTAGCATGAATAATCTTATGATCCCTTTGAGCTTGGGTGGCAAACCGTAGTAAAAATCACACGGGTACTCCGGGATTTCCTTAAATAGGCAACACTGGGTTCCCCAGGTGCCTCAACCAATCCACCCAGATGTATATTAAAGTTGCCACCTTAATGTTATCCATGATTAAATAATTCTCAAACTTCCATGTGTGAATCACGATCCAATCCCCGTCTACGAGCATGGCTAAGCAATAAATAAGCATAACATATATTCCCTGGGTGATCAAAAGGTATTAGGTTCCTACCTCAAGCACTACAACCAAACCACATGTTCCCAATCCTACTCATGCAATTGTTTGAGGGGGTAATACTAATGCATAGTAAAAATTGGGTATAAAAGAGTATGATCAAAGTGTAACTTGCCTTGCTGACGATCTGCAAATGCTAGAGATTAGTAGTAACAAGCTTTGCACTCTGGGTAATCTAGTGTAGACAAATAGTAGCATACATAAGCAATCACTGAAACGAAACAACGAGAAAACCGAGAAAATATCCAAATCAAACACGAAACAAGCAAACAGCTTAAACTACAAAAGTCAAGACTAACAACAATATTATCATGTGGATTAGATCTTAACAATAGGTACATGTGATTAGCTATGATTAGCAAAAAGAATCACCTCAAACGGAGATACGAAACTCAAATTACAAACAAAACAAGATAATTTACTAATCTGGACTAAACTCAAATTTTACAGTACCAAAACCATGTTCAAGTTGGTTAACTGGAAAGAACAGAACGATACGAAGATTTAGGCGCTAGTTTTATCTAATTTGGATAAATGAGTAAAAAGTTCTACTAGTTTTAAGATCAGGGGCTAAATCGCGAGAAAAGTATTCGCGGATAAGTCCCTAGCTGAAAAATAAGCTAAAAAGAAAAACCTACGGCCCGAATGTTTGCTAATAGAACAAATCTAACGAAAACCATTCATTAAAATGAACGAAAGTTCGTTAATTAGGTAAACCAAAAAAAACCGATCTAATCTATCGAACCGAATAAACCAAAAAAATGAGATTCGACCGGTTCGTACTAGTTCGTCGATGGTGGTCAACGGAGGCGTCAATGGCAGATCGGCGGCGGTGGGCGTCGGGTGCGGGCGGCGGTGCGGGGCGTCGGGCGGCAGCACGGGGCTGCGGGTGGCGAGGCGGCGAGCGGCGACGGCGTACAGCAGCTGCGGAAGCGGGCGGCAGCAGCGTCATACAGCGGCGGCGGCGCTTGGTGAAGGCGGCGGCGGCTGCGGCTTGGGGTGGCGAGAGGCGGCGGAGTGGCTCAGCTTTTAAAGGCCTCGGGGGGGGGGGGGGGGGGGGCTTGGAGGAGGGGGCGGGGTAAGCGGCAGCGACGACGTAGCCGGGCCGGACTCGGCGACGTGCGCGGCGGGATTCCGTCCCGCGCTCGGGGACGAGGCGGACGGCGCGCTTGGCTGGCTGGGCTCCGTCCCAGTCGGTCCGAAACTTTTTTTAAAACAATTTCGCTGTGAAGGAAAAATCCTAAATAAATATAAAAAAGTTCTAAAAATTCCAGAAACAATTTTCACCGTCCAAGCCTAATATTTAGGACAAGATGAACATTTTTCTGGACTAAGATGCAATTTTCAAAAATGCAATATTTTTTCTAATTCAAATAAAATACCAAATAAATAAATAATTTGATTTTAAAATTCTTTCTCCAATATTTCTCTCAGGTTGAAGAAGTCATATTATCTTCTCTCATTTATTTTTAATATGGGAATAATTGGAGAGAAAAATAATAAAATCAAATTGATCCTTTCTTCAAATTCGAAATAAATTCAAATATGAATTTTGTGAAACCTCCAACTCTCTCCTTGGGTCCTTGAGTTGCTTAAGATTTCTAGGATCACAACAAAATGCAAGAATAAATATGATATGCATATGATGATCTATGTATAACATCCAAATTAAAAATTGGGATGTTATAGAGTGGGCAGGGAGGTAAGCTCGATGATGTCTTGAGCTTTGGCTTCATGGTGCACATCTCCTGTCATCCACTCGAGGATCCATGTCTTCAGATCCCTGTTGTAGCCACAAATGTGAAGAGTAGCATAGAACTGCAGTAGAAGCTCTTCATTCCAGTGCTCTTTAGCAGTGACAAATTGCAGAAGTCCAGCATCCCAAAAGCAGTCAAGAGCTACTTCAAGGCAGGGCAGCCCAGCAACAAATTCACAATCAAGACGCATGTGAGGAAAGATTCGCTCTTGGTTGTAGAAGATACAAGAGTAGTAGCTGCGCTATTGATGGCTCCAAAAGCGATCTGAAGAGATCTTTGGCTTCGAGTACGGGTTCTTGGGTTTGTCAAACAAGGTATTATGCACTATGAAGCTGTTTACGCTGAATGATCCTGGCAATGTAGCCGCACCTGGAAGCCTTGGAAGCCTTGGATTTGGCTTCTGAACTTGTGGTCGCTGCTCCACATGATAGTCATATTGTGGTCCAGGAGCAGTGGGAGGAACCATGATTGGCCAGCGAACAGGGACCAACTCCCCATCAGGATTGAAAGTCATTTCCATAGTGTGATGCCTTGGGGGAGGAACAACACCGTTAGTGGGGACCGGCATCGCAATAGCTTTAGGATTCACATTGGCTTCAGGCACAACATTAGCTTCAGGCTCCACATGGTCTTCAGCCAAGACAGGGTCATTGGCTTCAGCAGTGTTTGTGGCAGCCTCATTTTTCTCAACCTCCATTTGGTCAATGACCGGAGGGTCTAGCACAATCACATTCTCCTCGAGAATGACTTGGCCTGTGGCAGGGGGTGTGGCAACTCTTTCTCTTTCTTCTCTTCTTTCTTCTTCATCGGCTGATGCAGCCGGTATGTCTTCAGCAGTTTTGGCTTCAAACTCTGGAACCGTCACAGAAGGATTCTCTTCAGGGAACACTTGATGTGCCACTGAGCTGGATTGTTGTGAATCTTCTTCTGGGGTGGTTGACATGGAGACTAATGGCTTGACACCTTTGCGAAGCCATTGAATCACGGGCGATGCCTTTGGTGATGGAGTGGTCTCCATGTAGTTGTCGTCATTCAGTACCGGATAGGTAACTTGTGCTGGTGGAGTATGGGGTGTTTCATCTTGAATAGGTGTTTCTTCTTGAGGGCGCTCGGCCCATGAATCATCTTGAGTGATTGGCGTTAATGGACGACCAATGCTAATGTATTCACTGCTCACTGGAGCAGGCGATGATACCAACTGGTGCTCGAGTTGGGGAAGGACTTCATCATCAACAACATTGTCTTCATGACCAATGTCTTCATCTGCGTTGGGGTTAACAGCTAGAACTTGTTCATATTCATGCGCCTCTGTGGAAGCAGGCTGGTTGATCATAACATGTCGATCTTGGTTGGTGGCAGCTGGGGGAGCAACAGAGATGGGTTCAACAATGAGAGGCTGAGAGGCCGCAGCACACTCTTTCTTTGAAGACTTAGTTCCCTTAGTCTTCAACTTTTTCTTGGAAGGGGCATCATCAGATGCATCCTTGTGCTTGCGCTTCTTGGCTTCGGCTTCAGCTGCCCTTGTCTTCTTCAGCTCTGAAGCTGCTGAGGTGACCTTAGGCTTCGAGCCAGTCATACTGGCAGGGAAGACAATGCGAGGTTCTTCCTGCCTTGGTGCTTCAGTCTGTGTCACACCAGGCTTCTTTTGTTTGGCAGCCATCCTGGGATCGATGCCAGGGCGCCCAAGAGCTTTGCGCTTCTTAGCTTCATTGTGTGCTTGAACATATTTCTGAGCGAAGTACTTCATGTGCTCTCGTGAGCCTTTAGCTTTATTGTGCTTCTTGTGCAACTCTTCCTTGAGGTCATGCAGCATCTTCTTGAAGATTTGAACTTCTGCCACACTAAGCTTGGCCATGTTCTTCTTGAAGTGAGCCTTCTCATAATCAATTTTGTTCTTGAGCTCAACAATCTTCTGAGCCAAGGGCAACTCACTAGCAATGGCTCCGTGGAATGTGATGCTGATGTCCACTGGAAGCTGAAGATCATCAATGCTAATGTGCTGATTGTCGAACCATTCATCAATGAAGTTGTTCAGAATGTCAACATCAAGGACGAGCAGTTTGTTGAAGATTTAAGCCTCTTGCTTGCTCTTGATAAGCATCTCAAGAGCATCATCACCAAAATCTTCATCGGTGGACAGATCAATGGTGTCATCTTCATTGCGCAGAACAGCAAACAGAGTCAGGGGTTGCCCAGTGGCCTTCTTGGGCAATGGCTTCTTGGTCCTCTTGGACACGCGAGATAAATCTTCAGACTGCACAGTGGATTCAGGCAGTGCAGACTTCAGAGCCTTCCTGGTTGAAGCTTTTGGTGAAGTAGATGGCTTTGAAGCTTTTGCCTTCTTCTTCTTTTTCTCCTTTGGAGGTGAGGGAGCATCATCAGAATCAGCTTCTCCAGCAGATTGCTCCACAGCTGCTCTCTGAGCAGCAATGTGAGACAGAAGCCCATCAAAATCAGTGAAGGGGCCAATTCTGTTCTCATTAGCTTCACGTGTCCCATTAGATCTTGGAGCGGAGGGGCCATGGTTGAAGTTGAGGCCAAATTCCTTTTGGTTCTTAACAGCTGAATCTTTTGGAAACTGGTAGTTGCGTTTGAAAAGATTGTCTTCACGACACCGTAATAGAGAAGATGGGTCGGCGTTTTCAGGCTGTGGTCCTCTGACCACACAAGGATAGAACTTTCGCTCAATAGCTTCAGCCTTGCTCTTTGGCACCAAGCCGCGGTACAGACAGTCACCCCATGGGCGCTTGATGGCATTCTTTTCAGCATATTCAGGTGTTACAAACCTATATTTGAACCATTCCTCGGCCCAATATCATCTGATCCACTGAATTCGGTTCTTGCGCTGGTTGTAATTTTCCTCAGGATCTGACTTGTACAGTTCATACAGTTCAGGAGGCAAATTGAATGCAGTGTTGCCACGGCGTTGCCTGCCACCTTTCTGTGCAGACTTTTCTGAAGCCATAATATTCAGACTGATTGGCTTCAACATAGTGAAATGCTTCCGTCTGCTGGTCAAACAAGAACTGGCTTCGGGAGATTCGATGTGACGCTGTAAGTATTCTGCAAATGAATGCAGACTATGAGAAACAAGGGATTCTCCCACGGACATGTACTTATGACAGCATTAGAGATGCGAGGGAAGGGGAAGAGGTCATATGCATTCTCAGAAGATTTTGAAGATAAATCAGTTTAGAAGATATTGACCTCATAGTGCAAAGACATTGACTTATTTGAAGAGAGTTGGTTCCATATTTGTACGAATCCATGAATAAGTACAAGTGAGGAATTGAACTAGTTATGAAGCATAAGTGAATATACTTGGCATAATATGAGATCCCGGAGAAGATATATCCAGATTTGGAAGTGAAGAAACCAGTTTTGGTTAAAGTGGACGGATTTGACGGATCAAAAAGGCAGTAAAAAGTAAGATTTAATTACCACTGACGAACTGCTAGACGAGGTTGGAAGAGAGGCCGAGAATTTCAATCTCCCGTGCCCTAACTTGGCGGCGGAAGACACCTACGGCGGCAGCGGAGAGGGCGAGGTCCGCGGCCGGCGTGAGGTCGGCGTCGAAGAAATCGCGGCAGCTACGCGCGTCGTCTCCGGCGTCGACGCGAGCTAGCGGAGGCGCTAGGGTTTGTGCAAGGTGGAAGAACAGATATTGACCACGCGGGTGAGTATTTATAGGAAGGAGGAGGGCGGCGTAGCGCAATTATGTAGGTGCCCTTGGCGGTTCACATCTGAGGGACACGTGGCATGCATGCAACTCATTGAAAGTTGTTCAATGTTCCCGCGCATGCCTGGATTGTCGGGTGGTCGTTCCGGCTTCTTCGGTATTCAGGCAATAAGGATACAACATTAAAAGCAGATTTAAATGTTTGTCACATTGTCTTCTGCTGACAAGGACTCAGAGAAGACAATTGACAAGTTTCAATAGAATGTATATTATTTGGACAGATAGAGTTTGAGGCAGAAGCACAGAATAGGTTAGGGTCCGATCACATTCACTTAGATCAATAAAGATTCAAGAATGAAGACATAGCTATAAGTGAATGCTGTAGAGGACAGAACAAAAATAATATATATATATATATATATATATATATATATATATATATATATAGTGGCACTATTCTAATCCTAGGATTAGAATAACTATTTGGATCATGGGGCCATATATATATATATATATGGGCGATCAGAATCGACCAGACCACCTACACCTCCCGAACGGCCCATTAGCTAACCCGTGACCTTCTCCTCCCCACCTCGACCAAACCCACCCGCCGCCATGACTGGACTGGATCCCGCCGCCACTGACGGCCTCCCTCCGGCCGCCGCGGCCGGCCTCCCTCCCCCGCTGCTGCGACCAGCCTCCTTCCACCATGGCGCCCAGACTCCCTCCCTCTGGCCGCCGCGCTCAACCTCATCCGGTCGCCGAGCCCAGCCTCCATCCCCTGCTGCGGCCAGCCTCCCTCCAGCCGCCGCACCCAGACTCCCTTTCGCTGCCGCACCCAACCTCCCTCCCTGACGTGCCCAACATCCCTCCCTCCGCTGCTACTCCGCATCGGCTTCACCAGCCGCCGCCGCCGCCCCGACCCCCTTCGCTGGATCCCGTTGCGCCTTGCCTGCCTCCAGTTTTCGGAGCGCGACCCGCCGGCCCCGACATGCATGAACCGAGCATCCTCCCAAACCACTCAACTGCCGAGCGCCCTTCAGGATTGCCCCGCCAGCGCCTGCCCTCCCGGATTACCAACGCGCCCCACTGGATCCCCACCCCGCCGCGCCCCCGCGCGCGACTCTGTGCCACAATTGCCGCTGCCGGAGAACCCCCACGCAGTCCTCGGTCGCTAGCCAGCACAGTCCATCGCTTGTTGCAGACGCGGATCCACTGCCCACCCACCCTCTCTACCGACCACCTGGGTCACTGGCTGGGCCGTCGCGCTGTGCTTCGCAACGTCGGGTGCCCAAGAGAAGCCGTCCTGGGTGTGCGCCAGCGTCCTCCTCTCTATGTCCCGAGCGGGGAGCCGGGCCAGCGCCATCCCCGCGTGCACATAGTCAGTCCAACTACACCGAGGAATTCTGCACATTATGTGCATCCACCCCGTGATTGCTGCATCTCCAGCGGCTAATCCACCACGCACAACCACAGAGGACCCGCGCTCAATCCCTCCTCCGCGGTGGTGTTCGAACTACAGCATGGGGGACCGTTGACCTTCGTCCGAAGGCCGCTTTGACCTTCCCGAGGTAGGTGCCCTCTGGTGCTGCTGTTCCTCGAGGAGGAAGATGGAGGCGGAGCGGTGCGGTGCCTGAGTGATGGTTTGATGGATAAGAGGAACGACGCTGTGTGGATAGGAATGGGCACGTAGTGAGCGGTCGATGGGGATTCTGGGTGTGCCTGTTGCTTTTCTTTAATCAAAATTGTACCAACTGGAACTCTGGAAGCTGTTGTATGCGGGCGTGCTTCGTGTGCCTTCCTGCTGTGATTGATGTAGTATACTAAGCGGAACTACTTCACGCACGATACTAGTGCATGACCTTTGAACGACGGGTGAATCTACTGGCCGATGCTTTTTTTATTCATATATGCATGTGCGGCTATATTTCAGCACCGTGCGTGGATCGTTCAAGCATAGCAGGACTCTATACTAAGCAGAGCAGACCAAGATGAGTAGTAAGTATTGTGTTATTCATGTTGATTCAAGTTTGCGGTAGTCTGCTAACTCAAATTGTTCAGAGCTATTCATGGGTGTACATCAATCAAGGGATTGGTGTTGTTCAGTTTGATTTTGCTTTAGTCTTGCTGCAGGATTCAAAAAAATTGTACAATTTCGGGCCGGCGTAGTCGAAAGTTTTAAAATGAATCCAAAATTTAACTTTTCAAAATTAATAAATGCCTAGAAGTTCAATTAAGAATAGCAAATCATTTGATTTTCGCTGTTTAAAAAAACCCGAGAAGTTCGGTTCAAGAACCTAAGAAGTTCAAATTTTAAAACACAAATTTTCCTAGCTGCCAAACCAATAAAAATCGAGAAGTTCAAATAAAATAATGAAGAAGTATACGGAAAATTCAAATTATTTCCGTTTCTAGGAAAAATAAAAGTAGGAAATTTTAAATTTTAAAATTTTAGTTTGATGCTAATTTGAAAACATATTTTTTCAAATAAAAAAGATGAAGTTTAAACTGAAATAACAAAGAAGTTCAAAATTTATTAAAACCTAGGATTTACGTGTTCAAAAAATAAAAAACACAACTCCAGTTTTTGCATTTCTTAAAACAACTCATAAACGAAAAAAATGGTGAAGTTCAAATAATATATAAATGATTTTCCCTATTTTAAAAAAACTAGAAGTTCAAATTAAAATAACGGAGTTGTCCGATGTTTATAAAAAATAGAATTTTCCCGTTACTAAGAAAAAACTAAGAAGTTCAAATTTTAAAAATGGTGAAGTTCGATGTCAGTAAAAAATTTGGATTTTTCACATTATTAAAAAATAAAACCAAGATGTTCAAAATTTTAAAACAAAGAGGTTCAAAAAACTCGATTTTCCTCGTTACTAAATAGTAAAACTAAGAAGTTCAAATTAAAATAACAGAGAAGTTCAAAGTTGTTAAGAACCTCAAATTCTCGTTCTAAAGAATAACTAATAAGTTCAAAATAAAATAAGGGAATAAAAAAGTTTTAAAAAATATTTTCCCCATTTTTTTAAAAAATCAGATTTTTCACGATACTAAAGATTAAACCAAGAAGTTAAATTTAAAAAAAAGAGTAATTCAATGTACATTAAAAACTCAGTTTTTCTCGTTACTAAAGAATAAAACCAAGAAGTTCAATTAATAAACGTGGAGAAGTTTGATATTTAATTAAAAACTTGAAATTTTTTGGTTACTAAAGAATAAAACAAATAAGTTCAATTCAAAATAACGAAGAAGTTTGATATTTCTAACGAAACTACAATTTTCATATTCTAAAAAATACATAAAATAAATTCAAATAAAAAACTTAGAGCGGTTCGATATAGAAGTTCGATGATTATAGAAAAGTCAGATTTTCCTCGTTATTAAAGAATGGAAACAAGAAGTTCAAAAATTAAATAATAAGAAGTTCAACTTTTAAAAATAGAGCGCTTCAAAATTTCATAAAAAAGATTAAGAAATTGAGATTAATATTCATAAAAAAGTCAAATATTTTCACGTAACCGAGAGAAGTTCGATTGATAACTGCCAGAAGTTCACGTACTAAATGGTGTGCATTTTGTATTAAAAAAGAATAAAAAAGCAAATACAACAAGTTTTGTTGTTATAAGTTCAACTCGTTGGTCGGAGAAAGTTAAAAAACTATTGTGAATGGGGTTTGTACAAAAGGAGTATCATTTGTGTAGCATTAACGAAATGGATGGGAAAATTACAAACAAAAATACGTCATAGAAGTTCAACGTGAAAACAGCAGGAAGTTCAACTACTATGCTGAATGAATTTCAGATGAAAAACTTTTAAAATCATCGCGAGTATGAAAAAATGATCAACACGGGAAAGTTGCCTGTTTACAGCAGCTTTCCATCGGTATATCAGCCGCTCAATTCCCGTGAGTGGGATAGAGAGGTACGAGCAGTGGAAGAAGATCTAAGAGAAAAAAAATCATGTGAGAAACAGAGTGAAGTTCAGGTACACGCAGCGAGAAGTTCAGGTTCTTCACGCGGTGCATTTTCGAAGAATCTGTTTCGCGATAGAGGCAGAACGAATGATCCCGCCATTTTCAGAATTACTTGAAAACAACTAGGAATCAGAGAAAACCATCAACATGAAAAAGTTTCGCATTTTCCGTAGCTTTTAAACGGTATATTATTTGCCCAATTCCGATAAAGTTTGTAGAAATTATGGCAAAAATACGTTTTTTGCGATTTTCAAAACTGACTTAAAACCATAAAGAATTGGAAGAAACAATACATACCAAAAAGTTTCGCATTTGTTCAAGCTTTCCAACGCCATATCATTTGCTGCATTCGGACGCACGGTTAAAAAATTAGGTCGAAAATATGAAGTCGGTAGGACTTGGACCATTTTCTAAATTACTCTTAAACCATTCAGAAATAGAAAAAAACTTTCAAGATGAAAAAGTAGCGCATTTTCATAAGTTTTCTAACGCCATATCATATGCCTCCATTGGATTAGCTGTTTAGAAATGACATCGAAAAAACGAACTCAGCTGTTCGGTTTACGAAATTTTACGTTTTTTCAAATTACTCTTTAATCATAGGGAATTAGAAAAAACTTTCAACATGTGGAAGGAGCGGTTTTGCAGCAGCTTTCCAACGCCATATTATATGCCTCATTCCGAAAAACGCTTTAGAAATGCGATCGAAAATACGATTCACGTTTTTTGTGCGATGAAAAAACGGTTTTCAAAACTGCTCTTAAACCGCTTATATTTTGCCAAAAATTTAACTTGGGTCATGATATTGGTGTTCATAGCTTTCCAACGGTATATCGCAAGCCCCGTTTGGGCAATGTTGGCGGAAGTTCAACCGAGTTCACAGGGAAGTTCAATGTACTACTAGCGGGCCAGGTCAGGTTGTGATCAGAATATTATTCTGATCCCGTGATCAGAATATATATATATATATATATATATATATATATATATATATATATATATATCAACTCAACATTGTGAAGATAAACCTAGAAGTGAAATCAATGTTCAAGACAAACCAAATGCGAAGACTATGCAACCACGACGCGAAGAGAAACACTTCAATAAGAATTTGGTGGTGGCGTTACCCACCGTAATGGAAGTATTAGACCCAGACACGGCGCACAATTAGCGTGGTGCTCCGAAGTCAAATTCCATGTTAATGTATTCACACTTAGAGTGTATGTCTTCATTGATTGAAGATATACGTTACTTCGTGTGTTGCACATATAATTCATCAACATGCATAAGTGTTAGGATGTGTGTCCAATTACAGGACATTTGAGGATTCTAAGATATTTAGCTCACACCGCAATTTGCAAAACCTTTTCTCATCCAAGGGCTTTGTGAATATATCTGCCAATTGCTCTTCAGTGTTGACGTGAATGATATCAATATCTTCCTTGTTGACATGATCTCTGAGAAGGTGATGACAGATCTGAATGTGCTCTGTCTTCGAGTGCTGAACTGGATTCTTGGAAGCTTGATGGCGCTTTCATTGTTGCAGAAGAGTGGCACATTCTTCGTGTGGATGCCATAGTCCTTGAGAGTTTGCTTCATCCAGAGGATCTGAGCACAACACGATTCAGCAACAATGTATTCAGATTCAGCAGTGGAGAGTGATACACAGTTCTGCTTCTTTAAAGACCAATAGACAAGAGATCGTCCGAGAAAGTGACATTTTCCTGAAGTGGACTTGCGATCAACCTTGTCACCAGCATGATCAGCATCAGAATATCCAATCAGATCAAATGTTGAGCCCTTTGGATACCATAATACTATTGTTTGGGTGTAAGCCAAATATCGAAGTATTCGCTTCACCGCTAGGTGATGCGACTCCTTTGGTGCTACTTGGAATCGGGCACACATGCAAACACTAAGCATTATATCTGGCCTAGATGTACATAAGTAAAGTAAAGAACCAATCATGGAGTGGTATACCTTTTGATCGAACTCTTTACCATTGTCGTCAGGGCCCAGATGACGTTTGGTTGGCATTGGCGTCGTGTATCCTTTGCAGTCTTGCATTCCAAACTTCTTCAGGCAATCTTTGAGGTATTTTTCTTGAGATATGAAGATGTCGTTGCTCTGCTGACGGATTTGAAGACCGAGGAAAAATTTCAGCTCACCCATCATGGACATCTAATATTGCTCTTGCATCATGTGCCCAAACTCCTCACTATATCTCTTGTCAGTGTAGCCGAAGATAATGTCACCCACATAGATTTGGCACACAAATAGTTCACCGTCATATGTCTTCGTGAAGAGTGTAGGATCTAGAGAACTAGGTTTGAAGCCTTTGCTCTTCAGGAAGTCTTTGAGTGTGTCATACCAAGCGCGAGGAGCTTGTTTGTGGCCATACTGTGCCCTGTTGAGCTTGTATACCATATCAGGATGTTTTGGATCTTCAAAGCCAGGTGGTTGTGCAACATGCACTTCTTCTTAAATCTTGCCATTGAGAAAGGCACTCTTCACATCCATTTGGTACAGAAGAATGTTGTGGTGGTTGGCATAGGCAAGCAGTATGTGAATGGCTTCAAGCCTTGCCACGGGAGCGAATGTTTCATCGAAGTCAACCCCTTCTACTTGAGTGTAACCTTGAGCAACTAGACGATCCTTGTTTATGACAACTTGACCATGCTCATCTTGTTCTTTGCGATACATCCATTTGGTGCCAATGATATTGTGCTTGCAAGGATCAGGATGCTTGACCAGTTCCCATACATTGTTCAGCTCGAACTGATGAAGTTCTTCTTGCATAGGATGAATCCATTCAGGTTCCATGAAGGCTTCAGCAACTTTCTTGGGTTCAGATATAGAGACAAATGCAAAGTGCCCACAGAAATATGCTAGCTGCGTTGCTCTAGAACGAGTGATTGGACCAGGTGCATTGATGCTATCAATTGTCTTCTCAATCTATACTTCATTTGCAACTCAGGGATGTACTGGACGAAGATTTTGCCCTTGCAGATCATTGTCTTCAGCTGACGTATTGACTTCAGGCTGAGCATTGTCTTAGGGTTGATTTGGTGCAATGATGATTTCTTCTTCAGCCTGAGCTTCTGAAGGTATGATTTCTCCAGTACCCATAAGCTTGATAGATTCACTAGGAGGGACTTCATCTAGCACATTTGGCAGGTGCTCTCTTTGCAAGCCGTTAGTCTCATCGAACCGCACATCCATAGTTTCAACCAATTTATAGTGAAAGAGGTTGAAGACTCTGTAGGAGTGCGAATCCTTTCCGTATCCAAGCATAAAACCTTCATGTGCTTTTGGTGAAAATTTTGAAGTGTGATGTGGATCCTTGATCCAGCACCTAGCACCAAATACTCTGAAGTAACTGACGTTTGGATTCTTACCAGTTAGCAGCTCATATGATGTCTTCTTTAGAAGCTTGTGAAGATAAACACGGTTGATGACATGGCATGCAGTATCAATGGCTTCAGGCCAGAACTTCCTTGGAGTCTTGTACTCATCAAGCATGGTCCGAGCCATCTCAATGAGGGTTCTGTTCTTCTGCTCCATGATGCCATTCTGCTGAGGTGTGTAAGGAGCTGAGAACTCATGAGTGATGCCTAGTGTATCAAGATAAGTGTCGAGGCCAGTGTTCTTGAATTCTGTGCCATTGTCACTTCTGATGTGCTTGATCTTGATCCATAGTTCGTCATGACACGATTGGCGAATCATCTAAAGACATCCTGCACTTCAGTCTTGTAGAGGATTATATGCACCCATGTATATCTTGAGTAATCATCAACAATGACGAAGCCATAGAGACAAGCAGTGGTAGTAAGAGTAGAGTAGTGAGTAGGGCCGAATAAGTCCATGTGAAGCAGCTCGAAGGGACTTGATGTCGTCATGATTGTCTTTGAGGGATGCTTGGCCCTAGTCATCTTCCCAGCTTTACAAGCACCACACAGATGATCCTCCTTGAACTTGACGCCCTTGATGCCCAAGACATGCTTCTTCTTCACGAGAGTGTACATGTTCCTCATGCCAGCATGTCCTAGCCTCCGATGCCAGAGCCAACACTCTAAAGCTTTTGCTAGAATACATACGGCCAACTGTGGTACTGCTGAGAAGTCTACCATGTACCGATCATCTTTTCGATACCCTTCAAAGACTAGAGACTTGTCAGATTCCATAAGCACAAGGCAACGATATTTTCGAAATATCACAATCATGTTCAGATCGCAAAGCATTGATAAAGACATTAAGTTGAAACCAAGGGATTCAACAACCATCACTTTATCCATGTGCTGATCCCTTGAGATTGCAACTCTACCCAGACCTGCCGGCGTTTTGGGAATGGGGGTCCCCAGACTTGCCTACCTGCAGCCTGCGGAGTGGCTCAAGAAGAGGCCCAACACGGCCCGTCTTCATCAACCCAGGCTCAAGACCCTCGCGAGGGGCCAAGCCTCACAGGGTGGACGACACAAGGCTTCCTCGGGGGCGGCCTCACCAGGCAGGCTCGCGAGGAGGCGGAGAGATCAAGGCAAGGAGTACCTCGCGAGGTACTCATGACGCAAGCCATGACGATCGAGACCAGGCAGGCGCCAGGAGGGCGCCAGTCCGCACAGTGTCCTCGTTTCCTCTTTGGTGCAAAGGGGGCAAGCGCAGGCGCATAGTACCGAGGCATCAAGCAAAGGTTACCATATCGGTGCAATGAGACCAAGACCAGCAGTGTGGCAGGAAGGAGGTCACCATGGAGCCCAAGACGGCGTCATCGCCAGTGCCTTTGGCAGTCGAAGACCAACTTTAGTAAGGATAACTTATACTAGTTGTTCCCCTTTAAAATGGCCGTTGTTGGCTCCCTTCTCACTCAATACTTGGGAAGAGGACCAGGGCCTCTATATAGAGAGATAGCCACCACAGTAGAGAGGCATCCCATCGAGATCTCACCTAGAGCCAACAGAGACCGAATCAACTCAGCTAGAATACCGCACCAGCTCAAGAACACCCCTCGTGAGGCTGTTCTTCCTCTGTACTGTTCATCATCAGCCCCAGAGGCAATCCAACACACCACACACTAGAGTAGGGTATTACACCACAACGGTGGCCCGAACTAGTATAAACCTTGTGTCCCTTGTGTTGTTCATCGTGTAGCTTAGGTTCATGATGAGGCTTTGGGGCGTGGATCCATAGGGAGAAGATCTTCGTGCGCACCCCAGAGTTCGAACCTTAAGGGTTTTGCCAGAGCCCTATATCCGACATTTGGCGCGCCAGGTAGGGGGTGTGCCAGAGCTCTCCCTTCCGTCGACCGGCTCTCCATCAACACCGCGATTCGCCCTCATGGCGGACAACGCGCCGCCCGCTCCGGCTGCCGACGCCAGCACCGGTGCCAGGGGGCTCCGATCCTTGGACCCCACCTTGCGACAGGTGCAGTGGCCGCGCAAGTTCAAGCCAGAGATACCGCCGCGCTACAACGGTGCGACGGATCTGCTGGCTTTCCTGCTGGCATATGAGGAGGCCATCCTCAAGGCCGGGGGCGACGACAGGGTCATGGCTAACTGGTTTCCCATGGCCCTCACCGGCGTTCCGCGCATGTGGCTGCTCCACTTGCCAACAACTTCTGTGGCCTCCTGGGAGGAGCTGCGCGACCTCTTCCTCGCCCATTACGCTGCACCGGTGCCCCTGGTCATCGCAGCTCTCCCGGGCGGCTCGCAGGTGCCACCCTCGGGCCGCCACGTCAAGCCATTCATCCGCCAGATCAGCGTCGCCCTCACCCGGCACGGAGCTCCTTCGGGTTGCGCGGCACCCAAGTCTGACTTGACCTTCAGCTCAGACGATCACCCCGCCAGCACCGCCTGCTTGGATGCGCTCCCGATGCTTGGCACGCCCACCATCTGCCAGGTGGCCATCACCAGGACCCTCATCGACGGCGGTGCCGGCCTCAATGTGCTTTCGGTGGAGGCCTTCAGCATCCTCCACGTGCCACTGGAACGACTCCGACCCAGCAAGCCCTTCTCGGGCGTCGGAGGTGGTTCCTCCGGCTCCCTAGGGCAAATCCACCTTCTGGTGACCTTTGGCACCCATGACAACTTCCGCACGGAGCTGGTCAACTTCGACATCGCCCACATCGGCCTCCCGTACAATGCCATCCTCGGCTATCCTGCCTTGGCCCAATTCATGGTAGCGACTCACCCGACCTACAACCTCATGAAGATGCCCAGGAGCAGCGGCGTCCTCACCATAGCTGGAGATACGAAAGATGCTCTGTAGGCGCTCAAGCTCGCTCTCAAGACAGCCGCAGTGGCGCAGCCGACCAGCGCCGACACCGCCAAGGCCTAGGGGGCTGTGCCAACCAAGAAGAAGCAGTTGTTCACCCAAGACAAGGCGGAGACCAAGCAGGTACCAGTTGATGAGGATGGATCCTCCGGCGCCACCTTCAGCATAGGCGCCAATCTTGACCCCGACCAGGAGGAGGCTCTGGTGAAATTCCTACGCGCGAACAAGGAGGTGTTTGCGTGGGAACCCAAGCAGCTAGCGGGGGTCCCAAGGCAGGTGATCGAGCATCACCTAAATGTGTGCCCCAATGTGCGCCCCGTGAAGCAGAAAGCAAGGCGGCAGTCCACCGAGAAGCAGGCCTTCATCGTCCAAGAAACCCGCAAGCTGGAAGCTGCAGGTGTCATTCGCGAGGTTCACTACCCCGAGTGGATGGCAACCCTGTTGTTGTGCCAAAGAAGGGAGGAAAGGAGCATGCGCGTCGACTTCACCAACCTCAACAAGGCCTGCCCTAAAGATCCATTCCCACTCCCCCGCATCGACCAAATTGTCGACTCCACCGCTGAGTGCGATCTGTTGTGCTTCTTGGATGCCTTTTCGGGCTATCACCAAACTAAGATGGCGATAGAAGACGTGGAGAAAACGACCTTCCTGACCCCGTGTGGGGTGTACTACTACACCTGCATGCCGTTCAGGTTGCGCAACGCAGGCACAACTTTCCAGCGACTGATGCATATCGCCTTGGGCCGGCAGCTCGGGAGAAAGGCTACGTCGACGACATTGTGGTGAAGTCTCAGGAGGCGAAGACCCTGATACAGGACCTGGAAGAATCCTTCGCGAGCCTTTGTTAAGTGGACCCGCGGCTCAACCCGGAGAAGTGCGTGTTTGGTGTTCCCTCTGGCAAGCTTCTGGGCTTCCTCGTGTCCCACAGGGGGATCGAGGCCAACTCAAAGAAGGTCAAGGAAATCGAAGATATGAGTCCGCCGCAAACCCTCAGGGAGATGCAGAAGCTCGCCGGACGCGTAACTGTGTTAGGGCGCTTCATCTCCAAGCTGGGGGAACGTGCCCTGCCCTTCTTCAAGCTAATGAAGAAGAAGGGCCCGTTCGAATGGACACAAGAGGCAGATAAAGCGTTCCAAGATCTCAAGAAGTACCTGACCATCCCTCCGGTGATGGTGGCGCCACGCTCTCAGGAGCCCCTGGTGCTCTACCTCGCCGCCACACCCTACTCCGTCAGCGCAGCTCTGGTGGCGGTTTGGGAAGAGCGCCAAGCCAAGGCCGCATCGCGACCGACCGCGGCTTCGATCGCGGCAGCACCAGATCGAGAAATCATCGCAAAGACCAAGGACTCAGCAGATGGGGACCTGCCTCAGCAGGAAGACGCCTCGAGGGCTGAAGGGGCCTCACCAAGCAGCCAGGGGCTGGGGGCTACGATGTTTCGGGAGGCGCTCAACTCTTCGGAGGGCACGGGCTCCTTCGGCGCACCCACCCTCATCGAGCATCCTGTGTACTTCATCAGCACTGTGTTGCGGGATGCGAGGGCACGATACCCCATGCCAGGAAAGCTCTTGCTTGCACTATTGGTGTCCTCGTGTAAGTTGCGGCATTACTTCCAAGGTCACCCCATCAGGGTCGTCTCAGCCTACCCATTGGAGAGGGTGCTCAGGAGTCCCAACTCCGCTGGGAGGGTCGCTGAATGGAACATCAGGATGCAAGCATTTTAGTTGGAATTCAGCACGACCAGAGTCGTCAAAGGAGCCGCACTTGCAGATTTTGTAGCAGAATGGATAGAGGCGCCAGGGCTCGAGGCAGGCGAAGATCGGTCACTTTCCCCAGGAAGCAAGGCGCCAGGCGGTTGGGTTATGTACTTCGATGGAGCATTCTCACGACATGGCGCGGGGGCTGGCGCAGTGCTTATATCCCCCACTCAAGACAAGCTCTATTACGCCGTGCAGCTCTACTTCCAGCAGGGAGAGAAGGTTTCCAACAACATAGCAGAATACGAGGGCCTCATAGAGGGCTTAAAAGTCATGGCGGCTCTAGGGGTGAATCTCCTCGTCATCAACGAAGACTCACAACTCCTCGTCAACTTGTCCAACAATGTGTACATGTCAAAGGACAAGCACATGGAAGCGTATCTTGCGGAGGTGTGCAGAATGGAGAAGCAATTTTGGGGGCTAGAGTTGCAGCACGTGCCCCGCGGCACCAACCAAGAGGCCGATGACATCGCCAGGAGGGCATCAAGGCGGCTGCCTCAGGAGCTAGGCGTTTTCGAGGAACGGCTCTTCAAGCCCTCGGCAGCACCGACATTGTCCAGCACAGTGCAACCTCAGGAAGAGCTGCCTCAACCACCTTCCTCAGGAGCCCCGACCTGTGGCCCGACCTCGGGAGCACGCTTGCTCCTGGCGCTGGAGCCTCAGGAGGGATGCTGGACTGCGGAGTTCAAGGATTACCTGATGAATGGGACTTTACCAGAGAAAGAGGAGGACATGAAACGCTTGGCCCGGTAGGCCACGACCTACTGCATCAAAGATGGAGAGCTCTACCGGAAGCGGCCAAACGATGTCTCCCTGCGTTGCATCTCCAGGGAATAGGGAAAGGAGTTGCTGGCAGACATCCATGGTGGAGATTGTGGGCACCACTCGTCATCACGAGCCCTCGTCGGCAAGGTGTTTCACAGTGGGTTTTACTGGCCTACAACACTCAATGACGCAATCGAACTGGTGAAGGCTTGCGAAGCCTGCCAATTCCACGCCAAGCAGATTCATCAGCTAGCTCAGGGCCTGCAGACCATCCCACTCTCATGGCTGTTCGCGGTCTGGGGGCTGGATATCCTGGGCTCATTTCCTCGAGCGCCTGGGGGCTACCGTTACCTCTACGTCGCCATCGACAAGTTCACCAAGTGTGCAGAGGTGGAAGCCGTCCGCACCATCCCAGCTGATTCCGCAGTCAAGTTCATCAAGGGCCTCGTGAGCCGATTCGGGGTCCCTAATCGTATCATCACCAACAACAGTTCACAGTTCACCAGCAATCTGTTCAAAACATATTGTGCTAACCTTGGAAAGAAGATATGCTACGCTTCGGTAGCACATCCCCGGAGTAACGGCCAGGCTGAACGCGCCAACGCAGAGGTCCTGAAGGGCCTCAAAACCAGGACCTTCAAGAAGAAGCTGGAGGCCTGCGGCAGGGGATGGTATGATGAGCTCCAGTCCATGCTGTGGTCCACCCGCACTACCGCCACCAAGTCGACTGGCGAGACCCTGTTCTTCCTCGTCTACGGGGCAGAGGCAGTCCTCCCTCATGAGGTCAGGCGTCGCTCCGCGTGGGTCCTAGCGTTTGATGAAGCACAGCAGGACGCCATGCGGGGGATGGACCTCGTGCTAGGGGAGGAACACCGTCGGGAGGCCGCGCTACGAGCAGCAAGATACCAGCAGGCGCTGCAGCGGTATCATTGCCGCCACATCCGCCCCAGGACTCTCGAGGTAGGTGACCTCGTGCTCAGGCGGGTGCTCTCCAGGGAAGGGTTGCACAAGCTCTCGCCCATGTGGGAGGGCCCGTTCAAGGTTGTTCATGTTTCCAGACCTGGCGCCGCGTGCTTGGAGACCCAGGAAGGGGTGCCCATTCCGAACGCGTGGAACATTCAGCACCTCCGGAGGTTCTACCCTTGAAGTAAGGTCCAGTGCCTGTAAAGAAGGCCCGGGGCCTGTGAAGAAAGGCCTAGTGCCAATAAAGAAGGCCCAATGGCTTTGAATCTCACCATCCCAAGAAAGGCTCGGTGCCAGTGAAGAAGGCCCAATGGCTTTGAATCTCACCATCCCAAGAAAGGCTCGGTGCCAGTGAAGAAGGCCCAGTGCCTGTGAAGCTCGCCGTCCCAAGAAAGGCCTGGTGCTTGTGAAGAAGGCCCAGTGCCTGTGAAGCTCGCCGCCCGTGACACTCTCACGTAATAATGAGTTGGGGCTGTACACGCCTCGGAGTCTCCGGAGTGCTGCCCTTGGGCCTCGGGGGCTCCCGCCCACGCCCAGTGGCAGCACTTAGCTCCGCGCTGGTGAGAAGACGTCGAAGACTAGACTAGGTGCCGGACGCGGCTTTTCATTTGCTTTTCGCAGTTGGCTTGTTCACCCTTGTTCGAAACTTTATTGGAGTTGCTTCTAGAGTTGTTTGTCATCCCCTGCCCTTGATTATCTGTCTTTGGTTCTCACCTGGCTCGTTCTCTCTTTCGCAAGCCTCGCGAGGGGGCTACGCGGGCGCCCTTGTGAGCACTTTCTCGCCTGATTTCGTGAGGCTCCCTCACTCAAGTGCACAGTGGGAGCACCCCTCCCGGTCCATGCCCCACGAGCATCGCGACGCAAAATGCTGGACCTAAGCTGGTCACCCTCACGGCAAAGGTTTGAAAACTATTCTCCCGACTGATCCTTGCAGACCTTATGATGCCCGGCGAGGCCTCGGGCGAGTACCTCGCGAGGTGGAAACTGCGGCGAACCTCCCGAGCTAAGTTGTTCCTACGCGCAAGCACATAGCCGCGACACCATAACACAACACGGGAATGATAAAAATAGCATGATAACTAGGGATGATAGTCTTGCACGCCCCCCCCACAGGGGTCCATACTTCTCTCTCTCTCTCTCAATGCAGGAAAAGGAGGTAAACAAAATAAACGCGGTGTGCCCGGCAACGACTGCGAGGAGGGATCCGCACCGCCCTCCCGGGCTTAATCAGACTCCTCCTCGCGCTTCACCAAGGCGCTACGACAGGACGACCTGCTACCACCCTCAAAGTGTGCGCGGCGGCACGGTGGCTGATCGCGGCCACCACTACAGGAGCTGTCACCATAGGAGGAGCCGTTGAAGCTTGGCGAGCTGCGGATGCCGCCAGGAGCGGTCTCGCCTTCATCCTCGTCATGGTCGTCGCCAAGGCCAAGCACCCGGTCGCCGTCATTGTCTTCAGGGCAGCACCCGACACGGTGGCCATCTTCTCTGAACACCCTCACGTAGAGGGTCACGTCGCCGTCGAACTTCAAGTGCAGGGTGCACCGCCGGCCCAGGCCACGCGCACGGGAAAACGTCTGCCAGCCGCGGGCCAAGGCCACGTTCCCGGCGACGGAGATCTCCATCATGACCCGGGAAGCACTGCTGCAGCAACCGTCCTCCTATAGCCAGAGCCCACCAGGGCAGGTGGCCGGCAGTTCGCTGACAAAGAAGTGGGGGAGCTGGAGCCAGTTGCCGGCCGGATCTGCAGACCACACGACAAACTCCGGCAGCACCACTGCCGAGTGAAAGCGTGGCCGGGGAGGCCTCGCAGCCACGACGCGTCTTTCCCCGCCCACTGGGCGGCCATCACGGCGCGAAGGACCACCTCTGCGACCACGAGGAGCCACTGCAGGAGTCGCGGGGTGCTTGCGGGGACGACCTCGGCCGCACTTGGGCGGAGGGGAGCCAGACCCTTTCTGGGGAGCTTTCCCCTTCTTCGCGGCCGAGAACCTCTTTGTCAGCGCCATGGGACACAACAGGCAACTGGAGCAAGGAGAAGAAGAAGCAGGCGGGGGAAGGGAGATGTGCAGCGGGGCCTGTGCCCCTCCACATTTATAATCCAAGGGAAGCCAACCGCCGGCCTCCACGATTGCAGGTAATCATGACTCTTTTTTGCATGCAGCAGGGACTCGTCAAATCGGCAGTTGCCGAGGCAGCGTGGGGAAGCGGAGACGCCCACGTCCAATCAACCGCCACGTGGTGACCAAGGCCGCTGGCTATTGGGGCCCGCGGCGCTCCGCACTCGCCCTTTCACTTCGCTGCTAAGCCATGTCCGAGCGCGCCTTGGGCCCGGGGGCTACTGTCAGCATTCTGGGAACGGGGGTCCTCAAACTTGCGTACCTGCGGCCTGTGGCGTGGCTCAAGCAGTGGCCCAACGCGGCCCGTCTTCATCAATCCAAGCTCAAGACCCTCACGAGGGACCAAGCCTCGTGGGGCGGATGATGCAAGGCTTCCTCAAGGGCAGCCTCACTAGGTAGGCTCGTGAGGAGGCAGAGATATCAAGTCGAGGAATACCTCGCGAGGTACTCATGACGCAAGCCATGACGATCGAGATGAGGCGGGTGCCAGTCCGCACAGTGTCCTCGTTTCCTCTTTGGTGCAAAGGGGGCAAGCACATGCGCGGAGTACCGATGCATCAACATATCGGTGCAACGATACCAAGACCAGTAGTGCGGCAGGATGGAGGTCACCATGGAGCCCAAGACGGCGTCATCGCTAGTGCCTTTGGCAGTCGAAAACCAACTTTGGTCAGGATAACTTGTACTAGTTGTTCCCCTTCAAAATGGTTGTTGTTGGCTCCCTTCCCGCTCAATATTTGGGAAGAGGACCAGGGTCTCTATATATAGAGATAGCCACCACAGTAGAGAGGCATCTCATTGAGATCTCACCTAGAGCCAACAGAGACCGAATCCACTCAGGTAGAACACTGCACCAACTCAAGAACACCCCTCGCGAGGCTGTTGTTCCTCTGTACTATTCATCATCAGCCCCGGAGGCAATCCACCACACCACACACTAGAGTAGGGTATTACACCACAACGGTGGCCCGAACTAGTATAAACCTTGTGTCCCTTGTGTTGTTCATCGTGTAGCTTAGATTCGCAACGAGGCTTTGGGGCATGGATCCGTTGGGAGAAGATCTTCGTGCGCACCCCAGAGTTCAAACCTTAAGGGTTTTGCCGGAACCCTATATCCGACAAGACACAATACCTTGCTTTTACCAGTGTCAACAAATGTGATGTGACTTTTGTCAGACGGGCGTAGGGTTTAATCCATCAGAAGATTTCGATCACCAGTCATGTGGTTAGTGCATCCACTATCCATAATCCATTTTGAAGCCGTTGGTGTCATATCCTATAGTACAGTTTGGGGGATAGGCTTCACCTAGGGTATTGTGAAGCAGAAACATTTGACGAACAAGCGGAATATGAAAGTTCAGATTTTGGTTAGGATAAATAGGATGATTGTCAAGGAATCCGGGGACGAAATACATAATAAGACCATTTGGACATTTTATCTTGCATCCCACAAGATGTTTAAGGTCCCCAGCATAAGCATCAAACGCATTTGATTTCCGGCTGGAGACCTTTCCCTGCAAAAGAGAGTTAAGTTTTCTTAACCACCCACATCTTCAAGGGTGGCTTAGAATCAATGAGTCTAAGTGCAGCATCAGAGAACTTTGGCTTTGGAGCCCTAGAAAATAGCCTTGCAGGAGGTGAATAATACTCATAAGAATAAGTAGAAAAGTTTTTGGTCTTATAAACATAGTGGTTTGATGAAACACGTTCATATTCAAAAGTTTGAGTATGGTTTCCCTGCTAAACATTGGCGTTAGGGTGACTCTGGTGAGTCCTCTATCTGTATGAAGCCTTTGGACCATATGAAGCCTTTGGTCTGGAATTTGTCTTCCTCCCTGGTGGTGTCATGATGACATTCACGGGAAGACTTTCAAGACAACATTTGGGAACCCAGATCTTCTTAAGAGGTGCTCCGTTCCTGCAGTTAGTACCAATATACCTGGCAAACACTTCACCATTCCAATTCCTAAATAGTTTATAGTTTGCATCAAAGGATTCATCAATGATAATTGGGTTAGCACAAGTGAGGGAGTCCTGGACTAGGGGGTGTCCGGACAGCCGGACTATCATCGTCCGCCGGACTCCAAGACTATGAAGATACAAGATTGAAGACTCCGTCCCATGTCCGGATGGGACTTTCCTTGGCGTGGAAGGCAAGCTTGGCGATACGGATATGTAGATCTCCTACCATTGTAACCGACTCTGTGTAACCCTAGCCCTCTCCGGTGTCTATATAAAGCGGAGGGCTTTAGTCCGTAGGACACAACATCCATTACAACAATCATACCATAGGCTAGCTTCTAGGGTTTAGCCTCGTTGATCTCGTGGTAGATCCACTCTTCTACTACCCATATCATCAATATTAATCAAGCAGGACGTAGGGTTTTACCTCCATCAAGAGGGCCCGAACCTGGGTAAAACATCGTGTCCCTTGTCTCCTGTTACCATCCGCCTAGACGCACAGTTCGGGACCCCCTACCCGAGATCCGCTGGTTTTGACACCGACATTGGTGCTTTCATTGAGAGTTCCTCTGTGTCGTCGCTGATAGGCTCGATGGCTTCTTCAATCAACAACAACACCGTCCAGGGTCAGGCTTTTCTCCCCGGACAGATCTTCGTATTCGGCGGCTTTGCACTACGGGCCAATTCACTTGGCCATCTGGAGCAGATCAAAAGCTACGCCCCTGGCCATCAGGTCAGGTTCGTAAGCCTAAACTTCACGGCCGAGATCCACGGGGACTTGATCTTCGACGGACTCAAGCCACAGCCGAGCGTGCCGCGCTGTCACGATGGGCATGATTTAGCTCTGCCGCCGGACAGTGCCTTGGTAGCCGCACACGAATCCGCTCCGGCCCTTAGTCCGGAGCCGATCGCGCAGATCGAGGACCGGTGGCTGGACACCGCCTCGGGGGCTGCAATTTCCACGGCGATGGAGCCGAACACTAACTTTGTCCCTTGCAAAGCTCGTGACTCTGAGGTGCCGGACTCCTTGCCGGACTCCGAACCTCCCGCGCCCCCGCCAATCGAATCTGATTGGGCGCCGGTCATGGAGTTCACCGCCGCGGACATCTTCCAATACTCACCCTTTGGCGATATCCTAAATTCGCTAAAACATATCTCGCTATCCGGAGAGACCTGGCCGGACTATGGCCAGGATGGTTGGGATGCGGACGACGAAGAAATTCAAAACCCACCCACCACCCACTTTGTAGCCACTGTCGACGATCTAACCGACATGCTAGACTATGACTCCGATGACATTGAAGGTATGGACGACGATGCCGAAGACGAACAAGAGCCAGCGCCTACAGGGCACTGGAAGGCCACCTCGTCATATGACATATACATGGTGGACACCCCAAAAGATGGGGACGGCAAAGAAGCAGCGGAGGCAGATTCCCTAAAGAAACAGCCCAAGCGCCGACGTCAGCGGCGCCGCTCTAAATCCTGCCACAGCAAGAATGGAGATTCCAGCACAGGAGATAATAACACCCCAGACAGTGCCGAAGACAATCCCCTCTAGCAAGATTTAGCGCAGGAGGATGCAGAAGCAAGCCCTCACGAGAGAGCGGCAGACGAAGAGGTCGAGGATGATAATTACATACCTCCCTCCGGAGACGAGGCAAGCCTCAACGACGACGAATTCGTCGTGCCAGAGGATCCCGTCGAACAAGAGCGTTTTAAACGCAGGCTTATCGCCACGGTAAATAGCCTAAAGAAAAAGCAGCAGCAGCTTCAAGCTGATCAAGACCTGCTGGCCGATCGATGGACCGAGGTCCTCGCGGCCGAAGAGTACGAACTCGAACGCCCCTCCAAAAGCTACCCAAAACGCAAGTTGCTCCCCCGATTAGAGGAGGAAGCATACATACCTTCATCACCAGCGCACAATACGGCCGACCGACCACCCCGTGGTCGCGACATAGAGGCATCCAGTCCCTCCACCAAGAGCGTACCCCGGCATCGCTCCAAAAGTACGAAGCCAAGAGGGAGCACGCCGGACTTGCGAGATATATGGGAGGACAAAGCAAGGCAATCCAGATCCATCTACGGATCACGTGGGCACCCCACGACCCACGACGAATACCATCGCGCCGGATACAACAACTCCGACCGGGCCGAACACAGCAGACAACGCTCACTCGAGCTACGTCGTGATATTGCTCAATATAGATGCGCCGCACACCCTCTATGCTTCACTGACGAAGTAATGGATCATCAAATCCCTGAAGGGTTTAAACCCGTAAACATTGAATCCTACGATGGCACAACAGACCCCGCGGTTTGGATCGAAGATTATCTCCTTCACATCCATATGGCCCGCGACGACGATCTCCACGCCATCAAGTATCTCCCACTCAAGCTTAAAGGACCAGCTCGGCATTGGCTTAACAGCTTGCCCGCAGAGTCAATTGGGTGTTGGGAAGACCTGGAAGCCGCATTCCTCGACAACTTCCAGGGCACATATGTGCGACCACCAGACACCGATGACCTAAGCCACATAATTCAACAGCCAGACAAATCGGCCAGACAGTTCTGGACACGGTTCTTAACAAAGAAAAATCAAATCATCGACTGTCCGGATGCAGAGGCCCTCACAGCCTTCAAACATAACATCCGCGACGAGTGGCTAGCCCGGCACCTAGGATAGGAAAAGCCGAAATCCATGGCAGCCCTCACATCTCTAATGACCCGCTTCTGTGCGGGAGAGGACAGCTGGCTAGCTCGCAGCAACAACCTCAGTAAAAATTCTGGCAGTCCAGATACCAAGGACCACAATGGCAGGTCGCATCGAAACAAAAATAAACGCCGCATTAACGGCGACGACAAGGAGAATACGGCAGTCAACGCCGAATTCCGAGGCTCTAAACCCAGTCAGCGGAAGAAGCCATTCAAAAGAACCACTCCGGGTCCGTCCAATTTGGTCCGAATACTCGACCGCTCATGCCAGATACATGGCACCCCCGAAAAGCCAGCTAATCACACCAACAGAGATTGTTGGATATTCAATCAGGCAGGCAAGTTAATTGCCGAAAACAATGACAAGGGGCTACACAGCGACGACGAGGAAGAGACCCGGCCGCCGAACAGTAGAGGACAGAAGGGTTTTCCCCCTCAAGTGCGGATGGTGAACATGATATACGCAACCCATATACCCAAGAGGGAGCGGAAGCATGCACTAAGGGATGTATATGCGATGGAGCCAGTCGCCCCGAAGTTCAATCCATGGTCCTCTTGCCCGATCACCTTCGATCGAAGAGACCATCCGACCAGTATCCGCCACGGCGGATTCGCCGCATTGGTTTTAGACTCAATCGTCGATGGATTTCACCTCACAAGAGTCCTGATGGACGGCGGCAGTAGCCTGAACCTGCTTTATTAGGATACAGTGTGCAAGATGGGCATAGACCCCTCAAGGATTAAACCTACAAAGACGACCTTCAAAGGCGTCATACCAGGTGTTGAGGCGAATTGTACAGGCTCAGTCACACTGGAAGTGGTCTTCGGATCGCCGGATAATTTTCGGAGCGAAGAGTTAATCTTCGACATAGTCCCGTTCCGCAGCGGCTATCACGCTCTGCTCGGGCGAACCGCGTTTGCAAAGTTCAACGCGGTGCCGCATTATGCATACCTCAAGATCAAGATGCCAGGCCCTCGTGGAGTCATCACGGTCAACGGAAATACAGAACGCAACCTCCAAACGGAGGAACATACAGCGGCTCTCGCGCAGAAATACAGAGCAGCCTTCTAAGGCAATTTTCGAGTCCGGCCGTTAAATGGCCGGACACGGCCAAACGTACCCGGAGCAACATCAATCAAGACCACCTGGCACGTTCCGAGCACGCGTAGCAATGCGGCCCCAACCCCAGCCCTCGCATGATTGCAAGACCAACCCTCCGCGTACATCATTACGCTCTGGAGATACCATGGGCCTAGGGGGAGGGGCACGACCACAATAGACCCAGAGTGCGGCTCGACCACACCAGGGGCTCACAAGTGTGTCACTCCTTTTTATTATTATTTTCCTTCTTTGTATACACAGGACTCCGTTCACCAGAGGCCCTGTCCAGCGGTTAACCCACCGAATTCACGATGCAACAGCCAGTGAAGAAAGAAGGCTGCGATGAACACTCAGGTGGTCTCCATTACGAGCATTAAATTTGATTATATACACCAGTCCGCAACCCACCCGTGGAGGGGGACATGTTTAATTAGTCCACTCCCTTGCTTACCGCACTCTTTGTATCATTCCGCACTCATAGCAGAATTCCTTGAATATGTAATGCAACATTTTTTGCCTATTATCGCATTACTTTACACACATGTTCACTAATGACATCTTGCACCCGTATATTTTGGTACGGCCGAACACTCAGGGGCTTATGTTCCCCGCATTATGGTGTGATAAGTCCGAACACTTTCACAAGTGCGGCAACCCGAACTTATAGCATTATATGAATCGGCTCCGAATCATGTCTTGGGTCAATAGTTGGGTTTGCCCGGCTCCCACGTTTTGGTGCCTTACGTTCCGTTCTGTCGGCTAAGGTGGCACTGGGAGAACCACTGCGATTGCGCCCCGGTTGAGCTGGGCGAGCGCCTCAGTGGAGAAAGCTAAAACTGACTGGCATGATAAGGCGAGAAACTGGTCGCTGTTCGAGAGGTCTTTTTGGGTCCCTAAAGACTTATGCCGCTTCAAGCGAAGTACCGGATAATGTCCGACGAAGGCGTGGATAGCGCCCCGAATTCGGTCTTCCGAATACTAGGGGCTTTGCCGAAATTTAAAATTATAGAATTCTATGGCTAAGTGAGAGTGTTCAAGCATTATAAGTCCGGTTGCCTTGTTTGTTGTGTTGAGCGCCTCCCTAGATGGACCCAAAAATGGGAACAAGAGTGCTCAAGTTTATCCCGAACACCCCAGCACTCGTGGCTTGGGGGCTGAAGCCAACGACTTGCCATCTCTCAGATTTTATAAACGGCCGCACAGAAGGTAATATTTTAAATTAAACAAGTGTTGTGTAGCGCATATGAACAAAGTTTTCAGCGCACAGGATAATACATAGCGAGTTTACTCAATAATTACATCTCTGGGGCACTCATCCGCAATATTGCGGGCACCCTTCAGGATAGTCTTATAGTACATTTCGGGCGTACGATACTCCTTGCCCGCTGGCGGCGGGTCGGTAAGAAGCCTCTCCACATCCAGCCTGCCCCAGTGCACCTTTGCGCGGGCAAGGGCCCGACGAGCACCTTCAATACAGGCGGAGCGCTTGATGACATCCACCCAGGGGAACGCATCCACCAGCCGTTGCACGAGGCCGAAGTAGCTCCTAGGCATGGCCTGTCCAGGCCACAGCCAGACTATAAGGCCCTTCATGGCCTCCTCAGCTACCTTGTGGAGCTCGACCAGCTGCTTCAGCTGGTCGCTAGGGGGCACCGGATGGCCGGCCTCAGCATACTGAGGCCAGAAGACCTTCTCCGTTGAGCTCCCCTCCTCGCCACGGTAGAATGCGGCAGCATCGGATACACTGCAAGGCAGATCTACAAACGCCCCTGGAGAGCTCCGAATTCAGGTAAGTGTCAGGTAGTTTACATTAACATGCTTGCTTTGCATGAAAAATGCCTTACCCGCCGCTATTTTCTTCATATCCTCAACCTCCTGAAGGGCCTTACGGGCTTCGGCCTTGGCGGACTTGGCACTTTCGAGAGCCGAGCTGAGCTCGGACTCTCGAGTCTTTGAGTCGCGCTCCAAACTCTCATGCTTATCCATGAGAGCCTGGAGCTCTTGCCGCACCTCCGCCACCCGCGCCTCCTCCTTCTCTCGCTCTGCCCGTTCCGCGGCCGCATTGCGTTCGGCCCCGGACACAGCCTCCTTCAGGGTTGCCACCTCGTTCGTGGCCCCTGCAGTACCCACGTTATCCTTGTTAATTTTATTGCAACAGAAATCCTTTTCTGTAAGGTAAATATTCAAAGTGGTGCTACTCACCTTCTTTGTCCTTGAGTTCCCTCTTGGCATGGCCGAGCTCTCGCTCGGACCGCTCGAGATCTTGCTTTAATGCACCAACCTCCGCAGTCAGTGCGGCAGAGGTCAGCAGCGCAGCCTGCAAACCCATATTGACATAATTTATTAGCAACCCTGCGAATATCTTTTTAGATCCTCAGTCCGGCTTTTCTTTCCGAACACCGAACCGAGCATCAGGGGCTACTGTCTATGCGGTATTACATTACATAATTTTAACTTCTTACCTCAAAGCCTGTTAGAAGGCTACTGCAGGATTCGGTCAGCCCGCTCTTGGCGAGCTGAACCTTCTGAATCACCACACTCATAACAGTGCGGTGTTCTTCCTCAATGGAGGCACCTTGGAGCGCCTCCAGCAAGTTGTCCCGCGCCTCCGGTTGGACGGAGGCCGCCGGCGTCACAGTCTTGCCCTTCTTGCAAAGGGGCCGCTTGCCGGACTCCGGAACCACTGCAGGTTCCGGTGTTGAGTCCGGCGCAAAGTCCGGGAGGCTGCCTTGCGGCGCCTTCGGAGCCTCCTCCTGATGGGTCCCTTCCTGGGATCCTACTTCGGCGTCCACATCGGCGCGAGGGGTGGAGGCAGTCGGGATGGAATCCACATCCGACGGAGCCAATGACCCGCTCGATGAAGCGGGGAGATCATCATCGGCCGGACTGCAGGCAGCATGCGGCATTAGAAGGACACTATGTGACACAAAAGAGAAATTACAAATCATTCAGGAATCCGGATACTTACGATCTCGCCGAAGGCCAGGCCCTTGAAGGCCACTCTTCGCCGCCAATGTTGGTGTTGGCAGAGCTGTCCGGGGGGATAGTTCTACCCCTCTTGGACCCTTCGGCTTCCCCTGTCGGGGAAGCCTTCCTCTTCCTCTCTCCCTCCTTTGGGAGAGAGTCTTCTTCCTCCTCATCTTCGGGGGAGGAATCCGCCTTGGAGTCGTCGGACACCTGAAAATGGGAAATCTTTCGAGTACCCGTGGCCACCTTCTTGGCCTTCTTCTCCGGCACCACGTGCGGTGCCGGAACCAGCAGCCTCGTTAGATGGGCGTCCACTGGGTCCTCTGGCATGGGAGCCGGGCAAATGAGCTGCTCGGCCTTCTTCATCCACTCCTGTCAAGGGAAAAGGGAGATCGAAACTCGCTTAGGGTCGAAACTATTAACAACAAGTGTCCCGTAAATGGGTAGAATCACTTACCTCGTCAGCTGGACGCTGCGAGTGAAATCCGCGATCTTCCGTCGCGGATGCGGGGGCTTCGGCCCCCTTAAACAGCACCCTCCAGGCGCCTGCGTATGTCGTGTCGAAGAGCCTGCTCAACGCCTGGTGCTGTTCCGGATTGAACTCCCACAGATTGAATGCCCGTTCTTGGCATGGGAGAATCCGGCGAACGAGCATGACTTGGACCATGTTAACCAGCCTGAGCTTCTTATTCACTAGCTTCTGGATACAGGCTTGGAGTCCCGTCAGCTCCTTCGAATTACCCCATAGCAAGCCCTTCCCTTTCCAGGAGGTGAGCTGCGTAGGGATTCCAGATCTGAACTCGGGGGCCGCCGCCCACGTAGGGTCGCGCGGCTCGGTGATATAGAACCACCCCGACTGCCACCCCTTGACGGATTCCACGAAGGCCCCTTCGAACCAAAGGACATTGGGCATCTTGCTCAACATGGCGCCTCCGCACTCCGCTTGAGTGCCCTTCACTACCTTCGGCTTGACATGGAAGGTATTGAGCCACAAGCCGAAGTGGGGCTAGATGCAGAGGAAGGCCTCGCACATGACGATAAACGCCGAGATGTTGAGGATGAAGTTCGGCGCCAGATCATGGAAATCCAGGCCGTAGTAGAACATGAGCCCCCGGACAAAGGGGTGAAGTGGAAAGCCCAGTCCGCGGAGGAAATTGGGAAGGAAAACGACCCTCTCATGGGGCCTGGGGGTGGGGATGAGCTGCCCCTCTTCGGGCAGCCGGTGCGCGATGTAGCCGGAAAGGTATCCGGCGCTGCGCAGCTTTATGATGTGCTCCTCCTTAACGGTGGAGACCAACCACTTGCCTCCCGCTCCGGACATGGTCGGAGAAGGTTGAGACGAGATGCGCGAACTTGGGTGCTGGAGCTCGAGTGCGCGGAGATGGATAAGCAAAGGAGGAAGAAGGCGTAGGTGAAAAGGTGAATCCTTATCCCTTATATATAGGCGGACGAAGACTATGCGTCCCCACTAGCCTGGTAAAACTCGCTTATCTCCCAAGCGCCACCATCAATGGCGCGGTTGGGTTACCCACGTCCGTATTGATGAGAATCCCGGAATAAGGGGAACACGATCTCTGCTTCGACAAGACGTGCCAAGGAAACCGCTTCGCTAAACGTGCTGAGGCGGTATAATAAAAAACGATTCAAGTAAAGGCTTGCTAGTGGTGTGACGTCATGCCGCAAAATACGTCAGCAGATTGAACTTATGTACATTTTATTCTCTCTACGGTGGAATGTGGAATTTATTTTGCAGAGCGGACACTATCCTGGTGTTCACAATCTTATATGGAATATTTGGAGGAGGAACCCGCCTTGCAATGTCGAACATTATGCGCGCCGGACTCATCGTCATTGAAGCCAGGTTCAGGGGCTACTGAGGGATTCCTAGACTAGGGGGTGTCCGGACAGCCGGACTATCATCGTCCGCCGGACTCCAAGACTACAAAGATACAAGATTGAAGACTCCGTCCCGTGTCAGGATGGGACTTTCCTTGGCGTGGAAGGCAAGCTTGGTGATACGGATATGTAGATCTCCTACCATTGTAACTGACTCTGTGTAACCCTAGCCCTCTCCAGTGTCTATATAAACCGGAGGGCTTTAGTCCATAGGACACAACATCCATTACAACAATCATACCATAGGCTAGCTTCTAGGGTTTAGCCTCCTTGATCTCGTGGTAGATCCACTCTTGTACTACCCATATCATCAATATTAATCAAGCAGGACGTAGGGTTTTACCTCCATCAAGAGGGCCCAAACCTGGGTAAAACATCGTGTCCCTTGTCTCCTGTTACCATCTGCCTAGACGCACAGTTCGGGACCCCCTACCCGAGATCCGCCGGTTTTGACACCGATAACAAGAGAAGCCAAATAAGGTAGATGGATCCACTGAAGGTCCCTTTGCAGCAACCCATGTGGTTTTGGGGTACTCCTCAGGCATCTAGTAAGAACCATCAAGATTCATTTTCCTCTCGAATCCAACACACTCTTTCCTAGGGTTTCGGTTCAGAATATGTTTTTTGAGGACATCACATAGTGTTGGATGCCCTTTTAGACTTTTGTACATTCCTGTCTCAAGCATTGTCTTCAACATGGCATTCTCATCAGCAATAGTAGTTGTATCCTCAGCAGAGGGGTTAGTTACCACATTAGCAGTTGAAGATATTGCAATAGTAGCAGCAGTTGAACATTCAACAACAGAGACAACATTATCACGCTCAAGACATTTCAGACATGGTGGTTCAAATCCTTCCTGAGTGAAACTGATCTGTTGAGCGCGGAGTGACTCGTTCTCCTTTTCAAGATCTTCATGAGATGTTCTCAATTTCTCAAGCTCTTGCTTCCTTTGAGGATAATCATAGGAGAGCTTTTCATGAGAAGTTGAGAGCATTTCATGACGACTTTCAAGTTCCTCGTACTTAACATGAAGATTTTTAATGTCTTCAATTAAGGACTGAGTTCGGGTCATTTCTGCGTCCAATGGGTCATCGCTTTTGTCTCACAACTTTTGAATATGTTCCATAGCATTCTGTTGTCCAGTTGCAATTTTAGCAAGTGTTTTGTAGCTAGGTTTAGATTCACATTCAGAGTCATCTTCACTTGATGATTGAAAGTAAGCATCGCGTGAGTTTACCTTGGCACCACATGCCATGAAGCAGTAGGTGGGAGCAGAGTCATCCTCATCCTTGACATCAGCGTTGGTGACGAGGCCATTTTCTTCAGTGTTGAAGATCGACTTGGCGACATAACGCAGAAGCTAGAGCCAGGCTTGCTACTCCAGAATCAGATTCCTCTTCAGACCCCACATCTGCCTTCTCAGATGTAGCTCCTCCTCTGAATCCATCTCCTTGCCAACAAACGCAGGAGCCTTGCTTGATGAGCTCTTCTTGTGTGATGAAGACTTCGACGATGACTTGGAAGAAGACTTTGAGGATTTCTTCTTCTTCTAGTCATCAGAATAATATTCCTTGCTCTTCTTCTTCTACTTCTTCTTTGTCTCGAGCTAGATCTTGAAGATTTTCTGAAGTCTTTCTTTTTAGTGAACTTCTAGAACTTCTTCACAAGCATAGCAAGCTCCTTTCCAATATCTTCAGGATCCCTAGAACTGTAGTCAGATTCTTATTCAGATGAGGAAACAACCTTTGCCTTCATAGCGCGAGTACGGCCATAGTTGGGACCATAGATATCTCTTTTCGCAGATAACTGGAACTCATGTGTGTTGAGGCTCTCAAGTATGTCAGACGGATCAAGGCTAGGGTGTCAAATGAGCTGTCAAGTGATGTTAGAAGTGTCTTGACGATTTCGTGCTTGGTGATCTCAGTGGCGCCGAGTGCATGAAGCTCATTTGCACTACAAAAAAAGACACATCCGTGACATTTTGGGCTGAACAATTTTTTTTTCTGTCATACATATGACACTTCTATGACGATAATTGTGACAAAACCCGGTATCATCATAGATGTGGGGGGCTCCTACTTCTATGACAAAAAATCATGACTGAAAATGGGCTTTTCGCCCTGGCGGGCCGGAGACGCAGCTGCATGACATTATTTGGGCCGTCCATGACGGAAAAACCGTGGTAAAAGCGAGGGGGAGGGGGGAATTTCGGGGAGTTGCCGGTTACGGTGGGAGGTCGGGGGCCGAGCGATACGCGTTTCTCTCGTACAGGTACGCGCGTGTGTGCGAGGCGTTGGCTCTAACTGAACCCGAGCGAGGCGTTGGGCTCTAACTGAACTCGAGCGATTGCACTGCACGCTACGCGTTACTGAACCTGAGCGATCGATTGATGGCTGTTAACTGAACCCGATGGAGCGATTTCTTCCCTACTGCTGCTAACTGAAGCCGATCGATGGATGAACAGTGAGCGTTGCGGGGGGGTTTGGATGAACAGTGAGCGGTGGCGTTGCCTCTGGATGAATAGGAACCCGTGGTGTGGATGGCTGGATGAACAGTAGACGATGGAGGGGTGGCCGTGGAGGGGTGGTTGAACAGGACCCCGTGGTGTGGAGGGCTGGATGAACAGCAGACGGTGGAGGGGTGCCCATGGAGGGGTGGTTGAACAGTAGCCGGTGGAGTAGCGCGCGGTGGAGGATGGATGAACAGAAGCCCGTGGAGGCTGGAGGAGGTCGACGGTAGCCCGTGGAAGCTGGAGGAGGTCGACGGTGGAGATGAACAGTATCCCGTGGAGTCCCCTTTTGCGGTACGCCACACCCCTCCCGATGAACAGGACCCCCGTTTCGACCGTAGCGCTCCAACACAAGTCCGTTTCGTCCGTTTTGCAGTACGCCACACCCCTCCCGATCAACAAGACCCCTGTTTCGAACGTAGGAGGTCCGTTTCCTCCGTTTTGCGGTATGCCACACCCCTCCCGATCAACAGGACCCCCGTTTGACCGTAGGAGGTCCATTTCCTCTGTTTTGCGGTACGCCACACCCCTCCCGACCAACAGGACCCTGTTCTGAACGTGGCCGGTCGAACACAAGGCCGTTTCCTCCATTTTGCGGTATTCCAAGCCTCGTTTCCATCGTCTGTTCCGTCCAAGCCGGTTGTCTCCCACGCATTCCGTTGCCTCCCGATGAACATGACGCGTTCCGTTGCCTCCCCATGAACACGACGCATTCCGTTGCCTCCCCATGAACACGACGACGACTCTGTTTCTCTGTCCCGACCCAGCCATGTACGTATGCGCGAGTAGGCGTTTGAGACCCCACCCATATGTACGTACGTGGCCGTATTTTCTTTCTTGCACCCTGGCCGCTGTATGTACATGTACATGCTACGTGCACGCCTCTACTATGACACGTGCGCTCCTCTACTACGACACATGCGTGCCTCTACATCGACCAGTATGTACGTACACGTTCGCGACCAGGATGACAACGCTATGTATGCTTCGACCAGGTGGGTCCCTACTGTTAGGCACTTCCTTGCCTGCAAAGATGTAGCTGGTGGGTTCCAGCAGTCAAGGGGGCGAATCATTTTGTTTTTTGTTTTTTTTTGCCCGGACGCACTTCCTTGCGTGCGAAGGTGTAGCTGGTGGGTCCCAGCAGTCAGGGGGAAACGTTTTTTTGTGAAATACGGTGGCCCGTCTGGTGGGTCCCCGCTGTCAGGTGGAGGAATAATTATTTTGCGCGTAATAAGGAGGCACTTCCTTGCTGCGGCCGTGGACCCAGCTGTCAGCCTCTCCACGTACAGTCCACGTCCGATGGAAGCCATTCCTTGACCACGTTGACCACGCCGCACCGAGAGCACCAGGGCGGTGGACGACGGCGAGGCCTAGGAAGGGGATGACGCGGAGCCGGAGAAGACGCGGCAATGGATGCCCACGCATAGAGGAGTATGAGGGTTCACTAGTTAGCTGCGGTGTAAGGCTGCCGTCGCCGCAGAATGACAGGGGGTGTGGGTGAGTAGAGGGATGGCCTGGCCAGCGGTGGGAGTAGTAGGGGGCGGTGAGCCCTCCGCCGCATCGCAGCCGGCCATGGGAGGCAGGAGCACGAGGCACGACCGGCGCTGGTTTGGGCGGCTGGAGCAAGAAGACCAGAGGTTGAAGAAGCACTACGGCCGTTGGATGGACATCGTACGGTCAATGGAGCTAGAATCGTGCATATTGACTAAGTTGACAAAGCCCTCTGTCCCCGTCAACTTAGTAGGCCCACAAGTCAGCCTACCACTATACTAGGTCCCAGCTAACAGGGGGAGTATTCATTTATTTTGTGCGTAATAAGGAGGCACTTCCTTGCGTGCGAAGATATAGCTGGTGGGTCCAAGCTGTTAGCGGCGGTAACGTTTTTTTCACGAAATACTGAGGCCCTTTCGGTGGGTCCCTGATGCCAGGTGGAGGAATCATTATTTTGCACGTAATAAGGAGGCATTTCCTTGCGTGCGGCCGTGGACCCAGCTGTCGGCCTCTCCACGTACAGTCCACTTCAGATGCATGTCGGTCGTTGACCACATTGACCAGGCCGTGCCGAGAGCACCAGGGCGGTGGACGACGGCGAGGCCTAGGAAGGGAACGACACGGAGGCAGGGAACACTGAGCAGTTGTTTCCCACGCGGAGGGGAGTACGACTGAATGAGGGTTTACTGGTTCGTCTACCATCGCCGGAGAATAACAGCATGTGTGGGTGAGTAGAGGGATTGCTAGGCCAGCGATGGGAGTATGATGGGGCGGTGAGGCCTACGCGGCAGCACAGCCGACCGCGGGGAGGAGGGAGCAGGCAGTCCCGCCGGCGCTTGTTTGAGCGGCTGGAGCAAGAAGAGCAGAGATTGAAGAAGCACGATGGCCGTTGGATGGCCATACAACAGTCACTGCTTGTGCGTCAACCTTTTTTTAGGAAAGCCTCAAATCTGTGGAAAACAGCATACAGCCCATCTGCCATGATTTCTAATAATTTACAGCCCATTTGCTAATTCTTAAGGTTTTTTTGGAGCCCATATTCTTTTTGTTAGCATTACAGCCCATATTGTGGCCACGGTTAAAAAATTATACGAAATTTTGCATATTTTGGTGTGGTCCGAACTGTTTTTAATCCCAAAATTTTGGCTCACATTCAAACTGATTTTAAAAATAAATGTATATCAATATAAAATCCAACAAATTCTCCACGCATAAAAATTAATGTAATTTAAAATCTCGAAATGAAAAAAAAATATATTTGAAACTAATTGCCGGATTGATGTGTTTTAAAAATGTACAACCCATTTCTCATAACTGGTAGGCCATTTTCTCGGCCAGCCGAATGAAGCTCTCCTCGTCTTGAAAGATTTGCAGCCCAACAGGCCTGACAAAGCGACTTACTTGGCAAATCACAAAAAAAACTGGGCTGTGGCCTTGGACCCAGCTGTCAGCCTCTCCACGTACAGTACTCTTCCGATGGAAGTCGGTTGTTGTCGGTGTACTAGAGTAGGGGTACCCTAGTATCCCGAACTTGTGCATGGGCAGCCACAGCACCCCGCGGCAAGGCTTGCCGGGTGACCGCGAAGGTCCTCCGTGGTTCCTTTGGAGCCATTTGAGAACAAAGTGTTCAAGTCGAGGAGACAAGGCCCCGGCAAGAGGAGCTTGCCGGGAAGGCCAACCAAGGCATCTCAAGGAACTTGCCGCGACGCGCCGCGCGTCCCGGCAAGGCCCGGTGAGCGACAAGCTTCCGGACGCGACAAGACAACGAACACGACAAGACAACGACCGCGGCAAGGTGCTTGCCGCGGCAAGCTACCACTCTGTACCCGCGCTCCAGCACATCCACCAACGTGTCGCCCTGGGACCTTTCCAGGCGCGCGTGGCGAGAGGCCGTGCAGCCAGCAGTGCGAGGTGGCAAGCGGCGCTGACAAGATTGCCATCGTGGCGAGCAGTGGCGCCCCTGACGGTCCCTTTTTGCACTGTTTGGGCGACACAGACGGGCATTTAATGCCCTTGTCCCCTGCCGTCAGGGTTAGGTAGGATACACTGTTCAGGTAGTTGTACCAACCACAACTCCTTTTCCATTTTTGCCCTCGCCTACGTTGCCACCTGTCGGTGACCCCTTGAGCATATAAAAGGAGGCCCATGCGCAACGTAGAGGGGGGTTGGAAACCAGAAAACACTCATGCTCGGTCTCGCAGCTAGTGTGTACTGTAGCGCTCATCGCTCTCGAGCAAGAACACAATACAATCAGACAAGCAGCAGTAGGAGTATTATCTCTCCGGAGAGCTCCGAAGCTGGGTAAACCGCTCGCGTGCTTCGCCTCGATCCGCTCTTCGTGCGATCTCCGCCCCCCGCCGAACCGAAATGGGCCCGGTCCGCCGGCCCCATAGGTGTTTGTTCCCACGACATCTATGGCGCGCCAGGTAGGGGGCGTCGAGGTTGTGTGAACCCGATCCGGCATTCACGCGAGCTAGATCTTCATCTTCTTCATCCTCTTCATCGACATGCCACCGAAGAAGAAGGCTTCAGAGGTGGCTGCTCCGTCCACGTCGATCCCACCGCCACCGGAGCAAACGGGTGGTGGGGTAGACGCCGGTGGAAGAACGGGCGTCGACGAGGGAGCTCACGGTGCTGCCAGGTCCAAGGACAAGGCTGCACAGACCTCGGCGTCCGTACATGCACCGCGCCCATCTCAGTAGGCGCGGGACCGACAGCGTCATGGTACTCGCGGTACCATACGTTCGTTGGACCGAGATCGAGCCGGTGGATCTCGGGATGCTCAAGACCAACATGCACGCCAACATGCTGGCACGAGCAAGACACGGTCGCCCGGACGGGATACTGCTCCTTCTAACATAGTTAGGAGTCTGAGCATATCCCGCTCCTCGCACCGTTCGCCACCGCCACCCAAAACTTCGGAAGAAGTTTTTGCACGAGCTCAACTGCTCCTGGATTACCCTCCAACGGCGGACAAGATCGACGAATGGAGGGCCACCATTCAGAGTCTCATCGGCTTCGCCAACGACGACACTCCACGGCAGTCGGCTACATCGCAGCCGCGGCAAGACCGCCAGGCACGAGCCGATGGCGACAAAACCGGTGGGGGTGCAACCACCGTGCACTCTCCGCCCCAAAGGCCAAGATCGCCGACTCGCCGGGTCAACCTCGACACTGACTCCACCGCGTCATCAGATCCTTGAGCTTGTCGCGATCAGCGCCAAGTTCTTCACGAACGACAGCAAGAAGACGCTCGTACTCGTATCGAGCGTCGAAGAGAAGCGCAGCGTCAATCAGAACAGTGCGCTAGGCCCACTGTCGACATGCATGCGCTAGGGGAACCAGGCGACTTGCATTACGCGGTAGGTTGCCCTGCGTTCACTCGTGAGCTGCGGCAAGTTTAGTGGCCCAGCACGAAGAATTTCAAGCCAGACGTACCAGAGAAGTATGACGGCAAGTTGCATCCGTCGGAGTTCCTCAGCATCTACACCATCGCGGTGCAGGCTGCCGGGGGGCGGGACGACAAGATCCTTGCCAACTACTTCCCGCTGGTGCTCAAGCCCAATGTCAGGTCCTGGCTCATGCACTTGCCGGACAACTCCATATCCTCCTGGGCAGATCTATGCCATCAGTTTGTCGGCGCCTTTACAGGCGGCCACAAGCCTCATGGCCAAGAGAGCGACCTTCATCTGCTCGCCCAAAAGGAAGGAGAGCCCCTGCGCAAGTACATTCAGAGATTCAGCCATGTACAGCGCAACATCCCAGATGTGCACTCTGCCGCGGTCATCAGCGCGTTCCATCAGAACGTGCGAAACTGCAGGATGCGGGAGGAGATGGCGATGTGCAAGATCAGAGACGTCAGTGAGCTATATGCCCTGGCCGACAAGTGTGCACGTGCTGAGGAAGGGAGGAAACTCCCCGGAGAGAACACACGAGCAGGAGGATCTGACAGCGAGGATGCTGCCCCGGCAAGGAAAAACCGGCGGCGGAACAACAGGAAGAAGAAAGGCAAAGATGTGTTAGTCGTTGAGCACTCCGACAACGGAGGTGGCGCCAAGGAAGCCGAAGCTGTGGCGGCCTCGACAAGCAGGACGGCTCCGGCAAGCAATACTGCAAGATCCACCGCACCAAGGGCCATGATCTCCAGAGCTGCAAGAAGGTCGAGCAGCTTGTCGAGCAGCAGAAGGTTGAGTACGAGCGACGCGACAAGGAGAAGGCCCAAGAAGGTACTGGAGGATCCGGCAAGAAGCGTCCCGGCTGGGGAGGACGCCGCGGCAAGGCCAAGCAGCGGCAAGGAGACAGGCCTCCCCGCGGCCGCGACAAGGATGAAGATGAAGATGATGATGAAGATATGGATGATGACGAGGCCGATGAGCAGGAGTTCCAGAAAGCCACAGAGGTCCTGTGCGTTGACGGCGGTGCTTCTCTGCATACTTCACACCGCCAGCTCAAGCAATGGGTGCAGGAAGTCAATGTGGCAGAACCACCCGTTGAGTCACGCAAGCCCCTGAAATGGTCCAGCACGCCTATCATCTTTGATATTAAGGACCACCCTGATCGCATAACTGCGGTCGGGTGCTTGCCGATGTTGGTTTCACCAACTATTCACAACCTCAAGGTCACTAAGATGCTAGTTGACGGCGGGGCCGGCTTGAACCTGATCTCCTCCGCGGTACTCCAAAAACTCCAAATCCCTGACAGCGAGCTCGAAGAGACCGGCACATTTCAAGGAATCAATCCGGGGAGGAGCAAGCCGAAGGGAAAGATCACGCTGCCGGGGACATTCGGCAGCGAGTTGAACTTCAGGACTGAGAGGGTCACTTTTGACGTTGCTGACTTTCCATTGCCTTACAATGGGATACTTGGCCGTCCAGCGCTCGCCAAATTCATGGCAGCCTCTCACTATGCATATAACGTACTGAAGATGCCAGGCCCGATAAGTGTCATCTCTGTCCCTGGCGACAAGAAGGATGCTCTTATCTGCGCCGACAAGATCTACCAGGAATCAGCAGCCGTAGCTGAACGCAAGTCACTTGCCGCTGAAACTCCCGGGGGGGAAGAAGAAGACCAAGTCCGGCAAGAGTTCTGATGCCCACTCCGGCAAGCGCACCTCTTCGGAGTGCTACTCTACCGTCGAGGACGCACCATCGAGCTCCACCGGCAAGTGTAAGAAGGCAATGGCAGCTCCGCCAGAGACCAAGAAGGTGCCCGCCAAGGAGGACGGCACTGGTGGTACCTTCACCATCAGTGCCACTCTCGACCCTAAATAGGAAAGCGCGCTTGTTGCTTTCCTGCGGGCGAACATCGACGTGTTTGCGTGGCAACCGTCTGACATCCCTGGTGTTCCTAGGAAAGTAATCGAGCACCATCTTGCCGTTTATCCTCATGCGCGGCCCGTCAAGAAGAAGGTCAGGAAACAAACAGTGGAGCGCCAAGAATTCGTCGCAGAAGAAATCAAGAAGTTGGAAGCAGCAGGCCTTGTCAGGGGAGTGCTCCATCCTACGTGGTTGGCCAATCCTGTAGTCGTGCGCAAGGCAAATGGGAAATGGAGGCTTTGAATCGACTTTATCAATGTTAATAAAGCTTGTCCCAAAGACCCATTTCCCTTGCCGCGCATTGACCAGATTGTTGACTCCACGGCCGGATGTGATTTGCTTTCATTTCTTGATGCATACTCAGGATACCATCAGATCTTCATGGCAGAAGAGGATGAGGAGAAGACCGCATTCATCACTCCATGTGGCATATACTGTTTCGTACGGATGCCTTTCGGTTTAAAGAATGCTGGTTCAACATTTGCAAGAGTAGTCCATAACGCTTTTGAGCCACAAATGCATAGAAATGTGGAAGCCTACATGGATGACATAGTGGTCAAGAGCAAGGACAAGGCAACTCTGATTCAGGATTTAGACGAAACCTTTGCAAATCTGCACAAGATCAACCTCAAGCTGAACCCCGAGAAATGTGTGTTTGGAGTCCCCTCCGGCAAGCTTCTCGGGTTCTTCGTGTCTCAGCGGGGAATTGAAGCTAATCCCGACAATATCAAGGCCATTGAGCAGATTGAAGCAAACCAAAGCGCGTCAAGGATGTACGAAGACTTGCCGGTTGCGTGGCTGCTCTCAGCAGGTTTATCTCTAAGTCTGCTGAGCGCGCCCTGCCGTTTTTCAAAATATTGAAAAAGGCAGGTCCAATGAAATGGACTCCAGAAGCGGAGCCTGCGCTGCAGGACTTGAAGAGGTACCTGTCCTCCACTCCAACACTTGTCGCACCTAAGCCACAAGAGAAGTTGCTGCTGTATTTAGCGGCAACCAATCAAGTGGTTAGTGCTGCGTTAGTAGCGGAGAGGGAGGCGGATGATGAGCCAGCAACCACGGCAAGTGCATCCAGCGACAAGCAGGGGGCTTCACCGGTAAGCTCTGGTCCCGACAAGGATGGATCTGCGTAGGCACATAAGGAGGTGCAGAAGAAAATGGTGCAGCGCCCAGTTTACTTTGTCAGTTCCCTTCTGCAGGGGGCTAGGTCAAGGAACTCTGGTGTGCAGAAATTGCTTTTCGGCCTTCACATGGCCTCGAGAAAGCTGCGCCATTACTTCCAAGCACATGAGATCACAGTTGTCACTCGATTTCCGCTAAAGAGGATACTGCAGAATCCAGAAGCAACAGGCAGGATCGTCGAGTGGGCACTGGAACTGTCAAGCTTTGGCCTCAAGTTTGATAGCACTTCAACTATCCAGAGCCGGGCATTGGCAGAATTCATAGCAGAATGGACGCCAACGCCAGATGGAGAAATTCCAGAGACGAGCATCCCCGTCAAGGAAGCGAACAAAGAGTGGCTGATGTTCTTTGATGGTGCCTTTTCGCTGCAAGGCGCCGGTGCGGGCGTGCTGCTTGTCGCGCCCACCGGAGAGCACCTCAAGTACGTATTCCAGATGCACTTTCCCAAGGAGAAAGCAACAAACAATACTGCAGAGTATGAAGGTTTGCTTGCCGGTCTCAGGATCGCGGCAGACCTTGGGATCAAGAAGCTCATTGTCAGTGGTGACTCGCAGCTTGTCGTCCGCCAAGTGAACAAGAATTATCAGAGTCCGTTGATGGAAGCTTACGTTGATGAGGTGAGAAAGTTAGAAGAGTACTTTGACGGCCTACAGATGGAACATGTCCCAAGAGCTCAGAACGACATTGCAGATGGACGGTCGAAGTGCGCCGCACTTAAGTTACCTGTGGAACCAGGGATCTTCGTGCTCAAAGTGACTCAACCGTCTGTAACGCCATCAACTGGACAGAGCAAGAAGAGGAAGTTGGCTTCTGGTGACTATTTTCCGGCAGAGCTCCCCGAAGCCGCCGCCAAGAAGGTCCCCAAGATCAACACCAAGGGTGCTGAGGAGCAGTCTGCTCCGACAAGCCCTAGGGTTTGTCCCGTTGAAGCAGACGCTCCTGACAAGTTTTGCTCCGGCAAGCTTGCCGGGGAACATCAAGCTCCGGCTGAGCCGCAGATTCTCGCCGTAGAAGCGGATGTTCCCGCAACAGCATATGTGCCTTTAGTCCTTGTTGTCGAGCCGCAAGCTCCAGCATGGGCACAGCAGATTGTCCGTTTCCTTCAGACAGGAGAACTTCCCGAAGAGCAAGAAGAAGCGGAAAGAGTAGCCCGACAGTCAAGTATGTACCAGTTTGTCGACAACACACTGTACAGAAGAAGACTCAACGGTGTGAAATTGAAGCGTATTCACCGGGAAGACGGACAAAAGCTGTTGGCAGAGATACATGGAGGCATATGTGGTCACCACATTGGCGCGAGAGCACTTGCCGGCAAAGCGTTCCGGCAAGGTTTCTTTTGGCTGACAGCCCTCCAGGATGCAACTGCACAAGTAACCAAGTGTGAAGCGTGCCAGTTCCATTCCAAGCAGATACACCAGCCAGCTCAAGCTCTCCAAACGATCCCTTTATCCTGGCCATTTTCGGTCTGGGGGCTCGACATCCTCGGCCCCTTTCCCCGAGCTATCGGGGGCTTTGAGTACTTGTACGTTGCAATCGACAAGTTCACAAAGTGGCCGGAAGTGGAAGCAGTGAGGAAGGTGATAGCATAGTCAGCAGTCAAGTTCTTCAGGTCGATTGTTTGCCGTTTCGGGATCCCTAACAGGATCATCACCGACAACGGCACACAATTCACGAGCCGCACCTTCATGCAGTACGTCCAAGATCTTGGCGCCAAGGTCTGCTTCGCTTCTGTTGCTCATCCGAGAAGCAACGGTCAAGCGGAGAGGGCAAATGCTGAAGTGCTGCGCGGGCTCAAGACCAGGACTTTCGACAGGCTGCGCAAGTGCGGAAAGAACTGGATTGAGGAGCTGCCGGTGGTTCTTTGGTCGATCAGGACGACGCCAAATCGAGCCACTGGCCAGACACCTTTCGCTCTAGTCTATGGAGCAGAGGCAGTTCTCCCCACGGAACTCGTATACGGGTCGCCTTGAGTGCTCGCTTATGATGAGCTTGAGCAAGAGCAGCTGCGACAAGATGACGCGCTGCTCCTTGAGGAGGACCATCTTCAGGCTGCTGTACGAGTTGCTCGATACCAGCAAGCTTTGCGCCGCTACCATAGCCGCAAAGTTAATGCCAGAAGTCTCGAGGAAGGCGACCTTGTTCTTCGGCGCGTTCAGTCCGCCAAGAATTCCAACAAGTTGACGCCGAAGTGGGAAGGCCCTTACCGGGTGAAACGAGTCACTAGGCCTGGCGATGTCCGCCTTGAAACCGAAGATGGCTTTCCAGTGAGCAACTCCTGGAACATTGAGCATCTTCGTAAGTTTTTACCCGTAAGACGCGGTTGCCGGAACCTGTTCCGGCAACCACCTTTTGTACAAGTCTTGCTGCTGTTGCATGTAATCCTTTGTACAAAGCCGGGCGCAGACCCCGTGCATAAATAATGCTCATGTGCTCCGCATATCTTGTCAATTTCATGCAATCTATTTTTTGCATGTGTTATCTGACACTTTGTGCAGCACCTAACCCCGGTAAGCAATAACGAGCTTTAAGCTCCATATCTTTATTTTCTCTTCTTTCTCTTTCTCAAAGAAAGGAAGGTTCCCTCGCCCACAAGTTTGCCGGGGGGGAAGGAGGAGATAATGGTGTGGACCAGGCGTCGTTCAAGAAAGTTTTGCCTTGCCGGGACGCAAACAACAGAAAAGCTAAGTTGCCAAAGTTTGAGCAATCAGTTTTAAAAAAATTTAAGTTATCTTCCTCGAACGACCGTGCTTTGTATGGAAAACCTGTGCACGGAGGAACCAACTCGTAGCTAGTTGCGCCCTTACTTTGTTTCGAGGCCGCTCAACAACTTAAGTGGGCTGCGACTAGCTGCGACAAGGTTAATTGTCGGTAGCAGCACCGCTAGCAGGCTGCTGATGTCCTGCACTCAGCGCTCGCGGCTAAGGTGCCTGCGCCGGCAAGTTCCCTAAAAGCATAGGGCAAAATCATACAAAGGAAGGAATCAAGTAAAGGAAATAACATAGCAATCGATACCCAAAATAAAGTTACATTACAAGATAGCTTGTCGCAGCTCTAATGAATTGTTCTCGCAACATGACCAGCAGTGACAAGAAAAGAAGAAAACGGGCGGCCTAATCTACGCGGTCGCCATCAACCCTCTTGACCTCGTTCACCTTGTCCACAATGGGTGCGACAAGGGCCTTGAGCGCTTCCAGATCAGCATCCGCCGGCAGCTTCTTGAGGACATTGGTGAGGTTGAGGCCCGGGTTGCGGAAGGCCACCTTCACCAACACCTTTTGAAGAACTCTCGCGCAGATCGCGCACGACTCGTCGGCCAGCTGCTTTGGGATCCTTTTCTGGAGTCTCTGGAGCACCGTCGCCACGCCTTTGAAGAACAAGGTGAGCTTGGTGCTGGGCTGGAGGTTCTCATCGGAGGAATACCCGAAATCCTCCATCCCTAGCTGCGCTAGCTCCCTGTCGATGTCTGCGGCAACATCCATGAGACCGTTCGTCCAGTGCTCCACATTCTCCCTGAAGGTGTTCTGGGTGGCGGCAGCACTCGCCATCAACTCCTCGTTGGCCTTGATCTCCTTCTTCAAGGCCACCTCCTGCTCCCTGGCGCCGTCCAGCGTCTTGGTCAAAGTAGCCAGCTTCAACTCAAGATCTGCGTTGGAGTCCTTGGCGGCGCTCAGCTCCTTGCGCTTCTCGACGAGACGACCCTACAGCTCACCGTGGGCGTGGGCGTCCTTCTCGCTCTCACGCTTGAGCGCGACAAGCTCTTCATCCCTCGCCTTGAGAGCGTCCTCTAGATGCGCCACCTTCGTCTCCAGCTCCTTCTTGGCGGCCTCAGCAGCTGCGGCAGCATCCTTTGCCTCCTTGAGAGCCCCGCCAAATGTTTGCTCTCGCGCGGCAAGCTCCTCCTCATGGCTGTCAAGATTGACCTTCCGCTGCGCCAACTCGCCTTCCCGCGCAAACAGCTCCTTGGCGGCAAGCCGCTATTGCTCTTTAGCTTCAGCCTTCTCGAGGAGGAAGGCTTTCCGCGCCTCGACGAGCTGCGCACACTCCTCTGCAATGGACCGGAGGGCTTCCTGGCTGCGACTCCGGAGCTCCTCCGCATGGTTCTCGATATCCACTCCCGCCCTCGCAACAAGCGCTTCTCGGGATTCTAGCTTGGCCTGCCGGGCGCGGTAGAGTGACACCAGTTTCCGCAGCAGCTACTCCTCCTCAGACTCGCCGCTGCTGCTGCTCGGCGCATCGACCAGCGTCAGCCCAGCAGAGGCGAGCACCTCTCCATCGAAAGTTTCTCCTTCGACCGGCGCCCTGGAGGGAGTTTGATGAAGACGCCATCGCCGGCCTTCAGATAGGCGCCGGGCTGGGGCTCTTTGGGGCCTGGCGCTGCGGCGGTGGCGGAGGGATCGGAGGTCGGCGTAGCGCCTTGCGCTCCTGCGGCCTCGGGGTTGTCAGTGCGATCGCCGGATCCCTCGCCAGCTCCTGCGGCGGCAGCTTTGGCAGCCTCTTCGCCGGTGGGATCTTCAGCGCCAGCTTCTCCTTCGGTGGCAGCGGGGTCGTTGGTGTTGCCGCACGCGTTCTCCTCGCCGGTGGCCTCGGTCTCCATCGGCTCCGTGGAAGATGGATCTGACGGCCGGAAGAGGGAGAAAAGTCAAGCAAATATCCAAAAAGAAAATCAGAAAAAGAAGAACCCAAGGGAGGTTTTCAAGCAAGAGTATTACCTGTGCTGGGCTCTGCAGTCATGGGCTCCACCACCGGGGGGTCGCTGGTGCCGTCCCTTGCCGGAGAACTGTCCCTTGCAGGAGACTTCTCCCTTGCCGGAGAACGCTCCCTTGCCGGGGAATCCTCCCTTGGCGGTGTAGTCGAAGCAGATAGCTTCTCGGGGGCGGCTTCCGGGTGCTCCTGGTGAGGCTGCTCTGCTCCTACACAAACAAACAATCAGATATCAGCAAAGAAAGAGCACCCATGCGCGCCTAACAACGGGAAGTAAAACCGTGTACTTACGCTGGGGGCTGCGCTGGGGGCTGCTTTGGGGAATGATTGCCGGGTCCGGCAAGGTGGTCTCGGGCGCGCCCCCTGCTGTCGCGGTGGGCTCGTCCTCGATGACAATCACCGGAGCATTGGCTCTCTTCGCCGCTCTCTGGGCTAGGGTCCTGAAAAGGAATGAGTTCATAGTAAAGCAAATCAGATACAAGACAAAAACAACAAGAATTGAAGAACCACAAGTACAGCAAAGAATCTTACTCTTCTTCTTCCTCGTCGGAGCTGAGCGCGGAGAGGTCGAAGTCCGGCCCTCTTTCGGCGCGACGAGGCGGAGGAGTAGGCTCCCTTGTCCGCTTGGCGGGGGCAGCGGCAGGATCAGAAGCGGCGGTTCGGGAGGACCCCGCTTCAGTTGCCGCAGCAGCGTGAGGCGCTCCCGCGGCAACAGTGCTTGTCGCGGTGGAGCGTGTCCCGCGGCGCGACCGCTGTTGACTCGTCTGCCGCCCTGCTACGTCCCCGGCCTTGCGGAGGCGCCTTCTTGGTGGAGCTGGGGGCTGCGCTGGGGGCTCTGCTTGCGGCAAGCTGCTTGAAGATGGCGGGCCGCTCGCACCCTCTGTGGGCTCGCTCGACTCGGCTTCAGGCTCGGCAAGCTCTCCCTCGCCGGCAAGCTCTCCCTCGCAGGCAAGCTCTCCGGCCAGCTCATCTCGATCGGCAAGGCTTGCCACCTCTGCTGCCTCTGCCTCCTCCACGGTGAATCCAAACTCTCCCGCGGCAGCGGCTGCCGCCGCCTCTTCCGCCCTAGTGGCGATGCGCCGCATTTCCGCATCGGTGGTGTCGCGGGTGAGGCTCTTCTGTTCATCGGAGCGGACCGCCACTTCTACCAGGCCGTCGAAGAACTCCTGCACAATGTCGTCCGCAGGCTCTTGCCAAGTTGGAACAATTCCATGCGAATCGCACAACGGCATCATTGCACGGATGCGGTCGAGCGAGGAATTGTTGCACAGCGGGACGACGCCCTTCGGCAGCCTAAACCATTCAGGATGTTTGGGGTCGTGCTTGAACAGCTCCTTGAGCATCGCGTCCAGCTCCAGGACAGTGAAGTTAAAGTTGAGGCCCGGGTGCAGCCTCATAATGTCCGCCGGACCCCCGAATTCCCAGGCGGGTCTCCTCCTCTCCTGCAGAGGGGCGATGCGGCGGCAAAGAAAATCTGTGCCAACGGCGCCTACAGTGAGCCCGGCAAGCCTGAGGCGCAAGATCCGGGTGACGGCAATCTTCAACCTATCGTCTTCTGGGGCCAGGTTGCTCCAATCGTTGCCGCGCACTGCTGGGGCTTGGCGCTGGGCAGCAAACGGCTGCAGGTTCTCCTCGACGATCCAGCACCAATCTGCTCTCCACTCCTCCCATTTGCTGCGGAGCTCCCCCTCCAGATAAGCTTCCTTCTTGCCGGCTCTCGAGATCCAGGCGATCCCGCCGGATAGAGGCTCTCCTCTCTCAACTCGGGGCATAAAGAAGTGGCGGAAAAGAGCTACGTTTGGGTGGACTCCGACAAAGTTTTCGCAGAGATGCGCGAAAACTGCCATGGTCAGAACAGCATTGGGGGTAAAATCAAGGAGGTGGAACCCGTAGGTGTTCATAATATCGCAGAAGAATTCAGAGAAGGGCGGGCAGAGCCCGCAGTAGTAGAACAGTGCGAAAAAGGGGTATCCATTCGGAGCCCGTTCCGAAGCGGCGGCGGAGAGTACCTTCGTGCGCGGATGCGCTCGCGTCTCCGTCGACCAGAAGAGGTAGTAGTACTCCCTTAGCTCCTTCGCGGCGAGCTCGGGGGGGAAAGTTGCCCGCTCCTTTCGCAGCGCCTCGAGCCGCAGCGCCTCCGCCGACTTCACGGCCTTCCCGGCTTTCGGAGCCATGGCGGAGGTGGTGGGGGAGATCGACGGCGTTGGTGGCGCCGGTGGCAATGGGGGGCGGAGCGCTGCTCTCTTTCGGCTTTGGAAGAAGGGGGGAGCGGCGGAGCTTTTCTGAGATTGGGACAGCGACTAGCGAGATGGGGGAACTGCCCCTATTTCCCGTGCTTATAAAAAGGGAGGGGGCGGACGTTCCGCTTTTCCGAATAAAGAAGCCACCCATGATGTCTCCCACGACGCCGCATTCAACGCGTGCCGTTAGGCTAGGGCGCGGTGGATACGGAGTAAGATACGGCGTAAACCAGGCCGCGTGTGCCCGTGCCCTGTTTTGGGCCTGGCCCAACAGCGCTCGGCACCGTGTGTGGCCCAGGCCCGGGGGCTCCTGTCGGTGTACTAGAGTAGGGGTACCCTAGTATCCCGAACTTGTGCATGGGCAATCGCAGCACCCCGTGGCAAGGCTTGCCGGGTGACCGCCAAGGTCCTCCGTGGTTCCTTTGGAGCCATTCATGAACAAAGTGTTCAAGTCGAGGAGACAAGGCCCCGGCAAGAGGAGCTTGCCGGGAAGGCCAACCAAGGCATCTCAAGGAACTTGCCGCGACGCGCCGCACGTCCCGGCAAGGCCCGGTGAGCGACAAGCTTCCGAACACGACAAGACAACGAACGCGACAAGACAACGGCCGCGGCAAGGCGCTTGCCGCGGCAAGCTACCACTCTGTACCCGCTCTCCAGCACATCCACCAACGTGTCGCCCTGGGACCTTTCCAGGCGCGCGTGGCGAGAGGCCGTGCAGCCAGCGGTGCGAGGTGGCAAGCGAAGCTGACAAGATTGCCATCGTGGCGAGCAGTGACGCCCCTGACGGTCCCTTTTTGCACTGTTTGGGCGACACAGACGGGCATTTAATGCCCTTGTCCCCTGCCGTCAGGATTAGGTAGGATACACTGTTCAGGTAGTTGTACCAACCACAACTCCTTTTCCATTTTTGCCCTCGCCTACGTTGCCACCTGTTGGTGACCCCTTGAGCATATAAAAGGAGGCCCATGCGCAATGTAGAGGGGTTTTGGAAACCAGAAAACACTCACGCTCGGTCTCGCAGCTAGTGTGTACTGTAGCGCTCATCGCTCTCGAGCAAGAACACAATACAATCAGACAAGTAGCAGTAGGAGTATTATCTCTTCGGAGAGCTCCGAAGCTGGGTAAACCGCTCGCGTGCTTAGCCTCGATCCGCTCTTCCTGTGATCTCCGCCCCCCGCTGAACCGAAAGGGGCCCGGTCCGCCGGCCCCATAGGTGTTCGTTCCCACGACAGTCGTTGAACACATTGACCACGCCGCGCCGAGAGCACCAAGGCGGTGGACGAGGGCGAGGCCTAGGAAGGGGACAACGCGGAGCCGGGGAGGACGTGGCAGTGGATGCCCACGCGGAGAGGAGTACGAGGGTTCACTGGTTCGGCTGCGGCGTGAGGCTGCTGTCGCCGGAGAATAATAGGGGTTGTGGGTGAGTAGAGGGATACCCTGGGCCAGCGGTGGGAGTAGTAGGGGGCGTGAGGCCTCCGCGGCATCACAGCTGGCCACAAGAGGCAGGAGCACGCGGCACGACCGGTACTGCTTTGGGCGGCTGGAGCAAGAAGACCAGAGGTTGAAGAAGCACTATGGCCGTTGGATGGACATCGTATGGTCACTGGAGCTAGAATCGTTCATATTGACTAAGTTGACAAAGCCCTCCGTCCTCATCAACTTAGTACGCCCACAAGTCAGCCACCCACTATGGTGGGTCCCAGCTAGCAGGGGGTATTCATTTTTTGGTGCGTAATAAGGAGGCACTTCCTTCTGTGCGAAGATATAGCTGGTGGGTCCGACCTGTCAGCGGGGGGGGGGGGGGGGACTTTTTTTTGCGAAATGTAGAGGCCCTTCCCACGTAGAGTGCACGTACAGTGCGTAATAAGGAGGAACTTTCCTTGCGTGCGACCATGGACCTCGTGGGTCCCAGCCGTCAGGCTCTCTGTCCGAGTAATGGGACATGGGTAGGCCGACCCGGGACCCAGGATCTTTCAAGACATCGGGGCAGGCCGCGCCCCTCTGGCCGAGTCCCAGCCGGCGACCTTCGGAGAGGCCGAGTTCCAGAGGGCGATCCCCCGAAAAGCCGAGTCCCAGACGGCGACTTTAAAGCATGCCGACTCCCGGCTTGCGACCTCCAGGAGCGCCGACTATGGGAGTCGGCCCGCGACATTTCACGGAGACCGATGCAGGGCACGGCCCCGACGTGGCCGTCCCTTCCTGCCTACGAGGGGTTGGCATGGCTACAGTAAGCCGTATCGCCGGGAGATCTCCGGCGAGGCGCGGCACTGTTGCCATGCCTCCCCTGACCTCAGCCACAGTGCGTGACGCACTGTGCCCACGACACCGGCCTGTACGGCCCAGAGATCGTAGGGCCACCGGTCAGTGGGTGAATCGAAGACGGCCAGAGCGCCCGAAGACGGCCCTGTGGGAGGCGGCCTCCACGGAGTCGGCCGCCTCCCCGCCAGGGCCCCACAAGCCATAAACCAGATTGGATGGGGAGTGGCGACAGTGATCGCCTGACAGACGGTGGCACTGTTGCCACGACCCCATGACCGAGCCTACGTCATCAGGAGCACCGCACAGTATTCGGCCTGTCCGCGGGACCCGCCAGTCGGCGGGCCCCAAAAGCCGGCGGAAAGGACGGTGGCGTGAGAGACAGATGGCTGGGGGCCACACCCAGTCAGATTACTATTGTACCCCCAGGGGGTAGGCCTATATAAACCCCCCGAGACACCCATGCAAAGGGTTTGGCCTTTGATAGAGTTAGACACATAGACAAGGAAGGAGAGAGCCAGCCTAGCTCCCTTCTGCCTCCCGATACAGCTCTAGGAGCACCCTTGTAACCATTTCGCCATAGTGACCATGCGGAGACCCCGTAGAGCAGCAGTAGGGGTGTTATCTCCCCGGAGAGCCCCGAAGCTGGGTAAGATTCGCCGGCGTGCACGTCTGCGCCTCATCCCGTTTCCAGGCACCGGCGACGTTCTACTCGCCCCCACCATGATAAGCCATCCTTTGGCATATGTCGCACCCAACCCCCGACATTTGGCGCCCACCGTGGGGCGAGGTGCACCGTCGTCCGGAGATCTGTTCTAGATGGGAACCCTTTTCCTCCCTGGCGAGCGCAGCTAGCCAGGCTCGCCAGATGGAGTCTGCATCGACACGCTGCGCGGCGCCGAGGCCGCCTGTGCTGCGAGCGGCCTCACCGAACTTATCGGCAAGGTGCGCCTCTCCGACGAGCCTGCATCCGGCGCAGGCACGGGTGGCCCCGAGAATCTCCTCGCGGGCCTCCTCGACCAACTCCACGTCGCCGGTGAGCCTGCCGTAGACTTGGAGTCCGTAGGCTCCTCCGACCCGATGCTGGTCGACTCCGACGCTGTGTCGCTTGACATCTTCCCCACCAACGTGGTGGTCTACGACGAGCCACTTCCATACGAGGAGAGTGGCGGAAGCGACGTCACGGAGGTGCTCGTCATCAGCCACGACGAGCACTCCGGCGAAGAAATCGAGGACCTGCTAGCTGCGGCCCTGCAAGACCTAACCGCGCCCATCCCAGAGGACGCGGACGCCGAGACGCTGGAGGCGCGCCGCCTTCAGATCGTCGAAGGTGCCAAGAAGCTGGCAAGCATGAGGCGCTTGTCAGAGGCATACCAGCGCGAGATGGATCGCGCCGTAGGCAGCTCGCCGGCTCCGACTGGGCCGAGCCGTCTAGGTGCGGTCCGACAGCATGGCGCAGCCATCGCCGACTTGCTCGGGGCGAAACGCCCCGTGTACGCCACCCCAGCAGAGAATATCCACGCCGCCCAAGCGGCGACTGACGAGCTGAAGAACTTTGAGGGCGAAGAGCGCCGTGTGATGACGGAGCGAGTCCGGCAGCTCCTTGATGCGGTCGCTGCGCAAAACGCGGCCGGCGGCCGCGCAGATGCGCTGCAGCAGCCAAACGATGACTTACCTCCCCGCTGACATCAAGGCGCGACCTCCCGGACGCCGACTGGCGGAGTCCACGAAAGGAAAGAGAAGGAGCCGGCTGCTAGTCACAGCCGGACTCATATCACCATCGAGCGCGACCAAGACGGCCGCCCAAGAGCAGTAGAACGGCGAGTTTCTCCGCCACCTGTTGAGCATCCGACTCTCGGAGGTCGCCTTGGCCGCCGAGAGGGAGTCGGAGAGAATGACGCCCGCCATCGGATCGACCGACTTCACCGGTCCCTGGCGCTGGAAGAATAAGATGAGTTGGGTCCGCCTTGCCTCGGGCCCCGCATTAGAGACGAGCCCTTCCCCAAAGGGTTCACGCTCCCCCGAGACACGCCCAAGTACACCGGCTCCGTGAAGCCGGAGGACTGGCTGATAGACTACTCCACAGCCGTCAACATAGCAAACGGCAACAAGCGAGTTGCCGTGAAGTATGTTCCTCTCATGCTCCAGGGCACGGCCCGGACATGGCTGAACAGCCTGAAGCCCCGCAGCATCAACAGCTGGGTCGACCTCACCGAAGCCTTCATCCGCAACTTCACGAGCACGTACAAGCGACCTCCCAAGTCGCGCCAGCTCTCCTTGTGCGTGCAAGGCCCCGAAGAATCAACACGCGACTACCTCACACGCTGAGGCGAACTTCGAAACTCCTGCGAGGGCGTGCACGAGGTGCAGGCTATCGAGTACTTCACCGCCGGGTGCCGAGAGGGCACCCTCCTCAAGCACAAACTCCTCTGCGACGAGCCGGAGACCCTCGACAAACTGCTAGTCATAGCAGATAAATACGCCACGGCCGACTCTTCTATGAAGACGGAGATTCAAGTCAACGCGGCTGGCAAGGTGACTCCCCAGGCTCCCAGAACTCCGGCTGGAGACGCCAGTCGGCGACAGCAACAAAACGAAAACAAGCGCAAGGCCCCGCAGCCGACTTCCAACAGTCGGCAGGTCGCGGCAGTAGAAGATCAGCAGCCGGAGGGGCAGCCTCCGGCCAAGCGACAGAAGGGCGGCAAGTCCAATTGGCTGCCGGCTTTCTCCTATGAGCAGACTTTGGATGGTCCGTGCAAGTTCCACAGCGGCGCGAAGCCGTCGAATCACACCACCAGAAAGTGTCACTGGCTCACCAGGATCGCCAAGGGAGACGGCCTCACTCCTCCACCGCCTGCTGGGCCGCCGCCTCCGCCGCCGCCCCAGCAGCCGGCGGCTCGGCCAGTCGGTGCCGTACAAGACGAGTTCCCAGAAGAGCATGGAGCCTATGTAGTATTCACCAGTGTGGTAGATGACCGGCGCAGCAGGCGCAAACAGCAACAAGAAGTTAATGCAGTAGAAGCAGATGCCCCGGAGTTCATGCATTGGTCCGAGAGACCTATCAGCTGGAGTCGGGCGGATCACCCAGAGGTGATGCCGAGTCCGGGCTCTTACGCCCTGGTCCTAGGTGCGACCCTGGCCACTGATAGGCGGGCCACCCGTTTTTCGCGGGTTCTGATAGACGGAGGCAGCAGCATAAACATCCTGTACAAAGACACCATGGAGAAGCTAGGAATCAGGCAAAGGCAGCTGCAGAGCAGCCGCACCGTGTTCCATGGAATTGTACCAGGTCTCTCCTGTTCGCCGATTGACAAAATCCTGATAGACGTCCTCTTCGGAGACAAAGATCGCTTCCGCCGAGAGCCGGTCTGGTTCGAGGTGGTGGATTTGGAGAGCCCGTACCACGCACTGCTTGGCCGACCTGCCTTGGCCAAGTTCATGGTGATTCCCCACTACGCCTACCTCAAGATGAAGATGCCGAGTTCCAAGGGGATTCTGACCGTAGCCGGTGACTACAAGAAGTCGTCCGCCAGCGCGGCCGAGAGCAGTCGGCTGGCCGAGTCCTTGGTGATCGCGACTGAGAAGCGGCTCCTTGACCGAGTCATGGCGATGGCCGGAAAGCAGCCAGAGATGTCGCCCGACCCCAAGGAGTCGGAGGTAGAAGGATCATTCAAGCCGGCCAAAGAAACCAAGAAGATACCCTTGGACCCAGAGCACCCAGAGAGATACGCTGTCGTAGGCACATGCCTTGACAGCAAATAGGAAGGCCAGCTCGTCGATTTCCTCCGTGAGAATCGGGACATCTTTGCATGGTCCCCCAAGGACATGCCGGGTGTGCCGACGGAATTTGCCGAGCACAAGCTACACGTCAGGCCAGATATGAAGCCCGTCAGGCAGCCCTTGCGCCGCCTGTCAGAAGAGAAAAGAAGAGTTGTTGGAGAAGAGATAGCCTGGCTCCTGGCAGCCGGCTTCATCATGGAAGTGTTTTTCCAGAGTGGCTAGCAAACCCGGTGTTGGTACTGAAGAAAAACAAGCATTGGCGGATGTGCATCGATTACACAAGCCTCAATAAAGCCTGTCCGAAGGACCCATTTGCTCTGCCAAGGAATGATCAGGTGATAGACTCCACAGCCGGATGCGAGCCGTTGAGTTTTCTGGACGCATACTCAGGATACCACCAGATCAAGCTGAATCCAGTAGACAGACTGAAGACCGCATTCATCACGCCATTTGGAGCCTTCTGTTACCTGACGATGACGTTCGGCCTGAGAAATGTCGGCGCCACCTTTCAGCGTTGCATGCAGAAGTGCCTCCTCAAGCAACTCGGCAGGAACGCCCACGTTTACGTGGATGATGTAGTGGTGAAGACGGAAAAGCGTGGGACGCTACTGGAAGACCTCAAAGAGACCTTTGAAAATCTGCGCCGATTCTGGATCAAGCTCAACCCCGAGAAGTGCGTTTTCGGAGTCCCAGCCGGCCAGCTCCTTGGCTTCCTGGTCTCCGAACGCGGCATAGAGTGCAACCCTGTGAAGATCAAGGCCATCGAGAGAATGGAGGTACCCAGCCGACTGTTGGATGTGCAGAAGTTCACCGGCTGCCTGGCGTCCATCAGTCGTTTTATCAGTCGGCTGGGCGAGAAAGCTCTGCCCTTGTATCAATTGATGAAGAAGACCACCTTTTTTGAGTGGAACCACAAGGCGGATGAGGCATTTCTCCAACTAAAGAAGATGTTGGCTACTCCCCCCATGTTGGCGGCACCGACTCCCAAAGAGCCCATGCTCTTGTACATCGCCGCCACCAGCCGAGTAGTCCGCACAGTCATTGTAGTCGAGCGCAAGGAGGAAGGCAAGGCGCTCCTTGTCCAGAGACCGGTATATTACCTGAGCGAGGTACTGTCGACCTCCAAGCAAAACTACCCTCACTATCAGAAGATGTGTTACGGCGTGCATTTTGCCGCCAAGAAGCTGAAGCCCTACTTTCAAGAGCATCCAATCACTGTGGTTTGCACCGCTCCACTCGCCGAGATCATTGGAAGCCGAGACGCCTCCGGCCGAGTGGCCAAATGGGCTATTGACCTAGCCCTTACACCATCTACTACCAGCCTCGCACCGCCATCAAGTTGTAGGCACTGGCCGACTTCCTCGTCGACTGGGCCGAGACCCAGTACCTGCCGCCAGCGCCCGACTCCACTCATTGGCGGATGCATTTTGACGGCTCCAAGATGCGCACCGGCCTTGGAGCCGGCGTCGTCCTCACCTCCCCGAAGGGCGACAAGCTCAAATACGTGCTGCAGATCCACTTCGCCGCCTCCAACAACGTCGCCGAATATGAGGCGCTCATCCATGGGCTCCGGCTTGCCAAAGAACTCGGCATTCGCCGGATCCTGTGCTATGGCGACTCCGACTTAGTGGTTCAGCAATCATCGGGCGACTGGGACGGCAAAGACGCAAACATGGCAAGCTACCGCTTCCTGGTGCAGCAACTCAGCGGATATTTCGAGGGGTGTGAATTTCTTCACGTGCCAAGAAATGACAATGATCAAGCAGATGCCTTGGCACGAGTCGGCTCCACTCGCCAAGCGATACCTTCCGGCGTCGCCCTTCAGCACCTCCTCAAGCCGTCTATCAAGCCTTCACCAGAGCCAGACTCCATCTTCATGCCGGCTCCGCCAGAAATAGTCGGATCCGACTCCAAGGCCCCAGCAGGCGACCTCAAGAAAGCCACAGTTGAAACCAGCCCAGGGACTGCGCCAGACGGCCCGGGGACTTCAGAGCCCTGCCCGGGGACTGCGCCAGTCGGCCCGGGGACTTCAGAGCCCAGCCCGGGGACTGCGCCGGTCGGCCCGGGGACTTCCGAGCCCGGCCCGGGGACTGCGCCAGTCGGCCCGGGAGCTGCCCCAGTCGGCCCAGAGATTCCGCCAATTCAGCAAACGGCCGCAGACTCCAACCCGCCGCCTCCCAGCCCAGCCACCCTTGTCCAAGTCGCTGTGGTAGCAATTGAAGAGATAGCAGCACCTTCATGGGCGCAGCCCATCCTCAAGTTCCTAGTAAGCAAAGAATTACCAACAGATGAGATCCTGGCTCGGCAGGTGCAGCGCCGAGCGGCATCATACACCATAGTCAACAAAGAGCTTGTCAGGCGCAGTGTCACTGGTGTCTACCAGCGTTGCGTAGAGTCAGAGCAAGGCCAAGCAATTCTCAGAGACATCCATCAGGGCGAGTGCGGCCACCATGCGGCTTCGAGGGCACTCATAGCCAAAGCCTTTCGGCACGGTTTCTTTTGGCCGACTGCCCTGGAAGAAGATAAAGAACTTGTCCAAAAATGCAAGGGGTGTCAGATGTTCCGCTCCAAGCCCCTTCAGCCGGCTTCCGCGCTGAAGACAATCCCCATTGCCTGGCCCTTCGCAGTTTGGGTCCTGGACATGGTAGGACCATTCAAGACGGCCCGAGGCGGCCTAACTCATCTGCTTGTCGCGGTGGACAAGTTCACCAAGTGGGTGGAAGCAAAGCCCATCAAGAAGTTGAACGGGCCGACTGCAGTAACCTTCATTGCCGACATCACGGTGCGGTACGACATACCGCACAGCATCATCACCGACAACGCACAAACTTTGCCAAGGGCGCCTTGGCTCGTTTCTGCGCGACGCAGGGCATCCGACTGGACTTAGCGTCCGTTGCCCATCCGCAGTCAAACGGCCAGGTGGAACGAACCAACGGACTCATCCTATCCGGCATCAAGCCTCGATTGGTCGAACCACTCGAGCGTTCGGCCGGCTGTTGGGTCGAAGAGCTGCCTGCCGTCCTCTGGAGTCTGCGCACAACCCCAAACAAGTCAACCGGCTTCACGCCTTTCTTCCTCGTCTACGGTGCCGAAGCCGTCATCCCGACGGATATAGAGTTCGACTCTCCGCGAGTCTCCATGTACATCGAAGAAGAAGCTGAAGAAGCACGTCAAGACGGTGTCGATCTGCCGGAAGAGGGCCGACTGTTGGCACTCAGTCGGTCCGGCATCTACCAGCAGAGTCTGCGCCGATACTACAACCGCAAGGTCAAGCCAAGATCGTTCCAAGAGGGCGACCTTGTGCTCCGGCAGATTCAGAGAACAGCCGGCCAGCATAAGTTGTCAGCACCTTGGGAAGGTCCCTTCATCATCAGCAAGGTGCTAGGGAATGACGCCTACTATCTGATCGACGCTTAGAAGCCTCGAGCGCGCAAGAGGGACGACTCCGGCAAAGAAACAGAGCGCCCGTGGAACGCGAATCTTCTTCGAAGATTTTACAGTTGATGCAGTATGTATCGCACTACCCTCTTTGTATTAAAGTACTAAGACCTTAGGCCCCCCGGGACGAGCTCGGGGACTGCCTTTTTGATTATCTGTATGATAAGAATTACGCTTCCGAATATGCTGCTCCTTTCTATCATATTGTCTGGCACCGGGTCCGACTAGTCGGCCCGGGGACTCGCCGCCTTGCGCTATGAAATGCTTCTTGCGATCAGACAAGTAATGTGTTGCGCTCAAGCCGTCTCCTGCCGAAAGCCGCAGCTCGCAGAGCGACTGTCGGTAGGCAGGGGACAGGCAAGAATGAACGCACGCATGAAAAATGGCTAAGGACCTAAAAGCTTACGCATAGCCCAAGCCGGCTACCAGCCCCCCCCCCCCCCCCTTCGAGCCGACTCATGAGTAGCCGGCTCGCCACCTTAATTTTATCAAAGGACAGCCGACTCTCGGATAGTCGGCCTGTCGCTTTCTAGCCGACTTGCTAAAGAAACTCTAAATGACTAAGTACTTGCCTTCCTGAAGTAGCCAAGCACTTGACCCGGCGACAGTCCGCAGAGCGGCTGCCCAGCCGGCAAGGCGGCAACTAACGGAAGGCGGCAAAGGAAAAAAGTCTAAGGAGCAATAAGCAAGGAAAGGCGGAAATTAGATAAATATATACATAGGCCCTCGGCCGAATCTCCGAATAAGAATTCAGGATACACCCCGCGGGTGGAATTGTTCGAACCTAACAAGTCTTTCAAAAGATTAATAAAGACAGATAAACAGAAGCAGTCTAGGAGGCGGCCTCCATGGAGGATTGGAGGTGACGGCGGCGTCGGATGCCGGGGCAGTCGGCTGGGCGGTCTCAGCCTGGTCGCCTCCGGCGGCAGTCGCTCTGTTCCCGTGCGGCTCGTTGCTGGAGGCGCGATCGGGCTGAGGCTGGCCGCCTGCTTCGTCTCCTGGCTCCTCCTCCTCGCCTCCGTCCTCCGACTCGTCCTCCTCCTCGGCGCTGGAGTCAATCACCTCCGCCGAGTCTTCCTCGTACTCCGGGTTCATCCCGAACTAGTCCGGCGGGGCCTCCTCGCCGCCTTCAGTCCGCTCGGGCACGAAGACGCTGGTGTCCGTGTACTCAGCGATGGCCGCCGCGCGCTCGACGAGGGCGCCTTCTACGGCCTCCATCTCGGCCTGGGCTTCTGACTGGAATGCGGCCAAGCGGTCCAGGTCCAGCCTCGGATACCACGCCTTGACGAACTGCAAGGCCCGGCATGCTCCAGCCCGGGCCGAGGAGCCCTTCCAAGCCTCAAGGCGGCCGGTGGCGACCTCCAGCCAGTCGGCAGTCCGACTGGCGGTGCGAAGAGACGGCACGTCCGACCACAGGGCGGCAACCACTTGGGCACCGGCACGCTGAAGACGGCGAAGCAGCCGATGAACAGGACGAAGACGAGCCCCGATGCTCAGAAGCTGCTCGTCGATGGTTCGGGGGGCGTTGGCGGCAATCACCTCACCCTTCGCCCTTCGCGCCTCCCGAACCGCCTCGATGGCCAGAGGGACGGCTTGTGAATGGCCGGGAAAGAAGTCTGCCAAGGCAAAAAAGAAGATAGTGAGGAAAACAGAAATCAGCCCGACACAGAGTCGGAAGACCAAAGAAGCGAAAAAGATTTACCGTCGACGATGTCCTCGAGCTCGTGGTAGCCGGAGGTCAGCATCGCCTCCCGATCAGTCCAGGCGGAGCGTTTGACCTCGAACTCGGCCATGAGGGCATCCTCCTGCGACTTCGCGTCGTCTTGCGCCTTCCGGAGCAACTCCTTCTGCTCGGCCAGCTGCGTCGCCAGCAGATCGCGCTCTTTGGCGAGCCTGTCGCACTCCTCCTCCTTGGCACGACGAGCAGTGTTGGCCTCGCCCAGCTACTCCTGGAGGGCGGCATTGGCGCCTGAAAAACGAAGAGGAAGTCAAGAAAGTCATCAGTAAGGTAGATCGCCGGGGAGATCCGGCCCGACTGTTCAGCAGTTGGCCCGAATCTCGGGGACTACAGCCCGCGGGCGCGCCAGCGCGCCCCCACGGAGAAGAAGGAAGGTAGATCGCCGGGGAGATCCGGCCCGACTGCTCAGCAGTCGGCCCGAATCTCGGGGACTACAGCCCGCGGGTGCGCCAGCACGCCCCCGCGAAGAAGGAAGAAATAACTCACCTTGGCTTTCCGTCAGGTCGGCGGTCCGCTTATTCAGCTCCTCGACGTTGCGGTTGAAGGCAGCGGCGCAGAGATTATGATATTCCTACAAAAAGCCGGCGAAGGCAAAAGTTAGTCCTCGGAGCCCACCAGAGGGAGTTCCGAACCGCCTGCTCAGCAGCCGACCCGGAACTCGGGGACTACACCCAGTGGGTGCGCTGGCGCGCCCCCACAGAGAAAGACAGGAATTTAGAAAAGAAAAAGGAAACATACCCGGACGGATGTCCGCACGGCCAGATGCGCTCTGGTGCAGAGTTGGAGGGCGTCACTCTCCGCGAGCAGTTTTGACTGGACGTCCAGGAGGGCCTGATTCAGCGGGCCGATGCCGCCTCCGCGCAACCAGCCGGTGGGCGCGGCACTGGAGGCCTCGGCGTCCAGATTCGCCGAGTTGGCTGCGCCAGTCTCCCGAGCTCGCGGCGCCGAGATCGTCCTTTCAAGCCGGCGGCGCGCCGGCATGGCGACTTGAAGAAGCAGCTGCGCTTCGGCGTCGTCCATGGTCGGCGGATCCTGTGGGTCCACCGGCTGCTTGCCATGCGGCCTCCCAGACGGAGGCGGAGGCGGCGCGTGGGTGTCCGAGCCTGAAGCGTCGCCGCCCTCCTCCACGAGAGGGTTCCCGATGCCGACCTCCGCCTTCTCCAAACGGTCGGCCTCCTCCTCGTCGCGCTTCTCCCGCGCGTTCCGTTCCGTCGCCTCCCGAAGGTCGGCGGCGGGATCGACCCGCCGGGTGTTGGCGGACGTCTCCACCGACCCCATGACAGAGGGGACGGCGGCTCTCTCAAGTGAGAGGGGAGCTCTCGTGAAGGGCAGAGAGAATCAAAAAAAGACTCGGACAAGATCCAACGAAGAAAATGAAAGAGTGAAAAAAGACTTACGCGGAAACTAGCGGGGGCCTTCTCACTTCCCTTCGGAAGCGGTTGGCCTTCGCGGCCACCTCCTCCCGCTTGGTCGTGGCGGCCGCCCCCTTGAACTTCTTCTGCTTGCCGCCGGGCGCGCTCGGCCTGGCGTGGCACCTCTTTGCGCCGACTTGGCAGGAGGAGCCGGCCCTCGGCTGGCGGCGTGGGACGACCTCCACGTCGACGTCGTCCTCGGGCCAGTCGGCAAAGGTGGCCGACGGCCTGAGGCCGCTGTCCGCCCCCTCTCCGCCGCCTTCGGTGTCGGCCTCCAGCGCCGCCGTCCCCAAGTCGGGGTCGTCGACGTCGCTGTCCTCGCGATCTAGGACGTAGTCGCGGGGCTCTCTCATGGCGCCGGCTGCGGGCGCCGTGAGGGGATTCTGCCCAGAAGAAACCAACAGTGATGATTAGGAGCCGGAGTCGGCTGCAAAGAAGATCAAGCTACAGAAGGATGCGACTTACCATTGGAGGGGGGTTGTCGCGCGAGTACGGCTCCTTGCCGAACTGCCAGCTCTCCGTGAACTCGCAGTGCGCGATGTGGTTCACCAAGTTCGCCACCTCCCTGCGGGGCATTTCCTTGGTGCACAGCCGGCTCGGATCGTGGCGGCCGCTCATCTGACAGATGAGGTGAGGCCGGCCCTGGAGTGGGAGGACTCGGCGCGCCACGAAGGCGGCCAGAAGATCGGATCCGACGAGGCCCTCCGACTGCAGCAGAACTCGGAGTCGTGCCACGGCGCCGACTCCGAAGGGCGACAGCGACTTAGACCGGTGGGACCAGCTGGCAAGCCTGCCGGTCAGAGGCTCGGGGTCGAAGGGCGGCAAGTTGACCCAGTCGCCGTCGGCGGAGAGATTCTTCACGTAGAAGTAAGATCGCTGCCACATCTTCACCGACTTTACCAGCGAGATGGGAGGGAAGGGGTTGTCGGCCGTCGAGTGCCGCACCGCGATGTAGGTGCCGCACTGAGCCGGCGTGCCGGCGGCCTGAGTACCGAGCTTCGAAGAGAAAAATTCCCCCCACATCTCGAGGGTGGGGAGAACGCCGAGGTAGCCTTCGCATAGAGTGGCGAAGGCGGAAAGAAGCACCACCGTGTTTGGGGTGAGGTGGTGCGGCTGAAGCTTGTGGAACTCCAGAAACGAGCGGAAGAACCCGCTCGCCGGCAGCCCCAGCCCGCGCATTAGGTGCGAGCGGAAGATGACCCGCTCGCCCTCCTTCGGCGCGGGCCGGAGCTCTCCCGCCGGCGTGGGACGAGCGTGCACCAGGTCCGCGCTGGGGAGACGGCGGGTCCGGCGGAGAAAATCGATGTGCTCCGCCTCCACGTCGGAACCGTCCCACACGCCGGAGCGCGAGGCGGGGGGCGCGGCAGAGGAGGAGCTCATCGTCGACGAAGAAGACGCTCTGGCTCGCGGCGGAGGAAGAAGAGAAGGCAGGAGAGCGGGGGAGAGGGTGTGCGTGCAGTGCCGCCCCGCTCCTCCCCGCCTATTTATAGCCCTACGGGCTGAGGAGCTGAGGGGGCGGGCGTGGGATTAACTGTGCCCGGAGCCCCACGCCGCCCACGATTTACCCCACGAAGTTACTGCGCGCAGTAACAACATGGGGATGCCAACCGTCCGCAGCCGCAGCGGATCCGCTCGGAAGCCGAGGCGTGGTAGTGGCGGGCCCCACCTGGCGGCCCGTCCCGTCACGTGCGTGGGTGGGCAGACTATCCTCCCCACGTGGCGCCATGCGATAGGACCGTCTCGATGGCGGCAGGGAAGCGTATCTGATACGCCGCCTGTTTTCCCGCCGCGACTTACGAATAATGGCCCCTCACTGAACAAGTCCGACTTCGGTGAGTCGGCCCGAAGAAACAGTGGCCGAGTCTCAGAGTCGGCGCTGGAAAGATTGAAACTGTTGAAGCCCCACGAGACGGCGCCCGCAGGGCTTCACCAGCTTCGGGGACTACTGTCGGAGTAATGGGCCACGGGTAGGCCGACCCGGGACCCAGGATGTTTCAAGACATCGGGGCAGGCCGCGCCCCTCTGGCCGAGTCCCAGCCGGCGACCTTCGGAGAGGCCGAGTTCCAGAGGGCGATCCCCCGAAAAGCCGAGTCCCAGATGGCGACTTTAAAGCAAGCCGACTCCCGGCTTGCGACCTCCAGGAGAGCCGACTATGGGAGTCGGCCCGCGACATTTCACGGAGACCGATGCAGGGCACGGCCCCGACGTGGCCGTCCCTTCCTGCCTACGAGGGGTTGGCATGGCTACAGTAAGCCGTATCGCTGGGAGATCTCCGGCGAGGCGCGGCACTGTTGCCATGCCTCCCCTGACCTCAGCCACAGTGCGTGACGCACTGTGCCCACGACGCCGGCCTGTACGGCCCAGAGATCGCAGGGCCACCGGTCAGTGGGTGAATCGAAGACGGCCAGAGCGCCCGAAGACGGCCCTGTGGGAGTCGGCCTCCACGGAGTTGGCCGCCTCCCCGCCAGGGCCCCACAAGCCATAAACCAGATTGGATGGGGAGTGGCGACAGTGATCGCCTGACAGACGGCGACACTGTTGCCACGACCCCATGACCGAGCCTACGTCATCAGGAGCGCCGCACAGTATTCGGCATGTCCGCGGGACCCGCCAGTCAGCGGGCCCCAGAAGCCCGCGGAAAGGACGGTGGCGTGAGAGACAGACGGCTGGGGGCCACACCCAGTCAGATTACTATTGTACCCCCGGGGGGTAGGCCTATATAAACCCCCCGGGACACCCATGCAAAGGGTTCGGCCTTTGATAGAGTTAGACACATAGACAAGGAAGGAGAGAGCCAGCCTAGCTCCCTCCTGCCTCCCGATACAACTCTAGGAGCACCCTTGTAACCATTTTGCCATAGTGACCATGCGGAGACCCCGTAGAGCAGCAGTAGGGGTGTTATCTCCCCGGAGAGCCCCGAAGCTGGGTAAGGTTCGCCGGCGTGCATGTCTGCGCCTCATCCCATTTCCAGGCACCGGCGACGTTCTACTCGCCCCCACCATGATAAGCCATCCTTTGGCATATGTCGCACCCAACCCCCGACACTTTCCACGTACAGTCCTCTTCCGATGACTCTCGTATGTTGACCACGCCATGCCGAGCGCACCAAGGCGGTGGATGACGGCAAGGCCCTGGACTGGAACGACCCGGAGATGGGGAAGACACGGCAGTGGAGTCGCAGACGGAGAGGAGTGGGAAACTTGACTGGTTCGACTGCGGGGTGGGCCTACACTCGGCAGAGAATAACAGGAGGTGCAGAGTGGAGGGATGGCCTGGCCGTCGGCGGGGTAGCGTTTCGCTGAGGAGCGCAAAACAACGCCGCTGGACGCCGAAGGCTGGAGCAGGCAGTTCCGGCAGCGCTGGGCGAAGAAGATGAGAGATTGAAGAAGAATGCCAGCCGTTGGATGTAAATCCAACGCCTTCTTAGGCTTCGACCTACTGGCCCACATGTCAGCTAGTCCATTTGTTTTTTTAGTCCATTTGGTGGGCTGGGTGAAACAATGATGTAGCATCTATGCAGCCCGTTAAATCCCATTTGCATTTTTCCCGAAATCCGCGGACTTGCTGGGCTGGGTGAAAATATCATATTGGGCTAGACGGAGAAATGTTATAAAAACATAAACACATGATTGCATGTCAGTAAAATCTTTGCAAGCTTATGTACGCAATCACTAGGAGTTAACTTGGCAAGTTATATGTAAACAATTATTATTATTATTTTGTAAGAACTTTCAACTTAAAAAATAAAATATCATTTTAATTTGATGAGTTAATATTACGTGGGGTATTATTATTTTTGAGGCTAGATGTGGGATAGTTGAGTTGTTTCTAGGGGAAAGTACTGGGAGAAAACTCAGTTTACATCGAAAAAGAAAGTGGGAGAAAATTCAGAGACCTGCTGGGTCCACCTGAGGAGAGGAATATGTTGGGAGGAAGGAGATTCAAAGCACGGCAGCCGAGTGAACTAGTTTTTTTTTACGGACAAGTGAACTAGTTTACATACATAAGCAAATAGCCACTAAAAAAGCTATCAGGTTAATGTGTTCTTAAAAGAAATATTTCGGACAAAACAGATAATTACGACACATAGGCTAATGCATGAAACACTTAGATGATAAAGGTGCTTATAAACAGATAAAGTACAACATCTAGACCTTCCTGGCACGCTTGATCATGACGCTGCGGCTGTCCGTGTACTCGTCGGTTACGGGAAGCAGACACGCCCTCATGTCCAAGATCTGCCTGTACATGTCGTAGCATGCGTATGCGTCCTTGGCCGCGTAGGTTATGTAGGCTAGATTCAGAGGTACCTCCCACATGTTCAGGTCGTCTTCTTTCATGTTGGCGTATCAGGGGTCGATGATGGTCTCAGCAAGGTCAACCACGGAGTCCTTCTCCTGCTTGTTGTTGATGACCTTGTATTGCTTCTGGATGTTGACAAGCTTGTTGCACCAGATGGCCGAATCATCGCGTTCTTCCTTCTCTCCACCATAGCGAAGGTGCAGTTGGCACTGCCGATGAAACGGGTGAATGCTCCAGAACCTGGTGCAGCCATAGGACTGAGGCGAGGCAGAGCTTCACCGAGTCCGTATCGTTGGTGTACATCACATTCAACTTGGTGCATCCATAGGACTGAACGGCGAACTAACTCCTTGCTGAAGTCCATATCCAGCAGGCTCACCCCTCGGATTGTCATTGGAGTCTCTTCGAGTGAACGAGTGTGTAGGCGGAGACAACAGTTCATTTTTCAGCTCTTGGGGAACTGGATTCAACAGTAAGCTGAGTGTGTACAGGCGAAAACAGTTACTACCCCTCCCTCGTCCACTGCACGCCCGGCAGAAGATGCACCCTCGGCGCATTCAAACACCTCCATTAAGAAACCTACTCCGGCCACACGTCGGTTCACCAGCGGGTCTGTATTGGTACTGTAATAACATGAGTTAGTGGTCACTTTACTCAAATTTAATTAGCTTTAATAGAAATTTATACTTAAAACAAGCAATGCATTGGCTCGTTCTATCAGTGCCACAGGATCAACATGCACACCAATTAGAATTATTATTCTCAGGACACACACGATCAGCACATTTGTCGCACTTTCACAAAGATAATACTACCAAGTTTGAACTGTTTGTTATGGTTGCTGTCCTCTGCATCATCATGCCGTGTTTCCCAGCTTGCAAGATTCAGAACCAACAAATAAGATCCAAATAATAAGTACAACAAAGATGCCTACACATCTCATTGATTCCCAGCTTGCAAGATTTAGAACCAACAAATAAGATCCAAATAATAAGTACAACAAAGATGCCTACACGTCTCATTGATTCCCAGCTTGCAAGATTCAGAACCAACCCATTAGAGCCTTTTGATAAAGTGAATATCGGGATTAAATCCATCTTGGCTAGCCATGTCATACAATCGAAGAACTTGGCGAATGCTCTTGACCGTCACAACATCTGTAGTAGAGTATTCCTGTTTGCACAACATGTTTGCATAGCACAAACAAGGAGACAGGAGAGCATGATTTCGCTTTAGTTGAACCATTTTGTGCAGTTCCACCAAAATTGAGAGATGTTGCCCACGTGACATTTTAGTTGAACTGCACAAGACACTCATTCCAAAAAAAGTGTTATGTGCAGTTCACCAAAAGGTCACAATAGCAACAAGGTCAAATGGATATCCCTATCTACACAAAATGATAGAAAGTAAACAGTTGCTGGTCAATAAGAATATACGAAACATATACAAAATGAAAAGAAGCATCTTAATTATGTTCATGGCAATAACGCAAGGACAGTAGAAATTTTAAAACGTCAGCAATGCTTCATGTTACCAGAAGCATTACGATCAACAATGAGATTCCTCAGATATGGGATTACTTTAATGGTGGCATTGCTTGTTTACCAAACACAGTAAATCAACAACAGCTAAAGGTTTAAGGGCATCGGACCGTGGGGACACCAGGACACTCAGCAGCGTAAAGGAGCAACTTACTTATCATACTGGGGAAAACAGCAGGAGTGCCATTTGTAACATAGTTTAATTGCATCTTATCACTGGAGGCATTAGATTAACAATAACACTGGTTAGACATGTCCCTAAGGTAACAGTGTGATCGCTTCATTTTACATGCGCCCTTACAGCAAAAGGTTGGTTTACCCGCAAAAAAAACAACAAAAGGTTGGTATAAGGACATGCGACAGTGGACGCATCAGCACAATGTACCTACAAGGAGGCATAAAGTGGTGATGCCGAGCTTGTTGACGTTATGTGAGGGTAGCAAACCTAATCCTGGAGACCTTTTACAATGTGAGGGTAGCAAATATAATCCTGGAGACCTTTTACTATGTGAGGGCAGCAAATCTAATCCTGAGACCTTTTACTATGTGAGGGCAGGAAATCTAATTCTGAGACCTTTTACTATGTGAGGGCAGCAAATCTAATCCTGAGACCTTTTACTATGTGAGGGCAGCAAATCTAATCCTGGAGACCTTTTACTATGTGATGGCAGCAAATCTAATCCTGGACATACTCTGTTGACTTGTCCACCATCCGCCACTTTCTATCCTTTTTTCAACAAATAATAGATCTGTTCCTTATCCAGTTTGTACTGCGTTTTCCCATTATTTCCCTTTTCAACCAAGAGACCGGTTGGGTATCCGGTCTCTACTGCTTTCACCATATTATTTCCTCTTTGAATCAAGTCCTAGATTCATGCTACAACTTTCCCCCCTTTCTTTGTTGTTTGAACAAAGCCCTAGATTCGAATGCATGAAGTAGCTTTACCTCTAATGATACTAAAAATTTAGGTGGCTTTGGAAGAGCTGATGGGAGTAGAAAAAGATGCACATGCAGACACGTGGGGAGCTGGGGCAGTAGAGCAAGGCCGCTTTCGAAGAACTTATACCTAAGGGTCGCCGGGATGTCGGTGGCGGCAGGTCGGATCTGCGGAAAATACGGCAGGGAGGAAGAAGGGTCGGAGGACCTCCCGAGCCGGGGCTATGTCGGAGAGAATGGCACAGGCAGAGGATCGGGCCCCTCCGGCAGCTGTGGGTTTCCTCCCTCGGCGGCAATGACCGCGTGAACGATGCACCTTTTAGTCCTCTACACACACCAGCCGAAGGGATCCGGCCGGATCTGTGACCAGCGGTGAGCAGAGAGAAAATGTCGCTACCGCTGTCTTGTTTATATCTGGAGAGTATGAGAGAATGAAGAGAGCAACCCTAGTAAAGCAAGCGCTCAGGCCCCTGCGTCCATATATAGTGGAGTGATTATCTTTTTTCTCTCCACAACAAGCATTTCAATTTGTGTACGTGGCATTAAAGAAAAGAAACTCTCTATTTAAGGTGACTACTCTACGACTCCTACTTACTACTACAATACTACCTCCGTCCTGGTTTATAGGTCCCTTTTATATTTGTGCCAAATTTTGACTAAAAATTTAACTAACAAAATGTTAATGCATGTCAAGAAAAATAATCTCATTGGATTCGTATTTGAACATAGTTTTGAAAAATATAATGTTTGGTGACATGCGTGAACATTTTCTTAGTTTAATCTATGGTCAAAATTGGGCAAGAAATACAATGGGGACCAATAAACCCGGACAGACAGTGGCGGAGCTTCCTTAGGGCCAACCTGGGCCATGGCCCCCCTGCTTGTGTAGATTTCTTATATTATTAGCACATAATTAGACATGAATGATGGTGTTTTGCCAAATCTTTGATTGAATAGCTCCTCCTACATGGATTAGCCCCTCCTATAATTCTGATCAAGCTCCGCCAATGCGGACAGAGGTAGTATTGTTCACTTGTGCTCCCTGCCCCTCCATTCATTGAACAACCCCAAGGGTGAATAAACATACAGTAAGTACTGTATTTATATAGAACAAACAAGCTCGAACTATTTTAGCATAGTTAAAAGTTGAGGGCAGGGCTTTTCCCGGGCAGTACGCGCAGCAGTTTTTGGGTAGGTGGTTTGACAGAGAGGCGAGGAGGGTGAGCGAGTGGGGCTGTGCGATTTGACGGTGCGTTACTGCTGGAAATACTTGTGATATGACCACTCACTATAGTCATGAATAACTGGCGCTCCGACCGGGGTGATACCCCCTTCCGTTTCGCGCTCTAATATGGTGCATGACACGTCAACCCGGATGCTTGCTCTCCCACATGTCGGAGTAGTAAGAAGGAGCAAAGAATGATGTGGTATATACTAGTACTATACTACTCCCTCCGTTCCTAAATATAAGTCTTTGGATAGATTTCACTATGGACCACATACGGAGAAAAATGAGTGAATCTAAACATAAAATGCATCTATATACATCCGTATGTGGTCCACAGTGAAATAACTACGGAGACTTATATTTAGGAATGGAGGGAGTACTACTCAGGTCAGAGGAGTGCGAACCACGGAAGCCCAGTGAACCAGCCGTGCGAACCACGGTAGCCCAGTGAACCAGTAGTAGAAAACAATGTGGTGATATGGCGATAAAAAACAATGTGCTATGGTCCACACTGTAGCGTGTACAGTAACACTCCTCTTTGTTTGGATCCCTGAGTTAGAGCTCGTTTGGGTTGAAATAGCCTCAAATTATCGAAACAAGAGGGGTTAGTTTGAGCTACTTTGCTCTAACCCAGCTAAAAAAACTAGCCCGGTGGAGAGGTTCTAATTGGGTTAGTTATCCTCGGGCCCACTAAAAGAGAACTAAAAAATCTCACCTGCCCGCACCAGATCGCTCCCCTAAAAAAATCTCACCTGCCCGCACCAGATCACTCCCCTCTCGCACGACTCCTCTCTGTTCCCCATAGGGCCGCCGGCCTAAGCGCCGCTCGCCCTCTCTCTCCTCCGGCCGCCCTCTCCTTCCGGCCTCCGCCGCCCTACTCCGGCCGCCCTCTCCCTCCGACCTTTGAAGGTCGCCCCGCTCCCCCTTCACCAGTCGTTTTTCTCCCTCTGTCGTGCGCGGCGGCGGCGCATCTACCAGGGAGGTCGCGAGAGGGGTGAGTTTGTTCGTTCATTCTCTGTCTCATGGCCATATCATTGATCTTGCTTGCTCTAGCGCTAATTATCATTTGGAAAAGTATATCCTGATCAAACTTGCCATAGATTTGTGGTGCACGCATGGAATTGTTTGATGCTGCTTGAGGAGGTAATAAATATTTGGCCCAAAGATTCAGGTCACCTTTCTAGGTATTTCAATTTCAGGCTTGCATTATTTGTAGAGGCCCAAAGATTCAGTTCACCTTTCTTGGTATTTCAATTCCAGGCTTGCATTGTTTCTAGAGGCCCAAAGATTCAGTTCACCTTTCTAGGTATTTGAGTTTCAGGCTTGCATTATTTCTAGAGGCCCAAAGATTCAGTTCACCTTTCTAGGTATTTCAGTTTCAGGCTTGCATTATTTCTAGAGGCCCAAAGATTCAGCTTCACCGTTCTAGGTATTTCAGTTACAGGCTTGCATTATTTCTAGAGGCCCAAAGATTCAGATCACCTTTCTAGGTATTTAAGTTTCAGGCTTGCATTATTTCTAGAGGCCCAAAGATTCAGTTCACCTTTCTAGGTATTTCAGTTTCAGGCTTGCATTATTTCTAGAGTCCCAAAGATTCAGTTCACCTTTCTAGGTATTTTAGTTACAGGCTCGCATCTCTACTCCTAGTGGAGCAGTTGGTGAATAGTATTCCGGTTTATATTCGCTGGTTTATTTTTGTCTCTCCTCCTACCATCCCTCCCACCATTTTCGTCTGGTTTTTTTCATCTCCTCTCCCCACCCCACCCCACGCACGCAAAAAAAATCACCAGTCATGAAACACCCCTCGATCCGCTCCTCACGATCCCCTCGTCCCCTCCTCTCGATCCCCTCGTGCGATCTTCCTGACACCGTCGTCGTCGCCGCAACCACTCAGACACCTCCGCCTTCTTGGATCTATCGCTGTCATCGTGGATCCTCCACCGCCGTTGCTGCGGAACCCCTCGGACGCCTCCGCCTTCCTGGATCCATTGCTATCATCGCAGATCCACCTCTTCCTCCTCCGTTGCCGCCCCTCCGCCCCACCTGCCGGCATCGACCTCATCCAGCGCGCCTACCTGGTCGAGCCCCCCTACTCGTCAGCCGCCACCGCCGCCGGAGCAGGGAGTGTCCGTGGCCGCGGCGCGAGCGCGTGAGGTGCTGCCCGGGCCCGATTCTCCTTTGGTTCTAGGGTTGGAGCAATTTTCGACTGCTCTATTTTGCGAGACTGAGAATGTTGGTCGATACTGCCTGATTTCCTATTAGAGCTCCTTAGTTCTCCTGGTTTGATCTAGGTCATGCTGAGAACCCTCCTCCATGCCTAAGCACCACCTGCACCCGATCTCCATCACATGGGTGTGGCTTCTTCCGATCTCGCCCACGCCAGAGCTCTCCTCAGTGCTTGCTGCTCACTCAAACCTTCTTGTTACCTTGAATCACAATTCCTGACAAAAGGTGCTTGATGTAGGTGTTTGACTTCTGCTGCCACATTGCAAGGTCTGGATTTATTTTTATGACTATACAGTTTGTTTTGTTATAGATTTGATACTTTTCTTTCGTCCACTTAATTCAGTCTGTAGCAGCAACATTTTATGTTGTTTCCGAACAACCAATGTCATAATCTATCACGTCCACAAATGATTTTTTGACTGTAGTTTGGAGAATATTTTTGTTCTACCGACTACTGGCGTATAACAACGCATGCTATCTATTAAAGCTTTGACGCATTTGTTTTGCTGCTCCGGAATTTTTGAGACGGAGAAGAATGACCTTGATGCTGGAGGTACAAAGAGGCACAAATAACTAAATAAGCTTTCACTCATTACATCTGCTTTCACGTCTACTCAACTATAGATACAAGTGACCATAATTAGCTTTGGGTAAAAGGAACTAGCCTTTAGTTGGTGGTGCAACTCCAGGCCAGTCTTGAATCCTATCCAAGCTCGTGGTATTGAAGCTGGTGGTGGTTGATTGAGCTGAAAAATAGGAGGTTTAGGTTCAACAATGCATACCTAGACTTTTATTCATTGGAAAATGAATAACGGCTCCATTTTTGCACACGAGAAATATTGAGGGAAGGAACTTTAGATGCAAAATACTGAGAGGCTCAAACACTAAAGTGAGATGCTTTCTGCTTGAAAAATATAGTCAAAAGTTGATTCATAGAAGTTCAGTCCAGATGCCAAGGCATGCTTAGCATATCATAGTCATAGGATATCCCTTCTCAACATTGCAGCTATCCAGGTTTTCGATTTAGGAGATGATTTGGAAACTCACATAGAAAATTATTTACTCTAATGTATTACTCCCTCCATCCGGAAATATTTGTCGAAGAAATGGATAAAAATGGATGTATCTAAAACTAAAATACGTCAAGATACATCTATTCCTCCGACAAGTATTTCCGGACAGAGAGAGTACATGCTAATCCTTTTGGAAGCAAGAACGGAAGAAAAATCCGGTGAGGTCTCCACAAGTCAAGTTATATAACCGTTTCTTTTACTTGAAGGAATAGTTGTGGGATTTCAATCATTAGGAAGTTTGAGGGCATCAGCTTGGCAAAGTAGATGTTGTTGACATCAATTATTGATTGTTATTTTATAATGTTCCGTCATTTTCTTTGTACATTTTTTTGCAGACACTAGCACTGTTTTACCATTGACAGAGCATTGTGAATATGTTAGCAGACTACTTGGGTGTTCTGAAATAAAATTATGTATATAATATAAGTATATACCATGACATGCATTGTCGCTTCTAATTAGATACAATAGCTTCTCTCTTTTTTATTGTACAGCTGAGATCTTCATTACATTACAACCTTATGTTTTGCTTATTGTTTTACTGAAATTGGTGTTCTCTCTCTAGGTTAATGGATCATCTTGGGAATGATTTTGATGGCATTATGCCAGCTGCTTTGATGGCAATGGATCATGGAATGGCAAACTAACAGGGCACATCGCACAACTGGTATAAATGTGTTGATATGTTGCATTTCAAGGCAGTTTCACTCATAAATACTACAAATTAAAGAATAACTACCATTTGTGTGTGTGTGTGTGGGGCGGGGGGGTGTAGAAGTGAAATTTACTATAAATTTAACCTACGGTTTTCCTTGAGAAGGTTTATAAAATTATAAGACGTAATTTATGAAAGAGATATCTCTACTTCTTGGTGTTGCATCAAGGCATTGATATTTTACTAGAATGCATATGTTTTATAAAAAAAAGACAAACCTCATGCATTTGTTTTTATTGCAACTTTTTTTGTAGTCATCAATAGCAATACGTCAAGTACTGTTTGATCATTTTTAGGGTATTGTCATTCTATTTACAGACCACTTGCGTTGGGCAAGAGGGTTCTACTGTGGAGACCAAGAAAAAGGATGGCAGCATTGGGGACGCCTCAGCTGTCATCGATGAACGCAACTCGGAACAAGCAAAGCTCCACGCGAGGCTCCCCTGGCTGCCGAGCATCTCCGGGAAGCCCAAAATGAGATGAGACGATGTCGTGGTGATTGACAGTGCCACGCAGGTTATGTTGGAAACCATCATGTTCCCTGTCAAGTTCTTGCAATTCTTCACCGGTGAGGTGGCTCGAAAATCTTTGATTTCATGTCAATTAAAATAGTTTGTGTTCTGAAAATTAATATTCTCTGAATTTTTTTGCTAGCTAAACACCATTTGAAGGTACCTGGAAACATTACTTGCTGAAGTTGCACATCCTACGCCCCAGGAGGAGGCCGAATGCATATTCCGATCATGTGATCTAAATACTAAAGCTTCCTTGCTGGATCTAAGGTTTAATTTCTCTGCCCCAATGTTGGCTCTTAGGGTAATACAACTTCTACTCCATATTTTTTATGCCCTCCACATATATCCATCACTCTCGTTGCCTTGAAGCATACTTCCGTCGCAGCCGGAGCTGAACATTTGGAGAGACCATACTGTAGCAAGCTTGCTTTCTAGGGACCTGGTGTTTCTGCAAACCCAACGATAGGTGTTTTTGGAAAAAAAAGTCAGTTAGTGTTGCAATTTTATGAAAACTTGCTTATGCGGTGTTATTGCACTGGTACAAAAAATGTCATGGTCTTCTTCTTCCTGTTTAGATCGCCACCTACCTATGAATTACGACTCTGGGCATGGCAGAATGTCACCATAATTTTTGTTCAGCAACTAGATTTCATCCCAAGACGTGCCATCTCTCTAATTTGACTCTGAGCATGTAATACAGTTAGTTAATAATGTGGGTTGGTCTTGTGTCTTCCAGCTGCAATTGAACTAGTCTAAGCGATCGAGGTCCTACTAATTAATTAAGCTGGCTATTTGCTTGCTTCTTGTACCTACAGCATGCTCTCTGACTTTTTTTTATCCCAGTATGCAAGCTTCTAAGTGCCGGATTGATGTCATACTAACAAATTAAGGTGGTTGCTTACTTGCTTTTTTTCTCAGTATTGCAAGCTTTACTGTGAATTAAAAGCAATTAAGGGGATGGAGCCGGTATGCCTACAGTTGATTCACTGATGTTGAAATTAACTGCAGTAGCTTATTTTTCCTACAACTTCATTGAAAGTTCCTTTGCCATATCTAATTATCTAAAGTTTTCCTTGTACCATTTTCCATGAGATTAATGTAATTGGGAATACCAGTGCTTGTTTGAATCATTTATTAATTAATTTTTTAGATAAAACTTGTACTTGTATGTTTTAGAATTACTATTATCTTGGTAAAATGACCACAAGTGAAAGGGTTGTAAAGATTAATTATTCTTTGTGGAAGCATTATTGGTCTAATTAATAGATGTATATGCATCAATAATACTGTTGAGCTTTAGTTGATTCTATAGTGTCAAACTATTCGCAAAGTTCTATTTTGAGAAAAAATAGCAAATTCAATATTGTGGCAGCTAAATGGCGCGCCCGCTATAGCAAGTGAGTGCCCATTGAAATCACCCTGAGCATATTTGGTCTAATTAATATTGTGGAAGCTAAATGGCGCGCCCGCTATAGCAAGTGAGTGCCCATTGAAATCACCCTGAGCATATTTGCGCTGATTTTCATGATTGCTCTTTTGCCAGCAACAATGTTCCTCGCACTTCGACCACACGACTGTATGTTCATGTTTCAGAGTCCTTATTCATAGTTAATTTCAATCACAAAGTGACAAATGTCAGTCTATTAGTTAACATGTGTATCTCCGTTTCTTCTAAGTTTCGATTGACCTACTCTGAAGTTGTTCCTAAGACAGTGCCTCAAGCAAAGGGAATGAGCCTCAGTTAGTGTATCTAGCGAGTTCGCGATCCTTTGTTGGGATAAACATTTGTGCAAGAGCAATACTCTCGTCACTGTTGGTTGTTAGTACTGTTGCTTGTTAATTCTAATTTTTACTATAGTTCATAAGGCAATGTAGTTATGCTTGACGCACGATATGAAGACTGCCATTTTGCCTTTTGACCTTGGTTTCTTCCTCTAGTAAGTAAATGCACATAGTTCTTTTGTGAATTAGAGCGTACGACTTGTTGATCGATCTCTGAGTTCAGTAATAATATTAAGCCTTAATCTGTTTATTGTCCAGAAAAGATGAGAAAGAAATCCTACCCAAGAATATGTACTTTATAAACATTTCAACTGTAATCTGGAATAAAATTAAATAAATAAGGAAACAATATATTCATATTTTTTTTGTACTTTGATGGTTTCACACCACAAGTTCCGAGATGGTAATTGTGCTGCATATGTCTGCTCTCTTTGTTTTTCTGAACAGGTAGGTTCCGGAAGATGTCATGAAGAATTTCTTTGAGAGAATTTGCATGAGGTATGTCTAAATGATTTTTATCTTCTGAACATATTCTTGTATGACTAACTGAATTCATTTTCTCAAAACGTTGGTACTTTTCGTTTCTCATTTATGTTGCTCGACTGAGTCTCTCTCGGATCATGTACACTCCACATGCTTGCCCTTATTGAGTTTGCTCAAGTAAGAAAAACTTGATATTTATGTTTGTCGGCAGCAGCATGACTAGCTAATCTGTAGCGGCGCGGAAGGTGAGCTTGGCTGCAGGCAGCAGATCCTTTGGCTGGTCTGCAGCGATGCAGAAGTTGGGTTGGAAAGAAGCACGACCAGCTGCTCTGAAGTGGGTCGTGGGGAGAGCTTTGTAAGAGATAGGGAGGGAGCTCTATTGGCCCGTGCATGACATCCAATCCAATGGCATCATGCCCTGGTAAGCTTCTTATCTGTTCCAATTCTTGCACTTGGTCTTTTTCTTTCTAACCCTGAAAATAGAGTTTGCCTTGATTCCTAATCATGCTTTAAAAGCTGATATCCATCTCATTTATCTTGCTACTGGTGGTAATGTGTGCAAGTATGATTTTGTGATAATGCCAGATGTTGTGTGCCTTCTTTATTCATGGTACAAGTACTCTAACCTGGCTCGTATGATAATGTATCACTGCTATAGAGCACAAACGACGTGTTTTTTAATTATATTTTAGTTGACATGGATTTCATTTATCTTGTGAATTGTATAGTCAGATCATGAATTTTAATGATTGATTGATTTTCATGGTCACAGGTAGGCATGGTTGCATGGCGACGGGGAGAATGGAGCAAGTAGCGTGAGTTTAAGAAATGGACAAGGGACAGTTTAGTTAATTAAGGCTCTATGTTACTTTCAAGTTTCATCCTTGTTGCGGTAAAAAATTAAGGTTGGATTAACCGCCATGTACATCTTTAATTACTTTTAAATCAGAAATATAATCAAAATATTCTTTTGAATTGATAAAATTTATGTAATTTGTACAAGTACATGAAGGTGGAACAGGAGGAAGGGTGGAAGAAAATTAGATATCATTTCATTTTCTTGCAAGGAGAGGATGGTTACGAAGAAATGACAAGAAATGGAGAGAGAATCAGTTTTATTACTGTATGGATGGAAACCACATGCCAGCTTGTCCAACATATTTCTACATTGAGTCAATTATTCGGTCGCTAGGTTTTTTTTAATCCATGGCAATGCATGGTCATTCAACTATTCAAATTTACATGTTGTTCATCCACTTTTTTCAAGCTATTTACATATTTGTTGCTTGTTGGCAAGTTTGCATATGATGCTAGGAAGTGAACATAAGGACAATAGAAGTTGTATTTTGAATATGAAATAAATTCAACATCCAAATAACAAATTCGTTGCTCTGTCCATCGATGAGCAGGAAATATAAGCATCCTTCTAAATAAGATATTACCGATCTTGAAGCTGGAAATGCAAGAATTCTTCTAAATAAGATATTAGTTATCTTCATGATGGAAATGCAAGCATCCAAAATTTACAACAATATTTCTAAAAACTGAAAACAATCTTGCAATCTTGATATAAGAATGAAACATAAGCAATATCCCAGAGTTTGCTATTTCTTTTTAAATATAATTACCAACAAGTGATATACAGGTGAACTTACAGTTTATTGAAATTGGAATGCGGCTCACTCTACTAAAAAGGACGATGTCACTCACTCCAAGTAAAAACGGTCATCTACTCGCATTTAGCATCTGACCAATGAATATATATTGTATATGAGTTTTTTATTTTTTATTTTAATATTCTTTATATGTTTACTTTTGTAGATCAAAGATCAAAACTGATGGCTTTTTATTGACCAAGCTTTATGGTGAACTAGACTGAAAAATCATCGGGATTTACACAATCAGAAGAGATGCATACAAAAAATTGTTCTTTATATATTTGTTGTGCATGATAATACAAAAGGTATGTTTCTATACATATTTATTTTTGCAGAGTATGAAAGAGATGGAGATGGATTATGTCAACGTTCAAAAAGAATCCATCGACAAGGGTGTTGAGGCGATGTCATTGGAAGGGCCCAAAAATTCATTAAGATTTATACAACAAAAGGCTCGTGGCAACGCACGGGCATTGTACTAGTTATTTCTAGAGGCCCAAAGATTAAGTTCCCAGTCGGCGGCAAGCGGCCTTGCTACCCATGCCGGTGTCGACCTCAACTCGCAAGGGCCGGCGTCGGAGGGGTTCCCGGGGCTTGGGCTCTACAGTGCCTTCCTCCAGAGCGACGATGGCGAGCTCCTCCCTCGGTGCATGAGGTGCTCCGGGCTCCCTCCCTATCGTGAACGACTTCCGTGATGAGTTAGCTCATTCTTTGTTTCATGAAGTGTTTTTTTATTTTGTGAACCTTGATTGACAACTTGTATGTTTAAGTGGGATATCTCATTTGTATGGACAAAGTAAAAATTATCATGTTTTGCATGCTTGATTTGTATAGATGGTTCGTTTATGTCAATTGTGAGTGGGAGGAGGCCACAGAAGAGCCGGCCACACCAAGAGGGTGCTTGGATCCAAGGGACTTATTTTAGTCTGACTAAAAATAGGGTCCAAAGTAGTCAAATGATTGAGATAGAGCATTTATTGTCAATCTAACCCTGCCATCCATACACCTTTTTGGTTTAGAGTTAGTTCAGGGTTAGAATCTAACTCTAACCTCTAACTGAGTTAGAGTTCTCCTCGTCTCGGTTCATCGCCATCATACTTTCCTCATTCCTGTGTTTTCAGTATCCTGCGAATCAAAGAGGCCCTTTTTTCGGGAAAAATCAAAGAGGCCCTTAGACTGGTTTAGGTCCGGTCATTTTTTATAAACGTGTTATGTCCAAAATTTAATGAACGTGCTCCGGTTTCCATGAAAATAATCCAGTTTCATGTAGTAATTCATTGATTTATTTATTCTTCTGAGGGGGGTTTGCATGTAATTCGTGAGGTCTGAAATGTAAAGTACCCCGACATATGCTCCGAGTCATGCATGCACTACGACCTAAATGCTCTATGTCCCACATGTCGGCGAATGGGAGCACGTGGAAATAGCCTAGGAGTACATATAGGAGGATAAATGTGTGAAAAAATATGTACTGTGAAGCATAGCCGCGGTTCGAAAAGGAGACCTAAAGTGATGACAGCTATAGGTCGCACACACCCAACTAGTGGTACTAGACATACGACTAATTTTTCCCTAAAAAAAAGAGGCACGAGTGCTCAGTACTCCTATTCTATAAACACGAGTCCCATCTGACAACAGTGTCCATGCTACAGCTAGCTCTCCTCCCTCGTTTCTCTCTTCTAACTCTAAACTCGGCTAACGCCCGGTGGGTGGGGTGGGTTTGCTCAACTGCGACCCCACCTCATAGTGAAAACGTTACGACTGGAATAGAAAATGCCATATACTCCCTCCGTTCATAAATATAAGCCTTTTTAGATACTACTTCCTCCGTCCGGGTTTATTAGGCCTAAAGACAACTTCTCTTAGACCAAGATATATAGTAATTTGCGCACATTAATTCTTCCAATTAACTCCCAATGCACTCTCTCACATGCATGCAGCCAATGAAAAAACACGCATGAAGTGTATTAATTTCCCAGACATGGCACCAACAACAATGACTTTCAATGCAACCAATGAAATGGTTGCATGCATGCACCTTTCCAAAACGAGGCCTTATAAAAAGGGACATGCTTGTGATGCTGAGAGGCCTAATAAACCCGGACGGAGGGAGTAGTTCAAATGGAATACATCATACAGATGTATGAAGACATAGTTTAGAGTGTAGATTCACTCATTTTGCTCCGTATGTAGTAGTCACTTGCTGGAATCTTTAGAAAGACTTATATTTGGGAATGGAGGGAGTACTATACTAATAAAACATTAAGGCCACGAGGCGATGCAGTGCTGGTTACAGGAGGCAAGAAGAAGAGATGCATCCATAGACGACGTCCACCTCCTCGACTCAGGGCGCCAGCCCACCGAACGTCGCCCAAGTAGCAGCGGCTTTCGTGGCCAGGTCAACGTGCTTATGAACAATGGCGTCCAAAGATTCCAGCCGCTGGAAGAAGGCCAACGTCTTTATGTCCTCGCTTGCCTTGTAGTAGCCTATGTAGACAATTTTCTCGTGGACGTGGATGTGCAGGTCGACGGTTTCTTCAATGGCGAGGCGCTGCGTGGCGAGCGCGGCCTCGAGGTGCACATTCTTCGTCGCGACCTCCGGCACCTGCAGGGCCACCAGGGCTTGAAAGAGTTCGTCACCATGTAGGCCGATGAGGGTGGCCGGCAATGAGGAGCCTGGGCGCGCGGGCTGGAGCAGTACGACAAGGTCGTCCGCGCGCTTCTTGACGGCGGTGAACTTGCGGATGGAGTTGACCATCATGTCATCCATGCGAGAGGCGAAGCCGACGTCAGGGAGGGCTACGATGCTTGCGGTCGCCAGCACCGTCTGGAAATGCTGCACGGTGTGGGGCCGCCGGCTGGCGCCTTGGATGATTTGGCACAGCCGACTGCCGCTCGCATCCATCGCCTCCATAGGTGCTTGTGGCTTCTGGTCACTTGGTCTTGGATTGGAGTGAGCAGTGTTGCGCAGAGACTTGGGAGTAGATGGATTGGAGTGGTGGGGCGCCTTTATTATATGAGAGTCCAAACTCTATTGCATTCACATCGTGCTGGCTCTAGTCTGCTTCTCCAGTTAATTCCCTCTGCATGTAATTGAGGATGCATCATTGACCGTTCAATGTCTCGGGAACCGCTACCCTCTTCCTCCTTGGCATTCAAGCACCTATGGACCCGTCAACGACGAGGTGCCTATGGTGACTTCGTAAATTTCAAGATGATAGTGCCATGCATGTGTGCATTCATAGGGGTGAGTGTATGCGCGTGTATATGAGCGCTTGCGTCTGTACTGTGTAAAAAAACAACGTAAATGCGTGTCAAAAAGAGACTAGTCAGTATACTCAATATTGTGCACCTCGGAGAGAAAAACGATAGAACTAGTACGTATTTACGGTGCAGATTCACTCATTTTGCTCCATATGTACTCCGTCTCGGTGTAGTCTAGTCACTTGTTGAAATCTCTAGAAGGGCAAATACTCCTTTCTGGTTTATAGGGCTATACTAGCAAGTAGTTGTACATACTAGTACAGTAGTGGGCTCACATAGCAATTTTGTCTCATGCAAGAGCCTGGCTATATGCATGCTCCAATGTTCGCAACTGCAATGTTCGGTTTGCGCTTGGCTCTTCGCCTTTTCGAGAAGACGAACAATGATGTTACTACTACTGCTTCTACAGTGTCGAATCCACTGCTGCATGTCCATCCACCGCGAGCGGGACAGATAGCTTGTTGTAGAAGTACTACTACTAAGCAAAAGCCTGTCCTCGTTTGCGAGCAACCGCGCGTATGGGTGAGGGAGAAGGCGTGTAGTAAAATCAAGCTTCTCCTCGTTCTACGAGTTGACGCGACACATCATAGCACTGGCCCCACATGCTTGCCTCTAAACTTGGTTGAAAGACCCGCAATGTACAATTTATTTGCTGCAACCTCTAACATTTACGCATCATAAGTTAAAATATATGTGGCCATATGCATCGTTCTGATGCAGAGGCCGGGGAGTCCCCCCTTTTAAAAAAAACAAATTAAAATATATATTCCTGTCTTGACCAGATGAGCGTGCAAACTACAATCACCAGGGTGACAGGTAGGGCCAGAAGACTATTTTAATTTTTTTTAAAAACTACAAGACGGCCACATAGCATGGAGCCGACCCCAACGATTTTAAGCTTACAGGCACGGTACACGCTATCTAGACTACTCTACACATGAAACTGCCACACGAGCGTCCGGGCTGCACTTGGCTCTTCGCCTTTTCGGGAAGTCGAACAATGATGGTGTACTACTGCACTGGAGGAGTACTACAGTATGCTTCTGGCCATCTGACACCGTTTAAACTGCTGCATGTCCACCGCGTGTGGGAGGGAGAGCGTGTAGCGAAAGCTTCTCCTAGTCTTGCCAGCCACCACGCTCATGGGCGAGGGAGGGACGCTCCTATCTTTGCGTGTATGACAGGTGGGCCTGACAGGTGTGTGGCTAACCTGTCATACAGCCAAAGGCAGGTGCAGTTAAGTCCGCGAGGGAGAGGATAATCAAACTTCTCGTTGATGTACGAGTTGACGCGACACATCAAAGCATTGAACTCGATATATTTCAATAATTTGCGTTTACCGATGAATTAATTACAACGCATGCATGCATGCCGTGACTCTTCTTTTGATAGTACTTGCATGTGTTGATTTAATGCACCTTGAAGTAGTATTCCCTCCGTTCCTAAATTATACTCCCTCCGTCCGGAAATACTTGTCATCAAAATGGACAAAAATGAATGTATCTAAAAGTAAAATACATCTAGATGCATTCCTTTTTATTCATTTTAATGACAAGTATTTCCGGACGGAGGGATTAAGTCTTTGTAGGGATTCCATTATGAATTACATACGGATGTATATAGATGCATTTTAAGTGTGGATTCATTCATTTTGCTCTATATGTAGTCCACCTAGTGAAATCTCTATAAAGACTTACTCCCTCCGTTCGGAATTAGGCTGGTCATAGTGGGGAGTAACTTAGACTAGTAACATGCATACGTTACTAGTCTATGTTACTACCTCTATAGTGCATAGTATCATAGATTAGTATCATAGATGGTCCCATTTATTGCCATGCATGACACATAGTAGCATCACATTTATTATGTTACGATATCTACCTATGTTACTATAACCATCTCTCTCTTCTTTAATTGCCTGCCACATAAGCATGTTTGCGAGTCCCAAGTGCATGATACGACTTATGTTACTCCTACTATGGCCAGCCTTACTTGTCACGAAAATGGATGTATCTAGACGTATTTTAGTTCTAGATACATCCATTTCCTAGACAAGTAATTCCGAACGGAGGGAGTACATTTAGGAACGGAGGGAGTATAAAATATGTGACAGCAAGCTTTGTAATACCCCGGCCCAAGTCGAGAGATGGTTGTGCACGAGGAGGGCGAGATCATGCAGACCGAACAGGAATAGGACCCGACGATGGAGCTCTCTAAGGTCTCGATGGACCTCACCGTGCTCCACTGCCCCTTGTGCCTCCGCCCCTTGACGCCTCCAGTTTATGAGGTTCGAATACACATCGTCCGTTCGGCTGATTGAGCAAGGTGCAGGTTTCTTGATTGATGTGCTAGTGGATTGATTTCTGCAGTGCAAGGGAGGGCACCTGGCCTACGCGAACTGCCGCGTCCAGCACCCCGGGAACCAGTGGCAGTGCCAGAAGTGCGAGCGGAGTGGTGGCTTCGACATGCGGAACACGGCGGTGGACTCCGTCCTTTCGTCAGTGAGGGTGGAGTGCCTGCACGAAGGCTGTGGGCTCTACATCACTTACCACAAGCTCGCCGATCACCAGAGCGTGTGTCCGCTCGCGCCCTGCAAATGCCCCTTGCCCGGCTGCGGCTACGAAGGCTCGCCGCCTGTGCTCTACCACCACATCAGCACCGCGCATCCCATGCCTGTGCACAGGATCCAGTACGGCAAGGTGCTCCATCTGCAACTGCCACTGTCGCAGCCACGGAGGAGGACCGCCGTGCGTTTTTCTTGGTTGGCGGCATGCTCAACATCGGCGCGCCTATCACCGTGTCGGTCGTCTGCATCAGAGCGGGGGCGTCCCCACTGCCGCACTACTTGGCCAAGCTGTGGGCGAACGGCCCGCCGGGGGAGCCCAAAGGCACGACCGATGCCGTCAAGGTGGAAATGGAGGTGACAAGCAGCAAGGATCCCGGCGACGTTGACGTGCAGGAGCTTACCTTCTTGACAGTTCCGCCCAAGCTGCTGGCCGGGGCTAAGCTTGTGTCCCTCCACATTCAGATTGACAAGCTCATGTCCTAAATGTTTCGACAGTGCCTTCTGTTTATCTTAGGAATATGCTAATATAGGGATTACCTTGGTCTACTTTAGCTTAAGAAATGGTGGGTTTTGGTGGCGATGCAGCAATTACTTCGACATCAGATCAGTAATTTCCAACAGTCGAACGGATATTTTGTGTTTGTTGGATATAAAGTTCCTTTGGGTAAGAAGTACTACTTGTCATCAAAATGGATAAAAGGAGATGTATGTATACGTATTTTAGTTCTAGATACGTCCCTTTTTATCCATTTTGATGACAAGCACTCCCTCCGTTCCACAATACATGCCTTCCATTTGTCAAAATATAGATGTATCTAGACATGTTTTAGTATATAGGTACATCCATGATAGAGCCAATCGGATGGTTGAGAACACTACAATTTGTAGCTACAGATGCGTGTGTGACTCCCAGATGCAGAGGCCGGGGGTCATCATCCTCCTTTTCGAGAAAAAACAGACGTGTGTGTGAGAGGACGAGTGCGTGCGTGCACCTCTTCTCTTCCTGTATAACGTACTACTCCCTCCGTCCTGAAATACTTGTCGAAGAAATGTATAAAAATGGATGTATCTAGAACTAAAATACGTCTAGATACATCCATTCCTCCGACAAGTATTTCCGGACGGAGGGAGTACTAAACTCAGAGTACAAGTTTTTGTGGGTGGCACGATGGTGCGTGCGAGAAGTCCCGAGAGATAGGTTTAATGCGTCTGAAAAAAGGACTAGCCTAGAGCTCGCCACGCGGCTATTCCTGTCAAACGCCCCATTAACCGTAAGATATGTATACGACGGTGCCAGTTATTGCATGTACACAGCAGTACTCCCTCCTTTCCGGTTTATGGTGAGTGGTGGAATATTTTTTGTAGTTTGCAAAAGCACCTAATTAATGCTCTTGTTTTTCTCAAAAAATTATGTTTATCAATGTATTAATTGCAATGCATGCATGCATAAAGTACATGCATTGGTCAATTTTCTCTTAATACTTGCATGCAATGATTTAATGCACCTTGGAATCTGAACATGTGTTGGGGAACAACCAAATTGAGCCTTATAAAATGGAGAAACTAAAGTTTTGAGATAAGCCCTATAAAACCGGAAAGGAGGGAGTAGAAAAGGAAATACTCCATCCGGGAATAGTGCCGCACTTCGAAACTAGAACCGTCAATAAATTTTGAGCTTGCGTCTCGTCACATTCCAAATTACTCCACGCTATATTGAATTGCAAACCTGTTCACACCGATCACAACCTAAACGGTTTCCCACTTAGGAGCGTATTAGTACCACGCTAGTATATTGAATTCCAAACCTGTTCACACCGATCACAACCTAAATGGGTTCCCACTTAGGAGCGTATTAGTACTCGGTTATAAATACTAGTATGCCAAGATGACTGCACATTCCTCCTCAACTCCTCATCCACAAAAACAAACAAATCATTCAGCATCCTTCCCATGCGGCTGCCATGGCCAGCGTGAGTTCTGGGTCAAGAGATTGCCACCAGGGAGAGGCGAGCATGGAAGCGGAAGCACGAGAGATGTCCCGCCTCGCTACGAGAGCAGCCGACATGTCCCGCCGTGCGGAAGTAGCGGCACAAAGGTCCCGCCGCGCCGCTGAAGCAGCACGGAGGTCCCACCGCACCGTCGATGCAGCAGACTGGTCCGGCCGCGCCGTGGAAGCAACAAAGATGTCCCGCCGTGCCATGAATGCAGCAGAGATGTCCCGCCGCGCCGGGGCGGCCTGGGAAAATTTCTCGCGGGCAGGCGACGACTGTTACAGGCGCATGCATGTGATCGTCCATAGCCAGATGGATTATATCTCCAACTTGGCGAGGTTGCAGGACAACGTGAAAGCCTCATTTGAACAAGCTACCGGCGTCATCTGACAACTAAGGGAGGGCAATGAGAGGCTCCGGGCCGAGCGCGACCTGCTGAGGGAGAAGATCGTCCGAAGTGCAGACCAGCTGGAGGAGACCAGTGCCTTGTTGAAGAGGACCGGCGTCATCGTCAAGAAACTTATGGACGAGAATGACATGCTCCGCAACGAGCACCAAAGGCTGGTGGAGGAATCTGTGGATGTTCTCAAGCAGCGTCTTGAGGACACGAAAGAGCTCATCGCCGCTCGCCGCAGAGACTAGTTCCCGCGGCCTGCAGCAATGCATCAAGAAAGTAGAGATCAGCGAGCCAGATCCTTGTCTTCCTTCTTCTTTTGTCCTTGTGTATTTCGGGCATAGCTGCATCTGACTTTTTTAATTATCTTTCTAATTATGTAAGACAATTAATCATCCTTATCTTTCTGTGGAAGATCAATGTTGCGAGGCTGGAATGAAGAAAACTCTTGCTATGGCGACCATGGCATTGTTGTTCTTCTAGTTGCTGCTGGGCTTCCTTCAGTTTCCTGGTTTCTTTTGATGTAATAATCCGTTTAGGATGTGGATTGTGTCATCGGTTGTGAAATGTTGGGTTCTAGCACGAATGTTTGGCCTTTGTTGCCTCTTGGAATGTTGCGATTTCAATCTGGTACTCCCTCCGTCTCATAATGTAAGACGTTTTTTGACACTATACTAGTGTCAAAAAGCGTCTTATATTATGGGACGGAGGGAGTATCTTTTAGTCCTTCGTGTTAGGCTGGAGTTGTGCTGAACTTCTTGTGAATTGTGGTGGTTTTGAGTAATGAAAATCGGAAGGGGCAAGCCCTTCTTTGATAAAAAAATCGTCCTTATATATTCATCAGTCTTGCTATAAGTCGCAGTAGATGCTATATAGGTCCGTCGGATCTTACATCAAGATCCGTGCTGTCATATTTTCTTTTTTCTCTCTTAAATCTCAGTCGAGTGAGACATAGCCACGCCATTAAACAGAGGCTCGGGCGCCATTAATGGAGACCTTGGGAGAGAGGTGGACGACAGATGGAGGTCAAAGGGCTCTCCTCCCGATAAGCACGCGCAGGGGTCTGATCGCACGCCTCTCGTACTCAAATAGTACCCTGCACGGCGCCTCCTAGCTAATAAAAAATGAGGACGCGTGGTGGCACGTAAATGGTACTAGTAAGTAGAACGCCCACGGTTTCAATAATACTTGTGTTTCCGATTGTAACGTGACAGCACTTGTTCGACTTTGTTGATTGTTAATGTGTGCGCCTTCGCAAATCGGACTGCAAATTTACCATAGCATGTTGGTGCCATGTGATGGCACCAAGCCAAGTTTCATTATTTTCATGCGTGTTTTGGATTTACAGGAATTAAAAACTAAGTTTTTCAATGTTTCCAACCCAGCCACGACGCCCAGAATTTTAAATTTCATTCCCATTTCTTCCATGGAACCTAGAAATTTATCCGAGGACACACATGTGATTTTTCAACCAACTTTGGTGCACTGGAACATGTGCTTGTATTTCAAATTCGAATTATGCACACAAAGGTGACACGTTCCCTCCCAGAACCACGAGCCTTCTTGAGAGAAGCTCCGATTTGTAAGAAGCTTATACCAAAATTTGTTCCTATTCGGCCAAATTTTTTTACCACGGCATGGTACTACCATGACATGACACCATGCCAAGTTTCATGATTTTAAAACCAAGTTTCTCAATGTTCTTGACCAAGCCACGATGCCTAGATGTTTGAATCTTATTCTCATTTTTTGCATGGGAGTAGAAATTCACCCGAGGACACAAATGTGATTTTCAACCAACTTTGTTGCACGGGAGCACGTGCTTGTAGTTCGAATTTGAATTATGCACATTAAATGACCAAAAACTCAATTAATGTGTAAATAAGGCCAAACGAAGCCGGAATAATTCCTAAATTTAACAGGGCACTCATGTAGTTCTATGTTGGCTTTGTAAATAAACTCAAGGGGAACAACGTATATCATTTCGCACTCAAAGGTGACACGTTTCCTCTCAGAACCACGAGCCTTCTTGAGAGAAGCATCGGTTTGCAAGAAGCTTATACCAAAATCTGTTCCTATTCGGCCATTTTTTTTACCACAACATGGTAGTACCATGACATGACATCCATGCCAAGTTTCATGATTTTCAGACGTGTTTTGGATTTACAAGAATTTTAAAACCAAGTTTTTCAATGTTCTCGGCCGAGCCACGATGCCCAGATGTTTTAATTTTATTCTCATTTCTTGCATGGGACCTAGAAATTCACCCGAGGACAGAAATGTGATTTTTCAACCAACTTTGGTGCACGAGAGCATGTGCTTGTAGTTCAAATTTGACTTATGCACATTAAATGACCAGAAACTCAATTAATGTATAAAAAATGACAAACGAACCCAGAATAGTTCCAAAATTTAACATGGCACTAATGTAGTTCTATGTTGCCTTTGTTAAGAAACTCAAGGGCGGGGGGGGGGGGGGGGGGCAGCGTATATCGTTTCACACTCAAAGGTGGCACGTTCCCTCTTAGAACCACGAGCTTCCAAATCGGCCCAATTTTTTACCACAACATGTTAGTGCCATGACATGACACCATGCCAAGTTTCATGATTTCCAGCCGAGTTTTGGATTTACATGAATCTAAAATCTAAGTTTCTCGATGTTCTCGGCAGAGTCATGACGCCCAGATGTTTGAATTTCATTCTCATTTCTTCCATGGGACCTAGAAATTCAACCAAGGAAACACATGTGATTTTTCAACCCACTTTGGTGCACCGGAGCATGTGCATGCAATTCATATTTAGATTATGCACATTAAAAGTCCAGAAACTCAATTAATGCATAAAAAGGCCAAATGAACCCGAAATAATTCAAAAATTTAACAGGGCACTCATATAGTTCTATGTTGCCTCTGTAAATAAAATCAGGGGGAGGCAGCGTATATCGTTTCGCACATAGAGGTGACACGTTCCCTCTTGGAACCACGAGGCTTGTTGAGAGAATCTCCGGTTTTGCAAGAGGCTTATACCAAAACTTGTCCCAATTCAGCCAAAAATTATACGTATGAAAACAGGGTTTAGATTATCCCGAACATCTCGCTATCTAGACCAATAATGTACTATGATTTGAATTCAACATAAAATGGATACAGATATTCGAATTGGAGAGCGTATGGTACATGTAGTTCATAGCGAAATATGATTACTGCTATATGCATGTCTTTTTGTTATCAAGATAATATATAAATTATTGTATAACTTGACAAAAATCGTATTCAAATAAGGAAGATTGATTCAAATTTAGTCCATATGGTAGACGACAATATATATGTTCACATGGTGGAGTAAAATGTTCATATATGGTGGAAGATCAAAATGTATGACTACATCAATTATAAACAGCAAGGTCACCTAATGATATATTCGAATTCAACATAACGTGGATTCAAAAATTGAAATTCGAGATCATGGCATCTGTAATCATATAAAAAGGGACATTACTCTTTCTTTGGTGGGAATTGATTTGTTTTTTGTTGTTGTTGAGGGAAGTGCGAATCGATTTGGTACTGTGAAGGGTAATCATGTTCTCCCAATTATTTTTACATTTTTCTTGTAGTTTTTTCAATGGCATATATAGCAATATAGTAAAAGGGACATGACTCTCTTGTGTCTTGTATGATTTTTTTACACGTTAAGTTTGTTCTGCCGAACAAGGAATCCGCACCTTGTTATCCCGAAATTTTCAAGCTCGAGTATCTTTTGTATCACCAGCTTTGAAACTCCCGCTTCTTCAACCCGCGCCACGCCTTGTTATCCCGAAATTTGGACGCGCGCGAGAAATCCCTCCTCATCCGAAATCGCTCCCGCAGCCCAGACACGTGAAATCCCCCTTCTACCCCTCAGCCGGAAATGAAGCTCCATGTCGCGGTGTCAAAACCGGTGGGGGTATGCTAGTAACTTACACTACATTTTGGACAAGCGCGTCCCTAAGCTTGGCTCCCCCTCCCCCTTCGCCCCCCATTCATACACCGAGGCTGCCAAAATCCGCGAAACCCCACGCTCCTCCGTCGGCCTCCCGACCGCCGCCCAGCCGAAGAATCTTCCCCGACTACGTCGTCCACCACAACAGCACGCCGTCCCTCATCCACCGCACCAGATGAGGATCCGTTGTCGATCTCGTTGTCCCACCGGATCAGCCGCCCCGTCCTCCACCTCCAAGGAGCTGCCCCAACGTTCGTCTCATCTATCACGCCACCTCAATCCCCACAGCGCCGTCTTGACCTGCCCCACCGAAACCGCAGCACCCTCACCAATTCCTCCGATGAAGCCGAGGCCAACTCGACGCCACCAAGGAGGTTCTGCACTCACCGCTACATTTTATCTTTTATTTGATCTCATGGGGCTGCCGGTGCTCGATACCGAGCAGACATGGCGTCTCCATCAACGGCGCCGTTGCCGGCCACATCATCGACGGCGTCTCTCCCCCATGTCGTTGCTTCCTCGGCGGCAACTTCCACAACGGCACTAGCTGCAGCTGCTCCGGCTCTCGCTCGCGTTGCGGCTCTATTCTCGCTGTCGGTCGCGCTGCTGCACTGCTCCTTCTTTCGTTCGTGTTGCTGCTCTACTCTTGCTCTCGCTTGCGCTACTGCTGCTGCTGCACTACCTCCGGCAGCTACAGGAGTTGCTGCTTTAGCACTCGCTCACGGTGCTACTGCACGACTTGCTCTCTGCTAGTGCGTTCCCTGCTCGAGCGTCTGCTGATTTAGATCACTACTTCTCTGCTACTAGTGCTCGAACGCCCTAAACATCTATTGCAATGCTCTGTTACTAGTTCAATCAGTTTCGACAGTAGCAGTTTCGACTGTGAAGTTCATTTTCTTCAGTTAAGTTCAGAGTGAACAGTACTTACAACATCTGTCGGAGCGGCCGTGGCACGGCTGATGCGTTTTACATCTAGCACTTTTTGGTGATGTATTTTACATCATCTATTGTAGATGATATTAGGGTCCCACTTCAGATTAAAGTTGTTTGTCTTGTCATGCTTCAGCCTCGTCGCCGTACACCTTAGCGGAGCTGCTCTAATGTCGGAACCGTCCATCACAGCGGAGCAGTACCCTCGACGCCGTTTCTAGAGGCCTCGGATCTTCTTCCCCGCCTCCGACAGTCACACCAGCATCATCACCATCCTCCACGTCCAACCCAATTATGCTGAGGTCCACAAGGCTATGCCAAAGAGGTTGTACACTCGTCGCATCACTTTGTTTCTCCATTCCTATGTTCTTCCAATTCATGTGAGCCAAACACCCAGGTTGATTGAAATCCTATGTTTCCAAATGCTCTGTTTTGCAGTGCATTCCTATCCTATTCCTGTGTTTTTCCTGTCCCCGCATTTATAGAATCCTCCAATTCTAAGGAGCCCTTACCGATTTACTTCATTTTCAGATTAGCGTCAAAGAAAACTCCGTGTGTTATGTCCTGCTCCTGCTGTGCCGTCATCCACCCCACCTGAGGTGCACCATCGACAGAAGCGTTCACTGCAGTAGAGATCCCCCCTGCAGACTTTCTTTCGCCGCCTCAGATCATCTTCCCTGTTGCCGGCAGCCACGCCAACTGCATTACCATCATCGACTGAGCAGATGAACCTGAGGACTAGACAGTTCCGGAAGAGAGGACGCAGTCTTTCGTGTTTGCTTACGTTATACATCGGTTATTATTACCTGCTACTTTATCGTTCAATCTAGAGTTTTGAATTGCCCATGGGTCTCATATCGAGCCAGCAACAAATAGTATCTATCTACTGTCTGGTTCATCTGGAGTCTTCTATGTGGTTCATGTTGGGTGGGCAACAAACAATAGATGATCCATTGTCTATCTTTTTAAACTGAAGCTATAAGCTATCATTAGTTTTGGATCCATCCACTCGTTTGCTACCATCAGTATTGATTTTTTCATGCACCCCTTAGGCCTTACAAAATCTAACTATTTTTTATTATGCTTGTCAGATATTGTACACAATCATACTGAACATGTAGAGAAAAAGAGAAGACCGTTGCGTGCGAATATAATGTCATGCAGACGCTGCTCCATGGTGGGCGAAGTGCCCCTCCTCTCCTGCATTTCTAGATTGTATTCCAGAGGAAGATAACTATTCAGATGGAGATTCAGAAGGAGCCGACCATGCCTGTTTTCCGCCTGAGGTGTTTGCTCTAACCTGGCATGCTGATGTTGGCCATATCATGCATATGGCGCCTTGCATTGCTTACATTATACATCTTATATGTCATCAACTTAGTTTAGATTTGCTTTGTGTGAATGCCACCTGTTTGGTTTCTATATCATACTCCCACCATTCCTAAATATTTGTCTTTTTAGAGATTTCAACAAGTGACTACATACGGAACAAAATGAGTGAATCTACACTCTAAAATATGTCTATATACATCCGTATGTGGTATTTCATTTGAAATCTCTAAAAAGACAAATATTTAGGAATGGAGGGAGTATATGGGAATTATGCAATGCCATCTTCTTTAGCCAGGCATCATATACGTGAATCATGCAATGCCATCCTGTTTAGCCAGTCATCGTATATGTGAATTGTATCGTGCCATATTTTTTTCCATAATGTATTCCATTTGTCAACAATGTTTATACATTCATCTGCTCTTCCTGTGCATCAGCCATTTGAGTCGGTCATGGGAAAATCTGAGTGAAAACAAGGTCTTCTGAGCAGTCAGTGTTACCTGTCGATGCAGATTCCTTGCCGGTTACAGATAGCTCCTTAGAGGAGGATTTAGAGAGAGATGACCAGTCATATCCCCCCCCCCCCCCGAGGTGCATGCTCTAACTTGGCTGGGTTATATTTCTCATATCATGCATATGGTGTCTTGCATTGCCATGCCATCTGCTTAGATTAGACATGCTTTGTGTGAATGCCTCCTGTTTGCTTTCTATATCAGATATGTGAATTATGCAATGCCATGTTTTTCAGCCAGTTATCATATATGTGAATTATGCACCGCCATGGAGCCAGGCATCATATATGTGAATTATCTCATGCCATCTTTTTTTCATTACGTATTCCATTTGTCGACAATCTGTGTATATTGAACTACTCTTCATGTGTATCAGCCATTTGAGCCGGTTATGGAAAAATTTGGAGTGAAAACAAGGTCTTCAGAGCAGGCAATGGTACCTGTTGAAGCATATTTCTCGATGGTTACAGGGAGCTCCTCAGAGGAGGATTCAGAGACAGATGACCAGTCCTATATCCCACCTGAGGTGTATGCTCTAAGTTGCAATGTTTATATTTCTCATATGATGCATATGGTGTCTTGCATTGCTTAGTTTAGACATCATATGCACAATATTGAATTCTATATGCTTAGTTTAGAGATCATACATGCGAGTGCCAGCTGCTTAGTATATGAATCAATTACGTCAATTATATCATGTCATCCTGTATACATAGACAACATGTATGTGAATTATTTCATCCCAACCTATTTTAGAAAGACATCATATAGTTTTGTCATGTCATCCTGTTTAGGTACTCATCATATGTTGAATTATGCCATTATATCCAGTTAAGTTATCCATCATATATCTGAAACTATGTCATGCTATCCTGTTTAGTTAGGCATCATATATGTGACATTTTGTCATGCTGTCCTGTTTGGTTAGACAACATATATGTGAATTACCACATCTGTCTATCATACAATGTCTGTACGTTCAATTTATTTTCTTGTTTATCAGCCATTTGAATTGGAGGGGGTGATGGCAGTATCTAAGGGAGCAAAAACCCGTTCTTCACAAAAGACAGTGCTACCCGTCGATGAAGATAGAACCATGGTTGTACTGGCCCACAATTTAGCCCCACCACACATAATTGAGACTCTTCCAGATTGCACACTTACACCGTTGGGCAGAGAACCAGCTACAACCCATCTAACCGCAACCCCAGCGGATAGTAACCCACTTATAGTTAACAAAGCACCATGTCCACCACAGAGTACCCCCACACGAGTAGTTTGTAAAGCTACTGCAGTGCCCAAAGCATGAAGACCACCACAGCTAACCCAAACTCCACGTTTAAAGCAGAAGAGCAACTGTTCTTAGGTCAGATTCCGTAGCTATGGTCCATACTCCTTTGCTGTTGCATCACTATATTTACTCATACCAACTACTTTCGAATTTGAAGGATCCAACTGAAACTCTAACGGCGCAACAGGTATGTTTGAAACGTATTTCTTTAACTGGATTGTTGTTCTAACTTCTTGCTCTATGTTGATTTCAGTTTAAGTTGTATAAACAATTATGTTCTCATGTGATGCACATTACAAGTGCTGCCAATGCTGTGTAGTTTCTCATACTTATATTCTGTCTATGCTGCTGTGTCTTAAAAATATATGAGTTGAACTGTGTGTCTATCTTGATTAGGGAACATAAACTAGAATGACAAGGACAATACAATGACCATAGTACATAGATATATGTTTGTTTCATGTTGTTATCCTGTCCACCTTACTACTGAACCGGTTTACCAAAATGAGTTTGGTATACTACAAGCTAAACCTGTGATGTGTCTGCTTGTTTCCCTTGTAGTATGCAAACAGAATATTGGAGAAGAGCACCCCACTATGCAATGGTAGAGAAAGTAATGCAGATAAGGTTCAAGATAGTGAGACAACCCTGTTAGTCTCCAAGAAAGGTGATAAAAACGATCTTGTAGACAGTGAGAAAACCCCACAGTCCTGCGTTGATGTAGTGTTCGAGTTACTGGCCAGTACCGCTGGCACAAGGTCTTCGAACTCGCTGCCTGAATCACTTCGGCTTCTTCAGTCTCAGCTACAAGCTGAAAAGCATCAGTCAGTTGTGCTGCGGCAAGAAGCCGAAGGACTGAGGAAGTCCCTGCAGAATTCAGATGTGTACTTTCTTGTGCAACAGCAAGCGCTGGAGGATTTAAGCGCCAAACAAGAGAAAGTTAATAAGCTTGCTAAGCATCTTGCCAGCATTATGGGTACCCAGGATATTGTTTCTTGAACTCTTCTGAAGTGGTTTCAGTTCTGGACTTGTTTTGCTGTTGTGTTCCCTATATTTGCACTGGTGGTGAACTTTGATGCCCAGTGGATGTAATATGTGTAATAGCCGTGATAGCCTAGCATAAGTTGCTTGCTTATTTATTTCCTTGTTGTCTTGTTTATTTGTTTGCTTGTAGTTAGTGCAGTTCTTTTTCCACGGTTTGCTAGTGGCTGCAATAACCTATTTTTTAAAACTAGGCTACAATAACCATGGGCTAATATTTACTGTAGTGACACTGGGCCTCCTATGGGCCGTAGAAACAGTGGGCCTTCTACGGGTCATAGAAACAGTAGGCCTTCTACGGGCCGTAGAAACATTGGGCCTTCTATGGCCCGTAGAAACAATGGGCCTTCTACGGGCCATATCATCAATGGGACTTATACGGGCCGTATGACCAATTGGCCAAACATGGGCCAATAACAGGCCGCATTATGGCTGTAAACGGGCTAGAGTTGGAATCATCCGTTCATGGGCCGACTATAACGGGCCATCGTTAATAGGCTGTATTTAATGACGCTATGAAAACGGCCCAATGTATTAACAGACCACAAACGGGCCGACTGTAACCACGGGTTGAATTTGGCCCACAAGCAGAAAATGACAGTAATGGGCCGTAAGTAAACGAATGCTCGAAATGAGCCCAAGAATAAATGGGCTCTGAGAAGGCCGAAAGATAACATGGGCTAGAAACGGCCCAACTGAATAACGGGCCCTTAATGGGTATAAAGTGATACATTGTTCATTACGGGCCAGTTTCACCATGGGCCGTTAATGGGTCTAAAGTGATACACTGTTCATTGCGGGCCAGTTTCACCACGGGCCGTTAATAGGCCAAGAGTTACATAGGGCCTCATATGGGCCGAAAGACGTCATGGGCCATACATGGGCCAGAAGTGAAAATGGGCTGGAATCATATTGGATGGCCCAGATGACGCTACTGGGCCTACTTCGGATAGGGCATAACGGGTCTTGGGTTAGCAGGCTCTAAATGGGCTATATGCGAACAGGCCGTTAATAGGCTTTCCATGGGTCGGCCCGTCACCTTTTGACCAAGTCAAACGGGTCGGCCTTTTCACAGGAATGGGCCTCTGTTGGGCCGTGCCATGTGTCGACGTATCATAGGCGTCTTTTGTCCAATGAGTGGATGACATTTGTCCCAACAATGAGCCAACACGTGTTTCCTCCAGCCAATGATGATTTTACACGTGGAAAATCCCCATTGGTCGGGGCTGTTAACGGGTTATCGGATCCAAAACCCGACCCGATAGCTTAACGGCGTTCCGTTACGGTGGATGCCACATGTCGGTCACCCTTGACGAAAGCACTTCTGTGACGCGCGATTTATCGTCATGGAAGTGGACACCTCCATGATGATAATTTTGGTAATGTCATGGAACACTTCTACGACAGCACAAGTATGACTATCTTGATTCTGTCATAAATTTGTCATGGATGTACATGCACGACAAAAAACGCAACCTACTGTGACAAACACATATCATCACGGAAGTGTATTTTTTTTGTAGTGTTGTGATATCAGTGAGGCGATCAAATGTGAGATGGGAATTCTCATTGTCATTTCTCTTGAAATGGTTGAAGAGATTTTGAAGAACACTGATCCTTGAATCTCTCTATGTCGAGACGCCTTCGTTAACCTTGGAAAGCCAATCCCAGACTAGCTTTGCTGTTTCCAGAGCACTCACACGACCATACTGTCCTTTGGCCATATGACCACAGATGATGTTCTTGGCAATTGAATCCAGTTGAATGAACCTCTTGACATCAGCAGCAGTGACACCTTCACCGACCTTGGGAACATCGTTCTTGACGACATACCAGAGATCAACGTCAATGGCTTGAAGATGCATACGCATCTTATTCTTCCAGTAGGGGTAATCAGTGCCATCGAAGACAGGGCACGCAGCGGAGACCTTGATTATCCATGCAGTCGACATACCTAAACTCCAGGTGGTTAAACCGAATCACACATAACAAGGGAGAACCTCGCTCTGATACCAATTGAAAGTGCTAGTATTCGACTAGAGGGGGGTGAATTGGCGAGTTTTATGGAAGTCTTCAAAACACGAATGCTTTGAAGACAAACAATAGAAATGAACCTATTGATATGCAGCGGAAGGTAGACTACACTAGACAAGCCATAGTCAAGTAAGCAATGAAGTAAAAGCACGAAGACTATCAGCAGCTAGGTACTAAGGATCAGGATTGAAGATAGTATCAAGCCAAACTGTAAACAGTCTTCACTCAGTGAAGTCAATCAGATCAGACAAATGAGCAATGACTTCACAAAGACAAACTGTAAGTAAAGAGAGGTGAAAGATGGAACCAGTCGCTCGGAGAGGATAGGGATTTGTTGGACCAGTTCCAGTTGTTGTGACAACTGTACGTCTGGTTAGGGAGGCTGAGATTCAAATCAGAAGACCGCGTCTTCACCTTATTCCCCTTGAGCGAAGAACACTTAGTCCTTGCCCAATCACTCTGGTAAGTCTTCAAGGGAGGCTCCCAAACCTTCACAACTTCGTTCATCGGCAATCCACAATGGCTCTTGGATGCTTAGAACGCGACGCCTAACCGGCTCGAGTATTCACAGTCCTCAAGTGTAATAAGTCTTCAGATCACGCAGACAGAAAGACTTCAGTGATGCCTAACCCTCTTTGGCTCTGGGTGTTTGGGCTTTGTCCTCGCAAGGATTACTCTCTCAAAGGCTTTGGAGGTGGGTTGCTCTCAAATGACAAAAGCCGTGCACTAACTCTGAGCAGCCACCAATTTATGGTGTAGGGGGTGGGCTATTTATAGCCAGGAGGCAACCCGACTTGGTTTGTCCAAAATGACCCTGGGTCACTACGGAACTGACACGTGTCCAACGGTCAGATTTCAAACACACACGGCAGCTTGACTTGGGCTACAAGTAAAGATGACTCATCCAGCTCTGGATAAGATTTGCTCTCATTGTCTTCGCTCGAAGACATAGGATTTGGTTGAGCATCACTTCAGTCACTCTGTCTTTGTTCACTTGGACCCCACTTAACAGTACGGTGGTTCCTATGACTCAACAAAGAAGAAAAGGAAACTACAAAACAACTATGTCTTAGCACTCCATAGTTTTCATGCGATTTCTTCTCATGTCATAGTCTTCAATGTGAATATCTTCACAGACCACCATTATCTTCAATGTCTTCACACATTTTTAGGGGTCATCTCTGGTAGATAAACCGAATCAATATGGGACTACTACATGTGTTATCCTGCAATTCTCACAAACACATTACTCCCTCAACCAAGTTTGTCATCAATACTCCAAAACCAACTAGGGGTGGCACTAGATGCACTTACAAAACCGTGTGCCAACCCCTATGCATAAGTTCACAAGGTCACTGAACCCGCAAGTTGATCACCAAAACGTACATCAAGTAGATCACGTGAATATCCCATTGTCACCACAGATAAGCACATGCAAGACATACATCAAGTGTTCTCAAATCCTTAAAGACTCAATCCGATAAGATAACTTCAAAGGGAAAACTCAATCCATTACAAGAGATAGAGGGGGAGAAACATCATAAGATCCAACTATAATAGCAAAGCTCACAGTACATCAAGATCGATTCATATCAAGAACACGAGAGAGAGAGAGAGAGAGATCAAACACATAGTTACCGGTACATACCCTCAGCCCCGAGGGTGAACTACTCCCTCCTCGTCATGGAGAGCACCGGGATGATGAAGATGGCCATCGGTGATGGATCCCCCCTTCGGCAAGGTGCCGAAACAGGGTCCCGATTGGTTTTTGGTGGCTACAGAGGCTTGCGGCGGAGGAACTCCTGATCTAGGTTTCTTTTCGGGGGTTTCTATATTTATAGGAATTTTTGGTGTCGGTCTAACATTAGGGGGGGGTCTCTAAGTCGTCCACGAGATAGGGGGCGCGCCCAGGGGGGTAGGGTGTTCCCTCCACCCCCGTGGACGGCCCGGGACTCTTCTGGCCCAACTCTTTTACTCCCGGGGCTTCTTTTGGTCCATAAAAAATCATCAAAAATTGGCACGTCAATTGGACTCCGTTTGGTATTCCTTTTCTGTAAAACTCAAAAACAAGTAAAAACGAAAACTGGCACTGGGCTCTAGGTTAATAGGTTAGTCCCAAAAGTCATATAAAATAGCATATAAATGCATATAAAACATCCAATATGGATAATATAATAGCATGGAACAATAAAAAATATAGATATGTTGGAGACGTATCACAGAGCGGATCCAAAAGGTGCTAAAGGAGATGACAAGCCAACGTGCGAGGCCATGATCCGCTGCTTCCGCCTGTTGTCCTTGCTCGCGCCGCTTCTCAGGAAATGCCGTTTTGAGGTGGGGGTGGGTGGGCGGCAGGCGAAGAGAAATCGATGGAGTAAACGGAGCAGCGAGGAGGCAGATTGGTGGCTGCTAAGGAGAGGGAAGGACAGGATGCAGATCTCGAGATGTGAGGGAACACTACCGGCTGCCCTGCAGCAAAAGCGAGCGCCCACACCCAGCCGCAGGTCTGGGGTCACGGGGTGATAAGTCCATTTTGCATCATGCCTTTATATTGATATTTATTGCATTATGGGCTGTTATTACATATTCTAGCACAATACTTATGCCTTTTCTCTCTTATTTTGCAAGGTTTACATGAAGAGGGAGAATGTCGGCAGCTAGAATTCTGGGCTGGAAAAGGAGCAAATATTAGAGATCTATTCTGCACAACTCCAAAATTCCTGAAACTTCACGGAGAGTCATTTTCGAATTAATAAAAATATTGGGAGAAGAAAGCACCAGAGGGGGGCCACCTGCCATCTACAAGGGTGGAGGGCGCGCTCTACCGCCGGGGCACGCCCCCTACCTTGTGGGCCACCTGACAAGCCCCCGATGCCCGTCTTCTGCTATGTGGTGTCTTTTGACCTGCGAAAAAAATCAAAAGGAAGCTTTTGGTACGAAGCGCCGCCGTCTCGAGGCACAACCTAGGCAGAACCGATCTAGGGCTCCAGCGGAGCTGTTCTGCCGGGGAAACTTCCTTCGGGGAGGGGGAAATCGAAGCCATCGTCATCACCAACGATCCTCTCATCGAGAAGGGGTCAATCTCCATCAACATCTTCACCAGGACCATCTCCTCTCAAACCCTAGTTCATCTCTTGTATCCGACCTTTGTCTCAAAACCTCAGATTGGTACCTGTGGGTTGCTAGCAGTGTTGATTATTCCTTGTAGTTGATGCTAGTTGGTTTATTCGGTGGTTCATCATATGTTCAGATCCTTAATGATAATTAATACTTGATATGTGCATTTTGCATCACGTTTTCCTACCTTTATTCATGTTTTTTATTGTATAATAATGCTTTTTGGAGAAATTCTAATGCCTTTTCTCTCATTATATGCAGGGTATGCACAAAGGGGGAGAATTCTGGCAGCTGGAAATCTGGACTTAGAAAAGCTACGTCAAGCTACCTATTCGGCACAAATCCAAATGATCTAAAACTTCTCGAGGATTTTTTATGGAATATTTAAGAATTATTGGAGCAAGTAAGTACCGGAGGGGGCCACCAGGTGGGCACAACCCACCTGGGCGCGCCAGGAGGCCCAGGCGCGCCCTGGTGGGTGCTGCCCTCCTCGGCCCACCTCCGGTGCCCATCTTCTAGTATATAAGTCATTTTGACCTAGAAAAAAATAAAGAGGAGGACTTTCGGGACGAAGCGCGGCCGCCTCGAGGCGAAACTTGGGCAGGAGCACTTTTGCCCTCCGGCGGAGTGATTCCGCGGGGGAAACTTCCCTCCCGGAGGGGGAAATCATCGTCATCAGCATCACCAACAACTCTCCCAGCTTGGGGAGGGCAATCTTCATCAACATCTTCAACAACACCTACTCCTCTCAAACCCTAGTTCATCTCTTGTGTTCAATCTTTGTACCCAAACTATAGATTGGTGCTTGTGAGTGACTGGTAGTGTTGATTACATCTTGTAGTTGATTACTATATGGTTTATTTGGTGGAAGATTATATTTTCATATCCATTATGCTATTTAATACCCCACTGATCTTGATTATGATTATCATTTGTGAGTAGTTACTTCCGTTCTTGAGGTCACGGGAGAAATCATGTTGCAAGTAATCATGTGAACTTGATATGTGTTCGATATTTTGATGATATGTATGTTGTCATTCTCTTAGTGGTGTCATGTGAACATCAACTACATGACACTTCACCATATTTGGGCCTAAGGGAATGCATTGTGGAGTAGTTATTAGATGGTGGGTTGCGAGAGTGACAGAAGCTTAAACCCTTGTTTATGCGCAATTCCGTAAGGGACCGATTGGATCAAAAAGTTTAATGCTTATGGTTAGAATTTATTCTTAATACTTTTCTCTTAGTTGTGGATGCTTGCGAGAGGGTTAATCAAAAGTAGAAGGTTTGTTCAAGTAAGAATAGCACCTAAGCACCGGTCCACCCACATATCAATTATCAAAGTACCAAACACGAATTAAGCCAACATGATGAAAGTGATTACATGAAATTGCCGTGTACCCTCAAGAACACTTTGCTTATCATAAGAGACCATTTTGGTCTGTCCTTTGCCTCAAAAGGATTGGGCTACCTTGCTGCACTTTTGCTACTACTATCGTTACTTGCCCGTTACAAATTATCTTGCTATCAAACTACTCTGCTACTTACAATTTTAGCACTTGCGGACATTATCTTGCTAAAAACCACTTGTCATTTCCTTCTGCTCCTCATTGGGTTTGACACTCTTACTTATCAAAAAGGCTACAATTGACCCCATATACTTGTGGGTCATCAAGGCTATCTTCTGGCGCCATTGCCGGGGAGTGAAGTGCTCTTGGTAAGTGGAAATTGGTAAGGAAACATTATTACTATGTGCTAAAATTTATTGTCACTTGCTAGTATGGAAAACAATCCTTTGAGGGGTTTGTTCGGGGTATCTTCACCTCGAACGAAACCACAATTAGTTGCCCCTTAACCTACTGCACCTACTGAAAATGTTGAATATGAAATTCCTTTGGGTATGTTAGAACAACTGCTAGCTAATCCTTATGCAGGAGATGGAACTGAACATCCTAATATGCACTTGATATATGTGGATGAAATTTGTGGGTTGTTTAAGCTTGTAGGTTTGCCCGGAGATGAAGCTAAGAAGAAGGTTTTCCCTTTATCTTCTAAGGGAAACCATTGACATGGTATAGGCTATGCGATGATATTGGATCTTGGAACTGGAATCGATTGAAATTGGAATTTCATCAAAAAAATATCCTATGCATCTAGTTCATCGTGATCGGAATTATATACATAATGTTTTGCCCTGTGAAGGAGAAAATATTGCTCTAGCTTGAGGGATGCTTAAGTCAATGTTATATCCATGCCCCAATCATGAGCTCTCAAGAGAAATTATCATTCAAAATTTTTATGCTCGGCTTTCTCGTAATGATCAATCCATGATGGATACTTCTTGTACGGGTTCTTTTATGAAGAAGACTATTGAATTCCGGTGGGATCTTTTAGAAAGAATTAAACGCAACTCTGAAGATTGGGAACTCGACGACGGTAAATAATCAGGTATTGAACCTAAGTTTGATTGTGTTAAATCTGTTATGAGTACCGATGCTTTTCAAAAGTTTAAAACTAAAAATATGGACTTGACTCCGAGATAGTAGCTTCCTTTTGTGAATATTTTGCAACTCATGTTGATCTCCCTAAGGAGAAATTCTTTAAATATCACCCACCTATTAAAGAAGAAGTTAAAGAACCGGTAAAAGCTAAAGAAGAAACTATCATTTACAATGTTGATCCAGTTGTTCCCACTACTTATATTGAAAAACCACCTTTCCCTTTTAGGATGAAGGAACATACTAAAGCTTCAATTGTGGTTAATAAAAGTTATGTTAGAACACCCAAACCATCTGAACAAATCAGAGTTGAACCTAGTGTTTCTATGGTTAAAGATCTCTGAGTTGATAATATTGATGGGCATGTTATTTACTTTCGTGATGAAGCTTCTAGAATTGCCAAACCTTAAGGAAAAGATAAACATAGACCAGTTGTTGGCATGCCTGTTGTAAGGGCATATTTATCCCCAAGATGTTTTGGTGATTGATGACAATTCTTTTGCGGACTAATCGTGTGCGTTGAGTTCTTTCAGAGATTCATCCTTTGGCACGAGACGATTACCTCCCCTCGGTGTTTTATTCAAGACGGTGTAGCTCCTTTGTTTCTTTGTTGGTGGACTAGTTTCGTAGGAGTCACCGTACTATCAAGAGGGGCTCCGCTTTGGGAAGGCTAGGGTCGAATCAACACGTACACATCCTTATCACACCCGATGGTTCTTTCCGCTTCATTGGAGCTACCTTTCCTATCTGTGCCTGCCCTGTCCTGTCCCAGCGGTAGTACCACGGTCCCCAGCGGTAGTACCGCCGAAGCACGTCAAGCGGTAGTACCGCTCCCCGAGCGGTAGTACCGCTTGCGGTATTCGGCCGTAGTACCACAGTGGTTCCGGGCTACTACCGCCTTGACTCGAGACCGCTGTTTTCGTGTCGGGTTTTACGGTACTAGTAGCGGCAGTAGTGGCGGTAGTACCACTCCAAGCGGTAGTACCGCCAATACTTCCGCGGTAGTACCGCTCTGGGGCCAAGACCCTGCATCCCTCGTCAGCACGGCAGTACCGCTGGGAGGGAGCGGTAGTACCGCTTATCAGCGGTAGTACCGTCCTTCCCAAGCGGTAGTACCGCTCTGTGCGTGGCTGTTTGGGGGGTAACGGTTGGATTGTTTCCCCCACTATATAAAGGTGTCTTCTTCCCCATAGTTGACTTACCTCTTCCCCCAAAAGCTCCATTGTTGCTCCAAGCTCCATTTTCGCCCGATCTCTCTCCCTAGCCAATCAAACTTGTTGATTTGCTCGGGATTGGTTGAGAAGGCCCCGATCTACACTTCCACCAAGAGAAAATTTATTCCCCCTCTTATCCCTAGCGGATCTTGTTACTCTTGGGTGTTTGAGCACCCTAGACGGTTGAGGTCACCTCGAAGCCATACTCCATTGTGGTGAAGCTTCGTGGTGTTGTTGGGAGCCTCCAATTGTTGTGGAGATTGTGTAACGCCCCGGATACAACTATCCATATCTGTAACTCCGACTCTTGCCTTTTCCGGAGATGTGTTTTGATTTTTCCTCCGTGGTTGGGTTTTTGTTTTTTTTGTTTTGCAGTTTGTTCATGTGTTGCATTTCATCTCATGGCATCATGCGCATTGCATTTGCATGTTTTCATAAAGATTGCATTCGTTCGTAGTTGGCGCGTCCCCCTCTTGCCTTCGTAGACCGTTTCGAGTCCAACCGGGTTCTCGTTCCCCTTCTGTTGGACCGCCATATCTCTCTGCCAGTCATGGACACCTCTCCTTCGACCCCCTCTTGCGCACGTCCGAAACTTGCCCGAACCTGACCCGTTCTGTCATTACCATTGGATCCGGATCATCCCCAAACATCTATAAAATATCTCTGTTTTCTTATTTGGGCTCCCCAACCTATTTATCTCGACCGTTTGATTTAAATCGGAGGGTCCGATTAGCCCCTATCCAAAACCCTTGCTATATATATACTGCCTAACCCTAGATCCTAGGAGCCTTGTCCCATCGATCTCATCGCGCCGCCGCCACTCCTCCTGTCCCCTCCTCCTCGGGATCCCCTCGCGATCCCGCCCACCAACCAGCGCAAGCCACTTCTTCCCTCGATCCCGAATGGATCGTGTAGCTGCTCGAGACTCGAGCAGGAGCGCTCGGCCTCGTCCCCTTGCACCACCGCGGCCGGCAACCAGCGCCACCAGGCCGTGCCCTGCTCCCTTCCTCCTCGCGCCGTGCCAGTGAGCCCGCCCTGCCGTCGACCTCCAGGCCAGTCCCTCGCGCCGTCCTTCTCCTCCTTCCTTCCTTCTTTTCTTCTCTGCGTCCTCAACTCCCTCTTGACTCTCTCTCTCTCTGTACAGGAAACCACCATGGCCGCCCAGGGTTTTCTCCTGCCGCGATCCGTCAAGGCCGCCAGATCCGGCGAGGACCTCCACCACCCGTCCGTCGCACCTGGCCCCGTTCGCCTCCACGCAGTCCCCGCTGGTCTTCCTCCACGATGCTGCCGCCTTGAACTTATCCCGCCGGACTCTGTTTTCCCCTGTATCGCGTCGGCCGAGCAGCACCACCACCAGGCCGGCCCCGTCGCGCCACCTCTCCCTTCGTTCCCTTCCTTTATATGGTTCCTTCCTTCTCCTCTCATATTTTGCCCCTCTCTGTGCTTTCCTCACAGAAGCACCACGCCATGGCCGCGCCCCATCGAAGTTTGCAGCTCCTCCGCCATCCCACCGCCGCTTTGATCCGGCAGGGAACGGGCACACCGGTGACCTTCCTGCGACCGGATCCGGGTCCGCCTCCCTCTGCCCGTCCCTCTCCTTCTCGTATCTCTTTTCTCCCTCACCGCTAATTCTCTGAATGTGTTCCCCCGCCATGTCCTTGCAGCACCATAGCCGCCCGTCAAGCTCGCGTCCCGGCCACGATCTGGACCGGATCCCCTCGGCTACGCCGCCTGGCTGCCGAATCCGCCCCGTTCCGGCCGGTTCCCGCCGACCCCGGCGACAGGACCTTCGGTGATGCCGCCTCGTGCGTCGCCTTGAACCTGCAGCTGCCTCTGTTCTTCAGTAACGAACGAGGAGACGAGCGCCTCGCCTGCGTTGACCCCGTCCTCGACCGCGCCAGCGTGGCCAGCCTCCTGGGCCGCAAGCGCGCATCAGGCCCAGCGCCGCGCCAAGCCCAGCTTCCCCGCCGGCCTGCTTCTTCGCCTGGGCCTGGCCCATAGTGAGCGCCCAGTCCGCCCAGTTTCATCTATTATTTTTCTGGAGTTCCAAGTTTTCCGCATTATCGTCGCGAAGCTCCGTCTAAATCATCACAAGGCTTCACCTTGTGTTTTCAACTTCCTTTTCTTTTTATCATACTTTTACCGAAGTTCTTCATGGAGGCTCTACATGGTGGTTCATCAAGGATTCCTTTCATTCTTCAGTTGTTCTTCAAGATTTCTCTTGAAGTTATGATCCGCCAAGCTATACTCTAAATTAAACATGGTGCCCAACACATGTTTTGTTTTGAGGAGTTCAAGTATTCTTCATCTTGCATTTCGAAGTGCAATTCATTCTACCTTATCATTTGAGGTGGTGTTATGTCATTCTTGACAATTTGAGTTCGTGTTTCATGATTCACATGTTGTCAAGAATGAGGTATTCTAAATCCATTAATCTCTTCGTTGGAGTTATCTTGTGTCATATTTCACCTAAAGCCTTCCCTAAGGAATGTTGCTATTATGGTGTTTATCAATGATCCAAGTTATCTCTCTATCATCTTGGTGGAAGAAGTTTTTCATCTCTTCGGTGCTCTCAATCAAATCAATGGTTTCCATTAGTGGCCAGTTGTCACCTCATAGTCTTGAGATTTTTTCCATAAGCCCACTACAAGCCTATTCGTTTCGTTGTTGGTTTTGCAACAACTCCGTTCAATTCTTCTTTGCAAGGATGTTTTCCAAGATCTTTTGTGGCAGAAGTTGGCATTTTCTTCTCCATTCTGTTATTCCAATGATCTATCTTCTATTCTTTCTTCCGGAGACATTGTGATGTTGCTCCTTTCACTCATCATCTCGAATTGTGAGGATCATGTTCTTTTCTTGCTTATCCATTTAACCGCAGTGTTGTGTTCTCATTCAAGTTCTTTCATGTTATCAAGTTTTGCCACTCTTTTCAACCTGAGTGCTGTCTGAAATCCTTCTTACCCATTGTGCCATTCTTTCAATAGTTCCGGAGGCAGTGTGTTGTTGATTTCATCAAGTATCTTCCAATCTTCTCAAGTTCATGTTCTATTCCTTCCATGTTCAACCGGAGTGCTGCCCGAATTCTTCCTCTCTCATCTTGTTTTAACCGGAGTGGTTTCGAATTCTATCTTGTCCATTAAGCTCTTATTTCCATGTCTTTCAACCTCTTGGTTCTCGTCGTATCCCTTGTTCCTCGTTTCTAACGAAGTGTTTTCAACTTTGTTCATCTTCGTTATTTTCTTTCTTTCATTTTGCTCAACCTCCCAAGGTTCATGGTTTCACTCGTTTGTCGAAGAAGCAACTCAGTTTACCTATTATCTTCCTCTTCTTTTTCCCTCTGGTGCCATCCTAGATCTCGGGACGAGATCCTCTCGTAGTGGTGGAGTGTTGTAACGCCCCGGATACAACTTTCCATATCCGTAACTCCGACTCTTTCCTTTTCCGGAGATGTGTTTTGATTTTTCCTCCGTGGTTGGGTTTTTGTTTTTTTTGTTTTGAATTTTGTTCATGTGTTGCATTTCATCTCATGGCATCATGCATTTTGCATTTGCATGTTTTCATAAAGATTGCATTCATTCGTAGTTGGCGCGTTCCCCCCCCCCTTGCCTTCGTAGACCGTTTCGAGTCCAACCGGGTTCTCGTTCCCCTTCTGTTGGACCGCCATATCTCTCTGCCAGTCATGGACACCTCTCCTTCGACCCCTCTTGCGCGCGTCCGAAACTTGCCCGAACCTGACCCGTTCTGTCGTTACCGTTGGATCCGGATCATCCCCAAACATCTATAAAACATCTCTATTTTCTTATTTGGGCTCCCCAACCTATTTATCTCGACCGTTTGATTTAAATCGGAGGGTCCGATTAGCCCCTATCCAAAATCCTTGCTATATATATACTGCCTAACCCTAGATCCTAGGAGCCTTGTCCCATCGATCCCATCGCGCTGCCGCCACTCCTCCTGTCCCTCTTCCTCGGGATCCCCTCGCGATCCAGCCCACCAACCAGCGCAAGCCACTTCTTCCCTCGATCCCGAATGGATCGTGTAGCTGCTCGAGACCCGAGCAGGAGCGCTCGGCCTCGTCCCCTTGCGCCACCGCCCCCGGCAACCAGCGCCACCAGGCCGTGCCCTGCTCCCTTCCTCCTCGCGCCGTGCCAGTGAGCCCGCCCTGCCGTCGACCTCCAGGCCAGTCCCTCGCGCCGTCCTTCTCCTCCTTCCTTCCTTCTTTTCTTCTCTGCGTCCTCAACACCCTCTCGACTCTCTCTCTCTGTACAGGAAACCACCATGGCCGCCCAGGGTTTTCTCCTGCCACGATCCTTCAAGGCCGCCAGATCCGGCGAGGACCTCCACCACCCATCTGTCGTACCTGGCCCCGTTTGCCTCCACGCAGTCCCCGCTGGTCTTCCTCCACGACGCTGCCGCCTTGAACTTCACCAGCCAGACTCTGTTTTCCCCTGTATCGCGTCGGCCGAGCAGCACCACCACCAGGCCGGCCCCGTCGCGCCACCTCTCCCTTCGTTCCCTTCTTTTATATGGTTCCTTCCTTCTCCTCTCATGTTTTGCCCCTCTCTGTGTTTTCCTCGCAGAAGCACCACGCCATGGCCGTGCCCCATCGAAGTTTGCAGCTCCTCCGCCATCCCGCCGCCGCTTTGATCCGGCAGGGAACGGGCACACCGGCGACCTTCCTGCGACCGGATCCGGGTCCGCCTCCCTCTGCCCGTCCCTCTCCTTCTCGTATCTCTTTTCTCCCTCACTGCTAATTCTCTGAATGTGTTCCCCCGCCATGTCCTTGCAGCACCATAGCCGCCCGTCAAGCTCGCGTCCCGGCCCTGATCTGGACCGGATCCCCTCTGATCCGCCGCCTGGCTGCCGAATCCGCCCCGTTCCGGCCGGTTCCCGCCGACCCCGGCGCCAGGACCTTCGGTGATGCCGCCTCATGCGTCGCCTTGAACCTGCAGCTGCCTCTGTTCTTCAGTAACGAACGAGGAGACGAGCGCCTCGCCTGCGTTGACCCCGTCCTCGACCGCGCCAGCGTGGCCAGCCTCCTGGGCCACAAGCGCGCATCAGGCCCAGCGCCGCGCCAAGCCCAGCTTCCCCGCCGGCCTGCTTCTTCGCCTGGGTCTGGCCCATAGTGAGCGCCCAGTCCGCCCAGTTTCATCCCGATAACGTTTTTTTCCTGTTCCAGCAAATTTAGACATTATTCCAGAGAGTGTAGTTTTAGAGAAAAACCCTCATGTTCATGCATTTAATATCTCACAAACCATGCATCGGATTAAAACAAATTATATATGTAAAGTGCTTAGTTTTTCATCTAGTTTCATAATATGCCACTTTCATCCATGTTTGAAATGTTTAAAATGTTGTTTGCATTTAATTTGCTATATGCCATGCTAAAATGATTTATTTCATAACTAAATAACCGTAGCTCCATTTTAAATAAACTTTATATGTAAATGGGGTGGAAAAATGCCTAGTTTAACATGGTCCACTTTATTTTCCTGTTTAACAACCTTAAAATTGTGTTTAGGGAAGAACAGTAGCTAATTCAAAATATGGACATGAGGATTTTCTGGAATTGTTGTTTGTTGTTCCGGCCTCATTTAAACTTGCCTAAATAGTTAGTTTACTTTTGTTACACCCCTTGCCATGTTTAACAACATTTAACATTGTTGTGTACATAAATGAGATAACTAAATAACTTGAATGTGGTGTTTCGTCAATATACAACTCGTTGCATATTGAGCTCCACTTAACTTGTAGTATTGTTTGTTGCACTTTGCCATGTCATGCCTCATTAAACCGGACATGCATCATACTTGTTTGTGCATCATGCCATGTTTATGCTTGTGCATTTACCATGTTATTTGTTTCTTTCCGGTGTTGCTTCTTAGTTCCGGTAACGTTGCGTTCGTGAGGATTCGTTCGACCACGTTGGTTCGTCTACTTCATGGACTCATTCTTCTTCCTAGCGGGATTTCAGGCAAGATGACCGCTACCCTGGATCTCACTACTATCATTGCTATGCTAGTTGTTTCGTTCTATCGCTATGCTGCGCCACCTATCACTTGTTCTTCAAGCCTCCCAAATTGCCATGAACCTCTAACCTTTGACACCCTTCCTAGCAAACCGTTGTTTGGCTATGTTACCGCTTTGCTCAGCCCCTCTTATAGCGTTGCTAGTTGCAGGTGAAGTTGAAGATTGCTCCATGGTGGACAGGGTTTATGTTGGGATATCACAATATCTCTTATTTAATTAATGCATCTATATACTTGGTAAAGGGTGGAAGGCTCGGCCTTATGCCTGGTGTTTTGTTCCACTCTTGCCGCCCTAGTTTCCGTCATACCGGTGTTATGTTCCCGGATTTTGCGTTCCTAACGCGGTCGGGTGATTTATGGGACCCCCTTGACAGTTCGCTTTGAATAAAACTTGTCCAGCAAGGCCCAACCTTGGTTTTACCATTTGCCTCACCACCACCTATACCCTTCCCTTGGGTCGGCCAACCCAAGGGTCATCTTTATTTTAGCCCCCCCGGGCCAGTGCTTGTCTAAGTGTTGGTCCGAACCGAGCAGCCCGCGGGGCCACCTCGGGGAAACTCGAGGCCTGTTTTTACTCGTAGCTTGACTAATCCGGTGTTGCCCTAAGAACGAGATATGTGCAGCTCCTATCGGTATTGTCGGCGCATCGGGTGGCTTTGCTGGTCTTGTTTTACCATTGTCGAAATGTCTTGTAAACCGGGATTCCGAGACTGATCGGGTCTTCCTGGGAGAAGGTCTATTCCTTCGTTGATCGCGAGAGCTTGTCATGGGCTAAGTTGGGACACCCCTGCAGGGTATAAACTTTCGAGAGCCGTGCCTGCAGTTATGTTGCAGATGGGAATTTGTTAATGTCCGGTTGTAGATAACTTGACACCAGATCCGAATTAAAACGCATCAACCGCGTGTGTAGCCGTGAGGGTCTCTTTTCGGCGGAGTCCGGGAAGTGAACATGGTTTCTATGTTATGATTGACGTAAGTAGGAGTTCAGGATCACCTCTTGATCATTACTAGCTTCACGACCGTTCCTTTTGCTCTCTTCTCGCTCTCATTTGCGTATGTTAGCCACCATATATGCTTAGCCGCTGCTGCAACCTCACCACTTTACCCCTTCCTTTCCCATTAAGCTTTGCTAGTCTTGATACCCATGGTAATGGGATTGCTGAGTCCTCGTGGCTCACAGATTACTACAACAACAGTTGCAGGTACAGGTTATGCGATGATCATGACGCGAGAGCGATGCTTGCTTGCGTTGAGTTCTTCTTCTGCTTCTTCGATCAGGGGATAGGTTCCAGGTCGGCAGCCTGGGCTAGCAGGGTGGATATTGTTTGAGTTTCTGTTTATGATTCATCCGTAGTCGGATGTTGTTCTTGTATGTTGTATTATTGTATTCGTGTGGCATTGTGTGCCTTTTGTATGTATCCCCATCTATTATGTAATGTTGATGTAATGATATCCACCTTGCAAAAGCGTTTCAATATGCGGGTCTATCCTTGGTGGGACCTTCGAGTTCCTTTTGGATAGGGTCGCATATTGGGCGTGACAATTTGGTATCAGAGCCTCGACCGACCATAGGAGCCCCCTTGTTTGTTGGCCGTTGTTGAGTCTAGAAAAAAACTATTTTGAGTCTTAAGATTATATATATCGGAGAGTAGGAATTCTTTTTACTCCTCAGCCCCCTTCGTCGCTCTGGTGAGGACTCCTGACGTAGATGTTTTGTCTTTCCTCTCCTCAAATTTCACTAAAAAAATTTAGGATCACGCGGGTATCTTGGAATCGTTCCGATATTTTTATGACGAGAACATTGTTCTTGGTGCCTCCTGACATTTAGGGGTTGTGGCAGTGTCCCAGGGAGTTGAGCTCCTAGGTGTTGTCGTCATAATTTTATCGTTGCAGTTCTGGAATACCTGAGTTTTGCCGACATCGGAAATCTCTTTTATGCAGTTGTTGGTGAGATAACCTCGACGTCACCCAGTACTGGGGAGTTCGGGAGTATTGCCATGACTCGTATAACGGATGCTTTTCGAAGGTTGAGGTACACGATTTCCGAATGTTTCTTGGTTATGTGTTGACGGATGGATACAGCTGGATGTAGGGATTGTTAGTTTGGGTGAGATATATTGCTTCCCCTGTATCCCCAACACCTGATTGCATAACCGGAAAGTTTCGGGAGTTTATAGGTGGGATTCAAGTAGCTCCTAGAATATCTTTCCGACAGATGCATGGTATGAGATTGGGTAAATCTCTATCATATGTATTTGTTCCGGCTTATTCTGCAAGCCAATCCTTTGTCTTGTTTTATTTGTGGTATTCGAGTTGCTTCAAAGTCAAATGTTGAATCCATACCTTTCCCGAACGGTGTTCTCATATTGCTATGTGAATACTAATCCTTTTTTGATCATTGAGGTTGTCATGTTAATTCTTTTCCAACCGGTGCGCTTCTCTTCGAGATGATCCCATTATTCTCCCCATCCGCAAGATCAATTCTAAGTTTTCTCTACGGTGTTTGTTTCATTCATCCCAAGTTGTGTTTGTTTTTTCCTGCCCTCCCACCCTTTTTCTTCAAGGACTCAGATTTCTTAATCATGTATCCTTTTATTTGTGGGAATTCTCTTCATTCTTTTTCGTCAATGTTCTTATCCGGTGTTTTCCCATGAAGATGCTCAACAGTTTCAAGTTCATCATCCTCCGTTTTTTTTGCTTCTCCGATGGATCCAATTCAAGCTTTCGATATTCATCATATTCCTTTCCTCATTTCTAATGCTTTCCCATGCCGGTGCACCTCTCAATCACTCAACTCTTGCTATTCATTTGTTCCAGAGTATTGAAGGTATCTCAGAAGACTTGTGTTTCCATTCTCAATCCGTTCAAGATATTTCGAGGTTGTTATCTCATTCAAGCCATTTAATTCAACCGGTGCATCCTCTCTTTAAAATTGTTCAACGGTGTTTTCTTTTGAGTGGTCGCTAACCCACAGGTCTTTTCCCAGGATCTTACCTGACTCTTCTAATTATTCCGGAGCCATTCCCAAAGTCTTTCAAAGTTTGACGTAAGAATGAATTTTCATCAGTCATATTCCTTCTCTAAGATCGCTTTCAGAATATTTTCATCGTTGGTTCATCATTTCTATTCTTCTTTATTCCGAAGTGCCTCAACAATTTTGGTGGTTCTCGTCATCATTCTCAGCACGTGAAGACCAAAGTAGTGTTTCCTATAAATCTTGTCCCTTTTCTCGAAGATTCATGATTCTAGCTTGATGTCATCCTCTCATAATTGTTTTTGATTGTGAGAATTTTTTTTCATCCATCCGGAGCAATTCATGAGTCTTTTCAGTTTGATTCTCTGGAGCCCATCACCTCATAATTATTCATTCCAGCTTTCAGACCTCTTCTCCAAATCTTACCGGTGAATCATTCTAATAACCTCTAATCAGTTCATGTTCTCTTCATTCTCATGTACCTAAATCCCCTCAAGTATCTTCATTCGTTTTCCAATTCTTCCTGGTGAATTGTGCCTTTGCTACATTCATTTTCAATTCTTACGGTGGTTCGTTCAAGATTCTTTTTCTTTGATTATCATATTAATTCATTCGTTCTTTTAATCCTACCGGTGGTTCCATCAATACCTTCTCAAGTTCGCGCTATATCTCTTTTAATCCTTTCTACGAGAATAAGTAGTATGCCAAATCCATTGCTTGTCATCAATTTGATTTGATGAAGGATAAACATACAATAAATCTTATTCTTATTTCCTCGAGGTGATTCAATTCTTTTCTTCCGGAGATTGTTCATGATGAAGTAATTCTCGGTTCTAGTGTTTCATCTATTATTTTTCTGGAGTTCCAAGTTTTCCGCATTATCGTCGCGAAGCTCCGTCTAAATCATCACAAGGCTTCACCTTGTGTTTTCAACTTCCTTTTCTTTTTATCATACTTTTACCGAAGTTCTTCATGGAGGCTCTACATGGTGGTTCATCAAGGATTCCTTTCATTCTTCAATTGTTCTTCAAGATTTCTCTTGAAGTTATGATCCGCCAAGCTATACTCTAAATTAAACATGGTGCCCAACACATGTTTTGTTTTGAGGAGTTCAAGTATTCTTCATCTTGCATTTCGAAGTGCAATTCATTCTACCTTATCATTTGAGGTGGTGTTATGTCATTCTTGACAATTTGAGTTCGTGTTTCATGATTCACATGTTGTCAAGAATGAGGTATTCTAAATCCATTAATCTCTTCGTTGGAGTTATCTTGTGTCATATTTCACCTAAAGCCTTCCCTAAGGAATGTTGCTATTATGGTGTTTATCAATGATCCAAGTTATCTCTCTATCATCTTGGTGGAAGAAGTTTTTCATCTCTTCGGTGCTCTCAATCAAATCAATGGTTTCCATTAGTGGCCAGTTGTCACCTCATAGTCTTGAGATTTTTTCCATAAGCCCACTACAAGCCTATTCGTTTCGTTGTTGGTTTTGCAACAACTCCGTTCAATTCTTCTTTGCAAGGATGTTTTCCAAGATCTTTTGTGGCAGAAGTTGGCATTTTCTTCTCCATTCTGTTATTCCAATGATCTATCTTCTATTCTTTCTTCCGGAGACATTGTGATGTTGCTCCTTTCACTCATCATCTCGAATTGTGAGGATCATGTTCTTTTCTTGCTTATCCATTTAACCGCAGTGTTGTGTTCTCATTCAAGTTCTTTCATGTTATCAAGTTTTGCCACTCTTTTCAACCTGAGTGCTGTCTGAAATCCTTCTTACCCATTGTGCCATTCTTTCAATAGTTCCGGAGGCAGTGTGTTGTTGATTTCATCAAGTATCTTCCAATCTTCTCAAGTTCATGTTCTATTCCTTCCATGTTCAACCGGAGTGCTGCCCGAATTCTTCCTCTCTCATCTTGTTTTAACCGGAGTGGTTTCGAATTCTATCTTGTCCATTAAGCTCTTATTTCCATGTCTTTCAACCTCTTGGTTCTCGTCGTATCCCTTGTTCCTCGTTTCTAACGAAGTGTTTTCAACTTTGTTCATCTTCGTTATTTTCTTTCTTTCATTTTGCTCAACCTCCCAAGGTTCATGGTTTCACTCGTTTGTCGAAGAAGCAACTCAGTTTACCTATTATCTTCCTCTTCTTTTTCCCTCTGGTGCCATCCTAGATCTCGGGACGAGATCCTCTCGTAGTGGTGGAGTGTTGTAACGCCCCGGATACAACTTTCCATATCCGTAACTCCGACTCTTTCCTTTTCCGGAGATGTGTTTTGATTTTTCCTCCGTGGTTGGGTTTTTGTTTTTTTTGTTTTGAATTTTGTTCATGTGTTGCATTTCATCTCATGGCATCATGCATTTTGCATTTGCATGTTTTCATAAAGATTGCATTCATTCGTAGTTGGCGCGTTCCCCCCCCCCCTTGCCTTCGTAGACCGTTTCGAGTCCAACCGGGTTCTCGTTCCCCTTCTGTTGGACCGCCATATCTCTCTGCCAGTCATGGACACCTCTCCTTCGACCCCTCTTGCGCGCGTCCGAAACTTGCCCGAACCTGACCCGTTCTGTCGTTACCGTTGGATCCGGATCATCCCCAAACATCTATAAAACATCTCTATTTTCTTATTTGGGCTCCCCAACCTATTTATCTCGACCGTTTGATTTAAATCGGAGGGTCCGATTAGCCCCTATCCAAAATCCTTGCTATATATATACTGCCTAACCCTAGATCCTAGGAGCCTTGTCCCATCGATCCCATCGCGCTGCCGCCACTCCTCCTGTCCCTCTTCCTCGGGATCCCCTCGCGATCCAGCCCACCAACCAGCGCAAGCCACTTCTTCCCTCGATCCCGAATGGATCGTGTAGCTGCTCGAGACCCGAGCAGGAGCGCTCGGCCTCGTCCCCTTGCGCCACCGCCCCCGGCAACCAGCGCCACCAGGCCGTGCCCTGCTCCCTTCCTCCTCGCGCCGTGCCAGTGAGCCCGCCCTGCCGTCGACCTCCAGGCCAGTCCCTCGCGCCGTCCTTCTCCTCCTTCCTTCCTTCTTTTCTTCTCTGCGTCCTCAACACCCTCTCGACTCTCTCTCTCTGTACAGGAAACCACCATGGCCGCCCAGGGTTTTCTCCTGCCACGATCCTTCAAGGCCGCCAGATCCGGCGAGGACCTCCACCACCCATCTGTCGTACCTGGCCCCGTTTGCCTCCACGCAGTCCCCGCTGGTCTTCCTCCACGACGCTGCCGCCTTGAACTTCACCAGCCAGACTCTGTTTTCCCCTGTATCGCGTCGGCCGAGCAGCACCACCACCAGGCCGGCCCTGTCGCGCCACCTCTCCCTTCGTTCCCTTCTTTTATATGGTTCCTTCCTTCTCCTCTCATGTTTTGCCCCTCTCTGTGTTTTCCTCGCAGAAGCACCACGCCATGGCCGTGCCCCATCGAAGTTTGCAGCTCCTCCGCCATCCCGCCGCCGCTTTGATCCGGCAGGGAACGGGCACACCGGCGACCTTCCTGCGACCGGATCCGGGTCCGCCTCCCTCTGCCCGTCCCTCTCCTTCTCGTATCTCTTTTCTCCCTCACTGCTAATTCTCTGAATGTGTTCCCCCGCCATGTCCTTGCAGCACCATAGCCGCCCGTCAAGCTCGCGTCCCGGCCCTGATCTGGACCGGATCCCCTCTGATCCGCCGCCTGGCTGCCGAATCCGCCCCGTTCCGGCCGGTTCCCGCCGACCCCGGCGCCAGGACCTTCGGTGATGCCGCCTCATGCGTCGCCTTGAACCTGCAGCTGCCTCTATTCTTCAGTAACGAACGAGGAGACGAGCGCCTCGCCTGCGTTGACCCCGTCCTCGACCGCGCCAGCGTGGCCAGCCTCCTGGGCCACAAGCGCGCATCAGGCCCAGCGCCGCGCCAAGCCCAGCTTCCCCGCCGGCCTGCTTCTTCGCCTGGGTCTGGCCCATAGTGAGCGCCCAGTCCGCCCAGTTTCATCCCGATAACGTTTTTTTCCTGTTCCAGCAAATTTAGACATTATTCCAGAGAGTGCAGTTTTACAGAAAAACCCTCATGTTCATGCATTTAATATCTCACAAACCATGCATCGGATTAAAACAAATTATATATGTAAAGTGCTTAGTTTTTCATCTAGTTTCATAATATGCCACTTTCATCCATGTTTGAAATGTTTAAAATGTTGTTTGCATTTAATTTGCTATATGCCATGCTAAAATGATTTATTTCATAACTAAATAACCGTAGCTCCATTTTAAATAAACTTTATATGTAAATGGGGTGGAAAATGCCTAGTTTAACATGGTCCACTTTATTTTCCTGTTTAACAACCTTAAAATTGTGTTTAGGGCAGAACAGTAGCTAATTCAAAATATGGACATGAGGATTTTCTGGAATTGTTGTTTGTTGTTCCGGCCTCATTTAAACTTGCCTAAATAGTTAGTTTACTTTTGTTACACCCCTTGCCATGTTTAACAACATTTAACATTGTTGTGTACATAAATGAGATAACTAAATAACTTGAATGTGGTGTTCCGTCAATATACAACTCGTTGCATATTGAGCTCCACTTAACTTGTAGTATTGTTTGTTGCACTTTGCCATGTCATGCCTCATTAAACCAGACATGCATCATACTTGTTTGTGCATCATGCCATGTTTATGCTTGTGCATTTACCATGTTATTTGTTTCTTTCCGGTGTTGCTTCTTAGTTCCGGTAATGTTGCGTTCATGAGGATTCGTTCGACCACGTTGGTTCGTCTACTTCATGAACACGTTCTTCTTCCTAGCGGGATTTCAGGCAAGATGACTGCTACCCTGGATCTCACTACTATCATTGCTATGCTAGTTGTTTCGTTCTATCGCTATGCTGCGCCACCTATCACTTGTTCTTCAAGCCTCCCAAATTGCCATGAACCTCTAACCTTTGACACCCTTCCTAGCAAACCGTTGTTTGGCTATGTTACCGCTTTGCTCAGCCCCTCTTATAGCGTTGCTAGTTGCAGGTGAAGTTGAAGATTGCTCCATGGTGGACAGGGTTTATGTTGGGATATCACAATATCTCTTATTTAATTAATGCATCTATATACTTGGTAAAGGGTGGAAGGCTCGGCCTTATGCCTGGTGTTTTGTTCCACTCTTGCCGCCCTAGTTTCCGTCATACCGGTGTTATGTTCCCGGATTTTGCATTCCTAACGCGGTCGGGAGATTTATGGGACCCCCTTGACAGTTCGCTTTGAATAAACTTGTCCAGCAAGGCCCAACCTTGGTTTTACCATTTGCCTCACCACCACCTATACCCTTCCCTTGGGTCGGCCAACCCAAGGGTCATCTTTATTTTAGCCCTCCCGGGCCAGTGCTTGTCTAAGTGTTGGTCCGAACCGAGCAGCCCGTGGGGCCACCTCGGGGAAGCTCGAGGCCTGGTTTTACTCGTAGCTTGACTTATCCGGTGTTGCCCTGAGAACGAGATATGTGCAGCTCCTATCGGGATTGTCGGCGCATCGGGCGGCTTTGCTGGTCTTGTTTTACCATTGTCGAAATGTCTTGTAAACCGGGATTCCGAGACTGATCGGGTCTTCCTGGGAGAAGGTCTATTCCTTCATTGATCGCGAGAGCTTGTCATGGGCTAAGTTGGGACACCCCTGCAGGGTATAAACTTTTGAGAGCCGTGCCCGCGGTTATGTGGCAGATGGGAATTTGTTAATGTCCGGTTGTAGATAACCTGACACCAGATCCGAATTAAAACGCATCAACCGCGTGTGTAGCCGTGATGGTCTCTTTTCGGTGGAGTCCGGGAAGTGGACACGGTTTCTGTGTTATGATTGACGTAAGTAGGAGTTCAGGATCACCTCTTGATCATTACTAGCTTCACGACCGTTCCTTTTGCTCTCTTCTCGCTCTCATTTGCGTATGTTAGCCACCATATATGCTTAGCCGCTGCTGCAACCTCACCACTTTACCCCTTCCTTTCCCATTAAGCTTTGCTAGTCTTGATACCCATGGTAATGGGATTGCTAAGTCCTTGTGGCTCACAGATTACTACAACAACAGTTGCAGGTACAGGTTATGCGATGATCATGACGCGAGAGCGATGCTTGCTTGCGTTGAGTTCTTCTTCTGCTTCTTCGATCAGGGGATAGGTTCCAGGTCGGCAGCCTGGGCTAGCAGGGTGGATATTGTTTGAGTTTCTGTTTATGATTCATCCGTAGTCGGATGTTGTTCTTGTATGTTGTATTATTGTATTCGTGTGGCATTGTGTGCCTTTTGTATGTATCCCCATCTATTATGTAATGTTGATGTAATGATATCCACCTTGCAAAAGCGTTTCAATATGCGGGTCTATCCTTGGTGGGACCTTCGAGTTCCTTTTGGATAGGGTCGCATATTGGGCGTGACAGATTGCCCCAACCTTGTTTGTAAAGGTTCAGACGCCGCCTTCAAGGGCACCAATAGTGGAATCACGGCGTCTCGCATTGTGTGAGGGCGTGAGGAGAATACGGTGGTACACGAGCAAGTAAGGGAAACAACACAAGTAAGCTTGCAAAAGTAAAGGTGCGAGATAACCAAGAGTGGAGCTGGTGGAGACGAGGATGTATTAGCGTATGGTTGACACCACAGACGGTGTGGAGGAGCACTCCGATGTGAATCCTATCTCGTCTACGGCTGATGGGGGAACCTCGGTCTCTCGTGAGGAATTCAATGTGGCTCTAGACACATTGAAAGACTCCATGACGACCAAGGTTGAAAGCATGCTTACTAAATTTCTTGAAGGACTCAAACTGTCCACCTCGCCGATGAAAGTGGGTGATCCCACTAACAAGGTGACGGATGCTACCTCCGACAAAGGGGAAGCTAACAGTGAAAAGAGTCCTTCTACTAGTGGTAGAAATGGCACCGACATCTTTGCCCATGTGGAACCTCCAATTTATGGAGGACCGATTCCCTCTACTCATTTAAATCATGCCGGTCCTCCTCCTAAGATTGTGAAAAATGAGGATTTTGATTCTTGGGTGTATCGCTTCAAGCGTCATTTAAATCATGTGGATACTAACCTTTGGAGGATCATTAAAGAAGGTTTCTATCCACATGACCGAAGTAACTTCACCCCGAGAGAAGTGGTGGATAATCAATTCAATGAGAATGCTCTCTTCATCATCCAAGATGCAATATCTCCCTCATCTTCGACCCCATGCCTTGGCTAAAGACGCATGGCAATGCGTTGTGTCTCTCTATCGAGGAAGTGCGAGCATTCAACGCTCCAACTATGAAGTGGTACAAGATGAAGCCGATGAGTTTGCAATGAAAGAAGATGAAGAACCTCATGAGCTCTTTCGAAGAGTGACCAAACTCGCGGTCTCACTTCGAGATCATGGGAGCAAGGACACGGATGACAATTGGATCAAGCACAAGTTCCTCCAGGCCATGATGTCCTACAACAAGGCCATGTCCTCCGTCATTCGTCAAAGACCGGACTTCCACTCCATGACCTCAAGTGAAGTGTTGGATGAGTTCGTCGCAATGAGCATCTTGGACAAGACCGCTGACAATGCGGTGCTCCGTTCTCAAAGGGCAAAGAAGCCCAACCTTGCTTTGAAGGCCAAGGTTAGTGTGGAAGAAGAGGAAGAAGAGTAAGATGAGGAGAGAAACCCCGAAGACACCAAATATGATTATCATGAGCACATGGCCCTTGCTTCAAGACAATTTTGGAGCAAGAAGAATACAAGACCCAATTTCAACAAGAACAACTCGAGTGGCGTCAAGGGCAAGCAACGAGTTAGAACTTGCTTCAACTGTGGCAATGTGAGCCATTTCATTGCAGATTGTCCTTACGAGAAGCGGGAAGACAATGGTGGCAAGTTCATCCGAAAAGACAAAGCCAAGTCCTTCCCCAACAAGAACAACTTCGCCAAGAAGACTCCTACTCGTGGGTTGGTGGTTCAAGAAGAATACCATGAGCATGACGATGATGATGAAAATGGAGAAGCGATGGCCATGGCGTCCGTTGCCATTGCTACTACTCCCTGGGTGTCTCTATTTGATTCACCCAACGAGAACATCACCGCCAAGTGCCTCATGGCTAAAGCTTCCAACAAGGTAACCCCCAACATCAAAACCACCATCATTACTAGTCCCTCCTTGGAGGATTGCATTGTTGAACATGATGGGTCTATTGAGGAAGTGAATGAATTTGAGTCTTTTATGAGTAAGCTCAAGGGAAAATCCAAGAAGCATTTTGTTGCTCTCTTGGAACAACTCGGTGAGGCCAATGACATGATCGAGGCTCACGAAGAAACCATCTCTAAGATGGAAGGTCATAGTCGTGACTATGCTGATGAGATATCGGATCTCTCTAATTCTCTTGAGGAAGAGTGTGTGCATCGTTTGACTTTTTAGGAGTCATACAACGATGACCATGCTAAGTTAAAGAAAGATCTTGATCATGCTCTTGTCGTGTCTCGTGTGCTAACTTCCGAGAAGGCTAAACTTGGGGTTGATCATGCTAGACTTAAAGAGGAGTTTGAGATACTTGACAAGGCCCAAAAAGTCTTGAAGGGTGCTCACGCTAACGTCAAGGAGTCTCATGCTCAACTCCAAGTTAAGCTAACCAAGGAAAAGGCCACCTTCCCTCATATGGTATTAATTGATAATGCATGTGCTACTAACCCATGTTGTGAGCATGTGCATCTTGTGGAGGAGAATGCCAAGTTGAAGGATCAACTTGAGAAAGGGCTTGTGACTTGCATTCAAGGTGAGAAGAACCTCAACGACCTTTTGAGAAATCGAAAGGAAGTTGTGGCCAAGAAGGGAATTGGGTTTGCACCCAAGTCCAAGAGTAAGAAGAAGAACGACAAGACCAAATGTCCTCCTCCTCTCAAGCGAACTTTTTTGAAATAGGGAGAGGCTGCTCCTAAGGTGAAGAAGGAAAAAGTGAAGGGAGTTGATGTCCAAAAGGGCAAAAGCATTTCCTCCGACAAAGCCGGCGACTTTAACCCGTCATATGTGTTGTGCCGTGCTAGTGATGGACATGTTTATGCTAAATTTGTTGGTTCTCCTTATGAGTACATTGAATGGTCTATTTGGGTTCCTAAGACCCTTGTTACTAACATCAAAGGACCCATTACTAAATGGGTACCTAAAACCAAGCATTGATCTCTTGTAGGTGTTTGCTTCCGGTGGAGGATCATGGTTGCTCGATAGTGGAGCAACAAATCATATGACCGGGAGCAAGGACTTGGTGGTGGATGTGCAAAAGATTCCATCTGTGCCCACCAATGTTGAGTGGGGTGATGCCTCACATTCTAAGGTATTGGGTCTTGTCAAGGTTGTCATTTCTCATGATCTAACGATCGAGAAAGTCATGCTTGTTGAGTCCCTTGCATACAATTTGCTTTCCGTTCGTCAACTTGCACTCATGGGTTTTGCTACTTTCTTTGACATTGATACCATGACCCTCTTGTGGAGCAAGACTCTTAAAGTAGCCTTTGTTGGGCATGTCGAGAACGGTCTCTATGTGATTAACTTTTTGGAGCAACGCACTAAGACCGCGACATGCCTAATGGCTAAAGTTGACGTGGGATGGCTTTGGCATCACCGTTTAGCCCACGTCAATATGAGATCTTTGCAAAGTCTTCTCAAGGGGGACCATGTCCGTGGACTAACAAATGTTAGTTTTGCCAAAGATCGTGCTTCCAGTGCTTGTATTGAAGGAAAGCTCCATGGGAAGGCTCACCCTCCCACGACCATCATCTACTCGAAGAGACCCTTGGAGCTCCTTCACATGGATCTCTTTGGGCCTCCATCTTTTGATAGTCTTGGAGGTAGAAAGTATTGCTTGGTCATTGTGGATGATTATTCAAGATACACTTGGGTATACTTCTTCAAGAGGAAGAGTGAGACTCAACAAACCATCATCAACTTTGCAAATGAAGCTCAACGTCAACATAATGCAAAGATCTTGACAATCAGAAGTGACAATGGCACCGAGTTCAAGAACTACACCTTGGATGAGTTTCTTAGTGATGAGGGGATCAAGCATCAATATGCTGCTCCATATACCCTCAACAAAATGGTGTTGCAGAGAGGAAGAACCGGACGTTGATGGATGCGGCAAGGACCATGATGGCGGAGTTCAAGTCTCCATACAACTTTTGGGCCGAAGCCATCAACACCGCATGTCATGCATCCAATCGGCTCTATCTCCGCAAAGGCTTGAACAAGACTCCTTATGAGATACTCACCGGCAACAAGCCCAATCTCAAGTACTACCGGGTGTTCGGTTGTAAGTGTTTCATTCTCAAGAAAGGTGTTAGTTTGTCTAAATTTCAGGCTAGAGCTTATGAGGGCATATTTGTTGGTTATGCTACAAACTCTCATGCTTACCATGTTCTCAACAAGTCCACCAGACTCATTGAGGAGACGTGTAACGTGGAGTTTGACGAAAATAACGGCTCCCAAGTGGAGCAAAGTGGTACTTGTGATGTAGGTGATGAAATTCCTCCCCAAGCCATAAGAAGAATGGGTATTGGTCATATTCTACCCATTGAGGAACCCCTTGTGGCCGAAGGAGAAGGACAATGCTCCACTCAAGTGGAGCCATCACCTCCCCAAGACCCACACCCTTCCGAAGAACAAAGCAAAGGCCCTCAACCTGATGAAAAAGACCAAGGGAAAGATCAACCTCAAGATGGTGGTGAACCTCTAAATGATGCCCAAGGTCAAGTTCTCCCCCTCGAGCAAGTTCAAGATCATGAGCAAGCTCAAGATCAAGAACAAGCTCAAGACGACGCTCAAGATAATCAAGTTAACCCTCCTCCTTCCACATCCAAGGAAGAATTAGAGCGTCGTGCCATGAAGATTGCTTCCAAGCTCACCACCAAAGTCCATCTCATGGAAAATGTGGTTGGAAGCCTAAGAAAGGGGGTAAGCACTCATAAACAATTAGCAAACTATTGTGAACATCACGCGTTTGTCTCTTGTGTTGAACCCCAAATGGTCTATGAGGCGCTTGAAGACTCGGATTGGCTCAATGCTATGCATGAAGAACTCAACAACTTCGAGTACAACAAGGTGTGGAGATTGGTGCCAAGGCCATCGGGGAACCACAACATCATTGGAACCAAGTGGATTTTCAAGAACAAGCAAGATGCTCATGGGAACATCATTCACAACAAGGCAAGATTGGTAGCACAAGGCTACTCCCAAGTCGAGGGCATCGACTACGGTGAAACCTTTGCTCCCGTTGCTCGCCTTGAATCCATTCGTTTGTTGATTGCTTATGCTTCCCATCACAACTTTAAGTTGAAACAAATGGATGTGAAAAGTGCTTTTCTTAATGGTCCTATTAATGAGTTGGTCTATGTCAAGCAACCCCCCGGGTTCGAGGATCCCTACTTCCCGGATCATGTGTATCAACTCGATAAGGCACTCTATGGCCTTAAACAAGCCCCACGTACGTGGTATGACCACCTTACCGAGTTGCTACAAGATCGTGGACTTGAACTAGGGCAAATCGATCCCACTCTTTTTACTAAGAAGGTCATAGGGGAGTTGTTTGTATGCCAATTATATGTTGATGATATTATTTTTGGTTCCCCTAACAAAGCTTTCAATGAGGAATTTGCCGCTCTCATGACCTCCAAGTTCAAGATGTCTTCGATGGGAGAGTTGAAGTTCTTCCTTGGTTTTGATATCAAACAAAGAAGAGAAGGAACCTTCATCAACCAAGCCAAATATACTCAAGACACGCTATAAAGATTCAAGCTAAGTGATGTCAAGCCGGCTTCTACTCCAATGCCTACCAAGTGCCAACTTGACATTGATCCCAATGGTAAAGGGGTGGATCAAAAGGTATATCGCTCCATGATTGGCTCTTTGCTTTACCTTTGTGCATCTAGACCGGATATCATGTTGAGTGTGGGAATGTGTGCACGGTTTCAAGCCGCACCGAAGGAAAGTCACTATGTGGCGGTCAAGCGAATCTTTTGATATTTGGCTCATACCCCAAGCTTTGGATTATGGTACCCAAGAGGGGCAAACTTCAAGATTGAAGGATTTATGGATTCCGATTGGGCGGGAGACAAATTGGATAGGAAGTCCACTTCCGGAGGGTGCCAATTTCTTGGGTGCTCTTTGGTGTGTTGGTCTTCCAAGAAGCAAAGTTGTGTGTCTCTCTCGTCCACCGAAGCGGAATATGTAGCGGCCGGTAGTTGTTGTGCACAACTCTTATGGATGAGGCAAACTTAAAGGAATACGGTGTCATTTGTGACAAAGTGCCTCTTTGGTGTGATAACGAAAGTGCCATCAAGATTTCTCTCAACCCGGTGCAACAGTTCAAGACGAAGCACATTGAGATTTGGTATCATTTCATCCGGGATCACATTAAGCGAGGGGAGATCGAGCTCAAGTATGTCAACACGCATGATAACCTTGCAGATATTTTCACGATGCCCTTGGATGAAGCAAGATTTCGTGAGTTAAGGCAGAGCTAAATATCATTGATTTGAGCAATGTGACTTGAACCCTTGCACACCCCACCTCACTCAACTTGTTGTCTAGTTTAGATGTAGGAATGGACATATGGGGAGTGTTGTTCTCTCAATGAACTCTCCCTCCCCCCATTATGCATAAATCGATCTAGTCTTTCACTTTAACCATTTTTTGGTACTAGTGCTTCAAGGACGAGTTTTGGTCATGGGTCCAAGGTTAAAATCTTCGTGACGCCATACCTCTTGACTCAAACATAGTTGGCCTCGGCCACCACCCTCTCTTGAAGAGGTGGGTTCTGGACCGTTGTTAGTGTGTTTGTGGCCGTGTTGGTCTTTCCTCCTTCTTGGCTGTGTTTTTTCTTTTTTTTTCATTGCTTTTTGGGCTTTAGCCGTATGTCCAGAGGCCTGTTGGTTGTTGAGCGGTACTACCGCTGGTGGTGCGCGGTACTACCGTTCTAAGCGGTACTACCGCCCACCAGCGTGGTACTACCACTGCGAGGCGGGGGCAGGGGGTTATATCGGGGGCAGGGGGAGTTTTCTTCTCCCCCATACCCATTCACTCGCCCCCTCGCTCTGTTCGTCTTTCCAGCAACTGGCACCGCGGGAGGGCTCCGGCAGATCTCCCTCTCCGGGGCGTTCCTCTCCATTTCCTTCGGTGGAGACGATCCCCACCTTGTCCTCTTGCCATGGATGCCGGTATTGCCCCCGTTCCCTCTGTCTTCTTGTCTAGATTTCCAATCTAGCATCTTAGGGGCAATAGTGGTTGCATCTCTAGATTTTTGGCCAAATCTAGGCTTGAGTAGGATGGAGAAGGCATCTAGGCAGTTTGGATTGGTGCTTGGTAGAAGTATTTTTGAATTTTGTAGGACGGTAGTGCCGGATCTGACCACGGCAGTAGGAAACTGTTGTTTACCTGTCTCGAGCGGTACTACCGCTCTCTCTAGAGCGGTACTACCGCTTGGAGCAGTACTGCTGCTCACAGGTCACGGTACTACCGCCCTCTACCAGGTTCCACCATACTCTTACCTCTCAGTGATCTTTTTGGTTGTGTTTTGTGGCTTATGCTCGTTCTTTCTGGTTGTTTGTGTGTTCTTGTGTGTGGTTCCAGGTGATGAGCTTCCTGAGCATCAGGCTCAGCGTATCAACCCCGGTCGTGCCACGTCCAAGCGTTACCGCACAACTGAGTCTGCAGGAGGTTCCTCAAGTGCTCCACCGCCACCTCAACTCAAGAAGAAGTCTGCTGTCAAGCCGAAGCAATCTGGCAAAACCGTGCCAGAAATGCAACCCAAGGAGTTCTGGGCAAGGCGTCGCCGCAACCCCTATGAGGCAGACCAAGATCCCACTTTGGTCAACCGTCCGTTCTGGAACAGGTTTCAGTTTGCCATCTTCTTTGATGTACTCAAAGCCAAGAAGAACCTCTTTGTTAACGTGCACTCCATTGATACCGACCATATGGAGAAGGATCCTGAATACTTTGGTGAAGCTCTTCAGATGTGCACTCAACTGAACATTCTCGGGGTCATGCAATTCCACAAAGATTATGATGCTGATATTGTGGCCCAATTCTATGCCACAGTTCATCTCGGGACTGATGAGGATAGGACAATGACTTGGATGACCAATGGCAAGTTGCTTTCAGTCAAGTGGAAGGCGTTCATGGAGTTGATTGGGGTGGAAGATCAAGGGCTTGCATCTCCTGTCGGTTTTCGCCCACACCGCAACACCACCTCCACTCACAAGCAAGCTCTATGGCCCTACTGCACTTTGAAGATCAACCCTGAGATGAAGAAGGAAACGTATGAGCTGCCTGCCTTTCTGGACATTCTTCACCGTGTCTTCCGTGAGACTCTTTTCCCTCGCATCGGGAATCTGGATATGGTTCATTCTTATCTCGTGGACATGCTTCTCTTCTGCCAGCGTGAGAAGGAAAAAAACACTGGAGAGTCCCTGGATATCTCTCATGTTATGTGGTTTGAGCTTTTATCTGCTATCTCCAAGCGCAAGTGCCCGATTTATGGTCCGTTCATCATGCTGCTTATTGAGAAGGCCTGGGATCGTGTCTACCCCAAGGTGATGCTAGAGACTAGAGAGTTGGTTTCTCATGACGTCAAGCATCCGAGGAAGAAGGTTAACTGGGGCACTCAGGTCCCTAAATCTGGAGGTCCTTCGTCTGCTACTGCCATGGAGACCGAGGAGGAGGCTAAGGCTGAGGCTGCGGATGATGATGATGACTATGTGCCTTCTGCGGCAGAGCCCTCTTGGGCAAAGAAGCTCAAGCTCAAGATGAAGAAGCTATTCTGCATGGAGTCTCACGGTCAGTACATGACTCATGTGGCTGAGAAGAAGGCCCGAGGTCATCACAAGGAGCTCATGTGTCAGTTGGGTACCATCGTTAACAGTGGATCTGAGGACCAGCTTACTGAGGAGGAGGAGTGGATTCAGCAGCACTGCCTGTGGACCGATTCTGATGCCGAGCACTTCCCGACCGACGACGGTGGCGCAGACGATCCCGTTGAGATATGATATTAGAGTCCCTCTCCTGCTATCACCTGGAGCCGTAGCAACACTCCCTCTCCTTTTTGGTGTCTCTATGCCAAAGGGGGAGAGAGCTTAGGGATTTGTGTTTTGTGTTGTGTCTTCCGTCTTATGTGTTTGTGTTCTCTTGCAGTTTGCTTTGTTTGGTTTATGTCAGTGAGACCTAAGTTCCAGTCATATGGTGTGAGACATATGCCACCTTATCTTTCGAGTATCATTATCTATGTCACTATCTAGCTTATGAGTTGCATGCTTATCCTGTTATCTATGTTGCTCTCATATACCCTGCTTAGGTGGTTGGTCTGTAAAATGTAGGGGGAGCGTTGATCCTAGTATGTGTGCCGTGCAGTCCAAAGCACTTATCTAGATAGCACACATCTAGGGGGAGCCCATCTACATTTTAGGACGGTGGGGTTTTGCGCTTATCCTATATCTTTCCTGTTTGTGCAAATCCCGTATTGTCATCAATCCACCAAAAAGGGGAGATTGTAAGGGCATATTAATCCCCAAGATGTTTTGGTGATGATGACAATGCTTTTGCGGACTAATCGTGTGCGTTGAGTTCTTTCAGAGATTCATCCTTTGGCACGAGACGATTACCTCCCCTCGGTGTTTTATTCAAGACGGTGTAGCTCGTTTGTTTCTCTGTTGGTGGACTAGTTTCGTAGGAGTCACCGTACTATCAAGAGGGGATCCGCTTTGGTAAGGCTAGGGTGGAATCAACATGTACACATCCTTATCACACCCGATGGTTCTTTCCGCTTCATTGGAGCTACCTTTCCTATCTGTGCCTGCCCTGTCCTGTCCTAGCGGTAGTACCGCGGTCCCCAGCGGTAGTACCGCCGAAGCACGTCAAGCGGTAATACCGCTCCCCGAGTGGTAGTACCGCTTGCGGTCTTCGGCCGTAGTACCGCAGTGGTTCCGGGCTACTACCGCCTCGACTCGAGACCGCTGTTTTTCGTGTTGGGTTTTACGGTACTAGTAGCGGCAGTAGTGGCGGTAGTACCGCTCCAAGTGGTAGTACCGCCAATACTTTCGCGGTAGTACCGCTCTGGGGCCAGGACCCTGCATCCCTCGTCAGCACGACAGTACCGCTGGGAGGGAGCGGTAGTACCGCTTATTAGCGGTAGTACCGTCCTTCCCAAGCGGTAGTACCGGTCTGTGCGTGGCTGTTTGGGGGGTAACGGTTGGATTGTTTCCCCCACTATATAAAGGTGTCTTCTTCCCCATAGTTGACTTACCTCTTCCCCCAAAAGCTCCATTGTTGCTCCAAGCTCCATTTTCGCCCCATCTCTCTCCCTAGCCAATCAAACTTGTTGAATTGCTCGGGATTGGTTGAGAAGGCCCCGATCTACACTTCCACCAAGAGAAATTTGATTCCCCCTCTTATCCCTAGCAGATCTTGTTACTCTTGGGTGTTTGAGCAACCTAGACGGTTGAGGTCACCTCGAAGCCATACTCCATTGTGGTGAAGCTTCGTGGTGTTGTTGGGAGCCTCCAATTGTTGTGAAGATTGCCCCAACCTTGTTTGTAAAGGTTCAGTCGCCGCCTTCAAGGGCACCAATAGTGTAATCACGGCATCTCTCATTGTGTGAGGGCGTGAGGAGAATACGGTGGCCCTAGTGGCTTCTTGGGGAGCATTATGCCTCCACACCGCTCCAACGGAGACGTACTTCCCCTCAAAAGGAAGGAACTTCGGTAACACATCCTCGTCTCCACCGGCTCCACTCTTGGTTATCTCGCGCCTTTACTTTTGCAAGCTTACTTGTGTTGTTTCCCTTACTTGCTCGTGTACTTGTTGTTGTCACATCATATAGGTTGTTCACCTAGTTGCATATCTAGACAACCTACTTTGATGCAAAGTTTAATTTGGTAAAGAAAAGCTAAAAATTGTTAGTTTCCTATTCACCCCGCCCCCCCTCTAGTCAACCATATCGATCCTTTCACCTGTTGTCTTAGTTAAGATAGGAGATCACTGTTATCATGGGTTATGTGACCTAGGTGTTAGTGTGAGTGATTTTCCTTTCTCCTTATACCAAGAAATTAAAGATGAAATAGCACCTGCTGAAATAGAAGGCATAAATGTCACTATTAAACTGGCTAGTAGAGATATTATATCACCAATTGGGATTCTTAGAGATGTTGAAGTCTTGTGTGGGAAAATAAAATACCCTACTGATTTTTCTTGTTCTTAGCTCCCCACAAGATGACTTTTGTCCCATTATTTTTGGTAGACCATTCTTGAACACCGTCAATGCTAAAATAGATTGTGAGAAACAAACTGTCGGTGTTAGCTTTGGTGATGAATTTCATGAATTTAATTTTTCCAAGTTTAGTAAACAACATCATAAGAAAGATTTGCCTAGTAAGGATGAAATTATTGGTCTTGCTTCTATTGCTGTGCATCCTACTGATCCCTTGGAACAATATTTGCTAGACCGTGAAAATGATTTGCGTATGCGTGAAAGAAATGAAATAGATAGAAACTTTTTCGGACAACAACCTCTGCTTAAACACAATTTGCCTATTGAAACTCTAGGAGGTCCTCCTCCACGTAAAGGTGATCATGTGTTTGAATTAAAACAATTGCCAGACACTTTAAAATATGCTTATCTTGATGAGAAAAAGATATATCCTGTTATTATTAGTGCTAACCTTTGAGAACATGAAGACGAAAGACTATTGAAATTTCTAAGGATGCACAGGGCTGCTATTGGATATACTCTTGATGATCTTAAGGGCATTAGTCCCACTCTATGTTAGCACAAGATTAATATGGAACCTGATGCTAAACCCGTTGTTGATCACCAACGTCAGTTAAATCCCAAGATGAAAGAAGTGGTATGAACGGAAATATTTTAACTTCTGGAAGAAGGTATAATCTATCCTATAGCTGATAGTAGATGGGTAAGCCATGTTCATTGTGTCCCTAAGAAGGGAGGTATTACTGTTGTTCCTAATGATAAGAATGAGCTCATTCCACAAAGAATTGTCACAGGCTATAGAACGGTAATTGATTATAGAAATCTAAACAAAGCAACTAGAAAAGATCATTACCCTCTGCCTTTTATCGATCAAATGTTAGAAAAATTATCCAAGCACACACATATTTGCTTTCTTGATGGATACTCTGGTTTTTCACAAATACCTGTTTTACAACCTGATCAAGAAAAGACCACTTTTACTTGTCCTTTTGGAACATTTGCTTATAGACGTATGCCTTTTGGTTTATGTAATGCACCTACTACTTTTCAAAGATGTATGACTGCTATATTCTCTGATTTTTGTGAAAAGATTGTTGAGGTTTTCATGGATGACTTTCCCGTTTATGGGAAGTCTTTTGATGATTCTTTAAGAAATCTTGATCGAGTTTTGCGGAGATGTGAACAAACAAATCTTGTCTTGCATTGGGAGAAGTGCCACTTCACGGTTGACGAAGGTATTGTTTTCGGCCATAAAATTTCTGAAAGAGGCATCGAGGTGAACAAAGCCAAGGTTGATGCAATTGAGAAAATGCCATGTCCTAAAGATATCAAAGGTATTCATAGTTTACTTGGTCATGCTGGTTTCTATAGGAGGTTTATCAAAGAATTTTCTAAAATTTCTAGGCCTCTTACGAATCTTTTGCAAAAGGATATTCCCTTTGTGTTTGATGATGATTGTTTGGAAGCCTTTCAAAACACTAAATAAAGCCTTAACTACTGCACCTGTTGTTCAACCACCTGATTGGAACTTGCCTTTTGAGATTATGTGTGATGCTAGTGATTATGTTGTTGGTGTTGTTCTAGGACAAAGAGTTGATAATAAACTGAATGTTATCCATTATGCTAGTAAAACTCTAGGCAGTGCTCAATGTAATTTTGCTACTACTGAAAAGGAATTCTTAGCAGTGGTGTTTGCTTGTGATAAATTCAGATCTTACATTGTTGATTCTAAAGTGATTGTTCACACCGATCATGCTGCTATAAAATATCTTATGGAAAAGAAAGAAGCGAAACCAAGACTCATTAGGTGGGTTCTTCTGCTACAAGAATTTGATTTGCATATCACTGATAGGAAAGGAGCAGAGAACCCCATAGCTAATAACTTGTCTAGGCTTGAAAATATTCTTGATGACCCACAACCTACTAATGATAGCTTTCCTGATGAACAATTAGCTGCAATAAATGTTTCTAATAGTACACCTTGGTATGTTGACTATGCTAATTATATTGTTACTAAATACATACCACCTAACTTCACATACCAACAAAAGAAAAAAAACTCTTCTATGATTTAAGACATTACTTTTGGGATGACCCACATCTTTATAAAGAAGGAGTACATGGTATTATTAGATGTTGTGTACCCGAGCATGAACAAGAACAAATCCTATGGAAATGTCACTCCGAAGCTTATGGAGGACATCATGCGGGAGACAGACCCGCTTATAAGGTATTGCAATCTGGTTTTTATTGGCCTACTTTCTTCAAAGATGCCCGTAAGTTTGTCTTATCTTGTGATGAATGCCAAAGAATAGGTAATATCGTTAAGCGTCAAGAAATGCCTATGAATTATTCACTTGCTGTTGAACCATTTGATGTTTGGGGATTTGATTTCATGGGACCTTTTCCTTCCTCTAATGGGTATACACATATTTTGGTTGTTGTTGATTATGTTACTAAGTGGGTAGAAGCTATTCCAACCAGTAGTGCTGATCACAACACCTTTATTAAAATGTAAGGAAGTTATTTTCCCAAGGTTTGGAGTCCCTAGATATTTAATGACTGATGGTGGTTCACAATTTATTCATGGTGCTTTCCGTAAAATGCTTGCTAAGTATGATGTTAACCATAGAATTGCATCACCTTATCATCCTCAGTCTAGTGGTCAAGTTGAACTTAGCAATAGAGAAATAAAACTAATCTTACAAAAGACTGTCAATAGGTCCCGGAAGAATTGGTCTAAGAAATTAGATGATGCACTTTGGGCTTATAGAACAGCATATAAAAATCCTATGGGTATGTCTCATATAAAATGGTTTATGGAAAAGCTTGTCATTTGCCTCTTGAGTTAGAACATAAAGCATATTGGGTAATTAAAGAACTCAATTATGATTTCAAACTTGCTGGTGAAAAGAGGTTATTTGATATTAGCTCATTAGATGAATGGAAAACCCAGGCTTATGAAAATGCAAAGTTATTCAAAGAAAAAGTTAAAAGATTGCATGACAAAAGAATCCAAAAGCGTGAGTTCAAAGTTGGAGAATATGTTCTTTTGTACAACTCTCATTTCAGATTCTTTGCAGGAAAACTCCTCTCCAAATGGGAAGGACCCTATGTCATCGAGGAGGTCTATCGGTCCGAAGCTATCAAAATAAATAATGTCGAAGGCACTAATCCAAAGGTTGTCAATGGGAAATGAATAAAACACTATATCTCAAGTACGCCCATTAGTGTTGAAAGTGATATTATCCAAACTTTAACACCGGAAGAACACATAAAGGAAACCTTTAGGGACACTCCAGAATCATGAAAAAGGGTGGTACATCATACGGTAAGTAAACGGACTCGGAAAATCCACAAAAATATTTTTTGTCAGTTTTGGAATATTTAGAAAATTAGGAAAATAAGAAACTTCCTGGAAAGTGACCCTGGTGGGCACGATACACCAAGGCGCGCCAGGCATGCCTGGCGCGCCGAGGTGGGTTGTGCCCACCTCGGGTACTTTCCGGACTATGTTTTTCTTCCATTCTGCTTGTTCCCCAAGATAAAAAAAATCTATATATACCTCCCAAACCTATTAACCTCCAAATCACAGAGAAATCTCCTGTTTTCTTTTCTTGTTGTTTTCTGTCAGATCCAATCCATCATGGACGCTTCAAGCTCCTCCAAGGACAAGTTCTTCGACAACGTCATCAACCAATATCTGCGGGAGGTGATGCAGCACCCTCAAGCTATCCAGATGCACGATGGGGTGATGCACATCCGCGATGTGCAAGGACCCAAGGGGACTGTATCCATGGAGGCCAGGCTTGAAGCTATGGAGCAGGACATCTTCAGGTGCAAGGGGATGGTGGAACGTGGACTTAATGCCAATCACCTCATTATCGCAGACTACACCCGTGATCTCAAAGTGGATGGCAAGTCCATAAAAGACACCACCTTATCCCTCAACGAGCAAATCAACTTCCTCCATAGACAGATCCACGACCTTCAAAGCCAAGTCTTTGAATATGAGGCAAGGTTTAAAGGTATGAGTTTGGCTGCTAGTTGCAGGATCCGGGAGACTCACTCCTCCTCTTATGATGGTGAGCCTCTGCCGTGGAAACCCGAGGACAAGAAACCTTCTACTTCCTCACTACCACATTCTTCTTCACCACCAAAAGAAAACTAAGTATCAGGTATCGACACTCCCCTTGGCTTTCGCCAAGCTTGGGTGGGGGGGTGTCGCGGTATCGTATCATCTCCACTATATTTTGCATTTACTTTCTTAGTTCGATCCATGGTTATCTTTTTCTATTAGATGAATAAAAGTTTAGTTCGATCCTTTCTTTTTGTGAGTCTGATTAGTGATCGATCTTTGTAATCGTGTGCGAGATATATAAAAAAATTAGTTTGAGTTTTGCCTTCTTTACTCTCTTTTTTCAATAAAAAGAAAGGAAATAAAAGAAAAAAGATCATATGCTAATCTTATGGTAAGTGATGACATTACACAAGGAAAAGTATAAGTAGAAAATTGTATTGTAGATTGACAAACATAGCATTGGTCAATAATGCAACTCATTAAAGAATTCATAAGGGAAGAGAAGATTCAGGTATAAATATACTATCCTGGAAATCTTTTATGATTGTGAACAACCATTAAAATATTATATGCCAAAACTATTGACGTTGGACAAGGAAGACAACTTAATGAATTATGTTTGTTCATATTCACATAGAAGTTATATTGTCATAGATCCTTCAACATGTGGTGCTTGCCCCTATCTTTGCTAGCCAAAAACTCCGCACGAAGTAAGATACTACTTGTGCATCTGAAACCCTTAAACCCAAATCTTGTCTGAGAGTCCACCATACCTACGAATGAATTGAGTAAGATCCTTCAAGTAAGTTGTCATCGGTGCAAAAAGGGCAATAAAAATTGCTTCTAAAAGTGTAAGATCATTTAGTGTAAGGGAAAATTGAGCGTTGTAAAACTTGTGATGGTGAAGAATAAAAGTGACAGACTGCATAATAAAGGTTACCATCACAAGGGGCAATATAACGTGACATTCTCTTGCACTAAGGGGTTGAGCATACAAACAAAAAGTGCATGGCAACCTCTGCTTCCCTCTACGAAGGGCCTATCTTTTACTTTCATGTATTTACTTTCATGCAAGAGTCAAAGTTTTTCTCTCTATTCCTTTTATTTTTCTCCTTTGGCAAGCATCATGTGGTGAGGAAAGATCTAGGCACATATATCCAGTTGAATATGGGTAGCATGAGTTATTATTGTTGACATCACCCTTGAGGTGAGTGCATTGGGAGGCGAAACTATAATCCCCTATCTTTCTATGTGTCTGGTTGAAATGTTTTGCTCATGTGTACGCGGTGAGTGTTAGCAATCATAGAAGACTAAATGATGGTTGAGTATGTGGACTTGCCTAAAGTCTCCGATAGTGACCCTTCCTGAAAAGATGATGAATTGTAGTTGCAAAGTAAACTGATAACATAGTTTGTTGGTTTCCAATAGAGTTTATGCTTTATACTTCGATGTTGTGATGAATTGTCACCTGTTCATTAGAAGTCTATGATAGAAGTTCTGTGATAGAAGTATTATGTTAAAGTTTGTTGCTGTTATAATAAGTCACATGATGCTGCTATGTTTCTATTTTTGTTTTTATCGACACCTCTCTCTCTAAGCATGTGGACATGTTTTTCGATTTCGGTTTTCGCTTGAGGACAAGCGAGGTCTAAGCTTGGGGGAGTTGATACGTCCATTTTGCATCATGTTTTCCTACTGTTATTTATGTTGTTTTATTGTATAATAATGCTTCTTGGAGTAATTCTAATGCCTTTTCTCTCATAATATGCAAGGTATGCACAAAGGGGGAGAATTCTGGTAACTGGAAATCTGGACCTGAAAAAGCTACGTCAAGCTACCTATTTTGCACAACTCCAAATGAGCTGAAACTTCCAGAGGATTTTTTATGGAATATTTAAGAATTATTGGAGCAAATAAGTACCAGAGGGGGCCACCAGGTGGGCACAACCCACCCGGGCGCGCCCTGGTGGGTATTGCCCTCCTCGGCCCACCTCCAGTGCCCATCTTCTGGTATATAAGTCATTTTGACCTAGAAAAAATAAAGATGAGGACTTTCAGGATGAAGCGCCGCCGCCTCGAGGCGGAACTTGGGCAGGAGCACTTTTGCCCTCCGATGAAGCGATTCTGCCGAGGAAACTTCCCTCCCGGAGGGGGAAATCATCGTCACCGTCATCACCAACAACTCTGCCATCTTGGGGAGGGCTATCTTCATCAACATCTTCCACAACACTAACTCCTCTCAAACCCTAGTTCATCTCTTGTGTTAAATCTTTGTACCAAAACTATAGATTGGTGCTTGTGGGTGACTGGTAGTGTTGATTACACTTTGCTTATCATAAGAGACCATTTTGGTTTGTCCATTGCCTCAAAAGGATTGGGCTACCTTGCTGCACTTTTGTTACTACTATCGTTACTTGCTCGTTACAAATTATCTTGCTATCAAACTACTCCGCTAGTTACAATTTTAGCACTTGCATACATTACCTTGCTAAAAACCACTTGTCATTTCCTTCTGCTCCTCGTTGGGTTCGACACTCTTACTTATCGAAAAGGCTACAATTGACCCCATATAATTGTGGGTCATCAATACTCCTTTGATTATGAACATGAATATGATTTGTGAGTAGTTACGTTTGTTCCTGAGGAGAGAAGTCTTGTTATAAGTAATCATGTGAATTTGGTATTCGTTCGATATTTTGATGAGATGTATGTTGTCTCTCCTCTAGTGGTGTTATGTGAACGTCGACTACATCACACTTCACCATGATTTGGGCCTATGGGAAGGCATTGGGAAGTAATAAGTAGATGATGGGTTGCTAGAGTGATAGAAGCTTAAACCCTAGTTTATGTGTTGCTTCGTAAGGGGCTGATTTGGATCCATATGTTTCATGCTATGGTTAGATTTATCTGAATTCTTCTTTCGTAGTTGTGGATGCTTGCGAGAGGGGTTAATCATAAGTGGGAGGATGGTCCAAGGAAGGATAGCACCCAAGCACCGGTCCACCCACATATCAAATTATCAAAGTAACGAACATGAATCATATGAGCATGATGAAAACTAGCTTGACAGTAATTCCCATGTCTCCTCGGGAGTGCTTTGCTTTATATAAGAGTTTGTCCAGGCTTGTCCTTTGCTACAAAAAGGATTGGGCCACCTTGGTGCACCTTGTTTACTTTTGTTACTTGTTACCCGTTATGAATTATCTTTATCTTATCACAAAACTATCTGTTACCGATAATTTCAGTGCTTGTAGATAATACCTTGTTGAAAACCGCTTGTCATTTACTTCTACTCCATATTGCGTTTGACACTATTGAAAGGACTAGATAGATACCCTATACTTGTGGGTCATCACCGGGCATGGCGCATGAGTCAGCCAGAGCACGACGCATGACCCGACTCACTCCGACCGCAGACAAAACTCAACGACACAAACAGAAAAAAAATCCAACCCACAGACGTGTAGGACCATCATCCAACTTAGCCCACCGGTCATTTCACAGAAAGGCAGCGGCGGGTGTGTATGCGGCAGCACATCTCGTACACAACATGACGTAGGAGCACTATGCATCGGTCAGCTACCCCACGCACGCATCCATGCATCGGTCAGCCAACCCCTCTCTCTCCAAACGAAACAAAAGAGGAGACCAATGAATGGGGCCAGCCATGAGCCACGACGCATCGCCCTGCTTGCAAGGACCCCACATTTGACCACAAACGACGACACGATAACCCCGGCAAAATGCGTAGCCAGGACGCCCACAAGCGGGACCAGATGCGGCGTTGGCCCACCTGTCATCGTGATAGACCAAAGGCAGGTGGATGAGGCGGGTGCACACGCATCGGCTGACCACTCTGCAGCTGCGCCCCACAACGCATGATGCGGGCAACGCGCCAGAAACGTCCCGCCAAGAGCGGTTGACCCAAAAAACCTCTGACATACATCCTACATTGTGGGACGTGTAGCCAGTCCAACAGACAAGAGGGACCAGGGGCAGAACCGGCCCACCCGTCATCATGATATCATATACGCGGGCGCACAACCAGGTGCATAAGTGTTGGCCACCCCTCTGCGGTTCGCCCATGTTGCATAATTGTGGCTCACCCACGCCGCAGGACGCGGAGCGCAAGGCACACGCGACGCTGGCGCTCGGAGAGAGGCACATGAACACCCAGGAAAGTTTGACCCAGCCTATTGGCACTTGCCATGAGCCCACGGGTCATTCACCCTTGCATTTTGACCAGGCAGTGAAAATGGGGCACGACCCAGTGAATGAAGATCGAACGTGAGGCAGTGCGCCAGAGACCCAGCTGACAAGCATCGAATGGCCAACGAGCAACGTGATCAAGGGGAGTTCTAGATGGCGAGTTGCCCAACCTCCTTATTGGTTTAAATTTGTAAGAGGCCTACAAATTTTAGAGAAGTCTTTAATAAATCTCCTACAGAAACCAGCATGACTAAGGAAACTACAAATATGTTTAATATCTCTAGCACATGGCATTTTCTCAATTGCGTCAACTTTAGCTTTATCCACCTCAATACCTCGTTCAAAAATTTTATGCCCCAAGACAATACCCTGATTAACCATAAAGTGTCACCTCTCCCAATTCAAGACAACATTAGTTTGCTCACATCTCTAAACTCAATCAAGGTTGCTCAGGCAATCACCAAAATAAGTTCCATAAACAGAAAAATTATCCATGAAAACCTCAACAATCTTTTCACAAAATCAGAGAATATAGCAGTCATACATCTTTGAAAGGTAGCAGGTGCATTGCATAAACCAAAAGGCATATGTCTCTAAGCGTAAGTTCCAAAAGGGCAAGTGAAGGTGGTTTTCTATTGATCGGGTTGTGAAATAGGTATTTGAGAAAACCGGAATATCCATCAAGAAAACAGAAGTGTGTGTTCTTAGATAATCTTTCCAACATTTGGTCGATAAAAGGCAAAGGGTAATGATCCTTTCTAGTTGCTTTATTTAATTTTCTAAAATCAATTACCATTCTATAACCAGTAACAATCCTTTGTGGAATAAGTTCATTTTTATCACTAGGAACAACAGTAATACCTCCCTTCTTAGGAACACCATGAACGGGACTCACCCATCTACTATCAGCTATGGGATAGATTATACCTGCTTCGAGAAGCTTTAATATTTTTAGTTCTTACCACTTCTTTCATCTTAGGATTCAAACTGCGTTGATGATCAACAACGGGTTTGGCATCAGGTTCCATATTAATATTGTGCTGACAGAGAGTGGGACTAATGCCCTTAAGATAATCAAGATTATATCCAATAGCAGCTCGGTGGTTCTTCAGAATTTTCAATAACCTCTCTCATCAAGATAAGCATATTTCAAAGTTTCTGGCAATTATTTTAATTCAAACACAAGATCACCTTTAGGTGGACGAGGACCTCCTAGAGCAATAGGCATTTGTGCTTAAGCAGGGGTCATTGTTCAAATAATTTTTTATCTATTTCATTTCTTTCATGCATATGCATATCATTTTCATGGTCTAGCAAATATTGTTCTAGTGGATCAGTAGGAGGCACGTCTATAGAAGCAAGACCAATTATCTCGTCCTTACTAGGAAATTCTTTCTTATGAGGTTGTATATTAAACTTGGATAAATTAAATTCATGAGACTCATCACCAAAGCAAACACTGACAGTTTGTTTATGACAATCTATAGTAGAATTGACGATGTTCAAGAAAGGTCTACCAAAGATAATGGTACAAAAGCCATCTTGTGGGGAACCAAGAACTAGAAAATCAGTAGGGTATTTAACATACTTTCTCCTTCACGAGGCCAAAAATTATATATATAATTTCGATCATAATGAACTAGATGCATAGGATAAGTTTTTTGGTGAAATTCCAATTTCAATCGGTTCCAATTCCAAGATCCAATATCATCGCATAGCCTATACCATGTCAATGCCTTTCCCTTCAAAGATAAAGGGAAAACCTTCTTCTTAGCTTCATCTCTGGATAAACCTACAAGCTTAAATAATCCACAAATTTCATCCACATATATCAAATGCATATCAGGATGTTCAGTTCCATCTCCTGCATAAGTATTAGCTAGCAGTTATTGTATCATACCCAAAGGAATTTCATAAACAATATTCTCAGTAGGTGCAGTAGGTTGAGGGGTAACTAATTGTCGTTCCGATCGAGGTGAAGATACCCCGAACAAGCCCCTCAAAGGATGATTCTCCATGGTAACAAGTGACAATAAATTTCAGTATGTAGTAATAAGTTTTCCTTACCAAGAGCGCTTCACTCCCCGGCAACGACGCCAGAAAAGAGCCTTGATGACCCACAAGTATAGGGGATCAATTGTAGTCCTTTCGATAAGTAAAAGTGTCAAACATAATGAGGAGCAGAAGGAAATGACAAGTGGTTTTCAGCAAGGTATTAACTGCAAGCACTGAAATGGTCAGTAACAGGTAGTTTGATAGCAAGATAATTTGTAACGAGCAAGTAACAGTAACGGTAAAATAAAGTGCAGCAAGGTAGCCCAATCCTTTTGTGGCAAAGGACATGCCAAAATGGTCTCTTATGATAAGCAAAGCATTCTCGATGGTTGTAGGACCTTGAAGTATGTCTAGAGCGGGGGAGATTAGACTACTTGACCAATTAAAAACTTAACCTTTTCCCAATTTTAGAGTTTGGCAGATTTTAGCTATCTTAGGACAAGTCAAGCAATCATCACACAATTCAAGCAAGCATGCAAAAAGTATATAGGCAGCGGAAATTAAAGCATGGAACTTGCAAGAAGTAAAGGGAAGGGTTTGGAGGATTCAAACGCAACTGGAGACACGAATGTTTTTGGCGTGGTTATGATAGGTGGTGCTATCGTACATCCACGTTGATGGAGACTTCAACCCACGAAGGGTAACGGTTGCGCGAGTCCACGGAGGGCTCCACCCATGAAGGGTCCATGAAGAAGCAACCTTGTCTATCCCACCATGGCCATCGCCCACGAAGGACTTGCCTCACTAGCGGTAGGTCTTCACGAAGTAGGTGATCTCCTTGCCCTTACAAACTCCTTGGTTCAACTCCACAATCTTGTCGGAGGCTCCCAAGTGACACCTAGCCAATCTAGGAGACACCACTCTCCAAGAAGTAACAAATGGTGCATTGATGATGAACTCCTTGATCTTGTGCCTCAAATGATTGTCTCCCCAACACTCAACTCTCTCTCATAGGTTTTGGATCTGGTGGAAAGAAGATTTGAGTGGAAAGCAACTTGGGGAAGACTAGAGATCAAGATTCATATGGTAGGAATGGAATATCTTGGCCTCAACACACGAGTAGGTGGTTCTCTCTCAGAAATGGTAAGTTGGAAGTGTAGGTTTAGTCTGATGGCTCTCTCCACGAATGAAGAGGAGGTGGAGGGGTATATATAGCCTCCACACAAAATCTAACCGTTACACACAATTTACCAAACTCGGTGGGACTGATTCAACAGACTCGGTCAGACCAATTTAGTAAACCTAGTGACCGTTAGGATTTTCAGTGGGACTGACATGAACTCGGTGAGACCGACTCGGTTAGGGTTAGGGCATAACGTGATCTCGGTAAGACCGATTACACAAACTCGGTGAGACCGACTTTGGTAATAAGCTTTCCAGAGAGTTGGTCAGGTAAACTCAGTGGGACCGATTTGCTCTTTTCGGTGAGACCGAAATGTTACAAAAGTGAAACAGTGAGTTTACATTGCAATCTCGATAGGACCGATCGCTCACTTCGGTTAGACCGAAACGTTACAAAGGGAAACAGAGAGATTACAATCCCATCTCGGTGAGACCGAGATCCCTATCGGTAAGACCGATTTGCTTAGGGTTTGTGGCAATGGCTATGACTTTGAAATCTGTGGCGCCGGATAGGAAGAATCGGTGTGCCCGATTTTGGCTTTGGGTTTAGGTCATATGTGGATGTGAGAAAGTAGCTGAGGGTTTTGGAGCATATCACTAAGCACATGAAGCAAGAGGCTCATTAAGCAACACCTCATACCTCCTTGATAGTATTGGCTTTTCCTATAGACTCAATGTGATCTTGGATCACTAAAATATGAAATGAAGAGTCTTGAGCTTTTGAGCTTGAGCCAATCATTTGTCCTTAGTATTTTGAGGGATCCACTTTCATCATCCATGCCATGCCATTCATTGAGCTTTCCTGAAATAATAGTCTTGGAATAGAATTAGCTCAATGAGCTATATGTTGTTATGAATTACCAAAACCACCTAGGGGTAGTTGCACTTTCAGTCTCCCCCTTTTTGGTAACTGATGACAACATATAGATCAAAGCTTCGACAAATGATAATAAGATTTAACAACATCGTCGCTTTGAGAAGTATGTGATAAGCAAGAGCTCCCCCTAAATTTGTGCACAGATTAAGATTTGCTTTGGACTGCAAATGCACAAGGAATTAGGCTCATGGGTTAGTCTTCCATGTCACATACATCTTGGTGGAGCGCTCAAAATGATAAAAATTGAATACATGCACTCATCACCAAGCAAAGTGAATGATCACATAGGATAGATAGGATAATATCATCAAACTTGCATAAGTGTAGCTTATGATCAAACACATGATCATCAATGTCTCACAAGAATAGCATAGTATCTCAAGCAATCAAAAGCAAACAAGTTTAACCAACAAATCAAGAGAGAATAAAAGCAACACTCTCTCTCTCTCGAAGCCTATGATCTATACATTTTTCTCCCCCTTTGGCAACAAGTTACCAAAAAGTTTATAGAAAATGCATAGTGCTAGATCGACTCTCAGGCTTGATCTTCAGGTGGTGGTGTCCGGATAACTCCAAGAACGAAGGCTTCAGTTGAAGTAGAGGGTGCTGGAGTTGATGCTAGAGCTGGTTGCACTTGAGCTGTTGGGGCTGTAGCTGGTGCAGATGATGTGGCTCTGGTGTCTGTCACAGGCACTACAACTGACCTCTGGGCTCTAGGCACTTTGGCAAACACATTTGTGGTTGTCTTGCCCTTCCTCTCCTGCATGTCATCCTGTAGCTGCTCCACAACTGACTGAATCTCAGTTACTTTGACATCTAGGTCATGGAATTTGAGTTCCATGATTCTTTCCAAGCTCTCTTGATTCTGAGTGAGGGTGGCCAATCCCTTCTCAATCCTCAGTGTTGATGCTATTAAGTAACCAAGCTGCTCCTGCTTGTTCTTCAAGAAATACTCAGATGCCTCCTCTTGAGTTGGCATCTTGGCAGCCTTCTCCTTCCTTGCCTTCTCCTTATTCTCTTGAGCTTGAACTGATGATGGATCATTCTCATTCATGACAACCTCATTGTCCTCAAAGTCTGGATAAAGTGGAAAATGTTCCTTATCCAATTGATATTTCCCCGTGCCCATCTTTGAGTTAATCAACTCCTGAATCTAAGGGGCATATCCACAGATCCTCTTCTGATCTGCTGCAGTCCTCTTAATGGTTTCAATCATAAGGCTCAGGACTTTGAACTTCTGTGGCACATCAAACAAATGCAACATGTTGATTGCATGCCCTCTGATCATGTTGTGGTCACCAGACTTAGGCAACAAAGTATGCCTTAGGATCCAGTTGATAGTTGGCAGCCCTGACAAAAGGAAGTGGACTGTCCCAAACTTATGTGTCTCAACAACCTTGTCTGGGATCTCCTTGTACATGTGTGCCATGGAATTGTGGTCCATCTTCTTCTTGGCATAAATATCCATGTCATCATCTTCTTCCTTTGGGGCATTGATCAGACTTGCCCATTCCTCAACAGTGGACTGGTACCTTGTACCTTCAGACATCCAAACTATCCTTCCATCTGGATAGAAGTGTGATGTGGAGTAGAATTGCATGATAAGTTCATCATTCCAGTTGGTGAGCTTTTGCCCAACAAAATCAGCAACTCCACAAGCAACAAAACTGTCTTGCACTCCAGGATAGTGCTCTTCATTGTCCTTTATGTAGGTCCAATCGACCCACCTCATATCAAAAACTATGGGCTTCTTATCCAACAAGATTGTCTCATAGAAGTCCTGATGTTCCTTTGTATGGAACCTGTAATCAACAACAGTTCTTCTCCTTGAGGCATATGGATCTTCCATCCTACATATCCTCAACCCTGAGTCCTTCCTGATCCTCATGTCCTCAGCCACAGGATGGGCATCATTGTGGTCTGGTATCTTGGGCTTGAGCTTCCTTAGGACCTGTCCTTCTTCATCTTCCTCATCAGCAACATTAGGCACTGGGGCCTTGTTCTTCTCAGTAGCTGGAATACTCCTGGTATTCTTCTTTGGTGCAAGCTTGGCCTTGGGGGCAGCTTTGGGTGCTTCCTTGGGCTTAGATGTTGCAGCCCCTGATCTAATAGCATCACCCATAAGCTTTGGTGCCTTGGGTGCTGGTGCAGCAACCTCTTCTTCTTCTTTAGAATCTCTTCTCATTGAGGGGTTTCCAAGAACTTGGGCAGTTGTGGTTCTTGCTCTCTTCTTCTTCTTGTCCTGAGCAGCTTCATCCTCTGATTCAATAGTGAACTTCATAGTTTCTCCAGTAGGAACTTTCTTGGATTTGGAAGTTGTGACTTTCTTTGCAGGTGCCTCTTTGGGTGCAGTCTGTTCTGGCACTTGAGTCGACCTTCTGACCTTGGGCATAGGTGTCCTCTTGGCAGGAACTTTCTTGTTCAGTCCAGGCTTTGTATTCTTTGCTGAGCCATACTACTTTTTGAGCACTACTTTGTTGGAAGCAGCCTCATCTTCAGCTGCCACATAGTCCTCATCTTCAGAGTCTGAAGTTCTCTTCCTCCTTTGCCTGGTAGCAGCCTTTAGCAGATTACTTGGGGTGCTTCTGCTCCCATCATCTGAAGAACTTGAGGGACTAGTGCCCTTACTCATGTCAATCTGCTCTTCTGACCTGTTCTGGCTGTCACTCTGGTCTGACATGCTGCAAACACTGACTGCTGACCCTGTGAGAGTTATAGATGAGATAGAGTGGATGAGCATCACAAAATGCAGAGAATTTTGCAAAAGAATGATTCAAAAATTCAGTTTTAGTTTTCCACAGAAAGCATTTCGGATCAACCGATTTTCCAACTCGGTGATACCGAAGCAGTTTTGGAACCTAAACTGATGAACTCGGTTGGACCGAGTCATAGTTCGGTGGCACCGAGACTGCTAGGGTTTCACAAAGTCCTAAAATCGGTCTCACCGATTAGCAATTCTCGGTCAGACCGAGAGTTACTAGTGCAATGGCATAAGCCAAATCGGTGGGACCGAGTTTTTCAACTCGGTGGGTCCGAGATGGTTTCGGCGGAAACCTAACCCTAAAATTTTGAATCTCATCTAATCTACGGATTGCATTGACTGGATATGAGTGTTTCAATCGTGGCAAGAATAAGAACACAATGTGCTAGGAATCAGTCGAGGATAGCACAGTGATCGAGTCCATACCCTAGCTTGGCGATGAACTCGCTACGGCGGCAACGGCGGGGTTGAAATCCGTTGACGGCGGCGGAGACCAGCTACTGGAGGCGTCTGGCGACGAGGAGACAATCCGGAGACCTTGGAGGCAGAGCGAGCTATTGCGCGGGCGAAGGGGTTCGGAGGAATTTCCAAATTTTTGCCCGTGACTATATATAGCCCGACCCTGTCGGTATGACCGAGTGGAACAACTCGGTGGCACCGAGATGCATAACTGTGTACAGTTACAGCAGCTCGGTGTGACCGAAAGGTTCAAATCGGTTGCACCAAGATTGAAAACTTAGATCAACTTAATGATCTCGGCAGGACCGAAATGGAGGAATCGGTCAGACCGAGATTCACAAAGAAGTTTTGGAAGTTTAAGTCTATAACGAATCGGGGACTCCGAGTGCTCCTCACACAGAGTGGTTCGAATCTGACTTGATAAAATTTTGTGATGTAGCATGAATAGAGTTTGAGACGAGAAAATCATAGATAGCTAGAGAAGGTTCTTAGGCATTCTTGTCCATCCACTTGGCAAAAAGGAGAGAAACCCAAACAATCAAAGCAACAAGTGGATGTCCTTGAATGAGTAAAATATGCACCAACATTCTCACACAATAAGATGGCAAATGAAATATGTGGCAAAGCATGCACAACCAATTCTAGCATCTATCAAACAATTGGCGATGACTAGGTCATCTATATATGAGTATATTGACTTAGGAGTCAAATGAAAAACATTTGATCATAGGTCATACTCATCGTTTAAGCTCAAGCGGAGTTACCACTTTTACATAATGCATTGATGTGTTCACACCATTAGAGTTGCTTTGACTCAATTCTTAGAGTTAAGCTCCCCCTAGATGTGAGATCCCCCCTTAGAGGGATGAACTAACCTTGGGTTTTGTCGATGATGACTTCATGTAGGTGTTGAAGATGTGGATGCTCAATGTTTATGTAGATCATTTGGAGCAATCCTTTGGAGTGAGTTGCAGTTTCAACTTACCTACATAGGTTAGTCCCACAAGGAACAAACAAGAATATCCATAGACATAGAATGATGCACACATAAGATGATGTCCATGAAATCATTAGGTTACCTTGTCCCTTGCCTTACCAACATGAGGGTTTGTGACTCCTTGAACTAGTGCAAGATGTGGAAGTTGATCGCACTTGTTCTTGCCATAATGATATGAGTGAAGAATGTAACTTACCTACATGGGTTAGTCCCACAAGGAACAAACAAGAATATCCATAGACATAGAGTGATGCACACATAAGATGATGTCCATGAAATCATTAGGTTACCTTGTCCCTTGCCTTACCAACATGAGGGTTTGTGACTCCTTGAACTAGTGCAAGATGTGGAAGTTGATCGCACTTGTTCTTGCCATAATGATATGAGTGAAGAATGTTGGCGGAGTCACCCTCAAGAACTCTCCAGTTCTTCTTCTTTGGGATCCACATCATCTTGATGGGAATCCTTGGAGTTGTAGTTGTACTTGATGAAGTAGAACTTGACGTAGTCTTGGGAACCCACTTGAACGAGGCCTTAGGTGCTTCTTCAAATGCATCAATCTCTTCTTGAAGCTTGTCCTTGCCTTTGTTCTTGTGGTCTTGTGGTGGAATATCATCTTGTGCTTGTGTTCCCTTGAAGGAAGTAGGATCATACTTCTCTTGTTGAGGAACAAACTTTGTCTTGGGGTATTGATCTTATTCCCACTCAACTCCATTGGCATTGAGCTTTCGTTCAAAACCAACACCTTGATTCTTCCGGTGCCTTCCTTGCTTGCGTACAATTTCCTCGAATTGCTTACTCCCGGCAAGGATCTTGTAAACACCTTTCTCTATAATTCCCTTCAATAAGCTATTTTCTTGCTCAAGTGTAACTTGGCTAAGAGAATCATTAGTGGAATCAAGAGAACTACTAGAAGCAACAATATTGGATTTGACATTATTATTATTGTTACTACTAGAGGAAGTATCTTTCTTGTACTTGTTACTAGACTTGACTTGAGGCATGTAAGTAGATAAGAGTAAATGCTTGGCAATGTAAGAAGAACTTTTCTTACGGAGATCATCATTGATTGCTTTTAAGAACTCATGCTCTTTCTCAAGATTGGGCTTTTCAAAGCATAACTTCTCATGAGCCCTTAAAAGTTCTCGATGATCTTCGAAGATAGTTTCATGAGCTAACTTAAGAGTATTTAGTTCTTTAGTTAGAAGCTCAATCTTCTCCTTATCATTGTCATTCGTTTTATCTTGATTAGCATGATTAATTGACGTTTCATCATAGTATTCATCACTAGAGTTGTCAACAAGTAAATCATCATCCACAAGCAAGTCATCTTCATCACTATTGAAATCAACATACTCAGGATGTGTTACCGTTGGACAATGGACATGAAGCATCTTCCAATTCCTTCATTTGGTGAATCAAATATGTTGTAGGAGTTGGTTGACACAAGTGCTAGACCGGCAACACCTTCATCTTGAGTATATTTGGAGTCGGAGTGATAGCTTCTCTCGGAGTGATTGTCGGAGTCGGAGCAGGATACCCATTCACCAACATGAGCTTGATGTCTTCGCTTTGTGTAGCTCCTTGATGACTTGTCCTTCCTCTCCGAATCCTTGCTTCTCCGTGAGGGTCTTCGTTCATAACGATCATCTCTACTCCTCCTCTCTCTTGGTGGTGATTCTTCTCTTTTGCTTCTTCTTTTTGGAGAATCTTCTCTTCTTTTGTAGGGTGCCGTACACTCATTGGAATAGTGTCCGGGTCTCCCACAATTGTAGCAATTGCGCTCTCGACTAGAAGATCTTTTGTCATGGTAAGACCTTGACTTGGAGCTTCTTTCTTTGCTTCTACTCTTGCAGAATTTGTTGAAGTTCTTCACCATTAAGCTCAATTCTTCATTGAAGGTTTGTTTCTCACTTGATGATGTGGGGGCTTCACTTGAGGCTTTGTAAGAACCACTTGACTTGTTGTGAAGTTCCTCCTTATCCTTGAGTGATATCTCATGAGCAACAATTCTTCCAATGACTTCCGTTGGCTTGAGATCTTTGTAGTTTGGCATCATTTGGATCAATGTGCGCACGGTATCATACTTTCCATCCAATGCTCTTAGGATTTTCTTGATGATGAATTTGTCGGTCATCTCTTCACTCCCTAAGCCGGCAATCTCATTTGTGATAAGAGCAAGCCTAGAGTACATTTCAGCGACACCTTCACCATCCTTCATTTTGAACTTGTCAAGCTGACTTTGGAGCACATCCAACTTGGATTCCTTGATGGATTCGGTACCTTCATGCATATCAATCAAAGTATCCCAAATTTCCTTTGCATTCTCCAGACGGCTGATTTTGTTGAATTCTTTGGGGCACAATCTGTTGAAGATGATATCACAAGCTTGAGCGTTGTATTGCAGCATCTTCAATTCTTCCGCATTAGCTTCACGGTTCGGTTCTCTCCCATCAAAGAATTCACCTTGCAAGCCAATACAAATAATTGCCCAAACGGCGAGGTTATGTCCGAGAATATGCATTTTCATCTTATGCTTCCAACTAGCAAAATTAGTACCATCAAAGTAAGGACCTCTACGGTGATAATTTCCCTCGCTAGACGCCATACTCTCCTAGGTTGTGAAACCAAGGCTATGACCACCAAAAGCTATGGAAATCAAAGCAAATGGAGACCAAAGCTCAGATACCACTTGTAGGACCTTGAAGTATGTCTAGAGGGGGGGTGATTAGACTACTTGACCAATTAAAAACTTAACCTTTTCCCAATTTTAGAGTTTGGCAGATTTTAGCTATCTTAGGACAAGTCAAGCAATCATCACACAATTCAAGCAAGCATGCAAAGAGTATATAGGCAGCGAAAATTAAAGCATGCAACTTGCAAGAAAGTAAAGGGAAGGGTTTGGAGGATTCAAACGCAATTGGAGACACGGATGTTTTTGGCGTGGTTCCGATAGGTGGTGCTGTCGTACGTCCACGTTGATGGAGACTTCAACCCACGAAGGGTAACGGTTGCGCGAGTCCACGGAGGGCACCACCCACGAAGGGTCCACGAAGAAGCAACCTTGTCTATCCCACCATGGCCGTCGCCCACGAAGGACTTGCCTCACTAGCGGTAGATATTCACGAAGTAGGCGATCTCCTTGCCCTTACAAACTCCTTGGTTCAACTCCACAATCTTGTCGGAGGCTCCCAAGTGACACCTAGCCAATCTAGGAGACACCACTCTCCAAGAAGTAACAAATGGTGCGTTGATGATGAACTCCTTGCTCTTGTGCTTCAAATGATAGTCTCCCCAACACTCAACTCTCTCTCATAGGTTTTGGATCTGGTGGAAAGAAGATTTGAGTGGAAAGCAACTTGGGGAAGACTAGAGATCAAGATTCATATGGTAGGAATGGAATATCTTGGCCTCAACACATGAGTAGGTGGTTCTCTCTCAGAAATGGTAAGTTGGAAGTGTAGGTTTAGTCTGATGGCTCTCTCCACGAATGAAGAGGAGGTGGAGGGGTATATATAGCCTCCACACAAAATCTAACCGTTACACACAATTTACCAAACTCGGTGGGACCGATTCAACAGACTCGGTCAGACCGATTTAGTAAACCTAGTGACTGTTAGGATTTTCAGTGGGACTGACATGCAACTCGGTGAGACCGACTCGGTTAGGGTTAGGGCATAACGTAATCTCGGTAAGACCGATTACACAAACTCGGTGAGACCGACTTTGGTAATAAGCTTACCAGAGAGTTGGTCAGGTAAACTCGGTGGTACCGATTTGCTCTTTTCGGTGAGACTGAAATGTTACAAAAGTGAAACAGTGAGTTTACATTGCAATCTCAGTGGGACCGATCGCTCACTTCGGTTAGACCGAAACATTACGAAGGGAAACAGAGAGATTACAATCCCATCTCGGTGAGACCGAGATCCCTATCGGTAAGACCAATTTGCTTAGGGTTTGTGGCAGTGGTTATGACTTTGAAATCGGTGGCGCCGGATAGGAAGAATCGGTGTGACCGATTTTGGCTTTGGGTTTAGGTCATATGTGGATGTGAGAAAGTAGCTGAGGGTTTTGGAGCATATCACTAAGCACATGATGCAAGAGGCTCATTAAGCAACACCTCATCCCTCCTTGATAGTATTGGCTTTTCCTATAGACTCAATGTGATCTTGGATCACTAAAATATAAAATGAAGAGTCTTGAGGTTTTGAGCTTGAGCCAATCCTTTGTCCTTAGTACTTTGAGGGGTCCACTTTCATCATCCATGCCATGCCATTCATTGAGCTTTCCTGAAATAATAGTCTTGGAATAGCATTAGCTCAATGAGCTATATGTTGTTATGAATTACCAAAACCACCAGGGATAGTTGCACTTTCTATGATAAAATGGTCTCTTATGATAAGAAAAGCATTCTCAAGGGTACACGGTAATTTCACCATGTCACTTTCATCATGTTGGCTTGATTCGTGTTCGCTACTTTGATAATTTGATATGTGGGTGGATCGGTGCTTAGTTATTGTTCTTACTTGAAAAAACCTCCTACATATGATTAACCCCCTCGCAAGCATTCGCAACAATGGGAAAAGTATTAAGATAAAATCTAACCATAGCATTGAACTTTTGGATCCAAATCGGTCCCTTACGAAGTAGCGCATAAACTAGGGTTTAAGCTTCTGTCACTCTAGCAACCCATCATCCAATAACTACTCCACAATGCATTCCCTTAGGCCCTAATAAGGTGAAATGCCATGTAGTCGACGTTCACATGACACCACTAAGGGAATCACAACATACATATCAAAATGCAACATGACTTCTCCCATGACCTCAAGAACAAAAGTAACTACTCACAAATGAAAATCATGCTCAAGACCAAAGTGATATTAAATAGCATAATGGATCTGAACATATAATCTTCCACCAAATAAACCATATAGTAATCAACTACAAGATGTAATCAACACTACTAGTCACCCACAAGTACCAATCTAAAGTTCTGGTACGATGATTGAACACAAGAGATGAACTAGGGTTTGAGAGGAGATGGTGTTGTTGAAGATGTTGATGGAGATTGCCCTCCCAAATATGGGAGAGTTGTTGGTGATGATGATGACGACGATTTCCCCCTCCGGGAGGGAAGTTCCCCTGGCAGAATCGCTCCGCCGGAGGGGACAAGTGCTCCTGCCCAAGTTCCACCTCGAGACGGCGGCGCCTCATCCCGAAAGTCCCCTCCTGATTTTTTTTCTAGGTGAAAATGACATATATACCAGAAGATGGGCACCGGAGGTGGGCCAAGGAGGGCACAACCCACCAGGGCGCACCTAGGGGCCCTAGCACGCCCAAGTGGTTTGTGCCCACCTGGTGGGCCCCCTCTGGTAGTTATTTGCTCCAATAATTCTTAAATATTCCATAAAAAATCTCCGTGAAGTTTCAGCCTATTTGGAGATGTGCAGAATAGGTAACTCTAACGTAGCTTTTTCAGGTCCAGAATTCCAGCTACCGGCATTCTCCCTCTTTGTGTAAACTTTGCATATCATGAGAGCAAAGGCATTATAATTACTCCATAAAGCATTATTATGCATAAAAACATCATAAATAACAGTAGGAAACATGATGCAATATGACGTATCAACACCATCTTTGGTAGGCAACATCTTGAGGGCATGTCTCTCTATGACATGTGGGCGATCCACACAGCACCTCAACCCAACTCAACCCCCAAGCCAAACTTGAGAGCTTTTCTTATGCTCCACCTCCTATGGCAGCACAAGCAGCCGACCAGATATATTCTTATTGGCAGCCTTGTGACTCACCTAGCTGAGCGCTTTGGCCTAGACATGGAGGGGGTTGAGCATGCTGTAGGACCCACTAAACTCCACTATAAGGTTATGACGAGCTATTATTTTGTTGGGCCTATGCAAGGGGATCATTGCTACAAGTTCCCCTTGCCTAATTCTAACACTGCATTCATACGCTTTCCTCTGCCGCAAGCTTTTTCTGTGCCTCCACGCCAAATGTGGGTCCTCTCTATTGAGGAGCTCAATGAGTATAGGCACATGATAGAGTTCAAGAATATGCTCGTCTCGAGCCAGCACCTGAGTGGGATGCCGCAGCTGAGGGCGTCGGTCCCGGTTGGGATACCTGGGAAAATACACCCTTGTAGGCTCCTCAGCAGCACTATGGGCACAGTGGTGACTATCTGCCCAGGGTAGAGTTTTTGCAGAAGCAGCAGGTTGGAGGGATCCGTAAGGACCTCCATGAGACTAACAACAAAATTCACTTGCTCAATGGTAACATGCAGTCCCTCTCCTCTTACTAGCAGCCATACCCTGGCATGGGTGGACAATCTCCTCTAGTGGACCATGTCACATGCACTGGCCTCACACTGCACCAGGTGGCCATGATGATGAGGACATGGACTAGAGAGTAGGCCAAGAGCTAAGCTTGGGAGAGCTCATCCCCTAGTTATCCTTGCATGCATATTTTATTTTTGTTATTATGTTTATTTTCTTTAGTTTGTCATCATGTTTATTCTCAGCTTTGCATAATAAATTTGTAGAGTGAACTTCACTCTTGTTTTGTTGGAATTATCTTTATTTATGTCTTTGTTTGGTCGAGCCTACAAATTTGTTCACAACTAGCAAGTTGGAAATTAAGAAAATGAAGCAGAGAATTGACTTTGGGACAGAAGCAAACCAGCGCGAGAAGGTACAATATACACATACTTACTCTCGCAATTTTAATTAAGAATTTTTTTCATTTGGTTGGTCGCACTTGAGCTTTGTTCCCCTCATTAGTTGAATATCATTTAGCCATGACTCCCAACTTCGAATTTTGCTAGTGAGACCTTGTTGTGAAGCATGTTTCCGCTATAAAAAGAATAAAGAAAAACTTTGGAAAGAAGCTTAGGGGCTCAATTTTTTTTTGAAGAGAACTAGCACTTTAACTCCATAGTATGGAATTTGATGGTCTTGATGATACTGATTGATAGAGTTATTTGGAGGAATGGATATTTGAAGTTATTGAGGTTATGCCACTTATCCGTGATACTACAAGCATGGAGCTCCAGCTTTTGGCTGGCTTCATGTCTGTTGCTATATGTTGACATAATTCATATAAATGCGACTCCGTCACTAATTTGGAGATTGAGTGGTAAACGATTGACTTTCTCCAAAGAGGTACATATATGGTAAATGATAACACTGGCCGCTGATCTCGAAAGAGATAACTATTTTGATCCATAATGCACAAAATTAAGCCACAACGGAACCCTATTGCACCTAGAAAGTTTTGGCATATATAACCCCATCACCGAAGATTGAAGTTCTGAAGAATAATGATGGAATAGCTTTTTGATTAATTCTTTTTGCTAGTGATCACTTGATCTTTTGTCTAAACAGTAAGCTTTACAAATTAGTTTTTGTTTACTTTAAATTAGGGTTTTAGGCAAAACAGTACCATTTTACATAGTTTTAGTGTTATTTTATTTTCCCTTGTATTTATTTGTTTTTAAATAAAAACCTTTTTTATTTTTGACAAATTTAGTTTTGTTTCTGTTATTGAACAGTAGACAATTTTATTTTATTTTAAAAATTTATTCTCTTTAGTTTTGCATCAAAACTTGATTTGGTCATAAATAGTGTTATATAGTAGCTCTTTATTCATTTCTTTTTGCACATAAATTTTATGAAAAATACTTTCTGTTGACTTAGTTGTTTAATATTTTATTTTTCTGTTAATTTATTAGTTTAGTAATTTTATTTGTGGTTAAGTTTTTACTTAGGACAAAATTATTTTGTGTGCATCATAGAGTTTTCTTAAGTAGTTTCTTAGTAGTTTTCTTTTGAAGTTTTCTGTGGATTTTTATTTGATTTTCTTAGGGATTTCTTTGTTGTTTTTGTTGAGTGTTAATGTGATGGATAGAATTGATTGTTAGTGTTGTTTGCTAGAATGATTGCTTGCGTGAATTGCAACGTTTGGTTATATAGATTTCATCGGAGAGTGACGTATAGCAATATCAAGTTTTGTGACAGCGATATAATCTTCATCAACTTACCAGGCAAGTTCACTTTGACCACGTTATTCATACCTATGATTCTATTGCATCTAGTGTCACCATTCATAATCCCTCTAGTAGTGATATTGACTTCTTGTAATTGAGTAGTATGCATGAGGTGGGAACCCATCTCCTTGTTATCAAGCCCGGGATGTATACATTTTTAGTGCTACGCTATTGTAGACAGGGTTTGGTATGAGTGAAGGAAATATGCCCTAGAGGCAATAATAAAGTTATTATTTAATTCCTCATATTATGATAAATGTTTATTATTCATGCTAGAATTGTATTAACCAGAAACATGATACATCTGTGAATACATAGACAAACTTAATGCCACTAGTATTCCTCTACTTGACTAGCTCATTAATCAAAGATGGTTATGTTTCCTAACCATAGACATGTGTTGTCATTTGATTAACAGGATCACATCATTAGGAGAATGATGTGATTGACTTGACCCATTCTGTTAGCTTAGCACTTGATCGTTTAGTATGTTGCTATTGCTTTCTTCATGACTTATACAAGCTCCTACAACTATGAGATTATGCAACTCCCGTTTACCGGAGGAACACTTTGTGTGCTACCAAACGTCACAACATAACTGGATGATTATAAAGGAGCTCTACAGGTGTCTCCAAAGGTACATGTTGAGTTGGCGTATTTCGAAATTAGGTTTTTCACTCCGATTGTCGGAGAGGTATCTCTGGGCCCTCTCGGTAATGCACATCACTATAAGCCTTGCAAGCAATGTAGCTAATGAGTTAGTTACGGAATAATGCATTACGTAACGAGTAAAGAGACTTGCCGGTAACGAGATTGAACTAGATATTGAGATACCGATGATCGAATCTCGGGCAAGTAACATAACGATGACAAAGGGAACAATGTATGTTGTTATGCGGTTTGACCGATAAAGATCTTTGTAGATTATGTAGGAGCCAATATGAGCATCCAGGTTCCGCTATTGGTTATTGACCGGAAACAGTTCTAGGTCATGTCTACATAGTTCTCGAACCCGTAGGGTCCGCACACTTAAGGTTTCGTTGATAGTTTTATTATGAGTTTATGAGTTTTGATGTACCGAAGGTTGTTCGGAGTCCCGGATGTGATCACGGACATGACGAGGAGTCTCGAAATGGTCGATACATGAAGATCGATTGTAACATCCCAAAATTCTAAATTTTGGAATGTTATAAACAAATAGATAGTTTTGATTGATTGATTTATTGAGTGAAATTCGAAACTTTTTGAAAGTTAAATGAGAGGGAATAAAAGGACTTTCCCAAACTTTCATTTTCTTTTCTGATCTTCATGAATTCAAATTCTTTTCAAATACAAAACCCTTGAGAGAAGATGATATGACTTCTTCCATTTAATTAAATGAAAGGGTATTTGAAAATATTTGAATTTCATTTGGAAATATTTCAATTCATAAACTTCATGCAACTCAATGATTTTCATGATAGAAGATAAAATGACTTCTTCAAATTATATGAAATATGAGTTGGGAGTTTAAAAGAAATCCAAATTAAAGTCCTTTTGAAATTATTTTTCAAATTGGAGTTATTTGGGTTTTATTCAAATTATTTTTCTCCAAAAATACAATATATGGAAATTAGGGTAAAATGATTCCCTACATGAGAAAATTGGAGAGAAATAAATTTGAATTAATTTTGGTATTTTTAAAATGATTTTGTTGGATTTTATTAGAGCAGTAGCACTTTTTGAATTATTTAAATTAGTGTGAATTTTATTTGAAGCTAGAATAATGTTCAAATTGTAGAAAATCTTTTTCTGAAATTTTTGATATATTATATGCCTATGTTACATTTTTAGTTTATTTGCATTTATTTATTTGTTGTTTGCAAAAATGTTTTTTTAAACTTCTCCTCCCCGAACTGGGCCGGCCCAGCCGAAGCCAGGCCAAGGCCCAGCTCCGCGCTGGCTCGCCCGTCGTCCCCAACGGGGACTCCTCCGAGTCCGCCGCCGCGCCGCCATGCTCGCCGTGCCCGCCCCGGCCTCCTCTGCCCCCTCCCGCACGCCACCGCGCCTCCCCTCCTCTATAAAAGCCGCACCCGGGGCCCTGGACCCCGTTGTCGCTGCCACACCCTCCCGTCGAGATCCGCGCCGTGCCGGAGCTCGCCTGCCGCCGCCGCCGCGGAATCCCGCCGCCGCCTCACATCTCGCCGCCGCACCCCGCCAGCGCCGCCGTCGCACCTCACAGCGCCACCGCCGCCGTTGCCACACCTCGCCGGACACCGCCGCCGCCCCGACGCCCGCGCCGGAGTTTGCCGCCGGCCGGATCCGCTCCGCCGCCCGACCCACCGGTTTTCCCGGTCCGGAAATAAACCACCCCGGTTTTCTCCGGTTTTTTTCTTTAGGGTTCGGTTTTTGTTTAAAACGCGTTTTTTTATATAGTTAGTTAGGTAGCGAACGTTTTCTGTTTAGTTAATTTCGGCGAACGTTTTCGTTCGTTAGCGTTCGGTAACGAACGTTCGTTATTTAGACTTTTTCTTTTTCTGTTAGTTTTACTCAGGGACTTCTTTGTAGATGTTTTATTTACAATTTAGCCCCTGGACTTCAAACGCTCACAACTTTTTACCCGCTTGTCCAAATCTAACGAAACCAACGCCCAATTGTTTGTTACGATCTCCTCTATCCAGTAATCCAACTCAAACAAGTTTTTGAAGGTTTAAAATTTGAATTAGATCAGATTTGAATTTGAACTTCGTTTGATCGTAACTTGAGTTTTATAACTCCGTTTGAGTTGATTCTTTTTCCAAATCGAAGCTCTTGACCTACACTTTCTAATAAATCCAAATTCACATAATTTTGGTACTGTTAGAAATTGTTTTCTGTTGCAAGAGTTATTTGCTTGGTTTCAAAGTTGTCCGAATAGTTTTGTTCGTTCTTTCCGATCTTTTGAGTGATTGCTTATGTGTGGTTACTATTGTTTGCTTACGATAGATTGAAGGGTGTGTGAAAAGTAGAACTATCCAGAGTTTTGAGTGTGAATCATCTTCATCAACAGTACATGCAAGTTCACACTTTGATCATATCCTTTTCATACCCTGTTTTTATGCATTAGTTTCAATCCTCAAACATTGCATGATTAGGATGTCTTTACCTTGTGAGTTGGGAAGTAGTTGCTGAGGTAGAACTTATTGACCTGTTTATTATCAAACCCTTGGGAGTTACTTCTACGCGTTGCTTATATTGCCATGCTATGCTCGTAGACGTGGATTGGGTTTGAGTGTATCCATGACAGATGTGAGATTATTAATTAATGGTTTACTTAAGGTGGCAACTTAAATACATATCTGGGTGGATTGAGGCACCTGGGGAATCCAGTGTTGTCTGTTTTATTTTTGGAAATCCCGGGGTATCCGTGTGATCTTCCTATGGACCGCCGCCCAGGCTCAAAGGGAACTGAGATTATTCATGCTAGAAACCTCCGTGTGCAGCCACAAGCTATTATGGGCTCTAGCATAGTTGAGTAAGTTACGTGAAGCTCTTGAAGAGTTAGATCAGCAGGTAGTGGGTTTTGTAGGTTTGGTATGGTCTACCCGGAGTAGAGAGTTAATGTTTCTGAAAGACTATGTCTCGGTCATCCGTTTCTCAAACGCCATGTAGTGCGAGAAATCCAACGGAGGCGATCGAGTCTTGTGGGGAAAAGTGCGCAAACCTCTGCAGAGTGTACAATCTAATCATGGTTAGCCGTGTCCCCGGTTATGGACAATCTTGAGTATCTAGTACTTGAAGTATCTTAAGTATCTCATCATATTACTTAAATTAATTTGTTGGGTTAATGATTACTTTTAATTGGGGTTGAGAGGGGGTTTACCTTCTCAATATTTTATGAACCAACTTTGTAGTTAAATAAAATCTATTCCTTTGTAGTAGGGAAAATTGGCTTTTCGCAAAAACTATAACCATAGAGCTTTCCACCAGCCAAATATGCATGTAGTGATAGTTATTATTCATCATTATCCTATGGTGTGAATTTGCCAGTACATTCAATGTACTGACCCTTTGTGGCTGGAACGTCTCATGTTGCGGGATATCTTATGACGAATAAGTGATACGTTAGGGTTACGATTTCTACACTCAACTTTGCTGTTGGTGTTGATGGGTATCCACAACCTTGTTACTTCCGCTATTTTGATTGAGGTAATAGTATTTACGTTACTTTATACATGTGATTTACCTCTGTTATAAATCCTCGAGTACTGTGTGTGTCAGCATACCGATCCGGGGATGACACTTAAGCATAGAGACTTGATCCATTCTGGTCGGGTCGTTACAAGATGGTATCAGAGCCAGGTTGACTGTAGGACGTGACCCTAGAAACTGGCAAGCCCATAGGAAAGATTTTTCTCTACAACTTTCTTTTCAAAAGATCTTTTACCTCTCTTCTCTTCTGAGCTTATTCAAATATTCCCGTTTAGTGAGACCATACCCCTTCCCCTTTTGACCCCTCGAAGATTCGACTGATGAGACCACTCTAAAAAGGACCAGATATCGGACATCTAAGACCACTTTGGAATGAAGAGGATTTTACCGAGCATTATAATGATGGAAACTACAACGGCTGAAGACTCCGAAGACTATGAGGAATTGGAGGCTATGAAGAATTTCCAGATTTAGTATAACCTAGAAAGGCTACCTGTCGGTGTCAAAACCGGCGGATCTCGGGTAGGGGGTCCCGAACTGTGCGTCTAGGCGGATGGTAACAGGAGACAAGGGACACAATGTTTTTACCCAGGTTCGGGCCCTCTCGATGGAGGTAAAACCCTACGTCCTGCTTGATTAATATTGATGATATGGGTAGTACAAGAGTAGATCTACCGCGAGATCAAGGAGGCTAAACCCTAGAAGCTAGCCTATGGTATGATTGTTGGGATGTATGTTGTCCTACGGACTAAAGCCCTCTGGTTTATATAGACACCGGAGAGGGCTACGGTTACACAGAGTCGGTTACAATGGTAGGAGATCTACATATCCGTATTGCCAAGCTTGCCTTCCACGCCAAGGAAAGTACCATCCATACACGAGCCGGAGTCTTCAATCTTGTATCTTCGTAGTCTTGGAGTCCGGCCGATACTGATAGTCCGGCTGTCCGGACACCCCCTAGTCCAGGACTCCCTCAGTAGCCCCTGAACCAGTCTTCAATGACGATAAGTCCGGCGTGCATAATGTTCGGCATTGCAAGGCGGGTTCCTCCCTTGAATAATCCAGAGGAGATCATGAACACCAGGATAGTGTCCGGCTCTGCAAAATAAATTCCACATTCCACCGTAGAGAGAATAAAATACACACTTAACTCAATCTGCTGACGCATTATGCGGCGTGACATCACACCGCAGCCAAGCCTTCGTTTGAATCGTTTTTTACTATACCACCTCAGCTCGTTTAGCGAAGCGGTTTCCTTGGCACGTCTTGTCGAAGCAGAGATCGTGTTCCCCTTATTCCGGGATCCTCATCAATACATGCGTGGGTAACCCAACCGTTCCCGTCGCCACGCCTCCTCTATCGAAGGGGAATCCCAAACGGTCACGGAGACAGCCCTTGGTATTTCTTCCCCTTTATAAGAGGACCAAGGCTCGCCCTTGTTCTTCAATATCGCATCGAATCTTTTCCCCGCTCCCAGTTCCAACACCCAGAGCCTCAAATTCGAGCGCTTCGGATCCTCAATCATGTCCGGCTCCGACCTCCAGGGCCGGTGGATGCCCTCCTCCGTCACGGAGGAGGATATATTGAAGTTGCGTGAGGCCAAGTACCTGGCCTACGAGGTTTCGCACAGGTTGCCTGTCCAAGGGCAGGCTGTGCCAGCCCCCGAGCCCAGTGAATATGTCATTTTCGTATCCCACCTCGCCGGGGTTTAGGCTTCCCGACGGATCCCTTCATGAGAGGGCTCCTGTTCTACTATGGGCTGGACTTTCACGACTTGGCTCCGGAGTCTATCCTCCATATCTCCGCATTCATTATCGTCTGCGAAGCCTTCCTCCGCGTCATCCCCCACTTCGGCCTATGGCTGAAGACCTTCAAGGTGGAGCCGAAGATGATCGGGGGGCGTCAAGCGGAGTGCGGCGGGGCGACCATAAGCAAGAAGGTTGATGCCCCGTGGCTTGAGGGTTCCTTTCAAGAGGAACTTGAACTGTGGCAGCAGGAGTGGTTCTATATCACCGCTCCAAGGGGCAGCAGGCAAAAGCCGCCGCCCTCATTCCGCCCGGGACCTCCACGCCAACTGATGTCGTGGGTCAACCAAGGGCTCAACTGGGGGCCGTCCGAAGACGTGCCCTCACTGCAGGGCCGGATTCGAGATCTCCAAGCGAGGGAGATCGACCTGATCAAGGTGATGCGGGTTATGCTAATCAGGCATCTCCTGCCCTGCAAACGCCGTCCTCTCCGTCTATGGGAGTTCAACCCGGAGGGACCTCGGATTCTCCAACACTTCATGGGTGCAACACCCGTGGAGATGTACAAGTTCTTCTTCGGACCACAGGTGGCGTGTCCGGATTTAGCTGAGGATGCAGGCCTGAGCCGTGATCGCCCGGATACTTAGGTAAATAGCTCAGAGTCCGGACATTCTGTTTATGTGCCTTTCTAGAGTTCGCCTCCTGACCCTTTGTTCTTTACAGGAATGGGTGGCGCGATCAAGGCTGATAAGGTGTCCGGCCCCCCTCCCAGAGACCGCACTGGAGCCCATGCTGGTCAGAATGTTGGAGGTTGCGCCCACAGAAGTGGGCGACGGGGAAAATAGAGGAGCTAATATTTCGCCCAAAGGGGAAACTGAAGAGGGGGGAACCAAGAGCCCCTCCTTTCAGGGGAAGAAGAGGACGGCCTCCGAAGATCCGGAGGCCAAAGCCCCTAAGCATGGGAAGAGATCTTCCCCGGGGGATCCGGCGCCCGGAAAGAATCCGGATGCACAATCATCACCAAAGGATCGGCCCTCCAGCGAGCCGTGGGTATGAAAGAGGGAGTTAATTAGTAAGAAAATACCTTCATTTGTGCTTCCGTAGGTAACCGAAATATTTATATTGCAGTTCGGATCTGCAGCCTTCTCAGATGAGTTCGTCTTCGGGGGACCTTCTTCCGGAGATGATGGAGAGCGATACGCCTCCGTCCGCAGCGCCGCCAGATGAGGCAGGCGAACCCGAAGTGTCATCACGGAGGGTATCCCCGAGTCCGGAGGGGCCAGAGAGTTCGGCACCTACTAGTGTCCGGCCGGGAGAACTGAAGAATCTACTTGAGAGGGCGTCCATTTCAGAAGATCACCGTGCGTTAATGCGTATGGTGATTGGAAGGATTTCGTCCGCCGAGAGCGGATTGCGTAATGCCGCCATGAGTTTGCTGGCGGGATTTGAGGTATGCAAAAAATGACGCATCCTTTTGTCTTTTAATAGTTTTGCACATAAAAATGCGCCCTGTATAGATAGTAGCCCCTGAGACTCGGTAGGTTGTCGGAAACGACAGCGTACCGAGGATCGAAATCTAAAGTAATGAATTTCGTCGTTCCTATGCAGGTGGCGGATAGTCCGGGGGCTAACCGGACTAGTGGTTTTGCCGAATTAAATCGGCAACTTGACGTGGCAGATGCTGACATCGCACTTGTCAACCGGCGACTTGACGAGTCACAAGGTAAATAAATTCTCTGCAGTCGCTTTATTTGAGGGGGTCGAAGCCCTCCTCTGATAAATTGTATGTTGTTGTACAGACGGTGCTGCTGCTGTGGAGAGCCTTCGGGCCGAACTTGCTCAAGCTAAGGAGCAAGCCCGAAGGAGTGACGCGGCTGCCTCGAAGGCGGCCGAAGAGTTGAAAGCCGAAAAGGCTGCGCACTGCCTAAGCAGGGCGGAGGTGGCCGAATTGTCCATGAAGGTAAAGGATGCTGCCGACCGCTATGAGGCTCTTGAAAAGGAGCGCTTATCGGAGCGGGAAGACCTGAAGAAGGCCACCGCCAAAGCCAAGGATGCCCGCTCTGCAATGCGGGCTATGAAGGAGGAACTGCGCCAGGCCGGAGAGATCGTGGCTGGCAAGCCTTTTCTGCTGTGTCGCCAGTTTATGGATGCAAGGTATGCTCAGTTTGAGCGGCTGTGGAGTCCGGAAGATCCGTATATGGACTTAGCTGCAAGTGCAGTCGATGCCGTGAAACACTTCCGGAGCCAGGAGGATCACGAGACGGAAGAGCTATATTGGTCTCAATTCCACAGTCCGGATCGCTCACTTCCATTGACAGACCGGTTGGCCGAATGGGCCGAGCTAAATAGATTGTCTGGACTTGCCATGACTGACATCGTGGCCCATGTCTGGCCAGAGAGGTCCAAGGTGACGAGCTACTTCGGCTTACTACAACAATTCCTTGGAGCGGTGCCGCATATAAAGGAGATGAAGCGGTCAGCCTGCATAGAGGGCGCGCGGATGGCTCTTGCCCGTATGAAGGCGCGTTGTCCGGAGATGGACGCCACCGCTGTTGCTGCCCAGGGTTCGGATGAAGACCGGCTCCCTGCTGAGCACTATTTCGGGGAAGTTATGCGTGGCGCTCGTGTAATAGAGTCACAGTGCTCGAAGAATGTAAGTTCAAATGAACGCATTAGTTTGTAAATCGATGATTATGTTATAACTGCTTTTTATACTTGTGCGTCCAAGTAGTAAAACTTCTCTTGTGCGGCCGTTTATGTATACTTTTGTATAACTTGAAAGATTGCAGTCTTCGGCTTCAGCCCCCACGCACAGGGTGCGGGGGTGTTTGCAAAAATAGCGCGTTTTCACATTTAATCCGACATCTCAGTCCTGTTTAAGGAGGTGGTAGCATAGCAAACTAGGCAATCCGGACTATAATGCTTTATCACTTTCACTTAGCCAGTGGAGCTCGAGGGTGGGGCTACGATATAGCCCCTGGTGGCACCGCACATCTCCGGATTCGGGGTGCGTTTGTGCCTGACCGGGAAACGGTCCTTTGTCAAAGCGGGGAATTCTAAACATTCCGATAGTCGATCGAGTGGTTGACCAGACTCTCGCTGTATCATGACAGTCAGTTTTCGGCTTTCTCTACTAAGGTGCTCGCCCAGCCGAACTGGGGCACAATCGCAGTAGTTCTCCTGGTGCCGCGTTAGCCGATGATACGGAACATAAGGCAGCAAAACACAGGAGCCGGGCAAACCCAACATTTGACCAAAGACATGATTCGGAGCTGATGCATATAATGCCAAACTCGAGACGCCGAACACTCCCTAAGGTGTTCGGTCTTTATAATAGTGGGTAAAACGATGCCCTAAGCCCCTAGTGTCCAGGTACGGGCATGGTCTTCTGACGCGGCCGATGCCAAAGCGTCAGGCTCCGCTTTGGCTATAGGAAGAAACCAAGGGAGAGTAACAACAAGAGACAGTAAAAAAGGTCTACGCAGGGTCTTAATCTGAAAAGAATCCTTGCAACGGGTCCCTACTGCACGTCTGCGCCTGTGTCTCCGTTGCGCCGTTATCCTGGACGGGTACGCACGTTGTTCATCTGTAGAAAGAGAGGAACGTTTAGTTTTAGAAACAATTCGTGCGAAAAATATGTAAAATAAGAAATATAAATTATTAAGGCGAGGTTTATATGAAACCGCGATTGTTTGTGCGCGCAGCCCCCCTGTGAAGGGGTATGCGGCTAGGGAGCCCCTAGCCTGCTGAGGCCAGATTCTTCTATCCGAGTCCGGGGTCCTTAAGTGACCCTCGCACTGAAATGGCGCCATGCGGACCAGGCATGTTGAGTGTAAGAGACGCGTAATGTGGTATGGCGTTGAAGTGGACAAAAGCCTTTCACCCCAAGAGTGCTTGATATTCACTTTCAAATGGGACGATATGAAAAATTAATTTTTCGCGTCGAAAATTGTTCGGCGATCCGAACACGACTTCTAGTAATATAGAGCCTGTGCACTTGGCGTAAGGGCCTGGCGTCACTCCTTTGAAGGAAGTGCAGCTGTGTCGAATTTTGGTAGGGTCTATCCCCATCCTACGGATTGTGTTTGAATATAGCAGGTTTAAGTCACTGCCTCCGTCCATTAAGACGTTAGTAAATTGTAATCCATCTATTATGGGTTTCAATATCAGGGGAGTCCGTCCCGCATTTCGAACTCTTCTGGAATAGTCCAGATGGTCGAAAGTGATTGGTTTTGATATCCAATCTGTACGGTCTGCTGGGTTGGACCATGCGAAGCTCTTTTTAGAAAGTGTCGCACTGTTTTTCCGTGTTATCACATGAAGTGAGTTTACTGCTTTGACCCCTTGTGGGAAAGTCTTTTGTTTTCCGGTGCCCTGCTGGCGGGGTTTATCTTCTTCGCTTGACGCGTCGAGCCCCTTGTGTTCGGCATTTAGTCGGCCGGACTGCTTAAAAACCCAACAATCCCTGTGGGTGTGATTTGCAGGCCTTCCGGGGGTACTGTGGATTTGACATATCCGACCCAAAATTTTGTGTAAGTTGGACAATTAATCGCTGTCATCCTTGAGAGGCTGTGTTTTGTTATCGGGCCGCGAGCTTTTAAATCCGGCGTTGACTGCCGTGCTCTTTGGGCTTTTCTCTTTATTCCGGCGCTGCTCTTTTCTGCGCAATGATTTTCCGTTTCCATCTCTTATCTCAGATGTACTTGGGTCGCTGGTGCTGCTTCTTGCTAACCAGCTATCCTCTCCCGCACAGAAGCGGGTCATAAGGCTTGTTAGTGCGGAAATTGTCCTCGGTTTCTCTTGACCGAGGTGCCTGGCAAGCCATTCGTCTCGGACATTGTGCTTGAAAGCTGCTAAGGCTTCGGCGTCCAGACAGTCGACTATTTGGTTCTTTTTAGTAAGAAACCTGTTCCAGAATTTCCGCGCTGACTCTCCGGGCTGTTGAGTTATATGACTTAAATCGTCTGCATCCGGAGGACGGACATAAGTCCCTTGAAAATTCGCTCTAAACACGTCCTCGAGCTCTTCCCAACTTCCAATAGTGTTTTTTGGGATGCTTTTGAGCCAATGACGGGCTGGCCCTTTGAGCTTAAGGGGTAGATATTTTATGGCGTGGAGATCGTCTCCTCTAGCCATGTGTATATGCAGTATATAATCTTCTATCCAGACTCCAGGGTCTGTTGTTCCATTGTAGGCCTCTATGTTTGTGGGTTTAAACCCTGCTGGGAATTCATGGTCCAGCACCTCATCGGTGAAACATAGTGGGTGTGCGGCGCCCCTGTACTTATATGTCCCGCTATCATCGGACACTTGACGTGTTACTTTGCTTCCTGGGGCCTTCTTTTTGGGTCCGTAGATGGACCTGGCTGGGCCTTTTGACGGTGGAGGCTCTATGGCCTCCTCGTCGAATTCTGGTAGCAGCTTACGCTTCGGGTAGCTTTTCTATTGGTGGCTATTGCCGCATTTATCTGCGGTTCTGAGCACTTTGCTCCATCTCATTCTGAGCGTGTCTTCCGCTATTTTGAGCTTCCGCTTTTCCTTCTTCAGGCTTCTTGCCGTGGCGATGAGCCTGCGCTTAAAAAGCTCTTGTTCGACGGGGTCCTCGGGCACGACGAGTTCGTCGTCATTGAGGCTTGCTTCGTCTTCGGAGGGAGGCATATAGTTATGATTCTCAACCTCTTCGTCTGCCGCCCTCTCGTGAGGGCTTGCTTCTGCATCCTCCTGTGCTGAGTCTTGCTGGAGGGGATTGTCTTCGGCACTCTCTCGGGTATTGTTATCTCCTGTGCCGGAATCTCTATTTTTGCTGTGGCGCCGCTGACGCCGGCGCTTGGGCTGTTTCTTTAAGGAGTCTGCCTCCGCTGTTTCTTCGCCATCCCTGTGTTTTGGGGTGTCCACCATGTATATATTGTATGGCGAGGTGGTTTTCCAGTGCCCTGTGGGTGCTGGTTCCTGTTCGTCTCCGGCATCGTCGTCCATAGCGTCGATGTCTTCGGAGTCGTAGTCTAGCATGTCAGTTAGATCGTCGACAGTGGCTACAAAGTGGGTGGTGGGTGGGCTCTGAATTTCTTTGTCGTTCGAACTCCAACCATCCTGGCCATAGTCCGGCCAGGACTCTCCCGATAACGAGAGATGCTTTAATGAATTCAGGATATCGCCAAAAGGCGAGTGTTGGAATATGTCCGCGGTGGTGAATTCCATAACCGGCGCCCAATCCTGATCGACTGGTAGGGGTGGGGGAGGTTCGGAGTCCGGCAAGGAGTCCGGCGCCTCGGAATCACGAGTTTCGCGGGGGACAAGATTGGTGTTCGGCTCCATCGCCGTGGATGTTGAAGCCCCCAGGGCGGCGTCTATCCACCGGCCCTCGATCTGGGCGATCGGCTCCGGGCTAATGGCCCGAGCGGATCCGTGTGCGGCCACCAAGGCACTGTTCGGTGGCAGAGCTAGATCATGCCCATCGTCACAGTGTGGCGCGCTCGGCTGTGGCTCGAGTCCGTCGAAGATCAAGTCTCCGCGGACATCGGCCGTGAAGTTTAAGCTTCCAAATCTGACCTGACGGCCAGGGGCGTGGCTTTCGATCTGCTCCAGATGGCCAAGAGAATTGGCCCGCAGGGCGAAGCCGCCGAATACGAAGATCTGTCCGGGGAGAAAAGTCTCACCCTGGACAGCGTCGCTGGTTGAAGATGCCATCAAGCCTATCGGTGACGACACAGAGGAACTCTCAATGAAAGCACCAATGTCGGTGTCAAAACCGGCGGATCTCGGGTAGGGGGTCCCGAACTGTGCGTCTAGGCGGATGGTAACAGGAGACAAGGGACACAATGTTTTTACCCAGGTTCGGGCCCTCTCGATGGAGGTAAAACCCTACGTCCTGCTTGATTAATATTGATGATATGGGTAGTACAAGAGTAGATCTACCGCGAGATCAAGGAGGCTAAACCCTAGAAGCTAGCCTATGGTATGATTGTTGAGATGTATGTTGTCCTACGGACTAAAGCCCTCCGGTTTATATAGACACCGGAGAAGGCTAGGGTTACACAGAGTCGGTTACAATGGTAGGAGATCTACATATCCGTATTGCCAAGCTTGCCTTCCACGCCAAGGAAAGTACCATCCGGACACGAGCCGGAGTCTTCAATCTTGTATCTTCGTAGTCTTGGAGTCCGACGGATATTGATAGTCCGGCTGTCCGGACACCCCCTAGTCCAGGACTCCCTCACTACCCTTATGGAACTTGGCAGACTATGGAAGTTGTCAATACCCGAGATCAAGGTGTATCGAATAAAGACCGAAACATGGAGCATTCGAACTCAAAGTTTTGTGTCATCGTGCGGAGTTAAGCATGCATATGCATGGAAGGATTGGATGGTAGAAGGCTGATGGATCATCTGTTAGCAAAGGATGCAACTTTAACCTTAGCTGGTGTATCACCAGGATCTGGAGTGTTACATCAAGAAGCTTAAAGATGAACCTTCAGGAAGCCGTATTTTGACAAGGAAGTATTTTGAGAAGAACTCGGGACCAGAAACCGAAAGTAGCCAAGATGGAGGAGCAAAACCTCGAGATACCGGAGATTCGTCAGGAACTGAAGGACAGTTGTACCATGGTACATGCCTAGGATGTTGAAATCCAGAAGTTGGAACGTAACTACAGAAATATTAAAGGATGTCACTAGAGACTTCGCGTCAACAGAGATCTGGCATAGGAACTTGAGAAGGACAAACATGATCACAAGAAGCCATCGGAGACATGAACAATACTTGAAGAGTTTGGTGATGTTGAAGATTTATTGACCATTAGAAGACCAAACCCTGTTGTACCTACGCTAGATGCGACGTTTGTGAGCTGTCATTTGTTTGTTGTTTTTCCGACAGCCACAATAAAATCTGTCTTTTCAAAAACGATTGTTTGTATTGCGTGCATCCCTCTCTCTCTCTCTCTCTCTCTCTCTCTCTCTCTCTCTCTCTCTCTTATCCCACCCCAAAACCCATTTACCCAATAGAGGATGAATGGGGATGAGCTTGTAATTTTCTGGACCGATGAGTCAATTGGATACAGACCGATGGATTCAGAACATGGAGGATAACCCTAAAGCCAGAAAGGATATAACCCAGCATGCTCTTCAGTGCTTTGTAAGAGTTGCTGCTACTTGGTGGAGGATGTACCAAACCATCAATGGATGGCAAAGAGTAACCACTCGGGAAGAATTTAAGTTGACTCTGCAAAGATCTCGTCCTGTGTCCCAGAAGTTGAGGCCTTATGGAAAGGATATGAAGAAACCTTGTGCATACAAGCTTTGTGGAGAAATAGGACACAACCATCAAGAAAACAAGGACGAATACCCTCATAGGCAGAGGATTTCCAAAGGAGTTAGCCGAGGATCTCAGGGAACTTCGGTTGGAGATTGTTCCCAAAGGTTTTGTTGCAATAATGGAAGTTCAGTCAACATTAGTGGGAAAGATTCGAGAAGCTCAGAAGGATGACAAAGAGATTGCCAAGATAAAAGAGAGTATGAGCAAAGGAAGGGCCAAATGTTTTCGTAAGGATGAGCATGACACCTTATGGTTCGAGGGCCCTGTATATGTGCCCAATAATGCAAAGATCAGGAAGTTAATACTTCAGGAGGCTCATACTCACCATACTCGATTCGCCCTGGAAACACCAAGATGTATTTGGATTTGAAGGAGCGTTTCTGGTGGACTGGTATGAAGAAGGATATTGCAGAGTATGTAGTCGTAGGTGATGTATGCCAGAGAGTAAAGGCAGAGCATCAGAAGCCAGCCGGATTACTACAGCCTATGCCAATACCCGAATGGAAGCAGGATAAGCTTGGCATGGATTTCATTACCGGATTTCCCAGAACCCGATCGGGATATGATTCTATTTGGGTAGTAGTTGATTCGCTTGACCAAAGTGGCTCACTTTATCCCAGTGAAAACCACCCATACAAGTGCGAAGTTGGCCAAGATATATTTGACCAGGATCATGTGTCTGCATGGAGTTCCGAGGACCATCGTATCACATAGAGGAACACAGTTAGTTTCTCTAGGGTTCGGTTTTTGTTTAAAATGCGTTTTATATAGTTAGTTAGGTAGCGAACGTTTTTTGTTTAGTTAGTTTCGGCGAACGTTTTCGTTCGTTAGCGTTCGGTAACGAACGTTTTCGTTCGTTAGCGTTCGGTAACGAACGTTCGTTATTTAGACTTTTTCTTTTTCTGTTAGTTTTACTCAGGGACTTCTTTGTAGATGTTTTATTTACAATTTAGCCCCTGGACTTCAAACGCTCACAACTTTTTACTCGCCTGTCCAAATCTAACGAAACCAATGCCCACTTCTTTGTTACGATCTCCACTATCCAGTAATCCAACTCAAACGAGTTTTTGAAGGTTTAAAATTTGAATTAGATCAGATTTGAATTTGAACTTCGTTTGATTGTAACTTGAGTTTTATAACTCCGTTTGAGTTGATTCTTTTTGCAAATCGAAGCTCTTGACCTAAACTTTCTAATAAAGCCAAATTCACATAATTTTGGTACTGTTAGAAATTGTTTTCTGTTGCAAGAGTTATTTGCTTGGTTTCAAAGTTTTCCGAATAGTTTGTTCGTTCTTTCCGATCTTTTGAGTGATTGCTTCTGTGTGGTTACTATTGTTTGCTTACGATAGATTGAACGGAGTGTGACGAGTAGAACTATCTAGAGTTTTGAGTGTGAATCATCTTCATCAACAGTACATGCAAGTTCACACTTTGATCATATCTTTTTCATACCCAGTTTTTATGCATTAGTTTCAATCCTCAAACATTGCATGATTACGATGTCTTTAACTTGTGAGTTGGGAAGTAGTTGCTGAGGTAGAACTTATTGCCCTGTTTATTATCAAAACCTTGGGAGTTACTTCTACGCATTGCTTATATTGCAATGCTATGCTCGTAGACGTGGATTGGGTTTGAGTGTATCCATGACAGATGTGAGATTATTAATTAATGTTTTACTTAAGGTGACAACTTAAATACATATCTGGGTGGATTGAGGCACCTGGGGAATCCAGTGTTGTCTGTTTTATTTTTGGAAATCCCGGGGTATCCGTGTGATCTTCCTATGGACCGCCACCCAGGTTCAAAGGGAACTGAGATTATTCATGCTAGAAAATTCCGTGTGCAGCCACAAGCTATTATGGGCTCTAGCATAGTTGAGTAAGTTACGTGAAGCTCTTGAAGAGTTAGATCAGCAGGTAGTGGGTTTTGTAGGTTTGGTATGGTCTACCCGGAATAGAGAGTTAATGTTTTTGAAAGACTGTGTCTCGGTCATCCGTTTCTCAAACGCCATGTAGTGCGAGAAATCCAACGGAGGCGATCGAGTCTTGTGGGGAAAAGTGCGCAAACCTCTGCAGAGTGTACAATCTAATCATGGTTAGCCGTGTCCCCGGTTATGGACAATCTTGAGTATCTAGTACTTGAAGTATCTTAAATATCTCATCATATTACTTAAATTAATTTGTTGGGTTAATGATTACTTTTAATTGGGGTTGAGAGGGGGTTTACCTTCTCAATATTTTATGAACCAACTTTGTAGTTAAATAAAATATATTCCTTTGTAGTAGGGAAAAATTGGCTTTTCGCAAAAACTATAACCATAGAGCTTTCCACCAGCCAAATATGCATGTAGTGATAGTTATTATTCATCATTATCCTATGGTGTGAATTTGCCAGTACATTCAATGTACTGACCCTTTGTGGCTGCAACGTCTCATGTTGCAGGATATCTTATGACGAGTAAGTGGTACGTTAGGGTTACGATTTCTACACTCAACTTTGCCGTTGGTGTTGATGGGTATCCACAACCTTGTTACTTCCGCTATTTGGATTGAGGTAATAGTATTTACGTTACTTTATACATGTGATTTACCTCTGTTATAAATCCTCGAGTACCATGTGTGTCAGCATACCGATCCAGGGATGACACTTAAGCACAGAGACTTGATCCATTCGGGTCGAGTCGTTACATCGATATACTGGACGACTATATTTGGACATCGGAAAGGTTCCGGGTGAGATTGGGACAATACAGGATCTCTGGGAGGTTATCGGAACCCCCCGGGAGGTATATCGGCCTTATTGGGCCTTAGTGGAAAGGAGGGAGAAGAAGCAAAGGAGCCCCCCCCCCCAAGCCTAATCCGAATTGGGAGGGGGGCCGGCCCCCTTTCCTTCTTACCACCCCTCTTCCTTCCCTTTCCTACTCCTAATAGGAAAGGGGGAGTCCTACTCCCGGTTGGGGTTGGACTCCCCCCTAGGGCATGCCACCCCCTTGGCCAGCCCTCTCTCCTCCACTCCTTTATATATGGGGGAGGGGGGCATCCCATAGACATAACAATTGATCTCTTGATCTCTTAGCCATGTGCGGTGCCACCCTCCACCATAGTCCTTGATAATATTGTAGCGGTGCTTAGGCGAAGCCCTGCGATGGTAGAACATCAAGATCGTCACCACGCCGCGTGCTGACGGAACTCTTCCCTGACATTCTGCTAGATCGGAGTCCGGGGATCGTCATCGAGCTGAACGTGTGCTAGAACTCGGAGGTGCCGTAGTTTCGGTGCTTGATCGGTCAGGGCGTGAAGACGTACGACTACATCAACCGCGTTGTTCTAACACTTCCGCTTTCGGTCTACGAGGGTATGTGGACAACACTCTCCCCTCTTGTTGCTATGCATCACCATGATCTTGCGTGTGCGTAGGAAAATTTTGAAATTACTACGTTCCCCAACAGTGGCATCCGAGCCTGGTTTTATGCGTAGATGTTATATGCACGAGTAGAACACAAGTGAGTTGTGGGCGATACAAGTCATACTGCTTACCAGCATGTCATATTTTGGTTCGGCGGTATTGTTGGATGAAGCGGCCCGGACTGACATTACGCGTACGCTTACGCGAGACTGGTTTTACCGCCGTGCTTTGCACACATGTGACTAGCGGGTGTCTGTTTCTCCAATTTTAGTTGAACCGAGTGTGGCTACGCCCGGTCCTTGAGAAGGTTAAAACAGCACTAACTTGACGAACTATCGTTGTGGTTTTTGATGCGTAGGTAAGAACAGTTCTTGCTCAGCCCGTAGCAGCCACGTAAAATTTGCAACAACAAAGTAGAGGACGTCTAACTTGTTTTTGCAGGGCATGTTGTGATGTGATATGGTCAAGACGTGATGCTATATTTTATTGTATGAGATGATCATGTTTTGTAACCGAAGTTATCGGCAACTGGCAGGAGCCATATGGTTGTCGCTTTATTGTATGAAATGCAAACGCCCTGTAATTGCAATAGATGGCGTAACGACAACGATGCTACGATGGAGATCAAGGTGTCGCGCCGGTGACGATGGTGATCACGACGGTGCTTCGGAGATGGAGATCACAAGCACAAGATGATGATGGACATATCATATCACTTATATTGATTGCATGTGATGTTTATCCTTTATGCATATTATCTTGCTTTGATTGACAGTAGCATTTTAAGATGATCTCTCACTAATTATCAAGAAGTGTTCTCCCTGAGTATGCACCGTTGCGAAAGTTCTTCGTGCTGAGACACCATGTGATGATCGAGTGTGATAGGCTCTACGTTTAAATACAACGGGTGCAAAATAGTTGCACACGCGGAATACTCAGGTTAAACTTGACGAGCCTAGCATATACAGATATGGCGTCGGAACACGGAGACTGAAAGGTCGAACGTGAATCATATAGTAGATATGGTCAACATAGATGTTCACCATTGAAACTACTCCATGTCACGTGATGATCGGACATGGTTTAGTTGATTTGGATCACGTAATCACTTAGATGACTAGAGAGATGTCTGTCTAAGTGGGAGTTCTTTAGTAATATGATTAATTGAACTTAAATTTATCATGAACTTAGTACCTGATAGTATTTTGCTTGTCTATGTTTGTTGTACATAGATGGCTCGTGCTGTTGTTCCGTTGAATTTTAATGTGTTCCTTGAGAAAGCTAAGTTGAAAGATGATGGTAGAAATTACACGGACTGGGTCTGTAACTTGAGGATTATCCTCATTGCTGCACAAAATGATTATGTCCTGGAAGCACTGTTGGGTGCCAGGCCTGCTGCAGATGCAACTAACGACGTTAAGAACATCTGGCAGAGCAAAGCTGATGACTACTCGATAGTTCAGTGTGCCATGCTTTACGGCTTGGAACCGGGTCTTCAACGACGTTTTGAACATCATGGAACATATGAGATGTTCCAGGAGTTGAAGTTAATATTTCAAGCAAATGCCCAGATTAAAAGATATGAAGTCTCCAATAAGTTCTATAGTTGTAAGATGGAGGAGAATAGTTCTGTCATTGAACACATTCTCAAAATGTCTGGGTATAATAATCACTTGATTCAACTGGGAGTTAATCTTCCTGATGATAGTGTCATTGACAGAATTCTTCAATCACTGCCACCAAGCTACAAGAGCTTCGTGATGAACTATAATATGCAAGGGATGAACAAGACTATTCCCGAGCTCTTCGCAATGCTGAAAGCTGCGGAGGTAGAAATCAAGAAGGAGTATCAAGTGTTGATGGTCAATAAGACCACCAGTTTCAAGAAAAAGGGCAAAGGGAAGAAGAAGGGGAACTTCAAGAAGAACAGCAAACAAGTTGTTGCTCAAGAGAAGAAACCCGAGTCTGGACCTAAGCCTGAGACTAAGTGCTTCTACTGCAAGAAGACTGGACACTCGAAGTGGAACTGCCCCAAGTATTTAGCGGATAAGAAGGACGGCAAAGTGAACAAAGGTATATGTGATATACATGTTATTGATGTGTACCTTACTAATGCTCGCAGTAGCATCTGGGTATTTGATACTGGTTCTGTTGCTAATATTTGCAACTCGAAACAAGGACTACGGTTTAAGCGAAGATTGGCTAAGGACGAGGTGACGATGCGCGTGGGAAATGGTTCCAAAGTCGATGTGATCACGGTCGGCACGCTACCTCTACATCTACCATCGGGATTAGTTTTAGACCTGAATAATTGTTATTTGGTGCCAGTGTTAAGCATGAACATTATATCTGGATCTTGTTTGATGCGAGACGGTTATTCATTTAAATCAGAGAATAATGGTTGTTCTATTTATATGAGTAATATCTTTTATGGTCATGCACCCTTGAAGAGTGGTCTATTTTTATTAAATCTCGATAGTAGTGATACACATATTCATAATGTTGAAGCCAAAAGATGCAGAGTTGATAATGATAGTGCAACTTATTTGTGGCACTGCCGTTTGGGTCATATTGGTGTAAAGCGTATGAAGAAACTCCATACTGATGGACTTCTGGAATCACTTGATTATGAATCACTTCGTACTTGCGAACCGTGCCTCATGGGCAAGATGACTAAAACGCCATTCTCTGGAACTATGGAGCGAGCAACTGATTTGTTGGAAATCATACATACTGATGTATGTGGTCCAATGAATATTGAGGCTCACGGCGGGTATTGTTATTTTCTCACCTTCACAGATGATTTAAGCAGATATGGGTATATCTACTTGATGAAACACAAGTCTGAAACATTTGAAAAGTTCAAAGAATTTTAGAGTGAAGTGGAAAATCATCGTAACAAGAAATAAAATTTCTACGATCTGATCGTGGAGGAGAATATTTGAGTTACGAGTTTGGTTTACAGTTGAAGCAATGTGGAATAGTTTCACAACTCACGCCACCCGGAACACCTCAACGAAATGGTGTGTCCGAACGTCGTAATCGTACTTTACTAGATATGGTGCGATCTATGATGTCTCTTACTGATTTACCACTATCATTTTGGGGTTATGGTTTAGAGACGGCCGCATTCACGTTAAATAGGGCACCATCAAAATCCGTTGAGACGATACCTTATGAACTGTGGTTTGGCAAGAAACCAAAGTTGTCGTTTCTTAAAGTTTGGGGCTGCAATGCTTATGTGATGAAACTTCAACCAGATAAGCTCGAACCCAAATCGGAGAAATGTGTCTTCATAGGATACCAAAAAGAGACTATTGGGTACACCTTCTATCACAGATCTGAGGGCAAGATTTTTGTCGCTAAATTCAGATCCTTTCTAGAGAAGGAGTTTCTCTCGAAAGAAGTGAGTGGGAGGAAAGTAGAACTTGATGAGGTGACTGTACCTGCTCCCTTATTAGAAAGTAGTTTATCACAAGAACCGGTTCCTGTGAAAACTACACCAATCAGTGAGGAAGCTAATGATAATGATCATGAAACTTCAGATCAAGTTACTACCGAACCTCGTAGATCCACCAGAATAAGATCTGCACCAGAGTGGTATGGTAATCCTATTTAGGAAGTCATGTTACTTGACCATGACGAACCTACGAACTATGAGGAAGCGATGATGAGCCCAGATTCCGCAAAATGGCTTGAAGCCATGAAATCTGAGATGGGATCCATGTATGAGAACAAAGTATGGACTTTGGTTGACTTGCCCGACGTTGATGGTAATGTAACTGTCTACAAAGCTGGACTTGTTACGAAAGGTTTTTGACAAGTTCAAGGGGTTGACTACGATGAGACTTTCTCACCCGTAGAGATGCTTAAGTCTGTCTGAATCATGTTAGCAATTGCCGCATTTTATGATTATAAAATTTGGCAAATGGATGTCAAAACTGCATTCCTGAATGGATTTCTGGAAGAAGAGTTGTATATGATGCAGCCGGAAGGTTTTGTCAATCCAAAAGGTGCTAACAAAGTGTGCAAGCTCCAGCGATCCATTTATGGACTGGTGCAAGCCTCTTAGAGTTGGAATAAACGCTTTGATAGTGTGATCAAAGCATATGGTTTTATACAGACTTTTCGAGAAGCCTGTATTTACAAGAAAGTGAGTGGGAGCTCTGTAGCATTTCTGATATTATATGTAGATGACATATTGTCAATTGGAAATGATATAGAATTTCTGGATAGCATAAAGGGATACTTGAATAAAAGTTTTTCGATGAAAGACCTCGGTGAAGCTGCTTACATATTGGGAATCAAGATCTATAGAGATAGATCAAGACGCTTAATTGGACTTTCACAAAGCACATACCTTGGTAAAGTTTTGAAAAAGTTCAAAATGGATCAGGCAAAGAAAGGGTTCTTGCTTGTATTACAAGGTGTGAAGTTGAATCAGACTCAATGCCCGACCACAGCAGAAGATAGAGAGAAAATGAAAGATGTTCCCTATGCTTCAGCCATAGGCTCTATCATGTATGCAATGCTGTGTACCAGACCTGACGTATGCTTAGCAATAAGCTTGGCAGGTAGGTACCAAAGTAATTCAGGAGTGGATCACTGGACAGCGGTCAAGAATATCCTGAAATACCTGAAAAGGACTAAGGATATGTTTCTCGTTTATGGAGGTGACAAAGAGCTAGTCATAAATGGTTACGTCGATGCAAGCTTTGACACTGATCCAGACGATTCTAAATCGCAAACCGGATACGTGTTTTTGTTAAACGGTGGAGTTGTCAGTTGGTGCAGTTCTAAACAAAGTGTCGTGGCGGGATCTACATGCGAAGCGGGGTACATAGCTGTTGGCGAACGTAGTAATTTCAAAAACTTTCCTACGCACATGCAAGATCATGGTGATGCATAGCAACGAGAGGGGAGAGTGTTGTCTACGTACCCTCGTAGACCGAAGCGGAAGCGTTGACGCAACGTAGAGGAAGTAGTCGTACGTCCTCCCGGTCCAACCGATCCAAGCACTGTTACTCCGGCACCTCCGAGTTCTTGACACACATACAGCTCGATGACGCACCCCGATCTCCGATCCAGCAGAGGCGCGGGGGGAGTTCCGTCAGCACGACGGCGTGGTGACGATCTTGATGTTCTCCTGTCGCAGGGCTTCTCCCAAGCACCGCTACAATATGACCGAGGTGTAATATCGTGGAGGGGGGCACCGCACACGGCTAAGGAACGATCTCAATGATCAACTTGTGTGTCTAGGGTGCCCCCCTACCCCCGTATATAAAGGAGGGAGGGAGGAGGTGGCCGGCCCAAGGGGGAGGCGCGCCATAGGGGGGAGAAACCTACTCCAAGTAGGTTTCCCCTCCTTTTCCTAATCCAAGATGGAGGGGGAAGGAAGGAGTAGTAGTAGTAGGAAGGAAGAGGGGGAAGGAGAGAAGGAAGGGGGGGCTGGCCCCCCTCCCAATTCGGATTGGGCTTTGGGGGGGGCGCCCCCTCCCTTGCTCCTTCTCCCTCCCTTCCAATAGGGCCCAATAAGGCCCATATACTTACCGGGGGGTTCCGGTAACCTCCCGGAGCTCCGGTATATTCCCAAACTCTTCCGGAACCTTTCCGGTGTCCAAATATATCCGTCCAATATATCAATCTTTATGTCTCGACCATTTCGAGACTCCTCGTCATGTCCGTGATCACATCCGGGACTCCGAATAAACTTAGGTACATCAAAATACATAAACTCATAATATAACTGTCATCGAAACCTTAAGCGTGCGGACCCTACGGTTCGAGAACAATGTAGACATGACCGAGACACGTCTCTGGTCAATAACCAATAGCAGGACCTGGATGCCCATATTGGTTCCTACATATTCTACGAAGATCTTTATCGGTCAAACCGCACAACCAACATACGTTTGTTCCCTTTGTCATCGGTATGTTACTTGCCCGAGATTTGATCGTCGGTATGCAATACCTAGTTCAATCTCATTACCGGCAAGTCTCTTTACTCGTTCCGTAATACGTCATCTCATAACTAACTCATTAGTTACATGCTTGCAAGGCTTAGGTGATGAGTATTACCGAGAGGGCCCAGAGATACCTCTCCGACAATCGGAGTGACAAATCCTAATCTTGAAATATGCCAACTCAACATGTACCTTCGGAGACACCTGTAGTACTCATTTATGATCACCTAGTTACGTTGTGACGTTTGGTAGTACCCAGAGTGTTCCTCCGGTAAACGGGTGTTGCATAATTCTCATAGTTACAGGAACATGTATAAGTCATGAAGAAAGCAATAGCAGAATACTAAATGATCAAGTGCTAAGCTAACGGGATGGGTCATGTCAATCACATCATTCTCCTAATGATGTGATCCCATTTATTCAAATGACAGCACATGTCTATGGTTAGGAAACGTAACCATCTTTGATTAATGAGCTAGTCAAGTAGAGGCATACTAGTGACTATATGTTTGTCTATGTATTCACACATGTATTATGTTTCCGGTTAATACAATTCTAGCATGAATAATAAACATTTATCATGATATGAGGAAATAAATAATAACTTTATTATTGCCTCTAGGGCATATTTCCTTCAGTCTCCCACTTGCACTAGAGTCAATAATCTAGATTACATAGTAATGATTCTAACACCCATGGAGTCTTGGTGCTGATCATGTTTTGCTCGTGAGAGAGGCTTAGTCAACGAGTCTGCAACATTCAGATCCGTATGTATCTTGCAAATTTCTATGTCTCCCACTTGGACTTGGTCCCGAATGGAATTGAAGCGTCTCTTGATGTGCTTGGTCCTCTTGTGAAATCTGGATTCCTTTGCCAAGGCAATTGCACCAGTATTGTCACAGAAGATCTTCATTGGTCCCTATGCACTAGGTATGACACCTAGATCGGAAATGAACTCCTTCATCCAGACTCCTTCATTTGCTGCTTCAGAAGCAGCTATGTACTCCGCTTCACATGTAGATCCCGCCACGATGCTTTGTTTAGAACTGCACCAACTTACAGCTCCACCGTTTAATAAAAACACGTATCCGGTTTGCGATTTAGAATCGTTCGGATCAGTGTCAAAGCTGGCATCGACGTAACCATTTACGACTAGCTCTTTGTCACCTCCATATATGAGAAACATATCCTTAGTCCTTTTCAGGTATTTCAGGATGTTCTTGACCGCTGTCCAGTGATCCACTCCTGGATTACTTTGGTACCTTCCTGTCAAGATTATTGCTAAGCATACGTCAGGTCTGGTACACAGCATTGCATACATGATAGAGCCTATGGCTGAAGCATAGGGAACATTTTTCATTTTCTCTCTATCTTCTGCTGTGGTCGGGCATTGAGTTTGACTCAACTTCACACCTTGTAGCACAGGCAAGAATCCTTTCTTTGCCTGATCCATTTTGAACTTTTTCAAAATCTTGTCAAGGTATGTGCTTTGTGAAAGTCCTATTAAGCGTCTTGATCTATCTCTATAGATCTTGATGCCCAATATGTAAGCAGCTTCACCGAGGTCTTTCATTGAAAAAACTTTGATTCAAGTATCCCTTTATGCTATCCAGAAATTCTATATCATTTCCAATTAACAATATGTCATCAACATATAAAACTAGAAATGCTACAGAGCTCCCACTCACTTTCTTGTAAATACAGGCTTCTCCAAAAGTCTGTATAAAACCATATGCTTTGATCACACTATCAAAGCGTTTATTCCAACTCCGAGATGCTTGCACCAGTCCATAAATGGAACGCTGGAGTTTGCACACTTTGTTAGCACCTTTTGGATCAACAAAACCTTCCGGCTGCATCATATACAACTCTTCTTCTAGAAATCCATTCAAGAATGCAGTCTTGACATCCATCTGCCAAATTTCATCATCATGAAATGCAGCAATAGCCAACATGATTCGGACAGACTTAAGCATCGCTACGGGTGAGAAAGTCTCATCGTAGTCAACTCCTTGAACTTGTCGAAAACCTTTCGCAACAAGTCGAGCTTTGTAGACAGTAACATTACCATCAGCGTCAGTCTTCCTCTTAAAGATCCATTTATTCTCAATGGCTTGCCGATCATTGGGCAAGTCAACCAAAGTCCATACTTTGTTTTCATACATGGATCCCATCTCAGATTTCATGGCCTCTAGCCATTTTGCGGAATCTGGGCTCATCATCGCTTCCTCATAGTTCGTAGGTTCATCATGGTCAAGTAACATGACTTCCAGAATAGGATTACCGTACCACTCTAGTGCGGATCTTACTCTGGTAGACCTACGAGGTTCAGTAGAAACTTGATCTGAAGTTTCATGATCAATATCATTAGCTTCCTCACTAATTGGTGTAGTTGTCACAGGAACCGGTTCTTGTGATGAACTACCTTCCAATAAGGGAGTAGATACAGTTATCTCATCAAGTTCTACTTTCCTCCCACTCACTTCTTTCGAGAGAAACTCCTTTTCTAGAAAGGATCCGAATTTAGCAACGAAAATCTTGCCCTCAGATCTGTGATAGAAGGTGTACCCAATAGTCTCCTTTGGGTATCCTATGAAGACACATTTCTCCGATTTGGGCTCGAGCTTATCTGGTTGAAGTTTCTTCACATAAGCATCGCAGCCCCAAACTTTAAGAAACGATAACTTTGGTTTCTTGCCAAACCATAGTTCATAAGGCGTCGTCTCAACAGATTTTGATGGTGCCCTATTTAACGTGAATGCGGCCGTCTCTAAAGCATAACCCCAAAACGATAGCGGTAAATCGGTAAGAGACATCATAGATCGTACCATATCAAGTAAAGTACGATTACGACGTTTGGACACACCATTTCGTTGAGGTGTTCCAGGTGGCGTGAGTTGCGAAACTATTCCGCATTGTTTGAAATGTAAACCAAACTCGTAACTCAAATATTCTCCTCCACGATCAGATCGTAGAAACTTTATTTTCTTGTTACGATGATTTTCTACTTCACTCTGAAATTCTTTGAACTTTTCAAATGTTTCAGACTTGTGCTTCATTAAGTAGATATACCCATATCTGCTCAAATCATCTGTGAAGGTGAGAAAATAACGATATCCGCCACGAGCCTCAACATTCATCGGGCCACATACATCTGTATTATGATTTCCAACAAATCTGTTGCTCTCTCCATAGATCCGGAGAACGGTGTTTTAGTCATCTTGCCCATGAGGCACGGTTCGCAAGTACCAAGTGATTCATAATCAAGTGATTCCAGAAGTCCATCAGTATGGAGTTTCTTCATGCGTTTTACACCGATATGACCTAAACGGCAGTGCCACAAATATGTTGCACTATCATTATCAACTCTGCATCTTTTGGCTTCAACATTATGAATATGTGTATCACTACTATCGAGATTCAATAAAAATAGACCACTCTTCAAGGGTGCATGACCATAAAAGATATTACTCATATAAATAGAACAACCATTATTCTCTGATTTAAATGAATAACCGTCTCGCATCAAACAAGATCCAGATATAATGTTCATGCTCAACGCAGGCACCAAATAACAATTATTCAGGTCTAAAACTAATCCCGATGGTAGATGTAGAGGTAGCGTGCCGACCGCGATCACATCGACTTTGGAACCATTTCCCACGCGCATCGTCACCTCGTCCTTAGCTAATCTTCGCTTAATCCGTAGTCCCTGTTTCGAGTTGTAGATATTAGCAACAGAACCAGTATCAAATACCCAGGTGCTACTGCGAGCATTAGTAACGTACACATCAATAACATGTATATCACATATACCTTTGTTCACATTGCCATCCTTCTTATCCGCCAAATACTTGGGGCAGTTCCGCTTCCAGTGTCCAGTCTGCTTGCAGTAGAAGCACTCAGTTTTAGGCTTAGGTCCAGACTTGGGTTTCTTCTCCTGAGCAGCAACTTGCTTGCTGTTCTTTTTGAAGTTCCCCTTCTTCTTCCCTTTGCCCTTCTTCTTGAAACTAGTGGTCTTGTTGACCATCAACACTTGATGCTCCTTCTTGATTTCTACCTCCGCGGATTCCAGCATCGCGAAGAGCTCGGGAATAGTCTTGTTCATCCCTTGCATATTATAGTTCATCACAAAGCTCTTGTAGCTTGGTGGCAGTGATTGGAGAATTCTGTCAATGACGCTATCATCCGGAAGATTAACTCCCAGTTGAATCAAGTGATTATTATACCCAGACATTTTGAGTATATGCTCACTGACAGAACTGTTCTCCTCCATCTTGCAGCTGTAGAACTTATTGGAGACTTCATATCTCTCAATCCGGGCATTTGCTTGAAATATTAACTTCAACTCCTGGAACATCTCATATGCTCCATGACGTTCAAAACGTCGTTGAAGACCCGGTTCTAAGCCGTAAAGCATGGCACACTGAACTATAGAGTAGTCATCAGCTTTGCTCTGCCACCCAGCGGTGCTTCTAGGACGTAACTCTTCTGTGCAGCAATGAGGATAATCCTCAGGTTACGGACCCAGTCCGTGTAATTGCTACCATCATCTTTCAACTTTGCTTTCTCAAGGAACGCATTAAAATTCAACGGAACAACAGCACGAGCCATCTATCTACAAACAAACATAGACAAGCAAAATACTATCAGGTACTAAGTTCATGATAAATTTAAGTTCAATTAATCATATTACTAAAGAACAACCACTTAGACAGACATCTCTCTAGTCATCTAAGTGATCACGTGATCCAAATCAACTAAACCATGTCCGATCATCACGTGAGATGGAGTAGTTTCAATGGTGAACATCTCTATGTTGATCATATCTACTATATGATTCATGCTCGACCTTTCGGTCTCCGTGTTCCGAGGCCATATCTGTATATGCTAGGCTCGTCAAGTATAACCTGAGTATTCCGCGTGTGCAACTGTTTTGCACCCCTTGTATTTGAACGTAGAGCCTATCACACCCGATCATCACGTGGTGTCTCAGCACGAAGAACTTTAGCAACGGTGCATACTCAGGGAGAACACTTCTTGATAATTAGTGAGAGATCATCTTAAAATGCTATCGTCAATCAAAGCAAGATAATATGCATAAAGGATAAACATCACATGCAATCAATATAAGTGATATGATATGGCCATCATCATCTTGTGCTTGTGATCTCCATCTCCGAAGCACCGTCGTGATCACCATCGTCACCGGTGCGACACCTTGATCTCCATCGTAGCATCATTGTCGTTACGCCATCTATTGCTTCTATGACTATCGCTACCGCTTAGTGATAAAGTAAAGCAATTACAGGGCGTTTGCATTTCATACAATAAAGCGACAACCATATGGCTCCTGCCAGCTGCCGATAACTTCGGTTACAAAATATGATCATCTCATACAATAAAATATAGCATCACGTCTTGACCATTTCACATCACAACATGCCCTGCAAAAACAAGTTAGACGTCCTCTACTTTGTTGTTGCAAATTTTACGTGGCTGCTACGGGCTTAGCAAGAACCATTCTTACCTACGCATCAAAACCACAACGATAGTTTGTCAAATAGACTCCGTTTTAACCTTCACAAGGACCGGGCGTAGCCACACTCGGTTCAACTAAAGTTGGAGAAACTAACACCGGCCAGCCACCTGTGTGCAAAGCACGTCGGTAGAACCAGTCTCGCGTAAGCGTACGCGTAATGTCGGTCCGGGCCGCTTCATCCAACAATACCGCTGAACCAAAGTATGACATGCTGGTAGGCAGTATGACTTATATCGTCCACAACTCACTTGTGTTCTACTCGTGCATATAACATCAACGCATAAAACCTAGGCTCTGATACCACTGTTGGGGAACGTAGTAATTTCAAAAAAATTCCTACGCACACGCAAGATCATGGTGATGCATAGCAACGAGAGGGGAGAGTGTTGTCTACGTACCCTCGTAGACCGAAGCGGAAGCATTGACGCAACGTAGAGGAAGTAGTCGTACGTCCTCCCGGTCCAACCGATCCAAGCACTGTTACTCCGGCACCTCCGAGTTCTTGACACACGTACAGCTCGATGACGCACCCCGATCTCCGATCCAGCAGAGGCGCGGGGGGAGTTCCGTCAGCACGACGGCGTGGTGACAATCTTGATGTTCTCCTGTCGCAGGGCTTCTCCCAAGCACCGCTACAATATGACCGAGGTGTAATATCGTGGAGGGGGGCACCGCACACGGCTAAGGAACGATCTCAATGATCAACTTGTGTGTCTATGGTGCCCCCTACCCCCGTATATAAAGGAGGGAGGGAGGAGGTGGCCGGCCCAAGGGCGAGGCGCGCCATAGGGGGGAGAAACCTACTCCAAGTAGGTTTCCCCTCCTTTTCCTAATCCAAGATGGAGGGGGAAGGAAGGAGTAGTAGTAGTAGGAAGGAAGAGGGGGGAGGAGAGAAGGAAAGGGGGGGCCCTCCCAATTCGGATTGGGCTTGGGGGGGCGCGCCCCCTCCCTTGCTCCTTCTCCCTCCCTTCCAATAGGGCCCAATAAGGCCCATATACTTACCGGGGGGTTCCGGTAACCTCCCGGAGCTCCGGTATATTCCCAAACTCTTCCGGAACCTTTCCGGTGTCCAAATATATCCGTCCAATATATCAATCTTTATGTCTCGACCATTTCGAGACTCCTCGTCATGTCCGTGATCACATCCGGGACTCCGAATAAACTTCGGTACATCAAAATACATAAACTCATAATATAACTGTCATCGAAACCTTAAGCGTGCGGACCCTACGGTTCGAGAACAATGTAGACATGACCGAGACACGTCTCTGGTCAATAACCAATAGCGAGACCTGGATGCCCATATTGGTTCCTACATATTCTACGAAGATCTTTATCGGTCAAACCGCACAACAACATACGTTTGTTCCCTTTGTCATCGGTATGTTACTTGCCCGAGATTTGATCGTCGGTATCCAATACCTAGTTCAATCTCGTTACCGGCAAGTCTCTTTACTCGTTCCGTAATACGTCATCTCATAACTAACGCATTAGTTACATGCTTGCAAGGCTTAGGTGATGAGTATTACCGAGAGGGCCCAGAGATACCTCTCCGACAATCGGAGTGACAAATCCTAATCTTGAAATATGCCAACTCAACATGTACCTTCGGAGACACCTGTAGTACTCCTTTATAATCACCTAGTTACGTTGTGACGTTTGGTAGTACCCAAAGTGTTCCTCCGGTAAACGGGAGTTGCATAATTCTCATAGTTACAGGAACATGTATAAGTCATGAAGAAAGCAATAGCAGAATACTAAACGATCAAGTGCTAAGCTAACGGGATGGGTCATGTCAATCACATCATTCTCCTAATGATGTGATCCCATTTAATCAAATGACAACACATGTCTATGGTTAGGAAACGTAACCATGTTTGATTAATGAGCTAGTCAAGTAGAGGCATACTAGTGACTATATGTTTGTCTATGTATTCACACATGTATTATGTTTCCGGTTAATACAATTCTAGCATGAATAATAAACATTTATCATGATATGAGGAAATAAATAATAACTTTATTACTGCCTCTAGGGCATATTTCCTTCAATAGCTGCTTCAGAAGCAGCAAATGAAGGAGTCTGGATGAAGGAGTTCATTTCCAATATAGGTATCATACCTAGTGCATCGGGACCAATGAAGATCTTCTATGACAATACTGGTGCAATTGCCTTGGCAAAGGAATCCAGATTTTACAAGAGGACCAAGCACATCAAGAGACGCTTCAATTCCATCCGGGACCAAGTCCAGGTGGGAGACATAGAGATTTGCAAGATACATACGGATCTGAATGTTGCAGACCCGTTGACTAAGCCTCTTCCGCGAGCAAAACATGATCAGCACCAAGACTCCATGGGTGTTAGAATCATTACTGTGTAATCTAGATTATTGACTCTAGTGCAAGTGGGAGACTAAAGGAAATATGCCCTAGAGTCAATAATAAAGTTATTTTTTATTTCCTCATATCATGATAAATGTTTATTATTCATGCTAGAATTGTATTAATCGGAAACATGATACATGTGTGAATACATAGACAAACTTAATGTCACTAGTATACCTCTACTTGACTAGCTCATTAATCAAAGATGGTTATGTTTCCTAACCATAGACATGTGTTGTCATTTGATTAATGGGATCACATCATTAGGAGAATGATGTGATTGATTTGACTCATTCCGTTAGCTTAGCACTTGATCGTTTAGTATGTTGCTATTGCTTTCTTCATGACTTATACAAGTTCCTACAACTATGAGATTATGTAACTCCCGTTTACCGGAGGAACACTTTGTGTGCTACCAAACATCACAACGTAACTGGGTGATTATAAAGGAGCTCTACAGGTGTCTCCAAAGGTACATGTTGAGTTGGCGTATTTCGAGATTATGTTTTGTCACTCTGATTGTCGGAGAGGTATCTTTGGGCCCTCTCGATAATGCACATCACTATAAGCCTTGCAAGCAATGTAGCTAATGAGTTAGTTACGGAATGATGCATTACGTAACGAGTAAAGAGACTTGCCGGTAACGAGATTGAACAAGGTATTGAGATACCGACGATCGAATCTCGGGCAAGTAACATACCGATGACAATGGGAACAATGTATGTTATTATGCGGTTTGACCGATAAAGATCTTCGTAGAATATGTAGGAGACAATATGAGCATCCAGGTTCCGCTATTGCTTATTGACCGGAAACAGTTCTAGGTCATGTCTACATAGTTCTCGAACCCTTAGGGTCCGCACGCTTAAGGTTTCGTTGACAGTTTTATTATGAGTTTATGAGTTTTGATGTACCGAAGGTTGTTCGGAGTCCCATATGTGATCACGGACATGACGAGGAGTCTCAAAATGGTCGAGACATAAAGATCGATATATTGGACGACTATATTTGGACACCGGAAAGGTTCCGGGTGAGATTGGGACAATACCGGATCTCCGGGAGGTTATCGGAACCCCCCGGGAGGTATATCGGCCTTATTGGGCCTTAGTGGAAAGGAGGGAGAAGAAGCAAATGAGGCCCCCCCCCAAGCCCAATCCGAATTGGGAGGGGGGCCGGCCCCCCTTTCCTTCTTCCCACCCCTCTTCCTTCCCTTTCCTACTCCTAATAGGAAAGGGGGGAGTCCTACTCCCGGTTGGGGTTGGACTCCCCCCTAGGGTGTGCCACCCCCTTGGCCGGCCCCCTCTCCTCCACTCCTTTATATACGGGGGAGGGGGGCATCCCATAGACATAACAATTGATCTCTTGATCTCTTAGCCGTGTGCGGTGCCCCCCTCCACCATAGTCCTCGATAATATTGTAGCGGTGCTTAGGCGAAGCCCTGTGATGGTAGAACATCAAGATCGTCACCATGCCGTCGTGCTGACGGAACTCTTCCCCGACATTCTGCTGGATCGGAGTCCGGGGATCGTTATCGAGCTGAACGTGTGCTAGGACTCGGAGGTGCCGTAGTTTCGGTGCTTGATCGGTCGGGCCGTGAAGACGTACGACTACATCAACCGCGTTGTTCTAACGCTTCCGCTTTCGGTCTACGAAGGTACGTGGACAACACTCTCCCCTCTTGTTGCTATGCATCACCATGATCTTGCGTGTGCGTAGGAAAATTTTGAAATTACTACGTTCCCGAACAATGAGTGCTCGGGAGTGGTGTGAAGGAGGACTCTACATGAATGACGACAACTCCATGATGGCATCTGCAAGGACTGCATCTTCAAGGCCTCAAGACTTCAAGACTCGAGACAAGAATTCAATATACCTCTGCACGGAGAATGTTTAAGAAGGGTACATATGGTGCGTCCAGTACTCAGTGATTCCGGAGAAGCGTTGTGATATCATGCGGAAAGCTCCACCTAGGCTCAAAGAGACAGAAGAATACTTCATGCCCAGAAGCTTACCTATGCAACCCCAAGTCACTATGGGCTCTGGCTTGGTTGACCTTAGCTGTGACTCTGGTTGGGACAGTGTCAGCAGATGTAGAACTACAATGGGCACTGGACAGTGGTCAGAGGAACTCTTCGGAAGACCATGTTTCGGTCGTCTTGTTCTCAAACATCATGAAGTGCGAGAACGTAAAAAGAGGGATTGAATCTTGCGGGTAAAGTGCACAACACTCTGCAGAGTTAAAACCTAATCGATTAGCCGTGTCCATAGTTACGGACAATTTGAGCCTCTGGACTTGGATCTATCTCGGAACTCTCAACACCGGACTGATAACTTAATTGTGGGAAACTTATGATGATTTAGGCTATGAGACATCGGTTGGCGGAACCATGCCATAGTAGAAAACTCCGTAGTAAAGGTTCCCGGACTACTCTTTGTTGTAGGGAAAACAAAACTAGCTTCTATGCAAAAACTTAGACACAGAGCCACAAAGTGATATTGCATATAGAATAGTTTTATCATCTGTTTTCTCTTATTGTGATCTTGCCGATACATTCAATGTACTGAGCTACACGACTGCAACGTTCCATGTTGCAGATAATTCTACGACGAGTAAGAGTACGGTATAGGGCTACAGTCTACACTCAATCTGCCGATGGCGTTGATGGGACTCCACACCCTATTGACTGTTTCCACTGAGACTTATGAGGTATATATCAGTTTTACGCTATTTATACATGTGATTGCATTTTGATATGTACATTGATGTGTTGTGTGTGCCAGCATACTGATTCAGGGATGACACAGATACACAGAGGCTTGAACGTTTGAGATCGGGTCGCTACATCTTGAGAAATGATTACAATACCATGAGGCAGTAGCAACCAAACATGGCACCAAATATCTGGCGACATAGCAAACTTAGTGAGATTTTGAGCTCTAGTGTTTGAGCTTTTTTACTCAGAATATTATAGGATCATAGTTTCAGAGCTTCAGGATTGACGTAATCATTATAGATGACTCGCTATTGGGAGGATCACCTCTCATTGAAAGAATAATTTCCATTAAAGGGACATCAAAATGTCAAACCTGAAATTTGACCACCGATAGGTTGGGGGTATCACCACCCTATATAACCATTCAACCACTGATTCTCTAAAACAAAATAACCTTCCAATCACTGGTTGGTTCGCGTGAATATTCATATTTTATCCACACCACTTCCTCCATTTCAACCTTTTTTTTACCTTATACTAAGTCAAACTTATTTAAGTTTGACTAAATCTATATAAAAATATAGTGACATGTATACAACACTAAATTAGTTTTATTGGATTCTAAGAAAAATGTTTTTGCGGAACGTACATTTTGTGATATAGTAGATATGAGCATATGTTTTTATAGACTAAAAATAAATATTTAAAACAAATGTAGAATTTCAATTAGTATGGAATGAATAAAGTATCTAAAAACCACATGGGAAATGTGGTTAGCTATCTTCAAGATCCAAGATACAAAGTATCTAAAAAAAGTAGCACTAGGTATTTAGAAAAAAAATAGCTTTTTTTCGGACGAATGTATTGCCTTTCTCAAGGGGTATACTGAAAGAAGCGACCCATCGGAATTTGCCACAAATGCCGGAAGGCCCGTGGGATCAGGCCAACTTCAAACCATGTGCGTTCCGTGGTGTAGCTGATCTCACACCCCTGTCTTGTTTCTTTATTTATTTAGTCTGATCGATGGACCTTGACACTGGATTTTGCTCATCGATCCTGTCCTGTCGCTTGACAAAGATGCGATGTTCTGTCTTGACCCCTGGATTTGCCCGACTTGTTTATTCTGGTCGATGCATGATACACCTCGTGATGCGTAGCAGACCCGCACGTCTACAAACTAGGGGCTTCTTTGGATCACAGGATTAGAAAACAAAGGAATTCAAAAAACACAGGAATTTGACGGGATTGTAGGTGCAAAACAGAGGATTACAAAATAGAGGAAAACTACAAGAATGGTCATTTGGATGGAACACAGAAAAAACACAGGAAAAGTGCCTCGATCCTACGCGAATCAGTGTAAAAAAAGGTTATAGTGGATGTTGAAATTCCTATAGGATTGAGGTGTAGGAATGCATCCATAGGAATTTTGGAGGTGTGGTTCCTTTGATCCAAAGGGCTTCTTTAGGAAAAAATCCAATGGATTGGAATCCTCCAATATTCCTATGAAAATCCTTCAATCCAAAGAGGCCCTAGTACTTCTCGATAATAAACAAGCTAAAGGGTGTCGCTTGTATTCTTGTGTAAACTATATCCGCTTCAGAATAACTAGCGCACATAAAGCAACCATTGTTATTTTTTGAATTACTGCCTATAGTAGTAGGACTATATATACTTAAAAAAAAAGGACAACGCGATGCACGGCTTCGTGAGTAGTTTTATATACATACAGGCACACAAAAGGTGACGATAACTTTCCGTTTTCCGGGACCTAGCTCTCGGATGTGCCACTTTATTATGACATCATGCTAAGAGTCCACGTGATCATTCGAGCAGTGTCATCATGGGGGCGCAAGGCTCACGGACCTCCTCTCGCCAACATAGCCTTAAAGACGCCGCGAAAAGGAAAAAGAACCTCAAAGAACAAATTAACACTGACCCGTTAAGGATATGTAGAATGATGACGTATGAATATAGTTGTTCATGACAAAAAGTAGCTTGAGATATCTTTCATTGGGTTTTTTTCCCCAATGCAAGCAACCACTAGTGGGTCGTATCTGTTGAGTATATGTGTTATGTGCATATTGTGTATTGGGCCCGCCCCCTAGTTCCTTGTATAGTTGAGGTCCGTGGCCCACATTTGTACAACATATATACGTGCCTATGCACGAAGAGAAATACATCGTGCAATTCACATATTCTACATGGTATCAGTTTTCGGGTTCTAACCCTGTTAACTTGTGATGTATGTATGTACTTGTGTTGTACCTGTACTCCTTGTATTTTGGATCTGAGCCACGCCCGGGCCTGCGTGCCACGTTTATCGGGCTTGTAGTTAGGCTCATCGTGTATATCTTGTACTGCTGTGGGTGGAATCAATACAGAGAGAATTTCCTCCTTCTGCTTGGTATCAGACTCCAGGCAACCCCATGCCCGAGAACTCTTCTTCCTCCACCACCCCGGCCACCAGCTCCGCTACCTCGCCGGCCGCCTTTTCCCCCTCGGCCACCAGCGGCGGCACCAGCGGCGGTACCACCGCCGCCCTGAGCACCTCGTCCCCCTTCGTCTTCGGGACGGCCTCCTCCTCCACCAACGGCTCCTCTCCCTCCGCCGGTACTCAGTTTGCCCCTCTTTTCTCTTCTCCGATGCCGCCGCTCTCCTTCACCACCACGCCTTCTTCCCACCCCATCTTCCGCGATAGCATTCAGAATCACATCAAGTTCCTTCTCAACCCCGATGACCACAACTATCACAAATGGAAGTCTTTCTTTCTCCTCGTCCTCCTCCGCTACGGCGCCACACAGTTCATCGAGCACCCACTGCCTCCCAATGCCACTGCTCTCCACCGTGAGATCGATGCTCATCTTGTGCTCTGGATCTACTCCACTCTCGCCGACACCCTCGTCGACCATGTCGTCGGGGCCACCACCACCTTCGATCTCTGGCATCGCATCAGAGACTACTTCTTGGCGAACCGGGCGGCTCGCTACATGACGCTGAATCGGCAATACCGTAACCTCAAACAAGGCGACCTTTCTGTTGCCGAATATGCACGCCGCATGAAGCTTCTCACCGCCGGTCTGGCCGACATTGACCACGCCGTCACCGAGGTGGACCTTACCACCCAGTTCCTTCACGGCATCGACAAACGCCTCGACACCATTCGTGTTGTCCTGGGCGACACCGTCCCTCTGCCACCGTTCGAGACGGTCTTCTCGCGCCTGAAGCTCGCCGAGGAAAACCTCGCCCAGCGCGTGGCTGACGAGCCCGTCCCCATCCTCGCCGTCTCTGGGCACGGCGGTCCCTCCGGCCCTGCCTCCACCCCTGGCGCCTCCTCCAGCACTCGCCAGGGCGACCGTGGCGATCGCAGCTCCGATCGCGGCCACGGCTTCCCGCAGGGCCGCGGATCTGGCAACCGCCAGGATGGTGACCGCGGTGACCGCGGCGATCGCGGGCGCGATCGTGGTCGTGGGCGTGGCCGCGGCGATCAGGGCGGCCGCAGCACTGCTCCTCCTGTGGCGTACAACCCGTACATGGGCTTCTTCGCCCCCTACGGCATGGCCCTGCCCAACCCGAGGCCCGGCTGGGTCCCTCCGAACGCTGCCGGCGTGCTCGGTCCTCGGCCTGGCTCCCACGCACAGGCTTACCAGATGCAGTTCTTCGGCTACCCCGCGCCTCCCCAGCAGCAGCCGTCATGGGACCACCTCGCCATGCTCCAAGCCGCCTATAGCACCTCCGGCTTCCCCAGCAACAGCGCCGCTCCCTCCGAGTGGTACCTCGACAGCGGCGCTGCCTCCCACGTCACCGGCAATTCTGGTAACCTCACCTTTTCGAATTCTTCTTTAAAGCATCCATTCTCTAGCATTGTTGTTGGTAATGGTACACATCTTCCCATCCATGCCACCGGCTCCACCACACTTCACCCCACAACTTTCATCTTCGCGACGTGTTATTTTCCCCTAATGTAGTCACCAGCCTCATCTCTGTCTGACAGTTCACCAAAGACAACTCGTGCTCAATTGAATTTTACCCCTTTGGCTTTCTTGTGAAGGATCTACGCACCAGGAGGGTTCTCATGATCTCCTCTAGCTCCGGCGATCTCTACCCATTCTTCGGGAATAACAAGACTCGGTGCACCGCCCTTTCTGCCACCGTCTCCACTGCCGACGTGTGGCATCGCCGGCTCGGCCACCCAAGTCCACAGACGCTGTCTTCATTAGCTACTCAAGATTTTCTTCCTTCATGTAATAACAACGCGCACATGCCATGTACTGCGTGCCAACTTGGCCGTCAGCCGCGTCTTCCCTTTCCTTCTTCTAGTAGCCGCACTTATGCTCCCTTTGAGCTCATTCATTGTGATCTATGGACAAGCCCGGTTGTAAGCTTCTCTGGTTATCAATACTATTTGGTTTTACTTGATGATTACACACACTTCTCCTGGACATTTCCACTTCACCACAAGTCGGACACCTCTTCCACTCTACTGCGTTCCTTCTCTTTCGTTCGTACCCAATACAATGTAATCATCAAGGCCCTCCAATGCGACAATGGTGGCGAGTTCATCAACTCCACTTTACGTTCCTTCTTCTCCACTAACGGCATCACCTACCGCTTCTCCTGCCCTCACACCTCGCCACAAAATGGGAAGGCCGAACGCTTAATCCGAACTACCAACGACATCGTCCGTACTCTCCTTCTTCAAGCCCATTTACCCCCACCCTTCTGGGTCGAAGCCCTACACACCGCCACCTACCTGCTAAACCGCAGACCCTCCCGTGCCATCCATGATCACACCCCATATTACATGCTTCATGGCATTTTTCCAACCTATGACCACCTACGCGTGTTTGGGTGTCTTTGCTTCCCAAACCTCTATGCCACCTCCCCTCACAAACTTGCTCCCCGCTCCACGCGTTGCGTCTTCTTAGGTTATCCCCTTGAGCACAAAGGCTACAGATGCTACGACCTCACTACACGTCGTGTCATCGTGTCTCGTCACGTCATTTTTGACGAAAGTATCTTTCCCTACGATCCGGCCACACCGGCGCTCTCAAACCCCCCGGCCACACGCGATCCCGCACGGATCCCGTCGCCTGGCGTCCTGGATTCCCTGCCCAGCCCTCCACCTACCTCGTACCCGGCCCCACCAGATCTACCTGACGCGACCCCGCCATGCACGCCAATCCCAGCCGGCCTGCCTACCGACAGCTCGGGCCGCACGCCTAACGCACCCACCACGCTGCATCCTCCTCAGATCCCGCACCCGTCAGCCCCACACAATCCTCCTCTCATTCCGCGCCCACCACTCCAGTTCAGCCACGCCTACCTGCACATGCACGTCCAATTAAGCGTCCACACAACTCGCATAAAATGAAAACACGAGCTAAATCGGGTTTCTGTCAGCCCAAACGTCTTTTTCTTTCCACCACACCCCATAACATCTCCCCCATCCCTGCAACTTACCGCTCTGCTCTCAAAGACCACCATTGGCAACGTGCAATGCTTGATGAATACGATGCTTTAATCAACAATTCGACTTGGTCTTTGGTTCCCAAACCTGCAGGTGTCAACGTGGTGACCGGCAAGTGGATATTTCGCCACAAGTTCAATCCAGATGGCTCTTTGGCGCGGTACAAGGAACGGTGGGTAGTCCGTGGCTTCACACAAAAGGAGGGAGTTGATTATGATGAGACGTTCAGTCCGGTCGTCAAACCAGCTACCATTCGAGTTGTGCTCAGTCTTGCCACTTCCCAATCATGGCCTATCCACCAACTCGACGTCAAGAACGCCTTTCTTCATGGCGACCTCAAGGAGACAGTGTACTGTGCTCAACCTGCCGGTTTTGTGGACCCCTCTCGGCCGGATCATGTATGTCTTCTCCACAAATCCCTCTATGGGTTGAAGCAAGCTCCTCGCACCTAGTTCCACCGATTTCGGTCCTTCCTCTTGTCCCTTGGCTTCCATGCCTCCAAGAGTGATTCGTCTCTCTTCATTCTTCACCATGGTGCTTCAGTTGCATACTTGCTAGTATACGTTGATGACATTATCCTCACTGCTAGCTCCAACCATACTCTCACCCACATCATCCACTCCCTCAAATGCGAGTTCTCCATGACCGATCTAGGTGAGCTCCATCATTTTCTAGGCATAAACGTCACACCCAACCACCATGGCTTATTCTTATGCCAACAACAGTATGCCCTAGAAATCCTTGATCGTGCCAAAATGCTCAATTGCAAACCAGTCTCCACGCCCATAGAAACCCACTCCACACTCTCTGCTCTTGACGGTTGCCTCTTGGACAATCCTACCACCTATCGGAGCCTTGCCGGCGCCCTCCAATATCTCACACTCACTAGACCGGACATCTCTTATGCGGCTCAGCAAGTGTGCCTCTTCATGCATGCCCCTCGTGATTCTCACATGACGCTTGTTAAGCGCATCCTACGGTACTTACGAGGCACCAGTCACTATGGCCTGCAGCTGTACAAGTCCACCTCTCATGACCTAGTGGCTTACACCGATGCGGATTGGGCAGGCTGTCCGGATACACGCCGGTCCACCTCCGGTTTTTGTGTCTTCCTCGGCCGCAACTTGCTGTCCTGGTCATCCAAGCGACAAGCAACTGTGTCCCGTTCGAGCGCGGAGGCCGAGTACCGCGGAGTCGCTAACTGCGTCGCCGAGTCGTGTTGGCTTCGCCAACTTCTTCACGAACTACGGCGTCCCCCTTCCAGTGCAACTATCGTCTATTGTGACAACATTAGCGCCTCCTATATTGCTTCCAACCCCGTCCAGCATCAACGTACAAAGCATATCGAGATTGATCTCCACTTTGTCCGCGACCGTGTAGCTCTTGGTGAAGCTCGTATCCTCCATGTTCCATCCAGCTCACAGTTCGCCGACTTGTTCACCAAAGGCTTACCATCACAAGTGTTTCATGAGTTCCGGGACAGCCTCAACATCCATCCCAATGGAGTTCCGGCTGAGGGGGGGTGTTAACTTGTGATGTATGTATGTACTTGTGTTGTACCTGTACTCCTTGTATTTTGGATCTGAGCCACGCCCGGGCCTGCGTGCCACGTTTATCGGGCTTGTAGTTAGGCTCATCGTGTATATCTTGTACTGCTGTGGGTGGAATCAATACAGAGAGAATTTCATCCTTCTGCTAACCCTAGCCTTCCGCCGCCGCCGCCGCTGCCACCTAGCCGCCGCCGCTTGCGCGCCTCCCGCGCCGGCCGCCGCTCCTCCTCTCCCTGCGTGCGTGCTGCCCTAGCCGCCCGCCCGTCCTTCCCCGCTGCACGCGATCGCCCCGCTAGCACTGCATCACCGGCTGCTGCATCCAATCGCCCGCGCTACACCCGTTTGCTAGCCCCGCCGCTTTCCCCACGCCGCTTCGCTGCTGCCGCTAGCCGCGTTGCTCCACCCGCTAGCTCCCAAGTCCATCTACAATCTCTACAATCCATCCATCCATCCATCGCTAGCCGCGTTGCTACTACTAACACGTACATCAGCCGCTGCTGTTCATCTCTACAATCCATCCATCCATCTAGTCTGCTACTTGTCTCCTTGAGGTACACATCCACAATCTCTTCTGATTCCAACAAGATCCATTACGTGAGCGAGCCATCCGAGTCGCCCGCACCGCGAGCACGCGCGCGTCACTCCGGCCGCTCGCCAGCCCCAATGGTGTCCACCAGCCCGTCCATCGCCGTCTCTGCCGTCCCGCCGTCGGCGCCCTCTGGCGCGGCTTCTGGCGTGACTCCGCCGCTGGCGTCCTACGGCGCAGCCCCATCGCCGTACGGAGCGGCCGGTACCTACGGCGTGTTCGGCGTCGCCCCGCCAGCCCGTCCCGACTTGCCGCCCGGCACGGCTCCGCTGCCGCCACTGGCATACGTCGTCGCCTCACCGCCGGTGCTCTCCGTCTAGTCTGTCGTTGCCTCGCCGCCGGCGCCGACTCTGCCCGTCGACCCCTTGCTGTTGCACGGGTCGTTCGACGCGCCCGTGCACGGGGCTCCCGCGTACTGGTGGGGGTCGTCAGCAGGCCAGCAGGTTTTTTCGGTAGGCCGTCCAGCCTACCCGGCACCGCAGTCGCAGCCAGGGCTGCTTCCTATACCGTCTGGAGAGTACCCACCGCTGCTGTCGAGCGGTGGCTTCGGCCTCCCCATGGCGTCTCCGTCCCCCTCGCCGACGCCCTGGGACCCGGTGCTCCTTCCTGCATTGCATGCCGCTCCTACGCCGAACAACTACACCGGAGGTGATGATTGGTACATGGACACCGGGGCTACGTCTCATATGTTTACTCATCCTGGTAATCTTGCCTCCTTCACTCCCGTCACCACCGATCGCCGCATCATTGTCGGCGACGGTTCCACACTTCCTATCACACATGTCGGGCACACTTCTTTTCCTTCTAATTCCATGCCTATTACTTTGTCTTGTTACTGTTGAATTTGACGAGCTTGGGTTTTGTGTCAAGGACGCTCGAACAAGGATGGTACTTCACCGATGTGACAGCCTCGACGAGCTCTATCCGGTGCATTCGCCGTCCACCTCCACCACCGCACCGGTTGCTCTCTCTGCCGGCATCGATCTCTCGCACGCTCGTTTGGGTCATCCCAACCCCGACACACTTCGTCATATTCTTAGGAGTTTCAGTTTCAGTTGTCATAAGATAGAGGATCACACCTGTCGTGCCTGTCGTGTCGGCAAACATGTTCGCCTCCCGTTTAATAACTCCACCACCATAGCTTCTTTTCCTTTTCAGTTGATTCATAGCGATGTGTGGACCTCTCCAGTTCCTAGTAATTCGGGCTATTTATATTATCTGGTTATCCTCGATGATTATTCTCATTATGTGTGGACTTTTCCTTTGCGCAGAAAGTCATATGCTCTCTCCACTTTGAGGGCTTTTTACTCCTATGTCAGCACACAGTTTGGGCGTCCCATCCTTGCTCTTCAGACTGACAATGGGAAAGAGTTCAAAAACCTTGATTTCCGCACTTTTCTGTCGCACCACGGCACAGTTTTTCGTCTCACATGCCCGTATACTTCCCAGCAGAATGGTCGAGCCGAACGCGTCCTTCGTACTCTGAACGACTGCGTTCGCACACTCCTGTTCCATGCTAATGTGCCACCTCGTTTCTGGCCGGACGCCCTCGCCACTGCTTCTCTTCTCCTTAACCTTCGCCCTTGCCGCCCACGGTGGAACTATGCACCTCACCATCTTCTCTTCGGTACGCCCCCATCTTATGATGGCTTGCGTATTTTCGGATGCCTTTGCTATCCTAGCATTGCCGACTCCACTCCTCACAAACTTGCACCTCGTTCTGTCGCTTGCATCTTCATCGGCTACCCCTCCAACTCCAAGGGATATCGGTGCTACGATCCCGTCTCCCACCGTGTGTTCACTTCCCGACACGTTTACTTTAATGAGCATGTGTTTCCGTTTCACCAGGTACCCCCGGATGTTCCTCCCACCACCAGTGACGCGGGCTTCTCGATGCCTCTCCCAGGGCGCTCGCGCGCCTCTCTTGGCCCGCCCCCGCATGCGGCGCCTCCTACAGCCGCGGCGCTGGCGCCCCCGCCGTTGGCGCCCGCGGCCCCCTCGGCGCCCCTGGCGCCCACGGCCCCCTCGGCGCCCCTGGCGCCCACGGCCCCCTCGGCGCCCCTGGCGCCCACGGCCCCCTCGGCGCCCTCGGCGCCCCCGGCCCACCCGGCGCCCGCGGCCCCCTCGGCACGCCCGGCGCCCGTGCCCCCCCCCCCCCGGCGCCTGTGGCCGGTCCTGTCACCCGCGCCCGTACAGGTGTTTTTCGTCCGAGCTCGCGCTACGCCTCGGATGACTACGTCCATGCGGCGTCCACCTTTCAGCCGTCGCCGTTACCGTCCTCCGTTCGAGCCGCTCTTCGTGACCCGCTCTGGATGGCTGCGATGTGAGAGGAGTTTGACGCCCTGTTGCGTAACCGGACGTGGCAGCTTGTTCCCCGTCCCTGGCACGCCAACGTGATTACCGGGAAGTGGGTCTTTAAACACAAGCTCCGTCCTGATGGTACCTTTGATCGCTACAAAGCGCGCTGGGTCATTCGTGGCTTCCGACAGCGTGCTGGCATCGACTTCACCGACACCTTCGCTCCGGTCGTCAAGCCCGGCGCGATACGCACGGTTCTCCACCTTGCGGTCGCCCGCGCTTGGCCGGTGCAGCAGATGGACGTCTCCAACGCCTTCCTCCATGGTCACCTCGAGGAGCAGGTCTTCTGCCAGCAGCCCACCGGGTTTGTGGACCCGGCGCTTCCCGATCACGTGTGCCTGCTTTCGCGGTCCTTGTACGGACTCAAGCAGGCTCCGCGCGCTTGGTACCAGTGCATCGCGGCATTTCTCCACCAGCTTGGGTTCCGCTCTACCCGCTCGGATGCCTCGCTCTTCGTCTATCATCAGGGCTCTGTCACGGCCTACTTGCTGCTCTATGTCGATGACATGATCCTGACGGCATGTATGACTGGTCTCCTCAATCAGCTCACGGCTCGTCTTCGTGCTGAGTTCGCCATCAAAGACTTGGGTCCTTTGCACTACTTCCTCGGTGTCGAGGTGGTGCGCCGTCCGGATGGCTTCTTTCTTCATCAGCGGAAGTACGCTCACGAGCTCCTGGAGCGTGCCGGCATGCTTAACTGCAAGCCCGCCGCTACGCCTGTTGATACAAAGGCCAAGCTTTCTGCGATGGATGGTTCTCCTGCTTCGGATGCTGCTTTCTATCGGTCTATCGTTGGTGCTCTCTAGTACCTCACTATGACTCGACCGGAGACTCCCACTACACATGTTTCTCTACTTTTCATTTCAACCTTTTGAGCTTTATGCATCGGACCACATTTTTTTCTCAAGCACCCGCCTCCTGTAGAGGATCTTGTTGCTTCATCCGAAGCTATTTTTTCTGACATCCGATATGGCATACGGGGTATCACCTTGGGGCTATGCATTGTACATGCCATAACAGACCACAATTGGTGTGAGCTTATGGTGTTGCAGGAGCAAACTACTAATTCGATTGACACGGTGTAACATTGTTCCTGATAAAAGTGGAGAAAAGTTTGATAGAAGTCGATCAATGATTTACATTGTTGTTATCTGTTGTCGTGCAATGCATGGTCTCAAATTGTGATCTTGCGCCGTTCTTTTCTTGACGTCCCGTGGCCACTAGTACGTGGCTGCACGGCATCACTGGGGTCGCTGTTGCAAAATTGGCATATCCTGCTTCCCTGGTTTATTACATGAAAGAGGCTATTAGAGATATGACATGCAAATTAACTCGACGAAGAACGAAAAAAATAGAGGACACAAGATTTAACGTGGAAAACCCCTCCAACACAAAGGGAAAAAATCATGTGCGCTAGCCAGCCAAACTTCTAGCAGGAGAGGTTACAAACGCCGGGGATTTACAACTGATCGACTTTATCCAGTGCGGCGGCTCACAAGAGGTATATACAACACAAGTGGCCTAGGTCAATACTAATCCGTACAGCCGGGGGGCTCCCCCCCCCCCCTCCCGGCACCCCCAGGCATGTCGGGGGCGGCCTACATAGGCCGGCGACGGGCCTGGCTCCGCTCGTTCATCAGAAGTCATCCTTTCTCTTTATACTTGAATTTGGAGCATAACATAACAAACTCCACCTTGAGAAAAATTTCATCTTGTAGCATGAATGAGAACCTTCTCCCCGAACAACAAAGAAAACACTCTCGACGCCAAACAACCACTAGGGCTAATGAGTTATACCAACTAAGTCAGAGCAAAGCTCAAACTTACCAACAGGAACTGACTTTGTCAACATATCAGCAAAATTATCATGAGTACTAATCTTGCATACCTTCAGTTTACCTTGCTCAACAATGTATCGAACTTAATGATATTCGACATCAATGTGCTTTGTTCTCTAATGGAACACTTGATCCTTAGTGAGGTAAATGGCACTGTGATTGTCATAAAACAAGTTAATGCAAGAATTATCTCCATAAAGCTCAGCATACAAACCTTTCAGCCAAACTGATTCTTTACATGCTTCTGCAATAGCCATGTATTCTACTTCAGTGGTAGACTGGGAAACTACTGGCTGCAATGTTACCCTCCAACTCACGGGATAACCACCAACTGTGAACACATAACCTGTAAGGGACCTCCTCTTGTCTAATCGCTGGAAGAAAAATCTGAATCCACATAGCCAGCTAGTCCCTCACCAGTCCTTCCGAATTACAAACAAGCATTGAAATTGCCATGAAGGTACCTGGAAATCCACTAAACAACCTTCTAATGTTCTTTACCAGGGTTAGCCATGTGTCGACTGACCAAACTCATTGCAAATGACAAATCAGGCCTAGAACACACCATGGCATACATTAAAGAACAGACATCACTGGAATATGGAACTCTTGACATATATTCAAACTCTTCATCATTACTAGGACAGTGAGAAGATAATAATTTGAAAAGAGGAACAATGGGAGTGGTTACTGACTTAGCATCATGTATGTTAAAACGATGAAGAACTTTCTTAATGTAACTCTGCTGACTAAGAAATAACAAACCATAATTTATGTCCCTTGTAATATCCATGCCTAGAATTTTCTTAGCAACACCAAGATCCTTCATCTCAAACTCACTACTTAACTGTGCCTTTAAAGTAGTGATCTCTTTCTTGCCCTTGGCAGCAATCAACATATCATCAACATATAACAACAAGTATATAGGTGATCCATCAATAAATCTAATGTAAACACAACTATCATATGCAGACCTCTTAAATCCATGTGATATCATAAATGAATCAAACCTTTTCTACCACTGTCTCAAAGATTGTTTCAAACCATATAGGGACCTCTTTAACTTGCAAAGAAAATTCTCCTTAACAGGCACTATGAAACCTTCTAGTTGGTCCATGTAACTTTCCTCGTCCAGTTCACCGTGCAGAAAAGCAGTCTTGACATCTAACTACTCAAGCTCAAAATCATGCATAGCAATAATACCAAAAAATGCACGAATGGAACTATGCTTCACAACTGGAGAGAACGCAACATTATAATTAATACCTAGTATCTGATTGAAGCCCTTAGCCACTAACCTTGACTTAAACCTTGTGGGCTCACTAGGAGACAAAACCTCCTTTCTTTTGAAGATCCATTTGCAGCGAACGGTCTTCTTATGTTTAGGCAAGTGCACAACATCCCATGTGCCATTTTTCTCAAGTGATTGCATCTCTTTATGCATAGCAGCAATCCACTTCTCGCGGTCACCGGAAACAACTGCTTTACTGTATGTGGATGGCTCATGGATGTTCTCAACCTGCTCTGCACAACTGAAAGCATAATGAACAATGTCCCATTCTTCAATTAGACGTTTAGGTTTGTTAATTTCTCTCTTTCTCCTGTCGGCTGCAAGAGACTGTACTCGTCGCTGCAAAATAGGGGGTGAGTGCTGCACAACATCATCATCATGAACCTCTGTATCTGGAGCATCATCAACATTATCATCAACTTGTGCATCTGGAGCAACATCATCATTATCAGATATTATATGTTCCTCCTCATCAAGGTGCTCCACCTGCACAGTAACTTGTTGTGGCTCTACAAAATATCTGCAGATAGATCATCATGATACATAACAGATTCATTGAAAACAACACTCCTGCTCACAAAAACCTTATTAGTTTTAGGATTCCATAACATGTATCCTTTTACTCCCGAACCGTATCCAACAAACACACACTTAATAGCTCTAGGATCAAGTTTTCCATTATTAACGTGTGCATATGCAGTGTAATCAAAAACTCTCAAATGTGAATAATCAGCTGGTGTACCAGACCATACCTCAATGGGAGTTTTCTTATTAAGTGGAATGGATGGTGACCTGTTGATGAGGTAGCAGGCGGTGGAGGCGACTTCAGCCCAAACGTTTTCCCATGCGAGCAATGGACAACACACAACGAGCCCTGGAGATTATGGTTCTGTTCATGCGCTCAGCCACACCATTCTGTTGAGGAGTGTATGGGACGATGTGGTGCCTAATGATGCCCAAGTTTTTGCAATAACTATTAAAAAAAATTGAACAGAATTCCATACCATTGTTAGCTTGATGTATTTTTACCTTCCTCTCAGTTTGCCTCTCTACCATAACTATCCAATCCTTAAATGCATCAAACACATCATATTTATTTTTCAGAAAATAAGGCCACACTTTTCTGGAGTAATCATCAATAATTGTAAGCATATAACGAGCACCAGCAACCGAGGGTTTATGGGATGGTCCCCACAAATCAACATGTGCGTAATCTAATATACCTTCTATGACATGAACAACAACATTAAACTTTACCCTCTTATGCATACAAAAAAAAGCAGTGCTCGCAAAACTCTAAATCACTTACGCTCTGCTCCAGCTCAAGCCTACCGGTGACCGGCCTCACTCCGTTCGCTTGTCAGAAGTTAGCCTTTCTCTTTATACTTGAATTTGAAGCATAACATAATGGAGGCCCCAATGGTCGGAAGAGCCACAATGGTTGGCTGTTGCATGTATAGGATCGAAAAATAACACATCATCATGTCCACCTAGCCCCCATTCCATCGAGTGCTCATCATCTTGTGTGGACACCAAAAGCCCCAGTGATTGCTGAAAAAGGCTTTCGCCCCACTTTATTTATAAAGCAATGATCATCAACAAGCCAGTACAAACGCACGTCATCACAATAAACGCTCACACCTAAGGCAGGATACATAGGCCCTAAGTGCAACAACACCATCCCTAGCACTACCACCACAAAGAGATGAAGCCGCATACGACGAACAGTGGGCTCCAAGGCAGCGCCTTCAGGAAGGATACGACACTGGAGCGCCGCCACCGCCCGATCTGAGGACTAGAGTTTCCCCTCGAGCTGCACGACGGGCAGTGAGAGCCGCGTCGACGCCTTCAAGTAGGGAACGAGCTTCACCACTGTTGGTCCGTCCAAAGATAGAACATGTTTTCACCATGGCCAACACTCACCGCCACCAAACTCCGCACCTCGGCTACCATACCGCCCACATGGCCATGGCCGCTGGGCAGCAGCAAGCCACGACTATGCCCATGAGCACCGCACTAGCACCACCAGGGCTGCCGCCCCGGCATCCAAGACCTTGACACCGCCTCACCGAGACGTGTTGCTACTGTCGGTGTCAAAACCGGCGGATCTCGGGTAGGGGGTCCCGATGGTTTGGGCCCTCTTGATGGAGGCAATACCCTACTTCCTGCTTGATTGATCTTGATGATATGAGTATTACAAGAGTTGATCTACCACGAGATCATAGAGGCTAAACCCTAGAAGCTAGCCTATGATTATGATTGTTGTTGTTGTCCTACGGACTAAACCCTCCGGTTTATATAGACACCGGAGGGGGATAGGGTTACACAGAGTCGGTTACAGAGAAGGAGATCTACATATCCGAATTGCGAACTTGCCTTCCACGCAAAGGAGAGTCCCACCCGGACACGGGACGAAGTCTTCAATCTTGTATCTTCATAGTCCAACAGCCCGGCACAAGTACATAGTCCGACTGTCCGAGGACCCCCCTAATCCAGGACTCCCTTAGTAGCCCCTTGAAAGGATCGATATGGTTGACTAGAGGGGGGGGGTGAATAGGAAACTAACAATTTTCAAGCTTTCCTTTACCAAATTAAACTTTGCAACAAAATAGGTTGTCTAGATGTGCAACTAAGTGAGCAACCTATATGATGCAATAACAACTAGCACATAAGCAAGCAATGGATGTAACACAAGTAGGCTTGCAAAAGTAAAGGCACGAAATAACCAAGAGTGGAGCCGGTGGAGACGAGGATGTGTTACCGAAGTTCCTTCCTTTTAAGGGGAAGTACGTCTCCGTTAGAGCGGTGTGGAGGCACAATGCTCCCCAAGAAGCCACTAGGGCCACCGTATTCTCCTCACGCCCTCACCGAATGCAAGATGCCGTGATTCCACTATTGGTGCCCTTGAAGGCGGCGACCGAACATTTACAAACAAGGTTGGGGCAATCTCCACAACAATTGGAGGCTCCCAACAACACCACGAAGCTTCACCACAATGGAGTATGGCTTCGAGGTGACCTCAACCGTCTAGGGTGCTCAAACACCCAAGAGTAACAAGATCCGCTAGGGATAAGTGGGGGGAATCAAATATCCTGTGGTGGAAGTGTAGATCGGGCCCTTGTCACCCAATCCCGAGCAAATCAACAAGTTTGATTGGCTAGGGAGAGAGATCGGGCGAAAATGGAGCTTGGAGCAACAATGGAGCTTAGAGGTGGAAGAGGTGGTCAACTAGAGGTAGAAGATGCCCTTTAAATAGACATGGGAAAAATCCAACCGTTATCCACATGTTCAGCCCGCGACACGCGGTACTACCGCTCCAGGAGCGCGTTACTACCGCGAGGCCGCGCGGTACTACTGTGGCGGACTACGGTACTTCCGCGACAGCAGCACAGACCGGGACTTGCCTGACTAGGGGGCAGTACTACCGCTTGCGCGGTACTATCGCTCTCCCTTGTGGTACTACCGCAAGGCAGGAAAGTCATCCCCTGGGAAGGGCGCGGATGAAATAAATTACATCCGTGTCTACTTCCGCTGAACATGAGGTGGTACAAAAATCTGACGCGGTACTACCGCTCGCGAGGCGCGGTACTACTGTTGTAGGCGCGGATGTAAAAAAATTACATCCGCTCCTACTACTGTGATGCTGCGGTACTAGGTAGGAGGGCCACGGTACTACGACTCCTGGGGAGCGGTACTACCGTGGGCCCCCGCGGTACTATCGCGCTGGACGAGCGGTACTACCGTGGGTGGCGCGGATGTAAAAAATTACATCCGCCCCTACTACCGTACCGGAGCGGCACTAGGACTGGGAGCCGCGGTACTACGGCTCCAGAGGAGCGGTACTACCGTGACCCACAGCGGTACTACCGCTGGTACTTGCGGTACTAGCGCAAGTACAACAGTAGTCGTCAGATTTCAGCACAACCAAGACAACGAAGAGAGGCTCCAAAGTGCAGGGAAAGGTAGGACAAGTGTACGTGTTGATTCCACCCAAACCTTTCCGACACGGACCCCCTCTTAATAGTACGGCTCTCCTACGACTCAAATCCACCAAAGAGAAACGTAGAACAACGCCGACTTCAATAGTCTCTGAGGGGCACCGAATCGTCTCATGCCTAGTGATGAAGTATCTGAGAAACTCAAGGCACACGATTAGTCCGCAAAAGCATTGTCATCAATCACCAAAACACCTAAGGGATAAATATGCCCTTACAATCTCCCCCTTTTTGGTGGATTGATGACAACACGGGATTTGCACATAGATAAGATAATTTAGAGCAAGGGCAAACCCCACCTCTCTAAAATATAGACGGGCTCCCCCTAGATGTGTGCACTCTAGATGAATGCTTTGGAGTGCATAGCACACAGACTAGGATCAACACTCCCCCTATATTTTAGAGACCAAGGCACGATAAATAACATAGCATAGCATAAGGATAGCACAATATAACACAAGCTCGCTAGGATAGATAGAGTGCATATGTCTTACACCATACAAAGTAAAGCAACCGAGGTTCAAACGAGAAAGCAGCAAATAGTTCAACCGAGAAAGCAGCAAACACACGACACACAAGACTCGCAAATCCCTACACTCTCTCCCCCTTTGGCATCGAGACGCCAAAAAGGCAGAGAGGACACCTACACACAAGAGGTGGCTCAAGCAGGGAACTCGTGCCAACCCTCTCCGTCGGTCTCCTCGGCATGGTCTCCTCGACATCCTCCTCAGAATCAGTCCACCTGTAGCCTTGCTTCTCCATCCACTCGGCCTCTGGAGTGATGCGCTCCTCAGACCCGCCAGACACTTCCTCACCATAGAGCTGCATGATCTTGTTGTCCCGGCGACGACTCTCCTTGGACGCCACGTGAGTTCTGTACTGCCCCTTGGCTTGCATGCAGAAAAGAGTCTTCACCTTGTCCTTCAACTTCTTGGCCCATGATGGCATAGTGGCACTCTGGGAAGGCCTAGCAGCACGGCCCTCAGCAACATCCTCGGCGCCAGCATCCTCCTCATCAACAGCAGCCCTAGTAGCAGTCACCTCGGCATGAGTAGCGGTGTTGGCCCAGTTGGATTTGATACGCAGATAGATGGGCTCATGGCGAATCCAGTCTGGAGCAAGGAACTCCTCACCAGGAAACATCTTCTCCCAAGTCTTTGAGATCAGCAGAAACAGATAGGGCCCATAGATAGGCACCTTACGGTTGAACACTGCAAACCGAAGCTCACACCACATGATGTGTGAGACATCAAGTGGCTGAGACTGAGTCGAACGAGCCTCCTCGCAAATGAGCATCATATCCACCATATAGGCATGAACCTTGTCTTTGTCACCGATGCGAGGGAACAAGGAGTTGCGGAAGATGCGATACATGATATCCAGAAAGGAGTTGAGCACCAACGTTGTCTTGCCATTGGCGAGCACCTTCTCAACCATGAATGGAGCAAGCTTGTCCTTGTTGGCAGACTCGGCATTGGCATGGGGGCGAACACCCACTGGAGTGTTGAGCCCATCATCAGGAACATGGAGCAGATCCATGAACTCCTTCCAGGTAGTAGACAGTTGACGGCCATTGGTCATCCAGGTCATCCTCCGCTCTTCATTAGGGTGAAAATAAACTGAGGCAAAGAACTGACAGATAAGCTCAGGGTCATAGTCAAGGTGAAAGGATATCACATGCTCAATGCCAAACTGCTCCACCAAGTCCAGAGCCTCTCCAAAGTAGTCACGGAACTTGTCCTTCCTCATGTGATGCATATCAATCCACTTCACCTCCACATAGGTATTATGCTTGTTCTTGATGACATCCAGATAGATGTTGGTCTGTTGCTTGTTCCAGAACAGCTCACAACCTCTGACAGTGGAACGCGGGTGCACATAAGGTAGAAGCTACCTGAGACAGACGTACTCAGAAGGGGCTATCTCATCCACGCCCTTAGCGGGCTCCTTGTGCTTGCTAGCAGAGGTCTTGACATTGTGCTTGGAGGCAGAAGATCCCTCCGGTACTTCACCTGGGTTGCGCAGATGCTTGGAGCCAGTGTCACGACTGGGATTGGACCGGCGAGAGCCACCACCTGAGACACACACGCAAAAACACCAACGAACGCGAAGAAGATCAATGCAAAGGCCACGATAAAGCACAAGAAACACATAGAAGGCATACGAGAAAGTTGGCATGCGATAGATGTGAGCCACGGTAGAACTGCCACTGCCTGTGGTACTAAAATATTAGTACCGCTCCAAAACGCGGTAGTACCATGCGAGGTCACGGTAGTACCGTGGTTGGAGCGGAAGTAAAATTTTAGTGCCGCAGAGAGCGCGGTAGTACCGTGCAAGCGGTAGTACCGCGCCAGACGGGCGGTAGTACCGCGTCGTGTCAGATCTAACCAGCGGTTTGAATCTGAAAAATGAACCGCGAAACAACGACGGTGCTACGGTGATCAAATCTAGCACAAGACAACAATACAAATAGAAATCCTATGCAATACCACGCTCCTTCATCCTACTCTTGCAGAGATTAAGCCTATGAATCTCAAGAACACACAAGCCTCCCCCAAAACCTAGAAACACCAAACACAATCAACAAGGAGAGGGAGTTGGGGAAAAACCTTGGTCCATACCAAGAGCACGTGGTGGGGAACGATCCCACTGGACGGAATCACGGGAGGGCAGCCGGTGGAGGAGATCCGGTGACGAACGCCGGCTCCGTTCTTGAGAAGGGAGAGAAAGAGGCGATGTGGGGGAAGAACTGCGAATGGGTATGGGGAGTTAGAACTCCCCCTGCCCGTCCTTATCCCCACGCGCCCAAACTGGCGCGGTAGTACCGCGTATCATCGCGGTAGTACCGCTCGGGCGGAAGTACCGCACCGAGGCGGTAGTACCGCTCAACCAGGCGGCAGTAAAAAAATTACTGCCGGGGTGACGGTAGTACTGTGCTCCCACAAGCGGTAGTACCGTGGCTGGCTGCGGTAGTACCGTAGCTGGCCGCGGTAGTACCGTGAACTCAAGTCACCGCAAGTTTCAACTCGAGAAGAAGGCCTTTGCATGGAAACTTTTCACACACAAGAAACCACAAGAACACGCACAGACTAGAGGTAGAAAGACAACAAGAAACCACCAAGCGACAAAGCCTCTCCAAGAGAGAGGGCGGTGGCCGAAGCCACCTATGTTTGAGTTGGATGGTATGGCACCGCGAAGAATTATCCTTGGGCCCATGACCAAAACTCGTCTTTGAAGCACAAGTGCCATCAAAAATGGCTAATGTGAAAGAGGTGATCGATTTATGCATAATGGGGGGAGGGAGAGTTCATTGAGAGAACAACACTCCCCCTATGTCCATGCCTACACCTAAACTAGACAACAAGTTGAGTGTGGTGGGGGGTACACGGGTTCAAGTCACATTGCTCAAATCAATGATATTTAGCTCATGCCTTAACTCGCGAAATCTTGCTTCATCCAAGGGCTTCGTGAAAATATCTGCAAGGTTATCATGAGTGTTGACATACTTGAGCTCGATCTCCCCACGCCTAATGTGATCCCGGATGAAGTGATACCGAATCTCAATGTGCTTCGTCTTGAAGTGTTGCACCGGGTTGAGAGAAATCTTGATGGCACTTTCATTATCACACCAAAGAGGCACTTTGTCACAAATGACACCGTACTCCTTTAAAGTTTGCCTCATCCATAGGAGTTGAGCACAACAACTACCGGCCGCCACATATTCCGCTTCGGTGGACGAGAGAGACACACAACTTTGCTTCTTGGAAGACCAACTTACCAAAGAGCAACCAAGAAATTGGCACCCTCCGGAAGTGGACTTCCTATCCACTTTGTCTCCCGCCCAATCGGAATCCGTAAAACCTTCAAGCTTGAAGTTTGCTCCTCTTGGGTACCATAAGCCAAAGTTTGGGGTATGAGCCAAATATCGAAAGATTCGCTTGACCGCCACATAGTGATTTTCCTTTGGTGCGGCTTGAAACCGTGCACACATCCCCACACTCAACATGATATCCGGTGTAGATGCACAAAGGTAAATCAAGGAGCCAATCATGGAGCGATATACCTTTTGATCCACCGCTTTACCATTGGGATCGATGTCAAGTTGGCACTTGGTAGGCATTGGTGTAGTAGCCGGCTTGACATCACTTAGCTTGAATCTTTTAAGCATGTCTTGAGTGTATTTGGCTTGGTTGATGAAGGTTCCTTCTCTTCTTTGTTTGATGTCAAAACCAAGGAAGAACTTCAACTCTCCCATCGAAGACATCTTGAACTTGGAGGTCATGAGAGCGGCAAATTCCTCATTGAAAGCTTTGTTAGGAGAACCAAAGATAATATCATCAACATATAGTTGGCATACAAACAACTCCCCTTTGACCTTCTTAGTAAAAAGAGTGGGATCGATTTGTCCTACTTCAAATCCACGATCTTGTAGCAACTCGGTAAGGTGGTCATACCACGCACGTGGGGCTTGTTTAAGGCCATAGAGTGCCTTATCGAGTTGATAGACATGATCCGGGAAGTAGGGGTCCTCGAACTCGGGGGGTTGCTTGACATAGACCAACTCATTAATAGGACCATTAAGAAAAGCACTTTTCACATCCATTTGTTGCAACTTAAAGTTGTGATGGGAAGCATAAGCAATCAACAAACGAATGGATTCAAGACGAGCAACGGGAGCAAAGGTTTCACCGTAGTCGATACCCTCGACTTGGGAGTAGCATTGTGCTACCAATCTTGCCTTGTTGCGAATGATGTTCCCATGAGCATCTTGCTTGTTCTTGAAGATCCACTTGGTTCCAATGACACTGTGGTTCCCGAATGGTCTTGGCACCAATCTCCACACCTTGTTGTACTCGAAGTTGTTGAGTTCTTCATGCATGGAATTGAGCCAATCCGAGTCTTCGAGCGCCTCATAGACCTTTTGGGGTTCAACACAAGAGACAAACGCGTGATGTTCACAATAGTTTGCTAATTGTCTACGAGTGGTTACCCCCTTTCTTAGGCTTCCAACCACGTTTTCCATGAGATGGCCTTGGGTGGTGAGCTTGGAAGCAATCTTCGCGGCACGACGCTCTAATTCCTCCTCGGGTGTGGAAGGAGGAGGGTTAACTTGATCATCTTGAGCGCCGTCTTGAGCTTGTTCTTGATCTTGAGCTTGCTCATGATCTTGAACTTGCTCGAGGGGAAGAACTTGACCTTGGGCATCATTTACAGGTTCACCACCATCTTGAGGTTGATCTTGCCCTTGGTCTTGTTCATGAGGATGAGGGCCTTCACTTTGTTCTTCGGAAGCGTGTGGGTCTTGGGGAGGTGACGGCTCCACTTGAGTGGAGCATTGTCCTTCTTCTTCGGCCACAAGGGGTTCCTCAATGGGTAGGATTTGACCAATACCCATTCTTCTTATGGCTTGGGGAGGAATTTCATCACCTACATCACAAGTACCACTTTGCTCCACTTGGGAGCCGTTATTTTTGTCAAACTCCACGTTACACGTCTCCTCAATGAGTCTGGTGGACTTGTTGAGGACACGGTAAGCATGAGAGTTTGTAGCATAACCAACAAATATGCCCTCATGAGCTCTAGCCTCAAATTTAGACAAACGAACACCTTTCTTGAGAATGAAACACTTACAATCGAACACCCAGAAGTACTTGAGGTTGGGCTTGTTGCTGGTGAGTATCTCATAAGGAGTCTTGTTCAAGCCTTTGCGAAGATAGAGCCGATTGGATGCATGACATGCGGTGTTGATGGCTTCGGCCCAAAAGTTGTATGGAGACTTGAACTCCGCCATCATGGTCCTAGCCGCATCCATCAACGTCCGGTTCTTCCTCTCCGCAACACCATTTTTTTGAGGGGTGTATGGAGCAGCATATTGGTGCTTGATCCCCTCATCACTAAGAAACTCATCCAAGGTGTAGTTCTTGAAATCGGTGCCATTGTCACTTCTTATTGTCAAGATCTTTGCATTGTGTTGATGTTGAGCTTAATTTGCAAAGTCGATGACGGTTTGTTGAGTCTCACTCTTCCTCTTGAAGAAGTATACCCAAGCGTATCTTGAATAGTCATCCACAATCACCAAGCAATACTTTCTTCCTCCAAGACTATCAAAAGATGGAGGCCCAAAGAGATCCATGTGAAGGATCTCCAAGGGTCTCTTCGAGTAGATGATGGTTGATGGAGGGTGAGCCTTTTCATGAAGCTTTCCTTCGATACAAGCACTGCAAGCACGATCTTTGGCAAAACTAACATTTGTTAGTCCACGGACATGGTCCCCCTTGAGAAGACTTCGCAAAGATCTCATATTAACGTGGGCTAAACGGCGATGCCAAAGCCATCCCACGTCAACTTTAGCCATTAGGCATGTCGCGGTCTTAGTGGGTCGCTCCGAAAAGTTAATCACATAGAGACCGTTCTCGACATGCCCAACAAAGGCTACTTTAAGAGTCTTGCTCCACAAGAGGGCCACGGTATCAATGTCAAATAAAGTAGCAAAACCCATGAGTGCAAGTTGATGAAAGGAAAGCAAATTGTATGCAAGGGACTCAACAAGCATGACTTTCTCGATCGTTAGCTCATGAGAAATGACAACCTTGCCGAGACCCAATACCTTAGAATGTGATGCATCACCCCACTCGACATTGGTGGGCATAGATGGAATCTCTTGCACATCCACCACCAAGTCCTTGCTCCCGGTCATATGATTTGTTGCTCCACTATCGAGCAACCATGATCCCCCACCGGAAGCAAACACCTACAAGAGATCAATGCTTGGTTTTAGGTACCCATTTAGTAATGGGTCCTTTGATGTTAGTAACAAGGGTCTTGGGAACCCAAATAGACCATTCAATGTACTCATAAGGAGAACCAACAAATTTAGCAAAGACATGTCCATCACTAGCACGGCACAACACATATAACGGGTTAAAGTCACCGGCTTTGTTTGAGGAAATGCTTTTGCCCTTTTGGACATCAATTCCCTTCACTTTTTCCTTCTTCTCCTTAGGAGCACCCTCTCCCTCTTTCACAAACGTTTGCTTGAGAGGAGGAGGACGTTTGGTCTTGTTGTTCTTCTTCTTCTTGCTCTTGGACTTGGGTGCAAACCCAATTCCTTCCTTGGCCACAACTTCCTTTTGATTGCTCAAAAGGTCGTTGAGGTTCTTCTCACCTTGAATGCATGTCACAAGGCCTTTCTCAAGTTGATCCTTCAACTTGGCATTCTCCTCCACAAGATGCACATGCTCACAACACGGGTTAGTAGCACATGCATTATCAATTAATACCATATGAGGAAAGGTGGCCTTTTCCTTGATTAGCTTAACTTGGAGTTGAGCATGAGACTCTTTGAGGTTAGCGTGAGCACCCTTCAAGACCTTGTGGGCCTTGTCAAGTATCTCAAACTCCTCTTTGAGTCTAGCATGATCAACCCCAAGTTTAGCCTTCTCGGAAGTTAGCACACGAGACACGACAAGAGCATGATCAAGATCTTTCTTTACCTTAGCATGGTCATCATTGTGTGACTCCTCAAGAGTCAACGATGCACACGCTCTTCCTCAAGAGCATTAGAGAGATCCGATATCTCATCGGCATAGTCACGACTATGACCTTCCATCTTAGAGATGGTTTCTTCGTGAGCCTCGATCATGTCATTGGCCTCACCAAGTTGTTCCAAGAGAGCAACAAAGTGCTACTTGGACTTACTGTCGTGGTTCTAAGTCTGACAGTAGAGTGGGGGTAGGTATGGAGAGGCAAGGTCCTAGCTATGGAGAGGTTGTAAACACAAGGGATGTACGAGTTCAGGCCCTTCTCGGAGGAAGTAAAAGCCCTACGTCTCGGAGCCCGGAGGCGGTCGAGTGGATTATGTGTATATGAGTTACAGAGGTGCGAACCCTTCTGCCTGTGGAGGGGGGTGGCTTATATAGAGTGCGCAGGACCCCAGCCAACCCACGTAATGAAGGGTTTAAGGTACATAAAGTCCGGGGCATTACTGGTAACGTCCCACATAAAGTGTCTTAACTATCATAAAGTCTACTTAATTACAGACCGTTGCAGTGCAGAGTGCTTCTTGACCTTCTGGTGGTCGAGTGAGTCTTCGTGGTCGAGTCCTTCAAGTCAGTCGAGTGAGTTCCTCGTAGGTCGACTGGAAGGTGATCTCTTCTAAGGGTGTCCTTGGGCAGGGTACTTAGATCAGGTCTATGACCCTACCCTAGGTACATGACTCCATCATTAGCCCCCGAATGGATTGAGGCTTGAGTGATGAAGGAGTTGATGTTGTTTCCGATTAGCCTTTGCATACTGGTCATGCGTTGCTTTGAACCAAAAATCTCTTTGCTGACAGTGAGCAACTTTTCTTCAGTCGACTCGATCCATTCTTTTCTTTCGTCGAGTGACCTTTTGGACTTTGTCGATTCCCGAGCGACGGATCACAGGAAATCCCGTGCCTGATAGAATGGTCCGCCGTTCGCGGATTCCGCGGGATACGAAATTTGGGGAAGCGTGCGAAGCGGGGCGGACCGCGGCGCTCGAATGGGATAGGACATAGACGCCTCGATCCCCGCACCGCCTTTTTCGCCACGTATCACGTCCGCGCAACTGTTTCGGGATATGATTAGATCGACCAGGCCCACCCGTCATCCACTCGGAAGGGATCTTATAAATGTGCCCGACGAGGGTTTTTTGAACAGTGCCTCATCATTCTCTCTCTGCTTCCTTCGTCTCCGCCCAACGCGCTCGCTCTCGCCTCCGCACAACTTCCCCTTGCGCGTCTCGCCGGCAGCCATGGTCAAGGAGAAGACGGCAACGCTGGAACGCACAAAGAAGGCGTCGGCGACGGAGAAGGCGAAGGGGAGATCCACCAGTCGCGGCGGGTCTTCGTCTAGATCTCGCCTGCCGAAAGGCTGGGTCCAGGGAGATTGGATCCGGTCGACCATCATGGAGGCGGATCTCCTCGACATGGCCAACGACGGGCTGATCCCTCACGGAGCCGCAAGGCTTCCGGGGAAAGAGTGGCAGCCCCAGCCGGAAGATGGTGAGTGCGTGCTTCTGGCCACCCATGTCGACCGTGGATTTTCTTTGCCACCGAGCGTTTTCTTTCGTGGTTTCTTGAACTTCTTTGGAGCGCAACTCCACCACTTCACCCCGAACTCCATCGCCTATCTTGCCGCGTTTGTGTCCATGTGTGAGAATTTTCTGGGTTGTCGACCGCATTGGGGCTTGTTCAAGCACATATTCACGTGTCGCTCTCAGACCGTGAAGAAGGCGAGCCCAGGCGACGAAAGAACCCAAGTCGTCCAAATGTGTGGAGGTCTGGGGATCCAGGTGAGGAACAAGAGCACCTTCCCAGCCATGACGTTTCCTGAGTCAGTTAGAGGCTGGCAGTCGACCTGGTTCTACTGCCAGGATCAGCCGACGCCGGGGAAGTCGAGTGGACTCCCTCAGTTCGCCATGGACCGAGTGAACAAGCCCTCCTCTCTGAAGGTGATTCCGGAGGAAAAAGCCAACGTGAAGATGCTGATGGAGCGCGTAGTTCAGTTGGTTCGGGATGGAGTGATGGGTATGGATCTCCTGGAGGTTTTTCTTAGGCGACGAATCCAGCCTCTTCAATTCCGGAGTCATTGCATGTGGTTGTACCGCGGGACTGAAGATGAGACTCGGATCAATCCAGAAGCAGTCGACGATGCCACTCTGGAAAGGTGGATGGCCACTGTTACTGGGAACAAGGATAACCCTCGTGGAGCCAGAAGGATTCCTCCACTCGACCACCGTAGTGTTCCAAACAAGGTATGTCTGCTCCACTTCCCATTGTATTCTTGTCATATTTATTTCTGTTTTCTCTGCCAATCGGTCGATTGATCTTTGTTTTGATTTCTATCAGGCCCTCACTGAGCTGTACTCGATGCCCAATGGAGCACAGGCTCCGACTGAGGAGGGGGAAGCGAGCGGAGGCGAGAGCCAGGAGGAGTGGGACTCGGATGCCGCTGAAGATGACGATGATGATGATGACGATGAGGAGGATGAAGAAGAGGAGGAGGAGGAGGTCGCACCACCGCGCTCGGAAAGGCGGTTGAAGCTTGTCCATGACCCTGCGACTGAACGTGGCAAGGGGGTTGCGACTGTCACGCAGTCGACCAAGCGCCCTCGAACCACTTCTCCGGCGCCGACTGAAAAGGCGTCAAAGCAGCCCAGGGCGGCCCCGTCAAAGCCGACCAAGCTCCTGCCGAAGATGAAGGTGTCCATCCCCACCATATCAGGGTAATCATGCTGCTTAAGTCTTCCTGTTTTGTGCGAGCTTTATCTCTGGTTGACGCTTGAGCTAGTCGACTGATTCTTTGAAATTGCAGTGCTGCTACTTCTGAGACCTCAGCTAGGGCTGACGACCATGAGATGGAGGACGCAGCAACCTCAAATCCTGGTACTGTACTCTTGATACTGTTTTTAGTCGACTGACTCATGATCTCTAATTCTGACTCTTTTCTGTAGCTCCATCCAATGTTGTTATCACTCTCCCTGATGATGATGAAGATGAGGAACCGTTGAAGCACAGAAGGAGTAGGAAAGCGTCTGCTGGCAGGGTGCCCCAGGATGTGACGGTTCCCGAGACTCTGGTCGCGGAGGAGGATAACACCACTCGACACACTGTGTCCTTCGCAGATCCACTGACGAGTGCTCTCCCTGCTTCGTCAAGTGCCGCACAGCCCTCCCTCTTCACGACGCACCACGTCCCAGAGGACCAAGCTGGCGCCGCGAAGGAGGCGATACGCCAGGCAGGGATCATGATGGAGCAGGTGAAGACCATCCGGGATGCGAGCCAGGAAGCTTATGACGCCAGTTCCGCCCTTCAAAGCAATGTTCAGGTCAGTCGACCATCGCTTGTTCTATTTGGATATGCTATCAAAACTTTTCTTTTCGGAATTCATAGTAGTCACCCACTGGGTGTGTCGATTTAAACTCCGTGTTAGCGGGGGCACGCTGAGTGCACCCGCTGGGTGTAGTCCCCAAGGCTAAGGTCGACTGCTGGCAGTCGGCCTTAGGCTTTATAAGTTGAATCTTTCCGTCATTCGTCTAAGGTGAATGGATTTCCCAAACCGGTGGGGGCACGCTGAGTGCACCCACTGGGTGTAGTCCCCGAGACTGTGGTCGACTGCTTGCAGTCGATTGCAGTCTTAAAGAATACATATTTTTTTTTGAGGTCGACTGGTCGACTCTGTCTTCAATAGGATTAGTGGGGGCACGCTGAGTGCACCCACTGGGTGTAGTCCCCGAGACTACGGTCGAATGCTTGTATTCGGCTGTAGTCTTAGAAACGCATGATTTTTCCTTTTCCACTCAGAAGTGAATTATCTTTGACATTTAGTCGATTGGTTCTTCACAGAAATCCTGTGACCTTGCGGCTCGCTACACTGAGCTGGAAAACAAGCACATTCAGCTCAAGCTGGATTTGAAGCTGGTTCAGGAGAATCTGACGAAGGCAAAGGAGGAGACCAAAGGTATGTTTGGTGAGGCCTCGACGACTGCTTTTTCCCTTCGTTTGTTTCAAAATCTGATCTTGCTATAACTTGCAGGTAAGGTGAAGGAGGCCCAACAGAAGAAAGACCTTGAACTAGCTGAAAAGATCAAGCTTGCTGACGAGAAGTTAGCTTCAGTCACCAAGCTTGAACAAGAAAATACCAATCTGAAAGCTGCTCTTGGGATTGCCAACAAGGAAGTCAGTCGACTGAAAACTGACAAAGCTGCCCTGACCGACCAAGTCAGCCAGTTGACTGGGAAGAAAAATGATCTGGAGGCCTTCCTGAGTGGTCTTGCCAAGAAGCTGTTCCTTATGCTTGAAGGTAACCCTTTACTCTCAACAATCATTTTCAACTGTGATTTTTCCGTTCGACCATTGCCTTGATTCAGTGATTGTCCTTGCAGAATTTTGTCAAAACTTTGAAGAAGAGACTAGCCGGCTGGAACCAAACCTTGACCCCATCAATTCTCCGGTGAACGACGAAGTTGCCATGAATGTTTTCTGACTGGAGTCCCGTGTTGCAGCTGTCGTGGACTATCTTGCAAGGCTGAAGGTCGCCACATCTCGCATCGACTCATCGCTCTGGCCCAGGGAGACACTCCAGAACGACCTCGAGTCGCTGATGGCTCGCCTGAACACTGTCCCTGGTCGAGTGCAGGAGTGGAAAAAGTCGTCGGCTCGGTGCGGTGCAGATGTTGCTCTGTGTCTGGCCCGAGTCCACTGCAAAGATGCACGAGAAGACAAGCTGGCGGCTCTCCGAGTGGCCAACACCAAGAAACACGACTTCAGGTCCTTCATGGAAACCTTCATTGCTGCTGCCACTCGGATCGCAGATGGAATTGATCTTGATGAGTTCGTTGCTCCTTCCAGCCCTCCACAGGAGGGGTAAAAAACTTCTTTTAAGCCCGACACTTTAAATTTGCCTCGGTATGCCGAGTGGAGTTGTAACCGATAAACCTTAACAGGCTTAGCGCCTGAGCAATTTCAGTTCCTTTAGGTATCGATCCGAACTTGGATTTGATGTTTGAATGCGATTGCTTTTGGCTCGAAATGTCTTTTGCAGGTTCAAAGCAAGACGCTTACTGCAGTCGACTTATTCCTTAATCCACTTAGGCGAGCGCTGGGCTGCAGCTAAGCCCCCGAGTGTGAGGTTTACTCTACACTCGGTAGGATTTTTATATCTTAGGCGAGCACTGGGCTGCAGCTAAGCCCCCGAGTGAGAGGTTTGCTCTTCACTCGGTAGGATTTTTATATCTTAAGCGAGCACTGGGCTGCAGCTAAGCCCCCGAGTGAGAGGTTTGCTCTTCACTCGGTAGGATTTTTATATCTTAGGCAAGCGCTGGGCTGCAGCTAAGCCCCCGAGTGAGAGGTTTGCTCTTCACTCGGTAGGATTTTCACGTTGTACTTGTGGCGAAGCTCAGAGGAGAGGGTCGTAGTCGACCTGCACCTCGTCCTCCTTACGAGCGCACATTGTACTTATAGCGTAGCTCAGAGGAGAGGGTAGCAGTCGACCTGCACCTTGTCCTCCTTTCGAGCGCACGTTGTATTTGTGGCGTAGCTCAGAGGAGAGGATCGCAGTCGACATGCACCTCGTCCTCCTTACGAGCGCACATTGTACTTATGGCATAGCTCAGAGGAGAGGGTCGCAGTCGACCTGCACCTCGTCCTCCTTTCGAGCGTACGTTGTATTTGTGGCATAGCTCATAGGAGAGGGTCGCAGTCGACCTGCACCTCGTCCTCGGGCGCACATTGTACTTAGGCGAGTACTTTGGACTGCAGCTAAGCCTCCGAGTGGAAGTCTGGCTTGCCACTCGGTAGGATTTTTATAACTTAGGCGAGTACTTGGACTGCAGCTAAGCCTCCGAGTGGAAGTCTGGCTTGCCACTCGGTAGGATTTTTATAACTTAGGCAAGTACTTGGACTGCAACTAAGCCTCCGAGTGGAAGTCTGGCTTGCCACTCGGTAGGATTTTTATAACTTAGGCGAGTACTTGGACTGCAGCTAAGCCTCCGAGTGGAAGTCTGGCTTACCACTCGGTAGGATTTTATTTAATCTTAGGCGAAACGGATTCGCAGCTAAGCCCCCGAGTGGGAGTCTGGCTCACCACTCGGTAAGGATTTTTACAAACTTAGGCGAAATGGATTCGCGGCTAAGTCACCCACTGAGGGGAAAATTTTATTGGACAAATAAAGAGTGATAAAAACTATGGAGGAATTATGACACTATTATTTTGAAATCCATGAACTACAAAAGTACTTTATTACAACTCACCCGAGTGATAAACTTTAGTGTAAAATGGGCGGAGTAGTTCCGCGTTCCAAGCTCGGGGCTCGTCGATATTATGCTCGACGTTGTAAAGACGGTACGCCCCGTTGTGGAGAACTTTGGTGACGATGAAGGGTCCTTCCCAAGAAGGAGCAAGCTTGTGTTGATTCTTCTGATCCACTCGGAGAACTAAATCCCCTTCCTGGAAGGCTCGACCCCTCACATTTCTGGCGTGGAAATGACGCAAGTCTTGTTGGTAGATGGTCGATCGGATCAGAGCCATCTCCCTTTCTTCCTCTAAAAGGTCGACTGCGTCCTGCCGCGCTTGTTCAGCTTCTGCTTCGTTGTAGAGTTCAACTCGAGGAGCATTGTGGAGAAGATCACTCGGCAAGACTACTTCAGCTCCGTAGACCAAGAAGAATGGAGTTCTTTCGGTCGACCGATTAGTTGTGGTCCGCAGTCCCCAAAGCACCGAGGGAAGTTCGTCGACCCATGCTCCAGCCGCATGCTTGAGATCACGCATCAGTCGGGGTTTCAATCCCTTGAGGATCAGGCCATTGGCTCGCTCTGCTTGTCCATCCGACTGCGGATGGGCGACTGAAGCGTAGTCGACTCGTGTGCCTTGAGAGTTGCAGAAATCCCTGAATTGTTTCGAGTCAAAGTTCGACCCATTATCCATAATGATGCTGTGCGGGACTCCATATCTGAATATCAGTTCCCTGATGAAGTTAACAATAGTACCGGCGTCAAGGTTCTTGATTGGTTTAGCCTCAATCCACTTGGTGAACTTGTCGACTGCCACCAGGACATGCGTGAAGCCACTTCGACCTGTTCTCAAAGGACCAACCATGTCCAACCCCCATACTGCGAAAGGCCAGATGAGTGGAATGGTCTTCAGAGCTGATGCAGGCTTGTGTGACATATTCGAGTAGAACTGACATCCTTCGCACTTGTCCACTATTTCCTTTGCCATCTCATTCGCCTTTGGCCAGTAAAATCCGGCTCGGTATGCTTTGGCCACGATGGTCCGAGAGGACGCATGATGACCACAGGTCCCCGAGTGGATATCATTAAGGATGATTCGACCTTCTTCTGGCGTTATGCACTTCTGACCAACTCCAGTCGTGCTTTCTCTGAATAACTGCCCTTTGATCACGGTAAAGGCTTTGGATCGACGGACGATCTGTCGAGCCTCTTCCTCATCCTCCGGAAGCTCTTTTCTCAGGATATACGCGATATATGGAACTGTCCAGTCGGGAATGACCACCAAGACCTCCATGACCAAGTCGACCACTGCTGGGACTTCAACCTCAGTCGGATCTGTGGCACTCTTGGGCTGTGGAGCTTCTTTGGTGAAAGGATCTTCTTTGACTGACGGAGTGTGTATATGCTCCAAGAACACACCACTCGGAATGGCTTCTCTCTTGGAACCTATCTTTGCTAGATCATCAGCTGCTTGATTTTTCAGTCGGGGTATGTGATGGAGCTCTAACCCCTCAAACTTCTTTTCCAGCTTCCTCACTGCATTGCAGTATCCAGTCATGGCTGGGCTTCTCACATCCCACTCCTTCATCACTTGATTGACTACTAAATCTGAATCGCCATAGACCATCAGGCGACGGACGCCGAGTGAAATGGCCATGCGCAATCCGTATAAGAGGGCCTCATACTCTGCCTCATTGTTGGAGGAATCAAAGTGAATCTGGAGTACATATCTGAGCTTATCTCCTCTGGGGGAAACCAAGACAACCCCAGCACCGAAACCATTCAACATCTTAGAGCCATCAAAGAACATGGTCCAATGCTCCGAGTGAACTTTAGTCGGCTGTTGCTGTTCAATCCACTCGGCGAGGAAATCTGCTATTGCCTGGGACTTAATGGCTTTCTTTGCCTCAAACTTGATATCAAGGGGAAGAAGTTCAATCGCCCATTTCGCCACTCGACCAGTTGCATCTCTGTTGTGCAAAATCTCTGATAGTGGAGCGTCGCTGACGACTGTGATGGAATAATCAGAGAAATAATGAGCAACCTTCTTCGTGGTCATGTATATTCCATACACAAGCTTCTGATAATGAGGATATCTCTGCTTGGATGGAGTCAAGACTTCAGACAAATAATACACTGGGCGCTGAACTTTGAAGGTTTTTCCTTTTTCTTCCCGCTCGACCGTAAGCACTGTACTGACGACTTGTCCTGTGGCTGTGATATAAAGCAACAGAGGCTCTTTGCTGATTGGAGCAGCAAGCACCGGCTGGGTGGAGAGCAGAGCTTTTAGCTCGGCAAACGCTGCATCAGCTTCTGGAGTCCACTCGAACTTGTCTGCCTTCTTCATCAGTCGGTAAAGAGGCAATGCCTTTTCACCGAGTCGTGAGATGAATCGACTTAATGCGGCCAAGCATCTAGTAAGCTTCTGGACATCGTGCACTCGCACAGGGCGTTTCATTCGGAGAATAGTGCCAATCTTTTCTGGATTAGCATCGATCCCTCGCTCGGAAACGAGAAAACCGAGTAACTTGCCACCAGGAACTCCGAATGTGCACTTTGATGGATTGAGCTTGATATCATACCTTCTGAGGTTGGCAAATGTTTCACGAGGTCAGCGAGCAGGTCGGAACCTTTTCGTGACTTGACGACGATATCATCCATGTACGCTTCCACATTCCGACCGATTTGAGTGAGCAGACACTTCTGAATCATTCGCATAAATGTGGCTCCGGCATTCTTGAGGCCGAATGGCATGGTGATATAGCAGAAGCACCCGAATGGAGTGATGAAAGCTATTTTTATCTCATCGGGTCCGTACAGACGGATCTGGTGGTACCCGGAATAGGCGTCTAGAAAAGACAATCTCTCGCATCCCGCGGTCGAGTCAACAATTTGGTCTATGCGAGGGAGAGGAAAATGGTCTTTCGGGCAGGCCCGGTTGATGTGCTTGAAATCAATGCACATTCGGAGCGATTTGTCCTTCTTAGGAACCATGGCGACATTAGCGAGGCACTCGGAGTGGTATATCTCTCGGATAAATCCTGCCGCCAATAGTCGAGCCACTTCCTCACCAATGGCTTTTCTCTTCTGGACGGCGGACTGCCGAAGATGCTCTTTGACTGGTTTTGCTGATGAGTCGACTCTTAGGCGATGCTCAGCCAGTCCCCTGGGAACACCTGGCATGTCAGCGGGCTTCCATGCAAAAATGTCCCAGTTCTCATGGAGGAACTGGATGAGCGCTTCTTCCTATTTCGGGTCGAGTGTTGTGGAGATGTGGGTCGGGGCTGCATTGGGGTCGGTCGGGTGAATGTGAACAGGCTTCGTCTCACCGGACGACTGAAATGCAGATTCTGTGGCGGGTTTCTTGGATCGCAACAAATCACTCGGATCTGCGTTTTGCTTGTATTCTTCAAACTCGACCGCTGTCACCTGGGAATCGGCAATCTTTGAGCCCTTCTGAAAGCACTCTTCTGCCTTTTTCCGATCACCGGTGACAGTGATCACTCCTTTGGGGTCGGGCATCTTCAGTTTGAGGTACACGTAACATGGTCGAGCCATGAACCGTGCATAAGCTGGTCTCCCCAAAATTGCATGATAGGCACTCTGAAAATCCACGACCTCAAACGTCAACTTCTCCTTGCGAAAATGTTTCGAATCACCAAACACCACGTCCAGAGCTATTTGGCCGAGTGACTCGGCTTTTTTCCCTGGTATAACTCCATGAAAGCTCATGTTACTAGTGCTTAGTCGGGACATCGGAATGCCCATTACTTTCAGTGTGTCTGCATACAACAAATTCAGCCCACTACCACCGTCCATCAGCACTTTTGTCAGTCGAGTGCCTTCGACAACTGGATCGACCACCAAAGCTTGCCTCCCAGGGGTGGCAATATGAGTCGGGTGATCAGATTGGTCGAATGTGATGGGTGTTTGGGACCATCTCAGATAACTTGCTTTTGCTGGGGCAACCATGCTCACCTCACGGTTAATGACTTTCAGTCGACTCTTGCTTTCCACATCTGCAAAGATCATCAGAGTGGAGTTGACATGCGGATATCCTTCCTCACTATCATCCTTGTCTTCGGCCTTGTCCGACTCCTTTTCCTTGTCCTTAGACTGTTTTCCTTGAAACTGCTGGATCAGGAGTCGACATTGGCGTGTGGTATGCTTTGGGTAAATGATATTGCCCTCTTCATCTTTCTTCGTGTGGATGTGACACGGCATATCCATCACGTCGTTCCCTTCTCTATCCTTCACCTTCTTAGGGTTCCAGGATCCTTTTGGCTTCCCCTTAAACTTTCCCTGAGTCACGGCCAGAGCCTCTCCAGGAGCTGCTGGTTCAGCCTTCTACTTCTGTTTCCGACTGGTGTTTCCCTTCTCCGACTGACTCGGTTTGTACTTGCCGCTTCGGAGTCGGTCTTCTTCTTCACCGCTGGCGTACTTGGTAGCAATATCCATCATCCGACTCAGGGTCATGTCTCCGGTTCGACCAAATTTCAGACTCAATTCTCTGTTCTTGACGCCATCCTTGAAGGCGCAGACTGCCTGATGATCAGACACATTCTCCACAGTATGGTGCAAAGTGATCCATCTCTGAATATACTCCCTGAGAGTCTCATTGGTCTTCTGCACACAGACTTGCAGCTCCGTCAATCCAGCCGGTCGCTTGCAAGTTCCTTCGAACGTTCTGACGAACACTCGGGACAGATCTTCCCAAGTGTAAATGCTACTAGGAGGTAACTGATTCAACCATGCTCTGGCAGAACATTCCAACATGAGGGGCAAATGCTTCATGGCCACCTCGTCGTTCCCACCACCAATCTGAACCGCCACTTAGTAGTCCTCAAGCCAAGTTTCGGGCTTAGACTCACCAGTGAACTTGCTGACTCCTGTTGCCAACCTGAAATTGGGGGGGATCACTGCGGCTCTGATAGCCCCGCTGAAACATTCTGGACCAGAAACATGCACTCGACTGCTTGTGGGCGCATCTCTGTCGGGTCCACCCCGATGGGCTCTGTTCCGGTCGACCAAGCCTTGCACGATAATGGATCGCACGTCGAAGCCTGGTTTTCTGGGGTCGACTGGAGCTATTCGCCCCACACTGAGCTGACGCCTGTCATTCTGCTGCCGAGGAGCGTAAGACCCAGCCCTCGGAGGGGAAGCGGGCACTCGACGCCTATCATCTCGGTCGTGTCGGTCTCCATACTGGTCCCGCCGATTCTCGCGCCTTCACGCCGCGGAGGCGATCTGGGACTGTGAGCCGACTGAACCGTATTCACAGTGACGGATCGACTGTGAATTCTGTTGCGCGACTGCGACACGGCTCAATTCTGGTCTCCTGCTGCCCGGAGCAAATCCCTGATCTGCATCAAGCCTCTGCCAGCTTCCGACTGAGAGGGCTGGATGGACTCTGCTATACGGGTCGCAGCTTCTAAATTCTGGATTGGGGTTCGATATACCTGAGTCGGCGGGAAGAGTTGACGTCGGTTGGCGTCGGGAACTCGTTGCCGCGCACGCTCATCGAGTGCTCGCTGAAGATTCTCCAAGCGAGCACGTTCGGCCAAATTGGCCAAACGTGCCTCCTCCAAGGCGCGAGCCTCGGGGGTTTCTCCTGCGATGGGAGTATGCAGGGCATCCATGTTCCTGCGGCGAAGTTCCTCTCTTTGCAGAGAGTCAAGCGGCTCGGGCTGGTACTCTTCGTGGTCTCGTGCGGGGTCGTCTCCGCCGCCCGCCCCGCCATCATGGGCGAAGCCAGGCGGACTGCGAGGCCCGTTGACCATCAGGATTTCCGCTGCAGGATCACTGCTATCGCATTCGGATGCAGTCTCTACGGAGCCAGTCGACAGATCGAACAGGCCGTAGAGAGATTCGTCGGGCTCAATTGCCGCAACTTGGGTGGTGGCCGTCTGGCGAGCCACCGCGTGTCTCACCCACCGCTGAAGCCTCGACCGACCAGAGCGCTTGTGCTGGCGGGAGACCAGGAGGGTGGTCGATAGGGGAGTCGACCGATACGGGGTTGACGGTTGTCGCAGCAGAACGCTGCAGACACATGCGCGAAAATGCGTCGCACCGCGGACGGGGAGCGCATCGACGTCGAGTGGAGCCTCCTGGAGCCAGGCGGAGTCGTCGGCGACGAAAGTGAGAGCGCCGAGACGGATCTAGCGACCCTCGACCAAAACTCCAGCAGCCACCATGATGAAAGTACTCGGAAGAATCGCAACTTCTCCACAAAATCGCTAAAACACCGGCCCCACGGTGGGCGCCAACTGTCGTGGTTCTAAGTCTGACAGTAGAGTGGGGGGTAGGTATGGAGAGGCAAGGTCCTAGCTATGGAGAGGTTGTAAACACAAGGGATGTATGAGTTCAGGCCCTTCTCGGAGGAAGTAAAAGCCCTACGTCTCGGAGCCCGGAGGCGGTCGAGTGGATTATGTGTATATGAGTTACAGAGGTGCGAACCCTTCTGCCTGTGAAGGGGGGTGGCCTATATAGAGTGCGCCAGGACCCCAGCCAACCCACGTAATGAAGGGTTTAAGGTACATAAAGTCCGGGGCGTTACTGGTAATGTCCCACATAAAGTGTCTTAACTATCATAAAGTCTACTTAATTACAGACCGTTGCAGTGCAAAGTGCTTCTTGACCTTCTGGTGGTCGAGTGAGTCTTCGTGGTCGAGTCCTTCAAGTCAGTCGAGTGAGTTCCTCGTAGGTCGACTGGAAGGTGATCTCTTCTAAGGGTGTCCTTGGGCAGGGTACTTAGATCAGGTCTATGACCCTACCCTAGGTACTTGACTCCATCACTTACCCTTGAGCTTACTCATAAAAGACTCAAATTCATTCACTTCCTCATTAGACTCAACATGTTCATCAATGCAATCCTCCAAGGAGGGATTAGTAATGATGGTGGTTGTGATGTTGGGGGTTACCTTGTTTGAAGCTTTAGCCATGAGGCACTTGGCGGTGATGTTTTCATTGGGTGAATCAAAGAGAGACACCGGGGGAGTAGTAGCAATGGCAACGGATGCCATGGCCATTGCTTCTCCACTTTCATCATCATCGTCATCCTCTTGGTATTCTTCTTGAACCACCAACCCACGAGTTGGAGTCTTCTTGGCGAAGTTGTTCTTGTTGGGTAAGGACTTGGCTTTGTCTTTTCAAATGAATTTGCCACCATTGTCTTCCCGCTTCTCGTAAGGACAATCCACAACGAAATGGCTCACATTGCCACAGTTGAAGCAAGTTCTAACTCGTTGCTTGCCCTTGACGCCACTTGAGTTGTTCTTGTTGAAGTTGGGTCTTGTATTCTTCTTGCTCCAAAATTGTCTTGAAGCAAGGGCCATGTGCTCATGATAATCATACTTGGTGTCTTCGGGATTGCTCTCCTCATCTTCCACATCTTCCTCTTATTCCATGATGACCTTGGCCTTCAAAGCAAGGTTGGGCTTCTTTGCCCTTTGAGAACGGAGCATCGCATTGTCGGCGGTCTTGTCCAAGATGCTCATTGCAACGAACTCATCCAACACTTCACTTGAGGTCATGGAGTGGAAGTCCGGTCTTTGACGAATGACGGAGGACATGGCCTTGTTGTAGGGCATCATGGCCTTAAGGAACTTGCGCTTGATCCAATTGTCATCCGTGTCCTTGCTTCCATGATCTCGGAGTGAGACCGCGAGTTTGGTCACTCTTCGAAAGAGCTCACGAGGTTCTTCATCTTCTTTCATTGCAAACTCATCGGCCTCATCTTGCACCACTTCATAGTTGGAGCATTGAATGCTGGCACTTCCTCGATAGAGAGACTCAACACATTTCCATGCTTCTTTAGCCATGGCATGAGGTCGAAGATGAGGGAGATCTTCAGGAAGGATTGCATCTTGGATGATGAAAAGAGCACTCTCATTGAATTGATTGTCCACGGCTTCTCGAGGGGTGAAGTTGCTTGGGTCATGAGGATAGAAACCTTCTTCAATGATTCTCCAAAGGTTAGTGTTCACATGTTTTAAATGACGCTTAAAGCGATAGACCCAAGAATCAAAATCTTCATGTTTCTCATATTTAGGAGGAGGACCGGCATGATTCAAATGAGTGGAGGGGATTGGCCCTCCATAAATTGGGGGTTCCACATGGGCAAAGATGCCGGTACCATTTCTACCACTAATAGAAGGACTCTTTTCAATGTTAGCTTCCCCCTTGTCAGAGGTAGCATACATCACCTTGTTGGTGGGATCACCCACTTTAATCGGCGAGGTAGATTGTTTAAGTCCTTCTACGAATTCCTTAAGCATGTCCTTGACCTCGGTCGTCATGGAGGTTTTCAATGTTTCCAAAGCCACATTGAATTCCTCATGTGAGATCGAGTTACCCCCATCTCCCGTAGATGAGACCGGATTCGCACCGGAGTGCTCTCCCACCTCATCTACGACATCACCCATACTCTTCGGACGGTAAAGCCCTTAAAAAGAGACAAGGCTCTGATACCAATTGAAAGGATCGATATGGTTGACTAGAGGGGGGGGGGGTCAATAGGCAACTAACAATTTTTAAGCTTTCCTTTACCAAATTAAACTTTGCAACAAAATAGGTTGTCTAGATGTGCAACTAAGTGAGCAACCTATATGATGCAATAACAACTAGCACATAAGCAAGCAATGGATGTAACACAAGTAGGCTTGCAAAAGTAAAGGCACGAAATAACCAAGAGTGGAGCCGGTGGAGACGAGGATGTGTTACCGAAGTTCCTTCCTTTTAAGGGGAAGTACGTCTCCGTTAGAGCGGTGTGGAGGCACAATGCTCCCCAAGAAGCCACTAGGGCCACCGTATTCTCCTCACGCCCTCACCGAATGCAAGATGCCGTGATTCCACTATTGGTGCCCTTGAAGGCGGTGACCGAACATTTACAAACAAGGTTGGGGCAATCTCCACAACAATTGGAGGCTCCCAACAACACCACGAAGCTTCACCACAATGGAGTATGGCTTCGAGGTGACCTCAACCGTCTAGGGTGCTCAAACACCCAAGAGTAACAAGATCCGCTAGGGATAAGTGGGGGGAATCAAATATCCTGTGGTGGAAGTGTAGATCGGGCCCTTGTCACCCAATCCCGAGCAAATCAACAAGTTTGATTGGCTAGGGAGAGAGATCGGGCGAAAATGGAGCTTGGAGCAACAATGGAGCTTAGAGGTGGAAGAGGTGGTCAACTAGAGGTAGAAGACGCCCCTTAAATAGACATGGGAAAAATCCAACCGTTATCCACATGTTCAGCCCGCGACATGCGGTACTACCGCTCCAGGAGCGCGGTACTACCGCGAGGCCGCGCGGTACTACCGTGTCGGACCACAGTACTTCCGCGACAGCAGCACAGACCGGGACTTGCCTGACTAGGGGGCAGTACTACCGCTTGCGCGGTACCACCGCTCCCCCTTGCGGTACTACCGCAAGGCAGGAAAGTCATCCCCTGGGAAGGGCGTGGATGAAATAAATTACATCCGTGCCTACTTCCGCTGAACATGAGGTGGTACAAAAATCCGACGCGGTACTACCGCTCGCGAGGCGCGGTACTACCATTGCAGGCGCGGATGTAAAAAAATTACATCCGCTCCTACTACCGTGACGCTGCGGTACTAGGTAGGAGGGCCACGGTACTATGACTCCTGGGGAGCGGTACTACCGTGGGCCCCCGCGGTACTACCGCGCTGGCCGAGCGGTACTACCGTGGGTGGCGCGGATGTAAAAAATTACATCCGCCCCTACTACCGTACCGGAGCGGCACTAGGCCTGGGAGCCGCGGTACTACGGCTCCAGAGGAGCGGTACTACCGTGACCCACAGCGGTACTATTGCTGGTACTTGCGGTACTACCGCAAGTACAACAGTAGTCGTCAGATTTCAGCACAACCAAGATAACGAAGAGAAGCTCCAAAGTGCAGGGAAAGGTAGGACAAGTGTACGTGTTGATTCCACCCAAACCTTTCTGACACGGACCCCCTCTTAATAGTACGGCTCTCCTACGACTCAAATCCACCAAAGAGAAACGTAGAACAACGCCGACTTGAATAGTCTCCCAGGAGCACCGAATCGTCTCCTGCCTAGTGATGAAGTATCTGAGAAACTCAAGGCACACGATTAGTCCGCAAAAGCATTGTCATCAATCACCAAAACACCTAAGGGATAAATATGCCCTTACACCCCTGAATCAGGCTTCAATGACGATGAGTCCGGCATGCAGATTGTCTTCGGCATTGCAAGGCGGGTTCCTTCTCCGAATACTCCATAGAAGATTTAGAACACAAGAATCGTGTCCAGCTCTGCAAAACAAATTCCACATACCACCATAGAGAGTACAATATTCCACAAATCTAATCCACTGACAACTTTTCAAAGTGTGACATCATGCCACGGCTCGGTCATCATTTGAACTGTTTTTCTCAACCAGCTACTTCACATATTGTGAGGCGGTTTCCTTGGCATGTCTTGTCGAAGCAGAGATCATGTCCCCTTATCACGGGATTCTCATCAATACGGGTGTGAGTAACCCAACCGCGCCATTAACACAGAGCTTGGGGAATAAGCGAGTTTACCGGGCAAGTGGGAAGGCGCAGGATCCCTGTTGCCTTTATAAAGAGATAAGGACTCCCCTTTTTCACCCACGCCTTCTTCTTCCTCTGCTTATCCATTCTATCTCGCTCGAGCTCCAGCGCCCAAGCATTCGTCTTCTCCGCCGACCAAAGCCCTCCGAAAATGTCCAGATCTGAGCTCAAGTACTTTCAATGATTTCGTCAAAGGGTGGCAGCAGCAGTGGTTCTACATCACCGAGACGCGCGACCCAAAATGGGCCGCAGCTCTTGAATTTCGATCCGGAGCTCCCCTGCGGCTTACGTCCTGGCCCAAGAAGGGCCTGAACTGGTCTTCGCCCGACGAATTGTCAGTGCTCCAGACGCGCGTCAAGGATATGGAAGACAAGAATATCAAGCTTGTCAATGTAGTCCAGGTGATGTTAGTTCGTTGGATCCTTCCTTGTCAACACAGGGCTTGCAATTTATTGGAATTCGACCCGGCCAAGCACCAGACCTGCTAGAGCTCTTTGGCTCCTCGCACAAAGACATCTGGAAGGTGCTTTTCAAGTCCGGCAAATCATGGCCGGACTCAGTCGAGGACCGCGGGTACCAACTGTCCCGCCCTGCAAGTTCGGTAAGTCATTATATTTTCTATTTGCATAACCCAAGGGAAATGCTTAATATGTTTTCCACTACTCTCATAGGGCTGAACGAAGAAGGCGGGGCGGATCTACTGTCCAGCCCCACTGCCGGAAGAACCAGCCGGCCCACTTCTGACGAAGATGCTAGTCCCAGCGCCTTACAAGGCGCCGAAGAAGAAGGCCGAGAAGGAGGCCAAAAAGACAAGGGGCGGCCTTCGTCGCCGTGGCACTTCGGACACAATATCCGAAGACTCCGAAGCCCGCTTTTCCGCTGAAGAGGACGAGGAAGAGGAGGAAGACCTATCCCCAGTGAGGGGAAGAAAGAAAAGGACAGCCTCCACATCCTTGGAGGCCGAGTCACCTAAGAAGGGAAAAGCTCCCCTTCCGGAGGAGTCCACCGCCGCTACCGACAGCAGCCCGGAGTGGGATCCCAGGGCCCAGTCCCTAGTGAACACGTGAGTATATAAAATCCGAACACTTTTACGCATCCAGACCCACTACGGCATGACGTTTTAATCATTGAGCCATACTGTTTTGCAGTCCAGCGAGGTCCTGCACTGAACAATCCTCATCGGAGGATTTACTGGGCTCGGATGCTATGGACAGCGGGACACCCCCGAAGGCCCCCTCCCCAGAACACGTGAATGCCACCGAGGTATCGTCCCAGAGGGACCCAGGCCAAGGAGGGGGGGCAGATCGTCAAGGCGGCGCCAGAAGGTCAAACTTCAGGGGCCGGACACATGGGAGAAAAGGCTCCCATGGATGTCGACGGCGGGGGCTATCTTGAATTCGGCCCCTAGCTGGACGCAATTCCAGAGACCTATATGGCTCCAGAATCAGGAAGGCAGCCCCCCTCGGCTGAAGGGGGTGCGCTTGTTCGACCGGCAACCTCTGTCCAACCAGTGGTGCTGGATACTTTATCAGCGGCGCTGAAGAGAGCCTCCATCGTCGACGAACACCGTGCCCTTATGTGTGCGGTGATTGAGAAGATTCAGTCTGCCGATAGTGGACTGAATGAAGCCTGTGTCAGCCTTATAACGGGCTTTGAGGTATGTTTTGTGAGGTTTCGAAGAGTTATAGTATAGGTAGTAGCCCTTGATACACTGTTCGGTGAAAGAAGGAGCCGGACAGAGGATCAAATATATGTTCGCGGGAGACTCACTTTATGGCATCTCTCCCTCTTTTTGTTTTATAAGCAGTCGTCTACAGCGACTATCACCTCTCATACTGTGGAAGCCTTTGGACTGAAGCAGAGTTTGGAGCGGGCCGAAGAAGAACTCGGCTGAGTGAAGAAACAGTTGGAGGATAACCAAGGTATGCAAAAACCTTGTACGCATTAGCGCGAATGAATAAGTTAATATGATGAAAATATTTTTATGATATCCTCTAGGGGCGACGGCCGAAATTGAGGCTATTAAGAAGGCTGTGGCCGAAACCGATAAGAAGGCAGCCGCAGAGCAGGCTCTTCGTGAGAAGCATGAGGCCAAGGTTATTGAAGCTGAGCAAGAGCTTCGAGAGGCTGTGAAGAAATGCGAGACCTTGGAGCAGAGTTTAACGGAGAAAAAGTCCGAACTCGCCCAGGCTCATCAAGCCGCACGCGATGCTCGGGGGGAAGCCCAAGGCTCCCTGCAGGAAATACAAGAGGCGAGGAACATTGCGGCGGGTAAAGCTTTTTCTATGCAAAGCGGGTATTTGAAGGGGGAGAATCGCGTTTAATAATTTGAATTCTGATTTCTCCAAGGGTATTTGCGGAGCTGCCATGCAGCATATCTGATGCCGCCCAATTCTACCGAGCCGAAGAAAGGAGCACTGCAAAGAAGCTCTTCTGGTCGCAGTATCTGGAGCCGGATTATCTAGTGTCATTTGCCGATCAGCTGAAACAGCTGATCGAACTGCATAAGGTGGCCGAACTAGCCATGAAGGATTTAATTGTCCGGCTATGGCCTGCCGAGCCGATTCCAAGCAGCTACTTCGGGCTCGTGAAGCGGCTTGTGAGTGCCTTCCCTCGACTTGATGATATCAAGCGGTCGGTCTATATGGAGGGTGCGCGAATGGCCTTCGCCCGTGCAAATGTGCAATGGGGGAAGATGGACGCTGAAAAGCTGATGACCGAGGGACCGCCTTAGGGGAAGGAGCATCGCAAGCCTGAGTTATATTATGATAGTGTCCTGAAAGGATCCCGCCTTGTGGCGGAGCAATGCACCAAGGACATTATATTTCCATGAATACAGTCATGTTGTCCTCTGTAACGTTAAACAAGGTCGTTTCTATTATTGATTGCCTGTTATTTGAAAGTTTTTCCTCCTGCGCGGTCGTTTTATATATTCATCCAGAGAGTTGGCCAGTCGTCGGCTTCTGCCCCCACGTAGGAAGTACGGGGGTGTTCGGGATGAACCTGAGCACTCTTTATCCCAGTTTTGGGTCCTTGAAGGAGGTGTTCAGTGCAACGAACTTGGCAATCGGACTATAAGGCTTTATTACTCTCACTTAGCCATAGGAGTTTGACAAAAGGAAGGTAGGTGCAGCCCCTGGTGTTCGGAAGACCGCACGAGGAGCTCTATAAGCACCTGATCGGAAGAAAAGCTGATCCATTGCATGCTGCATTAGTTACTGCATAATGCGGAAGAAATCCTTAAAGATTTTACAACCTCTCGAACAGCGGACCAGCTCTCACCGTATCATGACAGTCAGTTTTCGGCTTTCTCTACTGAGGCACTCGTCCGGAAGAACCGGGACACAATTGCAGTAGTTCTCCCTATGCCGCCTTAGCCGATATAACGGAACATAAGGCAGCAAAACATGGGAGCCGGGCAAACCCAACTATTGACCCAAGACATGATTCGGAGCTGATGCATATAATGCTATAAGTTCGGGGTGCCGAACGACCGTGAAGGTGTTCGGACTTTATTGTCGTATTATAGGTACAATGAAGCCCCTGGCATATTAAGGCATATCACGATGTATAGATGCCATTTGACAAAGAGTAAGAATAAGAAACAACAGCAGATAAGCGTCATATAAAGCCACATGTTGTAATTGAATAACACGACGATGCGTATGAGTACAGGTAATGTGATAAAAAGAAATATGACTTTGGAACCTGCTAAGACCAGGCGGGAGGAGGCTGTGTGTGGATGCGGAGTGTAGTCAGATGGTCATCGAGGGGAACATCTAAGGATTCCCTTATGCGTTCGAGTTGTTTCCATGTCGCCATTCCTGGCCTACGCAAAAGCAAACATGCAAAGAAAATGTAAGAAACGTTTGTGTGCCACGGAGCGGTTGAGCCGCAGTGTGTGGCCTATCCTAGCTTTGCCTCCGTTTAATGCCGGAGTGTTTTAGTTGAGCTTCGGACGAGCCAGGCTATCCTGCCGCGAAGTAGTTCGGACTCCCTTGACGGTGTCCGGGAGCTTGGCCATTGACTCGAGGTTCGATTGAAAGATGCCACTCATTGCTTCTGCTGTTAAGGTGGCGGCATACTCTTCGGCATAGAGGGGGAGTTCGGCCTTGCCATTAACTGTTATGACGCTGCGCGGACCGGGCATCTTGAGCTTATAGTAGGCGTAATATGGCACCGCGTTGAATCGAGCAAACGCGGCTCGTCTGAGCAGTGCATGATAATTACTGCGAAAAGGGACGATGTCGAAGATTAACTCTTCGGTACGGTAATTGTCCGGTGATCTGAAGACTACCTCCAGAGTGATGGAGCCTGTACAACGGGCCTCCACACCTGGTATAACACCTTTAAAGGTGGTTTTAGTGGGCTTGATTATCAAAAGATCAATACCCATTTTGCGCATTGTGTCCTGATACAGCAGGTTTAGACTGCTGCCTCCGTCCATAAGGACTCGTGTGAGGTGGAACCCGTCAATTATTGGGTCGAGGACTAGTGCGGCTGAACGGCCCTGATTGGTATTAACCGGACGATCCGTACGATCGAAGGTGATCGGCCATAGTTTATATTGTGGGGCGACTGGCTCCGTTAAGTCGACATCCCTAAGAGTGCACATCCGTTCTAGCTTGGGAATGTGGGTGGCGTTTATCATGTTCACCGTTTTAATTTGCGGGGGATATTTCTTTTGCCCTCCTGTGTTCGGTGATCGGGGCTCCTCGTCATCGTCATCGCTTTGAGACCCCTTCTCCTTGTTTTCGGCACCTGACCTGCCGGCTTGTTTGAAGACCCAGCATTCTCTGTTGGTATGATTGGCTGGTGTTCCTGGGGTGCCATGAATTTGGCATGGACGGTCGAGTATGCGGTCCAGACTGGACAGTCCCGAATTGTTATTTTTGAATGGCTTTTTCCACTGACCAGACCAAGAGACACTGAATCCGGCATTGACTGCCATGTCTTCGGCATTATCACCATTTTTGTGATGCTTGTGTTTGTTGCGTCGGGGCTTGCCGTTGCTATCTGTGGCCTCTGATGTGCCAGGATTGCTTGCTGTGTTGTTGCTACGAGCCAACCAGCTGTCCTCTCCCGCACAAAAGTGGGCCATGAGTGTCGTGAGGGCTGCCATGGACTTCGGCTTTTCTTGGACGAGATGTCGGGCAAGCCACTCCTCACGGATGTTATGCTTAAAGGCCGCTAGGGCTTCGGCATCCGGACAGTCAACAATTTGGTTCTTTTTAGTTAGGAACCGAGTCCAGAATTTCCTGGCTGACTCTCCGGGCTGTTGGGTTATGTGACTTAAGTCATCAGCATCCGGTGGTCGCACATAAGTGCCCTGGAAGTTGTCAAGGAATGCGTCTTCCAGGTTCTCCCAGCTGCCAAGCGAGTTTGCCGGCAGGCTATTCAGCCAATGTCGAGCCGGTCCTTTGAGTTTTAGTGGGAGGTACTTGATGGCATGTAGATCATCGCCACGGGCCATGTGAATGTGGAGAAGGAAATCTTCGATCCATACCGCGGGGTCTATTGTACCATCATATGATTCAATGTTCACGGGTTTAAACCCTTCACGGATTGAAGTACCCAGACAATCTGAGCACATGCTCACTAGTTGAGCGATTCTCCTCCATCTCTTAGCTATAGAACTTGTTGGAGACTTCATATCTCTCAACTCGGGTATTTGCTGGAAATACTAACTTCAACTCCTGGAACATCTCATATGGTCCATGACGTTCAAAACGTCTTTGAAGTCCCGATTCTAAGCCGTTTAAGCATGGTGCACTAAACTATCAAGTAGTCATCTTTTTGAGCTAGCCAAACGTTCATGACGTCTGCATCTGCTCCTGCAATAGGTTTGTCACCTAGCGGTGCATCAAGGACATAATTCTTCTGTGCAGCAATGAGGATAAACCTCAGATCGTGGATCTAATCCGCATCATTGCTACTAACATCTTTCAACACAATTTCTCTAGGAACATATCAAAACAAACATATGAAAGCAACAACGCGAGCTATTGATCTACAACATAATTTGCAAAATACTACCAGGACTAAGTTCATGATAAATTTAAGTTCAATTAATCATATTACTTAAGAACTCCCACTTAGATAGACATCCCTCTAATCCTCTGAGTGATTACGTGATCCATATCAACTAAACCATGTCCGATCATCACGTGAGATGGAGTAGTTTCAATGGTGAACATCTCTATGTTGATCATATCTACTATATGATTCACGCTCGACCTTTCGGTCTCCGTGTTCCGAGGCCATATCTGTATATGCTAGGCTCGTCAAGTATAACCTGAGTATTCCGCGTGTGCAACTGTTTTGCACCCGTTGTATTTGAACGTAGAGCCTATCACACCCGATCATCACGTGGTGTCTCAGCACGAAGAACTTTCACAACGGTGCATACTCAGGGAGAACACTTCTTGATAATTAGTGAGAGATCATCTTAAAATGCTACCGTCAATCAAAGCAAGATAAGATGCATAAAGGATAAACATCACATGCAATCAATATAAGTGATATGATATGGCCATCATCATCTTGTGCTTGTGATCTCCATCTCCGAAGCACCGTCGTGATTACCATCGTCACCGGCGCGACACCTTGATCTCCATCGTAGCATCGTTGTCGTTACGCCATCTATTGCTTCTACGACTATCGCTACCGCTTAGTGATAAAGTAAAGCAATTACAGGGCGTTTGCATTTCATACAATAAAGCGACAACCATATGGCTCCAGCCAGTTGCCGATAACTTCGGTTACAAAACATGATCATCTCATACAATAAAATATAGCATCACATCTTGACCATATCACATCACAACATGCCCTGCAAAAACAAGTTAGACGTCCTCTACTTTGTTGTTGCAAATTTTACGTGGCTGCTACGGGCTTAGCAAGAACCGTTCTTACCTACGCATCAAAACCACAATGATAGTTTGTCAAATAGACTCCGTTTTAATCTTCACAAGGACCGGGCATAGCCACACTCGGTTCAACTAAAGTTGGAGAAACTGACACCCGCCAGCCACCTGTGTGCAAAGCACGTCGGTAGAACCAGTCTCGCGTAAGCGTACGCGTAATGTCGGTCCGGGCCGCTTCATCCAACAATACCGCTGAACCAAAGTATGACATGCTGGTAGGCAGTATGACTTATATCGTCCACAACTCACTTGTGTTCTACTCGTGCATATAACATCAACGCATAAAACCTAGGCTCGAATGCCACTGTTGGGGAACGTAGTAATTTCAAAAAAATTCCTACGCACACGCAAGATCATGGTGATGCATAGCAACGAGAGGGGAGAGTGTTGTCTACGTACCCTCGTAGACCGAAGCGGAAGCGTTGACGCAACGTAGAGGAAGTAGTCGTACGTCCTCCCGGTCCAACCGATCCAAGCACCGTTACTCCGGCACCTCCGAGTTCTTGACACACGTACAGCTCGATGAAGCACCCCCGATCTCTGATCCAGCAGAGGCGCGGGGGGGGGGGGGGGGGGGAGTTCTGTCAGCACGACGGCGTGGTGACGATCTTGATGTTCTCCTGTCGCAAAGCTTCGCCTAAGCACCGATACAATATGACCGAGGTGTAATATCGTGGAGGGGGGCACCGCACACGGCTAAGGAACGATCTCAATGATCAACTTGTGTGTCTAGGGTGCCCCCCTACCCCCGTATATAAAGGAGGGAGGGAGGAGGTGGCCGGCCCAAGGGGGAGGCGCGCCATAGGGGGGAGAAACCTACTCCAAGTAGGTTTCCCCTCCTTTTCCTAATCCAAGATGGAGGGGGAAGGAAGGAGTAGTAGTAGTAGGAAGGAAGAGGGGGAAGGAGAGAAGGAAAGGGGGGGGGGCGGCCCTCTTCCCAATTCGGATTGGGCTTGGGGGGGCGCGCCCCCTCCCTTGCTCCTTCTCCCTCCCTTCCTAGGGCCCAATAAGGCCCATATACTTACCGGGGGGTTCTGGTAACCTCCCGGAGCTCCGGTATATTCCCAAACTCTTCCGAAACCTTTCTGGTGTCCAAATATATCCGTCCAATATATCAATCTTTATGTCTCGACCATTTCGAGACTCCTCGTCATGTCCGTGATCACATCCGGCACTCCGAACAAACTTCGGTACATCAAAATACATAAACTCATAATATAACTGTCATCGAAACCTTAAGCGTGCGGACCCTACGGTTCGAGAACAATGTAGACATGACCGAGACACGTCTCTGGTCAATAACCAATAGCGGGACCTGGATGCCCATATTGGTTCCTGCATATTCTACAAAGATCTTTATCGGTCAAACCGCACAACAACATACGTTGTTCCCTTTTGTCATCGGTATGTTACTTGCCCGAGATTTGATCGTCGGTATCCAATACCTAGTTCAATCTCATTACCGGCAAGTCTCTTTACTCGTTCCGTAATACGTCATCTCATAACTAACTCATTAGTTACATGCTTGCAAGGCTTAGGTGATGAGTATTACCGAGAGGGCCCAGAGATACCTCTCCGATAACCGGAGTGACAAATCCTAATCTTGAAATATGCCAACTCAACATGTACCTTCGGAGACACCTGTAGTACTCCTTTATAATCACTCAGTTACGTTGTGACGTTTGGTAGTACCCAAAGTGTTCCTCCGGTAAACGGGAGTTGCATAATCTCATAGTTACAGGAACATGTATAAGTCATGAAGAAATCAATAGCAACATACTAAACGATCAAGTGCTAAGCTAACGGAATGGGTCAAGTCAATCACATCATTCTCCTAATGATGTGATCCCGTTAATCAAATGACAACTCTTTTGTCCATGGTTAGGAAACATAACCATCTCTGATAAACGAGCTAGTCAAGTAGAGGCATACTAGTGACACTATGTTTGTCTATGTATTCACACATGTATTATGTTTCCGGTTAATACAATTCTAGCATGAATAATAAACATTTATCATGAAATAAAAAATAAATAATAACTTTATTATTGCCTCTAGGGCATATTTCCTTCACCACTATGTCGGAACGAAGAAGAAGCGGCAAACCCATGCCCCCAACGGCCCTCGCTGCGAGGGACGGCCGCGGACAGCCCGCCGCCCGAAGCACGACAACACGTCGACGCCCACCAGCATCTGCGCACCACCGCGCCGCGCCGCCCGGCATCCGCACCACGCCTACACCAAACAGAGCCACGCCACTCCGGCCCTAGCTCGCGGGGGAACGAGAAAATCCCCGCTGCCGTCGGCTCCGGTCGAGCCCCATGGCGGCAGCGAGGAAGTGGAAGCAGAGGTCGGGGGCCTGGCGACGGAGGTCGAGGGTTTCCCCCCGGTCGCCGCACGGGGTTGACTCGGGAGGAGACGAGGAAGGGGGGCTTTCCGTGGATGCGTTTTAAGATGTTGAATCAGATGCCCATGTGGTTCCAAGCATTCGATCGTGCTACCCATGCTCCACGCCACAGACCTAAAAGCAACTCATAGTCTCGTCATATCTATGATTACTATAATGCATACGAAGCACACTCTGTATGAATTTGTAGGCCGCCAAGGCAAAATATAAACTCAGAGTGATCATAAAGTGTGCTTCAATTTTTTTATGTGAGACATGTTTATTAGTGGCTAGAAGACATCTTCCTTTTTAGGATTTCAACATGGATTTACAAAATGAATTTCAAGAAGGATTAACTAGGATTTTCATCGCAAAAAAAGGATTGACTAGGATTTGAACAATCCTAAAACTATGATTCTCTACTACTTGAACTACGGGCTCTTCCTCCTCTTGAAAGTGACTCGCAGGCAGGGACGCCTTGACAGTCGTGACTTTTGTGGCCACGCGGTTGACGAAACGCATGTGCGCCTTGGATGCCGGATAAGGCCACACTTTTTAAGGCCGGCATGAGTGTGTTTTTCATTTCTGCGCGGGCGGCCATCAAGATGCGGTCGAAGAAGGAGAGAGTGGCAGGGAGGAGTGTCGCCAACGGCTGATTCAAACTTACGACATGTTTTATACTTGATCCACTTGGAGTAGACTCATGCCCGCTCCCAGAAAACGCTCTCTCACTCTCCCTCCCTTCCTCTCTCTCTCCCTCTCTCTCTCTCGCTCTCTCTGTAGATGGGACTGACTATGGCAGCGATAGGAAGAGGGGGGAGGTAGGGTGGCGGCTGACGCAGGGGCGTGGGGGTGAATGTGGTGGCCGGCAATGACGGAAGATAGGTGAGTGTGGTGTCACCGTCAAAGGGGGCGGCGTGGATTTATATACCCATGAATGGGTGCGTTCCAGCGGGAAACATGGCGGATTTACCACGTTGCGGGGTGATAAACAAGTGTGAAACGCAGTAGCAGCGGCCATTAGTTTGCTATCTTCCTGGTGGAAATGTGTCTATGACATTGGCAAGGGCGGAATCGATAGCCGTATGGACGGCAGCTCCATTAACCGGCTATGCGCGGGAGGAAGTGGACGGGTTGAAACTTCCCTCACATGCAAGCGGTTGCGGATGAAGGCCGCTCCATATCAACGCCATCAGCCATCAGATATAGAGGTTTGCGAGCTCAATTTGGAGCCATAAATTATGTAGGCCGAGGGGCGTATGATGACCCTGCTTTTTCGGCAAAAATCGCCATATATCGGCGGTTATTATGATGATTGACTCGATATGAGGACTTTACTAGAGTTTCTCCAATGGCATATTCAAGAGCATTCTCTACACATGATTCACATGTCCGCGGGATAGCTTGGACATGGTTCGGATAAAAAACAACCATCCAAACCGACTGTCCACATTCCTCTAAACCCAGCCCTATGTGAGTGAGAAAGGAAGAAATTTGGATTATCCACAACGTAAGTGCTACTCCACACCCAGCCAAAACACCCATCTCTATCTCTGCCCACTCAACTTAGTGCATCCAGACAATTAGGGGACAATTCGATGATGCCTTGTATAGATGGAGAATGTATGTGAATATTTATTTTTGGTTGTTCGCAAAAAAATGTGATACATGATTTGAGGGGCAATTAACTAGAGGTTACTCCTTAGCTCGGTGTTTCGGTAGTCAATTTCCAAGGCACGGGAGCGTTCGTGCGCCACCAGGTGGCACGTGCCAGGGGCACTTCCCTTATCGGGACGTTTTTTCTTCAACTTTTTTCCTGGGTTTTATTTTTTTGGGTTTTTCCTTCAATTTGTTTTGTTTTTCTTGGGTATCTTTGATATATATTTTTGACAATTTTTTCATTTCTTCAGTCTTTGTCTGCCAGGAGTGTGAGAGCACAATAGTGCTCACATGAAAAAACATTTATGTGCCGCCTCATGAAGCACATCAGTACTTCCACGCGGAAAGGGAAGCACATTAGTGCGTCATTGAAAGCATAATAGTGTCAAGCAGAGTGGTGCTTCCACGTTCTCGCGTGTGCTTCTCAGAAAAAGTGAAGCACATGTGTGCTTCGGCGTGAAAGGCACAAAGTGTGCTTCCCAAGAACTAGGCACGAATTAGTACAGTTTGAAGCACGGGTTAGTATAAATTTAAGGTACGGTTTAGTACAATTTTGGAGCTCATATTTTGTCCAGAAAAAGTTGATTGAAACCTACTAATATTGGATCTAGTTTCAAAGATATCAATGCATAAAAAGGACGGGTGAAAACAGTTCATGATTTGGACACACGGCTCAAAAAATAAATCATTTTGAAAAAAATCAAATCTACGGAAATAAGCATAAGTAAACACACCGTGCCTCTCGTACGTGGGAAGAAATCTCACCAAATCTCTGATATTGTGACAAATGTCAAACATGCAATAGTGACTAGTGATTTCTATGATTCCATGAATGTCCTCAGAGATGTCCTAAAATAACAATTGATCAATAATCCGGTGGGGGTAAGCATGAAACCATGGTAGACTAAAATCGAGCAATGTTCCAACTCCGAATCAGTTTGACGCACTATAGTTTTACCTATATATTTCGGCACTACCTCATGAGTACCAGCATGGCGTGTGGCTCCACATGAAGAGAGGTCCTATACCGGGCCTTCCACGCCCAAAAAGTGAGATGGCGCTCACGCGTGCCCAAGCAGGCCGCAACCCAACAATCTGAGGTTGCTCGCCCTACCCCCCGCTCGCTTGCTTGGTTCAATCGGTGGACCAGTTTGACCCATTAACAGTTAAGTTTTAAAAAATTCATAATTATGATAAAAGAACAACAAAAAATAAAAACTTATAGGATTCGTCAAAATATAAATTTTGAAAAGTAAAAAAAGTTTGTGAATTTGAAAAAAGTCTAAAGATTTAAAAAACATTCATGAATTTGAAAAAGTTCCTGAATACAAAAATGTTCCCGAACTTAGTAAATGTTTGCAAAATTTTAAGAAGTTATGAATTCAAATTTTCAACATTTCAAGAAATTTGCTCATGAATTTGGAATTTTTTTACACATTTGAACAAAGAGAAAAATGAAAAAAAAAATACTGCTGAAAACTGAACAAAAACCGACCAGATGCTTCCAACACCCGGCGAGGAAGCTTGCCAAAACTGGGATGAGCTTCTCCGCTCAACCTGCCTTAGATGGCCGGCCCATTGCGATAGGTTTCAGGCGCCACATACCATTAACACTGTAAGTGGCGCTTAGGCGTCGACTTGGATTCGTGAGTGTGAATTTAGTAGAGCATGCGGCCAAATTCTTCGTGGAGACGAGCACCGGAACAAAAATCCTCGGTTCTCTCGACGGTCATGATGACCATCACTTGCAACTGCCGGTGGTTGCACGACGGTCAAGAGGCCTCGGTCGGACATATGTCCCACTGGGCGCCCCCGTCTCTGGGCCATGCAAAAGCTTTTTTCTGTTTCATTTGAATAAAATTATGCCATCCCACCGTGTGATGTTCACCAATGGACTGCAATGTAAAAGGACGCAACTACAATAGAACGTAAGTTTTTTTTTTCAGGGCAACTCAAATGTTTTTTATGGCAATTATATTTGTCTCGAGGATGGTAAATTTCTTTAGCAAGCATGGCAAATTCTTGCATGTTTAGTTTTCGGCCAAGATTTTTCATGTTTACTAAAGAAAATTGCCATCATCATGACAACTATAATTGCCATGAAAAAGGTTAAATTTTCATGGTTAAAAATTTGACGTCAGATTTTAACATTACCGGCGTAAAATTGCTTGCGCGCACTATGTCATGGAAAAAATGCAACAGACCACCTCACGAATGCCGAGCCACATGATTCCCGGCGAACAAAAGAAGCACTAGCCCGTGGGATTAGTTATTTCACGAACTTTTTTTTTAAAAAAAATTTCTGTACTTAAAACAGATCATGAAGGTGTTCTTGAATTTTATATCATTTAAGAAATGTTTCTGTATTTCATGAAATTTTAATATTACTGAATTTTTAAAATGTTCTGCAATTTGTAATTTTTATATCATTTAATAAATGTTTCAAAAAATTTACAAAATGTTCTAGAATTTAGAAGGTGTTCTCATTTTTGAAAATAATGTTTGTACTTGAAGAAATGTCTATGGTTTTTTAAATATTCACGAATTGTGAAAAAGATGAAATACACAAAGGAAAGGAAAAATACAAAAAAGGGGGGGAAATGAAACGAAAAACTAGAAAACTGCTAAAAAGAGAACTACAAAAAATAACAATTCCGGGCTAGAGGACAGAAAGAAAATGGGCTCCACTCTCCCGACAATAAATCGGCCTCACCCATTCAGCTACTCGCGTCCAATTACCTACTCCTAATTGTCTTTTAAGGCGCCAAAACACACATCACGCACATGCCGTCGCGCGACCTGGCCTGGACCAGTAAGTCACGTTCACTCGCTCGTTTCTTCTTTGATCAGTTTTTTTTCTTTTGTTCGCCTCGGTAGATGCTGGTCAACTATAAAGGAGAGTAAATCAGACACTTTGTTAGTTTTCGAAAAAATGATGAATTAAAAAAGTCCATGAATTTGAAGAAGTTTCTGATTTTTTTTCAATCATTTCGACAAAAGTTCATGAACATGAAAATGTTTTCGTACCTGAAAAATCATGAAATTTAAAATTTCATTACTAAAAAAACTACAAAGATTTGAAAATGTTCATGAATTGGATTATTTCTATGAATTTGAAGTACGTTATTTAATCTAAAAATCACAATGTTGGAAAATATTTTATTAATTTAAAAATGTTCGAAAATTTGGAAAACATTCCATAAATTGAAAAGAATTTGTATGATTTTGAAAAGGTCAATGAATTCATAAAACATTTTATAAATGAAAAAAGTTCGTAATTTTACAAATGTTCGCGAACATACTAAGTTTGTGTTTTTGAAAAAATTACATGAATTTTGAAGAAAAGTTCCAGAATTTGATTTTTTTAAACAGAAAAAAGTAAAAACAAAAAAGAAGATTAAAAGGGAGAGAGAACCTTGGCCTGGCCACTAAGCAAATGTTGACAAATTCATTTTTCACCTTTTTTAAATCCATGAACATTCTAAAGTGCTCAAACTTTTTTCAAATCTGTGAACATTATTGAAAGCATATTTTTTTCAATTCGTCTATTTGTTTTTAAAAAAAATCTTTTTTTTAATTCGAGAGCATTTTGTGAGTTTGCAAACTTTTTTGTGAATTCGTGAACTTTGTTGAACTCATAATTCTTAAAATTCATGAACTTTGTCTAAATCCATGAAGGAGTTATTGAATTCATGAACTTTTTGAATTTTGTAAACATGTTTTGTTAATATCATAATTTATTAAAATTTTGCAAACGCTGTTTGAAAGTTAACTGGCAACACTCTATGGTCAAGATTACCCGGTCTAAGGAACTCGGTCAATGTTAGCGTGATACTGGGCTGGCCTGTGTCCCACGAGCGCTTCTTCTTTAAACAGGTGACGCCAAGACTTTATCACGCTAATAGCAAGTTATTTTTTTGAATATGGCACAAACGCAAACGCTTATATATGCGCCTATACACTCATCTTTATGAACGCACACAAGCACACCTTACCTCTATAATGATGGTGTAGCGATGTCTGGGCCAAACCAGGCCATGGCCCGCCCAGCCCAACCGGAATTTAGTGAATACTGGTGCTGAATCTAGGCCCTGAAAGCGAAATTTCAATGGTATTTCCTAACCAGGCCTGTTTTGGCACGCACAGGGAAGTGGCTAAAGCTCCGTCACTGCCTCTAAGCACCTCCGAGAGACTAAACTTGCATATCATCTTGAGAACTTATGAAGTCATTGTACCTACTGGGCCAGTCCATTTACTTTTTTTTTCGTTCATCGATCGACGCATTTGTGGTTTCAATCACGGTACAATTTTCAGCTCACCTTTTTGTACGTTTAGTCAAAATTTTGCTGTTTGTTTTTATCTTTGAGTTCTTTGTTACTTCAGTCGTTTTCTCCGATTTATCTATTTTTATTTTTTTTCACCGGGTTTCTTTGTTTCTATTTTGGCTTTCACTGTTTTTTTCTCTTTTTTTCACCATGTTTCGTTGCTTCTTTCTTGGTTTTCACTTCTTTATTTAATTGTTTTTCGATTTTTCTTCAGTTATCTTTTTTTATTGTGTCGATTTTCCTTGGTTATTTAACACATGTCTACTATTTTTAATACAAAATATACATTTTTAGTGTATGCGTGAAACATTTTTCTATATACATTGAACATTTTTCAAATACTCGATGTACATGTTTATTTAATATGTGGGTTTGAACACTTTTTGGAATACATAGTCAATAGTTTGTGAATATTCATTTAATATTTTATAGTTGCAACAAACTTTTTTTAACTACGTGATTTTTTAACATTGTATGAACATTTGAAATTAATCGTGTACGTCTTTTGGAAACAAATGAATATTTTTTTAAATGTCACAAAAATTTGGTTGATGGCAATAAATTTTTAACCTACATGAACATGTTTTTTACATTTTATAATATTTTGTACACATTGAATATTTTTCCAAATATATGATTACCATTTTTTTCGATCATATATTTTGGTTTTTGTGTTTTTTCGTACACATTCTACATCTAACTTATAAACCAGGAATATGTTTATATACATGTTTACCATTCTTTAAATACGTGATTAATATTTTTATAAAATTATATATTTTTTATGTTTACTTTTTTTCATAGATTTTGTACAATTTATATATACAGTTTAAAAACAAAACTGAATACGTGACTAACATTTTTTCATATATATATTTCGATGTGTACTTTTTTCATACACATTGCATAATTTTTTATATATCCCAAATATTTTCTATACACATTTAATATTTTATAAATGTGCGGTTGACATTTTTAAAATTTGAATATAAAGTGATTTTATAATAGGTTTATTTTGAATATTTCTAAATATAGGTAAAAGTGAAAATATAAACGAAAAACAAAAAAAGTAAAAAAGGATTTAAAAAAGTGCTGAAGACTTGTGGTCCGCGCTGGGCCGGCGCATTCGGTCAACTGCTTGAGGCGAGACGTGCTATTGTCTTGGGTTAAGCGAGACATAGTCGCACCCAACGGGGCGAGGAGGACCTATCGGGAAACTTCTTGCAGCAAACCGTTTTTGGTGCCTCTATTGTGTCGGCCCGCCTTAGGACACATGTCAGCGATTTCTACCGACAAATACTATTCCCTCCGTTCTACAATAAGTGTCTCGGGGCGTTTTGGCTCCTGAGAGCATTTGCTTCCGGATGAAAAGTAACACACAAAAGATTGTAAAATGTTTTTAAAAAAAGATCTGTTTTTTTGTGGATGTTTGTGTCAGTGTCGCAGGCATGCTTGATAATTTTTATTCGAAACGGACTAGCACTGTTTCTTCTATGAAAAAAACAAATTTGAGTTGTCATTTGGGGGAACATTTGGTGTTCAATTTGTATTTTTTGCATAGGCCAAAATGTTTAACCTTTTTGCCTATTACTTTGCAGGTAACATTTGGTGCGACTGTGAATACATCAAAAATTTGCTGAGATTTTTTTGACGTTTAGAAAATCATTTTCACACCCAGGAGCCCGTGCTCCCAGGAGCCAAATTGGATGTTCGCTCAACTTTAGTATAACTTTGTACTAATGTTGTGATACTTATTTGGAACGAAGGGAGTATCATCTTGTTGGGGAACACATTAATTTCAAAATTTTCCTACGATCACGCAAGATCTATCTAGGTGATGCATAGCAATGAGAGGGGAGAGTGTGTCCATATACCCTTGTAGACCGAAAGCGGAAGCGTTTTAATAACGCGGTTGATGTAGTCGAACTTCTTCGCGATCCAACCAATCAAGTACCGAAGGTACGACACCTCCGCATTCAACACACATTCAGCTCGTTGACGTCCCTCGTGCTCTTGATCTAGTTGAGGACGAGGGTGAGTTCCGTCAGCACGACGGCGTGGCGACGGTGATGATGATGTTACCGGCGCAGGGCTTCGCCTAAGCACTACGATGGTATGATCGATGTGTGTAACTGTGGAGGGGGGCACCGCACACGGTTAAGAGAAACTTGTGTGTTCTAGGGTGCCCCCTTGCCCCCGTATATAAAGGAGGGAGGGGGAGGCCGGCCGGCCCTAGGGGGCGCGCCCAAGAGGAGGAATCCTACTAGGACTTCCTTGTCCTAGTAGGATTCCACTTCAAGGAAGAGAGGGGGAAGGAAGTAGAGGGAAAGGGAGTAGGAAAGGGGGGCGCCGCCCCCCTTCCCTTGTCCAATTCGGACTCAAGGGGGGGGGGGCAGCCCTCCTGTGGCCCTCCTCTCTCTCCACTAAGGCCCATGGTGGCCCATTAGTTCCCCGGGGGGTTTCCAGTAACCCCTCCAGCACTCTGGTTTTACCCGAAACTTCCCCGAACACTTCCGGTGTCCGAATAACATGGTCCAATATATCAATCTTTATGTATCGACCATTTCGAGACTCCTTGTCACGTACGTGATCTCATCCGGGACCCCGAACAAACTTCGGTCATCAAAACACATAACTCATAATACATATCGTCATTGAACGTTAAGCGCGTGGACCCTACGGGTTCGAGAACTATGTAGACATGGCCGAGACACATCTCCGGTCAATAACCAATAGCGGAACTTGGATGCTCATATTGGCTCCTACATATTCTACGAAGATCTTTATCGGCCAAACTGCATAACAACATACGTTGTTCCCTTTGTCATCGGTATGTTACTTGCCCGAGATTCGATCGTCGGTATCATCATACCTAGTTCAATCTCGTTACCGGCAAGTCTCTTTACTCGTTCCGTAATACTTCATCCCACAACTAACTCATTAGTCACATTGCTTGCAAGGCTTATAGTAATGAGTATTACCGAGAGGGCTCAGAGATACCTCTCCGAAACACGGAGTGACAAATCCTAATCTCGATCTATGCCAACCCAACAAACACATTCGGAGACAGTTGTAGAGCATTTTTATAATCACCCATTTACATTGTGACGTTTGATAGCACAGAAGGTGTTCCTCCGGTATTCGGGAGTTGCATAATCTCGTACTCTGAGGAACATGTATAAGTCATGAAGAAAGCAGTAGCAATGAAACTATAACGACCATAATGCTAAGCTAACGGATGGGTCATGTCCATCACATCATTCTCTTAATGATGTGATCCGGTTTATCAAATGATAACACATGTCTATGGTTAGGAAACATAACCATCTTTGATTAATGAGCTAGTCAAGTAGAGGCATACTAGGGGCACTATGTTTTGTCTATGTATTCACACATGTACTATGTTTCCTGTTAATACAATTCTAGCATGAATAATAAACATTTATCATGAAATAAGGAAATAAATAATAACTTTATTATTGCCTCTAGGGAATATTTCCTTCAGTCTCCCACTTGCACTAGAGTCAATAATCTAGATTACAAAGTAATGATTGTAACACCCATGGAGTTTTGGTGTTGATCATGTTTTGCTCTTGGAAGAGGCTTAGTCAACGGGTCTGCAATATTCAGATCTGTATGTATCTTGCAAATCTCTATGTCCCCCTCCAACACGCGATGACAGATGGAATTGAAGCATCACTAGTAGAAAACCACCCATTAGTCCCGGTTCGTAAGGGCCTTTAGTCCCGGTTTATGAACCGGGACTAATGGGTCGTTACTAATGCCTCCACCCATTAGTCCCGGTTCAAACACGAAGCGGGACCAATGTGCCTCCACGTGGCCCTGTGCGCCGAGCCCAGTCAGGGGGCCTTTGGTCCCTGTTGGTGGCTCCAACCGGGACCAAAAGTCAATTTTTTTTACAAAAGTGGCTGCTTTAGGGGTTTTGGGGGTTATTTTTAGGTTGTTATTATAGCTAGCTAATAGAGAGAAGTGTCCTCTCTTATATCTTCGTCCTTGGTTTATCAACGTTGTTGCTATGTTCATTGCACCCGCAGATATAAAATGCTCATGCATGATTGCATCATACATCATCATATATATATAATAACAAGTCTTACTAATCATGCATCATCATACAACTTCTACTCGTTATTAATAATAAGTCATACGATCATCATCCTCATAGTCATCGAACCCAACCCTACATAATTGTTCTTAGCACATGATCATCAGTATTAGGTAGGACCTAAACACCCTTAAGGTAAAATAGCATAAAACAATATAGACCCTGACTCTCCATTATGAAGAATGGCGATCATCCTGTCTCCAATTCTTACCCTTCGCTGCTTATTGCTTCCAAGAAGCTCCTTACGACTGTCCATACATTTTTTCCATTTTTTGATTGTTATGTCTCCACTTCTTTTAGAAACCCGGTATGGACAGTTGAGATTTGTAGGACGACCTGGTTGTATGTTCAAAACATGAAGGCTACCATGCGTATACATCAGATGAGGCACACAATCATTCGGGATTATCTGTTGAAAAACATAGTAATAACTTCGTAGTTAGCAATGATGTACTAGTTTTAGAAGTGTGCAAAAAGATGCACGGATGTTGTAATAGTAAAAAATAATCTTACCAGGGTATCTCCATGGTAGGTACCATAGTTCAACACGTGCACTGGTGGCACGTATTGACCATAATATTGAGGAGTTTGATTATAGATATTGTAATTCTCAAGATCAGTACAAAATCCGACCAGATGATTTTTCTCCTGATAAGTTAATTCGGAGGCTTCGGTGTAGTACGTTCTGTCTACCATCTTCCGCACATTCTTTGAAGAATGAAAATAAACTGTCAATGGAGATAAGTTGTCAACTATATATTTTGAAATAAACAATATAAATTACTTAATAACTATGTTTATCTCACATGAGGGAAGAATTGGAGGTGTATCCACAAGGACCCAAATCGAAGGTCTCTCTTGCTCGATTGTAGGATCACCAAGATCCATGGTGACAAGCATACCCTCATCAAGACCATACATCTTGCAAAATGCATCCCAATTTTTGTAACCAAAATGGGTTACACTCTGAGCATTGTACAACTTTACTTGAAAATCCACACCATGATGGGTACTTAGGATAATTTTTTTGGTTTCGAAACTTTCATGGTCTTCAAAACCCATCCTCTCCAAGACATAGCGTCTTGCAAAGCATGGGATAAGCTAGTCGAATTGGAAAAGATGAAAAATACACGTTAAAATAGTTGAAGTCGTGCTTAATTACGAAAAAAACTATTGTCGTCGTTGCGTACCGTATGAACATCGCAGGTTTCCTCGAGCTTAATGCTGAAGCGCCGATCTTCGTCCAGCTCAATGAACCTGTCGCAGATACCTCGGTCGTCGTGGCACCAGTCGCACTCCCCCAGGCGGTTTTCGTCGTCCGATGAGTACGACATTTCCGGCCTACGTTCATAATTCAAATATTAAACTAGATCATTATTATTAATCACGGGTTGACTATCGATGATCGATGTACGTAGCTCCTCTTTCATTCCCGAATGCATTATTATACCAAATTGTCTAGCACACGGGAATGAAGGAAAACTTATCCAATATGAGCATTCAATAAGCAAAACCAAATCATAAAATAAGCAAAACTAAATTATAAAATAAAGTATAGTATTCAAATTAGCATGCATTCAATAATTATAAGCAAAAGTACATCATCTCTTGGTGTCCGTACATCGTCGAATATTATCACTAATACAACTAGAACCGTAGCGCCCGACGGGTATCGACGCGGGCGGTGGACACCCAAAGATAAGGAACCATCACAGGATCATAGCTCCAGTGAGATCCCTGAAGAACCTGCCAGGTATTGTCGAACCTCCCCTCCAATGCAACCATGTAGCGACGGACGTGCTCGTCCTCCTCGCTAACACGGTGACGTACCACCTCCGCGGTGTCCGGATGCCTCACCACCGTCACTGGCCCACGCGATCGCCACCAAACAAGGATCGGGTCAACAACGGGCTACCTCCTCACCAACCTACGTCCCCCGGAAGGTAGCACCTCCCAATACCAACCCGGCGGAGCCCAGTACCGAACATGGCCCTGATCAAGCAGGCCTCCACCGTCGAGTCGACGACAACGAGGATGCGGGATAGGCATCGCCGACGTCGACGCGGGAACTACTTTTATATATAGTTAAATAAAAGTAGTTTTATTAATTAAATCAACTATCTAGTTTAACTACTAAGCACTTACTATAAATAAATAAGTAGTACTTACTAAAAACAAACTACTTCTATATATAGTAAAATAAATTAGTTTATTAAATCAACTAGCTAGTTCAACTATATATAAACTACTTCTTATTTTTTTCCTTTTTCTAAATACTATGAACAAAAAAATCATTAAAATTCTATGAACAAAATTAATTACACAATCTAAATATCACCAAAAAATCTATTAACAATAATATCACCAAACATGCATATTCAATAATAATATCACCAAAAAAATCTATTAACAGAAAAAAAATCTAACATAATATGTACAAATTAATTACTACACATATCTAATCTAACAAAAAAATCTAATTAATCTAACAAAAAAATCTAACATAATATGAACAAATTAATTACTACACATGTAATCTAACAAAAAAATCTAATCTAACAATAAAATCTATGAACTACATATCTAAATTACTACACATCTAACCTAACAAAAAAAATCTATGAACTACAAAAAGAATCTAAAAAAAATCTAACAAAAATAAAAAAAATGCTCACGTCGGCGTCGAGGCGGCGCGGGGCAGGGGCGACGACGGGCTCGGGGCGGCGATGGGGACGGCGGGCTCGGGGCGGCGCGGGGCAGGGGCGACGGCGGGGGTGGCGACGACGTCGGGGCGGCACGGGCGCGCGATGGGGGCGGCGACGACGTGCGCGGGCGACGATGGGGGCGGCGACGACGGCGGGCTCGGGCCGGCGACGGGGACGGTGGGCTCGGGCCGGCGACGGGGACGGCGGGCTCGGGGCGGCGCGGGGCAGGGCTCGGCGGCGACGGCGACGAGGAGCAGAGGCGTCGGGGCGAGAAAGAGATGGGTTTTGGCGAAAACTGCTAAGTCCTGTATATATAGCAAGAGCATTGGTCCCGGTTGGAGGCTCCAACCAGGACTAATGCCCCCTTTAGTCCCGGTTGGTGCCACCAACTGGGACCAAAGACCTCTTTTCAGCAGCCCAAAGGGCGGAAAACGAAGACCTTTGGTCCCGGTTGGTGGCTCCAACCGGGACTAAAGATGAGCATTCGTCCCGGTTGGTCCAACCAACCGGGACCAAAGAGTGCCATTGGTACCGGTTGGTGCCATGAACCGGTACCAATGGACCCGTGTAACTACTTTTTTATTTTCTGTAGCTATTTTTTTGTTGATTCTTTCTACAGCTGTTTTTTTAGTCCCACCTTGCCAAGCGAGAGGCACTCGCAGCTGTTTATAAGCCCTGAGTGTAGAGACGATGACGAAGAGGCTCAATGCTCCTGCACGTTGGTTAGCTTCAAGCCTTGAGGAATACGGTAGACTGCACAGAGCTATGTGCAGTGCAGTTGACACTATTCTGAAAGGCTTGAAGCAAATTAACGAGCATTGCGCCTCTTTTTTATTTTTAATGACTTATTACAATTAAGAAATAAAAAGAAAAAAAATAAATGTAGCAGAAAAGAAAAAAAACTATATAAAAAACCACTCAGAAATAAATAGAAGAAGAAATAATTTTGATTAACTTTACTAAAAAAATAGCATAGATCAGATTTGTTCTGACCGTTGTAGCCGGCGATGGTGGTTATCTCTTCCGTCAGAGGTGGTCGGCCTGAGGCTGGGTGTTTGGATCTCGGGATCCGTCATCTGGCACCAGCTGCGAGTCGGGGAGACGTAGTTGTCGGTGAAAACCGAGCTGACGGCGGGCGATGGCGGCGTTCCATGTCGTTAATTACCTTGATGAAGGCATCGTCATGTGACTACCGTTGACCCACTCGTGTTGCTCCGGGGGAAACCCTAGGATCTGTTGTTCCAGACCGGACGATGGCGGCACTGCAGTGTTGTTTCTCTCTTGGAAGCATTGTTTTGTGGAGCAGCGCTGGAAGTCAAAGGAAGGAGGTGGAGCGGCTTCGTCTTGCACGGAGCTTCGGTGGAGCTGTCAAGTCATGCCTGGCCGACAGGTGCTATGCTTGGTCATGCTTGAAGCAAATTAACGAGCATTGCGCCTCTTTTTTATTTTTAATGACTTACTACAACTCAGAAATAAAAAGAAAAAAATAAATGTAGCAGAAAAGAAAAAAAATATATAAAAAACCACTCAGAAATAAATAGAAGAAAAAATAATTTTGATTAACTTTACTAAAAAAATAGCATAGATGCTTATTTTTAATGACTTATTACAACTCAAAAATAAAAACAAAAGAATAAATATAACAGAAAAGAAAAAAAACTATATAAAAAACTACTCAGAAATGAATAGAAGCAAAAAATAGTTGTGATTAACTGTACTAAAAAAGGAGCATATATGCTTATTTTTAATGGCTTATTACAACTCAGAAATAAAAAGAAAAAAATAAATATAGGAGAAAAGAAAAAAAAACTATATAAAAAACTACTCAGAAATGAGCATAGATGCGCTTATAGAGGAAATTCAACTTAAATTCATAACAAATTACAAGAGAAATCCGTATGAATTTAGGCTAAATTTCCTATATAAGGGCATCTATTTTCATTTTCAGAGGAGCTCAATAAGGTAGAGAGGGAGGGGCTTATAAACCGGTCCGATTCCCCTTCGGTTGGCGAGGTGGGACTAAACTCTGGCCGCAACGAGGACCAACCCTTTAGTCCCGGTTGCTGGCATGAACCGGGACTAATGGGCAGCCTTTGGTCCCGGTTCAAGCCACCAACCGGGACCAATGATGTTGGGCCAGGAGCGAGGCCCATTGGTCCCGGTTCGTCCCACCAACCGGGACCAATAGGTCCAGACGAACCGGGACCAATGGCCCACGTGGCCCGGCCGGCACCCGGGGCTCACGAACCGGGTTCGATGCCCCCATTGGTCCCGGTTCTGGATTGAACCGGGACTAATGGGATGGACCGGCCTGGACCATTGGCCCCTTTCCTACTAGTGCATCTCTTGATGTGCTTGGTTCTCTTGTGAAATCTGGATTCCTTTGCCAAGGCAATTGCACTAGTATTGTCACAAAAGATTTTCATTGGACCCGATGCACTAGGTATGACACCTAGATCGGACATGAACTCCTTCGTCCAGACTCCTTCATTCGCTGCTTCCGAAGCAGCAATGTACTCCGCTTGACACGTAGATCCCACCACGACGCTCTGCTTGGTACTGCACCAACTGACAACTCCTCCATTCAATAAAAATACGTATCCGGATTTCAACTTAGAGTCATCCGGATCAGTGTTAAAGCTTGCATCAATGTAACCGTTTACGACGAGCTCTTTGTCACCTCCATAAACGAGAAACATATCCTTAGTCCTTTTCAGCTATTTCAGGATGTTCTTGACCGTTGTCCAGTGTTCCACTCCGGGATTACTTTGGTACCTCCCTGCTATGCTTATAGCAAGTCACACATCAGGTCTAGTACATAACATTGCATACATGATAGAAACTATGACTAAAGCATAGGGAATGAATTAGAAATGCTACATAGCTCCCACTCATTTTCTTGTAAATACAGGCTTCTCCAAAAGTCTGTATAAAACCATATGATTTGATCACACTATCAAAGCGTTTATTCCAACTCTGAGAGGCTTACACCAGTCCATAAATGGATCGCTGGAACTTGCACACTTTCGATCGACAAAACCTTCTGGTTGCATCATATACAAGTCTTCTTCCATAAATCCATTCAGGAATGCAGTTTTGATATCCATCTGCCAAATTTCATAATCATAAAATGCAGCAATTGCTAACATGATTCCGACAAACTTAAACATCGCTATGGGTGAGAAAGTCTCATCGTAGTCAACTCCTTGAACTTTTCGAAAACCTTTCGCAACAAGTCAAGCTTTGTAGACAGTAACATTACCGTCAGCGTCGGTCTTCTTCTCGAATATCCATTTATTTTCTATGGCTTGCCGATCATCGGGAAAGTCCACCAAAGTCCATACTTTGTTCTCATACATGGTTCCCATCCCAGATTTCATGGCCTCAAGCCATTTTCACGGAATCTGGGCTCATCATCGCTTCCTAATAGTTCATAGGTTCACCATGGTCTAGTAACATGAATTCCAGAACAGGATTACCGTACCACTCTGATGCGGATCTCACTCTGAAAGACCTACGAGGTTAAGTAGTAACTTGATCTGAAGTTTCATGATCATCATCATTAGCTTCCTCACTAATTGGTGTAGGAATCACTAGAAATGATTTCTGTGATGAACTACTTTCCCATAAGGGAGAAGGTACAATTACCTCATCAAGTTCTACTTTCCTCCCACTCACTTCTTTCGAGAGAAACTCCTTCTCTAGAAAGGATCCATTCTTAGCAACAAAGATTTTGCCTTCGGATCTGTAATAGAAGGTGTAACCAATAGTTTCTTTTGGGTATCCTATGAAGACGCACTTCTCCGATTTAGGTTCGAGCTTATCAGTTTGAATCCTTTTCACATAAGCATCGCAGCCCCAAACTTTAAGAAATGACAACTTTGGTTTCTTGCCAAACCACAGTTCATAAGGTGTCGTCTCAACGGATTTTTATGGTGCCCTATTTAAAGTGAATGCAGCCGTCTCTAAAGCATAACCCAAAAACGATAGCGGTAAATCAGCAAGAGACATCATAGATCGCACCATATCTAATAAAGTACGGTTATGATGTTCGGACACATCATTTCACTGTGGCGTTCCAGGTGGCATAAGTTGTGAAACTATCCCACATTGTTTCAAATGAAGACCAAACTCGTAACTCAAATATTCACCTCCACGATGAGATCGTAGAAATTTTATTTTCTTGTTACGATGATTTTCCACTTCACTCTGAAATTCTTTGAACTTTTCAAATGTTTCAGACTTATGCGTCATTAAGTAGATATAACCATATCTGCTCAAATCATCTGTGAAGGTAAGAAAATCTTGATACCCGCCACGAGCCTCAACACTCAGTGGACCGCATACATCTATATGTATTATTTCCAATAAGTCAGTAGCTCATTCCATTGTTCCGGAGAGTTTTAGTCATCTTGCTGATGAGTCACGGCTCGCAAGCACCAACTGATTTATAATCAAGTGATTCCAAAAGTCCATCAACATGGAGTTTCTTCATGCGCTTTACACCGATATGACCCAAACGGCAGTGCCACAAATAAGTTGCACTATCATTATCCACTTTGCATCTTTTGGCTTCAATAAATGAACATGTGTATCATCACGATCGAGATTCAACAAAAATAGACCACTCAGCAAGGGTGCATGACCATAAAAGATATTACTCATATAAATAGAACAACCATTATTCTCTGATTTAAATGAATAACCATCTCACATCAAACAAGATCGAGATATAATGTTCATGCTCAATGCTGGCACCAAATAACAATTAATTCAGGTCTAAAACTAACCCCGAAGGTATATGTAGAGGTAGCATGCCGACGACGATCACATAGACCTTGGAACCATTTCCCACGCGCATTGTCACCTCGTCCTTAGCCAATCTTCGTTTAATCCGTAGCCCCTGTTTCGAGTTGCAAATATGAGCAACAGAACCAGTATCAAATACCCAGGCGCTACTACGAGCAGTAGTAAGGTACACCATCAATAACATGTATATCAAATATACCTTTCACTTTGCCATCCTTCTTATCCGCCAAATACTTGGGGCAGTTCTGCTTCCAGTGACAAGTCCCTTTGCAGTAGAAGCACTCAGTTTCAGGCTTAGGACCAGATATGGGTTTCTTCTCCTGAGCAGCAACTTTCTTGCCGTTCTTCTTGAAGTTCCCCTTCTTCCCTTTGCCCTTTTTCTTGAAACTAGTGGTCTTGTTGACCATCAACAATTGATGCTCCTTTTTGATTTCTACCTCCGCAGCCTTTAGCATTGCGAAGAGCTTGGGAATAGTCTTGTTCATCCCTTGCATATTATAGTTTATCACGAAGCCTTTATAGCTTGGTGGCAGTGATTGAAGAACTCTGTCAATGACACTATCATCAGGAAGATTAACTCCTAGCTGAGTCAAGTGGTTATGGTACCTATACATTCTGAGTACGTGTTCACTGACAGAACTATTCTCCTCCATTTTGCAACTATAGAACTTGTTGGAGACTTCATATCTCTCAACTCGGGCATTTGCTTGAAATATTAACTTCAACTCTTGCAACATCTCATATGCTCCATGACGTTCAAAATGTCTTTGAAGTCCCGATTCTAAGCCGAAGAGCATGGCACACTGAACTATCGAGCAGTCATCATCTTTGCTCTGCCAGACGTTCTTAACGTTATCAGTTGCATGTGCAGTAGGCCTGGTACCCAACGGTGCTTCTAGGACGTAATTCTTTTGTGCAGCAATGAGGATAATCCTCAAGTTACGGACCCAGTCAATGTAGTTGGTGCCATCATCTTTCTACTTGGCTTTCTCTAGGAACGCATTAAAATTTAAAGGAATGGTAGCACGGGCCATTGATCTACAATAACATAGACATGCAAAATAACCATCAGGACTAAGTTCATGATAAAATAAAGTTCAATTAATCATAATACTTAAGAACTCCCACTTAGATAGACATCCCTCTAGTCATCTAAATGGTCACGTGATCCAAATCAACTAAACCACGTCCGATCATCACGTGAGATGGAGTAGCTTTCAATGGTGAACATCACTATGTTGATCATATCTACTATATGATTCACGTTCGACCTTTCAGTCTCAGTGTTCGCCATATCTGCATATGCTAGGCTCGTCAAGTTTAACCTGAGTATTCTGCGTGTGCAAAACTGGCTTGCACCTGTTGCATGTGAACGTAGAGCTTATCACACACGATCATCACGTGGTGTCTTGGCGCGACGAACTGTAGCAACGGTGCATACTCAGGGAGAACACTTATACCTTGAAATTTAGTAAGGGGTCATCTTATAATGCTACCGTCGTACTAAGAAAAATAAGATGCATAAAAGATAAACACCACATGCAATCAAAATATGTGACATGATATGGCCATCATCATCTTGTGCTCATGATCTCCATCACCGAAGCATTGTCATGATCTCCATCGTCACCGGCGTGACACCTTGATCTCCAATGTAGCATCGTTGTCGTCTCACCACTATTGCTTCTACGACTATCGCTGCCGCTTAGTGATAAAGTAAAACAATTACATGGCGATTGCATTGCATGCAATAAAGTGACAACCATATGGCTACTGCCAGTTGCCGATAACTCTGTTACAAAACATGAGCCTCTCATACAACAAATTATATCACATCATGTCTTGACCATATCACATCACAACAAGCCCTGCAAAAACAAGTTGGACGTCCTCTAATTTGCTGTTGCAAGTTTTACGTAGCTGCTACAGGCTTCTAGCAAGAACCGTTCTTACCTACGCATCATAACCACAACAATTTTTCGTCAAGTGTGCTGTTTTAACCTTCAACAAGGACCGACCGTAGTCAAACTTGATTCAACTAAAGTTGGAGAAACAGACACCCGCCAGCCACCTATGTGCAAAAGCACATCGGTAGAACCAGTCACATGAACGCGGTCATGTAATGTCGGTCCGGGCCACTTCATCCAACAATACTGCCGAATGAAAGTAAGACGTTGGTGGTAAGTGATACATCTCCGTCGTATCTAATTTTCCAAACACTTTTGCCCTTGTTTTGGACTCTAACTTGCATGATTTGAATGGAACTAACCCGGACTGACGCTGTTTTCAGCAGAACTGCCATGGTGTTATTTTTGTGCAGAAATAAAAGTTCTCGGAATGACCTGAAAATCCACGGAGCAACTTTTCATAATAAATAAAAAATACTGGCGAAAGAATAATCAGGAGGCCCACACCCTGTCCACGAGGGTGGGGGCACGCCCCCTGCCTCATGGGCCCCCTGGACGTCCACCGACCTCAACTTCAACTCCATATATTGGCTTTCGCGGAGAAAAAAAATCAGAGAGAAAGTTTCATTACGTTTTACGATACGGAGCCTCCGCCAAGCCCTAATCTCTCTCGGGAGGGCTGATCTGGAGTCCATTCGTGGCTCCAGAGAGGGGGATTTATCGTTGTCGTCATCATCAACCATCCTGCATAACCAATTTCATGATGCTCACCACCGTGCGTGAGTAATTCCATCGTAGGCTTGCTGGACGGTGATGGGTTGGATGAGATTTACCATGTAATCAAGTTAGTTTTGTTAGGGTTTGATCCCTAGTATCCACTATGTTCTGAGATTGATGTTGCTATGACTTTGCTATGCTTAATGCTTGTCACTAGTGTCCGAGTGCCATGATTACAGATCTGAACCTATTATGTTTTCATGAATATATGTGTATTTTGATCCTATCTTGCAAGTCTATAGTCACATATTATGTGTTATGATCCGACAACCCCGAAGTGACAATAATCGGGATACTTCTCGGTGATGACCGTAGTTTGAGGAGTTCATGTATTCACTAAGTGCTAATGCTTTGGTCCAGTTCTCTATTAAAAGGAGGCCTTAATATCCCTTAGTTTCCATTAGGACCCCGCTGCCACGGGAGGGTAGGACAAAAGATGTCATGCAAGTTCTTTTCCATAAGCACGTATGACTATATTCGAAATACATGCCTACATTATATTGATGAACTGGAGCTAGTTCTGTGTCACCCTATGTTATAACTATTACATGAGGAATCACATCCGACATAATTATCCATCACTGATCCAATGCCTATGAGCTTTTCGCATATTGTGCTTTGCTTATTTACTTTACCGTTGCTACTGTTACAATTACTACAAAACTGCTACCATTACTTTTACCACAGTTACCGTTACTTCCATACTATTTTGCTACTAAATACTTTGCTGCAGATACTAAGTTATCCAGGTGTGGTTGAATTGACAACTCAACTGCTAATACTTGAGAATATTCTTTGGCTCCCCTTGTGTCGAATCAATAAATTTGGGTTGAATACTCTAACCTCGAAAACTGTTGCGATCCCCTATACTTGTGGGTTATCAAGACTATTTTCTGGCACCGTTGCCGGGGATCATAGCTCTATTCTTTGAGTCACTTGGGATTTCTATCTGCTGGTCACTATGAGGAACTTGAAAGACAAAAGAACTAAGATTTATCCCTGAACTACGAGGGAAGGTAAGGAACTGCAATCTAGCTCTGCACTAGATTCTCCTGTTATGATTAAGCTTGCGACACCTAAACCTGCTTCTGCTATGAATTCTGATATGTCGCATGTTATTGATGATGCCACTTCTACTATGCATGATACTTATGATGAAACTACTTCTATGCCGGATACTACTGTGCCATTAGGTGAATTTATTGATGAACAACTTGCTAGGGTTAGAGAGAATGAAATTATTGAAAATAAAATTATTGAAGATAGTGATGATGAAGGTTCTCCCCCTAAGTATGAATTGCATGTTGTTCCAGAGGGTTATGTTATGGATGAAGAAACTGCTAGAGATTTTCTTGCTTGCAATGATGGATCTAATCTTAAAAAGTTATTAGCTAAGCTGAAACAGAAAACCCTGAATGCTAGAATGAAATATGACCCTGCTTTTGCTACTTCACCTATCTTTGTTACTGATAAGGATTATGAATTCTCTGTCGATCCTGAGATAATTACTTTGGTTGAATATGATCCTTTTTATGGCTATGAATCTGAAACTGTTGTGGCACATCTTACTAAGTTAAATGATATAGCCACCCTATTCACTAATGATGAGAAATCTCGCTACTACTATATCCTTAAGACATTTCCATTCTCATTAAAGGGTGATGCTAAAACTTGGTTTAATTATCTTGATCCTGGTTGTGTGCGTAGTCCCCAGGATATGATTTATTACTTCTCTTCTAAATATTTCCCTGCTCATAAGAAACAAGCTGCCTTGAGGGAAATATATAATTTTGTGCAAATTGAAGAAGAGAGTCTCCCACAAGCTTGGGGGAGGCTTCTCCGATTACTTAATGCTTTGCCTGATCATCCTCTTAAGAAAAATGAAATACTTGACATCTTCTATAATGGACTAACTAATGCTTCCAAGGACCACTTGGATAGTTGTGCTAGTTGTGTTTTCAGGGAAAGAATAGTCGATCAAGCTGAATTGCTATTGAATAATATGTTGACTAATGAAAATAATTGGACACTTCCTGAGCCAATTCCCGAGCCAACTCCTGAGCCAACTTTAAACCAACTCCGAAGAAGAGGGGTGTTGTCGGTGTCAAAACGGGCGGATCTCAGGTAGGGGGTCCCAAACTGTGCGTCTAGGCGGATGGTAACAGGAGACAAGGGACACGATGTCTTTACCCAGGTTCGGGCCCTCTCGATGGAGGTAAAACCCTACTCCTTCTTGATTAATATTGATGATATGGGTAGTACAAGAGTAGATCTACCACGAGATCAGAGAGGCTAAACCCTCCGATTTATATAGGCACCGAAGAGGGTTAGGGTTACACAGAGTCGGTTACAATGGTAGGAGATTTACATATCCGTATTGCCAAGCTTGCCTTCCACGCCAAGGAAAGTCCCATCCGGACATGGGACGAAGTCTTCAATCTTGTATCTTCATAGTCCAGGAGTCCGGCCAATGGTTATAGTCCGGCTATCCGGACACCCCCTAATCCAGGACTCCCTCAGGTGTTCTATTTCTCAGTCCTGAAGATATGCAAGAGGCAAAGAAATCTATGAAAGAGAAAGGTATTAAAGCTGAAGATGTTAAGAATTTACCTCTTGTTGAAGAAATACACGGTCTTAATATACCACCTATTGAAGAAACACATGGTCTTGATAACCCGACACATGTAGTAAAGGTAAATTCTCTCTATAGATATGATAAAGTTGAAATCCTGTGTACTTAGTTTCTTAGCCAATGTTTGGATGAATTTGATGACTTTATGGCTAGACAAGAAAATTTCAATGCTTATGTCGGTAGAGAACTAAAGAGTAATTCTTATATGATTGGACGCTTGAGTGATTATATGGCTACAGTTAAAGGTGAACTTAAACTCATTAGCAAATATGCTTCTATGGTTACCACTCAAGCAGAACAAGTACTTAAAGCTCAAAGCGATTTGCTCGATGAATTAAATAATAAACATGATTTTGTCGTTAGAGTGGCTACTAGAACTGGTAAAATGACTCAGGAACCTTTGTATCCTAAAGGACACCCTAAGAGAATTGAGCAAGATTCTCAGAGAAATAATTTAGATGCACCTAGCCCTTCTAAAATGAAGAAAAAGAAAAATGATAGGACTTTGCATGCTTCTAGTGAACCTGTTGTAGGCACACCTGAGAATCCCAATGATACTTCTATTTCTGATGCTAAAACACAATCTGGTGATGAACATGAACCTAGTGATAATGTTAATGATAATGTTCATGTTGATACTCCACCTAGCAATAATAATGATGTAGAGATTGAACCTGATGTTCATCTTGATAACCCATAATCAAAGAATCAACGTTATGATAAGAGAGACTTTGTTGCTAGGAAGCACGGGAAAGAAAGAGAACCATGGGTTAAGATACCCATGCCTTTTCCTCCTAAGCCATCCAAGAAAAAGGATGATGAGAATTCTGAGCGCTTTGCTGAAATGATTAGACCTATCTTCTTAAGTATGCACTTAACTGATATGCTTAAAGTAAATCCTTATGCTAAATACATGAAGGATATTATTACAAATAAAAGAAAGATACTGGAAGCTAAAATTTCCACCATGCTTGCTAATTATACTTTTAAGGGAGGAATACCAAAGAAACTTGGAGATCCAGGAGTACCAACTATACCTTGCTCCATTAAAAGAAACTATGTTAAAACTGCTGAGGGAGTCCTGGACTAGGGGGTGTCCGGATAGCCGGACTATCATCGTCGGCCGGACTCCAAGACTATGAAGATTCAAGATTGAAGACTTCGTCCCGTCTCCGGATGGGACTTTCCTTGGCGTGGAAGGCAAGCTTGGCAATACGGATATATAGATCTCCTACCATTGTAACCGACTCTGTGTAACCCTAGCCCTCTCCGATGTCTATATAAACCGGAGGGTTTTAGTCCATAGGACGAAGAACAATCATACCATAGGCTAGCTTCTAGGGTTTAGCCTCCTTGATCTCGTGGTAGATCCACTCTTGTACTACCCATATCATCAATATTAATCAAGTAGGAGTAGGGTTTTACCTCCATCGAGAGGGCCCGAACCTGGGTAAAAACATCGTGTCCCTTGTCTCCTATTACCATCCGCCTAGACGCACAGTTCGGGACCCCCTACCCGAGATCCGCCGGTTTTGACACTGACATTGGTGCTTTCATTGAGAGTTCCTCTGTGTCGTCACTGATAGGCTTGATGGCTTCTTCGATTATCAACAACAACACGGTCCAGGGTGAGACTTTTCTCCCCGGACGGATCTTCGTATTCGGCGGCTTTGCACTGGGGCCAATTCGCTTGGCCATCTGGAGGAGATTGAAAGCTACGCCCCTGGCCATCAGGTCAGGTTTGGAAGCCTGAACTTCACGGCTGACATCCGCGGAGACATGATCTTCGACGGATTCGAGCCACAGCCGAGCATGCCGCACTGTCACGATGGGCATGATTTAGCTCTGCTGCCGGACAGTGCCCTTGAGGCCGCACACGAGTCCGCTCCAATCCTCAACCCGGAGCCGGCTGCCCAGATCGAGGACAGGTGGCTAGACACCGCCTCGGGGGCTGCAACCTCTATGGCGATGTAGCTGAATACTGACCATGTCCCTTGCGACGCTCATGACTCCGAGGTGCCGGACTCCTCGCCGGACTCCGACCTCCTGCGCCCCCTCCAATTGAATCTGATTGGGCGCCGATCATGGAGTTCATCGCCGCAGACATCTTTCAACACACCTTTTGGCGACATCCTGAATTCGCTAAAGTATCTCTCGCTATCAGAAGAGCCCTAGCTGAATTGCGGTCAGGATGGTTCGGATGCGGACGACGAAGAAATTCAAAGCCCACCCACCACCCACTTTGTAGCCACTGTCGACGATCTAACCGACATGCTAGACTACGACTCCGAAGACATCGACGGTATGGATGACGATGCCGGAGACGACCAAGAACCAGCGCCTACGGGGCACTGGAAGACCACCTCGTCATACGACATATACATGGTGGACATCCCAAAGGATGGGAATGGCGAAGAAGCAGCGGAGGAAGACTCCTCCAAGAAACAGCCCAAGCGCCGGCGTCAGCGGCGCTGCTCTAAATCCCGCCATAGCAAGAATGGAGATTCCGGCACCGGAGATAATAACACCCCAGAGAGTGCCGAAGACAACCCCCTCCAGCAAAATTCAGCACAGGAGGACGGAGAAGCCAACCCTCATGAGAGAGCGGCAAACGAAGAGGTAGAGGATGATAGTTACATGCCTCCCTCCGGAGACGAGGCAAGCCTCAACGACGACGAATTGGTCGTGCCCGAGGATCCCGTCGAGCAAGAGCATTTCAAACGCAGGCTAATGGCCACGACGAACAGCCTAAAGAAAAAGCAGCAACATCTTAGAGCTGATCAAGACCATCTAGCCTACAGATGGACTGAAGTCCTTGCGGCCGAAGAGTATGAACTCGAACGCCCCTCCAAAAGTTACCCCAAACGCAAGTTGCTTCCCCGATTAGAGGAGGAGGCATATAAACCCGCATCACCAGCGCACAATACGGCTGACCGACCACCTCGTGGCCGCGACAGAGAGGCCTCTAGGCCCTCCACCAGAACCGTACCCCAGCACCACTTGAAAATTATGAAGCCACGGGGCAATGCACCGGAATTGCGAGACATATTGGAGGATAAGGCAAAACAATCAAGATCGATCTATGGATCGTGTGGGCGCCCCACGATGCGCGACGACGACCGTCGCTCCAGATACAGCAACTCCGGCCGGGCCAAACACAGTAGACAAAGCTCACTTGAGCTACGTCGTGATATAGCCCAATATAGAGGCACCGCACACCCTCTATGCTTCACAGATGAAGTAATGGATCATCAAATCCCTGAAGGGTTTAAACCCGTGAACATTGAATCCTACGATGGCACAACAGACCCCGCGGTTTGGATCAAAGATTATCTCCTTCATATCCACATGGCCCACGGTGATGATCTTCACGCCATCAAATATCTCCCACTCAAGCTTAAAGGACCAGCTCGACATTGGCTTAACAGCTTGCCAGCAGAGTCAATTGGGTGTTGGGAAGACCTGGAAGCCGCATTCCTTGACAACTTCCAGGGCACATATGTGCGACCACCAGACGCCGATGACCTAAGCCACATAATTCAGCAGCCAGACAAATTGGCCAGACAATTCTGGACACGGTTCTTAACAAAGAAAAATCAAACCGTCGACTGTCCGGATGCAGAGGCTCTCGCAGCCTTTAAACATAACATCCGCGACGAGTGGCTGGCCCGGCACCTAGGACAGGAAAAGCAAAAATCCATGCAACCCTCATATCACTGATGACCCGCTTCTGCGTGGGAGAGGACAGCTGGCTAGCCCACAGTAACAACCTCAGTAAAAATTCTAGCAGTCCAGATACCAAGGGCCGCAATGGAAGGTCGCGTCACAATAAAAACAAACGCTGCGTTAACGGCGATAACACTGAGGATACGGCAGTCAACGCCGGATTCAGAAGCTCCAAACCCGGTCAGCGGAAAAAGCCATTCAAAAGAACTACTCCGGGTCCATCCAATTTGGACCGAATACTCGACCGCTCGTGCCAGATACACGGCACCCCCAAAAAGCCAGCCAATCACACCAACAGGGATTGTTGGGTATCCAAGCAGGCAGGCAAGTTAATTGCCAAAAACAATGACAAGGGGCTGCATAGCGATGACGAGGAAGAGACCCGGCCACCGAACAATAGAGGATAGAAGTGTTTCCCCCCACAAGTGCGGACGGTGAATATGATATACGCAATTCACATACCCAAGAGGGAGCGAAAGTGTGCACTCAGGGACGTATACGCGATGGAGCCAGTCGCCCCTAAATTCAACCCATGGGCCTCCTGCCCGATCACTTTTGATCGAAGGGACCACCCCACTAGTATCCGCCATGGTGGATTCGCTGCATTGGTTTTAGACCCAATCGTCGATGGATTCCACCTCACTAGAGTCCTGATGGAGGACGGCAGCAGCCTGAACCTGCTTTATCAGGATACAGTGCGCAAGATGGGCATAGACCCCTCAAGGATTAAACCCACAAAGACGACCTTCAAAGGTGTCATACCAGGTGTAGAGGCCAATTGTACAGGCTCAGTTACACTGGAAGTGGTCTATGGATCCCCGGATAACTTCCGAAGCGAGGAGTTAATCTTCGATATAGTCCCGTTCCGCAGCGGCTATCATGCTCTGCTCAGACGAACCGCGTTCGCCAAGTTCAAAGCGGTGCCACACTACCCATACCTCAAGCTCAAGATGCCAGGCCCTCGAGGAGTCATTACGGTCAACGGAAACACTGAACGCTCCCTCCGAACGGAGAAACACACAGCGGCTCTCGCGGCAGAAGTACAGAGCAGCCTCTTAAGGCAATTTTCGAGTCCGGTCGTCAAGCGACCGGACACGGCAAAACACGCCTGGAGTAACTTACAACAAGACCACCTGGCACATTCCGAGCACGCGTAGTAATGCGGCCCCAACCCCAGCCCTCACAAAATCGCAAGACTGGTCCTTCGCGTACATCATTACGCTCTGGAGATACCATGGGCATAGGGGGAGGGGCACGACCACAATAGGTCCAGAGTGCGGCTCAACCACACCAGGGGCTCCCAAGTGTGTCATCCTTTTTCTTTTTTCTTTTTTTTTCCTTTCTTCTTCTTATACACAGGACTCCACTTACTAGAGGGCCTGTCCGGCAGTAGACCTGCCGAACTCACGATGCAACAGCCAGGGAAGGAGAAAGGCTACGACGAACACTCAGGTGGTGTCCATTACGAGCATTAAATCCGTTTTATACACTATTCCGCAGCCTACCCCTGGAGGGGGGCATGTTTAATAGTCCCACCCCTTGCTTACCGCAGTATTTGTATCGTTCTGCATTCATGGCAGTATTTCTGGAATAAACAATGCACCGCTTTTTGCTTATAATTGCATTTCTTTCTTATACATATGTTCATTTATGACATGTTGCATCCGTACACTCTGGTACGGCTAAATACACCAGGGGCTTAAGTTCCCCACATTATGGTGTGATAAGTCCGAAAACTTTCACAAGTGCGGCACCCCGAACTTACAGCATTATATGCATCGGCTCCGAATCATGTCTTGGGTCAATAGTTGGGTTTGCCCGGCTCCCATGTTTTGGTACCTTACGTTCCGTTGTATCGGCTAAGGTAGCACTGGGAGAACCACAGCGATTGCGCCCCGGTTGAGCTGGGCGAGCGCCTCAGTGGAGAAAGCTAAAACTGACCGTCATGATAAGGCGAGAGCTGGTCGCTGTTCGAGAGGTTGTTTCGAGTCCCTAAAGACTTATGCCGCTTAGAGAGAGGAACCGGCTTTTGTCCGGCCCAGGCGTGGATAGCGCCCCGAACTCGGTCTTCCAAACACTAGGGGCTTCGCCGAAATTTAAAATTATAGAATTCTATGGCTAAGTGAGAGTGTTCAAGCATTATAAGTCCGGTTGCCTTGTTCGTTGTGTTGAGCGCCTCCCTAGATGGACCCAAAAATGGGAACAAGAGCGCTCAAGTTTATCCCGAACACCCCAGCACTCGTGGCATGGGGGCTGAAGCCGACGACTTGCCATCTCTCAGATTTGATAAACGGCCGCACATAAGGTAATATTTTAAATTAACAAGCATTGCTTAGCGCATATGAACAAAGTCTTCAGCGCACAGGATAACAAAATGCGAGTCTACTCAAATATCACATCTTTAGAGCACTCACCCGCAATCATGCGGGCACCCTTCAGGACACTCTTATAATACATTTCGGGCGTACGATACTCCTTGCCCGCCGGCGGCGCGTCCGTCAGAAGCTTCTCAGCATCCATCCTGCCCCAGTGCACCTTTGCACGGGCCAGGGCCCGACGGGCACCTTCAATGCAGGAGGAGTGCTGACGACCTCAACCCAGGGACACGCGTCCACCAGCCGCCACACCATGCCGAAGTAGCTCCCAGGCATGGCCTCCTTAGGCCACAGCCGAACTATGAGGCCCTTCATGGCCTGTTCGGCTACCTTGTGGAGCTCGACCAGCTGCTTCAGCTGGTCGCTAAGGGGCACCGGACGTCCGGCCTCAGCATACTGAGACCAGAAGACCTTCTTCGTCGAGCTCCCCTCCTCGGCCCGGAAGAAAGCGGCAGCATCGGACACGCTGCGGGGCAGATCTGCGAACGCTCCTGGAGAGCTCGGAATTCGGGTAAGTAATAGGTAATTCACATTCACATGCTTGCTTTGCATGAAAAATGCCTTACCCGCCGCTATCTTCTTCAACGCCTCGATTTCCTGGAGGGCCTTGTGGGCTTCGGCCTTAGCGGCTTTGGCACTCTCAAGAGCCGGGGCAAGCTCGGACTCTCGAGTCTTTGATTCGCGCTCCAAACCCTCGTGTTTTTCCATGAGAGCCTGGAGCTCTTGCCGCACCTCCGCCACCCGCGCCTCCTGCTTCTCTCGCTCGGCTCGCTCCGCGGCTTCATTGAGTTTGGCCGCGGACACCGCCTCCTTCAGGGTCGCCACTTCATTCGTGGCCCCTGGAGTACCCACGTTATCCTTGTTATTTCTCTTGCAACCAAATCCTTTTCTGTAAGGTAGAAATTTAATACGGTGTTGCTCACCTTCCTTGTCCTCGAGCTGCTTCTTGGCATGGCCGAGCTTACTCTCGGACAGCTCGAGGCTCTGCTTCAAAGTATTGACCTCCGCAGTCAGTGCGGCAGAGGTCAGCAACGCAGCCTGCAATCCCATATTGACATATTTTTTAGAACTCCTGCGTATATCTTTTTAGATCCTCAGTCCGGCTTTTCTTTCCGAACACCGAACCAAGCATCAGGGGCTACTGTCTATGTGGTATTACATTACATATCTTAAAATTCTTACCTCAAAGCCTGTTAGAAGGCTGCTGCAGGCTTCGGTCAGCCCGCTCTTGGCGAGCTGAACCTTCTGAATCACCGCACTCATAACAGTGCGGTGTTCTTCTTCGATGGTAGCGCCGTTGAGCGCCTCCAACAAGTTATCCGGCGCCTCCGATTGGACAGAGGCCGCCGGTGTCACAGTCTTGCCCTTCTTACGAAGGGGCCGTTTGCTGGACTCCGGAACCGCTGCAGGTTCCGGTGCAGAGTCCGGTGCAGAGTCCGGGAGGTTGCCTTGCGGCACCTCCGGGGCCTCCTCCTCCTGGCGGGTCCCTTCCCGGGACCCCACCTCGGCGTCGTCAGCGTCACGGGGGGTGGAGGCGGTCGGAAGAGAATCCATATCCAACGTGTCCAAGGACCCGCTCGACGAAGCGGGAAGATCGTCCTTGGCCGGACTACAGGTTGTATGCGGCATTAGAAAGACACCGTGTGGCAAAAAGAAAAATTAATAATTATCTAGGAGTCCGGATACTTACGATCTCGCCAGGGGCTTGGCCCTTGAGGGCCACTCCTCGTCGCCGTCGCCGACGTTGGCGGAGCAGTCCGGGGGAAGGGTCCTTCCCTTCTTGGACCCTTCGGCCTCCCTCGTTGGGGAAGCCTTCCTCTTCTTCTCACCCCCCCGCTGGGGGAGAGGCCTCTTTCTTCTCCTCCTCTTCTTCGGGGGAGGAGTCCGCCTCGGAGTCATCGGACGATGAGTCCGATATCACCTGACCCCGGGAACTCCTTTGGGTTCCCGTGGCCTTCTTCTTGGCCTTCTTCTCCGGCACTACGTAAAGTGCCGGGACCAGCAGCCCTGTCAAACGGGCATCCGCTGGGTCTTCTAGAAGGGGAGCCAGACAGTTAACCTGTACGGACGTCTTCTGCCAGTCCTGTCAAAGGTATTAGGAGGTTAGATCCCACATAGAGTTAAACTATGAGAGATATGAGTGTCCCATAAAGGATAACATAGCTTACCTCGCCCGCTAGGCGCTGTGTGCTGAATCCGCGATCTTCGGTTGCGGATGTGGGAGCTTCGGTGCCCTTGAACAGCACCCTCCAGGCCGCTTCGTATGTCGTGTCGAAGAGCCCGCTTAGGGTCCGGTGCTGTGCCGGATTAAACTCCCACAAATTGAAGGCCCATTGCTGGCAAGGGAGAATCCGGCGGACGAGCATGACCTGGATCACGTTGACAAGCTTAAGCTTCTTGTTCACCAGGGTCTGAAGGCAGGACTGGAGTCCGGTCAGCTCCTCCGAATTACCCCATAGCAAGCCCTTCTCTTTCCAGGAGGTGAGCTGCATGGGGATGCCAGATCTGAACTCGGGGGTTGCTGCCCATTTAGGGTCGCACGGCTCGGTGATGTAGAACCACCCCGATTGCCACCCTTTGATGGATTCCATGAAGGCACCCTCAAGCCAGGTAACGTTGGGCATTTTGCCCACCATGGCGCCTCCGCACTCCGCTTGGCTACCCTTCACAACCTTCGGCTTGACATTGAAGGTCTTTATCCACAAGCCGAAGTGGGGCTGGATGCAGAGGAAGGCCTCGCACACGACGATAAACGCCGAGATGTTGAGGATGAAGTTTGGGGCCAAATCATGGAAGTCCAGGCCGTAGTAGTACATGAGCCCCCGGACAAAGGGGTGAAGTGGGAAGACCAGTCCGCGGAGGAAGTGGGGAAGAAATACGACCCTCTCATGGGGCCTGGGGGTGGGGATGAGCTGCCCCTCGTTGGGCAGCCGGTGCGCGATGTCGCTGGACAGATATCCGGTGCTGCGCAGCTTCTCGATGTGCCCCTCCGTAACGGAGGAGGCCATCCACTTGCCTCCCGCTCCGGACATGGCTGGAAAGGGTCGAGGTGAGATGTGCGGACTTGGGTGCTGGAGCTCGGGTGCGCGGAGATGGATAAGCAAAGGAGGAAGAAGGCGTAGGAAAAGGAGGTGGATCCTTATCCCCTTATATATGGGCGGATGAAACTATGCGTCCCTACTAGCCTGGTAAAACTCGCTTATCTCCCAAGCACCGCAATCAATGGCGCGGTTGGGTTGCCCACGTCCGTATTGATGGGAATCCCGGAATAAGGGGAACACGATCTCTGCTTCAACAAGACGTGCCAAGGAAACCGCTTCGCTAAACGCGCTGAGGCGGTATAATAAAAACGATTCAATTAAAGGCTTGGTAGTGGTGTGACGTCACGCCACAAAATACGTCAGCAGATTGAACTTGTGTAAATATTATTCTATCTACGGTGGTATGTGGAATTTATTTTGCAGAGCGGACACTATCCTGGTGTTCACAATCTTCTATGAATTATTCGGAGGAGGAACCCCCCTTGCAATGCCAAGGACAATATGCGCGCCGGACTCGTCGTCATTGAAGCCTGGTTCAGGGGCTACTGAGGGAGTCCTAGACTAGGGGGTGTCCGGATAGCCGAACTATCATCATCGGCCGGACTCCAAGACTATGAAGATACAAGATTGAAAACTTCGTCCCGTGTCCGGATGGGACTTTCCTTGGCGTGGAAGGCAAGCTTGGCAATACGGATATGTAGATCTCCTACCATTGTAACCGACTCTGTGTAACCCTAGCCCTCTCTGGTGTCTATATAAACTGGAGGGTTTTAGTCCATAGGACGAAGAACAATCATACCATAGGCTAGCTTCTAGGGTTTAGCCTCCTTGATCTTGTGGTAGATCCACTCTTGTACTACCAATATCATCAATATTAATCAAGCAGGAGTAGGGTTTTACCTCCATCGAGAGGGCCCGAACCTGGGTAAAAACATCGTGTCCCTTGTCTCCTGTTACCATCCGCCTAGACGCACAGTTCGGGACCCCCTACCCGAGATCCGCCGGTTTTGACACCGACAACTTCTTTATGTGATCTTGGAGCCGGTGTTAGTGTTATGCCTCTCTCTTTATATCATAGACTTGAATTGAATAAGTTGAAACCTACTGAAATATCTTTGCAAATGGCTGATAAATCAACTGCTATACCTGTCGGTATTTGTGAGGATGTGCATGTTGTGGTTGCAAACGTTACTATCTTAACGGACTTTGTTATTCTTGATATTCTCGAGGACGATAGTATGTCGATTATCCTTGGTAGACCCTTTTTGAATACTGCAGGGGCTATTATTGATTGCAACAAAGGCAATCTCACTTTTCTTGTTAATGGTAATGAGCATACGGTACACTTTTTGAGGAAACAACCTCAAGTTCACAGTATTAATTCTATTGGAAAAATTCCAACTATCATTATTGGAGGTTTTGAATTTCCTCTTCCTACTGTCAAGAAGAATATGGTATTCTTATTATTGGGGATGTTCATATCCCCATTGAGGTAACATAGTGTTATTCGTAATTTCTCTGGTTCCATGTTATTCAGAATGAGTTTGTTAACAAGACTTGATCAACCTTGTTAGTGGATTCCTTTTGATGAGCATGAGATGGATGAAGTTAGAAGGAACAACCTTCTGTACCCTCCTTTTACTTTCTATTATTTAGATTAAATAAAGTAAAAATAGTATTTTCTGTCTGTTTTCTGAATTATCCATGCAATAAAAAATATCTTGAAAATAAAATTTCTCCAAATGCCGTGAAAATTTAATATGATTTTTTCTGGAATATTTGTGAATATTTGGCACTAAGAACACAACAGGGGGGAGCTGACACCTGGCCACGAGGGTCCAGGGCGCGCTCACCCCTATAGGGCACGCCCCCTGCCTCGTGGGCCCATGGTGGCCCCCCTCCACTTATTCCTGCACCCACACACTTCTTCTTCGTCCCAAAAAAATCACCATCCAGCTCAAGCACGAGTTCTAGCTTACTTTTCTGCCATTTTTGATCTCCTTGCTCAAAGCTCCATTCACAAAACTGCTTTGGGGGATTGTTCTTTGGTATGTGACTCCTCCAATGGTCCAATTAGTTTTTGTTCTAGTGATTTATTCATTGCAATTTTTTGCTGCCTAGGTGACCCTGTTCTTGAGCTTGCATGTCAAATTTATGAGGTCCCAAGTAATTTTAATGCATGATATAGGCTCTAGGCACTTGCGGGAGTTGTTGCTATCAGTTTTGTTGAGTTTGATTCACTTTTATTTTGAGTTACCAAAAATTTCAGAAAATTTTCGAAGGAAGAAATATGTCTAGGAAAATGTACCAAGGTGGTTCTTCAAGGAAGAAAGGACCCAAGCTCGCAATGCGTGAGCAGGACGATGAACCACCAAGGGAAGCTGACGTGTGGCCTTGTGAATGGCCGTCAGAGGAGTTTATAGTCAAAGCAGGCATCAAGGATGAATTTGATTCATATGTGCGTGATGCCGATCTTGAGGACTTCATGCAAGATAAGTGCCCTCAATACTATCATTTGACGGATTCCTTTGTGAGAAGGTTTAAATTTACATCTTCACACAATTCTCAAAATGTCCTGTTTGGTATTTATGATAAATCATATACCATGGACCTAGAAGATTTCACTACTCCTTGTAAACTCCCGCAATGGGTTAGTGCTAATGAACCTCGTAAATCTGAATATAAAGACTTTCTTGCTAGTATCACTGTGGGAGAATCTAGAGAAATAGCACAAGCTACCATAGGGAGCATTCATTTTCCTGCTATACATTATTTTGCTCTTTTCATTGGTAGATGCATTAACGGTAAAGATGAAGCATGTCACATGTGTGTTCCTGATCTTTGTGTTCTCAAGAGTGCTGTATTAGATGATAAACAATACAACTTGGGGGGCAATTGTTGGACGTAGGTTGCATAACAATGGTTTAGTTGGAGACTTGTTTGGAGGGATTTACGACCCGTGTGGCTAACTATGTTGGTATACCTGCACATGAAAATGATAGGGAGTTGCCTCCCGCTTATTTAGATTATAATGCCATGGTTAATCATCATTTTCTTGAGAGGAATGAACAATCCCTCCAGTATCGACTAATCTTTGATAGATGTTGCGCTGTCCATATTACTCTCCCTGCTCCTGCCCTTTTTGATTATCAGGCAAAAAGAAGATATGTTATAACCAGGGAGGAGCCAAACGAGTACGAGAGGGGGATGGAGGCATCTCGCCGCCATGCTGCAGCTCAGGAGGCAATGGCTGCCGCATCTCAGTACGACCCCAGTTACAACTTCGGATATCGGCCAGGCTACCCATGGCCATAGACCAGCTTAGGTCAAATGCCTAAGCTTGGGGGAGTATGTATTTCTCATCGACATTACATTCATGTTCACACACTCATTCTAGTTGTCGGTGCTCATACTTTTTCATTGTACTATCCATGCTAGTTTAATTTCCTTTTCTAGTTTTCTTCTTGTGTGTTTGATAAACCTTAAGAAAAACAAAAAAAAGTTAGTTAGTTTAATTTCCATGTCTGCTTGTAGTAGTAATTAAAAGAAAACCAAAAAGATTTCTCGTTCTTCTTTTGCTTGCTGGGAGCTTTCACGTGTAAATAGTTTTATTTCTTTTCTTTCCTTTGGGGGTCGAGAGGAGAAGACCATAATGAAAATGTTTAGTGGCTCTAATATGCATGATTGTTGATTTAACCAAGAGCCCATATTACCTTGTCTTCTCCCTTGAATTGAATGCTTGCAGATTCCAGCTTAGTCCAATGCACGTGCACTACTATTATTATCCACACCGTTCGGTCGTGCAAGTGAAAGGCAATAATGACGATATATGATGGACTCATTGAGATGAGAGAAGCTGGTATGAACTCGACCTCTCTTGTTTTTGTAAATATGATTACTTCATCATTCCTGATTCAGCCTATTATGAATAAACATGTTTGCAATGACAATTAGAGATTATAGTTGCTTATGCCATGCTTAATTAGCTAGGAGCTTATAATGGTTTACCTTGCGCGCCAACATGCTATTAAAATGGTTGTGATGTGGTATGACAGGGTGGTATCCTCCTTTGAATGATTCGAGTGACTTGACTTGGCACATGTTCATGCATATAGTTGAAACAAAATCAACATAGCCTTCACGATATTTATGTTCATGGTGGATTATATCCTACTCATGCTTGTACTCAGTGTTGATTAATTTTAATGGATGTTCATGACTGTTGTCGCTCTCTCAGTTGGCCGCTTCCCAGTCTCTTTCTAGCCTTCACCTGTACTAAGCGGGAATACTGCTTGTGCATCCAAACTCCATAAACGCCAAAGTTATTCCATATGAGTCCACCATACCTTCCTATATGCGGTATCTACCTGCCGTTCCAAGTAAATTTGTATGTGCCAAACTCCAAACCTTCAAATGGAATTCTTTTTTGTATGCTCGAGCAGCTCATGTATCAACTAGGGCTGTCTGTATCTTCCATGCTAGGTGGGTTATTCTCAAGAGGAGTGGACTCCGCTACTCATTCACGAGAAAATGGCTGGTAACTGGGATGCCCAGTCCCATGCTTAAATCAAATCAAAATAATTAAACAAAACTCCCCCAGGATTGTTGCTAGTTGGAGGCACCCATTGTTTCGGGCAAGCCATGGATTGATGCTTGTTGGTGGTGGGGGAGTATAAACTTTACCATCCTATTTGGGAATAGCCTATAATGTGTGTAGCATGGAAGATATCAAGATCTCATAGTTTTTATGTTGACAGTGAAAGTATACCGCTCAAAATGTTATTCGTCTCTATTTCAAAATCGAGGTCCGGCACCTAAACAAATCCGTACTTCCCTCTGTGAAGGGCCTATCTATTTACTTTTATGTTGAGTCATCACCCTCTTATTAAAAAGCACCCGGAAGAGAGTACCGCTGTCATTTGCGTGCATTACTATTAATTTATATTGGGTATGACTATGACTGGATCTCTTTTACCATGAATTACAATGTTTAGTCAGTCCTTGATCTTTAAAGGTGCTCTGCATTTATGTTTTGCGGTCTCAGAAAGGGCTAGCGAGATACCATCTTATTATATCATATTATGATTGTTTTGAGAAAGTGTTGTCATCCGAGATTTATTATTATTGCTTGCTAGTTGATTATGCCATTGATATGAGTAAACATGAGACCTAAGTGTTATTGTGAATATGGTTAGTTCATGATCTTTGCTGAAAACTTGAATGCTGGCTTTACATATTTGCAACAACAAGAGCAAACAGAGTTTGTAAAAGTTTTTCTTTATCACTTTCAGTTTGTCAACTGAATTGCTTGAGGACAAGCAAAGGTTTAAGCTTGGGGGAGTTGATACGTCTCCGTCGTATCTACTTTTCCAAACACTTTTGCCCTTGTTTTGGACTCTAACTTGCATGATATGAATGGAACTAACCCGGACTGACGCTGTTTTCAGCAGAACTACCATGGTGTTATTTTTGTGCAGAAATAAAATTTCCCTGAATGACCTGAAAATCCATGGAGCAACTTTTCAGAATAAATAAAAAATACTGGCGAAAGAATCAGCGTTAGGGGGCCCACACCCTGTCCACGAGGGTGGGAGGTGCACCCCCTCCCCTAGGGCGCGCCCCCTGTCTTGTGGGCCCCCTGGACGTCCACTGACCTCAACTCCAACTCCATATATTGGCTTTCGCGGGAAAAAAAGTCAGAGAGAAAGTTTCATTGCGTTTTACGATACGGAGCCGCTGCCAAGCCCTAATCTCTCTCGGGAGGGCTGATCTGGAGTCCGTTCGCGGCTCCGGAGAGGGGGATTCGTCGCCGTCATCATCATCAACCATCCTCCATCACCAATTTCATGATTCTCACCGTCGTGCGTGAGTAAGTCCATCATAGGCTTGCTGGACGGTGATGGGTTGGATGAGATTTACCATGTAATCAAGTTAGTTTTGTTAGGATTTGATCCCTAGTATCCACTATGTTCTGAGATTGATGTTTCTATGACTTTGCGATGCTTAATGCTTGTCACTAGGGCCCGAGTGCCATGATTTCAGATCTGAACCTATTATGTTTTCATGAATATATGTGAGTTCTTGATCCTATCTTGCAAGTCTATAGTCACTGATGTCTACTACACAACCTTCTTCTTGTAGATGTTGTTGGGCCTGCAAGTGCACAGGTTTGTAGGACAGAAGCAAATTTCCCTCAAGTGGATGACCTAAGGTTTATCAACCCGTGGGAGGCGTAGGATGAAGATGGTCTCTCTCAAGCAACCCTGCAACCAAATAACAAAGAGTCTCTTGTGTCCCCAACACACCCAATACAATGGTAAATTGTATAGGTGCACTAGTTCGGCGAAGAGATGGTGATACAAGTGCAATATGGATTGTAGATAAAGGTTTTTGTAATCTGAAAAAATAAAAACAGCAAGGTAACTAATGATAAAAGTGAGCACAAACGGTATTGCAATGATAGGAAAAAAGGCATAGGGTTCATACTTTCACTAGTGCAGTTCTCTCAACAATAATAACATAGATAGATCATATAACAAGCCCTCAACATGCAACAAAGAGTCACTCCAAAGCCACTAATAGCGGAGAACAAACATAGAGATTATGGTAGGGTACGAAACCACCTGAAAATTATTCTTTCGGATCGATCTATTCAAAAGTTCGTACTAGAATAACACCTTAAGACACAAATCAACCAAAACCCTAGTGTCACCTAGATATTCCATTGTCACCTCAAGTATCCATGGGCATGATTATACGATATGCGTCACACAATCTCAGATTCATCCAACCAACACAAAGTACTTCAAAGAGTGCCCCAAAGTTTCTACCGGAGAGTCAAGAAAACGTGTGCCAACCCCTATGCATAGGTTCATGGGCGAAACCCGCAAGTTGGTCACCAAAACATACATCAAGTGGCACGTGATATCCCATTGTCACCACAGATAAACACAACAAGGCATAATCAAGTGTTCTCAAATAAAGACTCAGTCCGATAATATAACTTCAAGAGGGAAACTCAATTCATCACAAGAGAGTAGAGGGGGAGAAACATCATAAGATCCAACTATAATAGCAAAGCTCGCGATACATCAAGATCGTGTGAAGTCGAGAACACGAGAGAGAGGGATCAAACACATAGTTACTGGTACATACGCTCATCCCCGAGGGTGAACTACTCCCTCCTCGTCATGGATAGCGCCGGGATGATGAAGATGGCCACCGGTGATGGATTCCCCCTCCGGCAGGGTGCCGGAACGGGCTCCCGAGAGGTTTTTGGTGGCTACAGAGGCTTGCGGCGGCGGATCTCCCGATCTATCTTGATATTCAATGGTTTTAGCATACGTAGGCTTATATAGGCGAAAGTAGTCGGTCGGGAGGTGCTTGAGAGGCCCACGAGATAGGGGGCGCGCCCTATAGGGGGGGCACCCTCCTATCTCGTGGCCTCCTCGAGGATCTTCTGACGTGGACTCCAAGTCTCCAGGATCATATTCTTCCAAAAATCACGCTGCCGAAGGTTTCATTCCGTTTGGACTCCGTTTGATATTCCTTTTCTTCAAAATACTGAAACGGGCAATAAAACAACAATATGGGTTGGGCCTCCGGTTAATAGGTTAGTCCCAAAAATGATATAAAAGTGTATAATAAAGCCCGTAAACATCTAAAAAGGGTAATATAATAGCATGGAACAATAAAAAATTATAGATACGTTGGAGAAGTATCAAGCATCCCCAAGCTTAATTCCTGCTTGTCCTCGAGTAGTTAAATGATAAAAAAAGAATTTTTTGATGTGGAATGCTACCTAGCATAATTCTCAATGTAATTCTCTTTATTGTGGCATGAATGTTCAGATCCAAATGGTGATACTTCAAGCATACTAATCAAAGTAATCATGTCTTCTCAAAATAACATGGCCAAAGAAAGTTATCCCTACAAAATCATATAGTCTGGGTGTTGCTCTATCTTCATCACACAAAGTATTTAATCATGCACAACCCCGATGACAGGCCAAGCAATTGTTTCATACTTTAATAATCTCAAACTCTTTCAACTTTCACGCAATACATGAGCGTGAGCCATGGACATAGCACTATATATGGAATAGAATGGTGGTTGTGGAGAAGACAAAAAGGGAGAAGATAGTCTCACATCAACTAGGCGTATCAACGGGCTATGGAGATGCCCATTAATAGATATCAATGTGAGTGAGTAGGGATTGCCATGCAACGGATGCACTAGAGCTATAAATATATGAAAGCTCAACAAAAGAAACTAAGTGGGTGTGCATCCAACTTGCTTGCTCACGAAGACCTAGGGCATTTTGAGGAAGCCCATCATTGGAATATACAAGCCAAGTTCTATAATGAAAAATTCCCACTAGTATATGAATGTGACAACATAGGAGACTCTCTATCATGAAGATCATGGTGCTATTTTGAAGAACAAGTGTGGAACAAGAGATAGTAGCATTGTCCCTTCTCTCTTTTTCTCTCATTTTTTTTTCTTTCTTCCTTTTTTCCTTTTTTTCTTTTTTTTTCTTCGGCCTTTCTTTTTTTCCTTTTCTCTTTGTAAAGTCCGAAGTCTCATCCCGACTTGTGGGGGAATCATAGTCTTCATCATCCTTTCCTCACTAGGACAATGCTCTAGTAATGAAGATCATCACACTTTTATGGATTTACAACTCAAGAATTACAACTCAAAGCTAGAACGAGATATGACTCTATATGAATGCCTCCGGCGGTGTACCGGGATATGCAATGAATCAAGAGCGACATGTATGAAAATTATGAAGGTGGCCTTGCCACAAATACAATGTCAACTACATGATCATGCAAAGAGCAATATGACAAAAGTAATGCGTGTCATATGAACGGATCGGTGGAAAGTTGCATGGCAATATATCTCGGAATAGATATGGAAATGCCATAATAGTAGGTATGGTGGCTGTTTTGAGGAAGGTATATGGTGGGTGTATGGTACCGGCAAAAGTTGTGTTCGCACACGAACACGTCACCGTGTACCCTCGATGCTGGGGGTGATGCACCGCAGCTCGCGTCGAAGGAGACCCGCCGGAAGCGCGGTACGCAGGCAATCCAGCGGGTGCTTTTTTGAGGACCCGAAACCCCACACGCCCGGGAGGGACCCCGTCAGGGCGCGTAGCAGCTATGGGCTGCCCTAGGTCGACCTGACCGCCCTAGGGCCTCGAGGTTCGCCGCCCTGCAATGAAGAAGAACGAACGAAGAACGAGGAAGAAGAAGAACTAGGGTTAAGGAGAAAAGATAAAAGATAAAAAGTGTTATATGATGTGATCGATTGTGTGTTGTTCAATCGGCCATCACCCCTCAGCTATATAAGAGGCGGCTGGACTTCCCGTGCAAGGAAAAGGCTTGGATTCAAGTCCAAAACCCCAATCAAATTCGGATTGGTTTTGTCCGAACTTTCCAAAACTGTTCGGTTTAAACTGGCTGCACCTTGCGGGTAACTTTTGAGGTGGTAAACGACCTCGGATGGAAACGAGCCCAAAAGCAATCTTGACCATTTCGACAAGACGAACAACTTTTGTGTTTAACTTTTTTTGATTAGACTTCATATTGGGGGTCAAATCGCTCGTGCAACATAGGCTGTTATTCGCGCTACCCATCAGACAGGGTGTCTGGTGGGGCGCGCCACTTTTGGCTCGTGATAGTGATGTATTCGGATGGCTCTAATTTTTGCATACGAACTCGGATTGGAATCATTCTTATATCAAAATCAATCGTTTCGACAAGACGAAGACAATCCATGTAGATCATTTTTCCATACGAGGCAGTCTTGGGGGCGTAATGTGCCGAATAGTGTTCTGGATACAAAATCTCAGTATTTCGAACACAACTTCGGCCTTCGAGATGAGGTCAGATGGCAATGGCCCAAACTTCAAAGATGTTCGTATCGATAATACGAAACTTTTTTATTGAGAATACTTCTCCATTTGAGGCCATTTTAAATAAGTTCTTGACTGTGCCAAAATCTGGTGTCAACACATGCCCCCCTGTTTTTCGGCAAAGCCTGTGTGCCGAAAAATAACTTGCACATAGCTTGCTCTAAGGACGATGTCAACACTCCATCGGCCATTTTGGCATATTCTTAGGACGATAAGTTTATATCAGCCATTGCTTGTGTGAATATTTTGACGCAAGCTTGGGTGAAACTTTCTCAACTTCCTTAACAATCCGATGATAAAGTCCCATAGATATGTATCTCAAGGTCATCCTCGGAACCATATTATTCACCCTTTTGCTAGGACTTTTCTGATAATCAATAATAAACTTTCTCCAATCCTTATTTTCTCCTGTATAAGAAAAATTAATTAGTGGCCGAAGCAGTGGACTTCGGTTCGGCCTTACCTATTCTGACGAGACTAAGCATCGGCTATTGATAGAAATACAACACACCATGATTAACATAGTAGCCGGATGCTTGCTGTGCCAACTCTTTCAAATTGTCATGTCTAGAAATATGAACAATTTTATAGCAACCCAAGGTAATTTTGCATCTAGACATACCTTAAGATAAACTATAAGTGACTCGTCAAAACATTGATAACCATTGGATATTTGTTGTACTACTTATAACGAATCACTGAAAGCCTCAATCTGTATAGCACCTATAGCAACCAAAAGCTCCAAACCGAATAAATTTCATATTCGGCTTTGATTATTGTGTAAAAATATTTTAAGTGGCATAAGGCTTGGTTTGGTCTCCAATTGAACTAATGACGATGTTAGGATACTACACCGGCCATGCTTTGACATATTATTAGGGCAATAGATAAATATAAGCCATTAACATGAGGTCCATGTAGAATTCACCCACCAAAGTATGTATAGCCGAAATAAACAAATGAAATAGGAATAAAATATTTTGGCCCCTTTGTATTAGCAACAATGTAACTAACCAAATGTATGGTAATTTGGTAATACTCTCTCATGATATAGAAAATTATGTTGCATCCATGGATCAAAATAAATCAGTGGAGGGTAATTGATCATACCTAGGGATGAATTCCATGGCAAAGGCATCAACGACATGGTTGAAGAAAATGGATGATGTGCTAACCGAAGATTTTGATGTTGTGATGCGCACCTTCGGCTTAATTGTTTGTTGCTTTCATTATTTTCCTTCTTCACTTTTATTGTACTTGTTGCAACAGAAGCATGCACATCATTTTTGTGTTGATTGATCTTTTTGGGAACCCATGCCATGTTCTTCTTTTTCAGCTCTTGTGCACTAAGATTTTGTAATTTTTTCTTTTGCCAATATGATAAACCGAGTGGGCATCTCGGTTGTGATTTTGTTTCAACCAATGGCAACTCTTTTTGGCCTTGTGCACCCTCAACTTCTTTTCTTCAGATTTGGCACTCTGATTTTTATCAGTTGATTGCTTCACTTCTTTGCCTTTTGTAGCCAATGTCAACACTTTAATTGGCTCTTTGTTATTTGAGATCAAATCTGAAGCAGCACACTTACGACCATCTCTTTTCACGCGGTAAACTTGCTTTACCACCTCTTTCTTCTTTCTTGAGCTCTGGACTGATTCCTTATGATTGAAACGGTCTTTGACGCGTGATTGTTCAAATGTTGATCTCCTTGGAGATGCATAGTATTGGTGAGATGGTCTAGAATAAGATGGAGAATGTACCCTTGTATCATACCTGTCCCATGATGAATATGTATCTATATGAGCATAGGGAGGTATCCACGGCATTGGCATCGGCGGCCCAAAATAAGGATATTGTCGGTGTCAAAACCGGCGGATCTCGGGTAGGGGGTCCCGAACTGTGCGTCTAGGCGGATGGTAACATGAGACAAGGGACACGATGTTTTTACCTAGGTTCGGGCCCTCTCGATGGAGGTAAAACCCTACTCCTGCTTGATTGATATTGATGATATGGGTAGTACAAGAGTGGATCTACCACGAGATCAAGGAGGCTAAACCCTAGAAGCTAGCCTATGGTATGATTGTTGTTGTTGTGTCCTACAGACTAAAACCCTCCGGTTTATATAGACACCGGAGAGGGCTAGGGTTACACAGAGTCGGTTACAATGGTAGGAGATCTACATATCCGTATTGCCAAGCTTGCCTTCCACGCCAAGGAAAGTCCCATCCGGACACGGGACGAAGTTTTCAATCTTGTATCTTCATAGTCTTGGAGTCCGGCCGATGATGATAGTTCGGCTATCCGGACACCCCCTAGTCTAGGACTCCCTCAGTAGCCCCTGAACCAGGCTTCAATGACGACGAGTCCAGCGTGCATATTGTCTTCGGCATTGCAAGGCGGGTTCCTCCTTCGAATAATTCATAGAAGATTGTGAACACCAGGATAGTGTCTGGCTCTGTAAAATAAATTCCACATACCACCGTAGAGAGAATAATATTTACACAAGTTCAATCTGCTGACGTATTTCGTGGCGTGACGTCACCCACGGCCAAGCCTTTACTTGAATCGTTTTTATTATACCACCTCAGCGTGTTTAGCGAAGCGGTTTCCTTGGCACGTCTTGTCGAAGCAGAGATCGTGTTCCCCTTATTCTGGGATCCTCATCAATATGGACGTGGGTAACCCAACCGCGCCATTGATTGCGGCGCTTGGGAGATAAGCGAGTTTTAGCAGGCCAGGAGGGACGCATAGTTTCATCCGCCCATATATAAGGGGATAAGGATCCACCTTTTTTACCTACGCCTTCTTCCTCCTTTGCTTATCCATCTCCGTGCACTCGAGCTCCAGCGCCCAAGTCCGCACATCTCACCTCGACCTTCTCCAGCCATGTCCGGAGCGGGAGGCAAGTGGATGGCCTCCTCCATTACGGAGGGGCACATTGAGAAGCTGCACAGCGCCGGATATCTGTCTAGCGACATCGCGCATCAGCTGCCCGACGAGGGGCAGCTCATCCCCATCCCCATCCCCATCGGCTGCATAGTGGTATTCCTTCCCCATTTCCTCCGCGGACTGGGCTTCCCACTCCACCCCTTTGTCCGGGGGCTCATGTACTACTACGGCCTAGATTTCCATGATCTGGCCCCAAATTTCATCCTCAATATCTCGGCGTTTATCGTCGTGTGCGAGGCCTTCCTCTGCATCCAGCCCCACTTCGGCTTGTGGTTAAAGACCTTCAATGTCAAGCCGAAGGTTGTGAAAGGCAGCCAAGCGGAGTGCGGAGGCGCCATGGTGGGCAAAATGCCCAATGTCACTTGGCTTGAGGGTGCCTTCGTGGAATCCGTCAAAGGGTGGCAATCGGGGTGGTTCTACATCACCGAGCCGCGTGACCCTAAATGGGCAGCGGCCCCCGAATTCAGATCTGGCATCCCCATGCAGCTCACCTCCTGGAAAGAGAAGGGCTTGCTTTGGGGTAGTTCGGAAGAGCTGACCGGACTCCAGTCCTGTCTCCAGACCCTGGTGAACAAGAAGCTCAAGCTTGTCAACGTGATCCAGGTCATGCTCGTCCGCTGGATTCTCCCCTGCCAGCAATGGGACTTCAATTTGTGGGAGTTTGATCCGGCACAGCACCGGACCTTGAGCGGGCTCTTCGACACTACGTACGAAGCTGCCTGGAGGATGCTGTTCAAGGGCGCCAAAGTTCCCGCATCCGCTACCGAAGATCGCGGATTTAGCACGCAGCGTCTGGCTAGCGAGGTAAGCCATGTTATCCTTATGGGACACTTGCTTTTCATAGTTTGACTCTATGCGGGATCTAAACTCCCAATACCTTTAACAGACCTGACCGAAGACGTCCGGACAGGTTAACTATCCGGCTCCGCTTCCAGAGGATCCAGCGGATGCCCGTTTGACAGGGCTGCTGGTCCCGGCACTTTACGTAGTGCCGGAGAAGAAGGCCAAGAAGAAGGCCACGGGAACCCGAAGGAGTTCCCGGCGTCAGGTGGTATCGGACTCATCATCCGATGACTCCGAGGCGGACTCCTCTCACGAGGACGAGGAGGATATGAAAGAGGCCTCTCCCCCAGTGGGGGGAGAGAAGAAGAGGAAGGCCTCCCCAACGAGGGAGGCCGAAGGGTCCAAGAAGGGAAGGACCCTTCCCCCGGACTGTTCCGCCAACGTTGGCGACGACAACGAGGAGTGGCCCTCAAGGGACAAGCCCCTGGAGAGATTGTAAGTATCCGGACTCCTAGATGGTTTATAATTTTTCTTTTTGCCACACGGTGTCTTTCTAATGCCGCATACAACATGTAGTCCGCCCAAGGACGATCTTCCCGCTTCGTCGAGCGGGTCCTTGGGGACGTCGGATATGGATTCTCTTCCGACCGCCTCCACCCCCCATGACGCTGACGACATCGAGGTGGGATCCCAGGAAGGGACCCGCCAGGAGGAGGAGGCCTCGGAGGTGCCGCAGGGCAACCTCCCGGACTTCGCACCGGACTCCGCACCGGAACTTGCAGTGGTTCCGGAGTCCGGCGAGCGGCCCCTTCGTAAGAACGGCAAGACTGTGACGCCGGCGGCCTCCGTCCAACCGAAGGCACCGGATAACTTGCTGGAGGCGCTCAACGGTGCTTCCATCGAATAAGAACACCACACTGTCATGAGTGCGGTGATTCAGAAGGTTCAGCTCGCCAAGAGCGGGCTGACACTATCATTTTGTTACCGGCGTGTCAAGACCAAGCGACTCTTGTCAAAAACATACTCACCGATTATGCTACGTCTGTTGGACTAAAGATCAACTTCCACAAGTCAACCCTTGGGCCAATGAATTGCGACGCTGCAACTGCCCAACATATTTCCCAAATTTTCGGCTGCGTGGTGGGGAAGCTACTTTTACCTATCTTGGATTGCCAATGGGCACGACAAAACCTTCTATACAGGATCTCATGCCTTTGGTTTGTGGCGTTCAACGAAGACTCTCTGCAACTTTATCAATGATCTCCTATGGAGGGAAACTGTCGCTTCTCAACTCGGTCATCACTTCACTCATCATCTTTGCGCTCTGCACCCTTAAACTGCCACAAAAGATTATTGATTTACTTGATAAAATTAGAAGGCAATGTCTTTGGACTAATAAGACTGATGATGGGGACAAGTGCAACTCTTTAGCCTCATGGCAGATGGTTTGCAGACCCAAGGAATGTGGAGGCCTTGGGGTGCTTGACTTACAAACTCAAAGTGATGCCTTGCTCATGAAATACCTACACAAGTTCTACAACCACTGGGATCTACCGTGGGTTGATTTAATTTGGTCCACATACTACACAGACAAAATCCCGCACGCCTCAGACCCTTGTGGCTCTTTCTGGTGGAAAGATTTGCTCAAACTTACTCCTATCTATCGAGGCATCTCACATGTGATTGTTCGCAGAGGAGATACTGCGCTTATGTGGAAAGACCTCTGGCTGGATGAGGTCCTGACCGATTCACATCTGCGTGCGTTCTCTTATACCAAAAATGAAGATATTTCGGTCCGAGATTTCCTTGGCAGCACCAACCTCAGTGAAACCTTCCACCTTCCCCTATCCAGGCAAGCTTACAATGAACTGCGAGATATCCAGGAGATCACATTACATGTTGGCAATGATGCAGAAGAGGGCGTAGACGCTTGGGTCTATGAGTGGGGATCTGAGATTTACCCAGCAAAAAGGTACTACAAGTTCTACTTTCGAGAGGTCACTGCACATGATAGTTATAAATGCTCTGGAAATCTTCAGCCACAATGAAAATAAAGGTTTTTGGTTGGCTCCTGCTATCTGATCGCCTGAATACCAAAAACATGCTTAAGAGACGACATTATAACATTGGAGACAATCACGGTTGCATCTTGTGTGGCAGTACGGAGGAAGAAACAGTTGAGCACATGATTTTTACGTGTCATTTTAGTATGACTTGTTGGGATACTTTGAACATCCACTGGACAACTAATGGAGATCGTCTCAATTGGATCAAAGATGCAAAGACAGCATGGGACAACCCAATGTTCATGGAGATTTTCCTATACGCATCCTGGAGTCTATGGAAAGAAAGAAATAACAAACACTTCCGAAGGATAAACCCCACTATAGGCTCATGGGCAAGAAGATTCATGGAGGATTTCTCTCTACTCAGACATAGAGCCAAAGAGAAGCACAGACAATTTATTTCCTCTTTTGCCCAATCCTTTGTTGTACCATAACCTTGTATTCTCCTTGGTTTCCCATTTCTAGCTTAGTTTGTCAATGGCTATGGATGTAAGGTTATGACCTTGTAAGAACCTTTTTGATACTTTAATCTAATATATGCAGTAGGAGCCTCTCCTACTGTTTCAGGTGTCAAAAAAAAAGAGCGGGCTGACCGAAGCCTGCAGCAGCCTTCTAACAGGCTTTGAGGTAAGAATTTTAAGATATGTAATATAATACCGCATAGACAGTAGCCCTTGATGCTCGGTTCGGTGTTCGGAAAGAAAAGCCGGACTGAGGATCTAAAAAGATATACGCAGGAGTCTAAAAAATATGTCAATATGGGTTTGCAGGCTGCACTGCTGACCTCTGCCGCACTGACTGCGGAGGTCAATGCTTTGAAGCAGAGCCTCGAGTGGTCCGAGAGCGAGCTCGGCCGTGCCAAGAAGCAGCTCGAGGACAAGGAAGGTGAGTAACACCGTTTTAAAGTTGTACCTTACAGAAAAGGATTTGGTTGCAACAGAAATAACAAGGATAACATGGGTACTCCAGGGGCTACAAACGAGGTGGCAACCCTGAAGGAGGCGGTGTCCGCGGCCGAACGCAATGCGGCCGCGGAACGAGCAGAGCGGGAGAAGCAGGAGGCACAGGTGGCGGAGGTGCAGCAAGAGCTCCAGGCTCTCGTGGAAAAACATGAGAGTTTGGAGCGCGACTCAAAGACTCAAGAGTCCGAGCTTGCATCGGCTCTTGGGAGTGCCAAAGCCGCTAAGGCCGAAGCCCACAAGGCCCTCCAGGAAATCGAGGCGTTGAAGAAGATAGCGGCGGGTAAGGCATTTTTCATGCAAAGCAAGCATGCCAATGTGAATTACCTATTACTTACCCGAATTCGGAGCTCTCCAGGAGCGTTCGCAGATCTGCCCCGCAGCGTGTCCGATGCTGCCGCTTTCTACTGGGCCAGGAGGGGAGCTCGACGGAGAAGGTCTTCTGGTCTCAGTATGCTGAGGCCGGACATCCGGTGCCCCTTAGCGACCAGCTGAAGCAGCTGGTCGAGCTCCACAAGGTGGCCGAACAGGCCATGAAGGGCCTCATAGTTCAGCTGTGGCCCAAGGAGGCCATGCTTGGGAGCTACTTGGGCCTGGTGCGGCGGCTAGTGGATGCGTGTCCCTGGGTTGAAGTCGTCAAGCACTCCGCCTGCATTGAAGGTGCCCGTCGGGCCCTTGCCCGTGCCAAGGTGCACTGGGGCAGGATGGACGCTGAGAAGCTTGTGACGGACGCGCCACCGGAGGGCAAGGAGTATCGCACGCCCAAAATGTATTATAAGAGTGTCCTGAAGGGTGCCCGCATGATTGCGGGTGAGTGCTCCAAAGATGTAATATTTGAGTAGGCTCGCCTTGTGTTATCCTGTGCGCTGAAAACTTTGTTCATATGCGCTAAGCAACGCTTATTAATTTAAAATATTACCTTCTGTGCGTCCGTTTATCAAATCTGAGAGATGGCAAGTCATCAGCTTCAGCCCCCATGCCACGAGTGCTGGGGTGTTCGGGATAAACTTGAGCGCTCTTGTTCCCATTTTTGGGTCCATCTAGGGAGGCGCTCAACACAATGAACGAGGCAACCAGACTTATAATGCTTGAACACTCTCACTTAGCCATAGAATTCTATAATTTTAAATTTCGGCGAAGCCCCTAATGTTCGGAAGACCGAGTTCGGGGCGCTATCCACGCCTGGGCCGGACAAAGCCGGTTCCTCGCTCTAAGCGGCATAAGTCTTTAGGGACTCAAAAAAACCTCTCGAACAGCGACCAGCTCTCGCCTTATCATGATGGTCAGTTTTAGCTTTCTCCACTGAGGCGCTCGCCCAGCTCAACCGGGGCGCAATCGCAGTGGTTCTCCCAGTGCTACCTTAGCTGATACAACGGAACGTAAGGTACCAAAACATGGGAGCCGGGCAAACCCAACTATTGACCCAAGACATGATTCGGAGCCGATGCATATAATGCTATAAGTTCGGGGTGCCACACTTGTGAAAGTGTTCGGACTTGTCACACCACAATGTGGGGAACTTAAGCCCCTGGTGTATTTAGCTGTACGAAAGTGTACGGATGCAACATGTCATAAATTAACATATGTATAAGAAAGGAATGCAATTATAAGAAAAAAGCAATGCATTGTTACTCAAGAAATACTGCCATGAATGCAGAATGATACAAATAGTGGGGTAAGCAAGGGATGGGACTATTAGACATGTCCCCCTCCAGGGGTAGGCTGCGGGATGGTGTATAAAACAGGTATAATGCTCGAAATGGAGACCACCTGGATACTCGTCGTAGCTTTTCTCCTTCCCTGGCTGTTGCATCATGAGTTTGGCAGGTCTGTTGCCGGACAGGGCCTCTGGTAAATGGAGTCCTATTGATAAGAAAAAAGGAAAAAAAATGACACACTTGGGAGCCCCTGGTGTGGTTGAACTGCACTCTGGGACTGTCGTGGTCGTGCCCCTCCCCCTATGCCCACGGTATCTCCAGAGCGTAATGATGTACGCGAAGGACCATTCTTGCTATTTTGCAAGGGCTGGGGTTGGGGCCGCATTGCTACGGGTGGTCGGAACGTGCCAGGTGGTCTTGTTGTATGTTACTCCGGGCGCGTTTAGCCATGTCCGGTCGCTTAACGGCCGGACTCGAGAATTGCCTTAAGAGGCTGCTTTGTACTTCTGCCGCGAGAGCCGCTGTGTGTTCCTCCGTTCGGAGGGAGCGTTCAGTGTTTCCGTTGACCGTGATGACTCCTCGATGGCCTGGCATCTTGAGCTTGAGGTATGCATAGTGCGGCACCGCATTGAACTTTGCAAACGCGGTCCGTCCGAGCAGAGCATGATAGCCCTGCAGAACGGAACTATGTCGAAGATTAACTCCTCGCTTCGGAAGTTATCCGGGGATCCGAACACCACTTCAAGTGTGACTGAGCCTGTACAATTGGCCTCTACACCTGGTATGACGCCTTTGAAGGTCGTCCTTGTGGGTTTAATCCTTGAGGGGTCTATGCCCATCTTGCGCACTGTATCCTGATAAAGCAGGTTCAGGCTGCTGCCGCCGTCCATCAGGACTCTGGTGAGGTGAAATCCATTGACGATTGGGTCTAAAACCAATGCGGCGAATCTGCCATGGCGGATACTGGTGGGGTGGTCCCTTCGATCAAAAGTGATCGGGCAGGAGGACCATGGGTTGAACTTCGGGGCGACTGGCTCCATAGCGTATACGTCCCTAAGTGCACGCTTCCGCTCCCTCTTGGGTATGTGGGTTGCGTATATCATGTTCACCATCCGCACTTGTGGGGGGAAACCCTTCTGTCCTCTATTGTTCGGCGGTCGGGTCTCTTCCTCGTCATCGCTATGCAGCCCCTTGTCGTTGTTTTCGGCAATTAGCTTGCCTGCCTGCTTGAATACCCAACAGGCCCTGTTGGTATGATTAGCTGGCTTTTCGGGGGTGCCGTGTATCTAGCACGAGCGGTCGAGTATTCGGTCCAAATTGGACGGACCTGGAGTAGTTATTTTGAATGGCTTTTTTCGCTAACCGGGTTTAGAGCCTCTGAATCCGGCGTTGACTGCCGTATCCTCAGTGTTATCGCCGTTAACGCGGCGTTTGTTCTTGTTGCGACGCGACCTGCCATTGTGGTCCTTGGTATCCGGACTGCTAGAATGTTTGCTGAGGTTGTTACTGTGGGCTAGCCAGCTGTCCTCTCCCGCACAGAAGCGGGTCATGAGTGATGTGAGGGCTGCCATGGATTTCGGCTTTTCCTGTCCTAGGTGCCGGGCAAGCCACTCGTCGCGGATGTTATGCTTGAAGGCTGCGAGGGCCTCTGCATCCGGATAGTTGACGATTTGATTTTTCTTTATTAAGAACCGTATCCAGAATTGTCTGGCCGATTCGTCTGGCTGCTGAATTATGTGGCTTAGGTAATCGGCGTCTGGTGGTCGCACATACGTGCCCTGGAAGTTATCAAGGAATGCGGCTTCCAGGTCCTCCCAACACCCAATTGATTCTGCTGGCAAGCTGTTAAGCCAATGCCGAGCTGGTCCTTTAGCTTGAGTGGGAGGTATTTGATGGCGTGAAGATCATCGCCGTGGGCCATGTGGATATGAAGGAGATAGTCTTCGATCCAAACCGCGGGGTCTGTTGTGCCATCGTAGGATTCAATATTCATGGGTTTAAACCCTTCGGGGATTTGATGATCCATTACTTCATCTGTGAAGAATAGTGGGTGTGCGGCGCCTCTATATTGGGCTATATCACGACGTAGCTCGAGCGAGCTTTGTCTACTGTGTTCGGCCCGGATGGAGTTGCTGTATCCGGTGCGACGGTCGTCGTTGCGCATCGTGGGGCGCCCACGCGATCCGTATATCGATCTGGATTGTCTTGCCTTATCCTCCAATATGTCTCGCAAGTCCGGCGCATTCCCCCGTGGCTTCGTACTTTTCGAGCGGTACCGGGGTACGGTTCTAGTGGAGGGCCTAGAGGCCTCTCTGTCGCGGCCACGAGGTGGTCGGTCAGCCGTATTGTGCGCTGGTGATGCAGGTTTATATGCCTCCTCCTCTAATCGGGGGAGCAGCTTGCGTTTGGGGTAGCTTTTGGAGGGGCGTTCGAGCTCATGCTCTTCGGCCGCAAGGACTTCAGTCCATCCGTCGGCTAGCAGATCTTGATCAACTCTAAGCTGTTGCTGCTTTTTCTTGAGGCTGTTCACCGTGGCCATAAGCCTGCGTTTAAAACGCTCTTGTTCGACGGGATCCTCAGACACGGCAAATTCGTCGTCGTCGAGGCTTGCCTCGTCTCCGGAGGGAGGCATGTAATTATCATCCTCTACCTCTTCATCTGCCGCTCTCTCATGAGGGCTGGCTTCTCCGTCCTCCTGTGCTGAATTTTGCTGGAGGGGGTTGTCTTCGGCACTCTCTGGGGTGTTATTATCTCTGGTGCCGGAATCTCCATTCTTACTATGGCGGGATTTAGAGTGGCGCCGCTGACGCCGGCGCTTAGGCTGTTTCTTGGAGGGATCCTCCTCCGCTGTTCCATCGCCATTCCCGTCCTTTGGGGTGTCCACCATGTATATGTCGTATGACGAGGTGGTCTTCCAGTGCCCTGTAGGCGCTGGTTCTTGGTCGTCTCCGGCATCGTCGTCAATACCATCGATGTCTTCGGAGTCGTAGTCTAGCATGTCGGTTAGATCGTCGACAGTGGCTACAAAGTGGGTGGTGGGTGGGCTTTGAATTTCTTCGTCGTCCGCATCCCAACCGTCCTGACCGTGATCAGGCCAGGGCTCTCCTGATAGCGATAGATACTTTAGCGAATTCAGAATGTCGCCGAAAGGTGAGTGTTGAAAGATGTCCGCAGCGGTGAACTCCATGATCGGCGCCCAATCGGATTCGGTTGGTGGGGGCGCAGGAGGTTCAGAGTCCAGCGAGGAGTCCGGCACCTCGGAGTCACGAGCTTCACAAGGGACAAGGTTGGTATTCGGCTCCATCACCGTAGAGGTTGCAGCCCCCGAGGCGGCGTCTAGCCACCCATCCTCGATCTGCGTAGTCGGCCCCGAATTAGGGATCGGAGCGGACTCATGTGCGGCCTCCGGGACACTATCCGGCAGCAGAGCTAAATCATGCCTATCGTGACAGTGCGGCGCGCTCGGCTGTGGCTCGAATCCATCAAAGATCAAGTCTCTGCGGATGTCAACCGTGAAGTTTAGACTTCCAAATCTGACCTGACGGCCAGGGGCGTAGCTTTTGATCTGCTCCAGATGGCCAAGCGAATTGGCCCGCAGTGCAAAGCCGCCGAATACGAAGATCTGTTTTTACCCAGGTTCGGGCCCTCTCGATGGAGGTAAAACCCTACTCCTGCTTGATTGATATTGATGATATGGGTAGTACAAGATTGGATCTACCACGAGATCAAGGAGGCTAAACCCTAGAAGTTAGCCTATGGTATGATTGTTGTTGTTGTGTCCTACGGACTAAAACCCTCCGATTTATATAGACACAGGAGAGGGCTAGGGTTACACAGAGTTGGTTACAATGGTAGGAGATCTACATATCCGTATTGCCAAGCTTGCCTTCCACGCCAAGGAAAGTCCCATCCGGACACGGGACGAAGTCTTCAATCTTGTATCTTCATAGTCTTGGAGTCCGGCCGATGATGATAGTTCAGCTATCCGGACACCCCCTAGTCCAGGACTCCTTCAGATATGAATATGTTGCATTAAAATTATTACTTTGCCAATACCGATCCTCATATTTGCGCCTTGGGGGTCATCTTGGTTTCTTTGCATGATTTGGCCGATAAGCATTCTTCTCTTCACTCTTCTTTTGATATTTATCCAATAGTTTAGCAAAGGTGATTTTTGATCTCTTACACTTGCGCTTATTCCGGCCTTTGTTTTCTTTTGGTTTGCTTTCATCGATCATTAGATTTGCTTGCTGCCCCCCAGTCCTTGGCGTCTCCATTGTAGCTTCGATGGAACTCCCGCCCTCAAGATTATGCTCGTTATGCTCTTCAACAACTTCTTTACTTGAAAGCTTGATCCCATCACCTGCAGCTTTTACATTCTTTTTAAATGGATCGGCTTGAAGCAGCCGATGTAAAAACTTTTTGCCATCGGGACCAATCGGAATAGACTGGTCATCTCTTGGTGTTTCAACAAACTTCAATCGTCCTTTTTCAATGGCCGATTTAACTATTTGATGAAACATGTTGCAATCCTCAAAATTATGCTTGGACGAATCATGCAACTTACAATACATTCGTCCTTGGATTGATGGCTTAACATGGTGATCAAGAATTGTAATGTAATTATTTTTCAGCAACAAATCAAATATTTTATCACACATGCTTGAATTGAAAGTATACTTCTTGTTTCCTAGCCGATCTTGCTGTTTGAACGGCTTTGGAGATAAGCAAACGAATGGTTCAGATTTGGAATCTCCCCATTCGGCTATGCATTGTGTTTTCTACTCTATCTCCGATGTCTTTGGATATGATATTATATTAGCATCGGTTTTCTCAATAGAATTTAACCTTGGCTTTAAATTTCTGAAACGAAGATATTTAGAACATACATGTCTCAGTTGAGACCAAGTGTAAGCCAAGTAAGAAATAAGCAAAGCTACCCAACTAGATATGAACTTTAGAGAAAGCAACGGGAAAAGCTTTGGCTGTAACAATAAGTCATTATCGATCTTTATAAATGGTGCAATGGGTTGGCTGATATGTTCCATAACAATTTTACTGCTAACAAGTAAATTACCCTTCCTCATTGGTCTTTTAAAATTACTTATGAGAATATTTCTTATAGATGCATCAATAATGAATTTGCGACCAAATCTGAAAATAGGTAAATTACTCGCTATGCATACCTCTTCAAATATGTTGGGAGAGCATGATAGTGGTGCCATTTGAAGAACATCTTGCTCCGTCTTTGGATGGCTCCCCAACACCTTGTCATCATCTTTTTCTTGAATCCGTGCATCATTGCTTTGAAGATTTTTGTCGGCCAAACTTTGTTCGGCTACTTGTTCTTGTCCTTGAAGCTTGTCAATTTCTATGGCACGGAACTCATAGGGCAGGAAGTAGGTTCCATTAACTTCAGAAAAATCAAGCACCGTTGTTTTCCTATGCTTTCCATGCCCTTTCTCAATAATGCTTGCCTCGTTGGATTTGATGGATTCAGAATATATACTACTTGATTCAGCTTTTTCAACCGAAGCACTTTCATGTTCCGAATCATCCTTCTTTTCATTGATAGTACCAATTGGCAATGCTTCTTTTATCTGAGCCAATTCTTTTTCTATTTGTTTCTGACGGCGAGCGGCAAAATTAGCTTTAAGCTTTTTCTCAATTTCAGCCCACTCCGGATATGATTGCCCCCCAATGCTTTTAGATTCTTTCGGCAATGACACACGGGTGTTGCCGAAATTTTGCAATTGTGTAGGGGGTGTATAATATGATGTAGTACTAGGTGATGGCATATGCAGTGTTGTAAGACCATACTTTTGCTCGCCAATTTTATCAATTGTCAAAGATTCATCTTCTTGCAAAACTCTAGCTTTTATTGCGGCATAATCAGGAAATAGCCCCTTTTCATGTTGTTCAAGGCAAAGAGCACTAATTCTCTTATTTTGGGCTAAACTCTTCAATGCAGCCACCACTACCTCATCTTTTACAATGTTGGGCACAACCGCTCCTGTAAAATTTACATTCATTCAGCTATAACCAGGAAGGTGTGAAGCCGAATTATGAGCATCTACAGTTGTGTATGGTGCCGAAGAATTACTAACATGAGGTGTAGCATATGACATTTGAGAGTAACTGGCCAAATAGCCATTAGTAGCATGGCCAATTCTCTCATTCATCGGCATGGTTGGATTACTATATTGCACATTAGCTGCTGATGAATAAAAGGGTGAAACACTTTCTTGTATGGCATTGGAAATTCTAACTTGGGGTGTTTCAAATTGATTAATCGAACTCATCATGTAGCTCATCGGCATATGAATTTGTGGGGTTGCCGATGCATGGGAGTTGGGATACATATCTTGCATGTTGCTAAATTTATAAGAATTTGAAACATGAAGATTGTTTTGCATCGGCCCTTGCACATAATTAGATGCATGATTGATAAAACTAGGGCTAGCCGATACATTATGCTCAATAGGTGATCCAGCAACAACATAGGGATTATTTGCATCTACAAAGGGGAATTGGGTATTCATATTACCTTTGTAGATTGCAGCAACTTGATGACGATCTCTTCGTAGCAAGAACGGGCTGGAGACCGTTCAAAGCTTCGTCCCCAACGGAGTCGCTAAAAATTGTGTTGACGTTGGAACGCGTCACACGAACACGTCGATGTGTACCCGCGGCGCCGATGGAGAAGCTCCGCAACTCACACCGTGGGAGGCCGACTTCCAGCGCGATACGCAAGACAGCAAGCCGGCGCTTTTGGGACCCGAAACCCCAGACGCCCGGGAGGGACCCCGTCTAGGCGCGTGGCGGCTATGGGCAGCCCTAGGTCGACCTGATCACCCCTAGGGCCTCGAGGTTCGCCGCCCTGCAATGAAGAAGAGCGAACGAAGAACGAGGAAGAAGAAGAACTAGGTTAAGGAGAAAAGATAAAAGATAAAAAGTGGTATATGATTTGATCGATTGTGTGTTGTTCAATCGGCCATCACCCCTCAGCTATATAAGAGGCGGCTGGACTTCCCGTGCAAGGAAAAGGCTTGGATTCACGTCCAAAACTCTAGTCAAATTCGGATTGGTTTTGTCCGAACTTTCCAAAACTGTTTGGTTTAAACTGGCTGCACCTTGCGGGTAACTTTTGAGGTGGTAAACGACCTCGGATGGAAACGAGCCCAAAAGCAATCTTGACCGCTTCGACGAGACGAACAACTTTTATGTTGAACGTTTTTTGATTAGAGTTCATCTTGAGGGTCAAATTGCTCGTGCAACACACGCTGTTATTCGCGCTACCCATCAGACAGGGTGTCTGGTGGGGCGCGCCACTTTTGGCTCGTGATAGTGCTGTATTCGGATGGCTCTAACTTTTGTATACGAACTCGTATTGGAATAAATCTTATATCAAAATTGATCGTTTCGACGAGACGAAGACAATTCATGTAGACCATTTTTCCATACGAGGCAGTCTTGGGGGTGTAATGTGCCCAATAGTGTTCTGGATACAAAATCTCAGTATTTCGAACACAACTTCGGCCTTCGAGATGAGATCAGATGGCGATGGCCCAAACTTCAAAGATGTTCGTATCGATAATACGAAACTTTTTCATGTAGAACACTTCTCCATTTGAGGCCATTTTAAATAAGTTCTTGACTGTGCCAAAATCTGGTGTCAAAAAGTTGCGCGGCACAAGAGAGGCTAGCAATGGTGGAAGGGTGAGGTGCGTATAATCCATGGACTCAACATTAGTAAAAAGAACTCATATACTTGTTGCAAAAATCTAGAAGTCATCAAAAACCAAAGCACTACGTGCATGCTCCTATGGGGATAGATTGGTAGGAAAAGACCATCGCTCGTCCCCGACCGCCACTCATAAGGAAGACACTCAATAAATAAAATTGTGCTCCAACTTCATCACAAAGCGGTTCACCATACGTGCATGCTATGGGAATCACAACCCTCAACACAAGTATTTTTCATAATCACCTCAACTAGCATGACTATAATATCACTATCTCCATATCTCAAAACAATTATCAAGTATCAAATTGATCATAGCATCCAATTGACTTTCTATGATAGTTTTTATTATACCCAACTTGGATGCTCATCATTCTAGGACCAACTTTGTAACCATAGCAAATACCATGCTGTTCTAAAAGACCCTCAAAAAGATATGAGTGAAGCATGAGAGACTAGCAATTTCTTCAAAATTAATCCACCACCATGCTCTAAAAGATATAAGTGAAGCACTAGAGCAAATGACAAACTACTCCAAAAGATATAAGTGAAGATCAATGAGTAGTCAAATAATTGTGCAACTATGTGAAGACTCTCCAACATTAAGGAATTTCATATCTTGGTATTGTATTCAAACAACAAGCAAAGCAAAATAAAATGACATTGCAAGGATAGCACGACTCATGTGAAGAAGCAAAAACTTAGGCTCAACCGATACTAACCGATAGTTGTTGAAGAAGAAAGGCGGGATGCCTAACGGGGCATCCCCAAGCTTAGATGCTCGAGACTTCTTGAAATATTATATTGGGTGATGTCTACTACACAACCTTCTTCTTGTGGACGTTGTTGGTCTGCAAGTGCACAGGTTTGTAGGACAGTAGCGAATTTCCCTCAAGTGGATGACCTAAGGTTTATCAATCCGTGGGAGGCGTAGGATGAAAATGGTCTCTCTCAAGCAACCCTGCAACCAAATAACAGAGAGTCTCTTCTGTCCCCAACACACCCAATACAATGGCAAATTGTATAGGTGCACTAGTTCGGTGAAGAGATGGTGATACAAGTGCAATATGGATGGTAGATAAAGGTATTTGTAATCTAAAATTATAAAAACAGCAAGGTAACTAATGATAAAAGTGAGCGTAAACGGTATTGCAATGATAGGAAACAAGGCCTAGGGTTCATACTTTCACTAGTGCAAGTTCTCTCAACAATAATAACATAGATAGATCATATTACAAGCCCTCAACATGCAACAAAGAGTCACTCCAAAGCCACTAATAGCGGAGAACAAACGTAGAGATTATGGTAGGGTACGAAACCACCTCAAAGTTATTCTTTCGGATCGATCTATAAAAGAGTTCGTACTATAATAACACCTTAAGACACAAATCAACCAAAACCCTAACGTCACCTAGATACTCCATTGTCACCTCAAGTATCCGTGGGCATGATTATACGATATGCATCACACAATCTCAGATTCATCCAACCAACACAAAGTACTTCAAAGAGTGCCCCAAAGTTTCTACCCGAGAGTCAAGAAAACGTGTGTCAACCCCTACGCATAGGTTCATGGGCAGAACCCGCAAGTTGGTCACCAAAACATACATCAAGTGCCACGTGATATCCCATTGTCACCATAGATAAACACGGCAAGACATACATCAAGTGTTCTCATCATAAAGACTCAATCCAATAAGATAACTTCAAGAGGGAAACTCAATTCATCACAAGAGAGTAGAGGGGGAGAAACATCATAAGATCCAACTACAATAGCAAAGCTCGGGATACATCAAGATCGTGCCATAGAGAGAACACGAGAGAGAGAGAGATCAAACACATAGCTACTGGTACATACCCTCAGCCCCGAGGGTGAACTACTCCCTCCTCGTCATGGAGAGCGCCGGGATGATGAAGATGGCCACCGGTGATGGATACCCCCTCCGGCAGGGTGCCGGAACGGGCTCCCGAGAGGTTTTTGGTGGCTATAGAGGCTTGCGGCGGCGGAACTCCTGATCTATCTTGATATTCGATGGTTCTAGGGTACGTAGGGATATATAGGTGAAAGAAGTCGGTCGGGGGGTGCTCGAGGGGTCCACGAGACAGGGGGCCGCGCCCTGTAGGGGGGGGGCATATCTCCTGGGCTCCTCGAGTATCTTCTGACTTGATCTCCAAGCCTCCAGGATGATATTCTTCCAAAAAATCATGATGCCGAAGGTTTCATTCCGTTTGGACTCCGTTTGATATTCCTTTTCTTCGAAATACTAAAACAGGCAATAAAACAACAATATGGGTTGGGCCTCCGGTTAATAGGTTAGTCCCAAAAGTAATATAAAAGTGTATAACAAAGCCCATAATCATTTAAAACAGATAATAAAATAGCACGAATGCTTCATAAATTATAGATACGTTGGAGACGTATCATTGGGGTGCCTTGGGCATCCCCAAGCTTGAACTTTTGTGTATCCTTAATTCCTCTCATATCATGGTTTCTCTTTTTATCAAAAGCTTCATCCACACCAAACTCAACAAGAACTCGTGAGATAGGTTAGTATAAACCAATGCAAAACCTTATCATTTTCTACTATAACAAATCACTAAAATCATTATTCAACATTGCATACTAAATGCCTCTGCATATTTAATACTCCTATCCTCAAATAGAATCATTAAACAAGCAAACATATACAAACAATGCAAACATAACAGCAATCTGCCAAAACAGTACAGTCTGTAAAGAATGAAAGAGTATCAATACTTCCCTAACTCCAAAATTATGAAATAAAATTCCCATTGTAGTAAATTTATCAGAGATCATTATGCAAAAGGTTTCATCATTATATCATTCTCTGACTTTTCTAGGGAATTTTTGCAACAGCGGTAAACTTTCTGTTTTCAAACAGCAACATGTATACTAGCAAAATAAGCATGGTAAAGGCTATCCTTGACATTTTTATTGAAACAAAAAGATGCAAAACATTATTCTAAATAACAGCAATCAAATACTAACAAGAAAAAATGACTCTCCAAGCAAAACACATATCATGTGGTGAATAAAAATATAGCTCCAAGTAAAGTTACTGATGAACGAAGACGAAAGAGGGGATGCCATCCGGGGCATCACCAAGCTTAGGCTCTTGGTTGTCCTTGAATATTTCCTTGGAGTGCCTTGGGCATACCCAAGCTTAGGCTCTTGCCACTCCTTATTCCATAGTCCATCGAATCTTTACCCAAAACTTGAAAACTTCACAACACAAAACTCAACAGAAAACTCGTAAGCTCCGTTAGTATAAGAAAACAAAACCACCATTTAGGTACTGTAATGAACTCATTCTAAATTCAAATTGGTGTAATATCTACTGTATTCAAACATATCTATGGTTCATACCCTCCGATACTACTCATAGATTCATCAAAATAAGCAAACAACACATAGAAAACAGAATCTGTCAAAAACAGAATAGTCTGTAGTAATCTGTATCAAACGTATACTTCTGGAACTCCAAAAATTCTACAAAATTAGGAAGTCCTAAGCAATTTGTGTACCAATCCAGAACAAAACGAATTAGATCAGAAGCAGGTTTCTGTGAATTAACAAAACTAATTACTGGGTGCAAAAGTTTCTGATTTTCAGCAGGATCAACACAACTATCACCGTAAGCTATCATAAAGGTCTTCCTTGGCACTTTATTGAAACAAAATGTGACACCCCAAAATTTTTAACCTTGTTTTGTTAACTAAAATTTTACCAGGAAATTAAAACTTTTATTTTCTGGACTCACTTTTGATTTTCGAAATATTTCCTTTCTTGTTATCATGGAGTTTTTTTTACCTCAAGTGAAATACTTCCCAAATTTATTGGACTTTCTTCCCTCTCAAAACTTTTTCCCCTTGGCAAGGATTGTAATTTGGTATCTTCATCAACACTGGTGTTTGGTTATTAAAAACCTTTCTTCTGTTTGTTCCCTTCTCAAATTTATTTTTTTGGGTTTATTTTCTTTTCAAGAAAACCCTAGGAGTTTTGGGACTTATCTTATATTAAAACCACCCATGGTTTTACCATGCCTCATGTGGTAAAACCTCCCCAAAAACCTTCTTTCCACCTTGGGGCAATCAAAACATTCTGTCTCATCAAGTTCAACCATTTCCAAATTTTATTTCATTTATTTCCTGCCGAAAATCTTTTCTGTCTATTGTTTTGAACCTGAGGGATTTACAAAGCAAGTACCAAGATGCATTTGAGTTTTGACCTCAAACCAACTCTCCTGGATAGTCCTTGGTACCCACAACCTAGAACCATCATGTTTCACTCCTCTCCTTTTCAAATATTTCAAATTACAGTCTCTGCAAGTTTGGACCAGATTTTTTAAATTTGGTGAAAATCATATCTCCTCTTCTCCAAAAATTCCACCAAAATTCAGGCAACCCCTTGTTGCATTGAGAAGCCACTCCACCAAAAATCAGCTCAAGCAGAGCCTCCCACAAACCAAACCATTCTATCGAACACCTGGCCTGCACAGTTCCCTTACACTTTCAGAGAGATTCACAAAGTTCAGAGTTTGAGTGTCGCTTTTCTCTCGTCAGAGATCAGTCACGCGCTCACAGTGCGCCCTCGCACGTTGCGCATGGCCCCTTCCCCCTGACCAGCACCCCGCACGCGCGCTTGGCGCCTTCCTGGCGTCGGTGGCGCCCTGGCCCGCCTGCGCCGGCGTGTCCCGCGGCGCCAGAACCTCCATAACGGCCGACAGGGGGCAACACTGCGGCATAACGCCGTTCGGCGCCGCCCAAACCTTTTGAGAGCTCCGCGTGGCCACCTCCTTGCCAGCGCACGCATGCAGCACCGTCGACATGGCCCGGCAAGCACAGAATGTGCTCCCTGCCGCCGACGGGCCCGCGCCGCCCCGTTCCGTCGAGCTCCCCCCAAAGTGCCTAACCGAGCTCGCTTAGCACCTAAATGGAGTCAGTGGACCCCCACGGCGGCGCTCAACCCCTAAACCACCCCGACCAATGCCCTGCGCCACCGTAAACTTCGCCGGAGAACCCCGTTCTCGGCCACCGCCTCGGACCGCCTATATAAAGGGCTCCCAAGCTCGCCCTCGAGCACACACCCCCTCTGCACCTCACCAGCACCCTGCCAGGCCACCAGTGGGACCTCGAGGAGGTCTTCTCTCCCAGCTCCGGCCGCCCCATTCCGCCTCGGCCTCCACCACGATTCACTCCGGTGAGGCCATCTCCGGCGCCCTAATCACGTCAGCTACCCTCTCATGCTACCGCAAGTCTAACCCCCTCCTCAATTGCATCTCCGCAGCACTCTCCGACGAGACCCACGACCACCCGAACCGCCGTCCGCCGGAGCAGGAGCCGCCGTCGACACGGTGCTCACCGGCGACCACCACCACTACCAACCGACGCGGAATGACGCCCTGAACACGGAGGTACCCTCCGATCCTCCTGCCTCGCCGTGGATCGCCGCCGGCGACCACCGCGGCTCTCGGGCGTCGACGAGCCCCGTCTCGCTCGTTTGAAAATTCAAACCTGACGGATGGGACCCGCCCGTCAGCCTCTCTGCTATTTATTTTGAATCATTTTCTAAAAGCGTACTTTGGCAAATACGCTTTCTACTCTGAACCGTTTTCTACGCTTTTCTGTTTAAGCCCCTGGGAGTTTTCTGTTTCATTACAGATGGGTCCTTGGACCAAAACTCTTATAACTTTTAAACAGAGAAGGATTTTTGATTGATTTTTTCTGTTCTCTTTAAAATTTTGTCTAGTTTATTTTAAGATTTATTTCGTAAATTTTCAGACAACTTTTTGGTACTGTTTTTGAAACTATATATTGATTCAAAAATATTTTTAATAGGATTTTGGAGAGAGGAGAAAGGCTTTCAAAAGTTATAGGATGCACCTCACCACCCCACAACTGGAAGGCAAGCATTTTGAACCCTGGCATAATATTTTTGGTGTGTTCGTTGACACGTTTATATCACCACCTCATTTCGAAGGACTTGTTATTTCATGTGATATGATCATTTGAATGGTTGCATATTAGTGATTTCCATGCTGTTGGAAATGAGTATACTTGTGATGGCAAGCATCCTCATGTATCTTGCATGCATGCCGGAAAGGAATCCGGGAAAGCCTCTGCCTTGGGTAGGCATGAGCTTGTCGCCGGTCTCCGTCGGGACGGGTATGTCCGGTATGGCATAGTAAGATATAATGAGTGTTGATTGTATTGGTTGAAATATATTTGTTATACATGTCATGCAGGAAACTATAAACCTCCTAAGTCGACCGTAGATCGAGTCTTGTTCCAGTAACCCCCATACTTGCTTCGTACTACCACTCGTCTCTACAACAAGTAGAGTACGGTTCAGTAAGTTGTCAACCTCTTTCTAGCACACACCGTACAGAGAGGCCATGGTGGGAGATACCGGTTGTAGCTGGTAGGTAGGCCACCTGGTCCGGGGGCATGGGTGTTTCCGGTTGGGACCGAGAGGGGAGGCCACCCCTTAGAGCGCGCGATATAAATTTGATCCCATGCTATGCGAGGTTGTAGCCTCCCTCACGGTGTCAAAACCGGCGGATCTCGGGTAGGGGGTCCCGAACTGTGCGTCTAGGCGGATGGTAACATGAGACAAGGGACACGATGTTTTTACCCAGGTTCGGGCCCTCTCGATGGAGGTAAAACCCTAATCCTGCTTGATTGGTATTGATGATATTGGTAGTACAAGAGTGGATCTACCATGAGATCAAGGAGGCTAAACCCTAGAAGCTAGCCTATGGTATGATTGTTGTAATGGTTGTTGTCCTACGGACTAAAACCCTCCGGTTTATATAGACACCAGAGAGGGATAGGGTTACACAGAGTCGGTTACAATGGTAGGAGATCTACATATCCGTATCGCCAAGCTTGCCTTCCACGCCAAGGAAAGTCCCATCCGGACACGGGACGAAGTCTTCAATCTTGTATCTTCATAGTCTTGGAGTCCGGCTGACGATGATAGTCCGGCTGTCCGGACACCCCCTAGTCCAGGACTCCCTCAGTAGCCCCTGAACCAGGCTTCAATGACGATGAGTCCGGCGCGCATATTGTTTGGCATTGCAAGGTGGGTTCCTCCTCCGAATAATTCATAGAAGATTGTGAACACCAGGATAGTGTCTGGCTCTGCAAAATAATTTCCACATTCCACCGTAGAGAGAATATTATGTACACAAGATCAATCTGCTAACGTATTTCGCAGCATGACGTCAAGCCACTACCAAGCCTTTACTTGAATCGTTTTTTATTATACCACCTTAGCGCGTTTAGCGAAGCGGTTTCCTTGGCACGTCTTGTCGAAGCAGAGATCGTGTTCCCCTTATTCCGGGATTCTCATCAATACGGACGTGGGTAACCCAACCGCGCCATTGATGGTGGCGCTTGGGAGATAAGCGAGTTTTACCAGGCTGGTGGGGACGCATAGTCTTCGTCCGCCCATATATAAGGGGATAAGGATCCACCTTTTTTACCTATGCCTTCTTCCTCCTTTGCTTATCCATCTCCGCGCACTCGAGCTCCAGCGCCCAAGTCCGCGCATCTCGTCTCGACCTTCTCCGACCAAGTCTGGAGTGGGAGGAAAATGGTTGGCCTCCTCCATTATGGAGGAGCACATCACAAAGCTGCGCAGTGCCGGATACCTTTCCGGCGACATCGCGCACTGGCTGCCCGACAAGGGGCAGCTCATCCCCACCCCCAGGCCCCATGAGAGGGTCGTATTCCTTCCCCACTTCCTCCATGGACTGGGCTTCCCGTTGCATCCCTTTGTCCGGGGGCTCATGTACTATTACGGCCTGGATTTCCATGACCTGGCGCCAAACTTCATCCCCAACATCTCGGCGTTCATCGTCATGTGCGAGGCCTTCCTCTGCATCCAGCCCCACTTCGGCTTGTGGCTCAAGACCTTCAATGTCAAGCCGAAGGTGGTGAAGGGCGCTCAAGCGGAGTGCGGAGGCGCCATGTTGGGCAAGATGCCCAACGTCATCTGGCTCGAAGGGGCCTTCGTGGAGTCTGTCAAGGGGTGGCAATCGGGGTGGTTCTACATCACCGAGCCGCGCGACCCTAAATGGGCGGCGGCCCCCGAGTTTAGATCTGGTATCCCTATGCAGCTCACCTCCTGGAAAGAGAAGGGCTTGCTATGGGGTAGTTCGGAGGAGCTGACAGGACTCCAGTCCTGTCTCCAGACCCTGGTGAACAAGAAGCTTAGGCTTGTCAATGTGATCCAGGTCATGCTCGTCCGCCGGATTCTCCCTTGCCAACAACGGGCTTTTAATTTGTGGGAGTTCGATCTGGCACAGCACCGGACTCTGAGCGGGCTCTTCGACATGACGTACGAAGCCATCTGGAGGGTGCTGTTCAAGGGCAGAGAAGCCCCCGCATCCGCGACTGAAGATCGCGGATTCAGCACCAAGCGCCCGGCCGGTGAGGTAAGCTTTTTTATCCTCTATGGGACACTTATTTTCTTTCATAGTTTGACTCTATGTGGGATCTAAAACTCCCAATGCCTTTGACAGGACTGGCAGAGGACGTCCGGACAGGTAGACTGTCCAGCTCCCCTTCCCGAAGACCCAGTGGACGCCCGCTTAACAGGGCTGCTGGTCCCGACACTCTATGTGGTGCCGGAGAAGAAGGCCAAGAAGGCCACGGGAACTCGAAGAAGTTCCCAGCGCCAGGTGATATCAGACTCATCGTCCGATGGCTCCAAGGCGGACTCCTCCCCCGAAGACGAGGAGGAGAAAGAGGATTCTCTCCCAGAGGAAGGAGAGAGGAAGAGGAAGGCTTCCCCAATAGGGGAGGCCGAAGGGTCCAAGAGGGGAAGGACTATTCCCCCGGATAGCTCTGCCAACGCCAACGTTGGCGATGAAGAGTGGCCCTCAAGGGCCAGGCCTCCGGCAAGATCGTAAGTATTCGGATTCCTGAATGATTTATAATGTATCTTTTGTGTCACATAGTGTCCTTATAATGCCGCGCACTGCCTGCAGTCCGGCCGATGATGATCTCCCCGCATCATCGAGCGGGTCGTTGGCTCCGTCGGATGTAGATTCCATCCCGACTGCCTCCACCCCTCGCGACGCTGAGGACGCCAAGGTGGGATCCCAGGAAGGGACCCATCAGGAGGAGGCTCCGGAGGCGCCACAAGGCAGCCTCCCGGACTTTGCGCCGGACTCCACGCCGGAACCCGCAGTGGTTCCGGAGTCCGGCAGGCGGCCCCTTAGCAAGAAGGGCAAGACCATGACGCCAGCGGCCTCCGTCCAACCGGAGGCGCCGGACAACTTGCTGGAGGCGCTCAACGGCGCTTCCATCGAGGAAGAACACCACACTACCATGAGTGCGGTGATTCAGAAGGTTCAGCTCGCCAAGAGCGGGCTGACCGAAGCCTGCAGTAGCCTTCTAATAGGCTTTGAGGTAAGAAGTTTTAAAATATGTAATGTAATACCGCATAGACAGTAGCCCCTGATGCTCGGTTCGGTGTTCGGAAAGAAAAACCGGATTGAGGATCTAAAAAAGATATACGCAGGAGTGCTAAAAATTATGTCAATATGGGTTTGCAGGCTGCGCTGCTGACCTCTGCCGCACTGACTGCGGAGGTCGGTGCTTTGAAGCAGGACCTCGAGCGGTTCGAGCAAGAGCTTGGCCTTGCCAAGAAGCAGCTCGATGACAAAGAAAGTGAGTAACACCACTTTAAAATTTGTACCTTACAGAAAAGGATTTTGGTTGCAATGGAAATAACAAGGATAATGTGGGTACTGCAGGGGCCACGAACGAGGTGGCAACCCTGAAGGAGGCCATGTCCGCGGCTGAACACAATGCGGCCGCAGAACGGACGGAGCAAGAGAAGCAGGAGGCGCGGGTGGCGGAGGTGCGGCAAGAGCTCCAGGCTCTCATGGAAAAGCATGAGAGTTTGGCGCGTGACTCGAAGACTCGAGAGTCCGAGCTTGCCTCGGCTCTTGAAAGTGCCAAAGCCGCTAAGGTCGAGGCCCGTAAGGCCCTCCAGGAGATTGAGGATGTGAAGAAAATAGCGGCGGGTAAGGCATTTTTCATGCAAAGCAAGCATGTTAATGTAAACTACCTGACACTTACCCCAATTCGGAGTTCTCCAGGGGCGTTTGCAGATCTGCCTCGCAGCATGTCTGATGCCGCCGCATTCTACCGAGCCGAGGAGGGGAGCTCAACGGAGAAGGTCTTCTGGTCTCAGTACGCTGAGGCCGGTCATCTGGTGCCCCCTAGCGACCAGCTGAAGCAGCTGGTCGAGCTCCACAAGGTAGCCGAGCAGGCCATGAAGGGCCTCATAGTCCGGCTGTGGCCTGGAGAGGCCATGCCTGGGAGCTACTTCAGCCTCGTGCGGCGGCTGGTGGATGCGTGCCCCTGGGTGGAGGTCATCAAGCGCTCCGCCTGTATTGAAGGTGCTCGTCGGGCCCTTGCCCGCGTAAAGGTGCATTGGGGCAGGCTGGATGCGGAGAGGCTTATCACTGACGCGCCGCCAGCGGGCAAGGAGTATCGTACGCCCGAGATGTACTATAAGACTGTCCTGAAGGGTGCCCGCAAGATTGCGGATGAGTGCCCCAAAGATGTAATTATTGAGTAAACTCGCTATGTGTCGGTGTACTAAAGTAGGGGGTACCTTAGTCCCCCGAACTTGTGCACGGGCAGTCGCAGCGATCCGCGGCAGGGCTTGCCGGGCATCCGCCAAGACCCTCGACGGCCGCTTAGATGCCATTCAAGAACAGAGTACCAAAGCTAAAAGCCCCGGCAAGGGGAGCTTGCCGGGAAGGCCAACCAAGGCCCCGGCAAGAGAAGCTTGCTGGGAAGAATACAAGACGCCGGCAAGAGGAGCTTGCCGGGAAGGACCAAGGCCCCGGCAAGAGGAGCTTGCCGGGAAGGCCAGCTAAGGCACTTCAAGGAACTTCCCGCGACACCCCACGCGTCCCGGCAAGGCCCGGCGAGCGGCAAGCTCGCTGGTGCGACAAGACAAGGGCTGCGGCAAGGCGCTTGCCGTGGCAAGGTTGCCACCCTGCACCCGCGCTCCAGCGCACCCGACGATGTGTCGCCACAGGATCGCTCCTGGTGCACGTGGCGGGTAGCTGTGCAGCATGGCGGTGCGAGGTGGCAAGCGAAGCTGACAAGGAGGCCATCGTGGCGATCGGTGGCGCCTCTAACGGTCGTTTCCTTGCACTGTTGGGGCGACCGGACAGGCATTAAATGCCCTTGTCCCCTGCTGTCAGGGTTAGGTAGGGGACACTATTGGTAGTAGTTGTACCAACCCGCATTTTTACCTTTCTACCCCTCTTTCTACGCTGCCACCTGTCGGTGACCCCTTTAGCCTATAAAAAGGAGGCCCATGTGCACGTAGAAGGGGTCCGGAGGTTCGGAATTTTGGCTCCATAGCTTAGGGTTCGGCTGATTCGACGCCACGCCCGCTCTCTCGAGCAAGAACAAATACAACACACAAAGCAGCAGTAGGGGTTTTATCTCTCCGGAGAGCTCTGAAGCTGGGTAAAAATCCCCCGCGCGCTCCCTCGCCTCGATCCGCTCTGCGTGCGCCCTCCGCTCCCTTGCCGTACAAAAGAAGGGGCCCTCCTGCCCCATAGGTGCTCGTGGCCCTCATTACCCACGACATCTCTGGCACGCCAGGTAGGGGGTGCGTCGAGATCGTGTTTATCTGATCCTGCGTCTGCGCGCGCTACATCAACATCTTCGTCGACATGCCTCCAAAGAAGAAGACTTCGGAAGTGGCCGCTCCATCTGCGACTTCCCTACTGCCACCGGAGCAAACGGGCGGTGGGGCAGACGCCGGCGGAGGAGCGGGCGCCGGCGGGGGGACGCGCGTCGTCACCCGGTCCAAGGACAAGGCCCCGCAAGGTTCAGCTTCTGCATATCCACCGCACCCCTCCCAGGAGGTGCAGGATCAGCAATGCCGCGGTGCTCCTAGCACCGTACTCGCGTTGGAACAAGGCCAAGCTGGTGGGTCGCGGGACGCTCAAGGCCAACATGCACGCCAACACGCTGGCACGAGCGCGGTGCGGTCGCCTGCGCGAGATGATGCTCCTTCTAACACTGTTAGAAGTTTGAGCATGTCTCGCGCCTTGCGCCGCTCGCCACCGCCGCCCAAGACTCCAGAGGTAGCGCTGGCCCGAGCCCAGCTGCTTCTAGATTACCCTCCAGCGCCGGATAAGATCGACGACTGGAGGGCCGCCATCTATAGCCTCATTGGCTTCGCCAACGGCGACAAGCCCCGCCAAGCGCAAGCCGATGCCGACAAGACCGCTGGGGGTGCCACCACTGCGCACTCCCCGCCCCGAAGGCCGAGATCATCGACTCGCCGGGCCAACCTCGACACCGACTCCACCGCGTCGTCGGACCCGCGAGCTCGCTGCGACCAACGCCAAGTTCTCCAAGAACGACGACACGAAGACGCTCGCACTCGCATCGAGCGTCGAAGAGAAGCGCGACGTCAATCCGACCGGCGCGCTGGGCCCACTGTCGACATGCATGCGCCAGGGGAACCAGGCGATTTGCCGTACGCGGCAGGTTGCCCTGCGTTCACCCGTGACCTGCGGCAAGTCCAGTGGCCCAGTACCAAGAACTTCAAGCCAGACGTGCCCGAGAAGTACGATGGCAGGATACATCCGTCAGAGTTCCGCAGCGTCTACACCATCGCGGTGCAGGCTGCCGGAGGGCGCGACGAGAAGATCCTCGCCAACTACTTCCCGCTGGTACTCAAGCCCAACGTCAGATCTTGGCTCATGCACTTGCCGGACAACTCCATCTCTTCGTGGGCGGACCTGTGCCATCAGTTTGTTGGCGCCTTCACAGGCGGCCACAAACCCCATGGCCAGGAGAGTGACCTTCAAGTGCTCGCCCAGAAGGAAGGAGAACCCCTGCGCAAGTATATACAGAGATTCAGTCAGGTGCAGCGCAACATCCCAGACGTCCACCCTGCCGCGGTTATCAGCACGTTCCATCAGAACGTGCGTAACCGCAGGATGAGGGAGGAGATGGCGATGTGCAAAATCAGAGATGTCAGCGAGCTATATGCCCTGGCCAACAAGTGTGCACGGGCTGAAGAGGGGAGGAGACTCCCCGGAGAGAATGTAGGAACAGAAGGATCTGACAGTGAGGGCACCCCTCCGGCAAAGAGGAACCGGAGGCGGAATAACAGAAAGAGAAAGGCTAAGGATGTGCTAGCTGTTGAGCAATCCGGCAGCGGAGGCGGTTCCGAGAAGGCTAGAGCTGGCAATTCCGGCGAGGCTGTGGTAGCCGCCGACAAGCAGGATGGCTCCGGCAAGCAGTATTGCAAGATCCACCGCACCAAGGGCCATGATCTCCAAGCCTGCAAGAAAGTTGAGCAGATGGCGGAGCTACAGAAAGCTGAATACGAGCGCCGCGACAAGGAGAAGGCCCGGCAAGGAGGCGGAGGATTCGGCAAGAAGTATCCTGCCCGGGGAGGGCGCCGCGACAAGGCCAAGCCGCGGCAAGGAGACAGACCTCCCCGCGGCCGCGACAAAGACGAAGACGAAGATGAGGATGATGAGATGGAGGAAGATGAGACTGACGAGCAGGAGTTCCAGAAGGTGACAGAGGTGTTGTGCGTCGACGGCGGTGCTTCTCTGCACACCTTGCACCGCCAACTCAAACAGTGGGTGCGGGAAGTGAACGCAGCAGAACCGTCCGTTGAGTCGCGCAAGCCCCTGAAGTGGTCTAGCACGCCCATCATTTTCGACATTGAAGATCACCCTGATCGCATCACTGCGGTCGGGTGCTTACCGATGTTGGTTTCACCAACAATCCGCAACCTCAGGGTCACGAAGATGCTGGTTGACGGCGGGGCCGGCCTGAATCTGATCTCATCCGCAGTGCTCAAGAAGCTCCAGATCCCCGACAGCGAGCTCGAAGAGACTGGTACCTTTCAAGGAATAAGCCTTGGAAGGAGCAAGCCGAAGGGGAAGATCACACTGCCAGTGAGATTTGGCAGCGAGCTGAATTTCAGGACAGAGAGAGTCACATTTGACGTTGCTGATTTCCCATTACCTTACAATGGGATACTCGGCCGTCCAGCGCTCGCCAAGTTCATGGCAGCCTCTCATTATGCTTACAATGTGCTCAAGATGCCCGGTCCGATAAGTGTCATTTCTGTCGAAGGCGACAAGAAGGACGCACTCATCTGTACCGACAAGATCTACCAAGAAAGTGGCCGCCAAGGAGGACGGCACTGGTGGCACCTTCACCATCAGTGCCACGCTTGATCCTAAATAGGAAAGCGCGCTCGTTGCTTTCCTGCGGGCGAATGTCGATGTGTTTGCATGGCAACCATCTGACATCCCCAGTGTTCCCAGGGAAGTAATTGAGCACCACCTTGCCGTCTATCCTCACGCGCGGCCCGTCAAGCAGAGAGTCAGAAAACAAGCAGTAGAGCGTCAAGAATTCATTGCAGAAGAGATCAGGAAGTTGGAAGCAGCGGGCCTGGTCCGAGGAGTGCTCCATCCGACGTGGTTAGCCAATCCAGTAGTCGTGCGCAAAGCAAACGGGAAGTGGAGGCTTTGTATTGACTTCACCGATGTTAATAAAGCTTGCCCCAAGGATCCATTTCCCTTGCCGCGCATTGACCAGATTGTCGACTCCACGGCAGGATGTGATCTGCTTTCATTCCTTGATGCATATTCAGGATATCATCAGATCTTCATGGCAGAAGAGGATGAAGAGAAAACCGCATTCATTACTCCATGTGGCACGTACTGCTTTGTACGAATGCCCTTCGGACTAAAGAATGCTGGTTCAACATTTGCAAGAGTAGTCAGTCATGCTTTTGAGCCACAGCTGCACAGAAATGTAGAAGCTTACATGGATGACATAGTGGTCAAGAGCAAGGACAAAGAGACTTTGATCCAAGATTTAGACGAGACTTTTGCAAATCTGCGCAGGATCAATCTCAAGTTGAATCCCGAGAAGTGTGTGTTTGGAGTTCCCTCCAGCAAGCTTCTCGGATTCTTTGTGTCCCAGAGGGGGATTGAAGCCAACCCCGAAAAGATCAAGGCCATTGAGCAAATCGAGGCACCGAAGCGCGTCAAGGATGTGCGTAGGCTTGCCGGCTGTGTTGCTGCTCTCAGTAGGTTCATCTCTAAGTCTTCTGAGCGCGCACTGCCATTTTTCAAAATTTTGAAAAAGGCAGGTCCAATGAAATGGACTCCCGAGGCGGAGGCTACGCTGCAGGACCTGAAGAGATACCTATCCTCTACTCCAACACTTGTCGCACCTAAGCCACAAGAGAAGTTACTGCTATATCTGGCGGCAACCAATCAAGTGGTTAGGGCTGCGTTAGTAGCGGAGAGGGAGCCAGATGGTGAGCCAGCGTCCGCGGCAAGCAAGTCCAGTGACAAGCAGGGGGCTTCCCCGACAAGCTCTGGCCCGACAAGCCCTGATCCGGCAAGTTCTGGTTCCGGCAAGAATGGATCTGCGCAGCCACAAGGAGAGAAACAGAAAAAGATGGTGCAGCGCCCAGTCTACTTTGTCAGTTCCCTTCTGCAGGGGGCTAGATCAAGGTACTCTGGCATGCAGAAATTGCTCTTCGGCCTCCTAATGGCCTCGAGGAAGTTGCGCCATTACTTCCAAGCACATGAGATCACAGTGGTCACTCGTTTCCCGTTGAAGAGGATATTGCAGAACCTAGAAGCAACAGGCAGGATTGTCGAGTGGGCACTGGAATTGTCAAGCTTTGGCCTCAAGTTCGAGAGTACCTCAACTATCCAGAGCCGAGCCTTGGCAGAATTCATAGCAGAATGGACACCAACGCCTGATGAAGAAATTCCGGAGAGGAGCATCCCCGTCAAGGAAGCTAGCAAGGAATGGATCATGTACTTCGACGGTGCCTTCTCGCTGCAAGGCGCCAGTGCGGGCGTACTACTTGTCGCACCCACCGGAGAGCACCTCAAGTACGTGGTCCAAATGCACTTTCCCAAGGAGCAAGCAACAAATAATACTGCAGAGTATGAAGGCTTGCTCGCCGGACTCAGGATCGCGGCAGAACTTGGGATCAAGAAGCTTATTGTCAGGGGTGATTCACAGCTTGTCGTCCGCCAAGTTAACAAAGATTATCAGAGTCCATTGATGGAAGCCTACATCGATGAAGTGAGGAAGCTAGAAGAGCATTTTGACGGCCTGCAAATGGAACATGTTCTACGAGCTCAGAATGACATTGCAGATGGCCTGTCAAAGTGTGCCGCACTCAAGTTGCCTGTGGAACCAGGGATTTTCGTGCTCAAGCTGACTCAGCCATCTGTGACACCATCAACTGGACAGAGCAAGAAGAGAAAGTTGATTGCTGGTGACTACCTCCCGGCAGAGCTCCCCGAAGCCGCCGTCGAGAAGGTCCCCAAGATCAACACCAAGAGCGCTGAGGAGTGGTCTGCTCCGGCAAGCCCTGGACCTTGCTCCGTTCGAGCAGAGGCACCCGACAAGCTGTGTCCCGACACGCTTGCCGGGGAACGTCCTGCTCCGGCAAGCCCCAGGCCTTGTTCCGTTCGAGCAGAGGCTCCCGACAAGTTTTGCTCCAGCAGGCTTGTCGGGGAACATCATGCTCCGGCAAGATACCAGATTCTTGCCGTAGAAGTGGATGTTCCCGCAGCAGCATTCGCGCCTTTAGTCCTTGTCGTCGAGCCACAAGCTCCGGCATGGGCACAACGGATCGTCCATTTCCTTCAGACAGGAGAACTTCCCGAGGAACAGGAAGAAGCGGAAAAAGTAGCCCGGCAATCAAGTATGTACTAGTTTGTCGATGACATACTGTACAGAAAAAGATTCAACAGAGTGAAATTGAAGTGCATTTCCCGGGAAGATGGACAGGAGCTGTTGGCGGAGATACATGGAGGCATATGTGGTCACCACATTGGCGCAAGAGCCCTTGCCGGCAAAGCCTTCCGGCAAGGTTTCTTCTGGCCGACAGCCCTCCAGGATGCAACTGCACAAGTAACCAAGTGTGAAGCGTGCCAGTTCCACTCCAAACAGATTCATCAGCCAGCTCAAGCTCTCCGAACAATCCCTTTATCCTGGCCATTCTCGGGCTGGGGGCTCAACATTCTCGACCCCTTTCCCCTCGAGTACGGATCGCCTCGAGTGCTCCCCTACGGTGAGCTAGAGCGAGAGCAGCCGCGGAAAGATGACGCGCTGCTCCTCGAGGAAGATCGTCTTCAGGCTGCGGTACGAGCTGCTCGCTATCGGCAAGCTTTGCGCTGCTACCATAGCCGCAAAGCTAACGCCAGAAGCTTCGAGGAGGAGAGGACAGAGGTATGGGCCGGGTGTCGTTCAAAGGAGCATGGCCTCGCCGGAGCACAGGCGACAAAAAAAGATAAGTTGCCAAAGATTGAGCATGATCAAGTTTTAAATTTTTAAGTTATATTCCTTGAATGTCCGTGCCTTGTATGGAAAACCTGAGCGCGGAGGAATCAACTCGCGTCTAAGTTGCGCCCTTGATTTGTTTCGAGTCCGCTCAACAATACAAGCGCGCCGCAACTAGCCTCGACAAGGTTTCTTGCCGGATGCAACACCGCCAGCGGGCTGCTGATGTTCCGCACTCAGCATGTGTGCTTACGCTGGCAAGTTTCCCTTGAAGCGTGGGGTGAAAACATACAAGGGATGTGACAGAGTAAAGGATATAACGCAGTGAGCAAAGTTATATTCCTTGAACGACCGCGCCTTGTGTGTAAAACCTGTGCGCGGAGGAACCGGCTCGTGGCTAAGTTGCGCCCTTGATTTGTTTCAAGCCCGCTCAACAATACAAGCGCGCTGCAACTAGCCCCGACAAGGTTTCTTGCCGGACGCAGCACCGCCAGCGGGCTGCTGATGTCCCGCACTCAGCAAGTGTGCTTGCGCCGGCAAGTTTCCCTCAAAGCGTAGGGTGAAAACACACAAGGAACGGGATCAAGTAAAGGAAGTAACATAGCAGACATTGCCCAGAATTGAGTTATGTTGCAAAAGTAACTTCTCGCGGCACTGGCTAAAAAGTTTTCATAACTGAAATGACAGCGACCAGGAAGAAGAAGAAGGACGCGCCGGCTCCTAGACCCCGGCAAGCCAGTGTTGCCGGGGGCCGCGAATATCAAGCCTCATCTGCGGCAAGCCAAGGTTGCCAGAGGCTACGATACCAGATAAATTTTTCATCCCTCGTCATGCATCCTCTCATGGACTAGGAAACGCGAAGCCGCGTCCTTGAATGTTCATGCCTTGTATAAAAAAAAACTGTGCGCAGAGGAACCTCCTCATAGCTAGTTGCGCCCTTACTTCGTTTCGAGCCCGCTCAATGACTTAAGCGCACTGCAACTAGTTGCGGCAAGGTTTCTTGCCGGAACAGGCACCGCCGGCAGGCTGCTGATGTCCCGCACTCAGCGCCCGCGGCAAGCGTGCTCCGGCACCGCCGGCAAGCTGCTGATGTTCCGCACTCAGCGCTCGCGGCAAGCGTGCCCGTGCCGGCAAGTTTCCCTCATAGCGTAAGGTAAAAACATACAAGGCATAGAATCAAGTAAAGGATGTGACATAGCAAGCTTCCCCTTTCCATTAAAAAAACACCCCACTCGGGTACAGTCCATAGAGGATGAAAAACATGAAAGAGAGGATTACAAGTTTTAAATGCAGCTAAGGCCCGAAGGCTTACAAATTAAAAAGACGAGATGCCCGTAATCCTTTTTCTGTCCCTCTCTTCAGGAGGTAGGTCAAGGAGGCGAGAAGGGCAAAAGGGGCGCCTAGGCGAACTACGGGTGCCAGAAGACACCAAGAGAACATCCCCGGGGCCGTCCGAAGGCTGGATGGTGATGGCGGCGCCGGAAGCGGGGCTCGAGGACGGGGCGGCAGGACGTCAGCATGCTGTCGAGGACACCACGCCCTCGTACTCCGACCTGACGGCCTTGCCGGCCCTCTTCCCCTTCCGCAGCCTCCCTGCACCAGCCGCCCAAGGAGACGACCCCGGGGAGTCCAAGGTGCCGGCGACACGGATGATGGGGTCGCCGGTGACGCGCGGAGCGGCGCCCGACACCTAGTCGGACCCACCGCTCCGCCGCCCGTTACCCTCGTCGGCGCTGTCGCTCTCCTCCTCGTCACTCTCGCTCGAGGAGGAGTCTTCGCTATCGGAGGAGCTGTCCACGCAGCGCCTCGCCCGGATGCCGGAGTCCCCGAAGACCTTGACGGAGAGGAGGTCGCCCTCCATTAACTTAAAATGGAGGGTAAACCCCGCCGTCAGGCTATGGATGCGGGCGAACGTCTTCCATCCACGATCAAGATACATCACGCTAGGGGCTGGGGATACAACGTGGACTCGCGTGCCGCTGATCCCACAGCCTCTCATGCGCAATCTCAGCATCTCGAGCGATTCCGGCTCCATCGCACTCGCAAACGGAGCGGGAAGCCGGAGGCGACGACGAGGCGGCCGGCGCAGCCTTACAAAGAACTCGCATGGGTCGTCCCCCGTATGTACCGCCGCGAGGGGAGGAGCCGCCGGCGTAGGCGGAGATACTGCACCGCCCCGACCGCCTCTTCCCGGGCGCCTCGGCCTCGTCCTCGACCTCGACCGCGACCTCGCCCCCTCCCTCTTCCCCTTGTGGCTGGCTCTACCACCACGGGCGTCGAATAGGGAGGGATGCGCTGTCTGGCGGCGACCCTCGCCGCCACCGATGAAGGGCCAGGGTTCCCTTCCTCCATGGAGGATGAGGGGAAGGGAAGCAGAAGTTGAAGAAAGGAGGAGATGAGAAAGTGCGGGTTTCTGCTTTCCCCTCTCGCCCTTCTTAAAGGAACGTGATGGGGGCTCGGCCGCCCCGCTCGGCGAATCAGGGCACAGGAGGAGCAGGAATCGGGGCCGACCCGCTACCTCCGCCCGTGACGGCTCGGTTTCCCACTTCCACCGTCCGCGACCCCGAGTGCATGGGAGCCGCGTGGCGGGGATGCAGAGCCAAGGCGACAGATGAGGTGACCTCGCCTCTCCCTGCGGTCATGGGCGGAGTGGGGGAGAGGACGCCTCGAAAATCGCGCACGCCACCCACGTCTCCCACTACGCCACGATTGACGCGTGCCGTTGCAAGGGGAGGGCGTGGTGGGCGCAGAGTCAGATTTAGTGTGGACCCAGGCCGTGCGTGCCTGTGCACTGTTTTGGGCCTGGCCCAACAGCGCTCGGCACCGTGTATGGCCCAGGCCCGGGGGCCCCTGTCGGTGTACTAAAGTAGGGGGTACCTTAGTCCCCCGAACTTGTGCACGGGCAATCGCAGCGACCCGCGGCAGGGCTTGCCGGGCATCCACCAAGACCCTCGATGGCCGCTTAGATGCCATTCAAGAACAGAGTACCAAAGCTAAAAGCCCCGGCAAGGGGAGCTTGCCAGGAAGGCCAACCAAGGCCCCAGCAAGAGAAGCTTGCCGGGAAGAATACAAGACGCCGACAAGAGGAGCTTGCCGGGAAGGACCAAGGCCCCGGCAAGAGGAGCTTGCCGGGAAGGCCAGCTAAGGCACTTCAAGGAACTTGCCGCGACGCCCCGCGCGTCCCGGCAAGGCCCGGCGAGCAGCAAGCTCGCTGGTGCGACTAGACAAGGGCTGCGGCAAGGCGCTTGCCGCGGCAAGGTTGCCACCCTGCACCCGCGCTCCAGCGCACCCGACGATGTGTCGCCACAGGATCGCTCCTGGTGCACGTGGCGGGTAGCTATGCAGCATGGCGGTGCGAGGTGGCAAGCGAAGCTGACAAGGAGGCCATCGTGGCGATCGGTGGCGCCTCTAACGGTCGTTTCCTTGCACTGTTGGGGCGACCGGACGGGCATTAAATGCCCTTGTCCCCTGTTGTCAGGGTTAGGTAGGGGACACTATTGGTAGTAGTTGTACCAACCCGCATTTTTACCTTTCTACCCCTCTTTCTACGCTGCCACCTGTCGGTGACCCCTTTAGCCTATAAAAAGGAGGCCCATGCGCATGTAGAAGGTGTTCGGAGGTTCGGAATTTTGGCTCCATAGCTTAGGGTTCGGCTGAATCGACGCCACGCCCGCTCTCTCGAGCAAGAACAAATACAACACACAAAGCAGCAGTAGGGGTTTTATCTCTCCGGAGAGCTCCGAAGCTGGGTAAAAATCCCCCGCGCGCTCCCTCGCCTCGATCCGCTCTGCGTGCGCCCTCCGCTCCCTTGCCGTACAAAAGAAGGGGCCCTCCTGCCCCATAGGTGCTCGTGGCCCTCATTCCCCACGACACTATGTGTTATCCTATGCGCTGAAAACTTTGTTCATATGCGCTAAGCAACGCTTATTGATTTAAAATATTACCTTATGTGCGGCCGTTTATTAAATCTGAGAGATGGCAAGTCGTCGGCTTCAGCCCCCATGCCACGAGTGCTGGGGTGTTCGGGATAAACTTGAGCGCTCTTGTTCCCATTTTTGGGTCCATCTAGGGAGGCGCTCAACACAATGAACAAGGCAACCGGACTTATAATGCTTGAACACTCTCACTTAGCCATAGAATTCTATAATTTTAAATTTCGGCGAAGCCCCTAGTATTCAGAAGACCGAATTCGGGGCGCTATCCACGCCTTGGCCGGACATTATACAGTTCTTCGCTCAAAGCGGCATAAGTCTTTAAGGACTCGAAAACACCTCTCGAACAGCGACCAGTCTCTCGCCTTATCATGACAGTCAGTTTTAGCTTTCTCCACTGAGGCGCTCACCTAGCTCAACCGGGGGGCAATTGCAGTGGTTCTCCTAGTGCTACCTTAGCCGACAGAACGGAACGTAAGGTACCAAAACATGGGAGCCGGGCAAACCCAACTATTGACCCAAGACATGATTCAGAGCCGATTCATATAATGCTATAAGTTCGGGGTGCCGCACTTGTGAAAGTGTTCGGACTTATCACACCATAATGCGGGGAACATAAGCCCCTGGTGTATTCGGCCGTACCAAAATATACGGATGCGAGATGTCATTAATGAACATATATGTAAAGTAATGCAATTATAGGCAAAAAGTGCTGCATTGTTTATTCAAGGAATTCTGCTATGAGTGCAGAGCGATACAAATAGTGCGGTAAGCAAGGGATTGGACTAATTAGACGTGTCTCCCTCCAGGGGTAGGCTGCAGAATGGTGTATTTAACAAATTTAATGCTCGTAATGGAGACCACCTGAGTGTTCGTCGCAGCCTTTGTCCCTCCCTGGCTGTTGCATCGTGAGTTCGGCAGGTTCGCCGCCGGACAGGGCCTCTGGTGAACGGAGTCCTGTGTATAAAAAGAAGGAAAATAAAAATTAAAAAAGCGACACACTTGGGGGCCCCTGGTGTGGTCGAGCCGCACTCTGGGCCTGTTGTGGTCGTGCCCCTCCCCCTATGCCCATGGTATCTCCAGGGCGTAATAATATACACGGAGAGCTGGTCTTGCAATCATGCGAGGGCTGGGGTTGGGGCCGCATTGCTACGCGCGCTCGAAACGTGCCAGGTGGTCTTGATTGATGTTGCTCCGGGTGCATTTGGCCGTGTCCGGTCGTTTAACGGCCGGACTCGAAAATTGCCTTAGAAGGCTGCTCTGTACTTCTGCCGCGAGAGCCGCTGTATGTTCCTCCGTTCGGAGGGAGCGTTCCGTATTTCCGTTGACCGTGATGACTCCACGAGGGCCTGGCATCTTGAGCTTGAGGTATGCATAATGCGGCACCGCGTTGAACTTTGCGAACGCGGTTCGTCCGAGCAGAGCGTGATAGCCGCTACGGAACGGGACTATGTCGAAGATTAACTCCTCGCTTCGGAAATTATCCGGGGATCCGAAGACCACTTCTAGTGTGACTGAGCCTGTACAATTGGCCTCAACACCTGGTATGACGCCTTTAAAGGTCGTCTTTGTAGGTTTAATCCTTGAGGGGTCTATGCCCATCTTGTGCACTGTGTCCTGATAAAGCAGGTTCAGGCTACTGCCGCCGTCCATCAGGACTCTCGTGAGGTGAAATCCATCGACGATTGGGTCTAAAACCAATGCGGCGAATCCGTCATGGCGGATACTGGTCGGATGGTCTCTTCGTCGAAAGTGATCGGGCAAGAGGACCATGGGTTGAACTTCGAGGCGACTGGCTCCATCGCATATACGTCCCTCAGTGCACGCTTCCGCTCCCTCTTGGGTATATGGGTTGCGTATATCATGTTTACCGTCCGCACTTGTGGGGGGAAGCCCTTCTGTCCTCTATTCTTCGGCGGCCGGGTCTCTTCCTCGTCATCGCTGTGCAGCCCCTTGTCATTGTTTTCCGCAATTAACTTGCCTGCCTGCTTGAATACCCAACAATCTCTGTTGGTGTGGTTAGCTGGCTTTTCGGGGGTGCCATGTATCTGGCAAGAGCGGTCGAGTATTCGGTCCAAATTGGACGGACCCGGAGTGGTTCTTTTGAATGGCTTCTTCCGCTGACCGGGTTTAGAGCCTCGGAATCCGGCGTTGACTGCCGTATCCTCATTGTTGTCGCCGTTAACGCGGCGTTTGTTTTTGTTTCGACGCGACCTGCCATTGTGGTCCTTAGTATCCGGACTACCAGCATTTTTACTGAGGTTGTTGCTGCGAGCTAGCCAGCTATCCTCTCCCGCACAGAAGCGGTTCATTAATGATGCGAGGGCTGCCATGGATTTCGGCTTTTCCTGTCCTAGGTGCCGAGCCAGCCATTCATCGCGGATGTTATGTTTGAAGGCTGCGAGGGCCTCTGCATCCGGACAGTCGACGATTTGATTTTTCTTTGTTAAGAACCGTGTCTAGAATTGCCTGGCCGATTCGTTTGGCTGCTGAATTATGTGGCTTAGGTCATCGGCGTCTGGTGGTCGCACATATGTGCCCTGGAAGTTGTCGAGGAATGCGGCTTCCAGGTACTCCCAACACCCAATTGACTCTGCGGGCAAGCTGTTAAGCCAATGCCGAGCTGGTCCTTTAAGCTTGAGTGGGAGGTACTTGATGGCGTGGAGATCGTCTCTGCGGGCCATATGGATATGAAGGAGATAATCTTCGATCCAAACCGCGGGGTCTGTTGTGCCATCGTAGGATTCAATGTTTACGGGTTTAAACCCTTCAGGGATTCGATGATCCAATACTTTGTCAGTGAAGCATAGTGGGTGTGCAGCGCCTCTGTATTGAGCAATATCACGACGTAGCTCAAGGGAGCATTGTCTGCTGTGTTCGGCCCGGCCGGAGTTGTTGTATCCGGCGCGACGATAGTCGTCGTGGGTCGTGGGGCGCCCACGTGATCCATAAATAGTTCTGGATTGTCTTGCCTTGTCCTCCAATATATCCCGCAAGTCTGGCGCATTCCCTCATGGCTTCGTACTTTTCGAGCGGTGCCGGGGTACGGTCTTGATGGAGGGCCTGGATGCCTCTCTGTCGCGACCACGGGGTGGTCGGTCGGCCGCACTGTGCGCTGGTGATGAAGGTATGTATGCTTCCTCCTCTAATCGGGGGAGCAACTTGCGTTTTGGGTAGCTCTTGGAGGGGCGTTCGAGTTCATACTCTTCGGCCGCGAGGACCTCGGTCCATCTGTCGGCCAGCAGGTCTTGATCAGCTTGAAGCTGTTGCTGCTTTTTCTTTAGGCTATTTTCTGTGGCCATTAGCCTGCGTTTAAAACGCTCTTGTTCGACGGAATCCTCAGGCACGACGAATTTGTCGTCGTCGAGGCTTGCCTCGTCTCCGGAGGGAGGTATGTAATTATCATCCTCGACCTCTTCGTCTGCCGCTCTCTCGTGAGGGCTTGCTTCTGCATCCTCCTGCGCTGAATCTTGTTGGAGGGGGTTGTCTTCGGCACTTTCTGGGGTGTTATTATCTCCTGTGCCGGAATCACCATTCTTGCTATGGCGGGATTTAGAGCAGCGCCGCTGACGTCGGCGCTTGGGCTGTTTCTTTAGGGAATCTGCCTCCGCTGCTTCTTCACCGTCCCCATCCTTTGGGGTGTCCACCATGTATATGTCATATGATGAGGTGGTCTTCCAGTGCCCTGTGGGCGCTGGTTCTTGGTCGTCTCCGGCATCGTCGTCCATACCGTCGATGTCCTCGGAGTCGTAGTCTAGCATGTCGGTTAGATCGTCGACAGTGGCTACAAAGCGGGTGGTGGGTGGGCTTTGAATTTCTTCGTCGTCCGCATCCCAACCATCCTGACCACAGTCCGGCCAGGGCTCTCCTGATAACGAGAGATGCTTTAGCGAATTTAGGATGTCGCCAAAGGGTGAGTGCTGAAAGATGTCCGCGGCGGTGAACTCCATGATCGGCGCCCAATCGGATTCGATTGGCAGGGGCGCAGGAGGTTCGGAGTCCGGCAAGGAGTCCGGCGCCTCGGAGTCACGAGCTTTATAAGGGACAAGGTCGGCATTCGGCTCCATCGCCGTAGAAGTCGCAGCCCCCGAGGCGGTGTCCAACCACTTGTCCTCGATCTGCACGGTCTGCTCCGAACTATGGGTTAGAGCGGACTTGGGTGCGGCCACCAGGGCACTGTCCGGCGGCAGAGCTAAATCATGCCCATCATGACAGCGCGGCACGCTTGGCTGTGGCTGGAGTCCATCGAAGATCAAGTCTCCACGGACGTCGGCCGTGAAGTTTAGGCTTCCAAACCTGACCAGATGGCCAGGGGCGTAGCTTTCGATCTGCTCCAGATGGCCAAGGGAATTGGCCCGCAGTGCAAAACCGCCGAATACGAAGATCTGTCCGGGGAGAAAGGTCTCACCCTAGACTGCGTTGTTGCTGATTGAAGAAGCCATCAAGCCTATCGGTGACGACACAGAGGAACTCTCAATGAAAGCACCAATGTCGGTGTCAAAACCGGCGGATCACGGGTAGGGGGTCCCGAACTGTGCGTCTTGGCGGATGGTAACAGGAGACAAGGGACACGATGTTTTTACCCAGGTTCGGGCCCTCTCGATGGAGGTAAAACCCTACTCCTACTTGATTGATATTGATGATATGGGTAGTACAAGAGTGGATCTACCACGAGATCAAGGAGGCTAAACCCTAGAAGCTAGCCTATGGTATGATTGTTGTAATGGTTGTTGTCCTACAGACTAAAACCCTCCAGTTTATATAGACACCGGAGAGGGCTAGGGTTACACAGAGTCGGTTACAATGGTAGGAGATCTACATATCCGTATCGCCAAGCTTGCCTTCCACGCCAAGGAAAGTCCCATCCGGACATGGGACGAAGTCTTCAATCTTGTATCTTCATAGTCTAGGAGTCCGGCTGACGATGATAGTCCGGCTGTCCGGACACCCCCTAGTCCAGGACTCCCTCACTCCCCACTTAGAGTTTGCTTGACAGGTGTCGTGGGTGATTCCAGACACGTGTGAGTTAAGCTGGTGTGTGCAAGTTAGGTGTGTTTTCAACAAAAAGACCGTAGACTGAATTAGTCCCGATGGACTAAAGAAATCCGTTACTCGTGGGTAAAGAGTACACCCTCTGCAGAGATTAAACCTATTCGAATAGCCGTGTCCATGGTTAAGGATTACATTCCGGGTTGGGTCAAGTGTCGGTCTTAGTGTCGATCTTCGGAGGAAAAATCTGTTAAACCAGAGTATGGATTGTGACTTGTGACTTATGATGATTATGATTATTTTTAATTATGGACTAACCCTTTATATATTGTTTGAAATACTGAGTATCCTTGGGATGGTTCTACCTCCTGGATATTCACTATCATTTCTTTTAAAGCCCTTTATGTGGTGTCGTTAAGACGACCGACTGTGGCATTTCTTTTAAAGCCCTTTATGTGGTGTCGCTAAGACGCCCGACTGTGGCATTTCTTTTAAAGCCCTTTATGTGGTGTTGCTAAGACGCCCGACTGTGGCATTTCTTTTAAATCCCTTTATGTGGTGTCGCTCAGACGCTCGACTGTGGCATTTCTTTTAAAGCCCTTTATGTGGTGTCGCTCAGACGCCCGACTGTGGCATTTCTTTTAAAGCCCTTTATGTGGTGTCGCTCAGACGCCCGACTGTGGCATTTCTTTTAAAGCCCTTTATGTGGTGTCGCTCCGACGCCCGACTGTGGCATTTCTTTTATAAGCCCTTTATGTGGCGTCGCTCCAGACGCCCTATCGGTGCCTTTTATTATTATTATGTTATTGCATTTTCATAAATAACCTGCTTACATGCATCAGAGATTTATTTTTGTGACTGACGTCATGAGCAGAAAATATTTTCAGCACATCATTGTTATATTATACCTGTGTTCATAATGTTTGCGAGTACATTCAAAGTACTCACTGGCTTGTCCCTGGCTATTGTCTTGGCCAGATTTTGTTGCATGGAGAGGAGCGACGTGATGACAGCCCCGGAACCTAAGCAACGGTGATAGCAGCCTCATGAAGATAGGAGTTAACCTGGTCAACTGTTCCTGTTGGGAAATGGGGTCCCATAGACCCTGATGATCCTCAAACCGCTTCCGCCCTCAACCACTGGAAACCATTTGTTGTACTCACAGGCCAGAATGGTCTTGTACTACATATTTTGTATTTTGCTTGGAATTTCTGTATCAAGTTGGAGCCTCATCAACTAACAGTAATCCTGGGGCTGATGAGCACGACGGTCCTTTTCTGGAAATTTATAACCGGAAAACCGTCCGTGACACAAAAGCTATAAAACATGATTACTACAGTAGCATAATCATGTGGACACACAAAAACAGTAAGAATAAATATTGGGTTTTCTCCCAACAAGCGTTTTTCTTTAATGCCTTTCTAGCTAGGCATGATGATGACAATGACGCTCACATAAAAGATAAGAATTAAAACATAATAGGAGCATCATGAAGCACATGACTAGCAAATTTAAGTCTAACCCACTTCCTATGCATGGGGATTTTGTGAGCAAACAACTTATGTGAGCAATAATCAACTAGCATAGGAAGGTAAAACAAGTATAAGTTCAAAACTTGAAGCACATAGAGAGGAAACTTGACATTATTGCAATTCCTACAAGCATATGTTCCTCTCTCATAATAATTTTCAGCAGCATCATGAATGAATTCAACAATATAACCAGCACCTAAAGCATTCTTTTCATGATCTACAAGCATAGAAAATTTACTACTCTCCACATAAGCAAAATTCTTCTTATTCGGAATAGTGGGAGAAAACTCAAGAAAATAATTATCATGTGAGGCATAATCAAATTGAAAACTAAAATCATGATGACAAGTTTCATGATTATCATTATTCTTAATAGCATACAAGTCATCACAATAATCATCATAGATAGCAACTTTGTTCTCATAATCAATTGGAACCTCTTCCGAAATAGTGGAATCATCACTAAATAAAGTTGACACTCTTCCAAATCCACTTTCATGTTCATCACAATAAGATTCAACATCCTCCAAAATAGTGGGATCACTACTTCCTAAAGTTGACACTCTTCCAAACCCACTTTCATCAATATAATCATCAAAAATAGGAGGCATGCTTTCATCATAATAAATTTGCTCATCAAAACTTGGGGGACAAAAAATATCATATTCATCAAACATAGTTTCCCCAAGCTTGTGGCTTTGCATATCATTGGAATCATGGATATTCAAGGAATTCATACTAACAACATTGCAATCATGCTCATCATTCAAATATTCAGTACCAAGCATTTTAATGCACTCTTCTTCTAGCACTTGAGCACAATTTTCCTTTCCATCAAACTCACGAAAGATATTAAAAAGACGAAGCGTATGAGACAAGCTTAACTCCATTTTTTTTGTAGTTTTCTTTTATAAACTAAACTAGTGAAAAAACAAGAAACAAAAAGATTCGATTGCAAGATCTAAAGAGATACCTTCAAGCACTCACCTCCCCGACAACGGCGCCAGAAAAGAGCTTGATGTCTACTACACAACCTTCTTCTTGTAGACGTTGTTGGGCCTGCAAGTGCACAGGTTTGTAGGACAGTAGCAAATTTCCCTCAAGTGGATGACCTAAGGTTTATCAATCCGTGGGAGGCGTAGGATGAAGATGGTCTCTCTCAAGCAACCCTGCAACCAAATAACAAAGAGTCTCTTGTGTCCCCAACACACCCAATACAATGGTAAATTATATAGGTGCACTAGTTCGGCGAAGAGATGGTGATACCAGTGCAATATGGATAGTAGACAAAGGTTTTTGTAATCTTAAATAATAAAAACAGCAAGGTAACTAATGATAAAAGTGAGCACAAACGGTATTGCAATGATAGGAAAAAAGGCATAGGGTTCATACTTTCACTAGTGCAAGTTCTCTCAACAATAATAACATAGATAGATCATATAACAAGCCCTCAACATGCAACAAAGAGTCACTCCAAAGCCACTAATAGCGGAGAACAAACATAGTGATTATGGTAGGGTATGAAACCACCTCAAAGTTATTCTTTCGGATCGATCTATTCAAGAGTTCGTACTAGAATAACACCTTAAGACACAAATCAACCAAAACCCTAATGTCACCTAGATACTCCATTGTCACCTCAAGTATCCGTGGGCATGATTATACGATATACGTCACACAATCTCAGATTCATCCAACCAACACAAAGTACTTCAAAGAGTGCCCCAAAGTTTCTACCGGAGAGTCAAGAAAACGTGTGCCAACCCCTATGCATAGGTTCATGGGCGGAACCCGCAAGTTGGTCACCAAAACATACATCAAGTGGCACGTGATATCCCATTGTCACCACAGATAAACACGGCAAGACATACATCCAGTGTTCTCAAATAAAGACTCAGTCCGATAAGATAACTTCAAGAGGGAAACTCAATTCATCACAAGAGAGTAGAGGGGGAGAAACATCATAAGATCCAACTATAATAGCAAAGCTCGCGATACATCAAGATCGTGTGAAGTCGAGAACACGAGAGAGAGAGATCAAACACATAGCTACTGGTACATACCATCAGCCCCGAGGGTGAACTACTCCCTCCTCGTCATGGATAGCGCCGGGATGATGAAGATGGCCACCGGTGATGGATTCCCCCTCCGGCAAGGTGCCAGGACGGGCTCCCGAGAGGTTTTTGGTGGCTACAAAGGCTTGCGGCGGCGGAACTCCCAATCTATCTTGGTTTTAGGGTACGTAGGTTTATATAGGCGAAAGTAGTCGGTCGGGAGGTGCTCGAGGGGCCCACGAGACAGGGGGGTGCGCCCTATAGGGGGGGCGCCCTCCTATCACGTGGCCTCCTCGAGGTTCTTTTGATGTGGACTCCAAGTCTCCAGGATCATATTCTTCCAAAATTCACACTGCCGAAGGTTTCATTCCGTTTGGACTTCATTGGATATTCCTTTTCTTCGAAATACTGAAACAGGCAATAAAACAGCAATATGGGCTGGGTCTCCGGTTAATAGGTTAGTCCCAAAAATGATATAAAAGTGTATAATACAGCCCGTAAACATCCAAAAGGGATAATATAATAGCATGGAACAATAAAAAATTATAGATACGTTGGAGACGTATCAGTCACCTATTATGTGTTATTATCCGACAACCCCGAAGTAACAATAATCGGGATACTTCTCGGTGATGACCGTAGTTTGAGGAGTTCATGTATTCACTAAGTGCTAATGCTTTGGTCCGGTTCTCTATTAAAAGGAGGCCTTAATATCCCTTAGTTTCCATTAGGACCCCGCTGCCACGGGAGGGTAGGACAAAAGATGTCAGGCAAGTTCTTTTCCATAAGCACGTATGACTATATTCGGAATACATGCCTACATTACATTGATGAACTGGAGCTAGTTCTGTGTCACCCTATGTTATAACTATTACATGAGGAATCACATCCGACATAATTATCCATCACTGATCCAATGCCTACGAGCTTTTCACATATTGTGCTTTGCTTATTTACTTTACCCTTGCTACTGTTACAATTACTACAAAACTACTACCATTACTTTTACCACTGTCACCGTTACTTCCATACTATTTTGCTACTAAATACTTTGCTGCAGATACTAAGTTATCCAGGTGTGGTTGAATTGACAACTCAACTGACTGCTAATACTTGAGAATATTCTTTGGCTCCCCTTGTGTTGAATAAATAAATTTGGGTTGAATACTCTACCCTCAAAAACTATTGTGATCCCCTATACTTGTGGGTTATCAGTAAGCAGTATGACTATTATCGCCCACAACTCTTTGTGTTCTACTCGTGCATAAAGCTTCTATGCATAGACCTGGCTATGATGCCACTGTTGGGGAACGCAGTAATTTTCAAATTTTCCTATGATCATGCAAGATCTATCTAGGTGCTGCATAGCAACGAGAGGGGAGAGTGTGTCCATGTACCCTTGTAGACCGAAAGCGGAAGCGTTTCAAGAACGCGGTTGTAGTCAAACTTCTTCGCGATCCAACCGATCAAGTACCGAACGTACGGCACCTCCGTGTTCAGCACACGTTCAGCTCGATGACGTCCCTCGTGCTCTTGATACAGTTGAGGACGAGGGCGAGTTCCGTCAGCACGACGGCGTGGCGATGGTGATGATGATGTTACTGGCGCAGGGCTTCGTCTAAGCACTACGATGGTATGATCGAGGTGTGTAACTGTGGAGGGGGCACCGCACACGGTTAAGAGAAACTTGTGTGTTCTAGGGTGCCCCCTGCCCCCGTATATAAAGGAGGGAGGGGGAGGCCGGCCGGCCCTAGGGGGCACGCCCAAGAGGAGGAGTCCTACTAGGACTTCCTAGTCCTAGTAGGATTCCACTTCAAGGAAGAGAGGGGGAAGGAAGGAGAGGGAAAGGGAGTAGGACAGGGGGGCGCCGCCCCCTTCCCTTGTCCAATTCGGACTCAAAGGGGGGGGGGGGGGCAGCCCTCCTGCGGCCCTCCTCTCTATTCACTAAGGCCCATGGTGGCCCATTAGTTCCCCCGGGGGTTCCGGTAACCCCTCTAGCACTCCGGTTTTACCCGAAACTTCCCGAAACACTTCCGGTGTCCGAATAACATGGTCCAATATATCAGTCTTTATGTCTCGACCATTTCGAGACTCCTCGTCATGTCCATGATCTCATCCGGACTCCGAACAAACTTCGGTCATCAAAACACATAACTCATAATACATATCGCCATTGAACGTTAAGCGTGCGTACCCTACGGGTTCGAGAACTATGTATACATGGCCGAGACACATCTCCGGTCAATAACCAATAGCGAAACCTGGATGCTCATACTGGCTCGTACATATCCTACGAAGATCTTTATCGGTCAAACCGCATAACAACATACGTTGTTCCCTTTGTCATCGGTATGTTACTTGCCCAATATTCGATCGTTGGTATCATCATACCTAGTTCAATCTCGTTGCCGGCAAGTCTCTTTACTCGTTCTGTAATACTTCATCCCACAACTAACTCATTAGTCACATTTCTAGCAAGGCTTATAGTGATGAGTATTACCGAGAGGGCCCAGAGATACCTCTCCGAAACACGGAGTGACAAATCCTAATCTCGATCTATGCCAACCCAACAAACACCTCCGGAGGCACCTGTAGACCATCTTTATAATCACCCATTTACGTTGTGACATTTGATATCACACAAGGTGTTCCTCTGGTATTCGGGAGTTGCATAATCTCATAGTCCGAGGAACATGTATAAGTCATGAAGAAATTAGTAGCGATGAAACTATAATGATCATAATGCTAAGCTAACGGATGGGTCATGCCCATCACATCATTCTCCTAATGATGTCATCCCGTTTATCAAATGACAACACATGTCTATGGTTAGGAAACATTACCATCTTTGATTAATGAGCTAGTCAAGTAGAGGCATACTAGGGACACTATGTTTTGTCTATGTATTCACACATGTACTAAGTTTCCGGTTAATACAATTCTAGCATGAATAATAAACATTTATCATGAAATAAGGAAATAAATAATAACTTTATTATTGCCTCTAGGGCATATTTCCTTCACATCTGTGGTCACACGATGAAAAAATACTGTGAAATTGTAAGAGAGCGCTCTTATTCAGCGCTCTTTGCAATGTCGTGTCAAGGGAAAACCTACTTTTGATCCATGCACCGGAGCATTTTATTTTTTATTTTTCGGTTCTATAGACCATGTTAAGACCAATAGATGTTTTAAAACATTATTGTAAAAAAGACCTTTTAAAATATTTGTGCAATCATTAAATTTAAAAATTTAAGAAACTGAATGGTTGACGTAGTGGCCCGCTAGTGATAACTTAATCAATGGTTGACCAAAATGCACTTTCTCTTTCGTGATCTTTCATACGTATATAATTCTGAATTTAGTCAACTAATATGTGAACAAAATATTTGCGATAAACAATAAATCACACATAGTGGACGACAGTTGAATGTAACTCAAATATAACATGCATTACAATAAGCAAGGAAAATTAATTTGAAATGTCCTAACTACTTTTTCTTACGCGACCCAAAAGGGTAGGTGGAGGCCTCCGTCACTTCCACCAGCCACACGAGAGGGTCCTTGGTGGTGGTGGCCGAAAAAGACCTGACCACCGCCACGGCGTTGGCGTTGTCGCAATCGAAGGTGCGCTTCACCGCTTCCCCCGCGGCCTTTGCGGCCTCCGCCTCTAGGCCCATCTCCTTGTCTGATCAGACATCATGGGTCATGAGCTTTGTGTGAGGCTCTCTTCATTGCCTTCCTGTGTTGTGACGGGATGGTCCTCTCCCTTGCACTCCTGCATGATGACGGGGTGGTGAGGCAACATCGCGACGTTATGGGGTGTATTGGAAGAGATGGAGAGGAGAGAGGATCAGAGGAGAAGATAGCAAATGACGACACACGCATTATTTCTATATAGTCTGAGAATGTCGTTAGGTGTCATGGCAATCGTCGCCGGTAGCTGAACAGGGGCCGTCGTGCTGTGGGAATTGTTGTCAGTTCAATGTTGGTCATTGGGAACCCACCCATGCGCTGGTAACCTAGGATGCGTGAATACGTCTTCATTTCACATCCTCATTGATCAAGGCGGGGGAAAGGTCGGTCAACTTAAGATAGTTCGTCTGTGATACAATTTCGTTCGCACCAAATGGAATAACACCTCGTCACTGATCAATCTGTTTTGGACCTGTCTATCTTAATGACCTCGCTCGACTGCGAGAGGCTCGTCACTATTGCATCCTAGGTGGCCCATCAACGCTGACCCTCCACTGACGCCTGGCCAGGCGTCAGTCGGTGATAAGGGGTGAGTGGTAATTCGATTTGGAGGAGTGCTCGCCGGCTCGCCATTCTTTAGTTCTCTCTCGCTCGTTTTGTTTTACTTGTGCTCCTCTACTGTTCATAAAAAACCGGCTACCTTTTTAACAAAATTAATTAAATCTCGCCAATTTGAAAAATATGGACCATACTGTTTTATTTGTTCCTTTTTTCCTACACAAAATTCAGACGATTTTGTTTGTGTTCATGTTGGCGATTTCACATGTGAATGAGGCCGATGGTCTCCCCTTGTGTCCTCCTCTTGCTTCACTAATTTTTCTTTTAACTTCTTTAGCTTATTTTTCTCCTTCATAGCTTTCTTTCACTTCTCCTATCCAATCCGTTATGATGATTTTCTTTCAGAAAAATGTTTGCGAATTTGAATTAAAAAATCATGAACGTGGAAATTTTACATAAATTTGAAAATGTTTGCAATTCTTAAATTTTCATGAAAATGTTGAATGTTCGCGGATTGATTTGTTTTGTGGTGTTAAAAAAAGTCCACAAATTTTGGAAAAACTTGATGAATTTAAATAATTTTCTTGAATTTAAAACTTGTTCACGAGTTTGAAAAAATGGTGAATTTAAAAATTAAAAAGTATAAATGAAAAAAAACGACCAGAAAACGGCAAAAAAACGAAGAAAAGGAAAAGGTGGTTGGAATCTTCACTTAACTGATAAGCTTCACGAAACTTGTTGGGGCTGCTGGCTTCTGCAAGGCGATACCTAGTTTCCCGGGCTCACTAGCAACGAAACCTTTTGCATAGTATCATGGGCTCTAAGTTGTGTAGTATCCCTTGGTCTTACCCAAAAAAAGCCGAACCCTTCATGAAAACAATGTGTAGTGGCCACCAATGTTTTGCCATCAGGCCCAACTTCCGCTCCCTTCATTTTGTAACGTAAGGCCAACTACAATGCACGACCATATTTGGTTTTTCGTTTGGATCAAAATGGACAAATGCGACAACCCAACACGCGTCCTCTGGAGCATTTTCTGTCTGTATCATGTCCGGCTCGACCCAAATCCGGCGCAAATTTAGACCCGATTTGCGTCTAGACGGACGCTAGATGAACGCGTCCACTCCCGGCCCCGCCTATCGGCCATGCAACGGTTCCCCACCGACCCCATTTAAATCCGCATGTGCGGTCAATCCCGCAAGTCAGCTACCTCATTGGTCCTTTTTAATGTGGCCCTTCATTTCCATCTACACACTTTCACTTCCATCCATCCACTGCCTTTTCGAGCCCTAAAATCCAAACTGTAGCTCCCAGGCGCTGCTCCACCCTTGCTCCCACCGGCCGCCTCTGCCATGGGAATGTGGAAGTGGATCCCCACCAAGAAGGGGAAGCACGACCATGAGGCGGGGTCCTCCTCCGTGTCGTTGGGGAGCGCGGCCTCGCACTCCATCCCACCGCCCGCGGCCGCCTTCTTCATCTTGCCGCCCGGCACTGCGTCGCGTATGTGGCCGTGCGGGAAGGTGGAGGTGTGCCAGCGGTATTAGGACATGTCCACCCCGCTGCCATGGTCGGACGCACACCTGCCGAACGGCTGGCACCTTAGCCCTGGGACCTGGTGTTGGTGGGCACTCCTGGACTTTGGAGGTCCACGATGCCCCGCACACCGGAGATCATGTCTGCCCCGACATCGTGGCTGGGCGCCAAGAAATGGCCACCCTCCCCGCCACAGCCACTAGTGCCGCAAGGGTCGCCGATCCTTCTTTGGCAGCCACCGCAGGGGCCGCCCGCCCACCTCTGGCAACAATCGCCGTACGTCGACCTCACCATGGACGATGAAGACGAGGACGGTGGCAACAACATGAACTGAGATGGCCGGCATGATGGCGACGGCCGATCTAGGGTTTCTTTTTTTTTTTTAGATTTTATGAGTTTAAGTTTATTCTAAATGTTCGGCTAGGACTTGTGGACTTTTTAATGTAATATATATTGTCGCTTTAATTTGTTTTTATGTCTTTCTGATTAATTTTCATGACCCTACGGGCTGACAAAATTTGGTTTGCGTCGGCCGTTTGGGCGCATCGACGGACACTTCTGTCTGTTTTGCCGACGCAAACGGACAGAATACAGACAAAATGGGCACCTGTTTGTGGTCGTGCGTTGGAGTTGGTCTAACATCGTCCGAATTAACAAAAACAATCAGGTTCATTAAACATGCAAAGAACGAGGCTATAAGGGCCGTCGTGCCTAAAAAAAAAGAGTGAAGCACCGCTGTTGCCAACACTATCAATGACAACTGAGCCGCAGTCAGTGATCATCAGCGTTGCTCCAGCCATAGCTACAAAAGCGAATAGCCTGTACGCGCTCAGTGCAAACTGCTACTTCTATGTTTTCATATGCATGCAAGCCGCAATTGCATTTGAGATTTGACATTAGGGCAACTGGAGCGATTGATCAAACAAAAATAAAGAAAGTGTGGTGGAAGGGAAAATGTGCGCATCCAGTGAATCGAGAGCGTACTATGACAGATTCTTATAGTCTCCAATAAATGTGCTGCTAAAGTTTAGAACTAGTAAGAGAGAGGGACTACTTGTTTAACATACCACTTATGAAGAGCAGTCCTTCCTTTTTTAAGAAGATCAATTTACCCTAGTTAAATTCAGTTTTTGTCGAAAAGGAGGTCAACCTAGCTAATTTGAGTGGATCAATGTTTCTGCGTATATTACTTGAAGCCAAAGCAAGGCTTAAGTAGCATAACAGATTGCCTCGAGCAAAGATGATAATAAGGTCATCTTCAACGCAAACGAGCCTCCATCCAAGCAAAGATTAAGCATGTCGGGAGATGAATTCTTGGACTAAGGGCATCTTCAACGCAGACGTCCAAATTGTTGGGTAACGTAGTAATTTAAAAAAAACTCCTACGCACACGCAAGATCATGGTGATGCATAGCAACAAGAGGGGAGAGTGTTGACCACGTACCCTCGTAGACCGAAAGCGGAAGCGTTAGCACAATGCGGTTGATGTAGTCGTACGTCTTCACGATCCAACCGATCAACTACCGACGCAGGGCACCTCCGAGTTCAGCTCACGTTCAGCTCAATGACGTCCCTCGAACTCCGATCCAGCCGAGCTTTGAGGGAGAGTTCCGTCAGCACGACGGCGTGGTGACGATGATGATGTTCTACCAACGCAGGGCTTCGCCTAAGCACCGCTACGATATTATCGAGGTGGATTAAGGTGGAGGGGGGCACCGCACACGGCTAATAGATCTCAAGGATCAATTGTTGTATCTAGAGGTGCCCCCCTGCCCCCGTATATAAAGGACCAAGGGGGAGGGGGCGGCCGGCCAGGAGGAGGCGCGCCAGGGAGGAGTCCTACTCCCACCGGGAGTATGACTCCCTCCTTTCCTAGTTGGAGTAGGAGGGGAAGGAAGGGAGAGAGGAGAGAAAGGAAAAGGGGGGGGGGGGGGCGCCCCCCCCTCCTTGTCCTATTCGGACTAGGGGGAGGGGGCGCCCGGCCTGCCCTAGTCGCCCTCCTCTTCTCCACTTAGGGCCCATGAGGCCCATTAACCCCTCGGGGGGTTTCGGTAACCCTCCGGTACTCTGGTATATGCCCAAAACCACCCGAAACTATTCCGGTGTCCGAACATAGTTATCCAATATATCAATCTTCATGTCTCGACCATTTTGAGACTCCTCGTCATGTCTGTGATCACATCCGGGACTCCGAACTACCTTCGGTACATCAAAACATATAAACTCATAATATAACCGTCATCTAACTTTAAGCGTGCGGACCCTACGGGTTCGAGAACTATGTAGACATGATCGAGACACGTCTCCGGTCAATAACCAATAGAGGAACCTGGATGCTCATATTGGCTCCTACATATTCTATGAAGATCTTTATCGGTCAAACCTCATAAAAACATACGTTGTTCCCTTTGTCATCGGTATGTTACTTGCCCGAGATTCGATCGTCGGTATCTCAATACCTAGTTCAATCTCGTTACCAGCAAGTCTCTTTACTCGTTATGTAATGTATCATCCCACAACTAACTCATTAGCTACATTGCTTGAAGGCTTATAGTGATGTACATTACCGAGAGGGCCCAGAGATACCTCTCCGACAATTGGAGTGACAAATCCTAATCTCGAAATACGCCAACTCAACATGGACCTTCGGAGACACCTGTAGAGCTCCTTTATAATCACCCAGTTACGTTGTGACGTTTGGTAGCACACAAAGTGTTCCTCCAATAAACGGGAGTTGCATAATCTCATAGTTGTAGGAACATGTATAAGTCATGAAGAAAGCAATAGCAACATACTAAATGATCAAGTGCTAAGCTAACGGAATGGGTCAAGTCAATCACATCATTCTCCTAATGATGAGATCCCGTTAATCAAATGACAACTCATGTCTATGGTTAGGAAACACAACCATCTTTGATCAACGAGCTAGTCAAGTAGAGGCATACTAGTGACACTATATTTGTCTATGCATTCACACATGTATTATGTTCCCGATTAATACAATTCTAGCATGAATAATAAACATTTATCATGATATGAGGAAATAAATAATAACTTTATTATTGCCTCTAGGGCATATTTGCTTCAGTCTCCCACTTGCACTAGAGTCAATAATCTAGATTAGATAGTAATGATTCTAACACCCATGGAGCCTTGGTGCTGATCATGTTTTGCTCGTGGAAGAGGCTTAGTCAACGGGTCTGCAACATTCAGATCCATATGTATCTTAAATCTCTATGTCTCCCACCTGGACTTGGTCCCGGATGGAATTGAAGCGTCTCTTGATGTGCTTGGTTCTCTTGTGAAATCTGGATTCCTTTGCCAAGGCAGTTGCACCAGTATTGTCACAAAAGATTTTCATTGGACTCGATGCACTAGGTATGACACCTAGATCGGATATGAACTCCTTCATCCAGACTCCTTCATTTGCTGCTTCCGAAGCAGCTATGTACTCCGCTTCACATGTAGATCCCGCCACGACGCTTTGTTTAGAACTGCACCAACTGACAGCTCCACTGTTCAATATAAACACGTACCCGGTTTGCGATTTAGAATCGTCCGGATCAGTGTCAAAGCTTGCATCGACGTAACCATTTACGACTAGCTCTTTGTCACCTCCATAAACGAGAAACATATCCTTAGTCCTTTTCAGGTATTTTAGGTTCTTCTTGACCGTTGTCCAGTGATCCACTCCTGTATTACTTTGGTACCTCCCTGCTAAACTTATTGCTAAGCATACATCAGTTCTAGTACACAACATTGCATACATGATAGAGCCTATGGCTGAAGCATAGGGAACATCTTTCATTTTCTCTCTATCTTCTGCTGTGGTCGGGCATTGAGTCTGACTCAACTTCACACCTTGTAATACAGGCAAGAACCCTTTCTTTGCTTGATCCATTTTGAACTTTTTCAAAACTTTATCAAGGTATGTGCTTTGTGAAAGTCCAATTAAGCGTCTTGATCTATCTCTATAGATCTTGATGCCCAATATATAAGCAGCTTCACCGAGGTCTTTCATTGAAAACCTTTTATTCGAGTACCCTTTTATGCTATCTAGAAATTCTATATCATTTCCAATCAACAATATGTCGTCTACATATAATATCAGAAATGCTACAGAGCTCCCACTCACTTTCTTGTAAATACAGGCTTCTCCAAAAGTCTATATAAAACCATATGCTTTGATCACACTATCAAAGTGTTTATTCCAACTCCGAGAGGCTTGCACCAGTCCATAAATGGATCGCTGGAGCTTGCACACTTTGTTAGCACCTTTTGGATCGACAAAACCTTCTGGTTGCATCATATACAACTCTTCTTCTAGAAATTCATTCAGGAATGCAGTTTTGACATCCATTTTCCATATTTCATAATCATAAAATGTGGCAATTACTAAAATGATTCAGACAGACTTAAGCATCGCTATGGATGAGAAAGTCTCATCGTAGTCAACCCCTTGAACTTGTCTAAAACCTTTTGCAACAAGTCGAGCTTTGTAGACAGTAACATTACCATCAGCTTCAGTCTTCTTCTTTAAGATCCATTTATTCTCGATGGCTTGCCGATCATCGGGCAAGTCAAACAAAGTCCATACTTTGTTCTCATACCTGGATCCCATCTCAGATTTCATGGCTTCAAGCCATTTTGCGGAATCTGGGCTCATCATCGCTTCCTCATAGTTTGTAGGTTCGCCATGGTCAAGTAACATGACCTCCAGAATAGGATTACCGTACCACTCTGGTGCGGTTCTTACTCTGGTTGACCTACGAGGTTCGGTAGTAACTTGATCTGAAGTTTCATGATCAGTATCGTTAGCTTCCTCACTAATTGGTGTAGTTGTCACAGGAACCGGTTTCTGTGATGAACTACTTTCCAATAAGGGAGCACGTACAGTTACTTCATCAAGTTCGACTTTCCTCCCACTCACTTCTTTCGAGAGAAACTCCTTCTCTAAAAAGGATCCAAATTTAGCAACAAAAGTCTTGCTTTTAGATCTGTGATAGAAGGTGTACCCAATAGTCTCCTTTGGGTATCCTATGAAGACACATTTGTCCGATTTGGGTTCGAGCTTATCAGTTTGAAGTTTTCTCACATAAGCATCACAGCCCCAAACATTAAGAAACGACAACTTTGGTTTCTTGCCAAACCACAGCTCGTAAGGAGTCGTCTCAACGGATTTTGATGGTGCCCTATTTAACGTGAATGCGGCCCTCTCTAAAGCATAACCCCAAAACGATAGCGGTAAATCAGTAAGAGACATCATAGATCGCACCATATCTAGTAAAGTACGATTACGACGTTCAGACACACCATTTTGTTGTGGTGTTCCGGGTGGCGTGAGTTGCGAAACTATTCCGCATTGTTTCAAATGTAAACCAAACTCGTAACTCAAATATTCTCCTCCACGATCAGATCGTAGAAACTTTATTTTCTTGTTACGATGATTTTCCAGTTCACTCTGAAATTCTGTGAACTTTTCAAATGTTTCAAACTTATGTTTCATTAAGTAGATATACCCATATCTGCTCAAATCATCTGTGAAGGTGAGAAAATAACGATACCCGCCGCGAACCTCAATGTTCATTGGACCACATACATCAGTATGTATGATTTCCAGCAATCTGTTGCTCACTCCATAGTTCCGGAGAACGGCGTTTTAGTCATCTTGCCCATGAGGCATGGTTCGCAAGTACCAAGTGATTCATAATCAAGTGATTCCAGAAGTCCATTAGTATGGAGTTTCTTCATGCGCTTTACACCAATATGACCCAAACGGCAGTGCCACAAATAAGTTGCACTATCATTATCAACTCTGCATCTTTTGGCTTCAACATTATGTATATGTGTATCACTACTATCGAGATTCAATAAAAATAGACCACTCTTCAAGGGTGCATGACCATAAAAGATATTACTTATATAAATAGAACAACCATTATTCTCCGATTTAAATGAATAACCGTCTCGCATCAAACAAGATCCAGATATAATGTTCATGCTAAACGCTGGCACCAAATAACAATTATTCAGGTCTAAAACTAATCCCGAAGGTAGATGTAGAGGTAGCGTGCCGACCGCGATCACATCGACTTTGGAACCATTTCCCACGCGCATCGTCACCTCGTCCTTAGCCAATCTTCACTTAATCTGTAGTCCCTGTTTTGAGTTGCAAATATTAGCAACAGAACCAGTATCAAATACCCAGGTGCTACTGCGAGCATTAGTAAGGTACACATCAATAACATGTATATCACATATACCTTTGTTCACCTTGCCATCCTTCTTATCCGCCAAATACTTGGGGCAGTTCCGCTTCCAGTGACCAGTCTGCTTGCAGTAGAAGCACTCAGTCTCAGGCTTAGGTCCAGACTTGGGTTTCTTTTCTTGAGCAACAACTTGTTTGCCGTTCTTCTTCAAGTTCCCCTTCTTCTCCCCTTTACCGTTTTTCTTGAAACTGGTGGTCTTGTTGACCATCAACACTTGATGCTCCTTTTTGATTTCTACCTCCGAAGCTTTTAGCATTGCAAAGAGCTCAGGAATTGCCTTGTTCGTCCCTTGCATATTATAGTTCATCATGAAGCTCTTATAGCTTGGTGGCAGTGATTGAAGAATTCTGTCAATGAAACTATCATCAGGAAGATTAACTCCCAGTTGAATCAAGTGATTATTATACCCAGACATTTTGAGTATATGTTCACTAACAGAACTATTCTCTTCCATCTTGCAGCTACAGAACTTATTGGAGACTTCATATCTCTCAATCCGGGCATTTGCTTGAAATATTAACTTCAACTCCTGGGACATCTCATATGCTCCATGACATTCAAAACGTCGTTGAAGTCCCGGTTCTAAGCCGTAAAGCATGGCACACTGAACTATCGAGTAGTCATCAGCTTTGCTCTCCCAGACGTTCTTAATGTCGTCAGTTGCATCTGCAGCAGGCCTGGCACCCGTTCGAAAAATAGTAAGTAAATCAATTCAAAAGAAGGAAATTAGTCAGGTCCGAAGAAAGTGGCCTGATGGTTAGCGCGATGTTCTCAAAACAAGCAGGTCACTGGTTCGAATCCTGTGTACATCAATGTTTTTTGCTATTTATCAAAATGAGAACGCAATCAAATGGGCCGGCCAAGGTCGCAGTAGGTGGTGCGCGCTGCAGGCGCCCGTTAATGAAATGCACGTATCGGACACCGACCATGCTGGACTCTAACAGTCCACACCCACCGAAAACCCAGCCGGTGCTTACGCAATTTCAAAACCCACTCTGTCTCTTTCCCGCATCCATCCTCGACGCTCGACCAACTCCGCCCTTGACGTAGCCACCCACGCCCTCTATCGTTGCCACAATGGATCCACCAACACCCACCACATTGTTCATCGCCCCACCGTACCGAATATCGAGATTGGTGCGTGAGAGACAAGGAGACCGAGAAACCGATGGCGGCCAGTCAGGCCACAAAGGCCCAACCTCCTCCTCCACAGCAGACCACCGTGTCGGCGCCCCTCGGGCACGCCCGCCTAGTAATATGGGAAGCATATCATATATCAATTGCCAAAGAAGTCTGACACCTCTTTGGGAACGTTGCATGGAAAACAAAAAATTTCTACGCACACGCAAGATCTATCCATGGAGATGCATAGCTACGAGAGGGGGATAGCATCTACATACCCTTGTAGATCGCTAAGTGGAAGCGTTTATCAACGTGGTTGATGTAGTCGTACACCTTCACAATCCGCCCCGATCAAGTACCGAACGTACGACACCTCCACGTTCATCACACATTCAGCTCGATGACGTCCTCGCCTTCTTGATCCAGCAAGAGGGGCGAAGTACTAGATGAGTTCCGGCAGCACGATGACGTGGTGATGGTGGTTGTGAAGAACAATCTCCGCAGGGCTTCGCTAAGCACAACGAAAACTATGACGGAGGATAAACTAGAGGGGCTGGGGTTGCCGGCACACGGCTTGGTGAATCTTGATCTGTTCCTGGTGCTAGCCCTGCCACTCTATTTATATGTTGAACCCTGGGGTCGTTTCTTGGAGAAAGAGCCTCCTCAAAGTCAGTTTAGCCCACAAGGAAAGAGTCCTTCTCGGGCTCCAGGACCAGACGCCAGGGTCCTTGGTGTCTGGCCCCAGACGCCAGGGTCCTTTGTGTCTGGCCCCAGACGCCAGGGTCCTTGGTGTCTGGCCCCAAATGCCAGGGTCCGTGGTGTCTGGCCCCAGACGCCAGGGTCCCTGGCGTGTGGCCCCTTGGCCTCCGCAAAACTGCCTTTTGCACCTTCCTAAAGCCATGTGGGCTTTAACCCTTGGCCCAAATAAACTGTTCTCGTACCTGAACATTTTAGGAAACATCCAAAACCCCTTCCAGTGAATTCCGGAATCCTTTCGGTGACCAAACAATATTATCGCATATATCAATTTTTACATCCGAACTATTCCGGAACTCCTCGTCATGTCCGTGATCTCATCCAGGACTCAGAACAACATTCAGTCACCAACACACATAACTCATATAATACTATATCATCAACGAACGTTAAGCTTGTAGACGCCACATGTTCGAGAATGATGTAGACATGACCAAGACGCTTCTCCAGTCAATAACCAATAGTGGGACCTGGATGCCCATATTGGGTCCTACATATTCTACGAAGATCTTTATCGGTCGAACCTTTATGACAACATACGTAGTTCTCTTTGTCTGTCAATATGTTACTTGCCCGAGATTCGATCGTCGGTATCTCTATACCTAGTTCAATCTCGTCAATGACAAGTCTCTTTACTCGTTCCGGAATACATCATCTCATAACTAACTCCTTAGTCACTTTGCTTGCAAGATTCTTGTGATGCTGTATTACCGAGAGGGCCCAGAGATACCTCTCCGTCACATGGAGTGACAAATCCCAATCTCAATTCACGCCAACTCAACAGACACCTTCGGAGATACATGTAGAGCATCTTTATGATCACCCAGTTACATTGTGACGTTTGATAGCACACAACGTATTCCTCCAGTATCTAGGAGTTGCATGATCTCATGGTCGAAGGAATATGCATTTGACATTTAATAAAGCAGTAGCAATAAACTGAACAATCATATGCTAAGCTAATGAATGGGTCTTGTTCATCACATCATTCTCCTAATGATGTGATGTCATTATCAAATGACAACTCATGTCTATGGTTAGGAAACCTTAGCCATATTTGATCAACGAGCTAGTCTAGTAGGGGCTAACTAGGGACACGTTATTTGTTTACATATCCACACATGTATTTAAGTTTCCGGTCAATACAATTCTAGCATACATAATAAACCTTTATCATGATTAATGAAATATAATAATAACCATTTTATTATTGCCTCTAGGGCATATTTCCACCGGTCTCCCACTTGCGTTAGAGTTAATAATCTAGTTCACATCGCCATGTGAGTAACACCCAAAGAGTTCACTAGAGTCAATAATCTAGTTTACATCGCCATGTGATTAACACCCAAAAAGTTCCAAGGTTGGATCATGTTTTGCTTGTGAGAGAGGTTTTGTCAACGGGTCTGCCATATTCAGATTTGTATGTATTTTGCAAATTATATGTCTACACTGCTCTTCATGGAGCTACTCTAGCTAATTACTCCCACGTTTAATATGTATCCATATTGAGAATCATAGTCATCTGGATCGGTATCAAAGCTTGCATCGGCGTAACCCTTTACGACGAACTCTTTATCACTTCCATAACCGAGAAACAATTCATTAGTCCTTTTTCGGTACCTAAGGATAATTTTGACTGCTGTCCAGTGATCCACTCCTGGATCACTATTGAACCCCCTTGCCAAACTCATGGCAAGGCACATAACAGGTCTGGTACATAGCATGGCATACTTTATAGAACCTATGGCTGAGGCATAAGGAATGACTTTCATTCTCTCTCTATCTTCTGTCATGGTCGAGCTTTGAGTCTTACTCAACTTCACACCTTACAACACAGGCAAGAACCCTTTCTTTGGCTGATCCATTTTCAACTTCTTCAAAATTTTCTCAAGGTATGTGCTTTGTGAAAGTCCTATTAAGCATCTCGATCCATCCCTATAGACCTTGATGCCCAATATAAGCAGCTTCACCGAGGTCTTTCATTGAAAAATTCTTATTCAATTATCCCTTTATGCTATCCAGAAATTCCAGATCATTTCCAATGAGCAATATGTCATCCACATATAATATCAGAAATGCTACAGAGCTTCCACTCACTTTCTTGTAAATACAGGCTTCACCATAAGTCTGTACAAAACCATATGCTTTGATCACTTTGTCAAAACGTATATTCCAACTCTGAGATGCTTGCACCAATCCATAGATGGATCACTGAAGCTTGCACACTTTGTTAACACCTTTATGATCGACAAAACCTTCTGGTTGCATCATATACAACTCTTCTTTAAGAAACCTATTAAGGAATGTAGTTTTGATAACCATTTGCCATATTTCATTATCATAGAATGCGACAATTGCTAACATGATTCAGACAGACTTAAGCATCGCTACGGGTGAGAAAGTCTCATCATAGTCAACACCTTGAACTTGTCAAAAATCTTTCGCGACAAGTCAAGCTTTATAGACACTGATATTACCATCAGCGTCCGTCTTCTTCTTGAAGATCCATTTATTCTCAATGGCTTGCCAATCATCGGGCAAGTCCACCAAAGTCCATACTTTGTTCTCATACATGGATCTTATCTCAGATTTCATGGCCTTAAGCCATTTGTCGGAATCTGGGCTCACCATAGTTTCTTCATAGTTCGTAGGTTCGTCGTTGTCTAACAACATGACTTCTAGGACAGGGTTACTGTACCACTCTGGTGCAGTACGTGTTCTGGTCGACCTACGAGGCTCAATAGTAACTTGATCTAAAGTTTCATGATCATCATCACTAGCTTCCTCTCTAGTTGGTGTAGGCATGATGGGAACGGCTTTCTCTGATGTGCTACTTTCCAATTTGAGAGAAGGTACAATTACCTCATCAAGTTCTACTTTCCTCCCACTCACTTCTCTCGAGGGAAGCTCCTTCTATAGAAATGACCCATTCTTAGCAACAAAGATCTTGCCTTCGGATCTGTGGTAGAAGGTGTACCCAATAGTTTCTTTAGGGTATCCTATGAAGATGCACTTCTCCGATTTGGGTTCGAGCTTATCAGGTTGTAGCCTATTGACATAAGCGTCGCATCCCCAAACATTGAGAAACGATAGGTTATGTTTCTTGCCAAACCATAGTTCATACGATGTCGTCTCAATGGATTTAGGCGGTGCCCTACTTAACGTGAATGCGGCTGTCTCTAATGCATAACCCCAAAATGATAAAAGAAAATCAGTAAGAGACATCATAGAGCGCACCATATCTAATAAAGTATAGTTACGACGTTCGGACACACCATTACGCTGTGGTGTTCCAGGTGGCGTGAGTTGTGAAACAATTCCACACTATTTTAAATGAAGGCCAAACTCGTAACTCAAATATTCGCCTCCACGATCAGATCGTAGAAATGTTATTTTCTTGTTACGATGAGTCTTCACTTCACTCTAAAATTCTTTGAACTTTTCAAATGTTTCAGACTTGTGTTTCATCAAGTAGATATATCCATACCTACTCAAATCATCGGTGAAGGTTAGAAAATAATGATACCCTTCGCGTGCCTCAACGCTCATCGGACCACATACATCGGTATGTATTATTTCTAATAAGTCATTAGATCACTCCATTGTTCCGGAGAACGGAGTTTTAGTCATGTTACCCATGAGGCATGGTTCACAAGTATCAAATAATTCATAATCACGTGATTCCAAAAGTCCATCCGCATGGAGTTTCTTCATGCGCTTTACACCAATATGATCTAAACGGTAGTGCCACAAGTATGTTGCACTATCATTATCAACTATGCATCTTTTGGCATCAATATTATGAATATGTGTATCACTACATTCGAGATTCAACAAGAATAGACCATTCATCAAAGGTGCATGACCATAAAAGATATTACTCATATAAATAGAACAATCATTATTCTCTAATTGAAATGAATAACCGTCTCCCATTAAACAAGATCCAAATATAATGTTCATTCTTAATGCTGGCACCAAATAACAATTACTGAGGTCTAAAACTAATCTCGAAGGTAGATGTAGGTAGCGTGCCGACGCCGATCACATCGACCTTGGAATCATTCCCGACGTGCATCGTCACCTCGTCCTTAGCCAATCTTTGTTTATTCCATAGCTCCTGTTTCGAGTTACAAATATGAGCAACTGAACCAGTATCAAATACCCAGGCGCTACTACGAGCAATAGTAAGGTACACATCAATAACATGTATATCAAATATACATTCCTTCACTTTGCCATCCTTCTTATCTGCCAAGTATTTGGGGGCAGTTCTGCTTCCAGTGCCATTTCCGTTGTAGTAGAAGCCCTGGAACTTGGGTCCAGCTTTGGGCTTCTTCACGGGAGCGGCAACTTGCTTGCCATTCTTCTTGAAGTTCCCCTTTTTCCCTTGCCCTTTTTCTTCAAACTAGTGGTTTTGTTAACCATCAACACTCGATGCTCCTTCTTGATTTCTACCTTCAGCGATTTCAACATCACGAAGAGCTCGGCAATCGTTTTCATCATCCCTTACATATTATAGTTCATCACGATGCCTTTGTAGCTTGGTGGCAGTGACTGAAGAACTCGGTCAATAACACTCTCAACTAGAAGATCAATTCCCAGCCAAGTCAAGTCGTTATGATACCCAGACATTTTGAGTATGTGTTCACTGACAAAACTGTTCTCCTCCATCTTACATCTATAGAACTTGTTGGATACTTCATATCTCTCAACCCGGACATTAGCTTGAAATATCAATTTCAGCTCTAGGAATATCTCATATGCTCTGTGGTGCTCAAACGCTTTTGGAGCCCCGGTTCTAAGCCGTAAAGCATGGCACACTGAACTATCGAGTAGTCATTAGTCCGCGTTTGCCACACGTTCACAACGTCTAGATTAGCAGGAGCGGATGGGTAACCTTGCGGTGCATCAAGGACATAATTTTTCTGTGCAACAATGAAGATAATCCTCAAGTTACGGACCCAGTCTATGTAGTTGCTACCATTATCTTTCAACTTAGCTTTCTCTAGGAACGCATTAAAATTCAAGGGAACGGTGGCACGGGCCATTGATCTACAACATAGATATGTAAAAGACTATTAAGACTAAGTTCATGATAATTTTTAGTTCAAATAATCAAATTACTAATGAACTCCCACTTAAATCAACATCCCTCAAGTTGTCTAAGTGATACGTGATCCAAATCAACTAACCCATGTCTGATCATCACGTGAGATGGGGTAGTCTTCAATGGTGAACATCTCTATGTTGATCATATCTACTATTGTACTCATGTTCGATCTTTTGGTCTCCAATGTTCCGAGCCGATGTCTGTACATGCTAGGCTCGTGAAGTTTAACCCAAGTATTTTGCATGTGCAAAACTAGCTTACACCCATTGTATGTGAACACAGAGTCTATCACACCCGATCATCACGAGGTGCTTTGAAACGTCAAACTTTGGCAATGGTGCATACTGAGGGAGAACACTTTTATCTTAAAAGTAAGTGAAGGGATCATCTTATAATTCTACGGTCGTTCTAAGAAAAGTAAGATGCATAAAGGATAAACATCACATGCAATCAAAATATGTGACATGGTATGGCCATCATCATCTTGTGCTTTTGATTTCCATGTCCAAAGCATCGGCATGATCTCCATCGTCACAAGCATGACACTTGATCTCCATTGTAGTGTCGGGGTCGTCTCGCCAACTATTGCTAATGCATAGCGATAAAGTAAAGCAATTACATGGCGCTTAGAGATTGACACGCATGTCATACAATAATTAAAGACAACCCTAAGGCTCGTCCCGGTTGTCATACTCATCGACAAGCAAGTCGTGAACTTATTACAAAACATGATCACCTCATTCATCAACATATATCAAATCATATCTTGACCATATCACATCACAACATGCCCTGCAAAAACAAGTTAGACGTCCTCTACTTTGTTGTTGCAAGTTTTACGTGGCTGCTATGGGCAACTAGCAAGAACCGTTCTTACCTACGCAAAACCACAATCGTTATTATAAAGTTTTCTGTTTTAACCTTCTGCAAGGATCAGCCGTAGTCAAATCCGATCCAACGAAAGTAGGAGAAACAAACACCCACCAGCCACCTTTATGCAAAACAAGATGCATTTAAGTCGGTGGAACCGGTGTCATGTACGTGGACATGTAAGGTTGGTCCGGGCCGCTTCATTCCACAATACCGCCAAATCAAAATAAGACATTGGTGGTAAGCAGTATGAACATCACCTCCCACAACTCCTTTGTGTTCTACTCATGCTTATCATCTACGCATAGACCTGGCTCTGATACCACTATTGGGAACGTTGCATGGAAAACAAAAATTTTCCATGCACACGCAGGATCTATCCATGGATATGCATAGCTACGATAGGAGGAGAGCATCTACATACCCTTGTAGATCACTAAGCGAAAGTATTTATCAATGCTGATGTAGTTGTAAGCCTTCACGATCCGTCCCGATCAAGTACCAAACGTACGACACCTCCGCGTGTAGCACATGTTCAGCTCGATGACGTCCTCGCCTTCTTGATCCAGCAAGAGGGGCGAAGTAGTAGATGAGTTCCGGCAGCACGATGGCATGGTGACGGTGGTGGTGAAGAACAATCTCCGCAGGGCTTCGCCGAGCACAATGGAAACTATGATGGAGGATAAACTAGAGAGGTCGAGGTTGCCGGCACATGGTTAGTTAATCTTGATCTGTTTCGGGTGCTACCCCTGCCCTTCTATTTATAAGTTGAGCCCTGGGGTCGCTTCTTGGAGAAAGAGCCTCCTCAAAGTCGGTTTAGCCCACAAGGCAAGAGTCCTTCTCGGGCTCCAGGACCAGACGCCAGGGTCCCTGGCATCTGGCCCCTTGGCCTCTGCAAAAGCGCCTTTTGCATCTTCCTAAAGCCCGTGGGCTTTAACCCTTGGCCCAAATAAAGTGTTCTTGTACTCTGTTTGGTACTCGTGGATGACCTAAGGTTTATCAATCCGTGGGAGGCGTAGGATGAAGATGGTCTCTCTCAGACAACCCTGCAACCAAATAACAAAGAGTCTCTTGTGTCCCCAACACACCAAATACAATAGTAAATTGTATAGGTGCACTAGTTCGGTGAAGAGATGGTGATACAAGTGTAGTAATGATAGTATATATATTGTTTTTTCTAATAGGAACAATAAAAAATAGCAAGGTAGCAAGTAACAAATGTGAGCACAAATAGTATTGCAATGCTTGAAAATGAGGCCTAGAGTCTGTACTTTTGCTAGTGCAATCTCTCAACAATGCTAATATAATTGGATCATGTAACCATCATACAACATGTGATGAAGAATCACTCCAAAGTTCTTATCTAGCGAAGAACATAAGGAGAAATTGTTTGTAGGGTATGAAACCACCTTAAAGCTATTCTTTCTATTCAATCTATTCAAGAGTTTGTACTAAAATAACGCAAAGTTATTCTTTTCGTTCGATCTATCATAGAGTTTGTACTAAAATAACACCATATGATATACATCAACCAACTCTAATATCACCTAGATACTCCAATGTCACCACAAGTATCCATGAGTTATTATACGATGCGCACCAAACAATTTTAGATTCATAATACTCAATCCAACACAAAGAACCTCAAATAGTGCCCCAAGATTTCTACCGGAGAAACAAAGACGAGAACGTGCATCAACCCCTATGCATAGATTACCCCAATGTCACCTCAAGAGTCCGCGAGTTGAGTGCCAAAACACATATCAAGTGAATCAATATGATACCCCATTGTCACCACATGTATTCATATCAATACATACATCAAGTGTTCTCAAAACCATAAAAGTATTCAATCCGATAAGAACAAAATCTCAAAGGGAAAACTCAATTCATAAAAAGATAGAGAGGGAAAACACCATATGATCCAACTATATTAACAAAGCATGCGATACATAAAGATCATGACATCTCAAGAACACGAGAGAGAGAGAGAGAGAGAGAGAGAGAGAGAGAGAGATTAAACACGTAGGTATTGGTACAAACCCTCAGCCCCGAGAGTGGACTACTCCCTCCTCATCACGGAGACCATAGGGATATTGAAGATGGCCTCCGGTGATGATCTCCCCCTCCGGCAAGGTGCCAAAACGGGGTCTAGATTAGTCTTTTATGGCCACAAAGGCTTGCGACGGTGGAACTTCTGATCTAGGGTTATCTTCAGGGTTTTTTGGAATATTTGGGAGTTTATAGGGAGAAAAGGCAGTGCGGGAGGTCATCGAGGTGGGCACAACCCACCCCAGGCGCGATCACGTGGGTTGTGCCCCCCTCGAGGCACCCCTCTGGTACTTCTTTGGCCCATGTTGTTGCTTCTGGTCCAGAAAAATTCTCCAAAAAGTTTCGCTACGATTGGACTCTGTTTGGTACTGATATTCTGCAAAGTAAAAAACAAGCAAAAAATAACAATTGGCACTGGGCACTATGTCAATAGGTTACTCCCCAAAAAGGATATAAAGGTGCTATAAAATGATTGTAAAACATCCAAGAATGATAATATAACAGCATGGAACAATAAAAAATTATAGATACATTGGAGACGTATCAATGATCACCCAGTTAAGTTGTGACATTTGATAGCACACAAGGTATTCCTCTGGTATCCGGGAGTTGCATGATCTCATGGTCGAAGGAATATGCATTTGATATTTAAGAAAGGAGTAGCAATAAACTGAACGATCATATGCTAAGCTAACGGATGGATCTTGTCCATCACATCATTCTCCTAATGATGTGATCCCGTTATCAAATGACAGCTCATGTCTATGGTTAGGAAACCTTAAACATCTTTGATCAATGAGCTAGTCTAGTAGAGGCTCACTAGGGACACGATATTTTTTATGTACACCCACATGTATTTAAGTTTCCGGTCAATACAATACTAGCATGAATAATAAACCTTTATCATGATTAAGGAAATATAATAATAACCATTTTATTATTGCCTCTAGGGCATATTTCCATCATCTTTCACCTCTAGCAGGCCTCCGTTTTACACCACCTCAACAATATGTAGGGGAGCGTGCTACGCAAAGCCAAAGAATATTACCACACATGAGCAAGCCCAGGAGCACTATGGAGGTGCGGGTAAGGAAGATCATACCAACAATCAACACAACAAAAGTAGAGAACATTGTGGGTGAAGCTTGCTGATTCACACAACTAGGTTATACCTCCCAGCCGTGAGAATTTTTCCTGGAATGATCCTCCGGATCTACTGTCCAAGTAGAAGAAGCCTCCAAGGTATCCATGTGTACCGATTATGCCTTTAGCTCTCCGATCCCCTAGACAGAGCGACTGCTCCAGTTGGGAGAGAAGTTTGGGGACTCACATATTCCTCCTGGGCTGCGTTTCCATGGCCGGGCTCCACATCACTTGCCATGGCCGCTCTGAATATGTGCTCTCCCTCTGGCGGTAATGGATCATAGGAAGGAGAAGTGCTATTTGTGCTCACCTCCCTCGATATATAAAGGAAGATTACGCTGGTGGTAGGGATAACCTTCTTTAGCATTATATTTTGAAAGGCATGATTGTTTGTTGGTATTCCGGAGTATTGATGTCTTTATGTCAAATTATAGACTATTGCTTTGAATCATTTGAATCTAAATATTCATGCCATAAAACAAAGATTACATGATGAACAAGTCGTGTAGCATTCCACATAAAAAATTCAGTTTTTATCATTGACCTACTCGAGGACAAGAAGGAATTAAGCTTGAGGATGCTTGATACGTCTCCAATGTATCTATATTTTTTGATTGTTCCATGCCATTATAGTATCAATCTTGGATGCTTTATATGCAATATTATATCATTTTTTGGGACTAACCTATTAATTTAGTGCCAGGTGCCAGTTGTTGTTTTTGCCTGTTTTTGGTTTTCCAGGAAATCAGTACCAAACGAAGTCCAAATGCCGTAAAACTTTTTGACGATTTTTTTCTGGACATAAGAGACCCTAGAAGTTTCGGGAGGAGGCCAGAAGGCGAAGGAGTAGGCCACAAGGCACATGGGTGCGCCTACGCGGGTGACCGCACCCATTTGGTTTGTTGGGCCCTGTTCCTCTGTTTGACCTAATTCCAACTAAGGAAACCAATAGAGAGCCACCCAAAATACTTTTTCCGCCGCCGCAAGCTTCTGTTCTTGCGAGGTTTCATCTAGAGGACTTTTCGAGCACTCTGTCAGAGGGGGGAATGTGGAGGGCCTCTACATCAACCTTGCTGCCCTTCCGATGATGTGTGAGTAGTTTACTACTGATCTACGAATCCATAGCTAGTAGTTAGATGGCTTCATCTCTCTCTTTGATCTTCAATACAATGTTCTCCTCGATGTTCTTGGAGATCTATTCAATGTAATATTCTTTTGTGGTGTGTTTGTTGGGATCCGATGAATTGTGGGTTTATGATTAGATTATCCATGAATATTATTTGAGTCTTCTCTAAACTATTTTATGCATGATTGTTATAGCTTTATATTTCTCTCTGATCTATCCATTTAGTTTGGCCAACTAGATTGATTTATCTTGCAATGGGAGAGGTGCTTTGTAATGGGTTTGATCTCGCGGTGCTCAATCCTAGTGACAGAAAGGGACATGACACGTATTTGTATCATTGCCATTAAGGATAAAACCATGGGGTTTATTCATATTGATTGAGTTTACTTTGTCTACATCATGTCATCTTGCTTAAGGCGTTACTCCGTTCTTTATGAACTTAATACTCTAGATGCATGTTGGATATCAGTCGATGTGTGGGGTAATAGTAGTATATGCAGGCAGGAGTCGGTCTACTTGTCTCTGATGTGATGCCTATATACATGATCATTTCCTTGGACATCATCATAACTATTCACTTTTCTATCAATTGCCCAACAATAATTTGTTTACCCACTGTATGCTTTTTTGTTCAAGAGAGATGCCTCTAGTGAAAACTATGGCCCCGGGTCTATCTTTATCATATATTAAAATCCAACAATACCTTGCTGTAATTTATTTATCAATATTTTATTTTGTGTTTTTATTTATCTATCTATAACTATGAGATTTGATCCTTGCAATTAATCGCCAAGGGATTGGCAACAACTTTTTTGCGCTGGGTGCAAGTATTTGTTATTTTGTGTGTAGGTGTTGTTCATGTGGTATTGCATGGTTCTCCTACTGGATTTATAACCTTGGTTCTTAACTAAGGGAAATACTTATCTCTACTATGATACATCATCCTCTCGTCTTCGAGGAAATCCCAACGCAGCTCACAAGTAGCAGGAAGAATTTCCGGTGCCGTTGCTGGGGAAACATCACCAACACCTATGAAGTACCATTGCCTAAACTTTCATCTCCTTGCATTTACTTTCATTTGCCACTCGCTCTCATTTTCATCTCCTCCACCTCTAAAACATTTTCAAAAAGACACAAAATATTTTCTGTCTGCCTTTTTTCTTGTTTGCTCGTTTGCTTGCTTTTATTGCCTTCATGTCAACACACCAAAAACGTAAAAGAAAAAGGAAAAATAAAGACATATGGATCCCCATTCACTTGCTAATATTTCCAAAAGATCCAATTATGATGAACCAATTGCTCGTGAGTTGAGTGCACTATATTATCTTTATGAAGTTTTGCTTGAAGATCGTGAATCTGAAAATTGTGATGAAGTGTTAGAAGAAGAAATTTATAAAGTGGTTTATGATAGCTCCTGGAATAAAAAGCATGGTTGCAATGATGTTATTATAAATTTTATTAATGTCAATTGTGCTAATGATATCCAAATCTACAAGGTTGGGGACGATAATTCTGTTATGTCTACAACTTATTGCAATGATCACGATTGGGGTAATAATGCTCCTTATGATCTTGAAAAATTATTTAAGCCTCATGATGAATATGGTATTGATAATAATGTTTGCAATAATATTGAAAGTGGGTTTGGAAGAGCGCCAACTTTAAATGAAAAGAATCCCACATATTTGTAGAGTGCTCAATCTTTTCAATTTTTTTATAAAAGTGGGTTTGGAGAGGTCATGACTTTAGTTAATGTTAATCCCACTATCTTGAAAGATAATAAGACCTTTATGCATGTGGATCCTGAAGGGAAACTTTTATATGGTAGCTATATTGTTGAATTTGATTATGATCCTACATGTAATTATTGTGAGAGAGGAAAATATGGTTGTAGAAATTTTCGTGTTACTAACTTACCTGTCGCCATGTTGAGATTGTCAATGATTTACTCTTCTTCCTTGCATATACTATATATTTCCTGCCTTCATAATTTGTTTACTTATAGAATGCTTATGCATAGGAAGTATGTTAGACTTAATTGTGTTAGTCACCTGTATTGTGATGCTCTCTTTGTGCTTCAGTTCTTGTCTTTTATGTGAGCATCACTGAAATCTCAAAGCATATCTTGATGGCTATAAAGGAAGAGCTAGTTGGGAGACAACCCATAGTTATCATTTTCTGTGTTTTTTTGGTGTTGAAAGGATCGATATGGTTGACTAGAGGGGGGGGAGGGTAAATAGGCAACTAACAATTTTTAGCTTTTCTTCACAAATTAGGTTTAGCAACAAATAGGTTGTCTAGATGTGCAACTAAGTGAACAACCTATATGATGCTAATAACAACAACAACAACAACAAGTGCAAGCAAATGATACAACACAACAATAGCTTGCACAAAGTAAAGGGAAGAGATAACCACAAGTGGAGCCGGTGGAGACGAGGATGTGTTACCGAAGTTCCTTCCCCTTGGGGGAAGTATGTCTCTGTTGGAGCGGTGTGGAGGCACAATGCTCCCCAAGAAGCCACTAGGGCCACCATATTCTCCCCATGCCCTCACGCAATGCGAGATGCCGTGATTCCACTAGTGGTGCCCTTGAAGGCGGCGACCAAACCTTTACAAACAAGGTTGGGGGAATTTCCACAACTTTATTGGAGGCTCCAAATGATACCACGGAGCTTCACCATAATGGATTGTGGCTCTGAGGTGGCCTCAACCGTCTAGGGTGCTCAAACACCCAAGAGTAACCAGATCCGCAAGGGATTAGTGGGGTAATCAAATTTCTCTTGGTGGAAGTGTAGATCCGGGCCTTCTCAACCAATCCCTAGAAAATCAACAAGTTCGATTGGCTAGGGATAGACATAGAGCGAAAATTGGCTTTGGAGGAACAATGGAGCTTGGGAAAAAAGAGGTGGGTCTTCTTGGGGAAGAAGACCTCCTTTAATAGTGGCGGAAGCAATCCAACCATTATCCCCTCTTCAACCCACAGAAGCGGTACTACTGAAGGAAATATGCCCTAGAGGCAATAATAAAGTTATTATTTATTTCCTTATATCATGATAAATGTTTATTATTCATGCTAGAATTGTATTAACCAGGAACATAATACATGTGTGAATACATAGACAAACATAGTGTCACTAGTATGCCTCTACTTGACTAGCTCGTCAATCAAAGATGGTTAAGTTTCCTAACCATAGACATGAGTTGTCATTTGATTAACGGGATCGCATCATTAGGAGAATGATGTGATTGACTTGAACCATTCCGTTAGCTTAGCACTTGAGCGTTTAGTATGTTGCTATTGCTTTCTTCATGACTTATACACGTTCCTATAACTATGAGATTATGCAACTCCCGTTTACCGGAGGAACACTTTGTGTGCTACCAAACATCACAACGTAACTGGGTGATTATAAAGGTGCTCTACAGGTGTCTCCGAAGGTACTTTTTGGGTTGGCGTATTTCGAGATTAGAATTTGTCACTCTGATTATCGGAGAGGTATCTCTGGGCCCACTCGGTAATGCACATCACTATAAGCCTTGCAAGCATTGTAACTAATGAGTTAGTTACAGGGTGATGTATTACGCAACGAGTAAAGAGACTTGCCGGTAACGAGATTGAACTAGGTATTGAGATACCGACGATTGAATCACGGGCAAGTAACATACCGATGACAAAGGAAACAACGTATGTTGTTATGCGGTTTGACCGATAAAGATCTTCGTAGAATATGTGGGAGCCAATATGGGCATCCAGGTCCCGCTATTGGTTATTGACCGGAAACGTGTTTCGGTCATGTCTACATAGTTCTCGAACCCGTAGGGTCCGCACGCTTAAGGTTTCGCTGACAGTTTTATTATGAGTTTATGAGTTTTGATGTACAAAAGGAGTTCGGAGTCCTGGATGAGATCGGGGACATGACGAGGAGTCTCGAAATGGCCGAGACGTAAAGATCGATATATTGGTCGACTATATTCGGACTTCGGAAAGGTTCCGAGTGATTCGGGTATTTATCGGAGTACCGGAGAGTTACGGGAATTCGCTGGGGAGAGGTATTGCGCCTTATTGGGCCATACGTGAAAGAGAGAGGGGCTGCCTAGGGCAGGCCGCGCGCCCCCCAAGGCCTAGTCCGAATTGGACTAGGGGGAGGGGCTGCGCCCCCTCCTTCCTTCCCTTCCCTCTCCCCCTTCCTTGTCTCCTACTCCTACTACATGGAAGGGGAGGAAGCCTACTCCCGGTGGGAGTAGGACTCCTCTAGGGCACGCCATAAGGGCCGGCCCTCTCCCCCTCCTCCACTCCTTTATATACGGGGTAGGGGGGCATCTCTAGACACAACAACTATTAATCCCTTGGATCTCTTAGCCGTGTGCGGTGCCCCCCTCCACCATAATCCTCCTCGATAATATTGTAGCGGTGCTTAGGCGAAGCCCTTCGACGGTAGAACATCAAGATCGTCACCACACCATCGTGCTGACGGAACTCTACCTCGACACTCAGCTGGATCGGAGTACGAGGAACGTCATCGAGCTGAACGTGTGCTAGAACTCAGAGGTGCCGTAGTTTCGGTGCTTGATCGGTCGGGCCGTGAAGACGTACGACTACATCAACCGCGTTGTTCTAACGCTTCCGCTTTCGGTCTACGAGGGTACGTGGACAACACTCTCCCCTCTCGTTGCTATGCATCACCATGATCTTGCGTGTGCGTAGGAAATTTTTTGAAATTACTATGTTCCCCAACAACTACTGCTCAAGGGAACCACTGGCCGAAGCGGTGCTACCACGAGCCCAAGTGGTACTACCGTTGTGACTACGAGTACCACCTGCAGAGAGAGAAGAGGCAAGAGAGGGAGCGCCTGTCGGTGTCAAAACCGGCGGATCTCGGGTAGGGGGCCCCGATCTGTGCGTCTAAGGCTGATGGTAATAGGAGGCAAGGGACACAATGTTTTACCCAGGTTCGGGCCCTCTCGATGGAGGTAAAACCTACTTCCTGCTTGATTGATCTTGATGATATGAGTATTACAAGAGTTGATCTACCACGAGATCGTAGAGGCTAAACCCTAGCAGCTAGCCGTGGGTCCCGATCTTGATGATATGAGTATTAAAAAAATTGTTACTAATGGCGCACTTCTATGTGGTGCGCCATTAGTATACCAGATACTAATGGCGCACCGTGGGCTATACTAATGGCGCACCAGCGGTGCGCCATTAGTATACCAGATACTAATGGCGTACCACAGGTGCGCCATTAGAAAAAAATCTAATGGCGTGGTGCTAGTGGCGCACCTGTAGTGCACCATTAGTAGCGAAAACAGGTGCGCCACTAGCAGCCCTTTTTCTAGTTGTGAGAGGGTCGTGTTCCTTACCAACTTCGTCCGCGGACTGGGATTCCCCCTCCACGCATTTGTCCGTGGACTCTTGTTCTATTACGGGCTGGATTTCATGATCTGGCCCCTAACTTCATCCTCAACATCTCGGCGTTTATCGTCGTGTGCGAGGCTTTTCTCCGCATCTGGCCCCACTTTGGTCTATGGCTAAAGATCTTCAACGTGAAGCCGAAGATAGTGGTCGGCCAGTAGGTGGAGTGTGGTGGCGCCATGGTGGGAAAGATGCCCGGCGTCACCTGGCTCGAAGGCTCCTTTGCGGAGACCGTGAAGGGGTGGCAATCGGGGTGGTTCTACATCACCGAGCCATGCGACACAAACTGGGTGGCGGCCCCCGAATACGGATCCGGCATCCCTGTGCGGATCACTTCCTGGAAGAAGAAGGACCTAGCCTGGGGCGCATCCGTGGAGATGACCAGACTCTAGAACTATGTCAAAAACATGATAACCAAGAATATCAAACTAGTCTATGTGGTCCAAGTCATGCTATTCGCCGGATTCTCCCGTGTCAGAGACGGGCATTCAACCTGTGGGAGTTCGACGCGGCCCAACACCAGACACTGCAAGAGATCTTTGACACGACTCACAAAGACGTCTGGAAGGTGTTGTTCAAGGCCAGTGAAGTTGCTACTCCCACCTCTGAGGACCGCAGACTCAGCGCCAGGCACCAGGCTAATGCGGTAAGCATTCTACATTTTGCAAGATGTGCTTTTCCTCAGTATATCCGTGGGAGAAACTTAGGCCACTTTGCTAATTTAACAGGAATATGTGGCGACGGCGGAGCGGATCGACTGTCCGACTCTGTTGCTCGAGGACCCAGGAAACGAACTCCTGACGGAGATGCTGGCTCCGGCACCCTATGAGGTGCAGAAGGCCAAGAAGAAGTCCACGGGGACCAGAAGAAGTTCCTGGCGCAACATGGTGCCGGACTCGTCGTCCGACGACACCAGGACACACTCCTCCAACGACAACAAGGAGGAGGAGGAGGGAAACCCTCTCCTCCAAACGAGGGGGAGAAGAAGAGGAAGGCCACCCCTTCCAGGGAGGCCGAAGGGTCCCAGAAGGGACGAACCCTCCCTCTGGACCACTCCACAACTGCCGCCTATAGCGAGGAGGAGTGGCTACCTAGGGCCAAGCCCCTGGCGAAGTCGTAAGTATTCGTATGCCAGGATACTTCTTACATATTTTAGCTTCATGGCTTCTTATTATGTCAAGATTTGTTTGCGCAGTCCGCCCAAAGCCCATATCTGCTTGCCCTCCTCAGATGGGTCCTTGAGCTCGTTGGATATGAATAGCTATTCACTCCCGATGGTTCCACTCCCCGGCCCACGGATGACACCGAGGTGTTATCTCAGAGGATGCTAGGCCAGGAGGAGGTAGTCCTGGATACGCCTCAAGGCGAGACTCCCGATGGCGGGCTCATGGGGGGAAAGATCCCCATGGATTCAGATGAGGGGGCCGCAGCATGCTTGGCCCCCAGCCGGATACTGCACCGGAACCTCCAGTGGTTCCAGACTCAGACAGGCAGCCACCCACCAAGGGGGGCGAGCCGTCTGTTCCGATGACCTCTGTCCATCCAGAGGCATCGGATAACTTGGTGGAAGCGCTCTAGAGCGCTTCCCTTGGTGAAGGACACCGTACTCTTCTGAGTACGGTGATTGAGAAGGTTCAGTCCGCCAAGAGCAGATTGACCGAGGCCTGCGCCAGCCTCCTAACAGGCTTGGAGGTAAGTAATTTAAATTATGAGAAAGTATCATGGTTTAGTTGTAGCCCCTGATGCTTTGTTTGGTGTTCGGCAAGAAAAGCCGAACAGAGGATCGAATATTATTCCTAGGAGTCTAATCATATTATGTCTATGTGAATAAGCAGGCGTCACTGCTGGCTGCCGCCGCCGCCACTACGGAGGTCTCCGGACTGAGTCAGAGCCTGGGGCGGTCCGAAGAAGAGCTCAGCCTCGTGAAGAGGCAGCTCGAGGAAAACAAAGGTAAGCAATACCTCGTCTGAATGTTATACAAGGAAAAAAATCGTGGATGCTGATAAGAGCATGATAAATTTTGCCAGGGGCCACGACCGAGGTGGCGGCCCTTAAGAAGGCGTTGTTAGAGAATGAAAACAAAGCGGCCGAGGAGCACATTGAGCGTGAAAAACAAGAGGCGCGAGTTGATGAGGTCTAGCAAGAGCTCCGGGACTTCGTCAAAAAATTCGAGTCCTTGGAGTGTGACTCCAAGACGCAAGAGTCAGAGCTTGCGAAGTCCCGTCAGAGCACACTAGACGCTAAGGCCGAAGCCTAGAAGGCCCTCCAGGAAATTGAGGCGACCAAGAAGATAGCTGCGGGTAAGGCTTTCATTATGCAAAGCAAGCATGTGAAGGAGACTTTCCTTTTACTTACCCGAATTCAGAGCTGTCCAGGAGCATTCGCAGATCTGCCATGCAGCATCTCTGATGCTGCAGAATTCTACCGGGCTGAGGAGGGAAGCTCGACGAAGAAGCTATTTTGGTCCCAGTATATTGGGGCCGAACACCCGATGTCCTTGAGAGACCAGCTAAAACAATTGGTCGAACTCCACAAGGCGGCCGAACTGGCCATGGACTTCATAGTCTGACTGTGGCCTGGCGAGCCCCTACCCGGCCGCTACTTCGGATTTATCAAGCGGATGGTGAATGCCTGTCTGCGGCTTGAAGTCGTTAAGCGGTCCGTTTGTATTGAGGGTGCACGCAGGGCTTTGGCCTGTGCGAAGGTGCACTTGGGGAAGATGGACGCCGAGAAGCTGGTGACGGAGGGGCTGCTGAAGGGCAAGGAACATCGCCACCCCGAACAGTACTATGACCATGTCATTAAGGGTGCCCACCTTGTGGCGGATGAATGTACGAAGGATGTGATGTTTGAATGAATGTAATCATGTCATCCTGTATTATGAAAACTAGTTCATTTGCGCTATGTAGCGCTTGTTAATTTAAAATATTACCTTCTGTGCGGCCGTTTAAAAATTCTTGAGAGTTGGCCAGTCGCCGGCTTCCGCCCCCATGTAACTAGTACTGGGGTGTTCGGGATAAATATGAACACTCTTTATCCAAGTTTTTGGTCCTTTTAAGGAGGTGTTCAGCGCCATGAATGAGGCAATCGGACTATACGGCTTTATCACCCTCACTTAGCCGTAGAAGTCTACAATTTTAAATTTTGGCAAAGCCCCTAGTATCCAGATAGCCGGACTCGGGGCGCTATACACACCTAAATCGGACGAGGCCGATTCCTTGCCTAAAGCGGAAAAAATCTTTAAGGATTTGAGACCTCTCGAACAGCGACCAGCTCTCGCCTTATCATGACAGTCAGTTTTCGGCTTTCTCTACTGAGGCGCTCATCCAGAAGAACCGGGACACAATTGCAGTAGTTCTCCCTGCGCTGCCTTAGCTGATATAGCGGAACATAAGGTACCAAAACAAGGGAGCCAGGCAAACCCAACTATTGACCCAAGACATGATTCAGAGCTGATGCATATAGTGCTATAAGTTCGGGGTGCCGCACTGTCAAATGTTTTCGGACTTGTCTTGCCAGGTTATGGGGTATTGAAGCCCCCTGGCAAACTGGTCGTGCCGAAGTGCACGGGTATAATAAATAAGCAGTAAAGAAAAAAGGGGCAAATAAACTTAATAGCAAGTTGACGCTGTATATTATTTTTGCTTGTTATTCAAATGATATGTCAAAGCATACATCTACAAGTAGTGCGATAAGCAGGATAAGACTGTTTGACACATCCTGACCAGGAGCGGCTGTATGCGGGTATGTAAAAACATGTATAACGATCGTTATCAGAGACCACCTGAGGATTCCCTTGTACGCCAAAGCTTCTTGTCCTCCTGGTATGTCTGTTCCGCTATGGGTCCGATAGCCGGTCTTTTGGAAGAGCCTACTGAAGATGGCACCTGAAAGAAAAAGGGGGGTTTCAAAATGCGCGTGTCCTGGGGTGGTCGAACCGCATTGAGGACTGCGTCGTGGCCGTGCCTCTGCCTATGCCCATGGTATTTTAAGTGCGTAGTTGTGTACGTGCAGCACGAATGTCGCCGCTTGGCTGGGACAAGGGCGGAGGCCGAATTGCTAGTCGAGCTCTGGTCGTGCCAGATGATCCTGTAGCGGAGTACTCCGGACTCTCTTGGTGGTATCCGGGTTCTTTATCGCCGAATTGGCTGTTTCCTAAGAAGGCTGTTTTGCACTTCCGCCACTAGGGCTGCAGTGTGCTCCTCCGTATGAAGCGAGCGCTCTGTGTTTCCATTGACTGTAATAACCCCGCGAGGTCCGGGCATTTTGAGCTTGAGATATGCATAACGCGGTACCGCATTGAATTTGGCCAATGCAGTTCGTCCGAGCAGTGCATGATAGCCGCTGCGGAAGGGGACAATGTCGAAGATTAACTCCTCGCTCCGGAAGTTGTCTGGAGATCCGAAGACCACTTCTAGTGTGATTGAGCCCGTACAACAGGCCTATACACCGGGTATGACACACTTGAATGTGGTTTTTGTGGGCTTGATCCTTGAGGTCCAAATTGGACGAGCCCGGACTGCTTCTCTTGAATGGCTTTTTCCGTTGTCCGGATTTAAAGCCTTTGAATCCGGCATTGACTATCGTGTCTTCGGCGTTGTTGCCATTATTGCGACGTTTGTGTCTATTCCATCACGGCTTGCCGTTGCTATCCCTGGCGTCTGAATCGCAGAGTTTTTGGGTGTGACGTTGCTGCAAGCCAGCAAGCTGTCCTCACCCGCGCAGAAGCGGGTCATGAGTGTCGTGAGTGCTGCCATGGACTTTGGCTTCTCTTGGCCGAGGTGTCGGGTGAGCCATTCGTCTCAGATGTTATGCTTGAAGGCCGCTAAGGCTTCGACATCCGGATAGTCGACAATTTGGTTCTTTTTAGTTAGGAACCGAGTCCAGAATTTTACTGGCTAACTCTCCGGGCTGTTGGATTATGTGACTTAAGTCATCAGCATCCGGTGGTCGCACGTAAGTGCCCTGGAAGTTATCGAGGAATGCGTCTTCCAGATCCTCCGAACTGCCGATGGAGCTTGCTGGCAGGCTATTAAGCCAATGCCTAGCCGGTCCTTTGAGCTTAAGTGGTAGGTACTTTATGGCATGTAAGTGATCGTCGCGGGCCATGTGGATGTGGAGAAGAAAGTCTTCGATCCATACCGCGGGGTCTGTTGTGCCATCGTATGATTCAATATTTACGGGTTTAAACCCTTCTGGGAGTTAGTGATCCATAACTTCATTGGTGAAGCATAGGGGGTGTGCGGCGCCTCTATGCCGGGCTACATCCCGACATAGTTCAAATGAGTCCGGTCTATTGTATTCAGCCCGGCCGGACTTTAGATTATTGTATCCGGCGTGAAAGTCATCATCATGTCTTGTGGCACCCCCCCGTGATCCGTAGATCGATCTTGGTTGTCCTGCTTTGTTTTCCAATACTTCTCACAGGTCTTCGTGTAGCCCCGGGCCTTGTGTTATCGTTTGATTGGCGGCGGGGTGCGGTCTGGACTTTAGGCTGGTACGTTGTTTTGTCGTGACTGCGGGGCGGCCAGTCAGCCGCATCATGTGCTGGTAGTGTGGGCTTTAAAGCCTCCTCCTCAAGTTGAGGTAGCAGCCTGCGCTTTGGGTAGCTTTTGCTAGGGCGCTCAAGTCCGTATTCCTCGGCGGCCAGGACATCAGTCCATCTGTCAGTTAGCAAGTCTTGATCAGCTTGAAGCTATTGCGGCTTTTTCTTCAGGCTTTTTGAAGTGGCTATAAGTCGGCGTTTGAAGCGCTCCTGCTCGACGGGATCCTCTGGCACGATGAATTCTTCGTCGCCAAGGATCACTTCATCTTCGGAGAGAAGCATGTAATTATCATCCTCTGGTTCTCCATCAGTTGCCTGTTCTTTAGGGTTGGCTTGCCCATCCTCTTGCTCGGCCTGCTCGAAGCCTGGCTGGGCAGGATTGTCTTCATCTTCGGCACCATCCGGATTATTATCTCTTGTGTCGGTATCACTGTTTTTGCTGTGGCGGGGCTTGGAGCGGCGCCGATGACGCCGGTATCTGGATTGCTTCCCCAAGGGGTTGTCTTTCGTTGTCTCATCGCCATTGTTTTCTTTAGGGTTATCCACCATATAAATATCATATGATGAGTTGGCGGTCTATAAGTGCATCTAGTGCCCCTTAGTGATTTTGGTGTATTGAAGACTTATAGGTTAAGTGACTGATGCATTTGTGAGTGTACACAGGTCTATAAGTCTATGAGGAGTTTGATATTTACAGTGAAAGTCGACCCCTAAAAATGAAGTTCTTCGACTGAAGACTTTGATATTCTGAAGACTTTCTGAAGACTTTGAAAGTGAAGAAATTGGTGTGACCTTGAAGACTTGGTATTCATTCGAGGAATATGAAGCGTGAAGACTTTTGTTTTCGTAGTTTCTTTTTCTCTTTCTTGAGTCATAGGAAACACCGTACTGTTAAAGGGGGTCGAGGAAATACTAAGGAAAAATTTCCATGTGATGCTCAACTCAAAATCCTACACCTACCAATCCCTTCGAGTGAAGCCATTGGAAATCTCATACAGTTTAGTCAATTTCTTCAGCGACAGAGACGCTGTTCTTCTGGTCACTGAGGACTTTGCTCTGACTGAGGAGTTAGGAATTCGCCAGTGCGAATTGCCTACACAGTGAGGAACATGATAGCCCTGAGGAATTTGAGAGTCAAATTTCCGACCGTTGCTGTGCTACGCGCCGGCTGTCCAAAATATCCTATCCACCTAACGGTCATATCATTGAAGGGCATTTATGTCTTATCATGTCGGGCTGCTCCCTAGGCTATAAATAGCCGCCCCCTACAACCACTAGTTGGTTGGCTTCTCCGAGAGAACTTGACACTTGTCATCTGAGAGCAACCCATCCTCCGAGGACTTTGAGCGAAAATCATCAAGTGAGGAAAATCCCAAAACCAAACCCCTACAAACCCAAGTGATTGAGCATCACTGAAGAAATCAATCCTGCGTGGATCCGATGCTTGTTACCTTTGAAGAATGTGCTTCTTCCAGACGGTTAGGCATCAAGGTCTAGAGCATCCAAGAGGAATTGTGGATCGCCGAGTGACCAAGTCTGTGAAGGTTTGGAAGTCACCTGAAGACTTACCACGAGTGATTGGACGAGACCTGCGTGGTCTTAGTTCAAGGAGAATATGGTGAGGACTGGGTGTCCTGAGTTGCGGCTCAGAGACTGGGTGTCCGGGACTGCGTGTCCTCGAGTTTAAATACTCAGCCGCTCCAACCAGACGTACAACTGAGACAGTAGTTGGAACTGGTTTACCAAATCATTGTCTTCACCAACTAACTGGTTCTATTTCCTCAACTCTTTCATTCCCTCATGACTGTGTCGTATGTTGTTCATATCTGTGCTTGAAGACTTTGACTGAAGACTTTCACAAATTCCTCAGTTCAATTTCTTTAGTCTGTTTGTCTTCATCTTGTTATCCTATGTTTACGCTTTCTGTACTCTGTGCTAGTCTTCATTTCATCATGATGACTATGTTTGTATCCTGTTATGTTTACTTCTGAGTACTTATTCCGCTGCAAGTAGTTCTTCGCTAAGGAATTTCCTCACCAGCAAATTCCTCAGTGAAGAATTCATAAAAATCGCCTATTCACCCCCCTCTAGTCTATATAACGCACTTTCAATTGGTATCAGAGCAAGGTACTCCCTTGTTCTGTGTGATTTTGGTTTAACCGCCTGGAGTTTTAGTTATGTCGACCGCAGGTATGATCAAGGTCTCGGCTGGGTGTCCTACCTTTGATGGAACGGACTACCCCTACTAGAAGAACAAGATGCGAATGCATCTTGAGGCAATTGATAACGATCTCTGGTATGTTGTGGAAAATGGTGTCCCCTCTGTCACTCCCACACTGAACGCTACTGATGTGAAGAGATTCAAACAACTCGATTCTCAAGCGAAGAATATCATATGTGGTCATCTGAGCAAAGGACAGTATGGAAGAGTGAGTGCTTTGGAAACTGCTAAGCTTATCTGGGATAGGCTGTCCAAAGTAAATGAAGGAGTTTCAACTCAGCGTGACTCTCGAGTCGATGTTCTTCGGAATCTCTTCAACCGCTTCAAAAGACTCGACAATGAGAATGTCCAACAAACCTTTGATCGCCTCACTGACATCTCAAATGAGCTTCAAGCCCTCGGTGCCATTGACATCACTGATCATGAAGTTGTGAAGAAATTGTTGAGATCGCTTGATTCCTCATTTGATACTCTGGGACTGATGATACAAGAACGTGCTGACTACAAGTCGCTTGATCCTGCTGATATCCTCGAAAGGCTAAACACTCACGAGTTCCAGCTTGCTTAAAAGAGAGATCTCTATGGTTCAAACTATGGCAAACCACGTGCCCTGAAGGCCAAGGCTGTGTCTGACTCTGAATATGAGGATTCTGGTAGTAGCCTTGGTGACCCTGAAGAACTGAGCCAGGATCTAGCACTGCTTGTGAAGAAATTCCAGAAGTTCAGAAGACGTGGTCGCTTTGGAAAATCCTCAAGAGGCAATGATTCCTCATCCAGTGACTATAAGAGAAGGCTTTGCCACAAATGCAAGAAGCCTGGTCACTATATTCAAGATTGTCATCGGTGGGAAAAGGAAATGAAGAAGAAGAAATACAAGGATTACAGTTCTGATGATGCGAAGAAGAAGAATAAATCGTCAAAATCTTCGTCATCAAAATCCTCGAAGTCTTCATCTCACAAGAAGAGCAGCTCCAAGAAGGCTCGGGCATTCATTGGCTAGGAGATGGACTCTGAAGCTGAATCTGAGGAAAATGATGAAGAGGAGGCGTCTGAAGAATCTGAATCTGGTGTGGCGAGTCTGGCCGTTGCTACTGCCTTCGTCAGCAAGTCCATCTTCAACACTGAAGAAACTCACTCCACCGACAAACCTGATGAAGATAATGATGGCTACGCTCCCACCTATTGCTTCATGGCGAAAGGTGCTAAGGTACTCAAATACAACTCCTCTGAATCTAGTGAAAATGAATCTGATGAGGATCTCAAGCCCAGCTACTCTAAACTTGCTAAGATTGCTGTGAAACAACAACGGGCTCTTGAAAAGGTTCAAAACATGCTAGATAAAAGTGACGATATGTTGGGTGAAGAAATGGATCGCACTAAAGCCTTAACTGAAAATCTTCAGAGACTTCAGTCTAGGTTTGATAACCTTCAAGGTCATCATAACTCTCTCTTGTCTGATCATGAGAAACTTTCTTATGAATTTCTTCAAGAAAAGCAAGATCACGAGAAGCTTTCTCTTGAATCTCTTCAAAGAAAGGAAGATCTTGAAAAGCTAAGAGTGTGTTATGAAGATCTTCAGAAGGAGCGCGATTCATTACTAGCTCAACAAATCAGCGCTTCTCAGGAAGAATTTGTTCCCCCATGCTTAAAGTGCATTGAACGTGAATCTGCTAATTCTTCATCTGAATGTTCAAATGCTTCAACTGTTACAAATTCTTCATCTGCCCCTGCTACCACTAATTCCTCATCTGAGGACATTGCTAGTATCACTGACAATGCAGGGCTGAAGGAACTCTACATGACAGGCATGTACAAAAGCCTCAAAGGGCATCAGACACTCTGTGATGTGCTCAAAAAGCAGATCCTCAACAGAAACCCTAGGAAAGAGGGTATTGCCTTTGAGAGGAAACTCAATGCTGATGGAACATATTGGAAGCCTGAGCAGTACCCCAAAACCTCATGGGTGGCTGCAAAGGGACCTCCAGTTGATCCATCTAACTTATCTGGCTTTACATGTGAATCTCCTCATTCTTCTGATGAGTCTTTTGACTCCAACTATAAACTATTCAAAAATCAGAATGGTGAAGTATTTGCTAGATATGTTGGCACTAACTGCAGGAACGGTTCCCCTATGAAGAAAATCTGGGTTCCCAAAAGTTGTGCTGAAAGTCTTCAGGTGAATGTCCTCATGACACCACCTGTGAAGAACAGGAACCCCAGATCAAATTCTTCATATGGACCAAATTCTTCATATGGATCCAAGTCATCTTATGGACTAAATTCTTCACATGGATCGAATTCCTCAAATGGATCAAAGTCCTCATATGATTATCATCATGCTAACAACTCTGACTCGCAGGGTAGAGCTAAGGGTTATGAATATGTGCACTATTCTTCAAACCATTATGTTCATAAGTCCTGGAAGAATCACTCTGCTTATTCATATGCTTACCCTAACCCCTCTTATGTGAAACGAAATGATTTGGCATCTTTGCCACCTTTCTCATATGGTGCTTGCAGAATGATGAACTCTTTCCACCCCTCCAGATGTGGGTGGTGAAGAAAAAGAACTAATCTATTATGCAGGGTCAGGTCTCCAGACGTGCTTTAACGTCTGAAGAATTTTCTGGGGACCTAACAAAAATGCCTGAAAGGACGCAGGAAAATCATGATGAAATGAACTTTCATTTCACATGTCCTAATACTGCTATATCTGTTTACTGCTTGATGAAATTCATCTGATGAACTTGATATCATATTCTTCACTGATGAAGCATATGAGATTGTAAGTTACACTAATTCATCTGCAGGATGATCAACCCAAAACCACTGAATGGGTCCTCGATAGTGGATGTACAAATCACATGATTGGTGACAAGAATCTATTGATGGATGCTCCCTTATCACCGTCACCTCTGAAGCATATCATCTTTGCTGACAAAGGCAAAAGTCAGGTATTGGGTCTTGGTAAGGTTGCTATCTCTAAGGATAAGCACATGGACAAAGTCATGCTTGTTGAGTCCTTAGGATACAATCTCATGTCAGTCTCAATGCTTTGTGATCTTGATATGGTTGTTGTCTTTGGCAAATATTGCTGTGTTGTGATTATGGAAGCTGACAATTCCAAAGTCTTCGAAGGCTTTAGGAGAGGAGATCTGTATATTGTTGATTTCTCTACAGGACCACAACCAGCCGTGTGTCTACTTGCAAAAGCTTCAGAAGGCTGGCTATGGCATCGACGACTTGGTCACGCAGGCATGAGGAATTTGAACACGCTTGCGAAGAAGAAGCATGTCATTGGCATTGAGAATGTCAAGTTCCTCAAGGATCACTTGTGCGGAGCCTGTGAAGCTGGAAAAATGACCAAGGCCAAGCATCCAGCGAAGACTATCATGACCACTACCCGTCCATTCGAATTGCTTCACATGGACCTCTTCGGACCTAATCATTACTCCGCAGTCACTAATGATGCATCTCTATATGGTTTTGTCATTGTTGATGATTATTCTCGATATACATGGGTACACATTGTTACTTACAAACATGAAGTGTAGGAAGTCTTCAAACAATTTTCCTCGAGGGCTTCAACCAACTTTGGTGTGAAGATCAAGCATATCAGAAGTGACAATGGAACTGAGTTCAAGAATTCCGGTCTTGATGCTTATCTTGATGAACTTGGTATTACTCATGAGTTATCTGCTCCCTATACTCCTCAGCAGAATGGCGTCGTGGAGCGCAAGAATAGAACTCTGGTTGAGATGGCTCGCACTATGCTTGATGAATACAAAACGCCTCAGCGTTTTTGGATTGATGCAATTGATACTGCGTGCCACATCATCAACAGAGTATATCTTCACAAATTCTTCAAGAAGACTGCATATGAACTCCTCACTGACAAGAAACCCAATGTGAGTTATTTCAAAGTCTTCGGTGCTAAATGTTGGATTAGAGATCCTCACCACAACTCTAAATTTGCACCGAAAGCACATGAAGGTTTTATGCTTGGTTACGGAAAGGACTCGCACACCTATAGAGTCTTCAACATTGTTCTTCACAAGATTGTTGACACTGTAGATGTGCGGTTCGATGAAACTAATGGCTCACAAAGAGAGCACCTACCTTCTGTGTTAGATGAACCAGCACCTGAAGATGCTATCAAGCTCAAGGCAACTGAGGATGTCATTCCGACTAAAGAATCTGCTGAGGAATTCATTCCTATTCATGAAGAACATCGAGATGATGCACCTGAAGAACATGATGAGGAAAATGGTGCTGAAGAAAATGCTGATCAAAATCCTCAGCGACAGCCAACTCATCCACGCATTGCAAAAGAAGTGCAAGTGGAGAAGATCATCGATGACATTAGCACACCAGGTCCTCTCACACGCTCAAAAGCTTCACATTTATCTAACTTTTGTGGGCACTATGCTTTTGTCTCTATCACAGAGCCCACTAAGGTAGATGAAGCATTTCTGGAGCCGGAGTGGATTCAGGCTATGCAAGAAGAATTACATCAGTTCGAGCTGAACAATGTCTGGGAATTGGTAAATCGCCCAGATCCTCGCAAGCATAATATCATTGGCACAAAGTGGATCTACCACAACAAGCAAGATGAAAATGGCCTTGTGGTGAGGAATAAGGCACGACTAGTAGCTCAAGGCTACACACAGGTTGAAGGAATTGATTTCGATGAAACTTTTGCACCTGTTGCTAGACTTGAGGCTATTCGCATATTACTTGCTTACGCTAACCATCATGATATCATCTTATATCAAATGGATGTGAAAAGTGCAGTCCTCAATGGTAAGCTTCAGGAAGAAGTATATGTTGCTCAACCCCCAGGTTTTGAAGATCCCAAGAATCCTGACAAAGTCTTCAGACTCAATAAGGCTCTCTATGGCCTCAAGCAAGCCCCTCGGGCGTGGTATGACACATTGAAGGAATTCTTCGTGAAGAATGGCTTCACACCCGGTTCACTCGACCCTACTCTTTTTACTAAATTATATGATGGTGAACTGTTTGTGTGCCAAATATATGTTGATGATATTATCTTTGGCTGTACTGACCAATGTTATAGTGATGAATTTGCCTATATGATGAGTGAAGAATATCAAATGTCTATGATGGGAGAGTTGAAATTCTTCTTAGGTCTTCAAATTCGTCAGCAGCGCAATGGCATATTCATATCTCAGGAGAAATACCTCAAAGATGTACTAAGGAAATTCGGCATGCAAGATTGCAAAGGCGTCAAAATTCCGATGCCCAGAAATGGCCATCTATGCACTGATGAAAATGGTATTGACTTCGATCACAAGGTATACCGCTCCATGATTGGTTCCTTATTGTACTTATGTGCATCTAGGCCAGATATAATGCTTAGTGTTTGCATGTGTGCCCGATTTCAAGCTGCACCGAAGGAATCACACCATAAGGCTGTGAAGCATATTCTTTGATATCTAGCTCACACACCAACACTAGGATTATGGTACCCCAAGGGCTCTATTTTTGATCTCATCGGATATTCTGACTCTGACTATGCTGGTGATCGTGTGGACCGCAAGTCAACATCTGGCACTTGTCATTTCCTCGGGCGATCTTTGGTCTGTTGGTCCTCGAAGAAACAGAACTGCGTATCACTGTCTACTGCTGAAGCTGAATACATTGTTGCTGGCTCATGATGTGCTCAACTGCTTTGGATGAAGCAAACCCTCAAGGACTATGGCGTCAACGTGAAGAATGTGCCTCTCCTCTGCGACAATGAGAGTGCCATCAAGATTGCTCACAACCCAGTTCAGCACTCGAAGACAAAGCACATCCAGATTCGTCATCATTTTCTTCGTGATCGTGTGTTGAAGGGTGACATCTCCATCGAGCATGTGAAGACTGAAGAACAGCTAGCCGATATCTTCACTAAGCCCTTGGACGAGAAGAGATTTAGCAAGTTGCGGTGTGAGCTAAATATCTTAGAATCTTTGAATGTTCTTTGAAAAGGACACACATCCTAACCCTTATGCAGAATTGATGACTTAGATGTGCAACACATGAAGAAACGTTTTTCTTCAATCAATGAAGAATAACACTCTAAGTGTGAAGAAATTAATGAAGAATTTGATTCTCAGAACCCTACGACAATTGTACGTGGTGTCTGAAATCATCATTCTTATACGGTGGGTCACGGCACCACAAAAAGTTGAAAATCTTCAATTTGAGTTTTTCCTCATTTTTGAAATTCTTCAGTTTTTCAAATTCTTCAACTTTGCAAAATCTTCACTGTTTCCGACGTTTGTCTTCATTGGATATATATGAGTTTATGTCCTCTACAGCATTCACTTATTGCTATTTCTTCAAGTTGTGATTTCGGCTAAGTGAATGTGATCGGACCCTTCCCTCTCTATGCTATACTCAACCCAATCTATTCACAAATTCTTCATGTGCGTTCTAATTGAAACTCGTTCAAAGTCTTCACTGTGTCCTTGTCAGCTGAAGAAATTGCGAACGAAACTTTAAAAACAAATCTTATCCAGATTTTCGGTTTTACCACTGAAACCGTTCCGCATCCCATGATGCATTATTTTATTCACCCACGATCTTACACGATCTCATCTGCACAGTACGTGGGTGACACATGTCGCGTGAAGACGAAAGGGCAGGGGCATGTTCGTCCCAAAATCTTCGGACGAACAGTTTTTACCGTGGCTATAAATACCCCTCCTCCCTTACTTACTTCATTTACTCCGCTCGGTCGCTGTCTCTCGCTCGAGCTCCTCAAACCCTAGCGCCGCCGCTACTCCATCGCCGCCGGTGAGGAAGAGCTTCACTGCCTCGACCTCGTCGCCGTCGTACTCGCGCCGGCTGCGGAAATCTTCACTCCGCCGCCGCCGTAGCTATCTCCCTCTGCCATGTTAGGGCGTGGGAGATCTAACTTGATGAACTTCACCACGGTTCATCTCTGTTCGTCGCGTTCTTCAGTTTGGGTAATTAAAAGTCACTTTTATTACTCGCTTTGATTCTCAAACTTTTCTGAAAATCTTCAAAGTGGTTGATTCTTCAAATCTTCACATATGAACACCTCACACACTGTATGCTCTTGATCCATCTCTCTAAGCACTCATTTCTTCAAGATTCCTCAATTGTGCGGATTTTCGATATGTACAACTCTAGAACCTAAGACAAGAACGCTTAGTGAAATTCCTCAAGGCTCAACTGGTCAAATTCCTCAAAACTTGTCTTTTCGAAAAATCTTCTGAGAACGCATATGACCTCTCCAAATTCCTCGCACCTACACTCTGTTCACAGGTACTCATGTCCGCGGCTGAATCACTAGGTTCTCATCAACTTAACTCATTTGCAGCGTTCCTCGAAGAAAAACTGCACACTTCTTTAGAGTGTTCTATTGTTCAAATTCCTCATCTGAAGAAAATGGCTGAAGGAAAGAGACCGCAGAAAGGAGGAAAGAAACCGGAGGTCATGACTGCTTTCGAGATCCCTGATGAAATATACAAGGATTATTGCACACCTAATGAAGCCAAGTTTGGCAAAGAAAACAAGAATCAGCGCAAAGTGCGCATTCAGAGGATTGAACGAAGATGGGCACGAGAATGGAGGGAATATCGATATGTTACTCCTAAGTACATGAAGAAATTCACCTTAAATCCTCCATGCCCAAGAGCTCCATTGGCACCTGGCCAAGTCGCTGATCCCACTAGCATCAAAAGTGGTGAAGACTTTCCTGAAAAATGGGCTAGGCGCCAAGCAAAATTGGCAAGACAAGCCAAGGAGGCAGTGAGGAAATTTAATGAGGATTCTGCTGCTGCTGCCGCCGCTGAGACCTCAGTCAAGCCGAGGAAATCAATGCCAAAGAAGCCTGCTCGCAAGCCAAGTGCTTCACCATCAGCGCCCTCACGGCAAATTCCTCAGACTACTGCTGCTCCACCAAAGCCCTCAGCAGCTCCCTCCAAGTCCTCAACTCCTGTGCATCTGGCTACATGTCAAAGGACTCAGGGTTTCTCAATTGCGTCTGGTGTCTCAGCGAGTTCCTCAGCTGCACCAATGTCCTCATCAGGCCCCACTCTGCTGAAGACAAAAGCAACAGCTGGACGCGGTCCTCGGCCAAGTCCAAGAAAGAAATAGGTTGCATTCCAAGTGCCCTCTGATGACGAGGCTTCTGATGAAGAACTTGCAGAAATCACCAGAGATAGACAAGCAAAGGCCGCCAGAGCCAAAGGAACACCTGTGCCTCTGCTTCTGGATCCGAAGAAGATCCTCGACTATATTGACTTATGGCATCAGGATCCCAACACTCCAATGCCCGATCTGCCTCTAACTCCTGGTCAAAGTCATATGCTGACCGATTTCATCTCTCAAGATAAATGGAAGTTTGAAAAGGCTCGTGAGATAAAAAGAGCTCAAGCTAGAAAGGAGAAGCTTCTGAAGAAGAACATTGTCAGACTAACTCCTGAAGAACTTCTCAAGGCTCAATCTGAGATCCAAGCCCTCAGCAAGGACTTCGATGCATACAATGCTGATTGGCAAGGAGCCAAAGTGAGATTCGTCAATTTGACGAAGAAAATGACAACTGTTGCAGCCCCATCACAACAAGAAAATCCTCAGGCTGCAGACTCTGCTCAGCCTGCTGAAGAACATGCCAGCACTGCTGATGACTTTCAGCCTGCTGATGAGAATACAAGTTCCAGGGCTGATGACCCCATTCCAGCCACTGAAGAAATTCCCAGGGCATCCACTAGTGGTGCGCCTGAAGAAACTGAAGAGATCAGGGCAACTACACCTGTTGCGCCTGAAGAAACTGAACCACAGTCCTGAGCTCCTCCTGCGCCAACACCAACTCCAATTCTACATTCTGCTTATGAAGTGAAGAAGACCAAGGCTGCAGAGCGAGCTGCAGTGAAGAAAAGGAAGGCATCAGCTGTGTCAAATTCCTCGGCCGCGAAGAAAATGAAGCCAATGACCAGCTCGCTTGAAAATCCCATTGATGCCGTTTCCATTTCCTCCATGTCGTCTAAGGAAATTGTTCCTTATGGAGAAGACTACAAGATCCCAAGTGGATCTGATGAAGAAAATCATTCTGTTGCTACCTCAGAGCAGTTTGATGAAGAAATTGAAGTGGAAACATTCCCTTCAACGCCAGTCGTTTCCTCACCTATGCCTCAGTTCACAGCTGAAGAGGCTGGTGTTGAGGAAATTGAAAAGGAAGAAGAAGATGTGGATATTGGATGCACTACACCAGTGATGAACGATGACTTTTGGGAAAGTCAGCATCCCAATACTCCTCTCTTCACTCCTATTCAACAAATTCCTCAGTCCCCGGCTACAACTGTTCAAATGGGCTCTGAAGAAACTCATCCCACATCGTCTGTTCATGAATAAATTCCAGCCGCTAGTGCTGAAGAACCTGCTGCTGATCCCCAAACTGCACAAGAAGAGGAACCAGAAATTCCTCAGCCTGAAGCACCTGAGATCGCGATTCCTGAGGTTGTGCTGCAAATCACTGACACTCCTCTGCCCAAACCAAAGAATCCGTTCTCTAGCAAGAAAAAATTCAAGGCTGAAGACTTCTTTTCTGAGCATGTGTTCTTCATTGATTATAATCCATATGACTCTGCTCGCATAAGGAAGAGACGTTTCTGGACTGCTACTCAAGAAAACTTCTATTCCTTAGTGCTCTTTGACAAGGACAAAATCTTCGATCATGAACATATTCCTCATGTGGATATGGAATCTCTGTCGTGCTTCGAGCCAGTTCTCCGAGTTATTCACGATGGAGGACTACTGAATTTCTGCACTGATATCTGTAATTGGAATGAAGAACTCATTCTTCAGTTCTATGCCACTTTGCATATCACTGGAGATGCTGAAGATGTCAATTCATGGGTGCTGGATTGGATGACAGAAAACACTCACTTTAAGGCACCAGCAACTGAATTGCTTTGTGTCCTTCCTCTTGATCCTCCTCATGCCAGCGCACGTTGCATCTACAATGACCACGAACTGATAGATCATTATATGCAAGTGCTCATGAAGCCTTTGAAGCCAGGGCAGCCCCCACGAATCATATTCCTCGTCAAGGAATTGCTATATGTGCCTCGGACTGTCTATCGCATCCTGACGAAGACAATGAGTCCTATCAAAGGCCACGACTCAAATGATGAAGATGTCGTTGGCATCATGAAGAACATGCTTTTCAACATCATTCATGGCGTTCCCGTCAACTTCCATGATTTCTTCATGAGGACTCTGGCTAATGTTGCTATGTCAGCTTTTGAGATGAAGCCCTATGCGCCTTGGATTATGAGATTCATAAGGGCAAGATTTTCACTGAATTATAAGGCTGACACTCTGAACCATGGTAGCTACTTGCCGCCCATTGAAGTCCTCAAGCAACCAGTTTCATCATCTGATGATAAGGGCAAGGCAGCTGCTGTGATCGATGAAGGCACTCATCCATTGGATGGTCAATTCCGTCTAGCTACATCTTACTCCACCAATGACGATTCTGCAACACATGACACTGCCGCAAATACATCAGCCAAGCAAAAGCCTCAAGCAACAGCACCCAGGGTGATGACTGACCGTGAGTTACTCCTCAGTCTTCATCAGAAGGTTGATCGCAATCACAAATGGGTGAAGCGTCAGTTTGCTGCAATTCTTCACAACATGACCTCAACTCATAATGCAGTGAAGAAAAATTAGTATCACCTTCATGAGACCCTCAACCGCACCTGGGCTGTTCTCACTCATGTATATTCCGCGGAAGAACTGAAGACTATGGGTCTCCAGGAAGCATTTGACTGGTCTGCACCACCTCCGAAGAAATTCAAGAGAGTCAAAGTTCCTGATCTGGTGGCCGGCTCTTACTCTTCATCGCGTGAAACTGATGAACATGAAGATTTGGACGACACTGCGGCAGGCCCTACTTCAACAAACAACCCCGAAAACGCTGGTGCTCCTCCATCAACTTGAAATTCTTCAGGGGCGTTAGTCCTCAGTTTCGATCCTTTTGGTCATCTGATGACAAAGGGGGAGAAATCTGAGTTAGTCTTCAAGCGGGTTTATATTATGGGCGTTTTGTTAAGTTACAACTCTCGTTCTTCCGAAACTTTTTATTGGATCGAGTTGTAATCTTAAATCCGATGGTGCCCTGATACTTTTGAATGGTGCATGGAGCTCTGACTTTCATGCACTATGCTCTGATACTTTTGATGTGTTATTCTTCATGCCTATTCCTCGTTAATATTATTGCATGCATGATGAATCTCATCAGGCACCATATTTCATCATGCATTTCAAATTCTTCATATTATATATCAAATGCGTGTATGAATTACAAGATATAGGGGGAGATATCCATGATTCAATTCTTCAAATGTGCATTGCCTCAAAAGCAAATTCCTCATTATGCACATATTCAGGGGGAGTTCTTCTATATCTTGCAATCAAATTCCTCAATATCAGTATTTACACTTCATATGTTTATCCCCGTTGAAAACTTAACCTATGTTGTCATCAATCACCAAAAAGGGGGAGATTGTAAGTGCATCTAGTGCCCCTTAGTGATTTTGGTGTATTGAAGACTTATAGGTTAAGTGACTGATGCATTTGTGAGTGTACACAGGTCTATAAGTCTATGAGGAGTTTGATATTTACAGTGAAAGTCGACCCCTAAAAATGAAGTTCTTCGACTGAAGACTTTGATATTCTGAAGACTTTTTGAAGACTTTGAAAGTGAAGAAATTGGTGTGACCTTGAAGACTTGGTATTCATTCAAGGAATATGAAGCGTGAAGACTTTTGTTTTCGTAGTTTCTTTTTCTCTTTCTTGAGTCATAGGAAACACCGTACCGTTAAAGGGGGTCGAGGAAATACTAAGGAAAAATTTCCATGTGATGCTCAACTCAAAATCCTACACCTACCAATCCCTTCGAGTGAAGCCATTGGAAATCTCATACAGTTCAGTCAATTTCTTCAGCGACAGAGACGCTGTTCTTCTGGTCACTGAGGACTTTGCTCTGACTGAGGAGTTAGGAATTCGCCAGTGCGAATTGCCTACACAGTGAGGAACATGATAGCCCTGAGGAATTTGAGAGTCAAATTTCCGACCGTTGCTGTGCTACGCGCCGGCTGTCCAAAATATCCTATCCACCTAACGGTCATATCATTGAAGGGCATTTATGTCTTATCATGTCGGGCTGCTCCCTAGGCTATAAATAGCCGCCCCCTACAACCACTAGTTGGTTGGCTTCTCCGAGAGAACTTGACACTTGTCATCTGAGAGCAACCCATCCTCCGAGGACTTTGAGCGAAAATCATCAAGTGAGGAAAATCCCAAAACCAAACCCCTACAAACCCAAGTGATTGAGCATCACTGAAGAAATCGATCCTGCGTGGATCCGACGCTTGTTACCTTTGAAGAATGTGCTTCTTCCAGACGGTTAGGCGTCAAGGTCTAGAGCATCCAAGAGGAATTGTGGATCGCCAAGTGACCAAGTCTGTGAAGGTTTGGAAGTCACCTGAAGACTTACCACGAGTGATTGGACGAGACCTGCGTGGTCTTAGTTCAAGGAGAATACGGTGAGGACTGGGTGTCCTGAGTTGCGGCTCAGAGACTGGGTGTCCGGGACTGCGTGTCCTCGAGTTTAAATACTCAGCCGCTCCAACCAGACGTACAACTGAGACAGTAGTTGGAACTGGTTTACCAAATCATTGTCTTCACCAACTAACTGGTTCTATTTCCTCAACTATTTCATTCCCTCATGACTGTGTTGTATGTTGTTCATATCTGTGCTTGAATACTTTGACTGAAGACTTTCACAAATTCCTCAGTTCAATTTCTTCAGTCTGTTTGTCTTCATCTTGTTATCCTGTGTTTACGCTTTCTGTACTCTGTGCTAGTCTTCATTTCATCACGATGACTATGTTTGTATCCTGTTATGTTTACTTCTGAGTACTTATTCCGCTGCAATTAGTTCTTCGCTAAGGAATTTCCTCACCAGGAAATTCCTCAGTGAAGAATTCATAAAAATCGCCTATTCACCCCCCCTCTAGTCGATATAACGCACTTTCACGGTCCAGCACCCTGTAGGCGGTGGTTCCCGTTCTTCTCCTGCATCGTCATCCATGCCATCGATGTCTTCGGAGTCGAAGTCAAGCACGTCGGTTAAGTCATCGACAGTGGCTATAAAGTGGGTGGTGGGTGGGGGACGAATTTCTTCGTCATCCGCTCCCCACTCGAGCCGGAAATAGTTCAGCCAAGAATCTCCTGACAAGGACAGAGACCTTAATGAGTTCAGCACGTCACCCAGGGGTGAGTGGTGAAAGATATCCGCAGTAGTGAACTCCATGACGGGTGCCCACTCTGATTCGATAGGAACGAATGCACGCGGTTCAGATCCTGCAGCCGGAGACGAGTCCAGGGGTCCGATAACGCCACTCTCACAGGAGGTGGGATCAGTGTTCAGCTCCGACGCTGATGAGTGTGCGGCCTCCGTGGCGGGTTCCATCCACCCGTCCCCGGAAGGCACGATCTGCTCCGGATTGATTCCCGGCGCCGACGCGGGTGCAATCTCCCGAATACTGTCCGACGATAGATCAAAGTCATGTCCGTCGTGACTGTTCGGCGCACCTGTCATGGGCTCGAATCCGTCGAAGATCAAGTCCCCGCGGATGTAGGCAGTATAATTTAAGCTTCCAAACCTAACCTGACGGCCAGGGGCGTAGCTATCGATCTGCTCCAGATGGCCAAGCGAGTTGGCCCGCAGTACGAAGCCGCCAAATACGAAGATCTGTCCGGGAAGGAAAACCTCCCCCTGGACCGCATCGTTGAAGATGATCGAGGGAGCCATCAAGCCTTATAGCGACGGCGCATGGAACTCTCAATGAAAGCACTAATGTCGGTGTCAAAACCGGCGGATCTCGGGTAGGGGGTCCCGAACTGTGCGTCTAAGGCTAATGGTAACAGGAGGCAGGGGACACGATGTTTTACCCAGGTTCGGGCCCTCTCGATGGAGGTAATACCCTACTTCCTTTTTTTCGAAAAGGGGGGGGGGACTCCCCGGCCTCTGCATCTGAGTGATGCATATGGCCACATTAATAAATAAATAAAGCGGTTCAACAATGTCTTGCAATGTGCTGCAACAAAGGAGGCTGGCTCACAAAGAGCTAGCGAAATAAAACAAGGCCCAGAAGCCACAACCGGCTGGCATAATATAGAGAGATAGGTACACTAATCGCCTATCCTATTACATGATCGGCATCCAAACCGGTTTAAGATATCCCGCGCTACCATCTCCCACCGGACAGATCCAGTAACGAAACGCGCCCTGGCCTCCGTCGGAGTGAGTAATGACCACAGACGGATTAGCGCAGTAGCCCGGAATACAACCTGCAAAAAATGAATAGTTGTTGTTCTATTAAAAGCCAAATCATTTCTGCTGTTCCAAATCACCCATAACAATGCACATGCTCCTACTCGAATTTGTCTAGCTGTTTCGGCCTCAATACCGGCAAGCCACATTCCAAAAAATGACTTGACCGAATTCGGAGGAGTAATGTTAAAAGCAATTTGCACCGAGCGCCATAACACCCTCGCCAACGGGCTATCAAAGAAAAGATGCTTGATATTTTCATCCCGATCACAGAAACTACACCTAGTAGAACCTGTCCAGTTGCGCTTAATCAAATTATCTTTCGTTAGAATGACTTGTTTATGTACAAACCACATAAACACTTTGATTTTTAGAGGAATCTTTACTTTCCAGACATGTTTGGAACTAGGAATAACAGCAGAGTTGATGACATCAATGTATATCGACTTGACTGTGAATTCACCAGATTTAGTAAGCTTCCAACACAACTGATCGGGCTGATGAGTAAGCTGAACCTCCATCAGTCTACTCACCAGATGAATCCAACCCTCCCACCGGTCACCAACAAGCACCCTCCTAAATTGAATGTTAAGAGGAGTGGATTGCAAACTTGTTGCAACCAGAGCATCCCGTCGCTGCACAATACGATATAGCGACAGATACTGAAGTGCCAGCGGTGCATCACCTAGCCAAGTATCCTCCCAGAATCGAGTGTTATTGCCATCACCGACAATAAACTTTGTTCTGTTAAAGAAAGTAGCTTTGACCCTCATTAGCCCCTTACAGAAAGGCGAATCAGTTGGTCTAGCCGTCACCTGCGACAAGGTCTTAGAGTACAGATACTTGTTACGGAGAATCTGTGCCCAAGTTGCCTCAGTCTCCGCAGATAACTTATATAGCCACTTACTGAGTAGGCATCTGTTCTTGACTTCTAGTTTCTCAACCCCAAGATCCCCTTGGTCTTTTGGTCTGCAAATAACATCCCATTTGGCTAGCCGGTACTTTCTCTTTGTTTCATCACTCTGCCAGAAGAAACGTGACTGATAGAAGTCCAGCCTTTTCCTAACTCCAACTGGTACTTAAAAAAAGGATAAAAGAAACATCAGCAAACTTGTGAACACCGAATTAATGAGAATCAATCAGCCTCCATACGACATGAGTTTGCCCTTCCAGCAGCTCAGTTTCTTCTCAAACCTGTCCTCGATACACTTCCATTCGCTGTTAGTCAACTTACGATGGTGAATGGGATACCTAGGTAAGTGAACGGAAGAGCTCCCAAATCGCAACCAAACAGTTGCTTGTAAGCATCTTGTTCCTGTTTGGCTCTACCAAAACAGAACAACTCGCTTTTATGGAAGTTGATCTTCAGACCGGTGAATTGCTCAAAAAGGCACAATACCAGCTTCATATTTCTCGCTTTAGCCAAGTCGTGCTCCATAAAGATGATTGTGTCATCAGCGTACTGCAGGATGGACACACCACCATCGACTAGATGAGGCACCAAGCCACCTACTTGACTGGCCTCTTTTGCCCGACCTATCAAAATGGCCAACATATCAACGACAATGTTGAAGAGGATAGGAGATATTGGATCACCTTGTCTCAGGCCCTTGTGTGTCTGGAAATAATGACCTATATCGTCATTCACTTTAGTTCCAAAACTCCCTTTTTGCGTGAAGGATTCTACTTGGCGTCGCCAAGCTTCATCAAACCCCTTCATACGTAATGCCTGTTGAAGGAAAGGCTATTTGACTTTATCGTGCACTTTCTCGAAATCCACCTTAAAAACCACTCCATCCAGTTTTTTCGTGTGAATCTCATGGAGCGTTTCATGCAGGACCACCACCCCTTCAAGGATGTTCCTGTCCGGCATGAAAGCAGTTTGAGTAGGTTGCACCATAGTATGCGCAATCTGTGTGAGCCTATTCGTCCCGACTTTGGTAAAAAATTTGAAACTAACATTAAGAAGACAGATTGGCCGGAATTGCTCGATCCGCACTGCCTCTGTCTTCTTTGGAAGAAGTGTTATCGTTCCAAAATTCAGCTGAAAAAGGTGAAGCTGGCCAGCCAATAGATCATTGAACAAAGGCAATAGATCTCCTTTAACAATGTGCCAACACTTCTTGTAAAACTCTGCCGGGAATCCATCCGGGCCAGGAGCCTTATTATTCTTCATCTGGGAAATGGCCTCATATACCTCTTTCTCAGAAAAAGGTGTAGTTAAGATATCATTCTCCACAACCGTCAGTTGAGGCACATCCCCAGTCCTTGACTCATCCAGCGACACACAGTTATCCTCTGGAGGCCCAAACAGCTGTTTGTAATACTCAGTGATATACATCTTTAAATTTTCCTGACCAAGAATCATTCCCTCATCTTGTTCAAGCTGAAAGATCCTCTTCTTTCTATGCTTCCCATTGGCAATCATGTGAAAAAATTGTGTGTTCGCGTCCCCTTGGACGACCCTTCATACCTTAGCCCGAAGCGCCCACTTTAATTCTTCCTCACGAAGGATCTCTTTCAGCCTCACTTCCGCATCGAGCTTGGCCTGAAGCTCCGAGGCTGGCAGGATCATGGTCTCGGCTTTTACATCAAGGGACTGAATAAGCGAGAGGAGTTGTTCCTTCTCAATCTTATAGACCCCACTGAGATGTTTAGCCCACCCACATAAGAAACTTGTCAAGTGTCTAATTTTATTCTGCCAGCGCTCGAGTGCAGTTCTACCTCCTGCACCCTTAGCCCATTCTCTGGCTATGAGGTATAAGAAACCTTGTCTTTCAAACCACGCAAGCTCGAACGAGAAAACATCCTTATTTCCCACATGGGTAGCCTCCCCCAAGTCAAGGAATAAAGGCGTATGATCATAAATTCCATGAGTAAGTGCCTAGATTGTTACACATGGAAATTTCTGTTCCCATTCGACGCTAGCCAGCACCCGATCCATCTTTTCAAACGTCGGATTTGGCAAGGCGTTAGCCCAGGTGAACTTCCTGCCCGAAAGCTCTATCTCACGCAGATCCAGGCTTTCAATAATCGTGTTAAACCTGAACGACCATCTGCTGTCGAAATTATCATTGTTCTTCTCATCACGCCTCCTGATGATATTAAAATCACCCCCACCAGGATAGGCAGATGCTCAAATCCGCAAATCCTAACCAGATCAACCAAGAAATCCGGTTTAAGCTCGGGCTATACGGCTCCATATACCGCCACCAAAGCCCAGTTAAACCCATCGGTCTTCGACCTCACCCTAAACCTAACAGCGAAATCCCCCATAACCACGCTCCGGACTTCTAACGAATCACATCTAACTCCGTGTAAAATCCCACCCGATCTTCCTCGCGGCGGTAGACAATGCCAATCAAACTCAATACCTCCCGCGAGCGTATTGAGAAATTGAGGTGAAAAGTTGGCTCTACCAGTTTCTGATTACGCAATAAAGTCCAACTTATGCTCGATAGAAGCCTCAACAAGAAATCTTCTTTTAGCCAAGTCTTTCAGACCTCTGCTATTCCAAAAGATTCCTTTCATATCTCATCATGGAATTTTTTCGCCGTTCTAATCCGCGCGCTCCTACGCACTGCGGAGACTGGGTAAATCTTCCGCTTCTATTTGCGTTTAGGAATGTTGAAACTCTCTAGCTGGTCCTCACAACCAGTCTCAGAGGCGCGCACTTCTACAAAATCTACTCGGTCATCCTCCTCCTCAGGCTCAGGAGACGAATGAGTAAGATCCGCAAAAAAAATTATCTAGCACCCTTACCCCCAAAGCGTCAATCTCGGAGTTATTCATGGGTTTAACCGCAGCTAAATTATGAATCATCTCGAGCGCCCGCTCGGCCTCTAAATCCAGAATATCATTAACCGAATTTGAAATTTCACTATCATTACTACCTAGTGAAATTCCTAGCTTATTTGCATTATTTATAATCTCATCATTAGAAAAATGCAAAATAGAATTAGAAGTATTGACGGACATACCAGTAGTGACCTCCACGTCACGAAGCTTGGCCGCCCTCATAGCGCACCGCTGCTGAATGTCGTCCACTTCCGGATGGTCCTGGAGACGGCTACTCAACCGTCGCCCCTCAGAGACCGGATCCGAGATACCACCGAAAGCAATCACCTCCTCCCGAGAAGCTTTACTGGAGTGCACCAAGCCGGGGCAAGGTGGAACTATGGCCTCCTGCCCGAGCCCCCCCTCAACCCCGGCCCAAGGGCCAACAGGCGGCACCGGCGCCGTCGGTGAGCAAGCCCCTGTGGGTGCCACCAGAGGAGAGAACCCCGAGGCCACCTGCCCCGAGTCCTCTCTGAGACTCAACTCCGGCGCTAGCGTCGCCGGACCTGTAACAATGGAGGTCGGTGCTTGGTCAAGCAACCGCGGTCTCCCTCCCAAAGAATCAAACTAGACCATCGGAAACTCACCCATCGCAGGCCCCGAGGAGGGAACCGAGGCCACCTGCCTCACGCCCCCATCAGCATCTGGTACCAGCAGCTGCACCTGCTGCGAAATCGCGGCCGCCGGGGGAGAGTCCAAAGTCACCATCTTCAGACTCTCTCCTGCGAAGACTACCTCCGCCTCAGCCCTGACAGGGATAGGAAATTCCCCCAAGAGAGGTATCACAAGCTCCTCAAACTGCAGAACCGCAAGCGATTGCTCGAACACCTCATCCGACTCCACCCGATCACTCCACAGTCTCGGAGGTGCAGATGCCGGCTCAAAAGAACCGAATCTGAGAGTAGTCGAAGCCACCGTAGAAGTAGTAGCCGTCCCATCCGCAGACGTGTGAGAGTCAGTGCCCTGCCGAGTGGACAACTCACGTCCACTGTCAGCTACTGGTGCCTCCTTAAGTGTCAAACTATCATCATCCTCGTGCATATCAGTATTAGACCCGTTGGCCGCCTCGGCAAACAGACTGTCATCCTCGAACTCAATGACAAGGTTATATATGTGTCCTCGATATGCCCACTTAACCACCTCAGGCACGTACTCGATGTTGAGCACACTGACCAGTACACGGGCTATCCCGTGGGCTCTGGTAAAATCCATATCCACGCACTCTGGTCTGCCAACCATGATACCCAAACTGGCCACGACCCAGGCATCCTGCATCGGCTTGGATGGAGCCCCAGAGAATCGCAACCAAACCTGAGTCAGAGGCGTGCGTGTAGGCTCAACCCGCTTCCACTCCTAAAACTCAAGCACCCCATCAGTACCTGGCACCTTGCACATCCCGAAACTCAGAAGTCTCTGAAGGTCCGCAACTGACGGGAACTCAACCTGAAACAGCTTGTCCTCAACAGTCGCAAGCTCCCACCGGAACTCCCCAGGGGCTAACTTCCGGAGCCTCTGAATAATCTATGCCTCCGATACCTCACCTCTAGCAATTTTTACTAACCCAGTTGTCAAACTCAACGTCTCGTCAGGAACCTCCATCTCCGTCGGAGATCCAAAGAACGTGAGTTTAGCACAGTACACCCCATACATCATCAGCGTAGGTGCCTGCTCTCTCAGAAGCGGACAGTCCCCCGCATCGTGTGCTGGCTTGCCACAAGTGCCACACAACTCGGCCACACACTCAGCAATAAAATGGCCCTTACCACCACAACGATAACATAGCATGTTCTCTTTCTTGCGCGCATATTCCCGGGTAACTCAGCAGTGGCAAGCGCCGAAACCACCTCCAAAGCCTGGCCAGTCAAAACCTGCTGCTCAACAGCCCCATCAACCACCATCGGATCAATCACAGGCGGAATAGGCGGTCATGGGCGGTATTGGCCACCTCGACCCCCACGTCCACCACGATGACCACGGAAACCACCCCGCGGCCGGAGACTAGGACCCGCCGCCCCCTCAACAAAGCCTCTTGGGGGAAATACCCTACTTCCTGCTTGATTGATCTTGATGATATGAGTATTACAAGAGTTGATCTACCACGAGATCGTAGAGGATAAACCCTAGAAGCTAGCCTATGATTATGATTATTCTTGTCCTACGGACTAAACCCTCTGGTTTATATAGACACCGGAGGGGGCTAGGGTTACACAGAGTCGGTTACAGAGAAGGAAATCTACACATCCAAATATCCAAGCTTGCCTTCCATGCAAGGGAGTCCCATCCAGACACGGGACAAAGTCTTCAATCTTGTATCTTCATAGTCCAACAGTCCGGCCAGAGCATATAGTCCGGCTATCTGTGGACCGCTTAATCCAGGACTCCCTCAGCCACCTACCGAGCACAACGTCATTGGAACAAAATGGATTTTCAACAACAAGCAAGATGAGAATGGTGTAATCATCCGTAACAAGGCAAGGTTAGTGGCACAAGGGTACTCACAAATTGAAGGTTTGGACTTTGGTGAGACCTTTTCCCCCATTGCCCATCTTGAATCCATCCGCATCTTACTTGCTTATGCCGCTTTCAATGGTTTTACTTTACATCAAATGGATGTGAAGAGTTCTTTCCTTAACGGTCCTCTACAAGAATAAGTATATGTGTCACAACCACCTGGGTTTGTTGATCCCAATCACAAAGACTATGTGTATAAACTTCATAAGGCTCTGTATGGCCTCAAACAAGCACCTCCTGCTTGGTATGATCATCTTAAGAAGTTTTTACTCAATGATGGCTTTGTGAGAGGGGTGATCGATCCCACTCTTTTTACTAAGAGGAACACGGGTGATTTGATCTTATGCCAAATCTATGTAGATGATATAATTTTTGGTTCTCCTAACATTCATTTGTGCAAGAAGTTTGCGGACTCCATGACCAAGAATTTTAAAATGTCACTCAATACGGATTTGTAGTTCTTTCTTGGATTTTAAATTCAATAATTTCAAGAAGGAATTTTTCTTGTCTCAAGAAAAATACCTCAAGGATATCCTAGAGAAGTTCGGCATGACTGATGCATGTCCATGTAAGACACCCATGCCAACCAAAATTGTACTCACTGAAGACACCAACGGTATCCCTTTCAACCCAACTAAATACCGCTCTATGATTGGCTCATTGCTTTATCTTTGTGCATCTAGACCAAACATCATGTTTAGTGTATGCATGTGTGCTAGATTTCAAGCTTCCCGTAGGGGAAGTCATCATAAGGCGGTTAAGCATATTCTTAGACACCTTGTTCACACCCCAAAGTTGGGTCCGTGGTACCCCAAGGATGCTAAGTTTGATCTCATTGGGTACACGGATGCGGATTGGGCTGGAGACAAAGTGGATCGTATGTCCACCTCCGATGCATGTCAATTTCTTGGTCACTCCTTGGTAAGTTGGTCCTCGAAGAAACAAAATTGTATTGCCCTCTCTACCGCAGAAGCTGAATACATTGCAGTCGCCAGTTGTGCAACTCAATTACTATGGATGAGACAAACCTTGAAGGATTACGGTATCACTTATAGACATGTGCCTCTCCTATGTGATAATGAAAGTGCCATCAATATTGATGAGAACCCCAAGGATCATCTCCGCACTAAGCACATTGATATTAGGTATCACTTCTTGAGAGATCATGTGGAAAAGGGTGATATTCACATCGATCTTGTTGGTACAGATTTGCAATTAGCAGATATTTTCACGAAACCATTTGATGAAGCAATGTTTTGTCGACTTAGGCGTGAACTTGATATCTTGGAGCTTGACAACATTATGTGAAATCTAGTACCCATGCATGCATTTTCATAATGTTTTGTCTTGATGTAGGCATATTATTAGGGGGAGACACTCAATTCATGAGTACTCTCACCCTACATAATGCATAAATGGAAACAACACTTTCAAAGTCACTATGACACTTATTTTGTGTCCATAGTACTTTAAAATGATGGAGTAGTAATTATGGGTCCAAAAGTTCAAATTTTTGGTCTCCCAAGTAATGTATACTCAAACATGGTGACTTAGCCTACAACTCTTTTTAGTTGTTTATATGGGTTTGAGACATGATTGTGACTTAGGCTCCTTATAGATATCTCTCTATAATTATATACATATAAACATCATCACCTCATCACACAAAATATCAGAACTAGCTCTCAGCACTCTGGCTGGCCGGATCATCTGGATGTCTATCCGAACGTCCGGGTTGTGATCCCCTGTTTGCCCGGATATCCGGGCCATACCCGAACATCTGGACCTATCTGGATCATCCGGGGCTCCTTCCGGACATCTGGGTGGGTCTTCGCCCTGCTTAGTAAAATATCTGGCTGTGTGGGCACATGGGGTTATTCCCCTGTTTTCCCACATGACTCCATCCTCTCGCCCCCGCCGCCGACGACTGCTTGTTGGGCCGCCCCGCTAGTCCGGCCGGCCAACTGAGCGGATCCCGCCCCTACGTGCTGCTATCGCCTCAATCTACTCCCTCCTCGCATCGCTTTCCCCGGGGCCAATTGGATCCTCTCCAATCTCGGCCTCTGTCCCCAACTCCTCCATGGTGGTCGGCCGTGGTGGTACTGGCCGGAGCTTCAAGTCGACATCCTCAGGCCCCTCTCGTGGTATCTCATCTGCTTCTCTCCTCTTTTCCCCTATTATTCATCTAGGTTCAGTTGTTCATCTAGTTGTCCCCCTTTTTCTTTCTAATGCGTGTGCGCAAAACCACGTCGCCAAGCATCAACGAACTCTGAGGAGGCTGCTCGTCCACTCAAGAAAGCATCGGGCCGTGCTCGTCCGTCCTATGCCGGGCAGGACAACCTGGACTATGAGGACGAACTCCATGAGGAAGAGCTCGTGCCGGTTCGCCCCACGACCAAAGCAAAGAAGAAGAAAGCGGTTTCTGCCTCAAGCTCGCAGTGTGCCGCACCTACTGGTCTCATCTTGTCCATGGCCAACCCCACCAACCGTGGCCATCATACTATCAACTATCAGTCCATGGACCCCTCTGAGTATGCTGCGTTAAGGAGTGATGTCAACCAATTTGCCGCCCCGGCCAATGCAACCGATCCTTGGTTTCGCACGTTGGTTCAACAGGACATCTATCAAATAGTCATTGCTCGTCTAGGGTTCTCTCCTCAACATTATGTGAACTTGGATTACATTGAAAAAAATCCAACCAAGTTTGATGGTGTGTTAGAGAATATTGAGGGCATGGGTCTGCGTCGTGCTATGACTCTTCACTGTGATTGGAATGAGGCTACCATTCGGCAATTCTATGCCACATGTTTCTTCCATCCAGATCATTCTATCACTTGGATGACTCACCATTCTCAGTTCACTGTCTCTTTTGGGGAGTTTGCTGCTGCCTTGGGCATGCCTGGATCTGAGGCCTCTCTTTTCCGGATCCATGAGGTGAACCCCAAGTTTGAGGCTATGCCCATCAGTGCTTGTAGTTGTCTCACCATGCCCACCACTCAGCTACCCACAGTGCAACAAAGCAAGGAGCTTAATGATATCAGTATCTTCCGTCTCAAATACTGGTGGATTTTTCAGTGTATCCTAAATTCCATTGCTCCCTAGAAAGGGGGTCGTGGGATGGTTCGGGCCTACAACATTGATTTGATGTACTACTCATGGAAGAATCCCACCCGTCCCATTGACATGGCAGATTTCCTTTGGCATGAGATTCGCATGGTTAGTTGTCTAAAGGTTCGTACTCTTCCACATGCTCCTTTCATTCAGACCGTCATTGACTCTGTCTTCATTTGCCCCATCAACAAGACCAACATTCACTCCATGTGGACTCCACGTGATGAGACTTCTAGGGGCAAGGCTCCTGCTCCTTCGTGTGGTGAGAGCTCTTCTCGCCACACCAAACCTTTCGTCAAGCCATTTGACCGCCTTGCTTGCTTTATTGGGAAGTCCCATAAAGCTATCTTTGACACCTGCTGCTACACCGCTACCCACATTGCTACCGAGGAGGTTCGCCGCATCTCTGAGGCAAATGCTCTTAGGGCTTGCCTCCGTGCACGTCCTGGCAGTCCTGTCGAGCCTGATGAGCCTAATCATGATCGTCTTCCGCTTCCGGAGGTCGACTTTCCTTCTGCCACTGATTTTCCCGAGTTCTTCCTTGCACCTGCTGATCTTAGTGATGGTGATGATGAAGATGCTGAGTGATCCTCCTACTTTCTCGGCCGTCTTTCCCTTTTTCGGTACTTGCTGTCAAGGGGGAGATGTAATTCTTAGGAGGAGTATGAGTGTGTGTCTGGTATGCTTAGAGCTCTAGTTAAGTGGACTCATTATTACTATTGTAATGGTACTATGGTACTTTGGTCATGTGTTATGATTATTGTAATGGTACTTTGGTCATGTGTTATGATACCTTGTACGAGTTTATGAGTTATGAGTCTATGTTACCATGCAAGTGCTTAAGTATGCTGTCTTCATTCGTTGCTTATCATTGCTTATGTTGATTTTAATGGTGTATGTCTACACTACTGTTACAACACTATATTCCGAAGGAGGGCATCCACTCCATATGTGCATGTTTTTGTATTTTTATCACTTTATTCAACGCATACATTAAGGGGGAGCTCTCCCTAAAACACATCCCTATGCATACATTAAGGGGGAGCTCTTCCTAAAACACATACCGGACTACTCTCCTAGAATTATTCGCATCACATTTCACTTAAAGAATATTGCTCTTAAAGAATATTTTTGATATTGATGACAAATCTACATATATGGGACTAACCATGTTTTCTAAGTATATACACAAGCTGCCAGTCCTCTGGTTTTTTCTAATGAGCATCATGATCACATCATATGAGATTTTACTCAAGCAAATTATCAATGAGGAAAGGAGCAAACAAAGACGAAGCATTGTGCTCTTTTATATTTCTTGATTAATAGGATTCCCACACTATTAAGAGGGGATCCGAGGTGTAGGTTCCAGACTTGCTCACATTTTGTCTCACAAACAATTTTTCACAAATGGCCAAAATCCCTAGCAAAACCCCTTAGCTAAAACCTACCACTTCTCCTAGCCGGATCATCCGGACAGCTCCCCAGATCATCCGGGCTAAACCCGGATCAGCCGGACCTCGCTCCGGATCATCCGGATAATATGCATTTTCATCACAGAACGGTGTGGCTGAAGCTGGATCGTCCGGACGTTCCTCCGGATCATCCGGGCTATGCCTCGGATCGTCCGGATCCTATTCCGGATCATCCGAGAAATCTTGCCCCTGTTTTTCACAGAACCCAGATGGTTATAGCCAGATCATCCGGCCATGCATCTGGATCATCCAGGATATGTCCGGATCGTCCGAGGTGGCCTCCGGTCTGTCCGGGCTGCTCGCAGCTCTGTTGCTACCATATGCATCCGGGCCTTCAGCCAGATTAATCCGGACAATGTCCAGATCATCCGGGTGGTGTCCCAGGTCATCCGGGCTGGTCAACTGCTGTCAAAACGGCTCAATTCTGGATGTGGTATAAATAGTCCCTTACCTCTTCGAGATAAGGTTGAACACTTCACCCAAACACGCCTCAAGAACACCAGTGCTCCCCCTCTCTTGCTCATACACTAAATCCTAGATCTCGGCTTGATTCTTGAGAGTTTCGAAGAATTGTTCCAATCAAAAGAAACATCTTCTCCCTCTCCTTCTTGTGACCAAAGAAAATCGTGGTTTGAGCAAGTCTTTAGTTTTTCCCCTTGGATATTGTTACTCTTGGAGGTTGGAGACTCCTAGGAGGTAGGAGTCATTCGGTGAGGATTCAACCATTGTGATTACGCCTGGAAAATTTGTGAGGGTTTGGAGACCACCCCAAGGTCTACCACTAGTGGTTGAGAAACGCCTTCGTGGTGTTGTCTGAAAAAGAGAATAGGATGAGCCTTCGTGGCATTGGTGTGCCTTCATGGTAACATCCACATCTCTAAATGGTGACGTAGCTTCCCTCCAAGGAAGTGAACATCGGCATACATCCTCGTCTCTCGGAGTTGCGGTTATTCCTAACCCTAACTCCCTACTTGTGGTTACTTGTCTCTTGCACTTACGTTTATCATATTGTGCTTGCTTTTCATATATTTGTGCCACTGTTTATCTTGCTTAGCACTTAGTACTACACTTGCAATTGTTAGGCTCACTTTCATATTCCGCATTATTGCCTAAAATTGCTAAGTAATAATTAAAATTTGTAATTGTACCTATTCACCCCCCCCCTCTAGGTCCATCTAGATCCTTTCAATTAAAGAGTATGGAGATGACACAGGTAGTAGTCCCTCATTGATTCAGTTTACCTAGTAGAGATGACACCTCAAAATGTGTGAAGACACTGAAGACAATGGTGGTTCATGAAGACATTCACTTGAAGAGTATGGAGTGCGAAGACAAAGTTGTTTTGTAGTTTCCTTCTCTTCTTTATTGAGTCATAGGAACCACCATAACATTAAGTGGGGTCCAAGTGAACAAAGTCAGAGTGACTGATGTGATGCTCAACCAAATCCTATGTCTTCGAGTGAAGACAATGAGAGAAAATCTTATCAAGAGCTGGATGAGTCAGCTTCGCTTGTAGCCCAAGCCAAGCTGCCGCGTATGTTTGAAATCCGACCATTTGACATGTATCGGTTCCTTAGTGACCCAGGGTCATTTCGGACATATCAGGTCGGGTTGCCACTTTGCTATAAATAGCCCACCCCCCTACACCATAAATTGGTGGCTGCTCAGAGTTAGTGCACGACTTTTGTCATTTGAGAGCAATCCACCTCTGAAGCATTTGAGAGAGAGATCCTTGCGAGGACAAAGCCCAAAACACCCAAAGCCAAAGAGTGTTAGGCATCAATGAAGTCTTTCTGTCCGCGCGATCTGAAGACTTGCTACACTTGAGGATTGTGCATCCTCCAGCCGGTTAGGCATCGCGTTTTGAGGATCCAAGAGTCATTGTGGATTGCCCGTGAACGAGGTCTGTGAAGGTTTGGAAGTCTACCTTGAAGACTTACCTGAGTGATAGGGCGAGGACTCAGTGTTCTTAGCTCTAGGGGAATAAGGTGAAGACACAGTCTTCTGAGTCAATCTCAGCCTCCCTAACCATACGTACAATTGTCATAGCAACTGGAACTGGTTTACCATATCCTTGTCTTCACCAAGCAACTGGTTCTATCCCCTACTCTCTTTAATTTTTAGTTTGTCTTCGTGAAGTCTTTGCTTGCCTCCCAGATCCATTTGACTTCACCGAGTGAAGACTTATATCCGTTTGGCTTCATACTGTCTTCCATTCTGATCCTGTGTACCTAGCTGCTGATAGTCTTCGTGCTTTCACTGAACTGCTTGCTTGACTATTAGTTGCTTAGTGTAGTTTACATTCCGTTGCATATCATATAGGTTCAGTATTACCTGTTTGTCTTCAAAGCCCTCGTGTTTTGAAGACTTTCATAAAAATCGCCTATTCACTCCCCTCTAGTCGATAATTAGCACTTTCAATTGGTATTAGAGCAAGGTACTCCCTTGTTCTGTGTGATTCAGTTTAACCACCTTCGGTTTTAGCTATGTCGACTACAGGGATAATCAAGGTCTCCGTTGCATGCCCAGTCTTCGATGGCACTGATTACCCTTACTGGAAGAATAAGATGCGCATGCATCTTGAAGCCATTGACGTCGACCTCTGGTATGTTCTAAAGACAGGCGTTCCCAAGGTCGGTGAAGGTGTCACCGCTACTGATGTCAAGAGGTTCGCTCAACTGGACTCAACCGCCAAGAACATCATCTGTGGTCATCTGACCAAAGGGCAGTACGGCCGTGTGAGTGCACTGCAAACTGTGAAGCTAGTCTGGGACTGGCTGTCCAAGGTCACGAGGGCGCCTCGACTCAGAGAGACTCAAGGATTGATGTTCTTCGCAATCTCTTCAACCGCTTCAAGAGGGATGACAATGAGAATGTCCAGCTCACGTTCGATCGTCTCACTGATATCACTAATGAGCTTCGTGCACTTGGCACCACTGAGATCACCAAGCATGAGATCGTGAAGAGGCTTCTGCGATCACTTGACAGCTCATTTGACACCCTAGCCCTGATGATACAAGAATGTCCTGACTTCAAAGATCTCGATCTGTCTAATATACTTGAGGAGCTCAACACACATGAGTTCCAGCAATCTGAGAAGCGTGATATCTATGGCCCCAACTATGGCCGATCCCGTGCTTTGAAGGCAAAGGCCATTTCCTCATCCGAAGAAGAATCTAACTGTAGTTTTGGTGATCCTAAAGACATTGGCAAAGAGCTTGCGATGCTTGTGAGGAAGTTCCAGAAATTCTCCAAGAAGAATCGATTCAACAAGTCTTCAAGATCCAGCTCAAAGAACGATGAGGCTTCATCCCATGACTACAAGAAGAGAACTTGCCACAAATGCAAGAAGACAGGCCATTACATCTCTGAGTGTCCTCAGTGGGACAAGGAATCAAAGAAGAAGAAGAAGAAGAAGAAGAAGAGCAAGGAATATGATTCTAATGACAAGAAGAAGAAGAAGAAGAAATCATCAAAGTCTTCTTCAAAGTCTTCGTCTCACAAGAAGACCTCATCAAGCAGGGCTCGTGCATTTATTGTCAAGGAGATGGATTCAGAGGAGGAGTCTGCTTCTGAGGAGGCGGAGGTGGAGTCTCAGGAGGAGTCTAATTCAGGCGTGGAAAGCCTTGCTCTGGCTTCGACATTCGTCACCAACTCCATCTTCAACACTTAAGACAATGGTCACACTGTCGAAGCTGAAGCTGATGATGAGGACGACTCTGCTCCAACCTACTGCTTCATGGCACGTGGTGCCAAGGTAAACTCACGTGATGCCTACTTCCGAACCTCCAGTGAAGATGACTCTGAATGTGAATCCAAACCTAGCTATAAGACACTTTCTAAAACTGCAACTGAGCAACAAACTGCTATGGAACATATTCAAAAGTTGTTAGACAAAAGCGATGACCTGTTGGTCGTGGAAATGAATCGATCTCATTCCTTAATCGAAGACATAAAAAATCTTCGCGTCAAGTACGAGGAACTTGAGAGTCATCATGAAACTCTCTCAGCCTCTCATGAGAAGCTTTCCTATGATTATCTTCAAAGGAAGCAAGAACTTGAGAAACTAAGAGTGTCTCATGAAGATCTTCAAAAAGAGAACGATTCACTACTCGCTCAACAGATCAGTTCTGCTCAGGAAGAATTCGTTCCACCATGCTTAAAATGTCTTGAGCATGATAATGCTGTCTCTATTGCTAGATGTTCTACTGCCTTTGATGTTGCAATATCTTCAACTGTTGATGCGGTAACCAACCCCTCTACTGAGGATGCCACTACTATTGCTGATGAGAATGCTAGGTTGAAGACATTGCTTGAAACAGGCATGTACAAAAGCCTAAAAGGACATCATACTCTAGGCGATGTCCTCAAGAAACAGATTCTGAACCGAAACCCTAGGAAGGAGGGTGTTGGGTTTGAGAGGAAAATGAATGTTGATGGTTCTTACTCGACGCCTGAGCAGTACCCCAAAACTACCTGGGTTGCTACTAAGGATCCTTCAGTGGATCCATCCACTTTATCTAGCTTCACTTGTGATAATCCCATTGTCATCGATGAATCATTTGATGCCAATTATAAACTATTTAAGAATCAGAATGGTGAAGTGTTTGCCAGGTATATTGGTACTAACTACAGGAATGGGCCAGCCTTGAAGAAGATCTGGGTGCCCAAAAGCTGTCTTGAGAAGCTTCCCGTGAATGTCATCATGACACCACCTGGGAAGAAGACAAACCCAAGACCAAAGGCATCATATGGCCCAAAGGCTTCATACAGACAGAGGACCACTCATGGTCACCCTAACGCCAATGGTTTGCAGGAGAACTATCATATGACTCATGAATATGAGCGTGTTTCTTCTAGTCGCTATGTTCACAAAACTAAGAACTTTTCTGCATATTCATATGAGTATTATTCTCCTCCTGCGAAGCTATTTTCTAGGGCTCCCAAGCCAAAATTTCTCAGATGTTGCACTTAGACTCATTGCTTCTAAGCCACCCCTGAAGATGTGGGTGGTTAAGAAGAATTAACTTCTCCTACAGGGAAAGGTCTCCAGCCAGAAATCAAAGACTTTTGACGCTAATGCTGGGGACCTTAAACATCTTGTGGAATGCAAGATAAGGTGCCCAAATGGTCTTACCATGTATTTCATCCTAGGGTTTCTTGACAAGCATCCTATCATGCCCAATCAGAATGTCAACTTTGATAATATGCTTGTTCGCTACATGTTTCTGTTTCACAATACTCTTGGTGAAGCCTATCCCGCTAACTTCACTGTAGGGTATGACTCCGAAAGCCACTGAATGGATCATGGACAGCGGCTGCACCAACCACATGACTGGTGATCGAAGTATTCTCATGGATTCAACCCTACGTCCATCTACTAAAAGCCACATCACATTCACTGACACTGGTAAAAGCAAGGTATTGGGTCTTGGTAGAGTTGCCATCTCAAAGGATCAGCACATGGATAAAGTTATGCTTGTTGAATCCCTTGGATACAACTTAATGTTTGTGTCAATGTTCTGTGATCTGAATATGATTGTGATATTTGGAAAATATCGTTGTCTTGTGCTAATGGAATCTGACAAATCCTTAGTCTTCAAAGGCTATCAAAGAGGTGATCTGTATATGGTAGATTTCTCGGCAGGACCACAACTTGTCGTATGTGTTCTGGCAAAAGCTTCAAAGTGCTGGCTATGGCATCATCAGCTAGGACATGCGGGCATGAGGAACTTACACGCTCTCATGAAGAAGAAGCACATCATTGGCAGCGAGGGCGTCAAGTTTAAGAAGGATCATCTATGTGGTGCTTGTGAAGCCGAGAAGATGACTAGAGCCAAGCATCCCTTGAATACAATCATGACTACCTCATGTCCCTTCGAGTTGCTTCACATGGACTTATTTGGCCATACTCACTACTCTACCCTTACTACCACTGCACATCTCTATGGCTTCATTATTGTTGATGATTATTCGAGATACACTTGGGTACACATAATTCTCTGTAAGAATGAGGTGTAGGATGTCTTCAGACGCTTCGCAAATCGAGCCATGTTGAATTATGGCATCAAGATCAAGCACATCCGGAGTGACAATGGCATTGAGTTTAAGAACGCCGGCCTCGACATTTATCTTGATACTTTGGGCATCACACATGAGTTCTCTGCTCCATACACAACTTAGTAGAATGGCATCATGGAGCGCAAGAACAGAACACTCATTGAGATGGCATGCACGATGCTCGATGAATACAAGACTCCAAGAAAAGTCTGGCCCAAAGCCATTGATACTGCGCATGCCACATCATCAACTGAGTTTATCTTCACAAGTTCGTCAAGAGGACATCTTTTGAACTTCTGACTGGTATGAAGCCAAACGTCAGTTACTTCAAAGTCTTTGGTGCTAGGTGCTAGATCAAGGATCCACATCACACTTCTAAATTCGCACCAAAAGCAGATGAAGGTTTTATGCTTGGTTATGGAAAGGATTCGCACACCTATAGAGTCTTCAACCTCTTTCACTATAAAGTGGTTGAAACTATAGATGTGCGGTTCGTTGAGACTAACGGCTCGCAAAGAGAGCACCTGCCAAATGTGCTAGATGAAGCTACACTAGGTGAAGCTATCAAGCTAATGGGTACGGGAGAAATCATACCCACCGAGGAACAGGCTTAAGATGAGACCATCATTTCTGCACCTAATCAACACGAAGACAATGCTTAGTCTGAAGCAAATCCTAAAGATGAAGACAATAGTCAGCCTGAACAAAATCTTTGTCTAGTTCATCCTCGGGTTGCAAATGAAATCCGAATTGAGAAGATTATTGATAGCATCAATGCACTAGGTCCTCTTACTCGATCAAGAGCCACACAACTAGCAAACTTCTGTGGTCACTTTGCATTTGTCTCTATATCTGAACCCAAGAAAGTCGAAGAAGCCTTTATGAAACCTGAATGGATTCAAGCTATGCAAGAAGAGCTTCAAAGGTTTGAGGTGAATAATTTATGGGAGATTGTCAAACGTCCTAATCCTCGCAAGCACAATATCGTTGGAACCAAATGGCTCTATCACAACAAGCAAGATGAACTTGGACAGGTTGTAAAAACCAAAGCTTGCCTCGTTGCTCAAGGTTACACACAAGTGGAAGGAATTGATTTTAGTGAAACCTTTGCTCCTGTGGCTAGGCTTGAAGCCATTCGCATACTGCTAGCCTATTCCAACCGTCACAACATTCTTATGTAACAAATGGATGTGAAGAGTGCCTTCCTCAATGGCAAAATCGAAGAAGTGTATGTCGCTCAACCGTATGGCTTTGAAGATCCAAAGCATCCTGATATGGTATACAAGCTCAACAAGGCACTGTATGGCCTCAAACAAGCACCTCGCGCTTGGTATGACACACTCAAAGAATTCATGAAGAGCAAAGGCTTCAAACCTCGTTCTCTAGATCCCACTCTCTTCACGAAGACATATGATGGTGAACTATTTGTGTGCCAAATATATGTGGATGACATTATCTTCTGCTGCACTGATAAGAGATACATTGATGAGACTGGATACATGATGCAAGAGCAATACCAGATGTCCATGACGGGAGAGCTGAAGTTCTTTCTTGGTCTTCAAATTCGTTAACAGTGAAATGGCATCTTGGTATCACAAGAAAAATACCTCAAAGACTGCCTGAAGAAGTTTGGAATGCAAGGTTGCAAAGGGTACATGATGCCAGTGCCAACCAAAACCATCTAGGCCCTGACGACAATGGTAAAGAGTTCGATCAAAAGGTATACCTCTCCATGATTGGTTCTTTATTGTAATTATGTGCATCTAGGCCAGATATTATGCTTAGCATTTGCATGTGTGTCCGATTCCAAGCGGCACCAAAGGAATTGCATCACCTTGCAGTGAAGCAAATTCTTTGATATTTGGATCACACCCCAACACTAGGATTATGGTATCCAAAGGGCTCAGCGTTTGATCTATTCGGATACTCAAATGCTGATTATGCTGGTGACAAAGTTGATCGCAAGTCTACATCAGGCACATGACACTTTCTTGGACGATCTCTTGTCTGTTGGTCTTCAAAGAAGCAGAACTGTGTATCTCTCTCCACTTCTGAATCTGAATACATTGCTGCTGGATCTTGCTATGCTCAACTTCTCTGGATGAAGCAAACTCTCAAGGACTATGGCACCAACTTGAAGAATGTGCCACTCTTCTGCGACAATGAAAGTGCCATCAAGATTGCCAAGAATCTAGTTCAGCACTCGAAGACAAAGAACATTGAGATTCGTCATCACTTTCTCAGAGATCATGTCATCAAGGAAGATATTGATATCATTCAGGTCAACACTGAAGAGCAACTGGTAGATATCTTCGCAAAGCCCTTGGAAGAGAAAAGATTTTGCAAGCTGCGGTGTTAGCTAAATATCTTAGAATCCTTGAATGTCCAATGAATGGACACACATCCTAACGCTTATGCATGTTGATGACTTAGATGTGCAACAAACAAAGTAACGTATTTCTTCAATCAATGAAGACTTACCCTCTGAGTGTGAATACATTAATGTGGAATTTGACTTCGGAGCGCCACGATAATTGTGCGCTGTGTCTGGGTCTAATATTTCCTATACGGTGGGTAACGCCCCCACCACACTTTCTTGAAGATTTTCAATTGGTGTCATGATTGCATGATCTTCATATTTGGATTGTCTTCAACATTGATTTGCCTTCAAGTTCTATATCTTCGCAATGTTGATTTGTCTTCAATTCTATATATATATATATATGTGTGTGTGTGCGTGTGTGTGTGTGTGTGTGTGTGTGTGTGTGTGTGTGTGTATGTGTGTGTGTGTGTGTTCTGTCCTCTACAACATTCACTTATAGCTATGTCTTCAAGTTGCTATTCTTCTGACCTAAGTGAATGTGATCGGACCCTGAACCCATCTGTGCTACTCCCTCAAATTCTCTTTGTCTAGTCATATGCATTTTGTTGACACATGTCGAATGTCTTCACTGTGTCCTTGTCAGCTAAAGATACAGAGACACACATTTAAAATGGTTTTTAATGACTTATCTTTTTGCTTGAAAACCGGAGAAGCCGGAACGACCACTTGACAATCCAGGCGTGCGTGGGAACATGGCTCAACTCTAGATAAGTTGAATGCACGCCACGTGTCCACCAGATGTGAACCACCAGGGGCACTTGCGTAATTGCATTGCGCCGCCCTCCTCCTTATAAATACACACCCATGCAGTCATTTTCTCTTCTTCCATCTTGCCATCTTGCTCAAACCCTACCGCCACCGCTAGCTCGAGTCAACGCCGGAGACGAAGCGCTTAGGTGCCGCGACCTCTTTCCTCACGCCGGCCGTAGACCTCGTCTTGTCCGCCACCGCCGTAAATGTCTTCCGTCGCCAAGTTAGGGCACACGAGATTGGAATGCTCGGCATCCGTTCTGCCCCGTCTAGCAGTTTTTCAAGTGGTAAGTAAAATTCGCTTTTTACCACTTTTCGATCTATCAAATCCATCCACTTCACCCAAAAGTGGTTTTTGCACTTCCAAATCTGGATCTTTCTGTTTCTGAATATCATATCTTGAAAAGTATATTCACTTATGCTTCATAACTAGTTAGATTCCTCACTTGTACTTATTCTTGGATTCGTACAAATCTGGAACCAATTCACTTCATATAAGTGAATGTCTTCGCACTATGAGGTCAATGTCTTCAAACTAATTTATTTTCAAAATCTCCCGAGAATGCATATGACCTCTTCCCCTTCCCTCGCATCTCTAATGCTATCACATGTACATGTCTGTGGGGGAATCCCTTGGTTCTCATAGTATGCATTCATTTGGAGAGTTCTTACAACAGCACATTGACTCTTCTGAAGCCAGTTCTTGTCTGACCAGTCGTCGGAAGCCTTTCACTATTTTGAAGCCTCTCTGTCTAAATATTATGGCTATGAAAAATCAACAAGGAAAGGTGGCAGGCAACACTGTGGCAATACTTCTCTGGACCTGCCCCCAAATCTGTACGAACTTTACAAGTCTGATCCTGAGGAGAACTACAATCAGCGCAAGACCAGAATCTAGTGGATCCAAAGATATTGGGCTGAGCAGTGGTTCAAGTATAACTTCATCACACCTGAGTATGCAGAAAATAATGCTATTAAGCGCCCATGGGGCGAAATTCTTGACAAGAATTTGCCACCGAAGTCGAAGCCTGAAGCTATTGCTCAGGGCTTCTATCCATGCATGGTTCGAGGACCTCAGCCAGAAAATGTTGACCCGTCATCTCTTCAATGGTGTCGTGATGATGATCTCTTCAAGCGCAACTTCAAGTTTGCAAAGGAGTCTGCCGCCAAGAACAAGAAGGAATTCGGACTCAACTTCAACCCTGGTCCGTCTGCTCCAAGGCCTGATGGCACCCGTGAAGCCAATGAGAATAGGATTGGCCCCTTCAATAAATTAGATGGGCTCCTATCCTATATTGCAGCTCAAAGGGCCACAATTGATCAATCTTCTGATGAGGCTGACTGTGAGGATGCTCCTGTGCCTCCGAAGCAGAAGAAGAAGTCAAAAAGTTCCAAGCTCTCTACTGCTCCAAAAGCTTCGACTATGAAGCCACTGCAAACTGCACCGCCTGAATCAAGTGTGCAGTCTGAAAATCAGTCCCGCATCTCCAAGAGAACCAAGAAGCCAAAGCCCAAGAAGATTTCTAGGCAGGCACTCACTCCTGCTGCCGTTCTGCGCAATGAAGACAACACCATTGATATATCAAGTGATGAAGATCTTGGAGACGATGCTCTAGAACAGTTGATCAAGAGAAAACAAGAGGCTGAGATCTTCCAGGACCTGCCTCTGTTCGATGCTGAAATTCTCAATAACTTCATTGATGAATGTTCGAGAATCAAAACATCAACATTGATGATTTGCAGCTGCCAGTGGACATCAGCATCACCTTTCAAGGAGCCATTGCCAACAAACTTGCCATTGCTCAGAAAATTGTTGAGCTGAAGAGCAAGATCGATTATGAGAAGGCACAGTTCAAGAAGCACGTGGCCAGGCTCAGTGTTGCTGATGTGCAAAACTTCATGCAGATGATGCATGACCTCAAGGACCAGTTCAACAAGAAGTGTGAAGAAGCCAAAGGCTCATGCGAGCACATGAAGTACTATGTGCAGAAGTGTCTACAAGCGCACAATGAGGCTGAGAAGAGAAAGGCTCTTGGGCGTGCTGGCATCGACCCCAAGCTTGCTACCAAGAAGGGCAAGAAGCTGGCTAAAGCCAAACCCAACGCTTCAAGGCAGTAATGACCTAGCATAGTCTTCCTTGCCAGCATGACTGGCTCGAAGCCAAAGGTTGCCTCAGCAACTTCTGAGCAAAAGAAAACTCGGCAAGCTGAGGGTGAATCCTAAAAGAGGAAGCTCCATGAGGCCCCTGACACTGCGCCCTCCGACAAGAAGCTGAAGACTAAATGTCGGTGTACAAATGTAGGGGCTCTCCTTTTGACCCCTTTACTTGTGCACGAGCAGTCAGAGCCACGCGCCATGGACACACATAGCAGGGCAAAGGAGGGAAGCTGGAGAGAAGCCAAAGGTACAAGACAAACAAAGCAATATCAAGGACCAAGGCCACAAAGTGCGGACGGGCGAAGCAGGTTTCCCCGGCAAGGCCCTTGTCGGGGCAACCTCAGCAGCCCCGGCAAGCCCCTAGCTGGGGTAGCTCGCCCACACCAGCGGAGCGTGCCACCCTCGAGCCACGATCTCCAACGTTAACAAACACGTTGGGCCAGGGCATGGGAGGCACCTCCATGGTGGCATGCAGATCTTTGTGAAGACAAATAATACTCAAGATCAGATAAGCATTGGAGGGTAACAATCCTCGTCAAGATTCTTACCTAGGAAAACCCACAAGACCCCCGGCAAGACCCTTGTCGGGGACGACAGCGCGCCACGGCAAGACCCTTGCGGGGCCACCCGACAAGACCCTTGCCAAAGGCGACAGCAGGGCCACTGCTAGGCCCATGCCAACGAAATCCCCACCGCTGTTCGCATGCAGCTGCCAGCCCAACCAGTTGGGCAGGCACCTGCGTGGCAGCTGATACGTCTCCAACGTATCTATAATTTATGAAGCATTCATGCTATTTTATTATCTATTTTCAATGATTACGGGCTTTATTATACACTTCTATATTACTTTTGGGACTAACCTATTAACCGGAGGCCCAACCCATATTGCTGTTTTATTGCCTGTTTCAGTATTTCGAAGAAAAGGAATATCAAACGGAGTCCAAATGGAATGAAACCTTCGGGAGCATGACTTTTGGAACGAACGTGACACAGGAGACTTGGAGTTGAAGTAAAGGAAGCATCGAGGAAGCCATGAGATAGGGGGGGGGTGCGCCCACCCCCTGGGCGCTCCCTCCACTCTCGTGGGCCCCTCGAGGCTCCCTCGACCGACTTTTTTCACCTATATATTCCCATATACCCTAAAACCATCGAGGACGAAGATAGATCGGGAGTTCCGCCGCCGCAAGCCTCTGTAGCCACCAAAAACCTCTCGGGAGCCTGTTCCGGCACCCTGCCGGAGGGGGGATCCCTCACCGATGGCCACCTTCATCATCCCGGCACTCTCCATGATGAGGAGGGAGTAGTTCACCCTCGGGGCTGAGGGTATGTACCAGTAGCTATGTGTTTGATCTCTCTCTCTCGTGTTCTCTCTATGGCACGATCTTGATGTATCACGAGCTTTGCTATTATAGTTGGATCTTATGATGTTTCTCCCCCTCTACTCTCTTGTGATGAATTGAGTTTTCCTCTTGTAGTTATCTTATCGAATTGAGTTGATGTATGTCTTGCCGTGTTTACCTGTGGTGACAATGGGATATCACGTGATCCATTTGATGTATGTTTTGGTGATCAACTTGCGGGTTCCGCCCATGAACCTATGCATAAGGGTTGGCACACGTTTTCGTCTTGACTCTCCGGTAGAAACTTTGGGGTACTCTTTGAAGTACTTTGTGTTGGTTGAATAGATGAATATGAGATTGTGTGATGAATATCGTATAATCATACCCACGGATACTTGAGGTGACAATGGAGTATCTAGGTGACATTAGGGTTTTGGTTGATTTGTGTCTTAAGGTGTTATTCTAGTACGAACTCTTGAATAGATTGATCCGAAAGAATAACTCTGAGGTGGTTTCGTACCCTACCATAATCTCTTCGTTTGTTCTCCGCTATTAGTGGCTTTGGAGTGACTCTTTGTTGCATGTTGAGGGATAGTTATATGATCCGATTATGTTATTATTGTTGAGAGAACTTGCACTAGTGAAAGTATGAACCCTATGCCTTGTTTCCTATCATTGCAATACCGTTTACGCTCACTTTTACCACTTGTTACCTTGCTGTTTTTATATTTTCAGATTACAAAAACCTATATCTACTATCTATATTGCACTTGTATCACCATCTCTTTGCCGAACTAGTGCACCTATACAATTTACCATTGTATTGGCTGTGTTGGGGACACAAGAGACTCTTTGTTATTTGGTTGCAGGGTTGTTTGATATTGATAACCTGGCAAGGCTTCCTGGGCGGTTCACTGCGCCAGAGGGTTATAGAATATTGATAACCTAGACATGATCAAAAACCACATGTAAAATCCGGTTCATGATTAGTTAAGATATAATCATAACAGCATACCAGCGACCCCTTTAATAGCCTCTCGGGCTTATATAAGTCTTTACCTGGCACTTTTTAGAACCTGAGGTAATCAATATAAAACCGGAAGGGTCAAGAACCATCTACTCAAGAAGGCTTCAATGATAGTTAAAGTAATCATACTTACAAGAAATGATTCCAAAGGGGTTAAGCTAAAGATTCGGATACGATCATATAGCACCCAGTGGTTTTGGCGATGCCGATCAAGTGGGTATCGACAGCTATGTTCTCTTTGGTTCGAATACGACCTATGTTTGAACAGGAAGCCCCCAAGTCAACATAAGAGTTGTTTAATGACGCTGATTCGAATACGATCCACGTCAGACCCAAAGGGGTTAAGCTGTGATTCAAATATGATCAAGAAGCCCCCAAGTGAGTTTGGCAGTATGCCGATCAAGTGGGTATCGACAGCTATGTTCTCTTTGGTTCGAATACGACCTATGTTTGAACAAGAAGCTCCCAAGTGATCATGGCTAGATTCAGATATGATCATAAGCCGGACCAAAGGGAAAGCCAGATTCAGATATGATCTGTCCCCTGTTGGCAGTGTCCATCACCTGATAAAGAAGACATGAAACATTCTTTATGGGAAAAAGGACAGAGGTCCTACTTTATTGCTTTATATAATATGTACATCATAAAAGGTATCTTAAAAACTGCTAACTTAAGTATAGTAAGGCCAGAGATGAGCTATGTTCCACGGCCGGCGGGTCTCCTCCTCCGATTTAAGTGAGTCCTTGTGCTCTCGAATATCGATGAGATAATATGACCCGTTGTGCAGATTCTTGCTGACCACAAAGGGCCCTTCCCAAGGCGGGGATAGCTTGTGCATGTTAGACTGATCCTGGATGAGCTGGAGCAACAAGTCGCCTTCCTGAAAGATTTTGCTATTAACCCGGCGGTTGTGATAGCGGCGCAGGTCTTGCTGGTAAATCGCCGAGCGGGCTATTGCCAAGTCTCGCTCCTCGTCCAACAGGTCAAGTGCATCCTGACGAGCCTTTTCATTATCTGCCTCTACGTAAGCCGCCACACGGGGTGAATCTGTTGTGGAACGTAGCAGAAATTCAAAATTTTTCCTACGTATCACCAAGATCTATCTATGGAGAGACCAGCAACGAGTAGAAAGAGGGTGCATCTACATACCCTTGTAGATTGCTAAGCGGAAGCGTTCAAGTGAACGGGGTTGATGGAGTCGTACTCGTCGTGATTCAAATCACCGATGATCAAGTGCCGAACGGACGGCACCTCCGCGTTCAACACACGTACAGCCCGGTGACGTCTCCCATGCCTTGATCCAGCAAGGAGAGAGGGAGAGGTTGAGGAAGACTCCATCCAGCAGCAACACAATGGCGTGGTGGTGGTGGAGGAGCGTGGCAATCCTGCAGGGCTTCGCCAAGCACCGCGAGAGAGGAGGAGCACTTGGGAGAGGGAGGGCTGCGCCAGGGGCAAGGGTGAAGCTCCCATGCGCCTCCCCACTATATATAGGGGTGGAGGGGGCTGGTTTCTTGCCCTCCAAGTCCATTGGGGCGTTGGCAAAGGTGGGAGGAAAGAAATCCCATCATTTCCTTCCCCACCGATTGCTATCCCCCCTTTTTAGGGATCTTGATCTTATCCCTTTGGGATATGATCTTATTCCTTCTAAGGGGGGATCTTGGTGCGCCTTGACCAGGGGTGTGGGGACTTTCCCCCACAACCCACATTCATGTGGGTCCCCCCATGCAGGTGGGCCCCACTCCGGAACCTTCTAGAACCTTCCCGGTACAATACCGAAAAATCCCGAACATTTTCCGGTGGCCAAAATAGGACTTCCCATATATAAATCTTTACCTCCGAACCATTCCGGAACTCCTCGTGACGTCCGGGATCTCATCCGGGACTCCGAACAACATTCGGTAACCACATGCAAACTTCCTTTATAACCCTAGCGTCATCGAACCTTAAGTGTGTAGACCCTACGGGTTCGGGAGACATGTAGACATGACCGAGACGTTCTCCGGTCAATAACCAACAGCGGGATCTGGATACCCATGATGGCTCCCACATGTTCCACGATGATCTCATCGGATGAACCACGATGTCAAGGACTTAATCAATCCCGTATACAATTCCCTTTGTCTAGCGGTATTATACTTGCCCGAGATTCGATCGTCGGTATCCTTATACCTTGTTCAATCTCGTTACCGGCAAGTCTCTTTACTCGTTCCGTAACACATCATCCCGTGATCAACTCCTTGGTCACATTGCGCATATGATGATGTCCTACCGAGTGGGCCCAGAGATACCTCTCCGCTTACACGGAGTGACAAATCCCAGTCTCGATTCGTGCCAACCCAACAGATACTTTCGGAGATACCTGTAATGCACCTTTATAGCCACCCAGTTACGTTGTGACGTTTGATACACCCAAAGCATTCCTACGGTATCCGGGAGTTGCACGATCTCATGGTCTAAGGAAGAGATACTTGACATTGGAAAAGCTCTAGCAAACGAACTACACGATCTTTGTGCTATGCTTAGGATTGGGTCTTGTCCATCACATCATTCTCCTAATGATGTGATCCCGTTATCAACGACATCCAATGTCCATAGCCAGGAAACCATGACTATCTGTTGATCACAACGAGCTAGTCAACTAGAGGCTCACTAGGGACATATTGTGGTCTATGTATTCACACGTGTATTACGATTTCCGGATAATACAGTTATAGCATGAATAAAAGACAATTATCATGAACAAGGAAATATAATAATACTTTTATTATTGCCTCTAGGGCATATTTCCAACAGTCTCCCACTTGCACTAGAGTCAATAATCTAGTTCACATCGATATGTGATTAACACTCAAGGTCACATCCCCATGTGACTTACACCCAAAGAGTTTACTAGAGTCAATAATCTAGTTCACATTTACCATGTGATTAACACTCGATGAGTTCTGGGTTTGATCATGTTATGCTTGTGAGAGAGGTAATAGTCAACGGGTCTGAACCTTTTAGATCCGTGTGTGCTTTACAAATCTCTATGTCATCTCCTAGATGTAGCTACCACGCTCTATTTGGAGCTATTCCAAATAACTGTTCTACTTGGAGCTATACTAAAAGTTGCTCCATTATACGTATCCGGTATCTCTACTCAGAGCTATCCGGATAGGTGTCAAGCTTGCATCGTCGTAACTCTTTACGTCGAACTCTTCATCACCTCCATAACTGAGAAAATTCCTTAGTCCACTAGTTACTAAGGATAACTTTGACCGCTGTACTGTGATCCATTCTTGGATCACTCTTGTACCCCTTGACTGACTCATGGCAAGGCACACTACAGGTGCGGTACACAGCATAGCATACTGTAGAGAGCCTATGATCAAAGCATAGGGGACGACCTTCGTCCTTTCTCTCTATTCTGCCGTGGTCGAGATTTTAAGTCTTAACTTCATACCTTACATCTCAGGCAAGAATTCCTTCTTTGACTGATCCATCTTGAACACCTTCAAGATCATGTCAAGGTACGTGCTCATTTGAAAGTACTATTAAGCATTTTGATCTATCTTATAGATCTTGATGCTTATTGTTCAAGTAGCCTAATCCAGGTTTTCCATTGAAAAACAGTTTTCAAATAACCCTATATGCTTTCTAGAAATTCTACATCATTTCTGATCATCAATATGTCAACAACATATACTCATCAGAAATTCTATAGTGCTCCCACTCACTTCTTTGGAAATACAAGTTTCTCATAAACTTTGTATAAACCCAAAATCTTTGATCATCTTATCAAAGCGCACATTCCAACTCCGAGATGCTTACTCCAGTCCATGGAAGGATCGCTGGAGCTAGCACACCTTTTAGCATCCTTAGGATCGACAAAAACTTTCTGATTTGTATCACATACAACCTTTCCATATGAAGACTGGTAAGGAAACTCGTTTTGTCATCCATCTGCCAGATTTCATAAATGCAGCTAATGCTAACATGAATCCAACGGACTAAAGCATCGCTACAGATGAGAAAATCTCATCGCAGTCAACTCCTTGAACTTGTGAAAAACTCTTCGCCACAAGTCGAGCTTCATAGATGGTGACATTACCATCCACGTCCGTCTTCTTCTTAAAGATCCATTTATCTCAATGGCTTGCCGATCTTTGGGAAAGTCCACCAAAGTCCATGCTTTGTTCTGATACATGGATCCTATCTCGGATTTCATGGCTTCTAACCATTTGTCGGAATTTGGGCCCACCATCACTTCTCCATAGCTCATAGGTTCATTGTTGTCTAGCAACATGACCTTCAAGACAGGATTACTGTACCACTCTGAAGTAGTACGTATCCTTGTCACCCTACGAGGTACGGCGGTGACTTGATCCGAAACTTCATGATCACTATCATAAGCTTCTACTTCAATTGGTGTAGGTGCCACAGGAACAACTTCCTGTGCCCTGATACACACTGGTTGAAGTGATGGTTCAATAACCATATCAAGTCTCCACCATCCTCCCACTCAACTTTTCGAGACAAACCTTTTCTCGAGAAAGGACCCGATTCAAGAAACAATCCATATTGCTTTCGGATCTGAATTAGGAGGTATACCCAACTGTTTTGGGTGTCCTATGAAGATGCATTTTATCCGCTTTGGGTTCGAGCTTATCAATCCTGAAACTTTTTCACATAAGCATCGCAGCCCCAAACCTTTAAGAAACGACAACTTAGGTTTCTCTAAACCATAATTCATACGGTGTCATCTCAACGGAATTACGTGGTGCCCTATTTAAAGTGAATGTGGTTCTCTCTAATGCCTAACCCATGAACGATAGTGGTAACTCGATAAGAGACATCATGGTATGCATCATATCCAATAGGGTGCAGTTATGATGTTCGGACACACCATCAAACTATGGTGTTCCAGGCGGTATTAATTGTGAAACAATTTCCACAATGTCATAATTGTGTGCCAAAGCTTGTAACTCAGATACTCATCTCTATGATCATATCATAGACATTTCATCCTCTTGTCACGATGATCTTCTACTTCACTCTGAAATTACTTGAACCATTCAATAATTCAGACTTGTGTTTCATCAAGTAAATATTCTCAACATCTACTCGAATCATCTGTGAAGTAAGAACATAACGATATTCACTGCATTCCTCAGCACTCATTGGACTGCACACATCAAAATGTGTTACTTCCAACAAGTTTCTATCTTGTTCCATTTTACTGAAACCGAGGATTTCAGTCATCTTGCCCATGTGGTATGATTTGCATGTCTCAAGTGATTCAAGATCAAGTGAGTTCAAACGGTCCATTTGCATGGAGTTTCTTCATGCATATACACCAATAGACATGGTTCGCATGTCTCAAACTTTTCAAAAATGAGTGAGCCCAAAGATCCATCAACATGGAGCTTCTTCATGCGTTTTATACCGATATGACTTACGTGGCAGTGCCACAAGTAGGTGGTACTATCATTACTATCTTTTGGCATGAACATGTGTATCACTACGATCGAGATTCAATAAACCATTCATTTTAGGTGCAAGACCATTCAAGGTATTATTCAAATAAACAGAGTAACCATTATTATCCTTAAATGAATAACCGTATTGCGATAGACATAATCCAATCATGTCTATGCTCAACGCAAACACCAATCTCGATGGTAGAGGGAGCGTGCGATGCTTGATCATATCAACCTTGGAAACATTTCCAACACATATCGTCAGCTCACCTTTAGCCAGTCTCCGTTTATTCCGTAGCCTTTATTTCGAGTTACTAACACTTAGCAACCGAACCGGTATCTAATACCCTGGTGCTACTAGGAATACTAGTAAAGTACACATTAACATAATGTATATCCAATATACTTCTATCGACCTTGCCAGCCTTCTCATCTACCAAGTATCTAGGGTAATTCTGCTCCAGTGGTTGTTCCCCTTATTACAGAAGCACTTAGTCTCGGGTTTGGGTTCAACCTTGGGTTTCTTCACTAGAGCAGCAGCTGATTTGCCGTTTCATGAAGTATCCCTTATAGCCCTTGCCCTTCTTGAAACTAGTGGTTTCACCAACCATCAACAATTGATGCTCCTTCTTGATTTCTACTTTCGCGGTGTCAAACATCGTGAATACCTCAAGGATCATCATATCTATCCCTGATATGTTATAGTTCATCACAAAGCTCTAGCAGCTTGGTGGCAATGACTTTGGAGAAACATCACTATCTCATATGGAAGATCAACTCCCACTCGATTCAAGTGATTGTTGCACTCAGACAATCTGAGCACAAGCTCAACGATTGAGCTTTTCTCCGTTAGTTTGCAGGCTAAGAAAATCGTCGGAGGTCTTATACCTCTTGACGTGGGCACGAGCCTGAAATCCCAATTTCAGCCCTCGAAACATCTCATATGTTCCGCGACATTTCGAAAAATGTCTTTGATGCCTCAACTCTAAACCGTTTCACTGAACTATCATGTAGTTATCAAAACGTGTATGTATGATGTTCACAACATCCACAAACGACATTTGGGGTTCGGCACACTGAGCGGTGCATTAAGGACATAAGCTTTCTACTGATTGCATAATCGCTACTGTCAACTTTCAACTATATTTTCTCTAGGAACATTACTAAACAGTAGAACTAAAGCGCGAGCTACGACATAATTTGCAAAAGGTCTTTTGACTATGTTCAAGATAATTAAGTTCATCTTATGAACTCCCACTCAGATAGACATCCCTCTGGTCATCTAAGTGATCACATGATCCGAGTCAACTAGGCCGTGTCCGATCATCACGTGAGACGGACTAGCCAACGTCGGTGAACATCTTCATGTTGATCGTATCTACTATATGACTCATGCTCGACCTTTCGGTCTCCGTGTTCCGAGGCCATGTCTGTACATGCTAGGCTCGTCAAGTTAACCCTAAGTGTATTGCTGTGTAAATCTGTCTTACACCCGTTGTATGTGAACGTAAGAATCCATCACACCCGATCATCACGTGGTGCTTAGAAGCGACGAACTGTAGCAACGGTGCACAGTTAGGGGAGAACACTTCTTGAAATTTTTGTAAGGGATCACCTTATTTACTACCGTCGTCCTAAGTAAACAAGATGCATAAACATGATAAACATCACATGCAATCAAATAGTGATATGATATGGCCAATATCATTTTGCTCCTTTTGATCTCCATCTTCGGGGCTCCATGATCATCATCGTCACCGGCATGACACCATGATCTCCATCATCATGATCTCCATCATCGTGTCTCCATGAAGTCGTCTCGCCAACTTATTACTTCTACTACTATGGCTACCGGTTAGCAATAAAGTAAAGTAATTACATGGCGTTGTTCAATGACACGCAGGTCATACAATAAATTAAGACAACTCCTATGGCTCCTGCCGGTTGTCATACTCATCGACATGCAAGTCGTGAATCCTATTACAAGAACCTGATCAATCTCATACATCACATATCATTCATCACATTCTTCTTGGCCATATCACATCACATAGCATACCCTGCAAAAACAAGTTAGACGTCCTCTAATTGTTGTTTGCATGTTTTACGTGGCTGCTTTGGGTTTCTAGCAAGAACGTTTCTTACCTACGCAAGACCACAACGTGATATGCCAATTGCTATTTACCCTTCACAAGGACCCTTTTCATCGAATCCGTTCCGACTAAAGTGGGAGAGACTGGCACCCGCTAGCCACCTTATGCACCAAGTGCATGTCAATCAGTGGAACCTGTCTCACATAAGAGTACGTGTAAGGTCGGTCCGGGCCGCTTCATCCCACAATACCGTCAAAACAAGATTGGACTAGTAACGGTAAGCATATTGAACATCATCAACGCCCACAACTACTTTGTGTTCTACTCGTGCAAAGAATCTACGCAATAAACCTGGCTCTGATACCACTGTTGGGGAACGTAGCAGAAATTCAAAATTTTTCCTACGTATCACCAAGATCTATCTATGGAGAGACCAGCAACGAGTAGAAAGAGGGTGCATCTACATACCCTTGTAGATCACTAAGCGGAAGCGTTCAAGTGAACGGGGTTGATGGAGTCGTACTCGTCGTGATTCAAATCACCGATGATCAAGTGCCGAACGGACGGCACCTCCGCGTTCAACACACGTACAGCCCGGTGACGTCTCCCACTCCTTGATCCAGAAAGGAGAGAGGGAGAGGTTGAGGAAGACTCCATACAGCAGCAACACAACGGCGTGGTGGTGGTGGAGGAGCGTGGCAATCCTGCAGGGCTTCGCCAAGCACCGCGAGAGAGGAGGAGCACTTGGGAGAGGGAGGGCTGCGCCAGGGGCAAGGGTGAAGCTCCCATGCGCCTCCCTACTATATATAGGGGTGGAGGGGGCTGGTTTCTTGCCCTCCAAGTCCATTGGGGCGTTGGCAAAGGTGGGAGGAGAGAAATCCCATCATTTCCTTCCCCACCGATTGCTATCCCCCCTTTTTAGGGATCTTGATCTTATCCCTTTGGGATATGATCTTATTCCTTCTAAGGGGGGATCTTGGTGCGCCTTGACCAGGGGTGTGGGGCCTTTCCCCCACTATCCACGTTCATGTGGGACCCCCCATGCAGGTGGGCCCCACTCCGGAACCTTCTAGAACCTTCCCGGTACAATACCGAAAAATCCCGAACATTTTCCGGTGGCCAAAATAGGACTTCCCATATATAAATCTTTACCTCCGGACCATTCCGGAACTCCTCGTGACGTCCGGGATCTCATCCGGGACTCCGAACAACATTCGGTAACCACATGCAAACTTCCTTTATAACCCTAGCGTCATCGAACCTTAAGTGTGTAGACCCTACGGGTTCGGGAGACATGTAGACATGACCGAGACGTTCTCCGGTCAATAACCAACAGCGGGATCTGGATACCCATGATGGCTCCCACATGTTCCACGATGATCTCATCGGATGAACCACGATGTCAAGGACTTAATCAATCCCGTATACAATTCCCTTTGTCTAGCGGTATTATACTTGCCCGAGATTCGATCGTCGGTATCCTTATACCTTGTTCAATCTCGTTACCGGCAAGTCTCTTTACTCGTTCCGTAACACATCATCCCGTGATCAACTCCTTGGTCACATTGCGCATATGATGATGTCCTACCGAGTGGGCCCAGAGATACCTCTCCGCTTACACGGAGTGACAAATCCCAGTCTCGATTCGTGCCAACCCAACAGATACTTTCGGAGATACCTGTAATGCACCTTTATAGCCACCCAGTTACGTTGTGACGTTTGATACACCCAAAGCATTCCTACGGTATCCGGGAGTTGCACGATCTCATGGTCTAAGGAAGAGATACTTGACATTGGAAAAGCTCTAGCAAACGAACTACACGATCTTTGTGCTATGCTTAGGATTGGGTCTTGTCCATCACATCATTCTCCTAATGATGTGATCCCGTTATCAACGACATCCAATGTCCATAGCCAGGAAACCATGACTATCTGTTGATCACAACGAGCTAGTCAACTAGAGGCTCACTAGGGACATATTGTGGTCTATGTATTCACACGTGTATTACGATTTCCGGATAATACAGTTATAGCATGAATAAAAGACAATTATCATGAACAAGGAAATATAATAATACTTTTATTATTGCCTCTAGGGCATATTTCCAACAGAATCATGCCGGATGTCACTTGGCAGGACCGCCTCTGCTCCATAAACCATGAAGAAAGGTGTATATCCCGTAGATCTGTTAGGCGTAGTGTTGATGCTCCATAACACGGAGGGTAACTCCTCCACCCAACAACCCGGAGTCTACTGTAAGGGGACTAAGAGCCGGGGTTTGATACCTTTCAGGATCTCTTGATTAGCTCTCTCTGCTTGACCATTGGATTGAGGATGAGCAACGGCCGAAACATCAAGCCGGATATGTTCTCTTTTACAGAACTCTTCCATGGCACCCTTAGAGAGATTAGTGCCATTATCAGTTATGATGCTATGTGGAAAACCAAAATGAAAGATCACCTTTTTCATGAACTGAACCGCCGTGGCTGCATCACACTTGCTGACCGGCTCTGCCTCAACCCACTTGGTAAACTTGTCCACTGCCACCAGTAGATGTGTCTTTTTGTCTTTAGACCTTTTGAAAGGTCCAACCATGTCAAGCCCCCAGACCGCAAACGGCCAAGTGATTGGGATCATCCTCAATTCTTGAGCCGGCACATGAGCTCGTCGTGAGAACTTTTGACAACCATCACATTTACTGACCAGATCCTCCGCATCAGCATGAGCCGTCAGCCAATAGAAACCATGACGAAACGCCTTGGCAACGAGAGATTTTGATCCGACATGATGGCCACAATCTCCTTCATGTATTTCACGAAGTATTTCTTGGCCTTCTGCAGGTGACACACAGCATTGAAATGCCCCCGTGACACTTAGGTGATGTAACTCACCGTTAACAATTGTCATGGATTTGGAACGCCTGATAATTTGTCTTGCCAAGGTCTTGTCCTCCGGCAACTCACCCCGGGTCATATAAGCCAAGTAGGGCACTGTCCAATCCGGGATAACATGAAGAGCCGCCACCAGCTGTGCCTCCGGGTCTGGCACTGCTAACTCCTCCTCGGTAGGCACCTTGACACAAGGGTTATGTAACACATCGAGAAAGGTATTGGGCGGCACCGGTTTACGTTGGGATCCCAACCAGCTTAAAGCATCAGCCGCCTCATTCTTCCTTCGATCGATGTGCTCCACTTGATAACCCGTGAAGTGACCAGCCACATCATATACCTCACGATGATAAGCCGCCATAGGGGGGTCCTTGGAATCCCACTTGCCTGACACTTGTTGAGCCACAAGATCTGAGTCGCCCAAGCATCGTACCCGGCTTAAGTTCATCTCCATAGCCATCCGGAGACCATGGAGTAAGGCCTCATATTCAGCTGCATTGTTAGTACATGGAAACATAAGCCGAAGTACATAACAAAATTTGTCACCTCGAGGGGAAGTTAGCACCACTCCAGCCCCCGAGCCTTCTAGCTGCCTGGACCCATCAAAGTGAATCATCCAATATGTGTTATCCGGCTTCTCCTCAGGGGCCTGTAACTCTGTCCAATCATTGATAAAGTCCACCAAGGCCCGAGACTTAATAGCAGTATGTGGCATGTACTTCAAATCGTGAGGCCCAAGCTCAATGGCCCACTTGGCGACTCGTCCTGTAGCCTCCCTGTTCTGAATGATGTCTCCCAAAGGGGCAGAACTTACCACAGTTATAGGGTGACCTTGAAAGTACTGCTTCAACTTCCGGTTGGCCATGAACACCCCGTAAACAAGCTTCTGCCAATGTGGGTACCTTTGCTTGGATTCAATAAGCACCTCACTGATGTAATAAACCGGCCGTTGAACCGGATGCTCCTTGCCAGCTTCCTTACGTTCCACCATGATGGCAACGCTGACGGCTCGTGAATTGGCAGCCACATACAATAGCAAAGGCTCCTTATCAATTGGAGCGGCGAGAACCGGAGGTTCCGACAACTGTCTCTTTAAGTCCTCAAAAGCAGCATCAGCGGCCTGGCTCCAGACAAAAGTGTCTGTTTTCTTCATCATCTGATACAATGGCAGGGCCTTCTCTCCTAGCCGGCTTATGAACCGACTTAAGGCGGCAACACGACCCGCCAGTCGCTGAACATCATTGATGCACACCGGTTTAGCCAAAGAGGTAATTGCCTTAATCTTCTCCGGGTTAGCTTCGATGCCTCTGTTGGACACCAGAAAACCCAAGAGCTTGCCCGCAGGAATGCCAAATACGCACTTCGCCGGGTTAAGCATCATCTTGTAAACCCGGAGATTATCAAAGGTCTCCTTTAAGTCAGATATCAAGGTCTCCTTTTCTCTGGACTTCACCACATTGTCATCCACATAAGCATGAACATTACGCCCAATTTGATCGTGCAAACAGTTCTGCACACACCGCTGGTAAGTCGCCTGGGCACTCTTGAGCCCAAATAGCATAGACACATAGCAGAAGGCTCCAAAGGGAGTGATGAATGCTGTCTTCTCCTGGTCCTTAACTGCCATTTTAATCTGATGATAACCGGAGTAAGCATCCAAAAAACTCAAACGCTCACAACCCGCCGTAGCATCAATGATTTGATCAATACGGGGAAGAGCAAAGGGATCAGCCGGACAAGCCTTGTTTAAGTCCGTGTAGTCCAGACACATCCGCCAAGTGCCGTTCTTCTTGAGGACAAGCACCGGGTTAGCCAACCACTCTGGGTGAAAAACTTCCACAATAAACCCGGCCGCCAAGAGCCGGGCCACCTCTTCCCCAATAGCCTTCCGTCTCTCCTCGTTGAACCGTCGGAGAAACTGCCTGACCGGCTTATACTATGGATCAATATTGAGAGTGTGCTCAGCGAGTTCCCTCGGTACACCCGGCATGTCAGAAGGTTTCCATGCAAAGATGTCCCGGTTCTCACGGATGAACTCGATGAGCGCGCTTTCCTATTTAGGATCCAAATTGGCACTGATACTGAACTGTTTACAGGCATCTCCTGGGGTAAAGTTAACAAGTTTTGTCTCAGCGGCCGATTTAAACTTCAACGCCGGGTCATGCTCAGTAGTTGGTTTCTTGAGGGAGGTCATATCCGCCGGGTCAACATTGTCTTGATAAAACTTGAGCTCTTCGGCCGCACAGGCCGACTCAGCATAAGCCGCATCTCCTTCTTCACATTCCAGTGCCACTTTCCGACTTCCATGCACAGTGATAGTGCCCTTGTGACCCGGCATCTTAAGCTGTAGATAAACATAACACGGCCGGGCCATGAATTTACCGTAAGCCGGCCGCCCAAACAGAGCATGATATGGGCTCCTGATTTTGACCACCTCAAACGTCAACTTCTCAGCCCCGGAATCGTGTTCGTCTCCAAAGGCCACCTCTAGCTCAATCTTGCCAACTGGATAAGCCGACTTACCCGGAACCACTCCATGGAAAACAGTGTTGGATGTTCTAAAATTCTTCTCAGTCAACCCCATGCGCTGAAAGGTCTCGTACTAGAGGATATTGATGCTGCTCCCGCCGTCCATGAGTACCTTAGTGAATATATAACCACCAACCTGGGGTGCGACCACCAGGGCTAGCTGACCCGGATTATCGACCCGTGGAGGGTGATCCTCTCTGCTCCACACAATGGGCTGCTCTAACCACCTCAGATAACGAGGAACTGCCGGCTCAATGGAATTCACAGCCCTCTTATGAACCTTCTGGTCACGTCTGCACAAACTAGTGGTAAATACGTGATACTGTCCACCACTCAACTGCTTCGGATGGCTTTGATAACCCGACTGCTGCTGCTGCTGTCCACCTTGACCAGATTGCTGCTGATTGTTACCACCCGGATGCCCCTGAAAACAGGAACTTGAGCCACCGCCCGGGCCATGAAAGCCGCCGGCCCCTGAGCTGCCGCCAGATCCATGACCACCATCGAAGGTGTTGGAATTTTTAAATGCCTTCATGATCGCGTAATCCTTCCATAGATGTGTGGCGGGGCGCTCCCGGGTGCCGTGTTTTGGGCAGGGCTCATTGAGTAACTGCTCGAGAGATGGGCCTGACCCACCGGACCGAGGCGACTTACCCTTATATCTATTATTGTTACCCCGTGCATTGGCATTGGCCACAAACTCCGGGTTACCGTCCGCCTTACGCTTATTGCCGCCTTGATTCCCCGGGTTATGCTGCTGACCCTTTCCATTGCCGTTCCTTTTTCCCTTCCCTGTCTTCTCATCGTCAGACGTGGGATCCTTGATACTATCAGAATCGGCATATTTGACTAAAGCCGCCATCATCGTACCCATATCCGTGAGGTCACGTTTAAGGCGCCCCAGTTTCTGCCTCAGCGCCTCAAAATGGCATTTTTTCTCCAACATAAGAACTGCAGAGCCGGCATCCATCTTATCGGAGGAATGAATTATCTCCTTGACCCGGCGTACCCAATGAGTGGTGGATTTACCTTCCTCTTGCTTGCAATCCGTCAAGTCCACAATTGACATAGATTGCTTAAAGGTGTCCTTGAAGTTCTGGATGAACCGGGCCTTTAACTCGCCCCATGAACCAATGGAATTGGGTGGTAAGCCTTTCAGCCAAGACCGGGCTATTCCATCTAACATCATCGTGAAATATTTAGCCATCGCCGTGTCACTGACCTCTAGCAGCTCCATGGCCATCTCATAACTCTTGATCCACGCCCCGGGCCGTAAGTCGGCCGTGTAATTTGGTACCTTTTGAGGTCTCTTGAAGTCCTTGGGCAGACGTACATCGCGCAGAGCCGGTACCAGGCAAGGGACACCGCCGGTTCTAGTGGCTACCCCTGCCTCAACAGACGTCGTTGGATACTCTAGAGGATCTTGGTAAGCCGCTGCCTGAGCTGCTCGTTCGTTCTCCTGACGTATTCGGTCCTGCACCGGATTATTGCCCCCGGGCTGGTTACGGCGTTGGGCATTGCTTGACAAAGCTTCCGACTCCATCTTTCTACTGTAACTCGGGCTCCGGTTCTGGCGAGGTGGTGCTACCCAGGGCGGGGGAGTTGAATGAATCCTGTCCCGGCTGTAAGAATAGGTCTCCTGCTGAGCCAGGGCTGTCTGGAGGAGCTCTCTGACCCTCCGGGTTTCCACTGCCGTCGGGTCATCAACTTCCATAGGAAGAGCCGCTAAACGTGCTGAAGCTGCGATCAAGTTCTCCATGGGGTTGGAAAAGTGACCCGGTGGAATCGGCACATAACGTGGCGGTGGCATGCTCACGTGAGGCGGTACCATATCCCGGGGCTGAGCCGGTCCTCCTGTTCCGGCTGTCATAACCAGATCGGCCTCTGGCGGGTTACTAGGGCCGGCTCCGGGTGTAGCAAAGAGAACCCAGGGGTCGTAATTCGGAGGTAAACCGGAATGCGTTTTTTGATGTCTCCTCCTCATTACCTCATTGGATGCATTTAAGCTCATCGTGAGCTGGTAAGCTTCTGACTGCAAACGCTGTGCCCGGGCGTCGAGATCCGCCCGCTCTCTGGCTAGTCTAGTATCCTCAGCTGCCAAGCCCTCCTTGGCCTGAGCTATCTCCTCACTCACCTGCGCTACCGCTGCATCATGCTCATCTTTGTCTTCAGGAATAACCATGGCGGTTAACAGGGCCATAAGCTTGTCCATGAGATCCATCAGCACCTGAGCCGGTGGGCGCACGGGGCCGCCTGCCCCGGCTGCTCCTGATCCGGACGTGATTGCTGCGGCTGCTGTAGAGTTTGAACCGGGCTGAGTTCCAGCCATGAAGATCCCTGCCCATCTTGGAGGCTCATAGGGGTCCGGAGTACTAATGCCATCGGAACAGCCCCCGAGAGCGCCGTCTTGTACCTGATACAACGAATCTATTGAGCTGGCGGACGAATCACCATCTGAAAGAGCGGCCGTCTCACCCCCATCTTCAGATCCAGAAAATTCCTCTCCATGGATGCAGCCCACGAAGGCACGCTTTAAGACAGGTCGAGCCCGGGTCTTCCTCGCACGCTGAGCCGTCTCGACGAGGTCGGTGCAGTTGTCCGGCTCAGGGCCCGGCTCACCAATCCGGCCGATGAAAACGTGGATTCCGCCTAAGGGGACCCGGTATCCGTTCTCAATTGAGCCGGCGTTAGGACCCGAGCCTTCGTCGTCGATGTAGATCTTGCCGCGACGACTCTTGGTCATCCGGCCCACTACATATCCCTTGAGCCCTTCGAAGTTGCCCTTCAAGAACTCAAATCCACCGTGCGCTGGCTCTTAACCTTGTGGTCATGGGTTCGAGCCCCACGGTGGGCGCCAACTGTCGTGGAATAGTCACGTCAGATGTCCTTGTGAAAGGACTTAGTTGTGGAGCCATCGCAACTAGGAAGCTTGAAGGGGTTAAATCGGGACAAAGGACACGAGAGAGTTTATACTAGTTCGGCTCCTTACGGTGAAGGTAAGGCCTACGTCTAGTTGGGTTGGTATTGATGTTTTGATGACCAGGGAGCGAGATACGCTATGCCCGGCTCTCGATGAGTTGTTTCTTGCCCTAAGCCGCCAGCAGATCATCCCCTTATATACAAGGGTTGACGCCCTGCGGCTTGCAGAGTCCCGGCCGGCTTATAAACAGTGTCCGGCTCGGTGGCTAGTTAAATCTAACTTATGTTACAAGTCATGCCATCATGGCGGTTTACTACAACGGGCCTTAAGCCGCCTGTGGGCCTTAAGCCCTTTATTGAACCGCCATCATCATGCTTGGTCTTGGGCTTCCTTTGATGAGTCCTCTTTGCGTAACCCGGCCCCTCCTGGGCGGCTTACACAAATAGTCACATCCCCAACAGTTCTCAAATTAAATACTCAATCCAATAAGATAACTTCAAGAGGGAAACTCAATTCATCACAAGAGAGTAGAGGGGGAGAAACATCATAAGATCCAACTATAATAGAAAAGCTCGCGATACATCAAGATCGTGCCATAGAGAGAACATGAGAGAGAGAGAGAGAGAGAGATCAAACACATAGCTACTGGTACATACCCTCAGCCCCGAGGGTGAACTACTCCCTCCTCGTCATGGATAGCACCGAGATGATGAAGATGGCCACCGGTGATGGGTTCCCCCTCCGGCAGGGTGCCGGAACGGGCTCCGGGAGGTTTTTGGTGGCTACAGAGGCTTGCGGCGGCGGAACTCCCGATCTATCTTGATATTCGATGTTTTTGGGTATGTAGGCTTATATAGGCGAAAGAAGTCGGTCGTGGGAGCCTCGAGGGGCCCACGAGAGGGTAGGGCGCGCCTAGAGGGGTGGGCGCGCCCCCTGTCTCGTGGCTCCCTCGATGATCCCCTGGCTTGCACTCCAAGTCTCCTGGATCATATTCTTCCTAAAAATCATGCTCCCGAAGGTTTCATTCCGTTTGGACTCCGTTTGATATTCCTTTCTTCGAAATACTAAAACATGCAATAAAACAACAATATGGGCTGGGCCTCCGGTTAGTAGGTTAGTCCCAAAAAGGATATAAATGTGTAAAATAAAGCCTATAAACATCCAAAATGGGTAATATAATAGCATGGAACAAGCAAAAATTATAGATACGTTGGAGACGTATCATTATACACTTTTATATTAGGGATAATTAGATTTATGCCCCTAGTTGTGTCCCACTCGTCTATTTTACCCCTAATTCCCAAAAGTCACTGGTTTTGTCCAAGTCACTTTGCTCCTCTTATGCTTTTGCCCTTTGACCGTTTGACTATCAGTTTGAAAACTTCATAACTAATTCATACTAAACCAAAAAAATGCAAATAAGATACCAAAATGTTCAGAAAAACATCACCTATATGTGAGTGTCATTTTCATTCATGAAAAAAGTGTTGGAAAGTGCACATCCGAGTTTTAGCTCTTTTGATACCACTATGAATAGTAAACTCTAAAAAAATTCAAAAAAAAATCAAAAAAATATGGTGGCAAAGAACAACAAATGTTCTAACTGCTTTCCAAGTTTCATTAGGGAATGCCATTCATGGAAGTCGTGGCAAAAAAATAATCTATTTTGAAGTGTTGACTGTTTTTTTTGCCGCGACACCCATGAATGTTATTCCCTGATGAAACTTGGCAGACACTTAAAACATTTTCATTCTTTGCCACTGGCAGTCCAGGCCTGGTGAGCGGTGTCGTTCGTACGCCAGGCGATGACCACGCATCGCGGGCTCCGGAGGCAGAGTTGGCCCCCCACAGGCCGCGCGGGGCCCTTAGGGGCGCCGTCATGCCGCCAGATGGCGGCGCGGCGGCCTCCAAGACACCAACACCAGCACCCATGGCGCGCTCTTCTTAGGTCATGCGCAATGAGCAGCGCCGCCCTGCTGGTGACCCTGGGCATCGCCCTGGGAAGAGTCCCATGCACCCGTCACATGATGAGGAGGGCCAGCATGCGCGCCGAGGTGCTGACGGAGGTGGCGAATGGCTACGGGACCGTGACGCGGCTCCTTCTAATGCGGTTAGAAGTCAAGGCGCATCGCGGTCCACACAGCTTTTGCCGCCGCCCACGCCAACAGAAGCCCTAGCACGCGCGCGGCTGCTCCATGATTTCCCTCCCGCTGCGGAGAAGCTTGACGAGTGGAGGGCCACCGTCCGGAGCCTCGTCGGCATCGCCAACAACAATGAGTTGTGGCCGGCGGGACTCGTAGGCTGTCGCTCCGTCGAGCCACCGCGCGCCAGCGGATGCCAGGCCGGATGCGATGCGACCATGGTGCACTCCACTCCTCCCTTGCGGCCACCAGGGGTGTCGGTCCGTCGCGGCGACGCTCGTGATGATATCTCTGTAGCGTCATCCGGCCCGCGAACCCACCGCGACCAACGCCAAGTTCTTCAAGAGCGAGTTCATGAAGACGCTGGAACCACCATCGAGCGCCGGCGCTACGTGTGCCACCAGTCGGACAGGCGGGCAGGGCCCACTACGGACCACCCAGCACCGGGGGGCTACGGTGGCCTACCTTACGAGGTGGGTTGTCCGGCCTTCACCCGTGAGCTGCGGTAGTTCTAGTGGCCCTCCGACCGCACGTTCAAGCCCGACGTTGGCGAGAAGTACAACGGCAAGACTCACCCATCGGAGTTCCTCAGCATCTACACCATCGTAATGCAAGCTGCCGGGGCTCGCGACGATAAGGTGCTCGCCAACTATTTTCCATTGCCACTCAAGCCCAATGTTATGTCATGGTTGATGCACTTGTCGGTAGAGTCCATTTCTTCTTGGGCGGATCTGTGCCATGAGTTTGTTGGCGCCTTTACCGGAGGCCACTGAGGGAGTCCTGGACTAGGGGGTGTCCGGACGGCCGGACTATCATCGTCAGCCAGACCCAAAGACTATGAAGATACAAGATTGAAGACTTCGTCCCGTGTCCGGATGGGACTTTCCTTGGCGTGGACGGCAAGCTTGGCGATACGGATATGTAGATCTCCTACCATTGTAACCGACTCTGTGTAACCCTAACCCTCTCCGGTGTCTATATAAACCGGAAGGCTTTAGTCCGTAGGACGAACAACCATTACAACAATCATACCATAGGCTAGCTTCTAGGGTTTAGCCTCCTTGATCTCATGGTAGATCCACTCTTGTACTACCCATATCATCAATATCAATCAAGCAGGAGTAGGGTTTTACCTCCATCAAGAGGGCCCTAACCTAGGTAAAAACATCGTGTCATTGTCTCCTGTTACCATCCGCCTAGACGCACAGTTCGGGACCCCCTACCCGAGATCCTTCGGTTTTGACACCGACATTGGTGCTTTCATTGAGAGTTCCTCTGTGTCGTCACCGATAGGCTTGATGGCTTCTTCAATCAACAACAACGCCATCCAGGGTGAGACTTTTCTCCTCGGATAGATCTTCGTATTCGGCAGCTTCGCACTGCGGGCCAATTCACTTGGCCGTCTGGAGCAGATCGAAAGCTACGCCCCTGGTCATCAGGTCAGATTTGGAAGCCTAAATTTCATGGCGGATATCCGCGGAGACTTGATCTTCGATGGATCCGAGCCACAGCTGAGCGTGCCATGCTGTCATGATGGGCATGACCTAACTCTGCCACCGGACAGTACCTTGGAGGCCGCACATGAATCAGCTCCGATCCCTAATTCGGAGCCGATCGCGCAGATCGAGGACGGGTGGCTGGACACCGCCTCGGGAGCTGCAACTTCTACGGCGATGGAGCCTAACACTGACCTTGTCCCCTATAAAACTCGTGACTCCGAGGTGCCGGACACCCTGCCGGACTCCGAACCTCCTGCACCCCTGCCAATCGAATCCGATTGGGCGCCGATCATGGAGTTCACCGCTGCGGACATCTTTCAGCACTCGCCCTTTGGCGACATCTTAAATTCGCTAAAGCATCTCTCACTATCCGAAGAGCCCTGGCCGGATTATGGCCAGGATGGTTGGGATGCGGACGACGAAGAAAATCAAAGCCCACCCACCACCCACTTTGTAGCCGCTGTCGACGATCTAACCGACATGCTAGACTATGACTCCGACGACATCGACGGTATGGACGACGATGCCGGAGACGAACAAGAATCAGCGCCTACAGGGCACTGGAAGACCACCTCGTCATATGACATATACATGGTGGACACCCCAAAAGATGGGGACGGCGAAGAAGCAGCAGAGGCAGATTCCTTAAAGAAACAGCCCAAGCACCGACATCAGCGGCGCCGCTCTAAATCCCGCCACAGCAAGAATGGAGATTCCGGCATAGGGGATAATAACACCCCAGAGAGTGCCGAAGACAATCCCCTCCCGCAAGATTCAGCGCAGGAGGATGCAGAAGCAAGCCCTCACGAGAGAGCGGCAGACGAAGAGGTCGTGGATGATAATTACATACCTCCCTCCGGAGATGAGGAAAGCCTCGACGACGACGAATCCGTCGTGCCCGAGGATCCCGTCGAACAAGAGCATTTCAAACAAAGGCTAATGGCCATAGCAAATAGCCTAAAGAAAAAGCAGCAGCAGCTTCAAGCTGATCAAGACCTGCTGGCCGACAGATGGACCGAGGTCCTCGCGGCCGAAGAGTATGAACTCAAACGCCCCTCCAAGAGCTACCCAAAACGCAAGTTGCTCCCCCGATTAGAGGAGGAAGCATACATACCTTCATCACCAGCGCACAATACGGCCGACCAACCACCTCGTGGTCGCGACAGAGAGGCATCCAGGCCTTCCATCAAGACCGTACCCCGGCATCGCTCGAAAAGTACGAAGCCATGCGGGAACGCGCCGGACTTGCGGGATATATTGGAGGACAAGGCAAGACAATCCAGATCTATATATGGATCACGTGGGCGCCCCACGACCCACGACGAATACCGTCGAACCGGATACAACAACTCCGGCCGGGCCGAACACAGCAGACAATGCTCCCTTGAGCTACGTCGTGATATTTCTCAATACAGAGGCGCCGCACACCCGCTATGCTTCACTGACGAAGTACTGGATCATCAAATCCCTGAAGGGTTTAAACCCGTAAACATTGAATCCTACGATGGCACGACAGACCCTGCGGTTTGGATCGAAGATTATCTCCTTCAGATCCATATGGCCCGCGGCGACGATCTCCACGCCATCAAATATCTCCCGCTCAAGCTTAAAGGACCAGCTCGGCATTGGCTTAACAGCCAGCCCGCAGAGTCAATTGGGTGTTGGGAGGACCTGGAAGCTGCATTCCTCGACAACTTCCAGGGCACATATGTGCGACCACCAGACGCAGATGACGTAAGCCACATAATCCAGCAGCCAGACGAATCGGCCAGGCAATTCTGGACACGGTTCTTAACAAAGGAAAATCAAATCGTTGACTGTCCGGATGCAGAGGCCCTCGCAGCCTTCAAACATAACATCCGCGATGAGTGGCTAGCCCGGCACCTAGGACAGGAAAAGCCGAAATCCATGGCAGCCCTCACATCATTAATGACCCGCTTCTGTGCGGGAGAGGATAGCTGGCTAGCTCGCAGCAACAACCTCAGCAAAAATCCTGGTAGTCCGGATACTAAGGACCACAATGGCAGGTCGCGTCGAAGCAAAAATAAACGCCGCGTTAACGGCGACAACAATGAGGATACGGCAGTCAACGCCGGATTCCGAGGCTCTAAACCCGGTCAGCGGAAGAAGCCATTCAAAAGAACCACCCCGGGTCCGTCCAATTTGGACCGAATACTCGACCGCTCTTGCCAGATACATGGCATCCCCGAAAAACCAGCTAACCATACCAACAGAGATTGTTGGGTATTTCAACAGGCAGGCAAGCTAATTGCCGAAAACAATGACAAGGGGCTGCACAGCGACGACGAGGAAGAGACCCGGCCGCCGAACAGTAGAGGACAGAAGGGTTTCCCCCCACAAGTGCGTGCGGTAAACATGATATACGCAACCCATATACCCAAGAGAGAGCGGAAGCGTGCACTAAGGGACGTATATGCGATGGAGCCAGTCGCCCCAAAGTTCAATCCATGGTCCTCTTGCCCGATCACTTTCGATCGAAGAGACCATCCGACTAGTATCCGCCATGGCAGATTCGCCGCATTGGTTTTAGACCCAATCGTCGATGGATTTCACCTCACAAGAGTCCTGATGGACGGTGGCAGTAGCCTGAACCTTCTTTATTAGGATAAGTGCGCAAGATGGGCATAGACCCCTCAAGGATTAGACCTACAAAGACGACCTTCAAAGGCGTCATACCAGGTGTTGAGGCCAATTGTACAGGCTCAGTCACACTGGAAGTGGTCTTCGGATCCCCGGAAAATTTGCGGAGCGAGGAGTTAATCTTCGACATAGTCCCGTTCTGCAGCGGCTATCATGCTCTGCTCGGACGAACCGCGTTCGCAAAGTTCAACGCGGTGCCGCATTACGCATACCTCAAGCTCAACATGCCAGACCCTCATGGAGTAATCACGGTCAATGGAAATACGGAACGCTCCCTCCGAACGGAGGAACATACAGTGGCTCTCGCGGCAGAAGTTCAGAGCAGCCTTTTAAGGCAATTTTCGAGTCCGGCCGCTAAACGACCGGACACGGCCAAATGCGCCCGGAGCAATATCAATCAAGACCGCCTGGCACGTTCCGAGCACGCGTAGCAATGCGGCCCCAACCCCAGCCCTCGCAGGATTGCAAGACAAGCCCTCCACGTACATCATTACGCTTGGAGATACCATGGGCATAGGGGGAGGGGCACGACCACAACATACCTAGAGTGCGGCTCGACCACACCAGGGGCTCCCAAGTGTGTTGCTCTTTTTATTTTTATTTTCATTCTTTTTATACACAGGACTCCGTTCACCAGAGGCCCTGACCAGCGGCGAACCCGCTGAACTCACGATGCAACAGCCAGGGAGGGAAAAAGGCTGCGACGAACACTCAGGTGGTCTCCATTACGAGCATTAAATTTGATTATACACACCAGTCCGCAGCCCACCCCTGGAGGGGGACATGTTTAATTAGTCCAATCCCTTGCTTACCGCACTATTTGTATCATTCTGCACTAATAACAGAATTCCTTAAATAAATAATGCAGCACTTTTGCCTATAATTACATTACTTTACATATATGTTCATTAATGACATCTTGCACCCGTATATTCTGGTACGGTCGAATACACCAGGGGCTTATGTTCCCCGCATTATGGTGTGATAAGTCCGAACACTTTCACAAGTGCGGCACCCCGAACTTATAGCATTATATGAATCGGCTCCGAATCATGTCTTGGGTCAATAGTTGGGTTTGCCCGGCTCCCATGTTTTGGTACCTTACTTTCCGTTCCGTCGACTAAGGTAGCACTGGGAGAACCACTGCGATTGCACCCCGGTTGAGCTGGGCGAGCGCCTCAGTGGAGAAAGCTAAAACTGACTGGCATGATAAGGCGAGAGACTGGTCGCTGTTCGAGAGGTCTTTTCAAGTCCCTAAAGACTTATGCCGCTTCGAGCAAAGAACCGGATAATGTCCGGCCAAGGCGTGGATAGCACCCCGAACTCGGTCTTCCGAATACTAGGGGCTTTGCCGAAATTTAAAATTATAGAATTCTATGGCTAAGTGAGAGTGTTCAAGCATTATAAGTCCGGTTGCCTTGTTCATTGTGTTGAGCACCTCCCTAGATGGACCCAAAAATGGGAACAAGAGTGCTCAAGTTTATCCCGAACACCCCAGCACTCGTGGCATGGGGGATGAAGCCGACGACTTGCCATCTCTCAGATTTTATAAACGGCCGCACAGAAGGTAATATTTTAAATTAAACAAGCGTTGCTAAGCGCATATGAACAAAGTTTTCAGCGCACAGGATAATACATAGCGAGTTTACTCAATAATTACATCTCTGGGGCACTCATCCGCAATCTTGCGGGCACCCTTCAGGACAGTCTTATAGTACATCTCGAGCGTACGATACTCCTTGCCCGCTGGCGGCGCGTTAGTGATAAGCCTCTCCGCATCCAGCCTGCCCCAGTGCACCTTTGCGCGGGCAAGGGCCCGACGAGCACCTTCAATACAGGCGGAGCGCTTGATGACCTCCACCCAGGGGCACACATCCACCAGCCGCCGCACGAGGCCGAAGTAGCTCCCAGGCATGGCCTCTCCAGGCCACAGCCGGACTATGAGGCCCTTCATGGCCTGCTCAGCTACCTTGTGGAGCTCGACTAGCTGTTTCGGCTGGTCGCTAGGGGGCACCGGAAGGCCGGACTCAGCGTACTGAGACCAGAAGACCTTCTCCATTGAGCTCCCCTCCTCGCCACGGCAGAATGCGGTGGCATCGGATACACTGCGAGGCAGATCTGCAAACGCCCCTGGAGAGCTCCGAATTCGGGTAAGTGTCAGGTAGTTTACATTAACATCCTTGCTTTGCATGAAAAATGCCTTACCCGCCGCTATTTTCTTCACATCCTCAACCTCCTGAAGGGACTTACAGGCCTCAGCCTTGGCGGCTTTGGCACTTTCGAGAGCCGAGGCAAGCTCGGACTCTCGAGTCTTCGAGTCACTCTTCAAACTCTCATGCTTTTCCATGAGAGCCTGGAGCTCTTGCCGCACCTCCGCCACCCGCGCCTCCTGCTTCTCTCGCTCTGCCCTTTCCGCAGCCGCATTGCGTTCGGCCGCGGACACAGCCTCCTTCAGGGTTGCCACCTCGTTCGTGGCCCCTGCAGTACCCACGTTATCCTTGTTATTTTTATTGCAACCTAAATCCTTTTCTGTAAGGTAACTATTCAAAGTGGTGTTACTCACCTTCTTTGTCCTCGAGCTGCTTCTTGGCACGGCCGAGCTCTTGCTCGGACCGCTCGAGGTCCTGCTTCAAAGCACCGACCTCCACAGTCAGTGCGGCAGAGGTCAGCAGCGCAGCCTGCAAACCCATATTGACATAATTTTTAGCAACCATGCGTATATCTTTTTAGATCCTCAGTCCGGCTTTTCTTTCCGAACACCGAACCGAGCATCAGGGGCTACTGTCTATGCGGTATTACATTACATAATTTTAACTTCTTACCTCAAAGCCTGTTAGAAGGCTACTGCAGGCTTCGGTCAGCCCGCTCTTGGCAAGCTGAACCTTCTGAATCACCGCACTCATGATAGTGCGGTGTTCTTCCTCGATGGAAGCGCCTTTGAGCACCTCCAGCAAGTTGTCCGGCGCCTCCGGTTGGACGGGGGCCGCCGGCATCACGGTCTTGCCCTTCTTGCGAAGGGGCCGCCTGCCGGACTCCGGAACCACTGCGGGTTCCGGCGTGGAGTCCGGCGCAAAGTCCGGGAGGCAGCCTTGCGGCGCCTCCGGAGCCTCCTCCTGATGGGTCCCTTCCCGGGATCCCACCTCTGCGTCCTCAGCGGCGCGAGGGGTGGAGGTAGTCGGGATGGAATCTACATCCGACGGAGCCAACGACCCGCTCGACGAAGCGGGGAGATCATCATCGGCCGGACTGCAGGAAGTGTGCGGCATTAGAAGGACACTATGTGACACATAAGAAATTATAAATCATTCAGGAATCCGGATACTTATGATCTTGCTGGGGGCCTGGCCCTTGAGGGCCACTCTTCATCGCCAACGTTGGCGTTGGCGGAGCTGTCCGGGGGAATAGTTCTTCCTCTTTCTCTCTCCCTCCTCTGCGAGAGAGTCCTCTGTCTCCTCCTCGTCTTCAGGGGTGGAGTCCGCCTCGGAGACATTGGACGATGAGTCCGATACCACCTGGCGCCGGGAACTTCTTCGAGTTCCCGTGGCCTCCTTCTTGGCCTTCTTCTCCGGCAACGCATGGGGTGCCGGAACCAGCAGCCCCGCTAGACGGGCGTCTACTGGGTTTTCTGGCATGGGAGCCGGGCAGATGATCTGCTCGGCCTTCTTCATCCAGTCCTGTCAAAGGAAAAGGGAGATTGAAACCCGCGTAGGGTCAAACTATTAAAAACAAGTGTCCTGTAAAGGGGTAGAATCACTTACCTCATCAGCTAGACGCTGCGAGCGAAATCCGCGATCTTCAGTGGCGTATGCGGGAGCCTCGGCACCCTTGAACAGCACCCTCCAGGCGCCTTCGTACATCGTGTCGAAGAGCCCGCTCAATGCCTGGTGCTGTGCCGGATTGAACTCCCACAAATTAAACGCCCGTTGTTGGCAAGGGAGAATCCGGCGGATGAGCATGACTTGGACCACGTTGACAAGCCTGAGCTTCTTGCTCACCAGCTTCTGGATACAGGCTTGGAGTCCCGTCAGCTCCTCCGAACTACCCCATAGCAAGCCCTTCTCTTTCCAGGAGGTGAGCTGCATAGGGATACCAGATCTGAACTCGGGGGCTGCCGCCCACTTAGGGTCGCGCGGCTCGGTGATGTAGAACCACCCCGATTGCCACCCCTTGACGGACTCCACAAAGGCCCCTTCGAACCAGAGGACGTTGGACATCTTGCCCAACATGGCACCTCCGCACTCCGCTTGAGTGCCCTTCACTACCTTTGGCTTGACATTGAAGGTCTTGAGCCACAAGCCGAAGTGGGTCTGGATGCATAGGAAGGCCTCGCACATGATGATAAATGCCGAGATGTTGAGGACGAAGTTCGGCGCCAGATCGTGGAAATCCAGGCCGTAGTAGAACATGAGTCCCCGGACAAAGGGGTGAAGTGGAAAGCCCAGTCCGCGGAGGAAGTGGGGAAGGAAAACAACCCTCTCATGGGGCCTGGGGGTGGGGATGAGCTGCCCCTTGTCAGGAAGCCGGTGCGCGATGTCGCCGGAAAGGTATCCGGCGCTGCGCAGCTTTGCGATGTGCTCCTCCGTGACGGAGGAGGCCAACCATTTGCCTCCCGCTCCAGACATGGTCGGAGAAGGTCGAGACGAGATGCGCGAACTTGGGCGCTGGAGCTCGAGTGCGCGGAGATGGATAAGCAAAGGAGGAAGAAGGCGTAGGTGAAAAGGTGGATCCTTATCCCCTTATATATAGGCGGACGAAGACTATGCGTCCCCACCGGCCTAGTAAAACTCGCTTATCTCCCAAGCGCCACCATCAATGGCGCGGTTGGGTTACCCACGTCCGTATTGATGAGAATCCCGGAATAAGGGGAACACGATCTCTGCTTCGACAAGACGTGCCAAGGAAACCGCTTCGCTAAACGCGCTGAGGTGGAATAATAAAAAACGATTCAAGTAAAGGCTTGGTAGTGGCGTGACGTCATGCTATAAGATATGTCAGCAGATTGAACTTGTGTACATAATATTCTCTCTACGGTGGAATGTGGAAATTATTTTGTAGAGCCGGACACTATCCTGGTGTTCACAATCTTCTATGGATTATTCGGAGGAGGAACCCGCCTTGCAATGCCGAACAATATGCGCGCCGGACTCATCGTCATTGAAGCCAGGTTCAGGGGCTACTGAGGGAGTCCTGGACTAGGGGGTGTCCGGACGGCCGAACTATCATCGTCAGCCGGACCCCAAGACTATGACGATACAAGATTGAAGACTTCATCCTGTGTCCGGATGGGACTTTGCTTGGCGTGGAAGGCAAGCTTGGCGATACGAATATGTAGATCTCCTACCATTGTAACCGACTCTGTGTAACCCTAACCCTCTCCGGTGTCCGTAGGACGAACAACCATTACAACAATCATACCATAGGCTAGCTTCTAGGGTTTAGCCTCCTTGATCTCGTGGTAGATCCACTCTTGTACTACCCATATCATCAATATCAATCAAGCAGGAGTAGGGTTTTACCTCCATCGAGAGGGCCCGAACCTGGGTAAAAACATCGTGTCCCTTGTCTCCTGTTACCATCCGCCTAGACGCACAGTTCGGGACCCCCTACCCGAGATCCGCCGGTTTTGACACCGACAGCCACCAAGCTCATGGCCAGGCGAGTGATTTGCATATCATCCCCCAGAAGGAAGGAGAAAACTTGCGCAAGTACATCCAATGGTTCAGCCGGGTGCAGTACAACATCCCTGACATTCATCCTACCGCCATGATCAGTGCATTCCATCAGAATGTGCGCAATCATAAGATGCGTGAAGAGCTGGCAATGAACAAGGTCAGGGATGTGGCCGAACTTTACGTTTTGGCCGATCGGTGCGCTCGCGTAGAAGAGGGAGGGAAGTACCCCGGTGAAGACGTCGGCATGAAAACTGACTCCACGGATGATACCGCCACCCCGGCGAAGAAGGGTCGGCGCCGTAACAGGAAGCGCAGTGGCAAGACCGTGCTTGCCGTCGAGGGATCCGACGACACCGGCGCCACCAAGAAACCCAAGGCAAGTGACCCCGGCAAGGAGGTTGCCGGGTGTGCCGCTTGCTGGGCCTTGGCGGCTGCCGATAAGCCAGGGGGCTCCGACAAGCAGTATTGCAAGATCCACCGCACCAAAGGCCACGATCTCCAGAACTGTCGGCAGGTGGAGCTGCTCGCTGAGAAGCAGAAAACCAAGTATGAGCAGCGGGACAAGGAGAAGGGCCAAGAGGGTGCCGAGGGATCAGTCAAGAAGAGTGGCAGCCAAGGAGGCCGCCGCGGCAAAGATAATCAGCAGGAGAGGCCCGCCCGGGGCCGCGACAAGAAGCAGGAAGATGATGATCATGACGAGGACGATGAGTCCGGCGACCATGAGTTTCAGAAAGCCACAGAGGCCATGTGCGTCGATGGCGGCGCCTTGCTGCATACATCCCACCGCCAGCTCAAGCAGTGGGCGTGTGAGATCACAGCGGTGGAGCCGTCGCTCGACGCACGGAAGCCGCTGAGGTGGTCCAGCACGCCTATCATCTTCGACACAGAGGACCATCCTGACCGCACTACTGCGATCGCGTGCTTACCGTTGTTGGTATCACCAATAATCCGGAACCTCAAGGTGACGAAGATGCTGGTTGACGGCGGGGCCGGTCTGAACCTAATCTCGCCTGTTGTGATCAAGAGGTTGTAGATACCTGATGGAGACCTCGAGGAGACGGGCACGTTCCAAGGGGTCAACCTGGGGAGGAGTCAGCCGAAGGGAAAGGTCACGCTGCCCGTGACGTTCGGAGGCGAGCTAAACCACAAGACGGAGAGGATTGTCTTCGATGTTGCCAAGATCCCCTTGTCCTACAATAGGATCCTCGGCCGCCCGGCACTAGCCAAGTTCATGGTGGCTTCACATTACGCCTACAACATGCTGAAAATGCCCGGGCCAATGAACATCATCACCGTCCCCTCCGACAAGAAAGATGCGTTGATTTGCGCCGACCAACTCTACTAGGAAGCAGTTGCAGCAGCTGTCGCCAAGGCACCTGCTCCTGCCGACAGAGCCCCGGGAGGGAAGAAGACTGGCGAGACCCCTCGCACCCACTCTGGCAAGCGCACCTCTTCGGGGTGTCGCGCTCCCGTTGAGAACGTACTAGAGAGCTCCGCCGGCAAGAGCAAGAAGTCCAGAGCTGCACCACCAGAGACCAAGAAGGTGCCCTTCAAGGAGGACGGCACGGGGGGAGCTTTTACCATAAGCTCCACCCTCGACAGCAAATAGGAAATCGAGCTCGTCACTTTCCTGCGGGCAAATGTCGACGTGTTTGCATGGAAAGCTTCCGGCATCCCTGGCGTTCCCAGGGAAGTGATTGAGCACCATCTTGATGTCTGTCCTCATTCCCGGCCTGTCAAGCAGAAGGTCAAGAAGCAAGCTCTGGAGAGGCAGGAATTCATCATGGAGGAGATCAGAAAACTAGAGGCGGCAGGCTTGGTAAGAGGAATACTCCATCCAACGTGGTTAGCCAATCCGGTAGTAGTGCGCAAGGCAAACGGGAAGTGGAGAATGTGTATTGATTACACAGACATCAATAAGGCTTGTTCAAAGGACCCCTTCCCGTTACCGCGCATTGAACAGATTGTTGACTCCACAGCTGGGTGTGACATGTTATCATTCCTCGACGCCTACTCAGGGTACCACCAGATCTTCATGATAGAAGAGGACGAGGAGAAGACAACATTCATCACCCCATGTGGTACGTATTGCTTTTTGCGGATGCCTTTCGGGTTGAAGAGTGCTAGCTCAATGAAAGTGCAACTATCCCTAGGTGGTTTTGGTAATTCATAACAACATATAGCTCATTGAGCTAATGCTATTCCAAGACTATTATTTCAGGAAAGCTCAATGAATGGCATGGCATGGATGATGAAAGTGGATCCCTCGAAATACTAAGGACAAAGGATTGGCTCAAGCTCAAAAGCATTGTTGAGGAAATCGTTAACTGGTAGCTTCTCGGTTGGCTGGCGAGTAGGAGATTAATAGGCTAATCGGCAAGTTAATCGGCCATTTAATCAGTTAATCGGATGATTTATCGGTTTATTGGCTACTCGGTGACCCTACAAATAGGGATTAATCGGCAAGTTAACTGGTTAATCGGACGAATTCTTGAACAGAGCTCAAAAGCTCAAGACTCTTCATTTTACATTTTAGTGATCCAAGATCACATTGAGTCTATAGGAAAAGCCAACACTATCAAGGAGGGATGAGGTGTTGCTTAATGAGCCTCTTGCTTCATGTGCTTTGTGATATGCTCCAAAACCCTCAACTACTTTCCCACATCCACAAATGACCTAAACCCAAAGCCAAAATCGGTCACACCAATTCTTCCTATCCGGCGCCACCGATTCCAAAAGTCATAGCCACTGCCACAAACCCTAAGCAAATCGGTCTTACCGATAGGGATCTCGGTCTCACCGAGATGGGGTTGTAATCTCTCTGTTTCCCTTCGTAATGTTTCGGTCTAACCGAAGTGAGCGATCAGTCCCACCAAGATTGCAATGTAAACTCTCTGTTTCCTTTTTGTAACATTTCGGTCTCACCGAAAAGAGCAAATCAGTCCCACCGAGTTTACCTGACCAACTCTCTGGAAAGCTTATTACCAAATCAGTCTCACCGAGATGCATGTCAGTCCCACCGAAAATCACTAACGGTCACTAGGTTTACTAAATCGGTCCGACCAAGTTTAACAATTCGGTCCCACCGAGTTTGGTAAATTGTGTGTAACGGTTACATTTTGTGTGGAGGTGTAAGTGCATCTAGTGCCACCCCTAGTTGGTTTTGGAGTATTGACGACAAAGTTGGTTGAGGGACTAATGCGTTTGTGAGAATTGCAGGATAACGTAGGTAGTGTCCCTCATCGATTCGGTTTACCTACCGGAGATAACCCCTAAAAATGTATGAAGACACTGAAGACAATGGTGGTATGAGAAGATATTCATATTGAAGACTATGACATGAGAAGACCTTGCGTGAAGACTATGGAGCGCGAAGACTGTGTAGTTTCGTAATTTCCTTTTCTTCTTTGTTGAGTCATAGGAACCACCGTACTGTTAATTGGGGTCCAAGTGAACTAAGTCAGAGTGACTAAAGTGATGCTAAACTCAAATCCTATGTCTTCGAGCGAAGACAATGAGAGCAAACCTTATCCAGAGCTGGATGAGTCAGCTTTGCTTGTAGCCCAAGTAAAGTTGTCGCGTGTGTTTGAAATCTGACTGTTGGGACACGTGTCAGTTTCTTAGTGACCCAGGGTCATTTTGGACAAGTCAGGTCGAGTTGCCTGTGGCTATAAATAGCCCACCCCCTACACCATAAATTGGTGGCTGCTCAGAGTTAGTGCACGGCTTTTGTCGTTTGAGAGCAACCCACCTCGAAGCATTTGAGAGAGAGAAAAATCCTTGCGAGGACAAAGCCCAAACACCCAGAGCCAAAGAGTGTTAGGCATCATTGAAGTCTTTCTGTCTGTGTGACCTGAAGACTTATTACACTTGAGGGCTGTGAATCCTCCAGCCGGTTAGGCGTCGCGTTCTGAGCATCCAAGAGTCATTGTGGATTGCCGGTGAACGAAGTCTGTGAAGGTTTGGAAGTCTCCCTTAAAGACTTACCAGAGTGATTGGGCGAGGAGTGGGTGTCCTTAGCTCAAGGGGAATAAGGTGAAGACATAGTGTTCTGAGTTAAATCTCAGCCTCCCTAACCAGACGTACAGTTGTCACAGCAACTGGAACTGGTCTAACAAATCCTGGGTCTTCAACAAACAACTGGTTCTATCCCTTCCCATCCTTACTTAAGTTTGTCTTCATGAAGTCATTGCCTATCTGTGTATCTGTTTGACTTCATTGCTTGACTACTACTGTTGATTGGCTTCATACTGTCTTCCATCTTGACCCTTACTACCTAGCTGCTATTAGTCATGTACTTTCACATCATTGCATACTTGACTAAGGCTTGCTTAGGGTAGTTTATCTTCCGCTGCATAACAATTAGGTCATTTCTGTTGTTTGTCTTCGAAACTTCCAAGTTTTGAAGACTTTCATAAAAATCGCCTATTCACCCCCCCTCTAGTCGATAGTAGCACTTTCAGGAGGCTATATATACCCCTCCACCTCCTCCTCATTCGTGGAAAGAGCCATCAGAACGATCCTACACTTCCAACTTACCATTTTTGAGAGAGAACCACCTACTCATGTGTTGAGGCCAAGATATTCCATTCCTACCATATGAATCTTGATCTCTAGCCTTCCCAAGTTGCTTTCCACTCAAATCTTCTTTCCACCAGATCCAAAACCTATGAGAGAGAGTTGAGTGTTGGGGAGACTATCATTTGAAGCACAAGAGCAAGGAGTTCATCATCAACGGACAATTTGTTACTTCTTGGAGAGTGGTGTCTCCTAGATTGGCTAGGTGTCACTTGGGAGCCTCCGACAAGATTGTGGAGTTGAACCAAGGAGTTTGTAAGGGCAAGGAGATCGCCTACTTCGTGAAGATCTACCACTAGTGAGGCAAGTCCTTCGTGGGCGACGACCATGGTGGGATAGACAAGGTTTCTTCTTCGTGGACCCTTCGTGGGTGGAGCCCTCCGTGGACTCGCACAGCCATTACCCTTCGTGGGTTGAAGTCTCCATCAACGTGGATGTACGATAGCACCACCTATCGGAACCATGCCAAAAACATCCGTGTCTCCAATTGCATTTGAATCCTCCAAACCCTTCCCTTTACTTTCTTGCAAGTTGCATGCTTTAATTTCCGCTGCCTATATACTCTTTGCATGCTTGCTTGAATTGTGTGATGATTGCTTGACTTGTCCTAAAGTAGCTAAAATCTGCCAAACTCTAAAATTGGGAAAAGGTTAGGTTTTAATTGGTCCCCCCCTCTACACATACTTCAAGGTCCTACAAGTGGTATCAGAGCTTTAGTCTCCATTTGCTTTGATTTCCATAGCTTTTGGTGGTCATAGCCTTGGTTTCACAACCTAGGAGAGTATGGCGTCTAGCGAGGGAAATTATCACCGTAGAGGTCCTTACTTTGATGGTACTAATTTTGCTAGTTGGGAGCATAAGATGAAAATGCATATTCTTGGACATAACCCCGCCGTTTGGGCAATTATTTGTATTGGCTTGCAAGGTGAATTTTTCGATGGGAGAGAACCGAACCGTGAAGCTAATGCGGAAGAATTGAAGATGCTGCAATACAACGCTCAAGCATGTGACATCATCTTCAATGGATTGTGCCCCGACGAATTCAACAAAATCAGCCGTCTTGAGAATGCAAAGGAAATTTGGGATACTTTGATTGATATGCATGAAGGTACCGAGTCCGTCAAGGAATCCAAGTTGGATGTGCTCCAAAGTCAGCTTGACAAGTTCAAAATGAAGGATGGTGAAGGTGTCACTGAAATATACTCTAGGCTTGCTCTTATCACAAAGAAGATTGCCGGCTTAGGGAGTAAAGAGATGACCGACAAATTCATCATCAAGAAAATCCTAAGAGTATTGGATGGAAAGTATGATACCATGTGCACATTGATTCAAATGATGCCAAATTACAAAGATCTCAAGCCAACGGAAGTCATTGGAAGAATTGTTGCTCATGAGATGTCACTCAAGGATAAGGAGGAACTTCACAACAAGTCAAGTGGTGCTTACAAAGCCTCAAGTGAAGCCCCCACATCATCAAGTGAGAAACTAACCTTCTATGAAGAATTGAGCTTAATGGTGAAGAACTTCAACAAATTCTACAAGAGTAGAAGCAAAGAAAGAAGCTCCAAGTCAAGGTCTTACAATGACAAAAGATCTTCTAGTCGAGAGCGCAATTGCTACAATTGTGGGAGACCCGGACACTACTCCAATGAGTGTATGGCACCCTACAAAAGAAGAGAAGATTCTCCAAGAAGAAGGAGTAAAAGAGAAGAATCACCACCAAGAGAGGAGGAGTAGAGATGATCGTATGAACGAAGACCCTCACGGAGAAGCAAGGATTCGGAAAGGAAGGACAAGTCATCAAGGAGCTACACAAAACGAAGACATCAAGCTCATGTTGGTGAATGGGTATCCAGCTCCGACTTTGATAGTCACTCCGAGAGAAGCTATCATTCCGGCTCCGAATATACTCAAGATGAAGGTGTTGCCGGTCTAGCACTTGTGTCAACCAACTCCTAAGACATATTTGACTCACCAAATGAAGGTGTTGGAAGATGCTTCATGGCCAAAGGCCCAAAGGTAACACATCCTGAGTATGTTGATTTCAATAGTGATGAAGATGACTTGCTTGTGGATGATAATTTACTTGTTGACAACTCTAGTGATGAATACTATGATAAAACGTCAATTAATCATGCTAATCAAGATAACGAATGACAATGATAAGGAGAAGATTGAGCTTCTAACTAAATAACTAAACTCTCTTAAGTTAGCTCATGAAACTATCTACGAAGATCATCGAGAACTTTTAAGGGCTCATGAGAAGTTACGCTTTGAAAAGCTCAATCTTGAGCAAGAGCATGAGTTCTTAAAAGCAATCAATGATGATCTCCGCAAGAAAAGTTCTTCTTATATTGCCAAGCATTTACTCTTATCTACTTACATGCCTCAAGTCAAGTCTAGTAACAAGTACAAGAAAGATACTTCCTCTAGTAGTAACAATAATAATGTCAAATCCAATATTGTTGCTTCTAGTAGTTCTCTTGATTCCACTAATGATTCTGAAGGGAATTATAGCTTATTGAAGGTAATTATAGAGAAAGGTGTTTACAAGAGCCTTGTCGGGAGTAAGCAATTCGAGGAAATTGTACGCAAGCAAGGAAGGCACCGGAAGAATCAAGGTGTTGGTTTTGAACGAAAGTTCAATGCCAATGGAGTTGAGTGGGAAGAAGATCAATACCCCAAGACGAAGTTTGTTCCTCAACAAGAGAAGTATGATCCTACTTCCTTCAAAGGAACACAAGCTCAAGATGATCTTCCACCACAAGACCACAAGAACAAAGGCAAGGATAAGCTTCAAGAAGAGATTGATGCATTTGAAGAAGCACCTAAAGCCTCGTTCAAGTGGGTCCCCAAGACTACGTCAAGTTCTACTTCATCAAGTACAACTACAACTCCAAGGATTCCCATCAAGATGATGTGGATCCCGAAAAAGAAGAACTAGAGAGTTCTTGAGGGTGAGTCCGCCAACATTCTTCACTCATATCATTTTGGCCAGAACAAGTGCAATCAACTTCCACATCTTGCACTAGTTCAAGGAGTCACAAACCCTCATGTTGGTAAGGAAAGGGACAAGGTAACCTAATGATTTCATGGACATCATCTTGTGTGTGCATCACTCTATGTCTATGGATATTCTTGTTTGTTCCTTGTGGAACTAACCCATGTAGGTAAGTTGAAAGTGCAACTCACTCCAAAGGATTGCTCCAAATGATCTACATCAACATTGAGCATCCACATCTTCAACACCTACATGAAGTCATCATCGACAAAACCCAAGGTTAGTTCATCCCTCTAAGGGGGGATCTCACATCTAGGGGGGAGCTTAACTCTAAGAATTGAGTCAAAGCAACTCTAATGGTGTGAACACATCAATGCATTATGTAAAAGTGGTAACCCCACTTGAGATTAAACGATGAGTATGACCTATGATCAAATGTTCTCATTTCACTCCTAAGTCAATATACTCATATATAGATGACCTAGTCATCGCCAATTGCTTGATAGATGCTAGAATTGGTTGTGCATGCTTTGCCACATATTTCATTTGCCATCTTATTGTGTGAGCATGTTGGTGCATATTTTACTCATTCAAGGACATCCACTTGTTGTTTTGATTGTTTGGGTTCTTTTCTTTTTGCCAAGTGGATGGACAAGAATGCCTAAGAACCTTCTTTAGCTATCTATGCTTTTCTCATCTCAAACTCTATTCATGCTACATCACAAAATTTGATCAAGTCAGATTCGAACCACTCTGTGTGAGGAGCACTCGGAGTCCCCGATTCGTCATAGACTTAAACTTCCAAAACCTCTTTGTGATTCTCGGTCAGACCAATTCCTCCATTTCGGTCCTACCGAGATCACTAAGTTGATCTGAGTTTTCAATCTCGGTGCAACCGATTTGAACTTTTCGGTCTCACCGATTTGCTGTAACTGAACACAGTTATGCATCTCGGTGCCACCGAGTTGTTCCACTCGATCACACCGACAGGGTCGGGCTATATATAGCCACGGGCAAAAGTTTTGAAATTTCTTCGAAACCCTTCGCCCGCGCAACAGCTCCCTCTGCCATCGTGGTCTCCGGATCATCTCCTCGTCGCCAGCAGCCTCCTGTCGCTGGTCTCCGCCGCCGTTAACGGATTTCGTCCCTGCCGTTGCCGCTGTAGCAAGTCCACCGCCAAGTTAGGGTATGGACTTGATCTTTGTGCTATCCACGTCTGATTCCTAGCACATTGTACTCTTATTGATTCTTTCCATGATTGAAACTCTTCTATCCAGCCAAAGTAGTTCATAGATTAGATGTGATTCAAATTTTTAGGGTTAGGTTTCCGCCGAAACCATCTCGGACCCACCGAGTTGAAAAACTCGGTCTCACCAATTTGTCTTATGCCATTGCACTAGTGACTCTCGGTCTGACCGAGAATTACTAATCAGTGCGACCGATTTGAGGATTCTGTGAAACCCTAGCAGTCTCGGTGCCACCGAACTGTGACTCGGTCCAACCGAGATCATCAGTTTAGGTTCCAAAACTGCTTCGGTATCACCGAGTTTGAAAATCGGTCGATCCGAAATGCTTTCTATAGAAAACTAAAACTGAATTTTTGAATCATTCTTTTGCAAAAATCTCTGCATTTTGTGATGCTCATCTATTCTATCTCATCTATAACTCTTCACAGGGTCAACAGTCAGCTTTTGCAGTATGTCAGATCAGAGTGACAGCCAGAACAGGTCAGAAGAGCAGATGGACTTGAGTGAGGGCACTAGTCCCTCAACTACAGATGAAGGGAGCAGAAGTACTCCTAGCAATTTGCCTAAGGCTGTAACTAGGCAAAGGAGGAAAAGAACATCAGATTCTGAGGATGAAGATTACAAAGCTGAGGAAGATGAGGCCACTTCCAAGAAAGTGGTTCTCAAGAAGGAATATGGCTCTGCACAGAGCACAAAACCAGGTCTAAAAAGGAAAGTTCCTGCCAAGAGGACACCAATGCCAAAGGCCAGAAAGTCCACTCAAGTGCCAACTCAGGCTCAACCCAAAGAGGCACCTGCAAGGAAAGAAACATCTTCCAAACCTCAGAAAGTTCCAACTGGTGCAACTATGAAGTTCACAATTGAGTCAGAGGATGATGGGGCTCAAGACAAGAAAAAGAAGAGAACAAGAACCACAACTGCCAAGGTCCTTGGAAAGCCCTCAATGAGAAGGGATCCTGATGAAGAGGAAGAGGATGCTGCACTAGCACCTAAGGCACCCAAGCTCATGGGAGATGCAATCAGATCAGGGGCTGCAACATCCAAGCCCAAGGATGCACCCAAAGCTGCCTCCAAGGCCAAGCAAGTTCCAAAGAGGAATACTAGGAGTATTCCAGCTGCTGAGAAGAACAAGGCCCCAGTGCCCAATGTTGCTGAAGATGAGGATGAAGAAGGACAGGTCCTAAGAAAGCTCAAGCCCAAGATACCAGACCACAATGATGCCCATCCTCTTGTTGGGGACATGAGAATCAGGAAGGATTCAGGGCTGAGACTGTGGAGGATGGAAGACCCATATGCTTCAAGAAGAAGAACTGATGTTGAATACAGGTTCCACACAAAGGAACAGCAGGACTTTTATGAAACCATTCTGTTGGACAAGAAGCCTATAGTCTGTGACATGAGGTGGGTCGACTGGACCTACATCAAGGACAATGAAGAGCACTACCCTGGAGTGCAAGAAAGCTTTGTTGCTTGTGGAGTTGCTGATTTTGTTGGACAGAAGTTCACCCACTGGAATGATGAGCTTATCATGCAGTCCTACTCCATAGCACATTTTTACCCAGATGGTAGAATTGTTTCGATGTCTGAAGGTACTAGGTACCAATCCACTGTTGAAGAATGGGCAAGTTTGATAAATTCCCCCAAGGAAAATGAGGATGACCTGGACATTTATGCAAAGAAGAAGTTGGGTCACAATTCAATGGCTCACATGTACAAGGAGATTCCAGACAATGCAGTTGAGACTCACAAGTTTGGATCACTTCACTTTTTGCTGTCAGGGTTGCCAACCATCAATTGGATTCTGAGGCACACTTTGTTGCCCAAGTCTGGTGACCATAACATGATCAGAGGGCATGCCATCAACATGATACATGTGTTTGATGTGCCACAGAAGTTCAAAGTCATAAGCCTAATTGTTGAAACAATTAAGAGGACTGCAGCAGATCAAAAGAGGAGCTGTGGATATGCACCTCAGATTCAGGAATTGATCAACTCAAAGATGGGCACAGGGAAATATCAGTTGGATAAGGAACACTTTCCACTTTATCTAGACGTTGAGGACAATGAGGTTGTCATGAATGAAGATGATCCACAATCAGTTCAAGCTCAGGAGAAGAAGGAGAAGGCAAAGAAGGAGAAGGCTGCCAAGATGCCAACTCAAGAGGAGGCATCTGAATATTTCTTCAAAACCAAACAGGAGTAGCTTGGTTACTTGATAGCATCAACTCTGAGGATTGAGAAGGGGTTGGCCACCCTCACTTAGAATCAGGAGAGCCTTGAAAGAATCATGGAACAAAAATTCTATGATCTAGATGTCAAAGTAACTGAGATTCAGTCAGTTGTAGAGCAGCTGCAGGATGCCATGCAGGAGAGGAAGGGCAAGACTACCACCAATGTGTTTGCCAGAGTGCCCAGAGCCCAGAGGTCAGTTGCAGTGCCAGTGACAGACACTAGAGCAACAACTTCAGCACCAGCTACTGCCCCTACAGTTCCAGTGCAACCAGCTCCAGCATCCACTCCAGCACCCTCTACTTCAACTGAAGCCTTCGTCCAAGGAGCCATCCCTACACCACCACGAGAAGATCAAGCCTGAGAGTCCATCTAGCACTATGCATTTTCTATGAACTTTTTGGTAACTTGTTTCCAAAGGGGAGAAAAATGTATAGATCATAGGCTTCGAGAGAGAGTGTGTTGCTTTTGTTCTCTCTTGCTTTATTTGGTGGTTTTTCAAACTTTGTTTGCTTTTGGTTGAGATACTTTGCTTGTGAGACATTGATGATCATGTGTTTGATCATAAGCTACACTTATGCATGCTTGATATTATCCTATCTATCTTATGTGATCATTCACTATGCTTGGTGATGAGTGCATGTATTCAATATTTATTATTTTGAGCGCTCCACCAAGATGTATGTGACATGGAAGAGTAACCCATGAGCCTAATTCATTGTGCATTTGCAGTCCAAAGCAAATCTTAACCCATGCACAAATTTAGGGGGAGCTCTTGCTTATCACATACTTCTCAAAGCGACGATGTTATTCAATCTTATTATCATTTGTCGAAGCTTTGATCTATATGTTGTCATCAATTACCAAAAAGGGGGAGATTGAAAGTGCAACTATCCCTAGGTGGTTTTGGTAATTCATAACAACATATAGCTCATTGAGCTAATGCTATTACAAGACTATTATTTCAGGAAAGCTCAATGAATGGCATGGCATGGATGATGAAAGTGGATCCCTCAAAATACTAAGGACAAAGGATTGGTTCAAGCTCAAAAGCTCAAGACTCTTCATTTTACATTTTAGTGATCCAAGATCACATTGAGTCTATAGGAAAAGCCAACACTATCAAGGAGGGATGAGGTGTTGCTTAATGAGCCTCTTGCTTCATGTGCTTTGTGATATGCTCCAAAACCCTCAACTACTTTCCCACATCCACAAATGACCTAAACCCAAAGCCAAAATCGGTCACACCGATTATTCCTATCCGGCACAACCGATTCCAAAAGTCATAGCCACTGCCACAAACCCTAAGCAAATCGGTCTTACCGATAGGGATCTCGGTCTCACCGAGATGGGATTGTAATCTCTCTGTTTCCCTTCGTAACATTTCGGTCTAACCGAAGTGAGCGATCGGTCCCATCGAGATTGCAATGTAAACTCTCTGTTTCCTTTTTGTAACATTTCGGTCTCACTGAAAAGAGCAAATCAGTCCCACCGAGTTTACCTGACCAACTCTCTGGAAAGCTTATTACCAAATCGGTCTCACCAAGTTTGTGTAATCGGTCTTACCGAGATTACGTTATGCCCTAACCCTAACCGAATCAGTCTCACTGAGATGGATGTCAGTCCCACCGAAAATCACTAATGGTCACTAGGTTTACTAAATCGGTCCGACCGAGTTTAACAATTCGGTCCCACCGAGTTTGGTAAATTGTGTGTAACTGTTAGATTTTGTGTGGCGGCTATATATACCCCTCCACCTCCTCTTCATTCGTGGAGAGAGCCATCAGAACGAACCTACACTTCCAACTTACCATTTCTGAGAGAGAACCACCTACTCATGTGTTGAGGCCAAGATATTCCATTCCTACCATATGAATCTTGATCTCTAGCCTTCCCAAGTTGCTTTCCACTCAAATCTTCTGTCCACCAGATCCAAAACCTATGAGAGAGAGTTGAGTGTTGGGGAGACTATCATTTGAAGCACAAGAGAAAGGAGTTCATCATCAACGCACCATTTGTTACTTCTTGGAGAGTGGTGTCTCCTAGATTGGCTAGGTGTCACTTGGGAGCCTCCGACAAGATTGTGGAGTTTAACCAAGGAGTTTGTAAGGGCAAGGAGATCGCCTACTTCGTGAAGATCTACCGCTAGTGAGGCAAGTCCTTCGTGGGCGACGGCCATGGTGGGATAGACAAGGTTGCTTCTTCGTGGACCCTTCATGGGTGGAGCTCTCCGTGGACTCGCGCAGCCGTTACCCTTCGTGGGTTGAAGTCTCCATCAACGTGGATGTACGATAGCACCACCTATCGGAACCACGCCAAAAACATCCGTGTCTCCAATTGCGTCTGAATCCTCCAAACCCTTCCCTTTACTTTTTTGCAAGTTGCATGCTTTAATTTCCGCTGCCTATATACTCTTTGCATGCTTGCTTGAATTGTGTGATGATTACTTGACTTGTCCTAAAGTAGCTAAAATCTGCCAAACTCTAAAATTGGGAAAAGGTTAGGTTTTTATCAGTCAAGTAGTCTAATCACCCCCCCTCTAGACATACTTCAAGGTCCTACACTCAACCTTTGCAAGAGCGGTCCAAATTGGTTTTGAGACCCAGCTACATAGAAATATGGAAGCCTATATGGATGACATAGTGGTAAAAACCAAGGACAAAGCAACACTTGTGCAAGATCTGGAGGAAACATATGCAAAACTGTGCAAGATCAACCTCAAGTTGAACCCTGAGAAGTGTGTCTTTGTGTCACAGCACGGGATCGAGGCAAACCCAGATAAGATCAAGGCCATCGAGCAGATTGAGGCACCCAAGCGGATCAAGGACGTGCGTCGGCTCACTGGCTGCGTTGCCGCCATGAGCAGATTCATCTCCAAGTCCGCGGAGCGTGCCCTTCCCTTTTTCAAGATCTTGAAGAAGACGGGCCCAGTGGAGTGGACCCCAGAGGCCGAGGTAGTGCTGCAAGATTTGAAGAAGTACCTCTCCTCTACCCTGGTGCTGGTTGCGCCCAAACCACAGGAACCGTTGCTGTTGTACCTAGAAGTGACAAATCAGGTGGTTAGCGCCGCACTAGTGGCACAGAGAGAGGTCGACGAAGAGGCATCAGCAGCGGCAGAGTCAACGGATGGCGAGCCGGAACCCTCCCCGGCAGGGCTCGGTCCCGGCAATACTGAGTCTCCGGTAGGGGCTGACGCCAGTGCGACAGGGTCCATGCGACCGGGTGAAGTGGCGCAAAAGAAGAAAATGGTGCAGCACCCTGTTTACTTCGTCAGCTCCCTCTTGCAGGGGGCTAGGTCGAGATACTCAGGTGTGCAAAAGCTGCTCTTCGGCCTCCTTATGGCCTCGAGGAAGCTGTGCCATTACTTCCAAGCGCACGAGATCGTGGTGGTCACCCGCCTCCCATTGCAGCGGATACTGCATAACCCAGATGCAACGGGGAGGATCATGGAATGGGCCCTGGAGCTGTCAAGTTTCGGTTTAAAGTTCAAAAGTACCTCGACGATTCAGAGCAGGGTCTTGGACGAGTTTGTTGAAGAATGGACCTCGACGCCTGACGAAGAGGTACAAGAGACCACTCTCCCCGGCAAGGAAACGAGCCACAACTGGATCATGTACTTTGATGGGGCTTTTTCGCTGCAAGGCGCCGGTGCTGGTGTGCTGCTTGTCGCACCCACCGGAGAGCACCTCAAGTATGTCATCCAAATGCACTTTCCCCGGGAGATGTCAACTAACAACAGCATCGAGTATGAGGGTTTTCTTGCCGGTCTCAGGATCGCGGCGGACCATGGAGTCAAAAATCTCATCGTCAGGGGCGACTCACAGCTCGTCGTCAAGCAGATCAACAAAGATTATCAGAGCCCGTTGATGGAAGCTTACGTAGATGAGGTGAGGAAACTGGAAGAGCACTTTGACGGTATACAAGCGGATCATGTCCCTCGGACGGAGAACGACATCGCCGACTACCTGTCAAAGCGCGCTGCCCTCAAGCTACCTGTGGAACCAGGTACTTTTGTGCTTCAGTTAACCCAACCATCCGTTGAACCGTCAACCGGGCAGAACAAGCGGAGGAAGCTAGGCTCCGGCAAGTACTTCCCCACCGAGCTCCCCGGAGCCGCTGGCGAAGGTGTTGCCGTGAATGTCGATCCTTCCGCGGGGCAACCTACTCCGGCAGGGCCTTAGGCCATGGCCGTAGAGACGGCCGCTCCCGTGGCAGAAGAGATGCCTTTGGTCCTTGTCGTCGAGCCACAGGCTCCGGCATGGGCGCAACACACTGTCCAATTCCTCCAAAAAGGAGAGCTTCCTGAGGAGCAGGAAGAGGCAGAAAGAGTAGCCCGCCGGTCTGCTCTATACCAATTCGTTGATAACATATTGTACAGAAAAAGACCGAATGGGGTAAAATTGAAGTGCATCTCCCGGGAGGAAGGACTAAAGCGGTTGGCAGAGATACATGGAGGCATATGTGGCTCCCAAATAGGGTCGAGGGCCCTTGCCGGCAAGGCTTCTTCTGGCCCACCGCCCTCCAGGATGCGACGGCACTAGTAACCAAGTCTAAAGCGTGCCAGTTCCATTCAAAGAAGCTTCATCAACCACCTCAAGCCCTTCAAACCATCCCTCTCTCCTGGCCCTTCTCGGTCTGGGGGCTCGACATATTGGGCCCCTTCCCCCATGCCGTCGGGGGCTTTGAGTACTTGTACGTTGCAATCGACAAGTTCACAAAGTGGCCAGAGGTGGAAGCAGTGAGGAAGGTGACGGCGCAGTCAGCCATCAAGTTCTTCAAGGGACTAGTTTGCCGTTTTGGGGTACCCGACAGGATCATCACCGATAACGACACACAGTTCACAAGCCATGCCTTCATGCAATACATTGAGGATCTCGGCAGCAAGGTTTGTTTTGCTTCCGTGGCACACCCACGGAGCAACGGCCAAGCAGAGAGAGCCAATGCTGAAGTTCTGCGAGGCTTAAGGACGAAGAGTTTTGATAGGTTGCGCAAGAGTGGAAGGCGCTGGATTGACGAGTTACCGGCGGTTCTTTGGTCGATCAGAACGATGCTAAATCGACCACCGTCCAGACACCCTTTGCCCTGGTCTACGGGGCAGAAGTTGTTCTCCCCACGGAACTCATATACGGGTCACCTCGAGTGCTCGCTTATGACAAAATTGAGCAAGAGCAATTGCGGCAAGATGACGCAATGCTCCTTGAGGAAGATCGTCTCCGGATGGCTGTGAGAGCAGCATGCTTCCAGCAAGCCTTGCGCCGCTACCATAGCCGCAAGGTTCATGCCCGAAGCTTTAAGGAAGGCGACCTTGTTCTTTGGCACGTTCAGTCGGCCAAGAATTCCAACAAGTTGACGCTAAAGTGGGAAGGCCCTTATCGGGTAACACGAGTCACCAGGCCCGGCGCAGTCTGACTAGAGACCGAAGATGCCATTCCAGTGAGAAACTCCTGGAACATCGAGCATCTTCGCAAGTTTTACCCATAAGACGCGGCTACCGGGCCTCCCAGCAAGCCACCCTTTTGTACAAGCCTTGCCAGCAAGGCATGTAACCCTTTGTACAAAGCCAGGCGCAGACCCTGAGCATAAATAAGTGAAGCGCTGGCACCCTAAGTCATAGCATGCATGCTAGATTGAGTCCCCTCATCTGTTAGGGTTGATAGTGCTTGGCGGCGGCTAACCCCTAGCTTAGAGGTCGAGTGCGTGTCTCTCTGTTCTTCTCTGTCCTCTTTGGTTCACAGGGCACACAAGCATTTCTGTCGAGCTATTTGCAAGGAAGGAAAGGACCGATGCTCCGACCCCGGCAAGCCAAAGATGCCGGGGGCTGCAAGTACAAGGATCCATCCATGGCAAGCCAAGGTTGGTGGGGGCTACAGATCCAGATAAGTCTTTTCATCCTCTATCATGCATTTCATTATGGACTGGGATATGTGAAACCTCGCTTTATTTCTAAGCTAACGTGCTCCCCTTTCTCCGTACCCGAGGATCACCTCCTCGGTCCGGATTTGGTCGTAGTCGCGGCAGCAAGGAAATGAAACGAGGATCCTAAGCTCACCTCATCCCTGCTTCCGCCGAGGGCGTGAGAAAGGTCGAGCAAAGTGGTGGGACGACAAGGCCTATTTGAAAGTGCAACTATCCCTAGGTGGTTTTATTAATTCCTAACAACATATAGCTCATTGAGCTAATGCTATTTCAAGATAAATATTTCACGAAAGCTTAATGATTGGCATGGCATGGATGAGAAAAGTGGACCCCTCAAAATGCGACAAAAGGATTGGCTCAAGCTCAAAGCTCAAGACGCTACATTTTCTATTTTAGTGATCCAAGATCACATTGAGTCTATAGGAAAAGCCAATACTATCAAGGAGGGATGAGGTGTTGCTTAATGAGGTTCTTGCTCAAAATGCTTAGTGATATACTCCAAAGCCCTCAACTACTTTCTCACATCCACATATAACCTAAACCAAAAGTCAAACTCGGCCCCACCGATTCTTTCTATCCGGTGCCACCGAGTTCATATGTCATAGCCACTGCCACAAACCCTAGGCAAATCGGTCTCACCGATAGGGATCTCAGTCTCACCGAGATGGGATTGTAATCTCTCTTTCCCTTCGTAACGTTTCGGTCCCACCGAGATGAGCGATCGGTCCCACCGAGATTGCAATGTAAACTCTCTGTTTCCCTTTCGTAACATTTTGGTCTCACCGAAATGAGCGAATAGGTCCCACCGAGTTTACCTGACCAACTCTCTGGTTAGCTTATTACCAAAATCGGTCTCACCGAGTTTGTGTAATCGGTCTCACCGAGATTACGTTATGCCCTAACCCTAACCATATCGGTCCTACCGAGTTGCATGTAGGTCCCACCGAAAATCCTAACGGTCACAAGATTTGCTGAATCGGTCCGACCGAGTTTCTCAATTCAGTCCCACCGAGATTGGCAAGTTGTGTGTAACGGTTAGATTTTGTGTGGAGGCTATATATACCCCTCCAACTCCTCTTCATTCGTGGAGGGAACCATCAGAACGAACCTACACTTCCAAGTTACATTTTCTGAGAGAGAACCACCTACACTTGTGTTGAGGCCAAGATATTCCATTCCTACCATATGAATCTTGATCTCTAGCCTTCCCCAAGTTTCTTTCCACTCAAATCTTCTTTCCACCAAATCCAAATCCTGTGAGAGAGAGTTGAGTGTTGGGGAGACTATCATTTGAAGCACAAGAGCAAGGAGTTCATCATCAACACACCATTTGTTACTTCTTGGAGAGTGGTGTCTCCTAGATTGGCTAGGTGTCACTTGGGAACCTCCGACAAGATTGTGGAGTTGAACCAAGGAGTTTGTACGGGCAAGGAGATCGCCTACTTCGTGAAGATCTACCGCTAGTGAGGCAAGTCCTTCGTGGGCGATGGCCATGGTGGGATAGACAAGGTTGCTTCTTCGTGGACCCTTCATGGGTGGAGCCCTCCGTGGATTCGCGTAGCCATTACCCTTCGTGGGTTGAAGTCTCCATCAACATGGATGTACGATAGCACCACCTATCGGAACCATGACAAAAACATATGTGTCTCCTATTGCGTTTGCACTCTCCAAACCCTTCCCTTTACATTCTTGCAAGTTGCATGCTTTACTTTCCGCTGCTCATATACTCTTTGCATGCTTTCTTGAATTGTGTTAAGATTGCTTGACTTGTCCAAAGTTGCTAAAATCTACCAAGAACTAAAACTGGGAAAACGATAAGTTTTTATTTGGTCAAGTAGTCTAATCACCCCCCCTCTAGACATACTTTCGATCCTACAAGTGGTATCAGAGCCAGGTTTCCATTTGCTTTGATTTCCATAGCTTTTGGTAGTCATAGCCTTTGTTTCACAACCTAGGAGAGTATGGCATCTAACGAGGGAAACTATCACCGTAGAGGTCCTTACTTTGATGGTACTAATTTTGCTAGTTGGAAGCATAAGATGAAAATGCATATTCTTGGACATAACCCTGCCGTATGGGCTATTGTGTGTATTGGCTTGCAAGATGAATTCTTTGATGGGAGAGAACCGAACCGTGAAGCTAGCGTGGAAGAATTGAAGATGCTGCAATACAACGCTCAAGCTTGTGTTATCCTCTTCAATGGATTGTGCCCCAAAGAATTCAACAAAATCAGCCGTCTTGAGAATGCAAAGGAAATTTGGGATACTTTGATTGATATGCATGAAGGTACCGACTCCGTCAAGGAATCCAAGTTGGATGTGCTTCAAATTCATCTTGACAAGTTCAAAATGAAGGATGGTGAAGGTGTCACTGAAATGTACTCTAGGCTTGCTCTTATCACAAATGAGATTGCCGGCTTAGGAAGTGAAGAGATGACCGACAAATTCATCATCAAGAAGATCCTAAGAGCTTTGGACGGAAAATATGATACCATGTGCACATTGATCCAAATGATGCCCAATTACAAAGATCTCAAGCCAACGGAAGTCATTGGAAGAATTGTTGCTCATGAGATGTCACTCAAGGATAAGGACGAGCTCCATAACAAGTCAAGTGGTGCTTACAAAGCCTCATGTGAAGCTCCCACATCACCAAGTGAGAAACAAACCTTCAATGAAGAATGGAGCCTAATGGTGAAGAACTTCAACAAGTTCTACCAGAGTAGAAGCAAAGAGAGAAGTTCCAAGTCAAGGTCCTACAATGACAAAAGATCTTCTAGTCGAGAGCGTAATTGCTACAATTGTGGAAGACCCAAACACTATTCCAATGAGTGTACGGCAATCTACAAAAGAAGAGAAGATTCTCCAAAAAGGAGAAGTAGAAGAGAAGAATCACCATCAAGAGAGAGAAGGAGTAGAGATGGTCGTTATGAACAAAGAACATCCCGGAGAAGCAAGGATTCGGAAAGGAAGGACAAGTCATCAAGGAGCTACACAAAACGAAGACATCAAGCTCATGTTGGTGAATGGGTATCCGGCTCCGACTCCGACAATCACTCTGAGAGAAGTTATCACTCCGACTCCGAATATACTCAAAATGAAGGTGTTGCCGGTCTAGCACTTGTGTCAACCAACTCCTACGACATATTTGATTCACCAAATGAAGGACTTGGAATATGCTTCATGGCTAAAGGCCCAAAGGGAATTATAGAGAAAGGTGTTTACAAGAGCCTTACCGGGAGTAAGCAATTCGAGGAAACTGTACGCAAGCAAGGAAGGCACCAGAAGAACCATGGTGTTCGTTTTGAACAAAAGTTCAATGCCAATGGAGTTGAGTGGGAAGAAGATCAATACCTCAAGACGAAGTTTGTTCCTCAACAAGATAAGTATGATCCTACTTCTTTCAAAGGGACACAAGCTCAAGATGATCTTCCACCACAAGACCACAAGCAAAAAGGCAAGGATAAGCTTCAAGAGGAGATTGATGCATTTGAAGAAGCTCCTAAGGCCTTGGTCAAGTGGGTTCCCAAGACTACATCAAGTTCTACTTCACCAAGTACAACTACAACTCCAAGGATTCCCATCAAGATGGTGTGGATCCCGAAGAAGAAGAACTAGAGAGTTCTTGAGGGTGACTCCGCCAACATACTTCACTCTTATCATTTTGGCAAGAACAAGTGCAATCAACTTCCACATCTTGCAATAGTTCAAGGAGTCACAAACCCTCTTGTTGGTAAGACAAGGGACAAGGTAACCTAATGCTTTCATAGACATCATCTTGTGTGTGCATCACTCTATATCTATGGATATCCTTGTTTGTTCCATGTGGGACTAACTCGTGTAGGTATTGAAAGTGCAACTCACTCTAAACGATTGCTCCAAATGATCTACATCAACATTGAGCATCCACATCTTCAACACCTACATGAAGTCATCATCGACAAAACCCAAGGTTAGTACATCTCTCTTAGGGGGGATCTCACATCTAGGGGGAGCTTTACTCTAAGAATTGAGCTAAAGCAACTCTAATGGTGTGAACACAACAATGCATTATGTAAAAGTGGCAACCCCACTTGAGGTTAAACAATGAGTATGACCTATGATCAAATGTTCTCATTTGACTCCTAAGTCAATATACTCATATATAGATGACCTAGTCATCGCCAATTTCTTGATATATGCTAGAATGGTTGTGCATGATTTGCCACATATTTCATTTGTCATTTTATTGTGTGAGCATGTCGTTTGCATATTTTACTCATTCAAGGACATCCAATTGTTGTTTTGCTTGATTGGCTTCTTTTCTTTTGCCAAGTGGATGGACAAGAATGCCTAAGAACCCTCTCTAGCTATCTATGCTTTTCTTGTCTCAAACTCTATTCATGCTACATCACAAAATTTGATCAAGTCATATTCAAACCACTCTGTGTGAGGAGCACTTGGAGTCCCTGATTCGTCATAGACTTAAACTTCCAAAACTTCTTTGTGCATTTCGGTCTGACCGATTCATCCATTTCAGTCATACCGAGATCACTAAGTCAATCTAGGTTTTCAATCTCGGTGCAACCGATTTGAACTTTTCGGTCACACCGAGTTGCGGTAACTGCTTGCAGTTATGCCTCTCGGTGCCACCGAGTTGTTCCACTCGGTCACACTGACAGGGTCAGGCTATATATATATATATATATATCCCCGGGCCAAAATTTGGAAATTTCTCTGAACCCCTTCGCCCGCGCTCAGCCCGCTCTGCCTCCCTGGGTCTCCGGATCGTCCTCCTCATCGCTAGCTACCTCCCGCCGCTGGTGTCCGCCGCCGTGAATGGGAATCGTCTCCGCCGTTGCCGCCGTAGCAGGTCCATCGCCTAACTTAGGGTATGGACTTGATCCTTGTGCTAATCTCACTCCGATTCCTAGCACATTGTTTTGCCATGTATCTTGCCACAATTGAGATCACCCTATCCAGCGAAATCACTCTGTAGTTTAGTTGTGGATTGAAAATTTAGGGTTAGGTTTCCGCCGAAATCATCTCGGACCAACCGAGTTGTAGAAATCGGTTCCACCGATTTGGCTAAGGCCGTTGCACATGTGATTCTCGGTCTGACCGAGTATTGCAAATCGGTGTGACCGAGTTTAGGACTTTGTGAAACCGTAGCAGTCTCGGTGCCACCGAACTGTGACTCGGTCTGACCAAGTTCACTAGTTTAGGTTTCAAAAGCTGCTTCGGTACTTCAAATCGGTAGATCCGAAATGCTTTCTGTGGAAAACTAAAACTAAGTTTTTGACTCATTCTATTGCAAAAACCTCTATACTTTGTGATGCTCATCCTATCTATCTCATCTATATCTATTCACAGGGTCTGCTGTCAGTGGTTGCATCATGTCAGATCAGAGTGACAGTCAGAACAAGTCTGAGGAGCAAGTTCACATGAGTGAGGGCACTAGTGCCTCTAGCAGCTATGATGGTAGCAGGAGCACACCCAGCAACTTGCCTAAGTCAGCCACCAGGGCCGGAAAGAAGAAGACCTCGGATTCTGAGGATGAGGACTATGTGGCTGTTGAGGATGAGGCCACCTCAAAGAAGAAGGTGCTAAAAAAGGAATATGGCACAGCTGCTGCCACTAAGCCTGGTATGAGGACCAAAGCACCTGCGAGAAGAATTCCCATGTCTAAAGCTAGAGACTCAACTCAAGAGACTTTGGGATCTGAACCCAAAGAGCAAGAAGTGGCTGAGAAGAAAAGGAAAGAAAGAGCTAAGACTATGGCCAGAGTAGTTGGAAAACCCTCTATGATGGAAGAAGAGGAAGAGGTTGCTGCACTAGCACCTAAAGCTCAAAAGCTTATGGGAGATGCTATTAGATCAGGGGCTGCTCCATCAAAGCCCAAAGAAGCTCCCAAGGCAGCTGCACCAAAGCCCAAAGCTGCACCCAAGAGGAATACAAGGAATATTCCTGCTGGAGAGAAGAACAAGGCCCTAGTGCCTGAAGTTGCTATAGAAGAAGAAGAAGATGAGTCACATGTCTTGAGGAAGTTGAAGCCCAAAATTCTAGATCACAATGATCCTCATCCAGTAGCTGAAGACATGAAGCTCAGGAAGGATGCAGGACTCAGACAGTGGAGATTGACTGATCCCTATGCAGTCAGGAGAAGAACTGTTGTGGACTACATGTTCCATACAAAGGAACAACACGACTTCTATGAGACAGTGCTGCTTGACAAGAAGCCTATAGTGTGTGATATGAGATGGGTGGACTGGAAGTACATCAGGGAAAATGAAGAACACTATCCTAGAGTCTATGATAGTTTCAAGTCTTGTTGAGTAGAGAACTTTGTTGGGCAGAAGCTCACAAAGTGGAATGATGAGCTTATTATGTAGTTCTACTCCACAGCTCATTTCTACCCAGATGGAAGGATTGTCTGGATGTCTGAAGGTACTAGGTACCAATCAACAGTTGAAGAATGGGCAAAATTGATCAATGCTCCTAAGGAGAATGAGGATGACTTGGATGTCTATGCCAAGAAGAAGAAGGGTCACGACTCCATGGCACATATGTACAGAGAGATCCCAGATGCTGCTGTTGAGACACACAAATTCGGATCAGTACATTACCTTCTGTCAGGTTTGCCAACAATCAATTGGATCCTCAGGCACACTCTATTGCCAAAGTCAGGTGATCACAAGATGATCAGAGGCCATGCAATTAACCTGCTTCACATATTTGATGTGCCTCAAAAGTTCAAAGTCATGAGCCTAATTGTGGAAACTATCAAGAGGACATCTGGTGATCAGAAGAGAAGTTGTGGGTATGCCCCACAGATCCAGGAGCTAATCAACTACAAGATGGGCACTGGCACATATCTCTTGGACAAGGAACACATGCCCATCTACCCAGACTTTGAGGACAACACTGTGGTGATGGATGAGAATGAACCATCCTCTGTGCAAGCACAAGAAAAGAAGGAGAAAGCAAGGACTGAAAAGGCTGCAAAGATGCCAACCATTGATGAGGCATCTCAGTATTTCCTGAAGAGCAAACAAGATCATCTTGGCTACTTGATTGCCTCCACTCTGAGGATTGGGAATGGATTAGCCACCCTGACTCAAAACTAGGAGAGCTTGGAGAGGATCATAGAGCAGAAGTTCTATGATTTAGACGGGAAGGTCACTAAGATACAGTCAGTTGTTGAGCAACTTCAGGATTTAGTGAAGGAGAAGAAGGGCAAGTCTACCACAGAAGCATTTGCTAGAGTGCCCAGAAGTCAGAGATCTGCTGCAGTGCCAGTTACAGACACCAGAGCAACTTTGTCTGCACCAGCAACAGCTTCAGCGCCACCAGCTCCAGTAGCCACTCCATCAGCTCCATCAACCTCAACTGATGCCTTCGTCCTTGGACTTTTATCTACACCACCACTTGAAGACCAAGACTGAGAGTCGATCTAGCACTATGCATTTTTATGAACTTTTTGGTAACTTGTTGCCAAAGGGGGAGAAAATGTATAGATCATAGGCTTCGAGAGAGAGTGTTGCTTTTGGTCTCTCTTGTTTTTTTGGTGGTTGAACTTTGTTATTTGTGTGCTTGATACTTTATGCTTTTGTGTGATACTTGGATTATCATGTGGTTGATCATATAGGATCCTACCTTAAAGCTTGTTGGATGACATTATCCTTTTATATCTCTATATGATCTTTCACTTTGCTTGGTGATGAGTGCATGTATTTAATTATTATCATTTTGAGCACTCCACCAAGATGTATGTGACATGGAATAGTAACGCATGATCCTAACCCATTGTGCAATTGCAGTCCAGAGCAAATATTAAACTATGCACAAATTTAGGGGGAGCTCTTGCTTTTCACATACTTCTCAAAGCAACAATGTTTTTCACTCTTATTATCATTTGTCGAAGCTCTGATCTATATGTTTTCATCAATTACCAAAAAGGGGGAGATTGAAAGTGCAACTATCCCTAGGTGGTTTTGGTAATTCCTAACAACATATAGCTCATTGAGCTAATGCTATTTCAAGATAAATATTTCAGGAAAGCTCAATGATTGGCATGGCATGGATGAGACAAGTGGACCCCCCAAAATGCTAAGGACAAAAGGATTGGCTCAAGCTCAAAGCTCAAGACTCTACATTTTCTATTTTAGTGATCCAAGATCACATTGAGTCTATAGGAAAAGCCAATACTATCAAGGAGGGATGAGGTGTTGCTTGATGAGGTTCTTGCTCAATATGCTTAGTGATATACTCCAAAGCCCTCAACTACTTTCTCACATCCACATATGACCTAAACCAAAAGGCAAACTCGGCCCCACTGATTCTTTTTGTCCGGCGCCACTGAGTTTAGATGTCATAGCCACTACCACAAACCCTAGGCAAATCGGTCTCACCGATAGGGATCTCGGTCTCACCGAGATGGGATTGTAATCTCTCTGTTTCCTTTCGTAACATTTCGGTCCCATCGAGATGAGCGATCGGTCCCACTGAGATTGCAATGTAAACTCTCTGTTTCCCTTTCATAACATTTTGGTCTCACCGAAATGAGCAAATCAGTCCCACCGAGTTTACCTGACCAACTCTCTGGTTAGCTTATTACCAAAATCGGTCTCACCGAGTTTGTGTAATCGGTCTCACCGAGATTACGTTATGCCCTAACCCTAACCATATCTGTCCTACCGAGTTGCATGTCGGTCCCACCAAAAATCCTAACAGTCACTAGATTTGCTGAATCGGTCCGACCGAGTTTCTCAATTCGGTCCCACCGAGATTGGCAAGTTGTGTGTAACGATTAGATTTTGTGTGGAGGCTATATATACCCCTCCACCTCCTCTTCATTCGTGGAGAGAGCCATCAGAACAAACCTACACTTCCAACTTACATTTTCTGAGAGAGAACCACCTACACTTGTGTTGAGGCCAAGATATTCCATTCCTACCAAATGAGTCTTGATCTCTAGCCTTCCCCAAGTTGCTTTGCACTCAAATTTTCTTTTCACCAAATCCAAATCCTGTGAGAGAGAGTTGAGTGTTGGGGAGACTATCATTTGAAGCACAAGAGCAAGGATTTCATCATCAACACACCATTTGTTACTTCTTGGAGAGTGGTGTCTCCTAGATTGGCTAGGTGTCACTTGGGAGCCTCCGACAAGATTGTGGAGTTGAACCAAGGAGTTTGTATGGGCAAGGAGATCGCCTACTTCGTGAAGATCTACTGCTAGTGAGGCAAGTCCTTCGTGGGCGACGGCCATGGTGGGATAGACAAGGTTGCTTCTTCGTGGACCCTTTGTGGGTGGAGCCCTCCGTGGACTCGCGCAGCCGTTACCCTTCATTGAAGTCTCCATCAACATGGATGTACGATAGCACCACCTATCGGAACCACGATAAAAACATCTGTGTGTCCTATTGTGTTTGCACTCTCCAAACCCTTCCCTTTACATTCTTGCAAGTTGCATGCTTTACTTTCCGCTGCTCATATACTCTTTGCATGCTTGCTTGAATTATATTAAGATTGCTTGACTTGTCCAAAGTTGCTAAAATCTGCCAAGAACTAAAATTGGGAAAAGGATAAGTTTTTATTTGGTCAAGTAGTCTAATCACCCCCCCTCTTGACATACTTTCGATCCTACATTGTTGCGTTTATTTTAAAAAAAAGTAACAAGGATTCACCCCTTGTCACGGGTCTCACACGCGAACGAAAAACCCGACAAACATCCCCTTTTCATTAAAAAAACATCCCGTAAAGGTACAGTTCATACGAAATGAAAAACATGAGCAAGGGGATTACAAGTTCTAAATTTAACAAAGGCCCGAAGGCTTACAAGATTAAAAAGAGATAAGGTGCCCATAATGCTTTTCTTGTCCCTCTCCCCAGGAAATGAGACGAGAAAGTAGAAGGGAAAAAGGGGCGCCTAGGTGAGCTACAATCAGCAGAGGGCGCCAAGAGAACATGTCGGCGGTCGCCTAGGAGAGGTTCGGCAGTGGTGGCGCCGGAGGGAGAGCTGGAAGATGAGGCAGCGGTCCGTCAATACGCTATGAAAGCGTCGGTGCCTCGTACTCCGACTTGACGGCTTGCCACCCGCTTCTTCACCTCCTCTGGCCTCCCTACGCCAGCCGCCCAAGGAGACGACCCCGAGAAGTTCAAGAAGCCGGCCCCACCCCCAGTGGATCCCGCAAGAGGAGCAGCCAGGTGCAGGTGCTGCTGCTGCCGCGCCCGCCTAGGCACGGGGCGTCTGACGCCTAGTCAGACTCATCCCCGTCATCTGCCCCGCTGTCCTCCTCATCACTCTTGCTTGAGGAAGTGTTTCCGTCATCGGAGGAGCTCTCCACGTAGCACTTCAAGCGAGTCCCAACATCTCCAAACACCTTGACGGAGAGCAGGTTGTTCTCCATTAATTTGAAGAAGAGAACGAGCCCCACCGTCAAGTTGTGGACGCGGGTGAAGGTCTTCCACCCTCGGCAAAGATACATGACGTGAGGGGTGGGCAACTCGACATCGGACCATGTGCTATTGTTCCCTCAACCCCTCATATGCATCCGCAACGCTTGCGGCGGATCCAGCTCCATCTCCCGCGCAAATGGAGTCAGAAGGCGAAGACGACGGCGTGGCGGCTGGCGCAGCCTGACGAAGAACTCGCAAGGGTTGTCCCCGACGTGTCCCACCACCTAAGGACGGGCCGCTGGCGGAGGCGAGGCCGATCTACCGCCCCGTCCTCCCCTCCCTCGAGCGCCGCGATGGCCTCGACCTCGCCCCCTCCCGCTCCCTCTAACGGCCGGCTCCGCCGCTACGAGCTCTTGGGGAGGAGCAATGCATTGTCTAGCCAAGACCCTCGCCGCCACCGATGAAGCGTCGCCACGCCCCTTCGCCATGATAGAAGAAAGGAGGAAGCGGGAATGGGCAGAGGTGGATGACGAAGGATTGGGAGGCGCCTGATACGTCTCCAACGTATCTATAATTTTTGATTGTTCCATGCTATTATATTACCCCTTTTGGATATTTATGGGCTTTATATTACACGTTTATATCATTTTTGGGACTAACCTACTAACCGGAGGCCCGTCCCGTATTGCTGTTTTTTTTGCCTATTTCAGTATTTCGAAGAAACGGAATAAAAAAGGAGTCCAAACGGAATGAAACCTTTGGGAGCGTGAGTTTTGGAACGAACGTGATCCAGAGGACTTGGAGTGCAAGTCAAGAAGCAGCCGAGGCCTCCACGAGATAGGTGGGTGCCCCCCCTATAGGGCGTGCCCCCTGTCTTGTGGGCCCCTCGGGCATCCACCGACGTACTTATTCCTCCTATATAAGCCTACGTACCCCGAAAACATCCAGGGAGCCAACGAAACACAATTTCCACCGTTGTAACCTTCTGTATCTGCGAGATCTCATCTTGGAGCCTTCGCCGGCACTCTGCCGGAGGGGGAATCGACCACGGAGGGCTTCTACATCAACATCCTTGCCCCTCCGATGAGTTGTGAGTAGTTTACCACAAACCTACGGGTCCATAGTTATTAGCTAGATGGCTTCTTCTGTCTTTTAGATCTCAATACAATGTTCTCCCCCTCTCTTGTGGAGATCAATTTGATGTAAACTCTTTTTGCGGTGTGTTTGTCGAGATCCGATGAATTGTGAGTTTATGATCAAGTTTATCTATGAATAATATTGGAATCTTCTCTGAATTCTTTTGTGTATGATTGAGTTATCTTTGCAAGTCTCTTCGAATTATCAGTTTGGTTTGGCCTACTAGATTGATCTTTCTTGCCATGGTAGAGGAGCTTAGCTTTGGGTTCAATCTTGCGGTGTCCTTTCCCAGTGACAGCAGGGGCAGCAAGGCATGTATTGTATTGTTGCCATCGAGTTTAAAAAGATGGGGTTTATATCATATTGCTTGAGTTTATCCCTCTACATCATGTCATCTTGCTTAATGCGTTACTCTGTTCTTTATGGACTTAATACTCTAGATGCAGGCAGGAGTTGGTCGATGTGTGGAGTAATAGTAGTAGATGCAGGCAGGAGTCGGTCTACTTGTTGCAGACGTGATGCCTATATACATGATCATGCCTAGATAATCTCATAATTATTCGCTTTTCTATCAATTGCTCGCCAGCAATTTGTTCACCCACCTTAATACTTATGCTATCTTGAGAGAACCCACTAGTGAAACCTATGGCCCCCCGGGTCTATCTCTTATCATATTTGCTCCAAGTCTACTTTTATTTGCATCTTTACTTTTTGCATCTATATTATAAAATACCAAAAATATATTTATCTTATCATACTATCTCTATAAGATCTAACTTTCGCAAGTGGCCGTGAAGGGATTGACAACCCCTTTATTGTGTTGGTTGCGAGTTCTTTCTTTGTTTGTGTAGGTGCGTGGGACTTTTGAGGAGCCTCCTACTGGATTGATACCTTGGTTCTCAAAAAAAGATGGAAATACTTACGCTACTATTGCTGTGTCATAGCCCTAGAGTTTGTTTGCAAGTAGTTGCATAATCATCCATGCATCATGTCTAAATTTATTGGAAACTTGAAATGGGGATGCTTAAACCCTAGCACCAAATGAATTCAACTAGGGTCAAAATAAAATCTTTTTCATTGAACTCAAAATGCCCTCTAAAAATGTTCAACATTTCTGGTTTGAGGTGAAAGCATCTACCAAAAATGGTTTATATTTTTGCAGGACATATTGGGCTCTGAATTAAATCATACTCTATTTGCATTTGGGCATTTAAATACTATAAAATATTTTAAATGCTCAAATAATCATAAACTAAAATGTTTACTGTTGGATATATTCTAAACAGTAGCCATGATTAGTTTCATGATTTTTGGATCTGCTTAAGTATTTTAAATAAAGCCCTAAAGATTATAGCAAATAGAAAACAATAAATAAAAGCAGAGAGCAGAGGACTTACCTGGCCGCAGCCCACCTGGCAGCCCACTTGGCAGGCCCAGCACTATGCTGACCCATGCCAGTCAGCTGCTTCCTCTCGCCAGGCAGGCAGAGGCGTGTCGACGGCGCGTGCGCCCGAGCTCCACGTCATGCTTGCCACCGAGGCGCCCCCGACGCGTCTGGAGACGCCTCGCAGCCCCCTCTGCCTCTCCCCTCACTCTCTGCTCTCTCCCTCTCCTCTGGCTCTCGCTCTCTCGCAGCCCCGAGCAACCCCAAGAGCCGCTGCAGTGCGCCGACGAGCACCAGCACGGCCACCGGCCACCCCACGCCTCACCGACGCACCCAGAAGCTCCGCCACTTTGTCCTCGACCTCCTCACCGAGCCACGCCCCGCCGGACGCCCTCGAACGTCGTCCATGCCGTCTTCTTCACCCTCGGTCCGCCGAGATCGCCATCGCCGCCCCGCTTGCTCCAGCCCCTCCCCGAGCTCGCCGACCAGCCCTACACGATCCCCGTGAGCTTCTACACCGTTTCCCCCTTGTCTCCGCGACGTTTGCTAGTTCTAGTCGCCGTTTCGCCGATGACCAAAACCCGCTGCCGCCTGTGACTGCCGCCGACGTGCCTCCGGCCACCTAGCGGCCCGGCTGTCGTGCTCAGCTTCCTCCCCGCGCTGCGTAGAGCACGTAGGTGCCTCGCACGAGCCTCCCCGGCTACCGTAGCGTCGACCTCGAGCTCGCCCGAGCTCCAGCGACCGCCAAGGTCGACGCCGGTGATGACTCCGGCCATCTCAGGCCCAGCCGCAGCCACTACTCGACGCGGACGAGCGCCCGCATCACGTAGACGCCCTCCGCCGGCCATTTGGTCGCCGGAGGAGGAATCCCGCACCTCTCCGCCGTCCATGGCCTTGCCGGCGACGAGCCCCGGGTCAACTCCGGCGAGTTTGACCCGGGCTGACCCAGTTGACCTCCCAGGGTCACTAACGCATGGGCCATGCCCCTATTTAGTTTAGGTGTGATTTTAATTAGCACTAATTAACTTAGTTAATTAGTTGACTCACTGACAAGTGGGCCCAGGCTCTAATTAACCTAGGTTAGTGCTAACCTAACGCTAACTAACTCTGTTAGTTAGTTGTTACACTGACATGTGGGTCCCAGCCGTCAGGTTTGACCTGGGCTGGCGCCTTTGACCTGCTGACGTCACCCTGACGCAATGCCGACGCATTAATTCAATTACTGGAATTATTCTTATACAGGAAATTCCAGAAAATAGCACAAACTTCTAAAATTCATAGAAAATCAACCGTAACTCCAAATGAAACAAATTATATATGAAAAATGATCAAAAAAATCCAATCTATCCATCTGTACTGGTTTCATGCATGTTAGAACACTTTAACCTTGCTGTTTAGGTGAAACAAGTTAATGCACCTTTATGACTTCATGTAATGGGTTTGCATTTGAATCTTTGGTTCAAATGGACTCATTTCCATCTGTTCTAGCTTGCATTAGCCCAAAACACATTCATATTGCCATGCCATAGCATGCATCATATTGTGCATTGCATTGATCGTGTTTCTTTTCTGTTCGTCGGTGTTGTTCCCCCTCGATAGACGTTGTTTCGACGATGAGATCGATGACACTGATGAAGAGCTATATTATCTTCGGAAGTGCCAGGCAAGCAAAACCCCCTTGTTCATTCCGATACAATCCTACCCTCTCGCTCCTGCTCTCTTTTACTGCATTAGGAGAACAATGATTCATTTGTTACTTGATGCGGTCGCTGAACCCCTTTATCCTCTGCAAGACCTATCATTGCCACAGTAAATAGATGAAACCCACTAGCATGAGTAGGAGTTGTTTGAGCCCTGATGTGCCTACTCATTCATGCTTGTTTGTCATGCCTGCTACTGCTTAGAGTTCTGTCAGGTCTGATTCATCCGGGATGAATCAGAGGTGTGTGAACATGTCCTACTGTGTGTGTGCTAAGTGTGTGAACACGATTTGGTAAAGGTATCGGTGAGAGGCCATGTAGGAGTACATGGTGGGTTGTCTCATTGAAGCCGTCCTCAGGAACTGAGTTCTGTGTTTGTGATCCATGATTCAGCTACTACCATACATTGGGCCCTGAAATATGACCCCGCTCGACTTCTTATTCACCCTAGTCCTCTGTCCAGGAGTTGCAAGTAGTTTCTGGTGTTTGTAGCCTACTGGAGGCCGTGGACAACGCTGACCATGGGGTGGGCTATGATGCGGTAGGTATGTGGCCGGGTACACCGGGCACCCGTTAGGTGTCTCGGAACCCTGTTCACATCGTTCGGGGCCGTACGTGGAAACCTCGGCCGGACTCCCTGCGGATGGAACCTGAATAGGCGATAAACCTAGACTAGAGACTTAGGTGTTTAGGTAGGTCGTGGTCTACACCCACGTCGGCTTTCGCTTGAAGTCTGCCGAGCACATGTCGTGTGCAGATGCTAAGTGGTGGAAACAAGTATGAAGAAGTACACCCCTGCAGGGTTATAAATGATCTATTCGAATAGCCGTGTCTGCGGTAAAGGACTTCTGGGTTGCCTATAACAGTTCATAGACAAGGGAAAGTGTATACTCTAAAATATGCAAGATAAGCGTGAGTACTATGGATGGCGTTCTCGTAGGGGGACGGGAGCGAATCCATAGTGGTGTATTGATATGGTGAATATGTGGACTCGTGTGCGCCACCTCAAAAGAGTTACTTGCAGTAGTAGTTCAGGATAGCCACCGAGTCAAAGCTGGCTTGCTGCAGTTAAACCCCACCATCCCCTTTGTTGATAATGATGCATATGTAGATAGTTCCGATGTAAGTCTTGCTGGGTACATTTGTACTCACGTTTGCCTATTTTATGTTTCTGCAGAGAGACTTCAGTCTCGCTAGTAGTTCCACGTGGACTTCGACATTTAGCTTGTTACCTCAGCTACGGTCTTGTGCCCTCCGCAACATCTGGTAGATAGTCAGGCTTCTCAGCTTTTTTCTTTTCTAGATGTCTGTACTCAGACATGTTTGAGCTTCCGCTTGTGCCTTGACTTGTATGTTCTGAATGTTGGGTCGTGAGACCTATGTTTGTAATATCTCGCTCCTCGGAGCCTATTGAATAAACTACTTGAGTCATAGAGTCATGTTGTGATGCCATGTTGTATTTGCACATATCAAGCATATTGTGTGTATGATATTGAAATGCTTGGTATGTGTGGGATCTGACTATCTAGTTGTTTATCCTTAGTAGCCTTTCTTACCGGGAAATGTCTCGTAGTGCTTCCACTGAGCCATGGTAGTTTGCTACTGCTCCGGAACACTTAGGCTGGCCGGCATGTGTCCTTCTTCGTTCCTGTGTCTGTCCCTTCGGGGAAATGTCACGCGATGAATACCGGAGTCCTGTTAGCCCACTAAAGCCCGGTTCACCGGAGTCCTGCTAGCCCAGTGCTACAGCCTGGATTCACTCGCTGATGGCCGACACGTTCGATGCCGGGTCATGGATGCATGTCCCTGTAAGTCTGTGCCACTTTGGGTTTACGACTAGCCATGTCAGTCCGGGCTCCTTATCATATGGATGCTAGCGACACTATCACATACGTGTGCCAAAAGGCGCAAACGGTCCCGGGAAAAGGTAAGACGACACCCGTGGGAATACCGTGCGAGAGGCCGCAAAGTGATATGAGGTGTTACATGCTAGATCGATGTGGCATTGAGTCGGGGTCCTGACAGTTTTGGTATCAGAGCTTGACTGCCTGTAGGATTACCAAGCCAAACTGGTCGAAGTTGAGTCTAGAAATGCTTTAGTTATATGTAGGGGAATTGATTGTGGGATGGAACGTAAGGCTCTTTTTACTCCTTATACCTCATGGCCTTCTGATCTGAGTCATCCTCTTCTCTTCTACGGGGATTAAGAACTAGGCCTTCTCATCTATCTATCCGGATGATGTGTTGCTAATCCATAGACTTATAGAATTGATAGTTTCAAATCTCAGTTCAGCTTTTACTACTTTTGTGTGTTCATAGCTGGTCTCAGAACCTTGCTTTTGTGATATTGAGTGGTTATGCCACCATTTCTGCAGGACATCTCAAATCTTTTTAAGCATTTATAGCCATTATGCTGTCCGAGTCATCCCAGGTTTCTAAATAGTCTGATGCATTTGCAAATCCTTTCTTTTCATTCCCGATGTCCTTTATGGTCAGAATAAGCACACTAACTGGTGCATTGAGGTAATTTATTGCCTTGACATATATGTTGGAGCTATTATTATAACCCTAGGTGTTTTAGGGAGTCACCTAGTAATCTAGCAATGTTTAGTGTTCCAAGTGTGAAGATTCTGGCCATCATTCTTGAAAGCATCTCGTGATGCTACTTAGGAGTAGGTATTCTATTCCTGGGTTCTTGAACCCGAGATTCACCCTTACTTACCTCATGCTGATAGTGTTTGCTCGTTCTTTAGGCTATTAGTAACTTTGCATTAGTCCTCGAGGTCCATTGTATTTCCTCCTTCCAAATACTATGAACCGCTTATGGCAGAAGTTCCTCGCTGAACCGAAGGATCACAATCAGAGTACTCTTGAGGAGTTCTCCACTCATAACTGTGAATCTGCCAGTTCTACCCTTTCCGCATGAGTTATCCGGAAGAAATGTTGAGCTTCGCTCGACATACTAATCTATGCATCCACAACTCAGAAAGTTTTATGTTCCTTTGAGTTGTTCTCTTTAGTTGTGTCCTGACCCTCGTCTATCAATTGATAGTCAAGTGTAGGCTTGCATTCGTTTATCGATGCCTATTACTCTTGTGGTCCATCAATCCATTCTATCCGGAATGACTTGGAGAAACAAACTCCAGTACCTCATCCATATCCAGGATTGGGTCAAAGCAGTTGCAATCCGCAAATCAAATGCCAATCCAGCTTTTGATTCTGTTCTACCTCGGAGTATTACCCCCTTTATGTCAGGATTGTCATGAGAATTGCACCATTTATCATGAATTCTTGACGTAGTGATACTTCTCGCTATCATTTTTCATTCCTCGGCCCCGTGTTATAACCGGAATGCTAACAAGTGAACTATGATGTGTGAAATCGATACTTCCAGCAACCTCGTTGCTTGGTAGTAAATGGACAATATTCTCATTCTTAGCGTGTTGGTTATTGAATCATCATCCTAAGATTGATCGTGCTACCTAGTCCTTATTTCTAGTGCACTCTTCAATCAATAGTTAGGATTATTTAGTCCCTTGCATATTTGATCATATTGTCTTGCCTTGAAAAGCAAGATTGTTCTCGAGCTTAGTAAAATACCGGTGGTTCGTGATTTTCCAAATATGTTCTCGGAAGTATCACCAGGTTGTCACCTGACCGCTATGTTGAGTTTGTGATCAAGTTGGTTTCTTATAAACCATCCCCTTCTCCAAGAATCTGTGTTGGATACCCTGAGTTAGTTGGTTAAGCTAAACAACAACTTGGAGAGTTGGAAGATAAAAGCTCACTTGACTTAGTTCATCTCCAAGGGATATCCTTGTGTGTGTTTGTTGAAGAAAGGTAATATATTCATTGATTGATCCTCTTGATCAGTTGTTAGACCTATTGTCTTGCCAAAACTTTGATTTGAGTGTGGGCTATCCTCAAATCAAGTCACAACCAACGATGTTCATAATGTTGTCTTACTCGTGGATTTTCCTCGAGCATACACCATTACATCTTTTGGTCTGACCAATGCTATCACCGTGTTCACATGATGGTGGAAGTCCAGTGATATGGAAATTCCGATGAGTTGCTGTTGAGCCCATCAGCAACATCTTGTCCCCCCCCCCCATGATCTATGTGAAACATTAAAGCTAGCATTGGAAACTTTTGTAAGCATTATCTTCGTGCCTGTTCATGAATAATAGGTTGGATGAAAGAAGTGGCTTCCTCTAGTTCATGTGCATTTGAAGCAAGTTGCCGCCGTGAATTCGAGAAAGTTCGTTTTTGCTTCCTCGGGTACCATCCCAAGTCAGTCATGTATGTGCGAAGTATGCTATGGTTTGACAGGCTCGCAACCTTCATTCCATATGTATCCCTAGCACACCAAGCCTCTGACTGATTTGTTCCAAGAAATGGAATTCCTTTATAAGAGCTAATCATATGACTTATGCAAGGACTTCGTTATTTGCAATGATGGTTCCCCACCTGAACTCGGTAGTGTTTTATCTTAAGACTACTATGTGGCCATGTTTGTCTGGGACAACGTGTTCACATGTTTGTAGCAGAACCAGCTCATGTTTTGGAGCTTGCTATCGTAGTTCATTCCCCGAGAATCTCGCAACGTCATCTCGTCGACTAGTGTTGCAAACTTCCATTTTACTTTATAGACTCGATGAGTCTAGATTATTCTGGCACCAACCAGATCTGAATCTCAGGCAGATATGATGGTTGGAATGTTTCCCAAGAATTATATTATTGGTCTCTCTGTAACCCGGTAAAGTGGATGTCGTGGCCAACACACCCAGCCGGAAGACCTGTTATTGTAATATCTTGATTGAAGAAGTTGGCCACCTCTCCATAAGGACTTCGTAGGAATTATTCCCTATTTGTGTGCCTTATGATTTTTGTGCTCCCGAAGTCCGACCTGTTACTTGATGTTCTAGATATCAAACCATATCTATGAATGGGATACGCTAGTACATCAAGGAGAACATTAGAAGCGGAGTGCTAAATGTCTCTCGGTCGATCATCTAGATTTTGTCCCCTTGGTCTCGCTAAGGTGGAATATGAGAAAGTGTTATCTTCCTTTGCATCTGCATCGTCCATCGCTATTCATCATGGTAGTATGTTGTGTTGTCAGCACCCTTGACATGGATGTTGATAAAACTTTGATGATTATGGAAATGCTCAAGTTCTTGAGAGCACGCGCAAGCTCTAGGTTTTATTTTCCGCATTAATTGCATAGTGCTCTCAGTTTCCTCGGTTATGCTATAACCCTTTCAACAGTGGAATCACTCTCTACTGTTGAGCTTTTCCCCAGTTACTAAAATCATCCCTTGTGTTGTTTTCAACAAGGCAATCCACATCATCCATACTAGTCCGATTATGCCATTCCTTCGACTCCGCCAAACGATTGCTGAGATTTGCCTTAGGCTGATATAGAGAGTCTCAATGATCTCTATATCAAAGGTAATTCTTTTTGCCACTTAAGGTAATAATTCTATGAATCACCCTCCTCCAAGATGTCCCATTATGGTATCATGGCAACTCTATTCCTCGCTACGTTGACAACCGTTCACCACCTTCTTAAGCGTGAAATTGTTGTCTACCTAGTGAACCTTCGTCATCTGCTTCACTCCATTTCTAAACATGTGTGTTTCGTGTCTCCACTTGAGAGATGTTGCTATGACTCACCCCGTCAGCTGATCCTGAGTTATTCGATCTTCGAGAGGATCGATCCCTCTAGATTTTTTCTTTTCCTTCCGTTGTTATGTTGGTTGAAGTTCTCAAAGCAAGACGTCGAGATCAAGATGATGCAAATAATCAACATCCTCGGGAAGGGCAGTTGGATCGAGTAGGTCGTGATAGTTTTGTGACCCTCTGTCTTGTTACCTCACGTCTTGAATCTCGGGACGAGATTCTTGTTTAGTGGGGGTGAGTTGTCACAGCCCTAGAGTTTGTTTGCAAGTAGTTGCATAATCGTCCATGCATCATGTCTAAATTTATTGGAAACTTGAAATGGGGATGCTTAAACCCTAGCACCAAATGAATTCAACTAGGGTCAAAATAAAATCTTTTTCATTGAACTCAAAATGCCCTCTAAAAATGTTCAACATTTCTGGCTTGAGGTGAAAGCATCTACCAAAAATGGTTTATATTTTTGCAGGACATATTGGGCTCTGAATTAAATCATACTCTATTTGCATTTGGGCATTTAAATACTATAAAATATTTTAAATGCTCAAATAATCATAAACTAAAATGTTTACTATTGGATATATTCTAAACAGTAGCCATGATTAGTTTCATGATTTTTGGATCTGCTTAAGTATTTTAAATAAAGCCCTAAAGATTATAGAAAATAGAAAACAATAAATAAAAGCAGAGAGCAGAGGACTTACCTGGCCGCAGCCCACCTGGCAGCCCACTTGGCAGGCCCAGCACTATGCTGGCCCATGCCAGTTAGCTGCTTCCTCTCGCCAGGCAGGCAGAGGCGTGTCGACAGCGCGCGCGCCCGAGCTCCACCTCATGCTTGCCACCGAGGCGCCCCCGACGCGTCTGGAGACGCCCCACAGCCCCCTCTGCCTCTCCCCTCACTCTCCGCTCTCTCCCTCTCCTTTGGCTCTCGCTCTCTCGCAGCCCCGAGCAACCCCAAGAGCCGCCGCAGTGCGTCGACGAGCACCAGCACGGCCACCGGCCACCCCACGCCTCACCGACGTGCCCAGAAGCTCCGCCACCTTGCTGTTTAGGTGAAACAAGTTAATGCACCTTTATGACTTCATATAATGGGTTTGCATTTGAATCTTTGGTTCAAGTGGACTCATTTCAATCTGTTCTAGCTTGCATTAGCCCAAAACACATTCATATTGCCATGTCATAGCATGCATCATATTTTGCATTGCATTGATCGTGTTTCTTCTCTGTTTGTCGGTGTTGTTCCCCCTCGATAGACGTTGTTTCGACGATGAGATCGATGACACTGATGAAGAGCTATATTATCTTCGGAAGTGCCAGGCAAGCAAAACCCCCTTGTTCATTCTGATACAACCCTACTCTCTCGCTCCTGCTCTCTTTTACTGCATTAGGACAACCACGATTCATTTGTTACTTGCTGCGGTAGCTGAACCCTTTTATCCTCTGCATGACCTGTCATTGCCACAGTAAATAGATGAAACCCACTAGCATGAGTAGGAGTTGTTTGAGCCCTGATGTGCCTACTCATTCATGCTTGTTTGTCATGCCTTCTACTGCTTAGAGTTGTGTCAGGTCTGATTCATCCGGGATGAATCAGAGGTGTGTGAACATGTCCTACTGTGTGTGAGCTAAGTGTGTGAACACGATTTGGTAAAGGTATCGGTGAGAGGCCATGTAGGAGTACATGGTGGGTACTCTCATTGAAGCCGTCCTCAGGAACTGAGTTCTGTGTTTGTGATCCATGATTCAGCTACTACCATACATTGGGCCCTGAAATATGACCCCGCTCGACTTCTTATTCACCCTAGTCCTCTGTCCAGGAGTTGCAAGTGGTTTCTGGTGTTTGTAGCCTACTGGAGGCCGTGGACAAAGCTGACCGTGGGGTGGGCTGTGATGCGGTAGGTACGTGGCCGGGTACACCGGGCACCCGTTAAGTGTCTCGGAACCCTGTTCACATCATTCGGGGCCGTATGTGGAAACCTTGACCGGACTCCCTGCAGATGGAACCTGAATAGGCGATAAACCTGGACTAGAGACTTAGGTGTTTAGGTAGGGCGTGGTCTACACCCACGTCGGCTTTCGCTTGAAGTCTTCCGAGCACATGTCGTGTGCAGACGCAAAGTGGTGGAAACTTGTATGAAGAAGTACACCCCTGCAGGGTTATAAATGATCTATTCGAATAGCCGTGTCCGCGGTAAAGGACTTCTGGGTTGCCTATAATAGTTCATAGACAAGGGAAAGTGGATACTCTAAAATACGCTAGATAAGCGTGAGTACTATGGATGGCGTTCTCATAGGGGGACGGGAGATGATCCATAGTGGTGTATTGATATGGTGAATATGTGGACTCGTGTGCGCCACCTCAAAAGAGTTACTTGCAGTAGTAGTTCAGGATAGCCACCGAGTCAAAGCTGGCTTGCTGCAGTTAAACCCCACCATCCCCTTTGTTGATAATGATGCATATGTAGATAGTTCTGATGTAAGTCTTGCTGGGTACATTTGTACTCACTTTTGCCTATTTTATGTTTTTGCAGAGACACTTCAGTCTCGCTAGTAGTTCCACGTGGACTTCGACGTTTAGCTTGTTACCTCAGCTACGGTCTTGTGCCCTCGGTAGGATCTGGTAGATAGTCAGGCTTCTCAGCCTTTTTCTGTTGTAGATGTCTGTACTCAGACATGTTTGAGCTTCCGCTTGTGCCTTGACTTGTATGTTCTGAATGTTGGGTCGTGAGACCTATGTTTGTAATATCTCGCTCCTTGGAGCCTATTGAATAAACTACTTGAGTCATAGAGTCATGTTGTGATGCCATGTTGTATTTGCACATATCGAGCATATTGTGTGTATGTTATTGAAATGCTTGGTATGTGTGGGATCTGACTATCTAGTAGTTTATCCTTAGTAGCCTTTCTTACCGGGAAATGTCTCGTAGTGCTTCCACTGAGCCATGGTAGCTTGCTACTGCTCCGGAACACTTAGGCTGGCCGGCATGTGTTCTTCTTTGTTCCTGTGTCTGTCCCTTCGGGGAAATGTCACGCGATGAATACTGGAGTCCTGTTAGCCCGCTACAGCCCGGTTCACCGGAGTCCTGCTAGCCGAGTGCTACAGCCTGGATTCACTCGCTGATGGCCGACATGTTCGATGCTGGGTCATGGATGCCTGTCCCTGTAAGTCTGTGCCACTTTGGGTTTACGACTAGCCATGTCAGCCCGGGCTCCTTATCATATGGATGCTAGAGACACTATCACATACGTGTGCCAAAAGGCGCAAACGGTCCTGGGCAAAGGTAGGATGACACCCGTGGGAATACCGTGCGTGAGGCCGCAAAGTGATATGAGGTGTTACATGCTAGATCGATGTGGCATTGAGTCGGGGTCCTGACATGCTGCATCACCCTTTCCTCTTCAAGGAAAACCAACACAAGCTCAAGACGTAGCAGCACAGTTTCTCCCGCTCCCCTCTTTATAAAGGGGCGGGGGCGAGGTTCGGCTGCCCCCTCTCGGCCAGTCCGGCCCGTTGAAATGACAGCAGGCGGGGCCATCGACTGCCCTCCCCGCTCCATTGAAAGCGCATGGGAATCGACCCACGCGCGCATGACTTCCTGTATCCCGCGCGCCTGTCATTCGCTCTGCATCGTGCATGCAGCGAACGTGGCACGAGGGATGGACGCAGTGGGACGCATGCAGCGACGGTTCCCAAGTGAGGGCAGTTAATGAGCAGCGGCCCTGGGGTTTCGAAAAGACACGCAAGCCGCCTCTTTACTGTCCACCACAAGATGACGCCAGCATGCTTAGGTCACGCACGCGCGTGCGACCCCCACGTCGTGCGTTCAACATGGGTCGTGGGGAAGCGCAGCAGACGAAACAGTTACCGCGGTAAAATCCTCCCCACCTGCCCGCGCACCATTTTGGGCCTGACCCAACAACATGTCACACTTATGTATGGTCCAGGCCCGGGGGCTCATGTCAGTGTACAAAAGTAGGGGCTCGCCTTTTGACCCCTTTACTTGTGCATGGGCAGTCAGAGCCACGCACCATGGACACACATAGCAGGGCAAAGGAGGGAAGCCGGAGAGAAGCCAAAGGTACAAGACAAACAAAGCAACACCATGGACCAAGGCCACAAAGTGCGGATGGGCGAAGCAGGTTTCCCCGGCAAGGCCCTTGCCGGGGCAGCCCCGGCAAGCCCCTTGCCGGGGCAGCTCGCCCACACCGGCGGAGCGCGCCACCCTCGAGCCACGGTCTTCGACGTTAACAACCACATTGGGCCAGGGCTCGGGAGGCACCTCCATGGTGGCATGCAGATCTTTGTGAAGACAAAGAATACTCAAGATCAGATAAGGACTGGAGGGCAACAATCCTCGTCAAGATTCTTACCAAGGAAAACCTAGACCCTCGGCAAGACCCTCGCCGGGGACGACATCGTGCCACGGCAAGACCCTTGCTGGGCCACCCGGCAATACCCTTGCTGAAGGCGACAGCAGGGCCAGTGCCAGGCCCGCGCCAACAAGATCCCCACCACCGTTCGCATGCAGCTGCCAGCCCAACCATCTGGGTAGGCACATGCATGGCAGCATGCAGCTTCCAGGCCAACACGCACCTACATGGCGGCATGTAGATCTTTGTGGAGGCTCCACCACCGCGCCACCTCAGCTGCTTGCCTGCCTACATGGCACCGCATGCATCGCTGGACAGGGCGCGTGTCGAAGCGAGGAGGAGCAGCGACGGACGGGACGGGCCTCGCTCCCATCCCCGCTAAAGTGAAGGGACACCTAAGCCACGCACTAAATGTGTCTTGTCCTGTAATACGAGCGATAAGCTCGCAGCACTGTAGGCCTTTCCACCTCCTGTGTGCCACTGTGGCAGCCCCTTTCACCTATAAAAGGAGGCCCATGGCATACAGGAAAAGGATTCGGCTCTTTCGAACCATGCAGCACCCATAGCTAGTTCGAGAGCTCAAGAACACTCAATACATCCGCCAAAGCAGGACTAGGGTTTTACGCATCCTCGCGGCCCGAACCTAGGTAAATGATCCTTGTGCTGGCTACTGATCCTGCTCTTCTCACAACCCCGCGCCCCGCAACCATAGTAGGGATTCTTGTGATCCCATAGGTGTCGTTTCCCACTGACACTAAAGCTTTAAAGTCTTCCTGCAAAGAGTGTGTTTCAGCCCAAGAACTGCTGAATATCGAACCAGTCTCTGTTGCTCTACCTTCCTTGACCAACCGCGAGCATCATCTAGTGATCCATGAGCCTGCTTCCATAGAGGCTCCTGAAGATGAAGAAATTCCAGTTGCTGATCCCATCCCAGCTGAAGACATTGGTCATCAGGACCATGTTGAAGATGATGAAGTCCTTCCTCAGATTGAACCCAATCCCATGGTAACATCGCCTGCTCCAACAAGCAATGAGTTGATCAGTATTGGACGTCTTTTAACTCCCCATCCCATGATGCCAATCACTCAAGATATGCCCTTGGATGATGAAGCTATTCTGCGCACTCCAACAGCTCAAGTCACCACTCCGGTGCTTGAGACTAATCAAGAAAGTCCTGAAGACTTTGATTTCACAATCCCTTCACAACAGGCGCCTTCCGTCAAAAGGCTTCGCAAAGGTCTTAGGCCACAGGCCTCCATGTCAAGCATTCCAAAAGAGGATGTGCTACCAACTAGCTCAGTAGCACATCAAGTGTTCCCTGACGCCATCCCTTCTGAGACCGCTCATGAGTCTGAAGCAAAGGCTGCTGAAGACATTCCGGCTGTATCAGCCGACGAAGACAAAGTTGTCAAGAAGTCATTCCCCTTACCAGTGAAACTGTTGTGCCAGAAGAAGAAGTGATTGTGCCCGACCCTCCAGTGATTGAAGCCATGGAGGTTGAAACCAATGTGGAGCAAAGGCCTCAAACTTAGAAGCCAAAGCCAAGACTGCCAGGGCACATAAGTGCTGCAATAACCCAAGGCTCATTCAGTGTGCTCAGCCTTAGAGAGCACAACACATTATTTGATAGCGCCAAGAACCCATACAGGAAGCCTAAGATCTCCTCTGACAGGTTTTGGAGCCATCAGCAATGAAGGTATTACTCTTACATCCTATACAACCAAGACTGGATTTTTCCTCATAAGCGTCTGGATTGTGATGCTATTGTTAGGCTGCCTTGCCTTGAAGAGGCCCTTGACTGCTCCAGATACGTTGGGTTGCTGCCATTTGTGACTGATAAAGAGCACTGGAACAAAGAGCTTCTACTACAGTTTTATGCCACATTGCATATTCGAGGCTACAATAGGGATCCGAAGATTTGGATCCTTGAGTGGATGACAAGTGACGTCCATCATAAAGCCAAGGCTTAGGACATCATTGAGCTTCCTTCCCTGCCCACTCCTGGTGAGTTGTATGAACCAGGTTGTCAGCTTCATCAAAATGAACTGAAGAGCATATTTCAGAAGCCAGAGCCCAACATGAGCCAGATGCTGAGCATGATGAAGCCCTTACCCCATGACGCCGAATACACCAAGGAGTTCTTTGTCCAGGACCTTGAGTACTTGCCCCGCACATTATATCATATTTCGAGGCGTACTCTATGGCCTGTCAAAGGCAACTCTTCTGAAGCCAAACTCGAAGGCTCCATGAAGACATTGGTCTGCTATATCATCAATGGCATCAGATTCAATACCCAAGACTTCTTCATCAGACATCTTGTTGCCTCTGGCATTGATCTCTTTGGACTGAAGTTTTATGCTCCCTGGGTTATGCGCTTGATCAAGCTTCATTCCACTATCAACTATCAACCTTCAGCACGCAATCATGTTGTATTCTTGCCATATGTTGACATGTCTTATGAAGCCATCTACACTGATCCAGCAAAGAAGCCACTCCACTTGCAAAATGCTGAATATCAAAGCTTCACTAAACCTATTGAAGGCATTCATGTCCCAAATTCTACTACTCCTGCTTATCCTCTGGCTGGCAACTTGTGTTTGCCGCATCGTGCCAATACTAAAGCCACTACCAGCACAAATTCTCAAAGGCCTCAGAAGCGTCCCCATGTCCTCAACGACCGTGAGCTTCTGGTATCTCTACATTAAAAGCAGGATATGCATCATGAATGGCTGAAGCGCCAAATGCAGAGTCTTCTAGTTGATGTTAATCGCATTCGCAACTTGGCCACCAAGAATTCCTTCGTCACGCATGAAGCCTGTCAGCGGTTCTGGAAGAGCCTCAAATTGCTTTGCTCTGAAGATGATCTTCATGAAGATGGCTTCATAGAGAAATTCAAGTTTGACTCTAGGCCACCGCAATATGCAAGTTGGCGTCCCACACCATCCATTGAAGATTCAGAGTATTCATCTTCGGCTGCAACTGTTGTTGGGAGAGTCGTCGATGAAGAAGATGATGCCACTTCACCAGCATTGGCTTCATTGTGTCAGGATTCTATACCAGGCCCGTCTGCAGCACCCAACTCCAACGTCGACCCTGCTGCTCCAACATCTTCTCCACCTGGGAACGAGTAGATACTCTATGTCTTCAAACCCTTTTGGTCCTTACTGACAAAAGGGGGAGAAACATATGAGGTTGGTAGTCTTCAAGTGGGTCCGTATGGGTGGTTGCCTTATTTTTTCTAAGTGTTTACAACTCTAGTTTTGAAACTATTTGGCTCTGAAGTTGTAACACTTCAACTTGATGGTCGTCTGCTAATTTTGCTGCTACTTTGTGATACGATGATAAATTCTGCATGAAGTCATTCTGCAGACATCCATTTCTCATTATGCATATCATTATCTTCATTACTTTCATATATGCATGATGAATTGTCTTCATAATTGAAGAAGGTATCCACAAAGCAAAACCTACCATGTGCATTTGCATTCAAAGGCAAACCACTTATAAGCACATCTTTGGGGGGGCTTTTTTAACCTATGAAGACAATGTCTACATGCTTGAACTTTCATATACTTTTATCCTCATTGAAAACTTCAACCAGTTTGTCATCAATCACCAAAAAGGGGGAGATTGTAACTGCATCTAGTGCCACCCCTAGTTGGTTTTAGAGTATTGATGACAAACGTGGTTGAGGGACTAATGTGTTTATGAGAATTGCAAGATAACACAGGTAGTAGCCCCTCATTGATTCGGTTTACCTACCAGAGATGACCCCTAAAAATGTGTGAAGACAATGTAGACAATGGTGGTTCGTGAAGACATTCACTTGAAGACTATGGAGTTCGAAGACATAGTTGTTTTGTAGTTTCCTTTTCTTCTTTATTGAGTCATAGGAACCACCGTACTGTTAAGTGGGGTCCAAGTGAACAAAGTCAGAGTGACTGATGTGATGCTCAACCAAATCCTATGTCTTCGAGCAAAGACAATGAGAGCAAATCTTATCCAGAGCTAGATGAGTCAGCTTTGCTTGTAGCCCAAGCCAAGCTGCCATGTGTGTTTGAAATCCGACCGTTGGACACGTGTCGGTTCCTTAGTGACCCAGGGTCATTTCGGACATATCAGGTCGGGTTGCCACTTGGCTATAAATAGCCCACTCCCTACACCATAAATTGGTGGCTGCTTAGAGTTAGTGCATGACTTCTGTCGTTTGAGAGCAACCCACCTCCGAAGCATTTGAAAGAGAGATCCTTCCAAGGACAAAGCCCAAAACACCCAGAGCCAAAGAGTGTTAGGCATCACTGAAGTCTTTCTGTCCGCGTGATCTGAAGACTTGTTACACTTGAGGACTGTGCAGCCTCCAGCCGGTTAGGAGTCGCACTCTGAGGATCCAAGAGTCATTGTGGATTTCCCGTGAATGAGGTCTATGAAGGTTTGGAAGTCTACCTTGAAGACTTACCTGAGTGATAAGGCGAGGACTAAGTGTTCTTAGCTCTAGGGAAATAAGGTGAATACATAGTATTCTGAGTTCAATCTCAGCCTCTCTAACCAGACGTACATTTGTCACAGCAACTAGAACTGGTATACCAAATCCTTGTCCACCAAGCAACTAGTTTTATCCCCTACTCTCCTTATTTTTCAGTTTGTCTTCATGAAGTCTTTGCTTGCCTGCCTGGTCCATTTGACTTCACTAAGTGAAGACTTATATCTGTTTGGCTTCATACTGTCTTCCATTCTGATCCTGTCTACCTAGCTACTAATAATCTTTTTCCTTTCACTGAACTGCTTGCTTGACTATTACTTGCCTAGTGTAGTTTACATTCCGTTGCATATCATATAGGTTCAGTATTACCTGTTTGTCTTCAAATCCCTCATGTTTTGAAAACTTTCATAAAAATCGCCTATTCACCCCCCTCTAGTCGATAACTAGCACTTTCAACACCATCTTCACCTTGACCTCCGAGGGGAAAGAATCGTCTTATGCCAATGAATGAATATCTGAAATGCTCAACGCACATGATTAGTCCGCAAATTCATTATTACTGGTACGCGTCGGTGCTATACAAACGGTTTAAAACCCCTTTCCGCGATGGCATTTGGAACCATCACCTAGTGAGTGTGGGCGATTAGGGGGTCCTACCCACACGACCCAGAAACCATCGGGGATAGGACCCTATAGTACTCCTTTTCATTTGTGGTCGCATTGCCATCGTAGTTGGTATTCTATGGTGCTACGTTTACGATGCCTGGCCCATCACAAACGGTTCACTACTATAGAACGTGTATGATAAGCATACAATCACACACATTCTCTTTTGACAAACCATATGCGATAACTAATTAAGAAGATTAGCTAATCATCGTACGAGTGTCAGATAGGATTACAAAATGTCAGATCGTCATAACATCGTCGTACACGACAATTATCGCACACGCTATTCTGTGGTGCAATGTTTACGATGCATACTTCATCAGAAACATTTCATGGCTGCAAATAGTGTACGATAAGGAAACTATTGCAAACAGTTAGTTTGCCAGCACCGTTTGTGATATTGTCTGACATCGCACACGCTTTGTAAAAGGGAACTGTGTGCACGCTTGCACACGTTTCCTCTTTGTGAACCGTCTCGGATTATGGTGTATATCACAAACGTTTTTATTTTACCAACCGTGTGTGCCGTAACAACATGGAGAGCAGAATTTCACCGTAATTAAATTGCTGCTATATCAAATTGAAATTGAAATTTAAATTGAATGTATGCTATATCTTTATTCATATCCATCAGGTTTAGACAACCAATGAATTATGCGATTCATAGGTACACATCAAGAATTACATAAGAACCAAATAAAGAATGATGAACCACAGCTATATACTTGTACTATTAAAGACGGTAAAGAAAGAGGCAAAATACATTCTGGCTGCTGAACAAGGTGAAGCGAAATTGAAAGTGCTAGTTATCGACTAGAGGGGGGGTGAATAGGCGATTTTTATGAACGTCTTCAAAACGTGGAAGTTTCGAATACAAACAATAGAAATGACCTAATTGATATGCAGTGGAAGAAAAACTACAACAAGCAAACCATAGTCAAGTATGCAATAATGTGAAAGTACAGGACTAATAGCAGCTTAGTAGTAAGGATCAGGATGGAAGATAGTATGAAGCCAATCAACGACAGTAGTCAAGCAATGAAGTCAAACAGGTACGACAGATAGGCAATGACTTCACGAAGACAAACTCTAAGTAAAGAAAGGGAGAGGATAGAACCAGTCACTTGTTGAAGACACAGGATTTGTTGGACCAGTTCTAGTTGCTGTGACAACTGTACGTCTGGTTAGGGAGGCTGAGATTCAACTCAGAAGACCATGTCTTCACCTTATTCCCCTTGAGCTAAGGACACACAGTCCTCGCCCAATCACTCTGGTAAGTCTTCAAGGTAGACTTCCGAACCTTCACAGACTTCGTTCACCGGCAATCCACAATGACTCTTGGATGCTCAGAACGCGACACCTAACCGGCTGGAGGATTCACAGTCCTCAAGTGTAATAAGTCTTCAGGTCACACAGACAGAATGACTTTAGTGATGCCTAACACTCTTTGGCTCTAGGTGTTTGGGCTTGGTCCTTGCAAGGATTTCTTTCTCTCAAAGGCTTCGAGGTGGGTTGCTCTCAAACGACAAAAGCCGTGCACTAACTCTGAGCAGCCACCAATTTATGGTGTAGGGGGTGGGCTATTTATAGCCACAAGGCAAAATGAACTGATATGTCTGAAATGACCCTGGGTCACTAAGGAACTGACACGTGTTCCAACGGTCAGATTTCAAACACACACGGCAACTTTACTTGGGCTACAAGCAAAGCTGACTCATCCAGCTCTGGATAAGATTTGCTCTCATTGTCTTCGCTCGAAGACATAGGATTTGGGTTGAGCATCACTTCAGTCATTCTGACTTAGTTCACTTGGACCCCACTTAACAGTATAGTGGTTCTTATGACTCAACAAAGAAGAAAGGAAACAACGAAACCACACAGTCTTCGCGCTCCATAGTCTTCACTGAATGTCTTCTCATGTCATAGTCTTCAATATGAATATCTTCACTCACCACCATTGTCGTCAATGTCTTCATACATTTTTAGGGGTCATCTCTGGTAGGTAAACCGATTCAATGAGGGACACTACCTGCGTTATCCTGCAATTCTCACAAACGCATTAGTCCATCAACCAACTTTGTCGTCAATACTCCAAAACCAACTAGGGGTGGCACTAGATGCACTTACAATCTCCCCCTTTTTGGTGATTGATGACAAAGTGGTTGAAGTTTTCAATGGGGATAAAGTATGTGAAATTGTAAAGGATAGGGTATTGTCTTCATAAGTAGCAAGGGCTCCCCCTGAAGATGTGCATATAAGTAATTTGCTTTTGGAATGCAAATGCACATGGCAGGTTGTACTTGTGGAGATCCTCTTCAACTTACGAAGATAATTCATCATGCATGAAAAGATATAGCAAATAGAATGACATGCATAATGAAAAATGGACGTCTGCAGAATGATCTAAGTGCATAAGTTATCATCGCACATGCAGAATTTATCATCGTGTCACAGTAAAGCAAATAAGTAGCAGACGACCATCGAGTTTAAGTGTTATGACTCAAAGAACCAAATGTTTCAAAAGCGAGAGTTGTAAACACGAGGCAAAATATACAGCAACCGCCCATATAAACCCGCTTGAAGACTATCAACTCATATGCTTCTCCCCCTTTTGTCAGTAAGGACCAAAAAGGTTTGAAGACATAGAGCATCTACTCGTCCTCATGAGTAGGTGAAGCAGCAGGGTTGTCGTTGTTGTTTGGCGGTGCAGACGTACTTGGTGCAGTGTTGATGCGTGCAGAAGTAGGAGGCGGCGAAGTAGCATCATCTTCATCATTGATCACTCTGGCATTGACAGTTGCCATGGAGGAAGAATAGTCAGAGTCTTCAAGGGATGAAGTTCGACGTAGGACAGCAGTCCGTGGAGGAGTGGAGTCAAACTTGAATCTTTCAGTGAAGCCATCGTCTTGAAGATCTGCTTCAGCACTAAGCAGCGTCAAACTCTTCCATGATCGCCGACAAGTCTCGTGAGCAACAAATGCATTCTTGGTGGCAAGATTTCGAATGCGATTGATGTCCACCAAGAGGCTTTGCATCTGTCTCTTGAGCCAATAGTGATGCTTATCTTGTTTCTGATGAAGTGCCACAAGAAGTTCTCGGTCATTTAGAACACGAGAGCGCTTCTTAGGCCTTTGGGCAATGGTGCTTTTAGTGGCTTCAGTTTGCGCACGATGAGGTAGACGAGTATTTCCAGCCATTGGATAGAGACGTGTTACTGCTTGAATGCCTTCCATGGACTGAGTGAAGCTTTGGTGATCAGCATTTTGAAGACAAAGAGGCTTCTTGGCAGGCTCAGGGTATATAGCTTCAACTAACATATCAACCTCTAGTAGAAAGATCAGGTGATTGCGAGTAGAGGGCTGATAGTTGACGGAAGAGTGTCGCTTGATGAGGCGCATGACCCATGGAGCATAGAATTTCAGGCCAAAAAGGTCAGATCCAGACGCAACAAGTTGCCTGATGAAGAATTCTTGGGAATTGAAGTTGATGCCATTGAGGATGTAAAAGACCAATGTCTTCATGGCTCCTTCAAGTTTAGCAGCTGATGAATGTCCTTTGATAGGCCATAGAGTTCGCCTGATGTTGTGATATATTGTGTGAGGCAGATACTCAAGGTCATCAACAAAGAACTCCGTTGGATATTCAGCGTCAGATGGCAAAGGCTTCATCATGCTTAACATCTGGCTCATATTGGGTTTTGGCTTATGGAAGATGCTCTCCAGTGCATTGTGGTGGAGTTGACAATCAGGTTCATATAGCTCTCCGGGAGTGGGAAGGCCTATAAGCTCAATGACATCAAGAGCTTTGGCTTCATGATGAACGTTTCCAGTCATCCACTCGAGAACCCATGCTTTGATATCCCTGTTGTAGCCGCGAATGTGGAGGGTAGCATAGAATTGAAGCAAGAGTTCTTCATTCCAATGTTCTTTGTCAGTCACAAAGCTGAGCAGACCGGCATGACGAAAACAGTCAAGTGCTTCTTCTAAGCACGGCAGTCCAGCAATGGCTTCAGTGTCGAGGCGCATATGAGGGAAAATGCGCCCTTGATCATACAGAACGCAGGAGTAATAGCTTCTCTGCTGATAGCTCCAGAAACATCAGATGATATCCTTGGCTTTGAGTAGGGGTTCTTGGCGCTGTCAAAGAAGGTGTTGTGGCTTTTGAAGCCATTTGCATTGAAGGACCCTGTAGAGTTTGCAGTACCTGGGAACCTTGGCAGTCTTGGCTTTGGTTTCTGGACCTGAGGCCTATGCTCAACATGATAATCAAATTGAGGTCCAGAGGCAGTAGGTGGAGGAACCAAAATGGGCATCGGACAGTGGTTAGCTGACCATGATTGTATGCTTGCTCAATTGTATAGGGCCTTGGAGGCGGAATAGTAGCAGTGGCAACAACTAAGGCTTCAGGCTGCACAACAGGTGCTTCGGGAGTAGTTGCCTCATTGGCTTCTGGCACACTGGTTGGTGCAAGCTCCACATTAGCTTCAGCCATGACTATGTCATTGGCTTCATTTGCGTTGGTGGTGGCAGCTCCAAGATTTTCAACCTCCACTTGACGAGCTGGAGGGTCGGCCACTGGCAAGTTCACATCAGGATCAGCTTCTTCAATATTGGGGGGAGTAGGAACATGTACGTCTTCTTGTCTTTCATCGGCTGATGCAGCCGGATTGTCTTTAGCAGCTTGGGCTTCAGACACGGAGACATTCACAGTTGGAGTGGCTTCAGGAAACACTTGACGCGCAACAGGTTGGTGATGCACTTCTCCTTCTGGAACGCTCGAAAGAGGCACTTGAGGCCTTTGTCCTTTGCAAAGCCTGCGAAATGCTGGCAACGCCTTTGGACATGGAGTAGGTTGGGCCTCAAACTCTTCTTCTTCTTCTGGTATGGGTGGTGTAACTTGTGGTTGTTGTTGGGGAGTACTTGGGGAGTCTTGTTGATGTGGGTGATCAGCCCATCATGCATCCTGAGCAATTGGCGTCAAAGGATGACCAATGCTGATGAGTTCGTTGTTCGTGAGAACAGGCGATGATACCAAGTTGTGTTCGATCTGAGGAAGAACTTCATCATCTTCAACATTGTCATCGTGACCAATGTCTTCAGCAGTGGTGGGTTCAGCAGCTGGAATGTCTTCAGCTTCATGAGCCTCTGTGCAAGCAGGCTCATGAACTATCATCCGTCGTTCTTGGTGTTCAGAGCCAGGGCGAACCACTGAGATAGGTTCAACAACCAAGGGCTCTGTGGAAGCAGCCCGATTCTTCTTGGTATTGCGCTTCTTCTTGGAGGGAGCGGCATCAGAGGCTTCAGTATTCTTCCTCTTTCTGGCTTCAGCCTCGGCAGCGCTTGTCTTCTTCTATTCTGAAGCGGTTGACATAACCTTTGGCTTCGAGCCAGTCATGCTGCTTGGGAAGATTATGCGAGGTGCTTCCTGCCTTGAAGGTGCAGGTTGGGCAGTAGAGAGCCTCTTCTTCTTTGCAGCCATTCTGGGGTCAATGCCAGGACGACCAAGCGACTTGCGCTTCTCAGCCTCATTGTAGGAAAGCACACATTTGTCAGCCATACTCATCATGCGCTCACGAGAGCCTTGGGCTTCTTCGCGCTTCTTGAGAAAGGCTTCTTTAAGCTCGTGCAACATGACCTTGTAGTTTCCGACATCTTGCACGCTGAGCTTAGCCACATTCTTCTTGAACTGAGCTTTCTCATAATCAATCTTGTTCTTCAGCTCAATGATGCGTTGAGCGAGAGCTAGCTCAGAAGCAATGGCGCCATTGAAGGAGACACTGAGGCCAATGGGAAGCTGCAGATCTTCAAAGCTGAGGTTTGGTGTGTCAAACCACTCATCAATGAAGTTATGGATGATTGCAACATTGAAGAGAGGCAAGTTATTGAAGATCTCTGCTTCTTCCTTGCTCTTGATCAGTTTCTCAAGGGCATCATCTGTAAGATCTTCATCGTTGGATAGATCAATGGGTTCTTCTCGCAGAATGGCAGAAGGAGTCAAGGTCTGATCAGTATGCTTGACGATTTGCTTTTTCTTCTCCATCCTCTTGGAGATACGTGATAGATCTTTAGACTACACACTGTCTTCGGGAGGTGCAGTGGCCAGAGGCTTCGCACGCGAAGCTTTTGGAGGAGCAGCTGATCTTGAAGCCTTAGGCTTCTTTAGCTTCTGCGGCTTCGGAGGAGGAGCTGGGGCTTCATCAGTGTCAGCATCATTATCAGAATGATCTACTTTGGCACCCTGGACCAAGATGTAAGTGATGAGGCCATCAAGGTTGGAGAAGGGGCCGATGATATTGGGATCAGCATCACGTGAGCCATCAGCATGGGGAGCAGAGGGACCAGGGTTGAAGTCTAATCCCAATGACTTCTTGTTTTCCTTGGCCGATGCCTTTGTGTGCTAGAAGTTTCACTTGAAGAGAGTATCGTCACGATACCAGAGCAATGATGATGGGTCGGCATTCTCAGGCTGAGGTCCACGGACCATACAAGGATAGAAACCCTGTGCAATTGCTTCAGCTCTGTTCTTGGGTTGAAGGCCTCGATAGAGAATATAACCCCAAGGACTTTTGATAGCATTCTTCTCTGCATATTCCTGGGTCACGAACTTGTACTTGAACCATTCTTCAGGCCAATAGCGTCGAATCCATTGGATTCGTGTCGTGCGCTGATGATAATTCTCTTCAGGATCAGTCTTGTAAAGTTCTGTGAGGTCATTAGGCAGATCTTTTGATGTTCCCCCACGATGCTGTCTGCCACCCTTCCTTACTGATTTTTCTGTAGCCATGAACTTCAAACTGAATGGCTTCAATACGTTCAAAGGCTTCAAAGACTTACGCTTGCTGGTCAAACAGGAACTGGCTTCGGGAGAGTTAATGTGATGCTGTAAGTATTCTGCAAACGAATGCAGACTATGAGAACCAAGGGATTCTCCCACGGACATGTACCTATGACAGCATTAGAGATGCGAGGGAAGGGGAAGAGGTCATATGCATTCTCAGAAGATTTTGAAGATAAATCAGTTTGATGACATTGACCTCATGATGCGAAGACAATCACTTATATGTTGAGAGTTGGTTCCAGATTTGTACAAATCCATGAATAAGTACAAGTGAGGAATCAACTAGATATGAAGTTTAAGTGAATTGACTAGGAAGTATGAGATGCAGACAGAATAGATCTAATATTGTGTAGGCAGAAACCACTTTTGGTAAAAAGGATGAATCTTGAAGATCAAAAAGATGGTAAAAATAGAGTTATATTTACCACACGAAGAACTGCTAGATGTGAAGAACAGGAGACCGAGCAGCTCAATCCACCGTGCCCTTACTTGGCGAAGAAGGACACCTACAGCGACGGCGGAGAGGACGATGTCCGCGGCCAGCGTGAGGACGGCGTCGGAGATGTCGCGGCAGCTAAGCGCTTCGTCGCTGGCGTCGTCGAGAGCTAGCGGTGGCGCTAGGGTTTTGATGAGGTGGAGAGGTGTGAAGGTTTTCTTTACCGCAGGGGGCATGTATTTATAAGGAAGTGTGCGGCACAGCGAAATTACGCAGGTGCCCCTGGCGGTTCAAACCTGAGGGGCACGTGGCAAGCATGCAACATACTCAGAGTTGTCCCACGTTCCCACGCCCGCCAGGCATGTCGGATGGTTGTTCCGGCTTCTCCGGATTTGAACAATAAGGATGAGTCATTTGAAACAGACTTAATGTTTGTCTCTGTGCCTTCTGCTGACTAGGACGCAGAGAAGACATTCGACAGTTCCAATAGAATGCATATGATTTGGACAGATAGAGTTTGAGATAGAAAGCATAGAGAAATTAGGGTCCGGTCACATTCATTTAGTTCAAAAGATTCAACTAGGAAGACATAGCTATAAGTGAATGTTGTAGAGGACAGAACACAAGTATATATATCAGATAGCAATCAAATCAACATAGTGAGGAAAATCACGAAGATAAATTGAAATTGAAGACAAACCCAATGCGAAGACATAGAAAAAATAAGTAACGCCATGTGTGAAACACTTCAAACAGAGAAATTTGGTGGTGGCGTTACCAACCGTATAGGAAGTATTAGACCCAGATACGGCGCACAATTATCGTGGCGCTCCGAAGTCAAATTCCATGTTAATGTATTCACACTCAGAATGTATGTCTTCATTGATTGAAGATATACTTTACTTCGTGTGTTGCACATCTAAGTCATCAACATGCATAAGTGTTAGGATGTGTGCATGATCACAGGACATTTGAGGATTCCAGGATATTTAGCTCGCACCATAACTTGCAAAACATTTTCTCATCCAAGGGCTTTGTGAAGATATCTACCAGTTGCTCTTCTGTGTTGACATGAATGATGTCGATATCTTTCTTCATGACATGATCTCTGAGAAAGTGATGACGAATTTCAATGTGCTTTGTCTTTGAGTGCTCAGCTGGATTGTTGGCTATCTTGATGGCACTTTCGTTGTCGCAGAAGAGAGGTACTTGTTTCAGATTGATGCCATACTCCTTGAGAGTTTGCTTCATCCATAGAAGCTGAGCGCAACAAGATCCAGCAGCAATGTATTCAGATTCAGCAGTTGAGAGTGATACACAGTTCTGCTTCTTTGAAGACCAATAGACAAGTGATCAACCCAGAAAGTGACAGGTGCCTGATGTAGACTTGCGACCCACCTTGTCACCAGCATAATCAGCATCCTAGAATCCAACCAAATCAAATTTTGAGCCCTTTGGATACCATAATCCGAGTGTTGGGGTGTAAGCCAAATATCGAAGAATTCGCTTCACAGCTAAGTGATGCGATTCCTTTGGTGCCGCTTGGAATCGAGCACACATGCAAACACTAAGCATAATATCTGGCCTAGATGCACATAGATAAAGTAAAGAACCAATCATGGAGTGTTATACCTTTTGATCGAACTCTTTACCATTGTCGTCGGGACCAAGATGGTGTTTGGCTGGCATTGGCGTCGTGTAACCTTTGCAATCTCCCATTCCAAACTTCTTCAGACAATCTTTGAGATATTTTTCTTGAGATATGAAGATGCCATTTCTTTGCTGACGAATTTGAAGACCAAGGAAGAACTTCAGCTCACCCATCATGGACATCTGATATTGCTCTTGCATCATGTATCCAAACTCATCACTATACTTCTGGTTGGTGTAGCCGAAGATAATGTCATCCACATATATTTGGCACACAAACAGTTCACCATCATATGTCTTCGTGAAGAGTGTGGGATCGAGGGATCCAGGTTTGAAGCCTTTGCTCTTCAAGAAGTCTTTGATCGTATCATACCAAGCCCGAGGTGCTTGTTTGAGGCCATACAGTGCTTTGTTTAGCTTGTACACCATATCAGGATGTTTTGGATCCTCAAAGCCAGGTGGTTGAGCGACATATACTTCTTCTTCAATCTTGCCTTTGAGAAATGCACTCTTCACATCCATTTGATATAGCAAGATGTTGTGGTGGTTAGCATAGGCTAGTAGTATGCGAATAGCTTCAAGCCTAGCAACAGGAGCAAATGTTTCATCGAAGTCAATTCCTTCAACTTGAGTATACCCTTGAGCCACAAGACGTGCTTTGTTTTTGACGACTTGACCATGCTCATCTTGCTTGTCTCGATATATCCATTTTGTTCCAATAATGTTATGCTTGCGAAGGTCAGGTCGCTTGACAAGTTGCCAAACATTGTTCAGCTTGAACTATTGAAGTTCTTCTTGCATAGCTTGAGTCCATTCGGGTTCCATAAAAGCTTCAGCAACTTTCTTGGGTTCTGATATTGACACAAATGAAAAGTGCCCACAGAAGTTTGCTAGCTGTATTGCTCTTGAGCGAGTAAGTGACCAGGTGCATTGATGCTATCAATTATCTTCTCAATTTGTACTTCATTTGCAACACGAGGATGAACTGGGCAAAGACTTTGCTCTTGCTGATCATTTTCATCATTGGGAGGATTGTCTTCGATCTGAGCATCGTCTTCAGGTTGGTTAGGTGCAGAAATGATAAGTTCCTCTTCAGGCTGTGCTTCAGAAGGCATGATTTCACCAGTTCCCATCAGCTTGATAGATGCGCTGGGCGGAGCTTCATCTAGTGTACTTGGCAGGAGTTCTCTTTGTGAACCATTGGTTTCATCAAATCTCACATCCACAGTTTCGACGATTTTGTAGAGATAGAGGTTGAAGACTCTGTAGGAGTGCGAGTCCTTTCCATAGCCAAGCATGAAGCCTTCATGAGCTTTACGTGCAAATTTTGACTTGTGATGGGGATCCTTGATCCAGAACCTAGCTCCAAATACTCTGAAGTAACCGACATTTGGCTTCTTGCCAGTGAGGAGCTCATAGGATGTTTTGTTCAAAAGCTTATGGATGTAAACACAGTTGATGATGTGACATGCTGTATCAATTGCTTCAGGCCAGAACTTTCGTGGTGTCTAGTATTCATCGAGCATTGTTTGAGCCATCTCAATGAGGGTTCTGTTCTTGCGCTCAACGATGCCATTTTTCTGAGGTGTGTATGGAGTAGAGAACTCATGAGTGATTCCCATTGTATCCAGATAAAGATCAAGTCTGGTGTTCTTGAATTCAGTGCCATTGTCACTTCTGATATGCTTGAGCTTCACACCATAATTGCTCATTGCTCGATTGGCGAAGCGTCTGAAGACATCTTGCACTTCAGTCTTGTAGAGAATTATATGCACTCATGTGTATCTTGAGTAGTCATCAACAATGACGAAGCCATAGAGACAAGCAGTTGTTGTGAGGGTGGAGTAGTGAGTAGGTCCAAATAAGTCCATGTGTAACAGCTCGAAGGGTTGAGATGTTGTCAAGATTGTCTTCGAGGGGTGCTTTGCCCTAGTCATCTTTCCAGCTTCACAGGCACCACACAGATGATCCTTCTTGAACTTGACACCCTCAATGCCTATGACATGCTTCTTCTTGACGAGTGAGTGTAAGTTCCTCATACCAGCATGCCCCAGCCTTCGATGCCAAAGCCAACATTCAGAAGCTTTTGCAAGAAGACATACGGCAAGCTGTGGTCCTTCTGAGAAATCTACCATGTATAGATCATCTTTTCGATACCCTTCGAAGACTTGCTTTTACCAGTGTCAGTAAATGTGATGTGACTCTTGTCTGATGGACGTAAGTTTGAGTCCATGCAAAGACTTCGATCACCAGTCATATGATTTGTGCATCCGCTGTCCATAATCCATTCTGAAGCTTTTGGTGACATACCCTACAGTGCAGTTAGGAGGATAGGCTTCACAAAGAGTGTTGTGAAGCATAAACATTTGACGCACACAAGGATTATCACACCTTAGATCAAGGTTAGAACACATAGTAAGATCATTTTATCATGCATCCCTTAACGTGTTTTAGGTCCCCAGCAATAGCATTGGACGCCTTTGATTACAGGCTGGAGACCCTTTTCCTGTAGAAGAGAGTTAATTCTTCTTAACCACCCACATCTTCAGGGGTGGCTTAGAAGCAATGAGTGTAAGTGTAGCATCTGAGAATTTTGGCTTTGGAGCCCTAGCAAATAGCCTTGCAGGAGATGAATGATACTCATATGAATAAGCAGAAAAGTTCTTAGTTCTATGAACATAGCGGTTCGAAGACACACGCTCATATTCATAAGTCTGAGTATGATTTCCCTGCAAAACATTGGCGTTAGGGTGACTCAGGTGAGTCCTGTATCTGTATGAAGCCTTTGGGCCATATGAAGCCATAGGTCTGGGGTTTGTCTTCTTCCTAGGTGGTGTCATGATGACATTCACAGGAAGATTCTCAATGTACTGCTTGGATACCCAGATCTTCTTCATAGGTGGTCCATTCCTGCAGTTAGTACCAATATACCTGGCAAACACTTCACCATTCTGATTCTTGAACAGCTTATAGTTTGCATCAAAGGATTCATCAATGATAATAGGATTAGCACAGGTAAAGCCAGATAAGGTGGATGGATCTACTGAAGGTTCCTTTGTAGCAACCCATGTGGTTTTGGGGTACTGCTCAGGCTTCCAGTACGAGCCATCAACATTCATTTTCCTCTCGAACCCAACGCCCTCTTTCCTAGGGTTTCGGTTCAGAATCTGCTTTTTGAGGACATCGCAGAGTGTCTGATGTCCTTTCAGACTTTTATACATCCCTGTTTCAAGCAATGACTTCAACCTAGCATTTTCATCAGCAATAGTAGTGGTATCCTCCGCAGAGGGGTTAGTAACCACATCAGTAGGTGAAGACAATGAAACAGTAGCAGCAGTGGAACATTCAGCAACAGATGTAGCGTTATCACGCTCAATGCATTTTAGACATGGTGGTTCAAATCCATCCTGAGCGGGACTGATCTGTTGAGCGCGAAGTGACTCATTCTCTTTTTGAAGATCTTCATGAGCCACTCTCAATTTCTCAAGCTCTTGCTTCCTTTGAAGATAATCATAGGAGAGCTTTTCATAAGTAGTTGAGAGTGTTTCATGACAACTTTCAAGTTCTTGGTACTTAGCATGAAGATTTTTTATATCTTCAACTAAGGACTGCGAACGTGTCATTTCCGCGTCCAACAGGTCATCGCTTTTGTTTAACAGTTTTGAGTATGTTCCATAGCCTTTCGTTGTTCAGTTGCAATTTTAGCAAGTGTTTTGTAGCTGGGTTTGGATTCACAATCAGAGTCATCTTCACTTGATGTTTGAAAGTAAGCATCACGTGATTTTACCTTGGCACCACGTGCCATGAAGCAGTAGGTGGGAGTAGGATCGTCTTCGTCATCAGCTTCAGTGTTGGTGTGGAAGTCATTGTCTTCAGTGTTGAAGATGGACTTGGCAACATAAGCTATGGCTAGAGCCAGACTTGCAACGCCAGGGTCGGACTCCTCTCCAGACTCCACCTCCGCCTCCTCAGAAGCAGATTCCTCCTCTGAATCCATTTCCTTGCCAACAAAGGCACGAGCCTTGCCAGATGAGCTCTTCTTGTGTGATGAAGATTTGGAAGAAGACTTAGAGGAAGACTTTGAGGATTTCTTCTTCTTCTTGTCATCAGAATCATATTCCTTGCTCTTCTTCTTCTTCTTCTTCTTCTCATTGTCCCACTGTGGACACTCAGATATGTAGTGACCAGGTTTCTTGCACTTGTGGCAGGTTCTCTTCTTGTGGTCATGGGTGGAAGCTTCATCATTCCTTGAGCTGGATCGTGAAGACTTTCTGAAGCCTTTCTTCTTGGTGAATTTCTGGAACTTCTTCACAAGCATAGCAAGTTCCTTTCCAAGAGGTTGCGAAGAACACTGATCCTTTGATCTCTCTGTGTTGAGACGCCTTCGTTGACTTTGGATAGCCAGTCCTAGACTAGCTTCGACGTTTCCAGAGCACTCACACGGCCATACTGTCCTTTGGTCAGATGACCACAGATAATGTTCTTAGCAGTAGAGTCCAGTTGAATGAACTTCTTGACATCAGCAGGGGTGACACCTTCACCAGTTTTGGGAACGCCGTTCTTGACAACATAATAGAGGTCGACATCAATGTCTTCAAGATGCATACGCATCTTATTCTTCTAGTAGGGATATTCAGTTCCATCGAACACGGGGCAAGCAGCAGAGACTTTGATTATCCCTGCAGTCGACATAGCTAAAACTCCAGGTGGTTAAACCGAATCACACAGAACAAGGGAGTACCTTGCTCTGATACCAATTGAAAGTGCTAGTTATCGACTAGAGGCGGCGCGAATAGGCGATTTTTATGAACGTATTCAAAACGTGGAAGTTTCGAAGACAAACAATAGAAATGACCTAATTGATATGCAACGGAAGACAAACTACAACAAGCAAACTATAGTCAAGTATGCAATAATGTGAAAGTACAGGACTAATAGCAGCTTAGTAGTAAGGATCAGGATGGAAGATAGTATGAAGCCAATAAACGACAATAGTCAAGCAATGAAGTCAAACAGGTACGAGAAATAGGCAATGACTTCACGAAGACAAACTCTAAGTAAAGAAAGGGAGAGGATAGAACCAGTCACTTGTTGAAGACACAGGATTTGTTGGACCAGTTCCAGTTCCTGTGACAACTATACGTCTGGTTAGGGAGGCTGAGATTCAACTCAGAATACCGTGTCTTCACCTTATTCCCCTTGAGCTAAGGACACACAATCCTCGCCCAATCACTCTGGTAAGTCTTCAAGGTAGACTTCCGAACCTTCACAAACTTCGTTCACCGGCAATCCATAATGACTCTTGGATGCTCAGAACGCGACGCCTAACCGGCTGGAGGATTCACAGTCCTCAAGTGTAATAAGTCTTCAGGGCACACGGACAGAAAGACTTCAGTGATGCCTAGCACTCTTTGGCTCTGGGTGTTTGGGCTTGGTCCTCGCAAGGATTTCTCTCTCTCTAAGGCTTCGAGGTGGGTTGCTCTCAAACAACAAAAGCCGTGCACTAACTCTAAGCAGCCACCAATTTATGGTGTAGGGGGTGGGCTATTTATAGCCACAGGGCAACCCGGCCTGATATGTCCGAAATGACCCTGGGTCACTAAGGATCTGACACGTGTTCCAACGGTTAGATTTCAAACACACACGGCAACTTTACTTGGGCTACAAGCAAAGCTGACTCATCCAGCTCTGGATAAGATTTGCTCTCATTATCTTCGCTCGAAGACATAGGATTTGGGTTGAGCATCACTTTAGTCATTCTGACTTAGTTCACTTGGACCCCACTTAACAGTACGGTGGTTCCTATGACTCAACAAAGAAGAAAGGAAACAATGAAACCACACAGTCTTTGCGCTCCATTGTCTTCACTGAATGTCTTCTCATGCCATAGTCTTCAATATGAATATCTTCACTCACCACCATTGTCGTTAATGTCTTCATACATTTTTAGGGGTCATCTCCGGTAGGTAAACCGAATCAATGAGGGACACTACCTGCGTTATCCTGCAATTCTCACAAACGCATTAGTCCCTCAACCAACTTTGTCGTCAATACTCCAAAACCAACTAGGGGTGGCACTAGATGCACTTACAGAAATGCCCATATTGTGCCCTCCTCCATGCAGAAGGCACGCATGACTCTAGTCCAACCCTTTGTGATGGTTGACCGCCCACCCTTCACGGTCTTCATGGAAACATCTAGATAATCATCATGTTATGGTAGAAATACTTTAACCTTTGCATGCCCACCAATCATGTAGTTTAAGAGGTAATCTTTAGAAAACTTCTTTGGGAACCACTGCAAAGGAAAAAAGATTCAAACATTGTCATCTAACACAACTCATTATGGGCAGTAAAAGGAAGGCTGCGGAGTTCTTACTTACCATCCTGTAGTTCGCTGTTGTATTGGATAAAGTGTGAACAAATAGTTTAATTGCCATCTTTTGACCCATTTTTACTAACAATCTTTATCAGCTTCCTCACTTCATGTTGGTTCATCGATATCTCATTTCCCCATACGCAGAAAGGGTCGATGCGCGGATCTTTACCAATGACATATGTACCTAAAAGCACCAAGTTAATATTAGAAGATAAACACCAATTGCACAATGATGTAGTACAACACTCTTGTACAATATCTTATAACATCCAATATACTCACATATTAGATGTATTAACATCTTATATTATGGGCCAGAAGGAGTTTATTGCATTCTTACAAATTATCGGCTGATTATACGCTGTTGTATCCATGGGTTAGAGTTAGTTTGAACTAGTTCGGGCTCAAATAGCCCTAAGGTATATCTAAACATGAGGGCTAGTTTGAGCTATTTGCATTTATAACCCACCCAAAAAACTATCCAACCCAAGAGGTGCTAATTGGAGCTAGTTCTCCTGGTGCATTTATTGTCAATCTAAGTATCTAATCCTGTCATCCAAACACCTCTTTGGATGGAGTTAGTTCAGGGTTAGTCATGAGCTAGAGACTAACTCTAACCTCTAAGCTAAGTTGAGTATCCAAACAGGGTTGTGTTGTTGTTATTGTTGCTGCTGCTCTTCTACGTGTATCTAGACATCATCAGAACATTAAGGTACCACTCTTCCTTGTTGCTATGTAGCCTAGGATTGCAATGTAGACATTAAGTATAGTGCATGTTGCTATGTAGCCTCAGATATATTACATATGGCCCTAGTTAACCTGACGATAAATGGGTTGCTGATATATTCAGTTAGAAGTCAGATTCACCGATTAGTCCCTTATCAGCCCCCGAACTATATGGTACCAGCTACCGATATCCTGAACAATGAGCATATATAAGCCATGGGATGAAACTAACCTCGATGGAAAACAATAGTCGTTCCCAAAATTGTCCTGTGTAGGGACATCGAGAAGCATCTTAAGCACAACAGGCTAAACATCAACCAAAATTATTCATGGCAAACAAAATAATCTCCAAAAGATAGCTTCAGTGTGCAGGTTTAAGCACGCTAGTAAAGCAAAACAAGTGAAAAGGTGTGTTAACTGCAACAGGCCTAACATTTTACAACAAGCAAACTATCACGCCCAATATGCGACCCTATCCAAAAGGGACTCGAAGGTCCCACCAAGGATAGACCCGCATATTTAAACGCTTTTGCAAGGTGGATATCATTACATCAACATTACATAATAGGTAGGGATACATACGTAAGGCATACATGCCACAAGAATACAACATCATCATACATAAGATCAACATCCGACTACAGATGAAACACAAACTGAAAGTGCTAGTTATCGACTAGAGGGGGGGTGAATAGGCGATTTTTATGAAAGTCTTCAAAACGTGGAAGTTTCGAAGACAAACAATAGAAATGACCTAATTGATATGCAGCGGAAGATAAACTACAACAAGCAAACCATAGTCAAGTATGCGATGATGTGAAAGTACAAGACTAATAGCAGCTTAGTAGTAAGGATCAGGATGGAAGATAGTATGAAGCCAATCAACGATAGTAGTCAGGCAATGAAGTCAAACAGGTACGAAAAGTAGGCAATGACTTCACGAAGACAAACTCTAAGTAAAGGGAGGGAGAGGATAGAACCAGTCACTTGTTGAAGACACAGGATTTGTTGGACCAGTTCCAGTTGCTGTGACAACTGTACGTCTGGTTAGGGAGGCTGAGATTCAACTCAGAAGACCGCGTCTTCACCTTATTCCCCTTGAGCTAAGGACACACAGTCCTCGCCCAATCACTCTGGTAAGTCTTCAAGGTAGACTTCTGAACCTTCACAGACTTCGTTCACCGGCAATCCACTATGACTCTTGGATGCTCAGAACGCGATGCCTAACCGGCTGGAGGATTCACAGTCCTCAAGTGTAATAAGTCTTCAGGTAACACAAACAGAAAGACTTCAGTGATGCCTATTTATAGCCACAAGGTAACCCGACCTGATATGTCCGAAATGACCCTGGGTCACTAAGGAACCGACACGTGTTCCAACGGTCAGATTTCAAACACACACGACAACTTTACTTGGGCTACAAGCAAAGCTGACTCATCCAACTCTGGATAAGATTTTCTCTCATTGTCTTTGCTCGAAGACATAGGATTTGGGTTGAGCATCACTTAAGTCATTCCGACTTTGTTCACTTGGACCCCACTTAACAGTACGGTGGTTCCTATGACTCAACAAAGAAGAAAAAGGAAACAACGAGACGGCATAGTCTTCGCGCTCCATAGTCTTCACTCAATGTCTTCTCATGTCATAGTCTTCAATATGAATATCTTCACATACCACCATTGTCGTCAATGTCTTCATACATTTTTAGGGGTCATCTCCGGTAGGTAAACCGAATCAATGAGGGACACTACCTGCGTTATCCTGCAATTCTCACAAATGCATTAGTCCCTCAACCAACTTTGTCGTCAATACTCCAAAACCAACTAGGGGTGGCACTAGATGCACTTACAATCTCCCCCTTTTTGGTGATTGATGACAAACTGGTTGAAGTTTTGAACGGGGATAAAGTATGTGAAATTGTAAAGGATAGGATAATGTCTTCATAACTGTCAAAGGCTCCCCCTGAAGATGTGCATATAAGTAATTTGCTTTTGGAATGCAAATGCACATGGCAGGTTGTACTTGTGGAGATTCTTTTCAACTTATGAAGATAATTCATCATGCATGAAATGATATAACAAAGAGAATGACATGCATAATGAAAAATGGACGACTGCAAAATGATCTAAGTGTGGAAGTTATCATCGCACATGCGGAATTTATCATCGCATCACAAAAAAGCAAATAAGTAGCAGACGACCATCGAGTTTAAGTGTTACAACTCAAAGAACCAAATGTATCAAAAGCGAGAGTTGTAAACACTAGGCAAAATATAAAGCAACCGCCCAAATGAACCCGCTTGAAGACTATCAACTCATACGATTCTCCCCCTTTTGTCAGTAAGGACCAAAAAGGTTTGAAGACATAGAGCATCTACTCGTTCTCATGAGTAGGTGAAGCAGCAGGGTTGTCGTCATTGTTTGGCGGCGCAGACAAACTTGGTGCAGTGTCGATGCGTGCAGAAGTAGGGGGCGGTGAAGTAGCATTGTCTTCATCATCGATCACTCTGGCATTCACAGTTGCCGCGGAGGAAGAATAGTCAGAATCTTCAAGGGATGGAGTTCGACGTAGGACAACATTCCATGGAAGAGTGGAGTCAAACTTGAATCTTTCAGTGAAGCCATCATCTTGAAGATCTGCTTCAGCACTAAGCAGTGTCAAACTCTTCCATGATCGCCGACAGGTCTCGTGAGTGACAAAAGCATTCTTGGTGGCAAGATTTCGAATGCGATTGACGTCCACCAAGAGGCTTTGCATTTGTCGCTTGAGCCAAAAGTTATGCTTATCTTGTTTCTGATGCAGTGCCACAAGAAGTTCTTGGTCATTTAGAACACGAGAGCGCTTCTTAGGCCTTTGGGCAATTGTGCTCTCAGTAGCTTCAGTTTGCACACAATGAGGCAGACGAGTGTTCCCAGCCATTGGATAGATATGAGTTACTGCTTGGACTCCTTCCATGGGCTGAGTGAAGCTTTGGTGATCAGCATTTTGAAGACAAAGAGGCTTCTTGGCAGGCTCAGGGTATATGGCTTCAACTGACATATCAACCTCTGGTAGAAAGATCAGATGATTGCGAGCAGAGGGCTGATAATTGACAGAGGAGTGTAGCTTGATGAGGCGCGTGACCCATGGAGTATAAAATTTCAGGCCAAAAAGGTTAGATCCAGACGCAGCAAGTTTTTGGATGAAGAATTCTTGTGTATTCAAGCTGATGCCATTGAGGATGTAACAGAAAAATGTCTTCATGGTTCCTTCAAGTGTTGCAGCTGATGAATGCCCTTTGATAGGCCATAGAGTTCGCCAGATGATGTGATATTTTGTGCGAGGTAGATACTAAAGGTCATCAACAAATAACTCCTTTGGGTATTCATCGTCAAATGGCAGAGGCTTCATCATGCTCAACATCTGGCTCATGTTGGGCTCTAGCTTATGGAAGATGCTCTCCAGGGCATTGCAGTGAAGTTGACAATCAGGTTCGTACAGCTCTCTGGGAGTGGGTAGGCCAGTAAGCTCAATGACATCAAGAGCTTTGGCTTCATGATGAACATTTCTTGTCATCCACTCGAGACACCATGTCTTTATATCCCTGTTGTAGCCGCGAATGTGGAGGGTAGCATAGAATTGAAGCAAAAGTTCCTCATTCTAATGTTCTTTGTCTGTCACAAAGCTGAGCAGACCTGCATCACGAAAGCAGTTAGGTGCTTCTTCTAAGCATGGCAGTCCAGCAATGGCTTCAGTGTCGAGGCGCATAGGAGGGAAAATGCGCCCTTGATCATACATAACGCAGGAGTAATAGCTTTGCTGCTGATAGCTCCAGAAACGATCAGATGATATTCTTGGCTTTGTGTAAGGGTTCTTTGCGCTGTCAAAGAAGGTGTTGTGGCTTTTGAAGCCATTTGCATTGAAGGACCCTATGGAAGTGGCAGTACGGGGGAACCTTGGCAGTCTTGGCTTTGGTTTCTGGACCTGAGGCCTATGCTCAACATGATAATCAAACTGACCAGAGGTAGTAGGCGGAGGGACTAGAACGGGCCATCGGACAGTGGTTAGCTGACCATAATTGTATGCTTGCTCAATTGTATAGGGACTTGGTGGCGGAACAGGAGCAGTTGCATCATTGGCTTCGGGCACATTGGTTGGTGCAGGCTCCACACTTACTTCAGCCATGACTACATCATTGGCTTCAGGCTGCAGGATCATCACAAGCATAGCAAGTTCCTTTCCAATGTCTTCAGGATCATCAGAACTGCAGTCAGATTCTTCTTCAGATGAGGAAACAACCTTTGCCTTCAAAGCGCGAGTTCGGCCATAGTTGGGACCATAGATATCTCTTTTCTCAGAAAGCTGGAACTCATGTGTGTTGAGCCTCTCAAGTATATCAGACGGGTCGAGTGTCTTGAAGTCAGGACGTTCTTGTATCATGAGGGCAAGGGTGTCAAAGGAGCTGTCAAGTGACCTCAGTAGTGTCTTGATGATTTCATGCTTGGTAATCTCAGTTGCGCCGAGAGCATGAAGCTCATTTGTGATGTCAGTGAGGCGATCGAACATGCGCTGGACATTTTCATTGTCGTTTCTCTTGAAGCAGTTGAAGAGGTTGCGAAGAACACCGATCCTTTGATCTCTCTGGGTTGAGACGCCTTCGTTGACCTTGGATAGCCAGTCCCAGACTAGCTTCGACGTTTCCAAAGCACTCACACGGCCATACTGTCCTTTGGTCAGATGACCACAGATAATGTTCTTGGCAGTAGAGTCCAGTTGAATGAACTTCTTGACATCAGCAGGGTGACACCTTCACCAGTTTTGGGAACGCCATTCTTGACGACATACCAGAGGTCGACATCAATGGCTTCAAGATGCATGTGCATCTTATTCTTCCAGTAGGGATATTCAGTTCCATCGAACACGGGGCAAGCAGCGGAGACTTTGATTATCCCTGCAGTCGACATAGCTAAAACTCCAGGTGGTTAAACCGAATCACACAGAACAAGGGAGTACCTTGCTTTGATACCAATTGAAAGTGCTAGTTATCGACTAGAGGGGGGTGAGTATGTGATTTTTATGAAAGTCTTCAAAACGTGGAAGTTTCGAAGTCAAACAGTAGAAATGACCTAATTGATATGCAGCGGAAGATAAACTAAAACAAGCAAACCATAGTCAAGTATGCAACGATGTGAAAGTACAAGACTAATAGCAGCTTAGTAGTAAGGATTAGGATGGAAGATAGTATGAAGCCAATCAACGATAGTAGTCAAGCAATGAAGTCAAACAGGTACGACAAGTAGGCAATGACTTCACGAAGACAAACTCTAAGTAAAGGGAGGGAGAGGATAGAACCAGTCACTTGTTGAAGACACAGGATTTGTTGGACCAGTTCCAGTTGCTATGACAACTGTACGTCTGGTTAGGGAGGCTGAGATTCAACTCAGAAGACCGTGTCTTCACCTTATTCCCCTTGAGCTAAGGACACACAGTCCTCGCCCAATCACTCTGGTAAGTCTTCAAGGTAGACTTCCGAAACTTCACAGACTTCATTCACCGGCAATCCATAATGACTCTTGGATGCTCAGAACGCGACGCCTAACCGGCTAGAGGATTCATAGTCCTCAAGTGTAATAAGTCTTCAGGTCACACAGACAGAAAGACTTCAGTGATGCCTAACACTCTTTGGCTCTGGGTGTTTGGGCTTTGTCCTCTTGAGGATTTCTCTCTCTCAAAGCTTTGAGGTGGGTTGCTCTCAAACGACAAAAGCCGTGCACTAACTCTAAGCAGCCACCAATTTATGGTGTAGGGGGTGGGCTATTTATAGCAACAAGGCAACCCGACCTGATATGTCCGAAATGACCCTGGGTCACTAAGGAACCGACACGTGTTCCAACGGTTAGATTTCAAACACACACGACAACTTTACTTGGGCTACAAGCAAAGCTGACTCATCCAACTCTGGATAAGATTTGCTCTCATTGTCTTCTCTCGAAGACATAGGATTTGGGCTGAGCATCACTTCAGTCATTCCGACTTTGTTCACTTGGACCCCACTTAACAGTACGGTGGTTCCTATGACTCAACAAAGAAGAAAAAGGAAACAACGAGGCGACACAGTCTTCGCACCCCATAGTCTTCACTCAATGTCTTCTCATGTCAAAGTCTTCAATATGAATATCTTCACATACCACCATTGTCGTCAATGTCTTCATACATTTTTAGGGGTCATCTCCGGTAGGTAAACCGAATCAATGAGGGACACTACCTGCGTTATCCTGCAATTCTCACAAACGTATTAGTCCCTCAACCAACTTTGTCGTCAATACTCCAAAACCAACTAGGGGTGGCACTAGATGCACTTACACAAACAGAAGCTCAACGACATCCACCCTGCTAGCCCAGGCTGCCGACCTGGAACCTATCCCCTGATCGAAGAAGAAGCAGAAGAAGAACTCCAAAACAAGCAAGCATCGCTCTCGCGTCATGATCATCGCATAACCTGTACCTGCAACTGTTGTTGTAGTAATCTGTGAGCCACGAGGACTCAACAATCCCATTACCATGGGTATCAAGACTAGCAAAGCTTAATGGGAAAGGAAGGGGTAAAGTGGTGAGGTTGCAGCAGCGACTAAGCATATATGGTGGCTAACATACGCAAATAGGAGTGAGAAGAGAAGCAAAGGAACGGTCGTGAAGCTAGCAATGATCAAGAGGTGATCCTGAACACCTACTTACGTCAAACATAACCCAAAACCATGTTCACTTCCTGGACTCCGCTGAAAAGAGACCATCACGGCTACACACATGGTTGATGCGTTTTAATTCAGATCTGGTGTCAAGTTATCTACAACCGGACAATAACAAATTCCCATCTGCCACATAACCGCGGACATGGCTCTCAAAAGTTTATACCTTGCAGGGGTATCCCAACTTAGCCCATGATAAGCTCTCGCGATCAACGAAGGATATTCCTTCTCCCACGAAGACCCGATCAGTCTCGGAATCCCGGCTTACAAGACATTTCGACAATGGTAAAACAAGGTCAGCAAAGCCGCCCGATGCGCCGACAATCCCGATAGGAGCTGCACATATCTAGTTCTCAGGGCAACACCGTATAAGCGAAGCGTACAGGTACCGACGTAACCCAAGTTGCCAAGGGATGGTCCCGCACAGTGCTCTAGTTTGGACCAACACTTAGACAAGCATTGTCCCGGGGGGGCTAAAATAAAGATGACCCTTGGGTTAATTACTCCCACGGGAAAAGTAGGTGGTGGTGAGGCAAATGGTAAAACCAATGTTGGGCCTTGCTGGAGGAGTTTTATTCAAAGCGAACTGTCAAGGGGGTCCCATAAATCACCCAACCACATTAGAGACGCAAAATCCAGGAACAAAATACTGGTATGACGGAAACTAGGGTGGCAAGAGTGGAACAAAACACCAAGCATAAGGCCAAGCCTTCCACCCTTTACCAAATATATAGATGCATTAATAATATAAGAGATATTGTGATATCCCAACATAATCCTGTCCACCATGGAGCAATCTTCAACTTCACCTGCAACTAACAACGCTATAAGAGGGGCTGAGCAAAGTGGTAACATAGCCAAGCAATGGTTTGCTTGGAAGGGTGACAAGGTTAGAGGCTGACATGGCAATTTGGGAAGGCTTGAAGAAAGTGATAGGAAGCGCAGCATAGCGATAGAACGAAGCAACTAGCATAGCAATGGTAGTAGTGAGACCCAGGGTAGCGGTCATCTTGCATGAAATCCCGCTAGGAAGAAGAACGAGTCCATGAAGAATATGAAGCCAAGAAGACGAACCAAGCGTAGACGAACGAATCCTCACGATCGCAACAAAACGGGAATTATCGAGAAGAAGCACAACATGGTAAACACACCACACATATACATGACATGATGCACAACCAAGCATGATGCATGACAAAGCTACATGAAGCTACTCATGGCAAGAGATGATGTAAACAAGAGCAACACATCAAGGCAAGTTTAAATGAGGCCAAAAACAACATATAACAACTCTGGTAGGTCCTCATATGCAAGATTAGAAATTGGTCCAGGACTGAATAAACCTTATGTTGAGTTGTTAAACAGCAAGTTAAGATGCACCAAGATGATCTACATGAGATTCTGGTGAAGTTACATATAAAGTTCATTTAATTTGGAGCTACGGCCTAGAAGATATGAGCAAAACAAGTTAAACATGGCATTGATGCAAAAGGCATTCAAACATCAAGCAAACACTCTCAAAACATGGATGCAACATGATAATATGAAACTACATGCAAATCTAAGCAAGTTTCATATAGAGCACACTCAAAACGGAGCAATGGTTCAACACATACACTATACGAGTTTAAAGGACAAGCTGCCCAAAACAGCAACTAGGCATATAGCAAGCATCAAAACAACAAGCTACAGCACCCCAACATAAGAACAAAAGGCATGGGCATGAAGTACAGGAAAAGCATTGCAAGACATGAACACTGAGCTATCTCCAGAAAACACTATAAGATGCTCAAAAGCACAAGGCAAGACTGCAAATAATAACAGTTTCAGACTTAACAGAAATAACATCAGGTTGCAATGTTTAGAGCTATCAAACGACATGTTACAGAAACTTATCATGCCAAGCAAAGGCATGGCATGAATCTACTAATTGCATATAACAAAAGTCCCTTACTGACCATGAGCCAAAAAGGCACAGAAAATATGATGGCACCCATATAAACATAGCAAGTGATATGACAGATTCATACTTGGCAGGAACAACAATAAGTAGGCATGTTGGTGAGCTTGAACCACTCACCACAGAGCAATACATTGCATGTATAGGCAACCAATAGAAAGAATACATGTTTATGAAGCTAAGCATGGCAAGAGCAAGTTTATAGCATGCTAGGATCACTAACTACAATCATGGCAACATTGAACTTAATGTTAACAGGCTGACAGCAACATTATTTAGCAAGTTTGGAGCAAGATAACAACACGTTACAATAGGCTGTAAATGCAACCAGGGGCATGAATGGATAGAGCATGACATGAATAACAAATCATCCTTAGTGAACATCTCCAGATTATGCATAGAATGACTTGTAGCAGCAGGTTTACATAGCAACATGATATAGCAGAATCTGTATAGCAAGACAGCAACAGCAAGTACCCTACTTAACAAGCTTGATTCACTCACCACACAACTCACAAAAATACATGGATAGCACCCCTGTAAATATGGCACGACATATTTCAAAACACATGTAGACATCAACCTCATAGGATGCAGACACAAAATGCAACGAAAAAGACAAATCATCAAGTTATAACAGTTTGTTATATAGCAGGCTTGCAATGATGATTAGAGCATCTAGATGAGCTCAAATGAACATGGTGCAATGCAATGAAAAGAAGAGCATCTCACAACGAACATTTTGATATATAGCACGCACAAAATGGAGCAGTATGCAACAAGTTAAGGCATGATGAACAGGGCATGAAAATAACAGCAGATCCGGGGACTTAGTGGATTTTACCCTCCGGAAACGGGACGAGGAGGACCCGGGACGAGGAGATCCGGGCGGGGCAAGGGCGTTTGGATCCGGGGATGGGTGGATCACATCGATCTTCCCGGACCTCGCCGGAGTTGAACGTGGAGGTAGCCGGAGATGGCCGGAGAGGGCGCGGGGAGGCCGGAGGAGACTGAGGATGACGGATCCGGGGTGGCCCCGGCCGGATCTGGCACCGGAGATGGCCGGTGGCGAGCTAGCGGCGGAGGGTGGCCAGCGAGATGGCGCGCCGGCGACGGGCGCGAGGGGTAGCGCGAGGGCGCGGAGGAGCTTCAGGGCGGCGGCGCGGACGGCCGCGGGAGGCGCTCGGTGGCGGGGAGCGAGGCGCCGGGTCGGCGAGGAGGCGACGTGCCGGCGAGGCGGCGGCGCAGCACTCCGGCGAGGCGGCGGCGGAGGCGCCGACGGGGTCCGGTGGCCGGAGTCGGGCACGAGCGGCGGAGGACGCGCGGGCCCGGTCGCGGCTCGGGCGGGCCGGCCACGGGCCCCATTGGCCGGCGGCGGGCGTGGAGGAGAGAGAGGGAGGCGACGTATGACATGGCGGCGGCGGGTTGGAGGAGAGCGGCGGCAGAGTGACGCGGCGGCCTGCCATTGGTCCGCGCGACGTGTCCGACGGACATGTCCGGTGCAGATGGACATGTCTGGTGGCACGGTGGAGAAGGGGCTAGGGTTCATCTGCGCGAAAAATCAGGGAGGGGCACATATTTATAGGTAGAAGGAGCTAGGAGAGTCCAAATGAGGTGCAGTTTTTGCCCACAGGATCGTGATCGAATGACCGAGAGCATGGATGGGGTTTGGATGGGTTATTGGGCCACTTTGGAGGGGTGTTGGGCTGCAACACAAAGAGGGCTTTTACGGTTACCCGGTTAACCGTTGGAGCATCAAACGACCTCCAAATGGAACGAAACTTGACAGGCGGTCTACCGGTGGTGTATCAAGGCCGCTTGGCAAGCCACGGTCCATTCCGAGAAAGTTTAACACCCGCTCACAATGAGAGACAAAAGGGGGACGCCGGAGGACATAGAAGTGCCGGATTGCAAAACAGACAACGGGGAAAAGCTTGGATGCAAGAGACGAACACGTATGCAAAAATGAGATGCACATGATGACATGGAAAAATGCAACACGCAAGAAAATGACATGGCAACGCCGACGAATACCTGGCAGACACCTGGCGCATCAAATCCGGGGCGTTACAACACTCCTCCACTAACAAGAGATCTCGTCCCAAGATCTTAGGGCCGAGACGGAAGGGAAAAGGGATGAGGTGAAACAAGAACTCAAGAGAAGAAGCAAAGAATCGAGAGCACTCGAGAAGAAGAGAGGAACGACGAGAATGACGAGAATCGCAAGCTCACTGAATCAGATAGACTATGAAACGATTCCGGTTAGAACGAGATAAGAAACGAATAAGACTAAAAGGATTTAGGCAGCACTCTGGCTGAAAATGGAAGGAATAGAACACGAGCTTGAGAGGATGGAATTATACTTGATGGAGACATGACACAAAACCTCCGGAAGAATTGAAAGAGTTGAATGAAAAGAACGGAGAAGAAAATGACAACTTGTGCCACGAATGAAATAGAAAGCATCTTTTGAAGGAAAGGTTTGAAGGGAGTTGTTGAGAAAATCAACATTGAAAAGAATAAGCTTGTTGTGGTCTTATAGGTAACATCTCAAGATCATAAGGTAATAACTGGCCACAAACGGAAAATGATTGGATAGCTGAGAAGAACGAAGAGATTCAAAACTCCACTTTCAAAAGAATACGGAGAATTAATTACACTTCGAGACGTGAAAAGAAAAGATACTTGAACTCCACCAACAAAATCTTGATGAACTCTTGAAGAATGAATTAAATCATGGAGAACCACCATGATGAACTCCGGTAAATAAAAGGACAATGAGATAGAATTGAGGGATGAAAAGAATAAGACTAAAGCCTGCAGTGACTTAGATGCAGGTTCCGACGAAATGGCCGAGGGAATTTGAACTCCAGAAAAGAAAATATGAAAACACTTGAAACTAGAGTTTATTCATCACGAACAAACTCCGAAGAAAAGGATTAATCACTTGGAGGATATAAGAATAAGATTTATTGTATGCTTATCCTTCATCAAATTAAATTGATGACAAGCAATGGATTTTGCATTATACTTATTCTTCTTGAAAAGGATTGAGAAGTGACATATCGCAAACTTGAGAAGATCTTCATGAACCACTGGTAGGATTGAAAAAAATGAAAGGATTAAAATGATAATCAAGGAAAAAGAATCTTGAACGAACCACCATAAGAATTCGAAAAAGATTGATGAAAGAGAATGAATCACCGGGAACAATTATAAGAACCAATGCTTGAGGGGATTCAGATACAAGGGAACGGGAAGAACTCGAGCTGATTAAAGGACATTTGAATGAAGCGCCGGGGTAATTGAATAAAGTTAGCTAAAATGTGAGGGCGAAGAAATCTTCTGGAATGATGGCCTCCGGTGAAAAGAAACAGAAATTAACTCCTGACATACTCCGGATGGTTAAGAAAAGAATATCTGACAAATGGAATAATTCGCTAGCATAACATGAAGCTAGAACCACGAAACTTAGAGAGAACGGACAAGATTTAGAGAAAAAACACTTCTTCGGTCTTAAAATGACGATGGGAAACACCACCAAAATTGTTAAAAAAAAACTCCGGGAGAATGAAAAGAGGAAAGTTTGACCCGAACACGAAAGAATTTGGAAGCTATCTTCGAAAGGCATCTGACTGGTGAAATTCATACTTACGTCAAACTTCGAAAAGGATTTAAGAACAGCTCTGGAAAATCAGAAGAGTCAGGTAAGATCCTGGGAAAGACCTGTGGGTTAGGGCCCACTAAAGAGAAAAACACCATTGGAAAGGGACGTTGAACAGATAGATGATACACTGGAACAATTGAAATATTTGAATGAGGTGACAACCTCGAATTAATTGGAACACAAACGAATCTCCTGAGATGTCTTGAACACTCCGGAAAGATAAACTGGCGAGAGGAAAACGAGCAAGGAAAACACTTGAGCCGAGGAAAAGAATATAATCACTACCGAAAAAATGGAATTGAATCCACCGGAAAAGAAAAAGAGATGAAGAATGTCAAACGAGACGAGAATTCACCGGTTGAAATAATTGAGGGAAGACTGAAGAGGCTCCGTACGAATGAAATTGATGCTCGAAATAGACTCAGACTCTGGGAAGAAAAGGGTGGGAGGGCAGGAAAACAAAGGCAACTTGGAAGGGGAAGCTACGAATATCTTGAAGAGAAAACACCGATTGAAATCATTGAGGAAAGAAAACAAAGATTTCGCATGAGTAGGATGGATACTCGATTACGGACTCCGACTCCAAGAAGAAAAAGGGTGGGCGGGTGGGAAAAGAAGACAACTGAGGATTGAACTTGGCAAAGATGAAGAGGCTCGAGTTGACTTGACAAGAAATGCACTGGATGAAAAGAGCTGAGAACCCCCGATCGGAAAACCAACTGCATGATCCTAAAGAAAAAAATTGAAGGGGAAGAGGGGTAGTTCAAAACACCTACGTCAAGATTCCTCACCAGAGCGACGAAGGGGCTGAGGAGTAAAAAGAATTCCTACTCTCCGATATAACTAGACTCCGAAAACAGTTTTTCTTTCTAGACTCAACAACGGCCAGACTACATGATCAATCAAGGGGCTCCTAGGGTTGGTCGAGGCTCTGATACCAACTTGCCACGCCTAATATGCGACCCTATCCAAAAGGGGCTCGAAGGTCCCACCAAGGATAGACCCTCATATTGAAACGCTTTTGCAAGGTGGATATCATTACATCAACATTACATAATAGGTAGGGATACATACATAAGGCATACATGCCACAAGAATACAACATCATCATACATAAGATCAACATCGGACTACGGATGAAACACAAACAGAAGCTCAATGACATCCACCCTGCTAGCCCAGGTTGCCGACCTGGAACCTATCCCCTAATCGAAGAAGAAGCAGAAGAAGAACTCCAAAACAAGCAAGCATCCCTCTCGCGTTATGATCATCGCATAACCTGTACCTGCAACTATTGTTGTAGTAATCTGTGAGGCACGAGGACTCAGCAATCCCATTACCATGGGTATCAAGACTAGCAAAGCTTAATGGGAAAGGAAGGGGTAAAGTGGTGAGGTTGCACCAGCGACTAAGCATATATGGTGGCTAACATACGCAAATAGGAGCGAGAAGAGAAGCAAAAGAACGGTCGTGAAGCTAGCAATGATCAAGAGGTGATCCTGAACACCTACTTACGTCAAACATAACCCAAAACCGTGTTCACTTCCCGGACTCCGCCGAAAAGAGACCATCACGGCTACACACACGGTTGATGCGTTTTAATTCGGATCTGGTGTCAAGTTATCTACAACCGGACATTAACAAATTCCCATCTACCACATAACCGCGGGCACGGCTCTCGAAAGTTTATACCCTGCAGGGGTGTCCCAACTTAGCCCATGATAAGCTCTCGCGATCAACGAAGGATATTCCTTCTCCTAGGAAGACACGATCAGTCTCGGAATCCCGGATTACAAGACATTTCTACAATGGTAAAACAAGACCAGCAAAGCCGCCCGATGCACCGACAATCCCGATAGGAGCTGCACATATCTCGTTCTCAGGGCAACAACGGATAAGCGAAGCGTACAGGTACCGACGTAACCCAAGTTGGCAAGGGATGGTCCCGCACGATGCTCTAGTTTGGACCAACACTTAGACAAGCATTGGCCCGGGGGGGCTAAAATAAAGATGACCCTTGGGTTAATTACTCCCAAGGGAAAAGTAGGTGGTGGTGAGGCAAATGGTAAAACCAAGGTTGGGCCTTGCTGGAGGAGTTTTATTCAAAGCGAACTGTCAAGGGGGTCCCATAAATCACCCAACCGTGTTAGGGACGCAAAATCCGGGAACATAATACCGGTATGACAGAAACTAGGGCGGCAAGAGTGGAACAAAACACCAGGCATAAGGCCGAGCCTTCCACCCTTTACCAAATATATAGATGCATTAATAATATAAGAGATATTGTGATATCCCAACATAATCCTGTCCACCATGGAGCAATCTTCAACTTCACCTGCAACTAACAACGCTATAAGAGGGGCTGAGCAAAGTGGTAACTTAGCCAAGCAATGGTTTGCTAGGAAGGGTGACAAGGTTAGAGGCTGACATGGCAATTTGGGAAGGCTTGAAGAAAGTGATAGGAAGCGCAGCATAGCGATAGAACGAAGCAACTAGCATAGCAATGATAGAGTGAGATCCAGGGTAGCGGTCTTCTTGCCTGAAATCCCTCTAGGAAGAAGAACGAGTCCATGAAGAAGATGAAGCCACGAAGACGAACCAAGCGTAGACGAATGAATCCTCACAATCGCAACGAAACGGGAACTATCGAGAAGAAGCACACAACATGGTAAACACACCACACATATACATGACATGATGCACAACCAAGCATGACGCATGACAAAGCTACATGAAGCTACTCATGGAAAGACATGATGCAAACAAGAGCAACACATCACGGCAAGTTTAAATGAGGCCGAAAACAACATATAACAACTCCGGTAGGTCCTCATATGCAAGATTAGAAATTGGTCCAGAACTGAAAAAACCTTATGTTCAAGTTGTTAAACAAGAATTTAAGATGCACCAAGATGATCTACATGAGATTCTAGTCAAGTTACATATAAAGTTCATTTAATTCGGAGCTACGGCCTAGAAGATATGAGCAAAACAAGTTAAACATGGCATTGATGCAAAAGACATTCAAACATCAAGCAAACACTCTCAAAACATGGATGCAACATGATAATATGAAACTACATGCAAATCTGAGCAAGTTTCATATAGAGCACACTCAAAACGGAGCAACGGTTCAACACATACACTATACGAGTTTAAAGGACAAGCTGCCCAAAACAGCAACTAGGCATATAGCAAGCATCAAAACAACAAGCTACAACACCCCAACATAAGAACAAAAGGCATGGCCATGAAGTACAGGTAAAGCATTACAAGACATGAACACTGAGCTATCTCCAGAAAACACAATAACATGCTCAAAAGGACATGGCAAGACTGCAAATAATAACAGTTTCAGACTTAACAGAAATAACATCAGGTTGCAATTTTTAGAGCTATCAAACGACATGTTACAGAAACTTATCATGGCAAGCAAAGGCATGGCATGAATCTACTAATTGCGTGTAACAAAAGTCCCTTACTGACCATGAGCCAAAAAGGCACAGAAAATATGATGGCACCCATATAAACATAGCAAGTGATATGACAAATTCATACATGGCAGGAACAACAATAAGTAGGCATGTTGGTGAGCTTGAACAACTCACCACAGAGCCATACATGGCATGTCAAGGCAACCAACAGAAATAATACATGTTTATGAAGCTAAGCATGGCAAGAGCATGTTTATAACATGCTTGAATCACTAACAACAATCATGCCAACATTGAACTTAATGTTAACAAGCTGACAGCAACATTGTTTAGCAAGTTTGGAGCAAGATAACAACATGTTACAGTAGGCTATAAATGCAACCAGGGGCATTAATGGATATAACATGACATTAATAACAAATCATCCTTAGTTAACATCTCCAGATTATGCATAGAATGACATGTAGCAGCAGGTTTACATAGCAACATGATATAGAAGAATCTGTCTAGCAAAACAGTACAGCAATTACCCTACTTAACAAGCTTGATGCACTCACCAGACAACTCACAAAATACATGGATAGCACCCCTTTAAAGATGGCATGAAATAATTCAAAACACATGTAGACATCAACCTCATAGGATGCACACACAAAATGCAACGAAAAAGACAAATCATCAAGTTATAACAGTTTCAGCAGATTAACATCATATAGCACTCTTGCAACGATGATTAGAGCATCTAGATGAGCTCAAATGAACATGGTGCAATGCAATGAAATGAAGAGCATCTCACAGCGAACATTTTGATATATAGCACGCACACAACGGAGCAGTGTGCAACAAGTTAAGGCATGATGAACAGGGCATGAAAATAACAGCAGATCCGGGGACTTAGTGGATTTTACCCTCCGGAAACGGGACGAGGAGGACCTGGGACGAGGAGATCCGGGCGGGGCGAGGGCGTCTGGATCCGGGGATGGGTGGATCTCATCCATCTTCTCGGACCTCACCGGAGTTGAACGTGGAGGTGGCCGGAGATGACCGGAGAGGGCGCGGGGAGGCCGGAGGAGACCGAGGACGACGGATCCGGGGTGGCCCCGGCCGGATCCGGCACCGGAGATGGCCAGCGGCGAGCTAGCGGCGGAGGGCGGCCGGCGAGATGGCGTGCCGGCGACGGGTGTGAGGGGCAGCGCGAGGGCGCGGTGGAGCTTCGGGGCGGCGGCGCGGACGGCCGCGGGAGGCGCTCGGCGGCGGGGAGCGAGGCGCGAGGTCGGCGAGGAGGCGACGTGCCGGCGAGGCGGCGGCGGAGCACGCCGGCGAGGCGGCGGCGGAGGCGCCGACGGGGTCCGGTGGCCGGAGTCGGGCGCGAGCGGCGGAGGACGCGCGGGCCCGGTCGCGGCTCGGGCGGGCCGGCCACGGGCCCCACGGGCCGGCGGCGGGCGCGGAGGAGAGAGAGGGAGGCAGCCGATGACGTGGCGGCGGCGGGTTGGAGGAGAGCGGCGGAGGAGCGACGTGGCGGCCTGCCATTGGTCCGCACGACGTGTCCGGTGGACATGTCCGGCACGGATGGACATGTCCGGCGGCGCGGTGGAGAAGGGGCTAGGGTTCATCTGCACGAAAAATCGGGGAGGGGCACATATTTATAGGTAGAGGGAGCTAGGAGAGTCCAAATGAGGTGTAGTTTTCGCCCACATGATCGTGATCGAACGACCGAGAGCATAGATGGGGTTTGGATGGGTTATTGGGCCACTTTAGAGGGGTGTTCGGCTGCAACACAAAGAGGGCTTTTACGGTTACCCAGTTAACCGTTGGAGCATCAAACGACCTCCAAATGGAACGAAACTTGACAGGCGGTCTACCAGTGGTGTATCAAGGCCGCTTGGCAAGCCTCGATCCATTCCGAGAAAGTTTAACACCCGCTCACAACGAGAGACAAAAGGGGGACAACTGAGGACATAGAAGTGCCGGATTGCAAAACGGACAACGGGGAAAAGCTCTGATGCAAGAGACGAACACGTATGCAAAAATGAGATGCACATGATGACATGGAAAAATGCAACACACAAGCAAATGACATGGCAACACCGAAAAATAACTGGCAGACACCTGGCGCATCAAATCCGAGGAGTTACACAAACATAGTCATTCAAACTGGTATTGTGTCGGTCTAAGTACACTGCTTATTGTTAAATAAAAATGGAAAGGCGCGTTTAACTACAAGATGCAGCAACCAAATGTAGTCATTCATGCCCTGTTTGTTTCAGCTTTGCTTCGATTTTAATCACCTATGGATTCGCTTCAGTGGTGAAGCTGTTTCTGCGAATCAGCTTCACCACCAAAGTACACTTTGAGGTGCTTCAGGAAATTGCACTAAAAATGACCCAAATCCAGATTCAGCTTCACTGGCAAAGCTGATTCCAAATAGTTGTTTGTTTCAGATTCCAGATTCGGCTTCACTGGCAAAGCTGAATCTGGTCCCAGAATTCGAAATAAACAGGGCCATAGTGGTATTGTTGAAACTGGTACTGATGAAATTGAACTGCACAATTCATACTTGCACATATAGAACATCACATTGTGAATAACTGGAATAAACAAGGCATACTACAAACAACCAAAGATAGCATTTGAAACTGGACATATGCTAACTACAAACAACAGAACAATAAAAAAACTTTAAAAGAGACATATGCTAGCTATAACAGGCTTAACGACAAGCAAATATATGCATTCCTATCGGTATGTTTAAAACTGGATTGATGAAATGTACTGCATAGTAAATAATTGCACATACAGAGCATCGCATTATGAATAACTGAAATAAACGAGGCATACTGCAAACAACCCGATATAGCAATTAAAACTGGACATATTCTCACTACACTACAAAAGGGACTCGACAAAACAAATCATGGGTTTCCCCCTGTGAAGAGGCACGACAAAACAAATCATGGGTTTCCTCACTTGTCACAGATGGGCTCGTTCCCGTGGGAAGAGAACGAACCCTGGATGCACTCCATGTTGTCGCAGATGGGCTCCTTCCCCTTGGAAGAGCACGGCTATAGGGTGCCCTCCCTGATGTCGCAGACAGGCTCTTTCCCCTTGGAAGAGCAGATGGGATCTTTCCCCTTGGAAGAGCCGGAGAGGGTGTCCTCCTTGTGGTCACCGTCGATGGGGTCTAACTTGGAAGCTGTGGATCCCAAGCCAGCCTCGCAGAACGTGTCCTTCAGAAATGACAAAAGGGGATCGATGGCAATGTAGGATAGCAAATTTTTCACATCAAGCCAGAGGAGATCAGCAGCGGGGCCATGCATGAGATCGACGGTGGTTGAACCAGAGGGGTTGGGGGTGGGCCACTTAACATGTGACATAGCCCACATAAGGCCATTCCTGTCCATGACCTCGATGTTGTAGCCGGCGGAAGAGACATGCCCGCATACTCTAGCCCGCTGCTTGAGTTCCTGCCGCCAGTATTGGCCATCAGCTTCCTCGGCGACGTCGGGAGAAGAGACCGCGATACACCTCTTTTGGGCCAGTCGCTCCTCGAGCTCCACAGGAAGCGTAGCCGGGCTTAGGCTGCGATGCTCTGGAGTGGGGGATGGGGATCTGGGGGAAAAGGGGCGTTTGGCAGGCATCATCTAAGAAACTCAGGCGGCCTTGGTATGGAGACCGGTGGGTAAGTTGCACAGGCAAACCGGCAGATGTTGACAATGGAGGTCTCGCAGTGGTGGCAGTGGCGGCAGGGACCTTGCTAGGATTTCGAGCGAGGGAGGGTGTGTGTGTGTGTGCACACGCATGCCTAAGGAGCTTTTGGTGTGCGTGTGTGTGTGTGTGGAGGGGGTGCGGGGTGTGTTTGAGGAGATGACGTGGGTACTGAAAATTTTACAACGCGGGAGTCAAACATGGGAGTGAAATGCCGGGGCTAATGAAAATTTTGATGATGGTGCATCCCACATGGTCCGGAGATAACAACCGTGTGTTATGAAACAGAAAAACCCTCGAGGCGAGCAGATATTTTCAAGGGGCAGGCGGGATTGGGAACAAGAAACATCGCACACGGTCCAGACATAAACAAACGTGTGTTATGAAACACAAAAACCCTCCTCGAGGCGGGCAGATATTTTCTAGGGATGCACTTGGATTGGGAAGAAGAAACATCACACACGGTCGGGAGATAACAACTGTGTGTTATGAAACAGTAAACCCTTCGAGGCGGGCAGCTATTTTTGAGAGGGGGGAGCCTCGTGGAGCCCAATGTACTATGCGGATGTGTGCGTGACAGGGGGAGCCTTGTGGAGCCCAATGTACTGTCTTAGGAGTCATCAACAAAGTAAAGCCCAAGATTTCCTGCTACTCCTATTCTTGCAAATCAAGGGATGTACTACTTGAGATTAAAATTAAGATCGTAAATTAGATATATTGAAATAACAGAGCAAGATGCAAATGTGGGAGTAACTGATAGAACAGATCAATATATAGATGAAAGCAAAGTAAAAATATATATAATTAAAAATAGATAATGTAATGAAGATTTGATGCAAATATATAGATAATATAGCAACAGGTGGTACATGTTCACAAATTTAGGCCATGCCGACCATGGTAGGTTGAGATTGAACATACCGAGCGCTCCCTGAAGTCATCCGAAATGGTGAGATAGAACTTCATTTCCAACTGGCCGCGACCACACTTGCCCGATTTGTGCTCGCACTGTGGACATATGAATGAACACCCACGAATCAGCTAGAACAAAAATGATTCCACGGTGATTTCCGATGGTTGGTTAACATCGATGGACGGACTGCTATAAGAGATGAGTGAATATTTTGCTAAGTTGATTACCTTCTCCATGAGAAAAATCCCCGACCCAATCCCACAGAAAACCCCACCAGAGTCTAGAATGTCGGTGTTGATAGGCGGCAGAAAGCAGTAGGGGCGAAATCCTGTGTCGTTTGGAGCGCGACATCCACCCACCGACAACAGTGCCGTCGAGCTTAGGGTGGCCGCCGCGATAGAAGTTGATGAGGTGCAGAGTTGCGGAGGAGTCCGTGGCGAGTGGGTGGGGACAAAGTGGGCAAGGGTTTTCTTTTTTTTTCCTTTTGCATGTGTGAGTGAACACACACGGTTCACAGAGGCGACGGAGATGAATCGTGTGCGATAGTAAATCACCGAGATTGAATGGGAACCCAAATTTCCTTTGTCCTTTGTCAACGAGTTTTTTTCTACGATGAACATAAACCCTGCTAATCACCGTGTTCAAATTTTGCACTTTTCCCGGGTTCATTTACAATATTTAGGGGATTATGTTCATTTTCTAGGCATTAATGCAAATAATTCAAATTCAAACAATCGGTGCTTGAAAAGGTGCACGAGAACGGTCGGGGAAACCATGATCGTGCTATTTAGTAAATTCTCATGCCTTTTACAAGGAATGGGTAGATATTTCAAGGAAATATGTTTATTGGGTACTATTCAAAAATGAAATACATGCTTGGAAAACATGACCCCTCGCATGGTGCCATGGTATGGCCTCACCATGCCCTGGTAAAAATTTAAGAATGTTTGTCTTATGTTGTCATGCACGCCATTCATAAATCGAACCATCACTGAGGAAATTTCATGGTTTCGAGGGGAATCGGCAAGATTGAAGGGGCTGGGAATCCAAATTCCATTCCTAGCTTGTCAGTTTTTTCTACAATCAACATACCCCCTCGAATGCAACATGCTCAAATTTGGCATTTTTACGGGCTCATTTACCATATTAGGGGATTATGTGCATTCTCTAGGCATTAATCCACATAATTCAAATTCAAACAATCGATGCATGAAAAGCTGGACAAGAATGGTCTGGACAAACTATACTCGTGGTATTTAGTAAATTCTCAAGCCTTTTACAGGGAATGGGCAGAGATTTCAAGGGAATGTGTGGTGACCAGACCTCAAATATTCTGATCTCTGTGCTCAGTGTCATCCCTGGATCAGTAATGCTGACACCACATAGTACTTGGAGGATTTATAACAGAGTAGCAATCACACGCTTATTACATCGAATGTCTCAAGAGAGAACTTATTGAAATAAATATGGCTTAAGGCCATCTAAAATATGATAACAGCGGAAGGCTTGGAAGATAAGTGAGTCCATCAACTCCAACGGCATCACTGAGTATAGAACCACGACCTAAAAGCACCTTACTCGTCGTCTGAAAAGTCTGCAACATGAAACGTTGCAGCCCAAAAATGGGTCAGCACATGGAATATGCTGGCAATGTAACACATAGAGAATAACAATGGAATAAGCTATACTACTTGCATATTTGCCTGGTGGAAAGCTCTATGGTTACAGTTTTTGCATAAAGACAATTTTATCCTGCTGCAAAGGAATAAATTTATTTAACTATCATGGTGGTTGTTAAACATTGAGAATGGTTGACAGCATTCTCAATCCCAATTAAAAGTACTCATTAAACCCAACAAAATTAATTAGAGGTAACATGATGAGATTCATATGATATCCAAGTACTAGATACTCAAGATGTCCATAACCGGTGACACGGCTAACCATGATTAGTTTATACACTCTGCAGAGGTTTGCGCACTTTTCCCCACAAGACTTGATCGCCTCCGTTTGATTCCTCGCACTACATGATGTTTGAGAAACGGATGACCGAGACATAGTCTTTCAGAAGCGCTAGCACCTTACATAAGGGTAGACCGGTACACCTACTTTCCCCTACATCTGCTAGTCCACTCGTAAGAGTTCGCACGACTTAGTCAACTATGCTAGAGCCCATAATGGCTTGTGGCTGCACACGTAAGTTTCTAGTTTGAAAAATCTCATGATCCCTTTGAGCCTGGGTGGCGGTCCGAAGAAAAACAGGCAAGTCCTGATAGAAACCAGGTGCCTCAATCCACCTAGATGTGTGTTTAAGTTGCCACCTTAAATAAACCATTAATTAACAAACTCACATCTGTCATGGAAATTCACTCACCCAATCCACGTCTACTAACATAGCATGGCATAATAAGCAAACGTAGAAGTAACTCCCAAGGGTTTTAAAATAAAACAGGTAATAGGTAGTACCTCAAATAATTCCCATCCCACAATTTAATTAGATCCTAGTCATGCATTGTTTGAGGATTGATCTAATGCATAAAAACTGGGTATGAGAAAAGGTATGATCAAAGTGTTACTTGCCTTGCTGATGATCCGCGAAACCTAGAGACTCGAAGTAACAGGCGGCGCACTCCGGGTATTCTATCGCAGACAAACAAACAAACATACAATAAGTACTCATCTAATGCATAGGTAAAACTTGAATAAAAGATCTAACCTGAAAGTTCAACTTAAGAACTCCGGTTTGCAAAAAGAATCAAATCAAGCAAAACAACGAAAGTCAAACGGCGAAAGAAAACAGCTTCGTTTTACTAATCTGGATCTAAGTCAAATTTTACAAAAGAAAAAACTGGTTTAAGCTGATTATTCGGAAAGAGGGTTTCGAGACGAAATTCCAAGCGCTTGAATCGCCTGATTCCGATAAGCGAGCGAAAAGTTATACTAAAACGAAAATCGGATCAGGAATCGCGATCAAAAAAATCGTGGATTAAATTCGAGAAAAAAAAAACGACGAACCATTTAACGAACGAACGTTCGTTAACTAAACTAATCTGACGAACACGTTCGTTAAAATGAACGAATGAGCGAACGCTCGCTATTTAATCGAACCGAAGAAAAACCGATCTAACGAAAAACCGAAAAAAAAAACCGAAGGAAAAAGCGCTCGGTTTTAAAAAAAACTGGCGCGGATTACGAGGCGCGGCGAACCTCGGGCGGCGAGTCGGCGAGGCGGCGGCGGTGGCTCCGGCGAAGTCGGCGGCTCCGGCGGCGGCCGGCGGCGGCGGCGGCGGCGGCTTGCGGCGCGGCGCGGGGCTCGAGGCGGCTAGGGTTAGGGTTTGGGCGTGGGGTGGGCCGGCGGCGGGGTCTGGTGGGCTGGGGCGCCGGGGGTGGCAGCTTATATAAGCTGCCCCCGAGCGGAGTCCCGCTCGGGCACGGCCCAGAGGCGGTTCGTTTTTTTTTTTAAATAATTTCGCATAGAAGAAAAATAAAAAGAAATACTAAATGGACTCGAAAAATCCCGAAATAAATTTTCCCCGGCTTCTAAAATCAAGCCGAACAAGATGAACATTTATTTGGGGCCCAAATGCAAATTTGAAAAACGCACATTTTTCCTAAATTCAAATAAAAAGGCGAAAAACTCCAAAATAAATCTTATTTGATTTTTTTATTAAATCTTCATTATTTCTTTATTTTGGGAAAGTCATTTTATTACCTCTCTGAATTTTTGGTAGTAGAAATAATTGAAGATAAAATAAATAAAATCAAATGATCCTATATTCAAAATTTGAGAAAACTCAAATATGAAAATAACGAAATCCCCAACTCTCTCCGTGGGTCCTTGAGTTGCGTAGAATTTCTAGGATCGAGCCAACAATGCAACAAAATATGACATGCCATGATGATCTATGTATAACATTCCAAATTGAAAATTCGGGATGTTACAAACCTACCCCCCTTAAGATGAATCTCGCCCTCGAGATTCGGGTTGGCTAGCAAATAGGTGAGGGTGGGCCTTGAGCAGATCTTCCTCTCGTTCTCAGGTGGCTTCCTCCTCGGTGTGGTGGCTCCACTGAACTTTGCAAAACTTGATAACCTTACTGCGGGTAACTCGGCTGGCATATTCCAGAATCTTAACTGGTTTCTCTTCATAAGTCAAATCATCTTTCAACTGAATCGCTTCCAGTGGCACAATATCTCTCAGTGGTATATCAGCCATCTCTGCGTGACACTTCTTCAACTGAGAAACATGGAACACATCGTGGACACCTGACAATCCCTCGGGTAATTCCAACTTGTACGCTCCATGCGTTCCAGAACTTTCTATGTTCCCACAAAACGTGGCGCTAACTTTCTTTTAACTCCAAAACGCTTTACTCCTCGAAGCAGAGATACTCGAAGATAAACTCTGTCTCCGACTTCGTATTCTGTCTCCTTGCGTTTTGAATCCGCATAGCTCTTCTGCCTTGACTGAGCTACCTTGAGCCTGTCGCGAATCAACTTTACTTTCTATTCATACTCCTTAATCAAATCCGGTCCAAACAACTGGCGGTCTCCAACCTCATCCCACAACAATGGGGTTCTGCACCTCCTTCCATACAAGGCTTCGAAAGGGGCCATCTTCAAACTGGATTGGTAACTATTGTTGTAAGAAAACTCCGCGCATGGCAAGTTGTCATCCCAACTTGATCCATAATCCAAAACACAAGCTCTAAGCATGTCCTCCAAAATCTGATTGACTCTCTCAATCTGTCCGTCTATCTGTGGGTGTAAAGCTGTGCTAAACTCCAGCCTGGTTCCCAATGTTTCGTGCAACTGTTTCCAGAACTTTGAGGTAAATTGGGTTCCTCTATCTGATACGATACTCCTCGGAACTCCATGCAAACATACAATCCTTGTCATGTATATCTTAGCCAATTTGGCACTGTTGTAGGTAGTCTTTACTGGGATGAAATGAGCTACCTTCGTTAAACGATCGACTACAACCCAAATCGAGTCATTGCCTGAACGAGTCCTGGGCAATCCCGTGATGAAATCCATGCCTAGTTTATCCCATTTCCATTCGGGTATAGGCAATGGCTGCAACAATCCTGCTAGCTTTTGATGTTTTGCCTTCACCCTCTGACATACATCACAAACTGCTACATACTCTGCAATATTCTACTTCATTCCGGTCCACCAGAAAGTTTCCTTCAAATCCAAATACATCTTGGTATTTCCGGGGTGAATCGAATATGGTGAATCATGTGCCTCTTGCAGAATCAACTTCCTGATCTCCGGGTCATTGGGCACATAAACACGGTCTTCAAACCGTAGGGTATCGTGCTCATCCTCGCGAAATCCCTTAGCCTTCCCTTCGCTCATTTTCTCCTTTATAGAGGCAACTTCCTTGTCTGTCTTTTGAGCTTCTCTGGTTTATTCCATCAATGTAGACTGAATCTCCATTGCTGCTACATAGCCTCTCGGAACTATTTCCAAACATAGCTCATGAAGATCCTCGGCTAACTCCTTGGGTATTTCTCCCGTTGAGGAAGTCCTGGACTAGGGGGTGTCCGGATAGCCGAACTATCATCATCGGCCGGACTCCAAGACTATGAAGATACAAGATTGAAGACTTCGTCACGTGTCCGGATGGGACTTTCCTTGGCGTGGAAGGCAAGCTTGGCGATACGGATATGTAGATCTCCTACCATTGTAACCGACACTGTGTAACCCTAGCCCTCTTCGATGTCTATATAAACCGGAGGGTTTTAGTCCATAGAAGACAACCATTACAACAATCATACCATAGGCTAGCTTCTAGGGTTTAGCCTCCTTGATCTCGTGGTAGATCCACTCTTGTACTACCCATATCATCAATATCAATCAAGCAGGAGTAGGGTTTTACCTCCATCGAGAGGGCCCGAACCTGGGTAAAAACATCGTGTCCCTTGTCTCCTGTTACCATCCGCCTAGACGCACAGTTCGGGACCCCCTACCCGAGATCCGCCGGTTTTGACACCGACACCCGTCATTAGTGTATTGACATGGCTCTTACAGCTCAACGCGTCTGCTACAACGTTAGCCTTCCCGGGGTGATAATGCAATCTCATATCATAATCTTTAATAAGCTCCAACCATCTCCTCTGCCTGAGATTTAACTCCTTCTGCGTGAAGATGTACTTCAAACTCTTGTGATCCGTGTACACCTCACAATGATTTCCAATGAGAAAATGTCTTCACGTTTTCAGTGCGTGCACTACGGCTGCTAACTCCAAATCATGAGTAGAATAATTCAACTCATGAGGCTTAAGCTGTCATGAAGCATACGAAACAACTCTTCCCTCCTGCATAAGCACTGCTCCAAGTCCTCGACGTGAAGCATCGCAATACACTTCATAATCCTTGGTCTGATCTGGTTGAATCAATACGGGTGAGGTAACCAAAGGTTTCAACTCTTGGAAACTAGCCTCACACTCCTCAACCCAAATGAACTTGGTATCCTTTTTCAACAATTCGGTCATAGGATTCGCAATCTTCGAGAAATTTTCAATGAATCTCCGGTAGTATCCTGCGAGTCCAAGGAAACTCTAGATTTCTCCAACTATTGTTGGTGCTTCCCAGTTTGTCACAGTGAAAACTTTAGTGGGGTCTACTGTGATACCTTCTCCGGATATAACATGTCCGAGAAATCAAACTTCCTTCAGCCAAAACTCACACTTGCTGAACTTGGCGTATAGCTGATGTTCTCTGAGCTTCTCGAGTACCAAACGCAAGTGCTCCTTATGTTCCTCTTCATTCTTCGAGTAAACCAAAATATCATCAATGAACACCACGACGAACTTATCCAAAAACTCCATAAACACCTTGTTCATCATGTTCATAAAATAGGCTGGGGCGTTAGTCAGACCAAATGACATAACGGTATACTCATACAGCCCATACCTGGTGGTAAAAGCCGTCTTCGGTATATCTTGCTCCCAAATCTTCAACTGATGGTACCCTGATCGCAAATCGATCTTGGAAAACACCTAGCTCCTTGCAACCGATCAAACAGATCATTGATCATTGGTAGTGGGTACTTGTTCTTGATTGTTACTTCATTCAATACGTGATAATCAACAACCATTCTTAACGATCCATCCTTCTTCTCCACCAGAAGTACTGGCCATCCCCAAGGCGAAGAACTTGGGCGAATAAAACCTTTGTCCAACAACTCCTTAATATGCTTCTTAATTTCCTCCAAATCTTGGGCTGTCATCCTGTACGGTCTCTTGGATATCGGCCCAATGCCTGGCAGTAGTTCAATTAAGAACTCAACGTCTCTATCCGGTGGCATGCCTGGCAACTCTTCTAGAAATACATCGGGGAAATCCCTTACCACTGGTACTTCCTCCTGCACAACTCCTGATAAGGAATTTACATGTGCCCTCCTCGGCTCATGCCGTGATACATACTTGATTCTTCTTCCTTCTGGTGTCGTAAGCAAAATTGTCTTACTAGCGCATTCAATGTTTCCTTCATACATCGACAGCCAATCCATACCAAGAATTACATCCAAACCTTGGGATTCCAGTATAATTAAATCCGTTGGGAAAACATGCCTTCCTATACTTAATGGCACCTGAAAACATCCTTGTCTGACCATAAACTTAGTTCCCGGTGAACTTACTAGCATGGGTGTCTTAAGAGTCTTAGTGGGCAGGCTAAACTTATCCACAAATCCCCTTGATATGTATGTATGCGATGCACCAGTATAAAAAGAACAACTGCAGTAAATGCCTTAACCAAAAACTTACGTATTACTGCGTCTGGCTGAGCTTCAACCTCCTCCACGGTAACGTGGTTCACCTGTCCTCTGTTGAAAGGGTTCGGCTTCTTTCCTGAGCTTCCATTGCCATTTCCATTTTGGGCTTCAGGACAATCATTTGCATAATGCCCCGTCTTACAGCACTTATAACAAGTGATATGACTCAGGTCTACCTTGGATGGTGTTGACGGGTTGGTGCGGCTTTGTCCATTGCTTCCTCCATTCCCGTTTCCATTCTTTGTGCCATTATGATTGTGCAAGCTTCCTCCTCCATGAGTATGCTGAAATTGCCCTCCTGATTTCGGGGTAAAGCATAGCTTCTGCTGAGCTCCAGAATTGTAGTTCCCCTGTCCATACTTCCTCTTACGATTGTCAATCTGCTGTTGCTTCCCCTCAATCATAAGAGCATGATCTACTAACTCCTGGTAGTTATTGAAAGTGGCTACCATCAACTGCATGCTCAGCTCATCATTCAGTCCTTCTAGAAACTTCTCCTGCTTAGCTGCATCCGTAGCAACGGCATCTAGGGCATAACGTGCTAGCTTACTGAAATCATCTACATATTGGCCAACTGTTCGTCCTCCTTGGCGTAAGTTGCGAAACTCGCGCTTCTTCATGGCCATCGCTCCTGCTGAAACATGGGCAGTACGGAAAGCTTGCTGAAACTGATTCCATGTGACAGTGTCTACAGGGTAAGTGGCTGTAAAATTCTCCCACCATGCTGCTGCGGGTCCATCAAGCTGATGTGCGGCAAACTTCACCTTTTATCCATCTGTGCATCCTGCTATGGTCAACTCCCTCCCTATCTTACGGAGCCAATCATCTGCTACTATCGGCTCGGTGCTACTGGAAAACACCGGTGGATTCAGCCTTAAGAAATGTGTCAGATGGTCAACAGGTGGTGGTGGTGGTGGGTTGTTGTTGTTGTTGCCTTGGTTCTGTACCAATGTTTGAATCAAGGTATTCTGCTGCTGAATCAACTGAGTGATCTCCGGAGGGAAAACAAATTCGGGGTCGCGTCTCGGAGGCATCTGAGGGTTTTAAAGAAGAGACGAGAGTTAAGAATAGAATGAGGTCTAGTGAGATAAAACTACCCATATGCACATGAGACAAAAGCACACAATATCACTCCAATCAACTCAAACAAGGGCATACAACGGTCTAACTATCGTTACAAAAGTGCTTGGACTAAGACTAATTAAATGGTGGAAAATTCTACTACTGTTATGGTGGTCAACTAGAAAAACTGCTCCGATGAAGATTCCATGATATCTGCTCCTGCTTCATCAACATAGTCATCATCGCTGCCGTCGGGATCCGAGTCGGTGTCGTCGATGATGATGTAATTATCTGGACAAGTAGATTCATCCTCTTCTCCTCTGGGTGCTGATCCTCCCATGAATACTCCAATCTTCTCCTTAAGGTTGTCGTTCTGTCTTACTAGAGCGACGATTTCTTCCATATAGTCTTTATGTGTAGCCTTGAGTTCTTCTTCTAGCTCCTTGATCTTGGTCATAGCCTTCTGCAGATCCTCCATATCTGCGCACATCTGATTCTCCTGGCGTCGGATGTGTTGGTTTAACTCCTGAATATAAGATGCGATTGATCTGTCCTTCCTGGTGTTGATCATCTCCCAATGCTCATCTCGGCGCCCACAAATCTTGTAGATAGTATTCTTGAGATCGTTGTGGTAAACTTCTCCAATTCGTCCCATGGCGATGTGAGCTGCCATGCTCTTTCCTAGGCTCCATGTTGGTGCATCAAAGGTAAACTCTATTGGCTCCGTGACTGGTGCAAATGTCCTTCCTGGAATGTAGACTTGAATCATCCAGCGCTCCTCTTCGGGTAAAGTGGCATTGAAGGTTCAAGTGAAGCTTGGTACTCCTATGTTCAGGTATCTAGTGGCTTCCTTCTAGTGATATCCAAAAGGTGAGATTTCATCTGGTTGTGTGAACTTGATCCTTGCATCTGCCATCCTAAAGAATAGAAAAGATGAGGAGTCAGAAATGAGAAAGACTAGTGATCTAGGACTTTAGCTTAGTGGCCGTGTCCTACAGTCAGCGTGTGCTCTGATACCATCTTTGTAGCGACCAGACCTCAAACAGTCTGACCTCTGTGCTCAGTGTCATCCCTGGATCAGTAATGCTGACACCACACAGTACTTGGAGGATATATAACAGAGTAGCAATCACACACTTATTACATCAAATGTCTCAAGAGAGAACTTATTGAAATAAATATGGCTTAAGGCCATCTAAAATACGATAACAGCGGAAGGCTTGGAAGATAAGCGAGTCCATCAACTCCAATGGCATCACTGAGTATAGAACCACGACCTAAAAGCACCTTACTCGTCGTCTGAAAAGTCTGCAACATGAAACGTTGCAGCCCGAAAACGGGTCAGCACATGGAATATGCTGGCAATGTAACACATAGAGAATAACAATGGAATAAGCTATACTACTTGCATATTTGGCTGGTGGAAAGCTCTATGGTTACAGTTTTTGCATAAAGCCAATTTTTTCCTGCTGCAAAGGAATAAATTTATTTAACTATCATGGTGGTTGTTAAACATTGAGAATGGTTGACAGCATTCTCAATCCCAATTAAAAGTACTCATTAAACCCAACAAAATTAATTAGAGGTAACATGATGAGATTCATATGATATCCAAGTACTAGATACTCAAGATGTCCATAACAGGGGACACGGCTAACCATGATTTGTTGAGGTTTGCGGACTTTTCCCCACAAGACTCGATCGCCTCTGTTTGATTCCTCGCACTACATGATGTTTGAGAAACGGATGACCGAGACATAGTCTTTCAGAAGCGCTAGCACCTTACATAAGGGTAGACCGGTACACCTACTTTCCCCTACATCTACTAGTCCACCCGTAAGAGTTCGCACGACTTAGTCAACTATGCCAGAGCCCATAATGGCTTGTGGCTGCACACGTAAGTTTCTAGTTTGAAAAATCTCATGATCCCTTTGAGCCTGGGTGGCGGTCCGAAGAAAAACAGGCAAGTCCTGATAGAAACCAGGTGCCTCAATCCACCCAGATGTGTGTTTAAGTTGCCACCTTAAATAAACCATTAATTAACAAACTCACATCTGTCATGGAAATTCACTCACCCAATCCACGTCTACTAGCATAGCATGGCATAATAAGCAAACGTAGAAGTAACTCCCAAGGGTTTTAAAATAAAACAGGTAATAGGTACTACCTCAACTAATTCCCATCCCACAATTTAATTAGATCCTAGTCATGCATTGTTTGAGGATTGATCTAATGCATAAAAACTGGGTATGAGAAAAGGTATGATCAATGTGTTACTTGCCTTGCTGATGATCCGCGAAACCTAGAGACTCAAAGTAACAGGCGGCGCACTCCGAGTATTCTATTGCAGACAAACAAACAAACATACAATAAGTACTCATCTAATGCACAGGTAAAACTCGAATAAAAGATCTAACCTGAAAGTTCAACTTAAGAACTCCGGTTTGCAAAAAGAATCAAATCAAGCAAAACAACGAAAGTCAAACGGCGAAAGAAAACAGCTTCGTTTTACTAATTTGGATCTAAGTCAAATTTTACAGAAGAAAAAACTGGTTTAAGTTGATTACTTGTAAAGAGGGTTTTGAGACGAAACTCCAGGCACTTGAATCGCCTGATTCCGATAAACGAGCGAAAAGTTATACTAAAACGAAAATCGGATCAGGAATCGCGATCAGAAAAATCGCGGATTAAATCCGAGAAAAAGAAAAATGACGAACCGGTTAATGAACGAACGTTCGTTAACTAAACTAATCTGACGAACACGTTCGTTAAAACGAACGAACGAGCGAACGCTCGCTATTTAACCGAACCGAAGAAAAACCGATCCAATGAAAAACCGAAAAAAACCCGAAGGAAAAACCGCTTGGTTTTAAAAAAAAGGCGCGGATTACGAGACGTGGTGAACCTCGGGCGGCGGGTTGGCGAGGCGGCGGCGGCGGCTCCTGCAAAATCGGCGGCTCCGGCGGCGGCTGGCGGCGGCGGCTGGCGGCGCGGCGTGGGGCTCGAGGCGGCTAGGGTTAGGGTTTGGGTGCGGGGTGGGCCGGCGGCGGGGTCTGGTGGGCTGGGGCGCGGGGGTGGCGGCTTAAATAAGCTGCCCCCGAGCGGAGTCCCGCTTGGGCACGGCCCAGAAGCGGTTTGTTTTTTTAAATAATTTCACGCAGAAGAAAAATAAAAAGAAATGCTAAACGGACTCCAAAAATCCGAAAATAAAATTTCCCCGGCTTCTAAAATCAAGCCGGACAAGATGAACATTTATTTGGGGCCTAAATGCAAATTTGAAAAAACGTGCATTTTTCCTAAATTCAAATAAAAAGGCGAAAAACTCCAAAATAAATCTTATTTGATTTTTTTTATTAAATCTTCATTATTTCTTTATTCTGGGAAAGTCATTTTATTCCCTCTCTGAATTTTTGGTAGTAGAAATAGTTGAAGATAAAATAAATAAAATCAAATGATCCTATTTTCAAAATTTGAGAAAACTCAAATATGAAAATAACGAAATCCCCAACTCTCTCCGTGGGTCCTTGAGTTGTGTAGAATTTCTAGGATCGAGCCAAAAATGCAACAAAATATGACATGAAATGATGATCTATGTATAACATTCCAAATTGAAAATTTGGGATGTTACAGAATGTGTGGCAATAGTCAACCACAAACGCGTCATTTACTGGGTTATCAACTATAGAAAATGAATCCATGCTTGAAAAAGATGACGCCTGGCATGGTGCCATCATGGTATGGCCTCACCATGGCCTAGTCAAAAGCTGAGAACGTTTGATCAATGTCGTCATCCACGCCCTTCATAAATCGAACCATCATCGAGGAAGTTCCATGCTTTCGAGAGGGAAATCATGAAGATTGAAGGGGAATCCAAATTTTCGTCCTAGTTTGTCATTCAGTTTTTTCCAGCGATCAACATACCGCCTCAGATGCAATGTATTCAAATTTGACACTTTCCCAAGCTCATTTACCATATTTAGGGGGTTATTTGCATTATCTAGGCATTAATGCACATAATTCAAATTCGAACAATCGATGCATGAAAAGGTGCACAAGAACGGTCTGGAAAACCATGCTCGTTCTATTTAGTACATTCTCATGCCTTTTACAAGGAATCGGCAGATATTTCAAGGAAATGTGTGGCAATAGTCAACCATAAACGTGTCATTTACTGGGTTAACAACTATGCAAAAATGAAATACATGCTTGGAAAACATGATGCCTCGCGTGGTGCCATGGTATGGCCTCACCGTGCTCTGGTAAAAATTTGAGAATTTTCCTTGTGTCATCATGCACGCCTTTCATAAATCGAACCATCACCGAGGAAGTTTCATGGTTTCGAGGGGGAAATCACCAAGATTGAAGGGGGATCCAAATTTCCTTTGTCCTTTGTCCATGAGTTTTTTTCTATGATGAACATACACCCTACAAATCACCGTGTTCAAATTTGGCACTTTTTCGGGTACATTTACCATATTTAGGGGATTATGTGCATTTTCTAGGCATTAATGCACATAATTCAAGTTCAAACAATTGGTGCATGAAAGGATGCACAAGAATGTCTTGGAAAACAATGCTCGTGCCATTTAGTAAATTCTCATGCCTCTTACAAGGAACAGACAGATATTTTGATGAAATGTGTGGCAATAGTCAACCACAAACGTTTGTTTATTGGGTTTTCAACTATAGAAAAAATGAAATAAATTCTTGAAAAACATGACGCCTGGCATGGTGCCATGGTATGACCTCACCATGCATTGGTAAAAATTTGAGAAGGTTTGGCTTATGTCGTCATTCATGCCCTTCATAAATCGAACCATCACCGGGAAAGTTCCATGCTTTCGAGAGGGAAATCACCAAGATTGAAGGGGAATCCAAATTTTCTTTGTTCTTTGCCCTGGAGTTTTTTTTCTACGACGAACATACACCCTACAAACCACCGTGTTCAAATTTGGCATGTTTTCGGGCTCATTTACTATATTTAGGGAATTGTGTGGATTTTCTAGGCATTTAGCGCATATAAATCCAATCCAGCTACAACTGCACAGATGTGATGTGAGGGACATGGATTGTCGTTCGATCATGGCGCATCCTACGGTGCACACACGCAATCCGCGTGGCTGGGGTTCCGGCCAATCATAACGCAACACACAATAGCCTCAGTGCACACTGTTTCCGGAAGCAACGGAGATGAACCGTGTGCGATAACGACCGAGCAAAATTGTAAGGGAAGCCTAATTTCCTTTGTTGTTAGTCGTTGAGCTCTTAAAAACCACCGCACTATATGGCTGCCCAGCCCCTCCGTCCCAGAGCTCTCTCCAAGCTTCGTTCATGGCACTGCGGTGCACAGTAACTGGTAAGGAAGCGATGGCATCCTGTCGTGCCACGTTCCTCGCCGCCTGCGACCGCACACATGATGTGGAAGCGATGGAATCTCATCGCGCCGAGTTCCTTGCCGCCGCCGGCCACACAGTTACGTGAGCGGACTTTGAGGCTACCATGGCCGAATGGGCGGTGGATCTAGAGGCGGCCAAAGCCGCATATGAGGAGTAGAAAAGGCAGAAAGAAGTCAAGAAAAGAGAGTCCCGCAAGAAAGAAGGGACCGCACGCCATGGTGAGGAGAGCTTGGCGGAGATCGAAGCACGGTGGGTTGCCGCCTACAAGGCCGGGAAGGAGAACGCCGACGTCTGGCCAGCATGCCCCGATGACAGCATGTGAGAAGTAGTTTAAGTTTGTAGTATTAGAGCAAATTACCATTAGTACTTTAAGTTTGAAGTATTACGGTAAGAGCATCCTTTGAGGGCTTTGAGCGTTGATTAGCATGTGTGCCGTGTGCGTTTTTTTTTTTGCGTTAATCATTAGAAGATCACCAAACACATGGTTTCTATGGCGTACCCATGTGCGTTTTTTGCGTTAGTGATCCATAAGTCAGTTACCTGTGCGATGTTTCCTAATAAACCATGCGTACCATTGATCTAAAAAATATCAACTACATGTGTACATTTTTTGGAGACGGGATCTGCCAATTTTCTGTTTTCTCGCACACGAGTATTTTACGCGCTTCATCTGCGTTGTGTGTTTCCCCCGCCCAAGTTTCAAGTTTCACAGCGAAATTTTCATTAGGCACGCGATTTTAGAATTTATTCCTCCAACCACATCCCCACCCATCAAATTTCCTTAGTATCTCCACCCCCCCCCCCCCCCCCGCGCGCCTCCCCCTACCGGCAGCTCAAACCGCCGCCGCCGCAACCAGAACTTCAACCACATCTACATTCTACTCGGATCCAGTCAGGTAACCCACCGATATCTATCATGGCCCCCACCTGATTGTTTAAATGGCGCCTGCGAAACATCCTCATGCCTCCAAATCCCCACCGCCCCTACCTCCAAAGCATCGCCGCACAATCCCAACCACATATCACATGGAGGTCGAGGAGCTGATGGCGGTCCATGGCGTGATGGCCACTGTGCGTGTTGACCCGAAGGAACACCTCGCCTCTGTCGCCGACGACATGGTGCAAGCTCTAGCCCAGCGAAGTGCCTAGTGACTATCCCCCAGGACTTAACAGGTATGATCTGACCAGCTAAATCTTCACAATACCACTTGCAATGGCTATGTTTTGTACGGTTGATGTATTAAGCATGTTCGTGCCTTGTTTATTTTAGTACTGCACACTGTGTGATATTCAAGTATTAACTGTCCAATTCAATTTCACCAATACCAGCAACAAACTTACAATACATGACTCAGGATATCACTAGAGATGCTGCCCATCCACTATTTTTGGTGGATGCTAACCCTGTTGTACTTAACATGCCTGTCCATGTACTTACGCAGGGTCATAACGGCGATGCAATTGTTTGTCGTTGAGGTTAGCTGCATCCCATGTCTTACAGTATTTCGCATCATTTGTGCAATTGTAGTTTAATTTCTACCATTTATTGGTTGCCTGTAGGTACACATGTCAGTGGCACTGATCCACGCTTCGACCCGAAGGAACAGCTCTCCTCCGTCGCCGCTGACTTTGGGCGGGCTCTGGCCAAGATGAAGTGCCCCAGCAACTACCTCTCAGGACTTACCAAGTATGTACACCAGTTCAATCTTACCAATACCAGTTGGAATTAATGGCTATGTTTTGTACAGTCGATGTATTAAGCATGTTCTAGTAAACATGCCCAACACGTTTTAGCTACTTTCCCCACCTCTTTATAGACAACTGGACCATTACCTGCTCTGGCAGCACCTGCCTTGTGATGTTTAACTCTGCCAATTGCATTTTTATCAGTACCGGTTTCAATGGCTATTAAGCCTGTTGCAATTAACACTTGAATCCATTTTTAAATAGTTCTATTTCAATGGCTACAAACTTACAAAACATGACTTAGGATGTTGCTAAGCCTGTTGTAATTAACACTTGTATCCATTTTTTAATCTGTCCCTTTGCTACCATACTACTCTCCGCAATGAAGATATACTAGAGATGCTACCCATTTGCTATTTTTGGAGGATGCTAACCTTGTTGTACTTAGCATGCCCTTCCATGTACTTACGCAGAGCCATAATAGGCGATGATGTTGTTTGCCATCAAGGTTAGTTGCATCCCATGTCTTACAGTATTTTATATCATTTGTGCAATTGCAGTTTAGCTTCTAACATTTACTTGCTTCTTGTAGGTACACATGTCGGGGGCACTGATCCACGCTTCGACTCGGAGGAAGAGCTCGCCTCCGCCGCCGCTGTCTTTGGGCGGGCTCTGGCCAAGATGAAGTGCCCCAGCAACTAACTCTAAGGACTTACCATATATGAACTTACCAGTTCAATCTTACCAATACCAGTTGCAATTAACGGCTATGTTTTGTATGGTCGATGTATTAAGCATGTTATAGTAAACATGCCTAACATGTTTTAGCTATTTTCCCTACCTTTTTATAGACAACTAGGCCATTATCTGCTCTGACAGCACCTGCCTTGTGATGTTTAACTTTGCCAATTGCATTTTTATCAGTATCACTTTCAATGGCCATTAAGCCTGTTGCAATTAACAGTTGTATCCATTTTTAAACAGTTGTATTTTAATGGCTACAAACTTACAAAACATGAATTAGGATGTTGTTAAGCATGTTGCAGTTAACATTTATATCCATTTTTTTAATCCGTCCCTTTGCTACCGTGCTACTCATTCGCAATGAAGATATCACTATAGATGCTGCCGTTTTATTACCATTTGCTATTTTTGGTGGATGTTAACCCTAGTTAACATTGGCTTTCCATGTACTTACACAGGGCTACAATGGGCAATGTTATTGTTTGTCGTCGAGGTTAGCTGCATCCCATGTTTTATACACCATCTATTCCTAAATATAAGTATTTTTAGAGATTCCAATATAGACTACATAAGGAGCAAAATGAGTGAATCTAGATTCTAATCTAAACTATATCTATAATTCTATATATACATCTGTATGTAGTTCATATTGAAATCTCTAAAAATACTTGTACTTAGGAATGTAGGTAGTTGTATTTTACATCATTTGTGCAATCTCAGCTTAGCTTCTAACATTTACTGGTTGCTTGTAGGTACATATATGAGCGGTAATGATCCATGCTTCGATCCCTTTTGCGTATGGGGCAATGAGATATTCATGAACAAGCGTCAAGTGAGGAAACTAAGAAAGATTGTTAGGCAAAATAAATGGGTGATGGGGATTAAACTCTTTATTTACACTTTGTCCTAAACAACAGTGAACTTTAGGATGGTAAGTAATGTGTTGCCTTTTCCCCCTACGCACAACAAGTTACTCTATTAGACCCCATGATCAGATATTTTTCTCCTTTCAGTGGTTTCCGAAGCTATTTACTGATGATTACCTTGCAAACTACATGACCGGAGTGGAGGCAACTAAGGTTAAAGTATATAATTTATGCTACCATGATAATGCTCTAGAAGTCTTCCTGAAGGCGGTGAAGGATGGGCGGGCGATCGTCACAAGGGGTTGGACAAAAGTTGTTCGTGCCTATGGCATACAGGAAGGCACATTATGGGCATTCCGCTTCTTCAACACCATCGGCAGCCAAAATGATTTACACTTGTCTCTTCACCTTTACCGCCTGTAAATATTGTGGTTCATCATAGTTAATTGCTGCCTAATCCTGTAATTACTGAATATATTGTACTGACAATTTTGTTTATGGATTCGTTGTTGAACCATTGTGCTGAGAATTTGAATTGCACGCTTCATATTTCAAAATTTCCAATTTGAATAATAAATTACAGCCAAAAAAATGTACAGGAGAGAATAAAATAATGTGCACACGGTTAGAAAGAAAACAACATGTGTGATGAAAAAAATAAAACAAACGGTTCTTTGATGTGAAACATTTGCGATGCCTGACGGACGCACACACGGTTTCGTCTCATATGCGTGTGCGATTCATGGTAATACGGCAAACATTTCATACCAGTGTGCGTGTGTGATAGGAATACTAATCGCACACAATTATGAAAATGGGCACGTTGGCGTTTGTAGAGGCACTGCACACATTTTACATTCTTGAACCGTGTGTGATAACGTACCTGTCGCAAACATATCAGCAGATTAAATGTTGATGTCCACCTTTTTCACATGACTATAGCGACGTAATCGTTTGGGATGTCTCTATGATCAGAAATGTAACGTCGAGATGTAACATGTGGGACTGGGGCAGATTCTCATACGTTTATTATATGGCGATCGTCAGTAGCCGCTCGCCCATCCCCGACGGTTTTTGGGTCGTGTGGGAAGGACCCCCCCTATCGCCCACACTCACTTGGCGATGGTTCCAAATGCAGTCGCGGAAAGGGGTTAAAAACTATTTGTATAGCACCTTACGGTACCAATGGGTCTGCAACATTCAGATCCGCGTGTACTTTGCAAATCTCTATGTCATATTGTAGATGCTGCTACCACGCTCCACTTGGAGCTATTCCAGATTGCTGCTCCACTATATGTATCCGGTTTGCTACTTAGAATCATCCGGATTGGTGTTAAAGCATGCATTGACGTAACCCTTCACTTCAAACTCTTTATCACCTCCATAACCAAGAAACATTTCCTTATTCCTCTAAGGATAATCTTGAGCGATGTCTAGTGAAGTAGTGATCCACTCCTAGATCACTCTTGTACCCCCTTGCCAGACACGTGGCAAGGCACACATCAGGTTATGTACACAACATGACATACCGTAAAATAGAGCCTATGGCTAAGGCCTAGGGGATGACCTTCGTCCTTTTTCTTTCTTTTGCCATGGTCGAGCTTTTAGTCTTACTCAACTTCACAGCTTACAACTCAGGCAAGAACTCCTTCTTTGACTGATCCATTTTGAACTCCTTCAAAATCATGTTAAGGTATGTGCTCTGTGAAAGTCTTATTAGGCGTCTTGATGTATCTCCATAGATCTTGTTGCCCAAAATGTGAGCAGATTTACCCAAGACTTCCTTTGAAAAACTCCTATCAAACAACCCTTTATGCTTTCCAGAAATTCTACATCATTTTCGATCAACAATATGTCATCCACATATACTTATCAGAAATGTTGTAGTTCTCCCACTCACTTTCTTGTAAACACAAGTTTCTTGCAAACTTTGTATAGTCCCAAAAGCTTTGATCACCTCATCAAAGCGTATGTTCCAACTCCGAGATGCTTGCTCCAGTCCATAGGACGATCGCTGGAGCTTGCATACCTTTTAGCATCCTTAGGATCGACAAAACTGTCTGGTTATATCACATACAACCTTTCCTCACGGAAATCATCAAGGAAACTTTGTTTTGACATCCATCTACCAGATTTCGTAATTGAAAATGCAGCAACTGCTAACATAATTCCAACAAACTTTAGCATTGCTATAAGTGAGAAAGTCTCATCATAGTCAACTCTTCAACTTGTCAGAAACTTCTTTGCGACAAGTTGGGCTTCATAAATGGTGACATTACCATCAGCGTCTGTCTTCTTTTTTAAAGATCCATTTATTCTCAATGGCTTGTCGATCACTGGGAAAGTCCACCAAAGCCCATACTTTGTTCTCATACATGGATCCTATCTCGGATTTCATGGTTCCTAGCCATTTGTTGGAATCTGGGCCCACCATCGCTTCTTCATAGTTCGTACGTTCATTGTTGTCTAGCAAAATGACCTCCAAGACAGGATTGCCGTACCACTCAGGGGAGGTACGAGTCCTTGTCGACCAATGAGGCTAGGTAGTAACTTTATCTAAAGCTTCATGATCATCATCATTAGCTTCCTCTTCACTTGGCGCAGGCGCCACAAAAACATCTTTCGGAGTCGTGTTACTTTCCAACTGAAGTGATGGTTCAACAACCTCATCAAGTTCTACCTTCCTCCCATTCAATTCTTTCAAGAGAAACTCCTTATCTAGAAAGGATCTATTCTTGGAAACAAATACTTTGCCTTCGGATCTGAGATAGAATGTGTACCAAACTATTTCCTTAGGGTATCCTATGAAGACGCACTTGTCCGCTTTGGGTTTGAGCTTATCAAGTTGAAGCCTTTTCACATAAGCATCGCAGCCCCAAACCTTAAAAAACAACGACTTAGGTTTCTTGCCAAACCATAATTAATACGTTGTCATCTCAACGGATTTAGATGGTGCCCTAGTTAAAGTGAATGTAGTTATATCTAATGTATAACCCCAAAACGATAGTGGTATATCGAGAAGAGACATCATAGAATGCACCATATCCAATAAGGTACGATTACGATGTTCGGACACACCACTACACTATGGTGTTCCAGGTGGCGTCAACCATGAAACAATTCCACATTGTCTTAAGTGATTGCAAAACTCATAACTCAGATATTCTCCCCTTCGATCGGATTGTAGGAATTTAGTCTTGTTACGATGATTCTCAACTTCACTCTAAAATTGCTTGAACTTTTCAAACATTTCAGACTTATGCTTTGTTAAGTAAACATACCCATATCTACTCAAATCATCGGTGAAGGTGAGGAAATAACGATATCCATCGCGCGCGTCAACACTCATCGGACCGCACACATCAGCATGTATGATTTCCAACAAGTCACTTGCCCCTTCCATTGTTCCGGGAAATGGGGTTTTATTCATCTTGCCATGAGGCATGGTTCGCATGTGTCAAGTGAATCCAAAAGTCCATCAGCATGGAGTTTCTTCATGCGCTTTACACCAATATGACCTAAGCAGCAGTGCCACAAGAAAGTGGTACTATCATTATCAACTCTACATCTTTTGGCATCAATGTTATGAACATGTGCATCACTATGATCAAGATTCAATAAACCATTCACATTGGGTGGATGACCAAAGAAGTTATTATTCATGTAAATAGAATAACCATTATTCTTCGACTTAAATGAACAACCATATTGCAATAAACACGATCTAATCATGTTCATGCTCAACGCAGACACCAAATAACATTTATCTAGGTTCAACACTAATCTCGAAGGTAGAGGGACCGTGCGATGGTGATCACATCAACCTTGGAAACACTTCCAACACACACCGTCACCTCGCCCTTAGCTAGTCTCCATTTGTTCCGCAACTTTTGTTTTGAGTTACCAATATTAGCAACTGAATTGGTATCTAATACCCAGGTGCTACCAGGAGTACTAGTAAGGTACACATCAATAATATGTATATCAAATATACTTTTGTTGAAGTTGCCAATCTTCTTATCTATTGGGGTAGTTTCGCTACCAGTGACCATTCCCCTTACAATAAAAGCACTTAGTCTCGGGTTTGGTTTCAAACTTGGGTTTCTTCACTGGAGTGACAACTGGCTTGCCATTCATGAAGTTTCCCTTCTTGCCCTTGCCCTTCTTGAAACCAATGGTCTTGTTAACCAACAACACTTGATGCTCCTTCTTGATTTCTACCATTGTGGCAATAAGCACCACGAACAACTCCAGGATCATCTCCATCCCTTGCATGTTAAAGTTCATCACGATGCTCTAGCAGCTTGGTGATAGTGACTGGAGAACTCTGTCAATCACTATCTTATTTGGAAGATTAAATCCCATTTGATTCAAGCGATTGTAGCACCTAGACATTCTGAGCACATGCTCACTGGCTGATCTATTCTCCTCCACCTTGTTGGCAAAGAACTTATCAAAGGTCTCATACCTCTCAAAATGGGCATGAGCCTGAAATACCAATTTCAGCTCTTGGGACATCTCATATGCTCCATGGCGTTCAAAACACCTTTGGAGCCCCGATTCTCAGCCGTAAAGCATTGTGCACTAAACTATCAAGTAGTCATCAGAACATGTCTGCCAGATGTTCACAACATCCACAGATGACGTTAGAGGGGTTGGCACACCGAGCGGTGCATCAAGGACATAAGCCTTCTGTGCACCAGTGAGTGAGAATCCTCAAACCACGGCAATAGTCCGCATAATTGCTTACAATATCTTTCAACTTTGACTTTCTCTAGGAACGTATTAAAATAGGGAGCTACAACACGAGCTATTGATCTACAACATAATTTGCAAAGAAAACTTAGACTATTGTTCATTATAATGAGTTCAATTAATCATATTACCTAAGAAATCCCACTCAAATTAACATCCCTCTGGTTGTCCGAGTGTAACAAGATCCAAATTCACCAACCCAAGTCCGAGCATCACGTGAGATGAGGTGGTTTCAATGGTGAACATCTCTATGTTGATCATATCTACTATATGACTCGTGTTCGACCTTTTGGTCTCTTGTGTTCCTAGCCATGTCTATACATGCTAGGCTCGTCAAGTTTAACCCAAGTGTTCCGCATGTACAAAACTGGCTTGCACCCTTTGTATCTGAACATAGAGTCTATAACACCTGATCATCACGTGGTGCTTCAAAACGACGAACTTTTGCAACAGTGAACACTTGAGGAGAACACAATTTTATCTTGAAATTTTAGTGAGGGATCACCTTATAATGCTACCATCGTCCTAAGCAAAATAAGATGCATAAAAGGATTAACATCACGTGCAAATCATAAGTGACATGATATGGCCATCAGCTTGTGCTTTTGATCTCCATCTCCAAAGCACCGGCATGATCTCCATCATCACCGGCATGACACCATGATCTCCATCATCGTGTCTCCATCGGGGTTGTCACGCCAACCATGCTTTTACTACTATTGCTACCGCTTAGCGATAAAGTAAAGCATTAAATAGTGTTTAATGGTTGACACGCAGGTCATACAATAATTAAATACAACCCTGTGGTTGTTGACAGTTGCCGTATTCATTGACATGCAAGTCATGATAAACTTATTACAAACATGATCATCTCATACATCAAATATATTTCATCATGTCTTTGGCCATATCATATCACAACATACCCTGCGAAAACAAGTTAGACGTCCTCTAATTGTTGTTGCATGTTTTACGTGGCTGCTATGGGTATCTAGCAAGAACGATTCTTACCTACGCAAAGCCACAATGGTGATATGCAAGTTGCTATTTAACCTTCTACAAGGACTGCCTTTGTCGAATCCGATTCAACTAAGGTGGGAGAGACAGACACCCGCCAGCCATCTTTATGCAACAAAGTCACATGTCAGTCGATGGAACCGGTCTCATATATGTGGGCATGTAAAGTTGGTCTGGGCCGCTTCATCCCACAATACCACCAAATCAAGAAAAGAATAAGGAAGGAAGCAATCTGAATACCAACACCCACAAACTCCTTTGTGTTCTACTCGTGATGCCATCTATGCATAGACCTAGCTCATGATGCCACTGTTGGGGAAGGTTGCATGGGAAACAAAAAATTTCCTGCACTCACCATGATTAATCTAGGAGATGAACATCTACAAGAGGAGAGATTGCCTCTACATACCCTTGTAGATCACTAAGCTGAAGCGTTAAGAAACACGGTTGATGTAGTCGAACATCTTCTCGATCCAATCACGATCAGTCCCTCGAAATCCCGATCCAAGTGTCGAACGGACGACAGCTCCACGTTCAACACATGTATGGCTTGATAACTCCTTCACCTCCTCGATCTAGTGAGGGTGGTGAAGTAGTATCTCGAGTCTTCCGACAGCACGACGGCGTGGTGACGGCGGTGGTGGTGGAATCTGTACAGAGCTTCGCTAAGCACTACGGAGAGGAAGAGGGATACAAGGGAGAGGGAGGGTAGCGTCGTGGCACAGAAGGGTGCGGATGCCCTCCCTATACCCCTCTATATATAGGGGGAAGGGGGAGGAGGAGGCGCCCTAGGGTTTCCCCGAGGGGGGCCCAGCGGCCACAAGGGAAACCCTAGATGGGTTTTGGGTGTCCGCCCTAGGTGCCTTGCCCCCCCAAGCAAGGGGGAGGCAACCCTAGGGGGGCGCACCACCCTTCCTGGACTCGTAGGATGGGGTGAGGGGGCGCACAACCCCTTAGTGGGCTGGTGTGCCCCCTCCTCTTGGCCCATGAGCCCCCAAACACTTGCCGGGGGCCCCCGAAACCCCTTTCGGTCATCCTGGTCATAACTCGGTACCCCTGGAACACTTCCGGACTCAGATTACCTTCGTCCTATATATCGATCTTCACCTCCGGACCATTCCGGAGTTCCTCCTCATGTCCGGGATCTCATCCGGGACTACAAACAACCTTTCCTTACCACCAAAACAACTCAACTATACTTATACCATCACTAAGCGTTAAGTGTGTAGACCCTGCGGGTTCGAGAACTATGCAGACATGACCGAGACACATCTATGGTCAATAACCAATTGTGGGACCTGGATTCCCATATCGTTTCGTACATATTCTACGAAGTTCTTTATTGGTTGAACCTCGATATCAAGGATTCAACTAATCTTGTATGTAGTTCCCTTTGTCAATCGGTATGTTACTTGCCCAAGATTTGATCGTCGGTGTCACCATACCTAGTTCAATATCGTTACTGGTAAGTCTCTTTACTCGTTCCATAATACAAGATCTCGTGGCTAACCCATTAGTCACATTGCTTGCAAGCTCATTGTGATGTTGTATTACCAAGAGGTCCCAGAGATACCCTCCATCATACAGAGTGACTAATCCCAGTCTTGACCCGTGTCAAATCAATAGACACCTTTGGAGATACCTGTAGAGCACCTTTATAGTCACCCAGTTATGTTGCGATGTTTGGTACACACAAGGTATTCCTCTGGTGTTAGTGAGTTGCATGATCTCATGGTCATAGGAACAAATACTTGACATGTAGAGAACGATAGCAATAAACTTGATGCGATCATATGCTATGCTTATAGTTTGAGTCTTGTCCATCACACCATTCTCCTAATGATGTGATTCCGTTATCAAATGACAACGCATGTCTATGGTTAGGAAACCTTAACCATCTTTGATCAACGAGCTAGTCTAGTAGAGGCTCACTGTCGGTGTCAAAACCGGCGGATCTCGGGTAGGGGGTCCCGAACTGTGCGTCTAGGCGGATGGTAACAGGAGACAAGGGACACGATGTTTTTACCCAGGTTCGGGCCCTCTCGATGGAGGTAAAACCCTACTCCTTCTTGATTGATATTGATGATATAAGTAGTACAAGAGTGGATCTACCACGAGATCAAGGAGGCTAAACCCTAGAAGCTAGCCTATGGTATGATTGTTGTAATGGTTGTTGTGTCCTACGGACTAAAACCCTCCGGTTTATATAGACACCGGAGAGGGCTAGGGTTACACAGAGTCGGTTACAATGGTAGGAGATCTACATATCCGTCTCGCCAAGCTTGCCTTCCACGCCAAGGAAAGTCCCATCCGGACACGGGACGAAGTCTTCAATCTTGTATCTTCATAGTCTTGGAGTCCGGCTGACGATGATAGTCCAGCTGTCCGGACACCCCCTAGTCCAGGACTCCCTCAGTAGCCCCTAAACCAGGCTTCAATGACGATGAGTCCGGCGCGCATATTGTTCGGCATTGCAAGGCGGGTTCCTCCTCCGAATAATTCATAGAAGATTGTGAACACCAGGATAGTGTCCGGCTCTGCAAAATAAATTCCACATTCCACCATAGAGAGAATAATATGTACACAAGTTCAATCTTCTGACGTATTTTGTGGCATGACGTCATACCACCACCAAGACTTTATTTGAATCGTTTTTTATTATACCACCTCAGCGCGTTTAGCGAAGCGGTTTTCTTGGCACGTCTTGTCGAAGCAGAGATCGTGTTCCCCTTATTCCGGGATTCCCATCAATACGGACGTGGGTAACCCAGCCGTGCCCGTCGCCGCGCCCCCTCTATCGGAGGCGAGTCCCGAACGGTCACGGGGACGGCTCTTGGTACTCTCCTTCTTTATAATGGGACCAAGGCTCGTTTCTTTTCTTTAATCCTCCATCGAATCTTCTCCTTGCCCCGAGTTCCAACACCCAGAGCCCCAGATTCAAGCGCTTCGGACCTTCAACAATGTCCGGCTCCGGCCTACAGGGCCAGTGGATGCCCTCCTCCGTTACGGAAGAAGACGTGCTAAATCTGCGAGAGGCCAAGTACCTGTCTTACAAGATTTCGCATAGGTTGCCCGCCGAAGGGCAAGTCATCCCCACCCCCGAGCCCGGCGAGTACGTCGTTTTTGTATCCCACCTCCGTCGGGGTTTAGGCTTCCCAATGGATCCTTTTGTGAGAGGGCTCATGTTTTACTATGGGTTGGAATTCCACGACTTGGCTCCGGAGTCCATCCTCCATATTTCTGCATTTATTGTCATCTGCGAAGCCTTCCTCCGCGTCACCCCTCACTTCGGCTTGTGGCTTAAGACCTTCGACGTGAAGCCGAAGATGATCGAGGGGCGTGAAGCAGAGTGTGGCGGGGCGGTTGTGAGCAGAAGGGCCGACGCTCCATGGCCCGAGGGATCTTTCCAGGAGGAGCTCGGCTTTTGGCAGCAGGAGTGGTTCTACATAACCGCTCCCAGGGGCAGCAGGCAGAAGCCGCCGCCCATCTTCCGCCCAGGCCCTCCACAGCGGCTGATGTCATGGGTCAGCCAAGGGCTCAACTGGGGGCTATCAAAGGACGTGCCCCTGTTGCAGGGCCGGATTCGAGACCTCCAAGCGAGGGAGATCGATCTGGTCGTGGTGATACAGGTCATGCTGATTAGGCGTCTCCTGCCCTGCAAACGCCGTCCTCTCCGGTTGTGGAAATTTAATCCGGAGGGACCACGAATTCTCCAACACTTCATGGGTACGACACCCGTGGAGATGTACAAATTGTTCTTCAGATCACAAAAGGTGTGTCCGGAATTTATCGAGGATGCCGGCCTGAGCTGCAATCGCCCGGATACACAAGTAAGTAGCTCCGTGTCCGGACATACCGTTTGTTTGTCTTTCTATGATTTGCTTTTTGACCAACTGCCCTCTAAACAGGAGTGGATAGCGCAAGCAAAACTGATACTGTGTCCGGCCCCCCTCCCAGAGACCGCGCCGGATCCCGTGCTGGTCAGGATGCTGGAGGTTGCGCCTTCAGAGGAAGGCGAAGGGGAGAACAGAGGAACTACTGCCTCAACCAAGGAGGCTTTTGAGGAAGGGGGATCGAGAATCCATCCTTCCAGGGGGAGAAGAGGACCGCCTCCGAAAACCCGGAGGCCAAAGCCTCGAAGCGGGGGAAGAGATCTTCACCAGAGGGTCCTACGTCCGGAGAGGCTCTGGCCGCACAATCTCCCCTAAAGAATCAGCCCTCCAGCGAGCCGTAAGTAGAAAAAAGGGAGTTTTGTAATAAGGGACATCCCTATTTGTGCTTCTGAGGATAACTTAAGTTTTGCCCTTGTAGTTCGGATCTCCGTCCTTCTCAGATGAGCTCAACTTCGGGGGAACTCCGTCCGGAGATGATGGAGAGCGAGACGCCTCCATCCGCCGCACCATCGGATAGGGCGGACGATCCTGAAGTGTCATCACGGAGGGTATCCCCGAGTCGGGCAGGGCCGAATAGTTCGGCACCAACTGGTGTGCGGCCAGGGGAGTTGAAGGGTCTGCTTGAGAGGGCGTCCATCTCAGAAGGTCACCGTACACTGATGAGTACGGTGATTGAAAGAATTTCATCTGCCGAAGGCGGATTGCGTGATGCCGTCAGGAGTTTGCTGGCGGGGTTTGAGGTACGTAAAAATGACATACCCATTGACAGTTTTACACATAAAGTGCGCCCTGTATAGATAGTAGCCCCTGAGACTCGGTAGGGTGTCGAGAACGACAGCGTGCCGAGGATAAAAATCCCAGGTATTGATCTTCGCCTTTCCTAAGCAGGTGGCGGATAGTTCGGTGGCTAGCCGGATTGATGGAGTTGCCGAACTAAAGTGGCAACTCGATGTTGCAGATGCGGACATCGCGCTAGTCAACAGGCGACTTGACGAGTCGCAAGGTAGGTTTCTTCTCCATGGTCACCTAGTAAGGGAGCCGAAGCCCACCCCTTACAATATGTGTGCTTGACGCAGATGGTGCCGCTGCTGTGGAGAGCCGTCGGGCAGAACTTGCTCAAGCCAAGGAGAAAGCCAGAAGGAGTGATGCGGCTGCCTCGAGGGCGGCTGAAGAGCTAGAAGCCGAAAGGGCTACACACTGCCGAAGCAGGGAGGAGATGGCCGAAATGGCCGTGAAGTTAAAAGATGCTACCGACCGCAATGAGGTTCTTGAAAAGGAGCGCCTAGCGGAGCGAGGAGACCTGGGGAAGGCCACCGCCGAAGCCAAGGATGCCCATTCTGCAATGCGGGCTATAAAGGAGGAGCTGCGCCAGGCCGGAGACATTGTGGCTGGCAAGCCCTTTCTGCTGCGCCGAAGCTTTACAGATCCAAAGTATGCTCAGCTTGGCCAGCTGTGGGGTCTGGAGGATCCTTATATGGACTTGGCGGTGAGTGCGGCGGATGACGTTGTGCACTTCCGAAGTCAGAAGGATCACAAGACGGAAGAGCTGTTTTGGTCTCAATTCCATAGTCCGGAACATTCACTTCCGCTGACCGATCGGTTGGCCGAGTGGGCTAAGCTAAATAGATTGTCCGGACTTGCCATGACGGATATCGTGACTCATGTCTGGCCGGATAGGCCCAAGCCGAAGAGTTATTTTGGCTTGTTGCAGCAATTCCTTGGGGCGGTGCCGCATATCAAGGCAATGAAGCGGTCGGCCTGCATAGAGGGTGCACGGATGGCCCTCGCCCGTGTGAAGACATACTGGACGGAGATGGATGCCACCGCTGTTGCGACCCAGGGTTCGGACGAGAGCCGGTTACCCGCCGAGCACTATTTTGGTGAAGTTCTGCGTGGTGCTCGTGTAATAGAGTCGCAGTGCTCAAAAAATGTCGTGTTCAAATGAACTTTATGATTTGTAAAATGATGTTTATAATATAAGCACTTTTGGTACTTATGCATGCAAGTATTGGAATATCTCCTGTGCGGCCGTTTAATGTATACTTGTGTATAACCTGAAAGATGGCAGTCTTCGGCTTCAGCCCCCACGCACATAGTGCGGGGGTGTTTGCAAAATAGCGCATTTTCACACTTAATCCAACGTCTTGGTCCTGTAAAGGAGGTGGTAGCGTAGCAAACGAGGCAATCCGGACTATAATGCTTTATCACTTTCACTTAGCCATAGGAGTTCGAGGGTGGGGCTACGATATAGCCCCTAGGGGCACCGCACTCTCCGAATTCGGGCGCGTATGTGCCTGACCGGGAAACGGTACTTCGTCAAAGCGGAGGAATTCTAAACATTCCGGTAGTCGATCGAGTGGTTTACCAGTCTCTCGCTATATCATGACAGTCAGTTTTCGGCTTTCTCTACTGAGGTGCTCGCCCGGCCGAACCGGGGCACAATCGCAGTAGTTCTCCTGGTGCCGCGTTAGCCGATGATACGGAATGTAAGGCAGCAAAACACAGGAGCCGGGCAAACCCAACATTTGACCAAAGACATGATTCGGAGCTGATGCATATAAGGCCTAACTCGAGACGCCGAACACTCCCTAAGGTATTCGGTCTTTATGATATCGGGCAGAACAATGCCCTAAGCCCCTAGTGTCCAGGTACACGCAAGGTCCTCTGACGCGGCCGATGCCAAAACATCAGTCTCCTCTCTGGTTATAATGAGAAACCAGGGGATATATAGCAACAAGAGACAGTAAAAAAGGTTTACGCAGGGTCTTAATCTGAAAAGAATCCTTTCAACGGGTCCCTACTGCACGTCTGCGCCTGTGTCTCCGTTGTGCTGTATCCTGGACGGGTGTAACACGTTGTTCATCTGTAAAAGAAAGGAACTTAGTTTGAAAAGTAATATTGCAAAAAATGAATTAAAAATCGAAATATGAATGAATGAATAAAGCTGAGCTTATATTAGCTCATACGCACAGCCCCTTGTAAAGGGGTGTGCGGCTAGGGAGCCCCTAGCTTATTTTATGCCGGACTCGTCTAGCCATGTCCGGGGTCTGGAATGACCTTTTAATGAGATGATGCCGCGTGGACCGGGCATTTTAAGTGTAAGAGACGCGTAGTGTGGTATTGCATTAAAGCGTACAAAAGCTTCACGTCCCAATAGTGCTTGATGGCTACTTTTGAATGGGGCGACATGAAAGATTAGCTTCTCGCGTCGGAAGTTGTCGGGTGACGAACACGACTTCTAATAGTAAGGAGCCCGTGCACTTGGCGTAAGAGCCTGGCGTCACTCCTTTAAAGGAAGTGCGGCTATGTCGAATTTTGGTAAGGTCCATCCCCAACTTGCGGATTGTGTCCGGGTATAGCAGGTTTAAATCACTGCCCCCATCCATTAGGACTTGTGTAAATTGTAGTCCATCGATTATAGGATCCAATATCAGAGAAGTCCATCCTGCGCTTCGAATATTTCTGGAATAGTCCAGGTGGTCGAACGTAATTGGTTTTAACATCCAATCTCGGTGTTCCGCTGGGGTGGACCGTGCGACACGTGCTTTAGCGGGTGCCGTCCTGTTTTTTCGTACTATCACATGAAGTGAGTTTACTGTTTTCACTTCTTGTGGGAAAGTCTTTTGTTTTACGGCCCTCTGCTGGTGGGGTTCGTCATCATCCTCGCTTGACGCGTCGAGCCCCTTGTGTTTGGCGTTGAGTCGGCCGGACTGTTTGAAAACCCAAGAATCTCGGTGGGTGTGGTTTGCAGGCCTTCCGGAAGTACTGTGGATTTGACATATCCGATCCAAAATTTTGTTTAAGTTGGATAGCTCGTCACTGTTGTCCTTAAGAGGCAGTGTTTTGTTGTTCGGCCGCGAGCTTTTGAATCCGGCGTTGACCGCCATGTTCTTTGGGCTTTTTTCTTTATTTCGGCACTGATCCTTTCTGCGCCGTGATTTTCCGTTTCCATCTCTGATCTCGGATGTACTCGGGTCGCTGGTGCTACATCTTGCTAGCCAGCTGTCTTCCCCCGCGCAAAAGCGGGTCATGAGGCTTGTTAGCGCGGCCATTGTTCTCGGCTTCTCTTGGCCGAGGTGTCTGGCGAGCCATTCGTCTCGGACATTATGTTTAAAAGCTGCTAAGGCTTCGGCGTCCGGACAGTCGACTATTTGGTTCTTTTTGGTAAGGAACCTGTTCCAGAATTAGCGCGCTGACTCTCCGGGTTGTTGAGTTATGTGACTTAAATCGTCTGCATCCGGAGGGCGGACATAAGTCCCTTGAAAATTTGCTCTAAACGCGTCCTCGAGCTCTTCCCAACTTCCAATAGTATTTTCTGGGAGGCTCTTGAGCCAATGCCGAGCTGGCCCTTTGAGCTTGAGGGGTAGATATTTTATGGCGTGGAGATCATCTCCTCTGGCCATGTGTATGTGAAGGATGTAATCCTCAATCCAGACTCCAGGGTCTGTTGTTCCGTCGTATGCCTCTATGTTTACGGGTTTGAACCCCGCAGGAAATTCATGATCTAGCACCTCATCGGTGAAACATAGTGGGTGTGCGGCGCCCCTGTATTTGGGTGTGCCGTTGTCTTCGAATACTCGGCGTGTTGCGTTGCTTCCTGGGGCCCTCTTTTTTGGCCCATAAATGGACCTCACCGGGCCGTCTGTTTTCCGAGGATCAGGAGTCGGCTTGTGTGCGGAGCCGCTTATAGCTTGTGGCCTGTCATCTGGTCGTCTATCCGGCCAGGCGGCCTCTTTGCTTTTTGACTGTGAGGGCTCTATGGCCTCCTCGTTGAATTCTGGCAGCAGCTTGCGCTTCGGGTACCTCTTTGTTTGGTGGCTATTGCCATATTTGTCCGCGGTCTTGAGTACTTTGCTCCACCTTATTCTGAATATGTCTTCCGCTGTTTTGAGCTTCCGTTTTTCCTTTTTCAGGCTTCTTGCAGTGGCGACGAGTCTTTTGTGAAGGTTTTTATGCTCCGGTGGTGTGTCCGGCGTGAGATCGCTTGGACTGTTGTTTTTGTCGGGCATGGATTGATTACCCGATTCATCCTGTTCGGGTGGTTGCTTGATTGCATGTTCGTCGTCCACTGGCTTGCCCTGCTCTATCGCTGGGTCATTAGGAGTGCTATTTTTGTCGGGGCGGGACTTAGGGCGGCGTTTGCGTCGCCGTTTTGGTTGTTTGTCGGCGGAATTATCCTTTGCCGCGTCCCGTTGTTCCTCGCTATCACTTCCTTTTGGGGTGTCCACCATATATACATCATGGGTTGGGGTGGCCTTCCAGTGCTCGGTAAGCGCTGGTTCTTGGTAGTCTCCGGCATCGTCGTCCATACCGTCGATGTCTTTGGAGTTGTAGTCTAGTATGTCGGTTAGATCGTCGACAGTGGCTACAAAATGGGTGGTGGGTGGGTTTTGAATTTCTTCGTCGTCCGCATCCCAACCATCCTAACCGCAGTCCGGCCAGGGTTCTCCTGATAACGAGAGGTGCTTTAGCGAATTTAGGATGTCGCCAAAGAGTGAGTGCTAAAAGATGTCTGCGGCGGTGAACTCCATAACTGGCGCCCAATCAGATTCGATTGGCAGGGGCGCAGGAGGTTCGGAGTCCGGCAAGGAGTCCGGTGCCTCGGAGTCACGAGCTTCATAAGGGAAAAGGTCAGTATTCGGCTCCATTGCCGTAGAGGTTGCAGCTCCCGAGGCGGTGTCCAGCCACCTCTCCTCGATCTGCGCGGCCTACTCCAAACTATGGGTCAGAGCGGACTCGTGTGCGCCCTCCAGGGCACTGTCCGGCGGCAGAGCTAAATCATGCCCATCGTGATAGCATGGCACGCTCGGCTGTGGCTCGAATCCGTCAAAGATCAAGTCTCCGCGGATGTCGGCCGTGAAGTTTAGGCTTCCAAACCTGACCTGATGGCTAGGGGCGTTGAGGGAGTCCTGGGCTAGGGGGTGTCCGAACAGCCGGACTATCATCGTCAGCCGGACTCCAAGACTATGAAGATACAAGATTGAAGACTTCGACCCGTGTCAGGATGGGACTTTCCTTGGCGTGGAAGGCAAGCTTGGCGATACGGATATGTAGATCTCCTACCATTGTAACCGACTCTGTGTAACCTTAGCCCTCTCCGGTGTCTATATAAACCGGAGGGTTTTAGTCCGTAGGACAACATAACCATTACAACAATCATACCATAGGCTAGCTTCTAGGGTTTAGCCTCCTTGATCTCGTGGTAGATCCACTCTTGTACTACCCATATCATCAATATCAATCAAGCAGGAGTAGGGTTTTACCTCCATCGAGAGGGCCCAAACCTGGGTAAAAACATCGTGTCCCTTGTCTCCTGTTACCATCCGCCCAGACGCACAGTTCGGGACCCCCTACCCGAGATCCGCCGGTTTTGACACCGACATTGGTGCTTTAATTGAGAGTTCCTCTGTGTCGTCGGTGATAGGCTTGATGGCTTCTTCAATCAACAACGACGCAGTCCAGGGTGAGACTTCTCTCCCCGGACAGATCTTCGTATTCGGCGGCTTCGCACTGCGGGCCAATTCACTTGGCCATCTGGAGCAGATCGAAAGCTACGCCCCTGGCCATCCGGTCAGATTTGGAAGGCTAAACTTCACGGCGGACATCCGCGGAGACTTGATCTTTGATGGATCCGAGCCACAGCCGAGCGTGCCGCACTGTCACGATGGGCATGATCTAACTCTGCCGCCGGACAGTACCATGGAGGCCGCACACGAATCCGCTCCGACCCATAGTTCGGAGCCAATCGCGCAGATCGAGGACGGGTGGCTGGACACCGCCTCGGGAGCTGCAACCACTACGGCGATGGAGCCGAATACCTACCTTGTCCCCTATAAAGCCCATGACTCCGAGGTGCCGGACTCCCTGCTGGACTCCGAACCTCCTACGCCCCTGCCAATCAAATCCGATTGGGCGCCGATCATGGAGTTCACCGCTGCGGACATCTTTTAGCACTCACCTTTTGGCGACATCCTAAATTCGCTAAAACATCTCTCGCTATCAGGAGGGCCCTGGCCGGACTACGGCCAGGATGGTTGCGAACGACGAAGAAATTCAATGCCCACCCACCACCAACTTTGTAGCCACTGTCGACGATCTAACCGACATGCTAGACTACGACTCCGAAGACATCGACGGTATGGACGACGATGCCGGAGACGATCAAGAACCAGCGCTCACCGAGCACTGGAAGGCCAACCCAACCCATGGTGTATATATGGTGGACACCCCAAAAGGAAGCGATAACGAGGAACAACGGGAAGCGGCAAAGGATAATTCCGCCGAAAAACAACCAAAACAGCGACGTAGGCGCCGCCCTAAGTCCCGCCTCGACAACAACAGCACTCCTAAGGACCCAGCAATAGAGCAGGGCACATCAGTGGGCAACGAACATGCAGCCAAGCAACCATCCGAACAGGATGAATTGGATAATCAATCTATGCCCGGCGAAAACAACAATCCAGACGATCTCACGCCGGACACACCACCGGAGCATAAGGACACTCACAAAAAGACTTCTCGCCACTGCAAGAAGCCTAAAGAAGTAAAAGTGGAAGCTCAAAACAGCGGAAGACATACTCAGAATGAGGTGGAGCAAAGTACTCAAGACCGCAGACAAATATGGCAATGGCCACCAAACAAAGAGCTACCCGAAGCGCAAGCTGCTGCCAGAATTTGACGAGGAAGCCATAGAGCCCCCACAGTCAAAAACCAAAGAGCCCGCCTGGCCAGATAGACGGCCAGATGACAGGCCAAAAGCGACAAGCGGCACCGCACACAAGCCGACTCATGATCCTCGGAAAACAGATGGCCCGGACAGGTCCATTTATGGGCCAAAAAAGAGGGGCCCAGGAAGCAACACAACACGCCAAGTGTTCGAAGACAACGGCACACCCAAATACAGGGGCGCCGCACACCCATTATGTTTCACCGATGAGGTGCTGGATCATGAATTTCCAGCGGGGTTCAAACCCGTAAACATAGAGGCATATGACGGAACAACAGACCCTGGAGTCTGGATTGAGGATTACATCCTCCACATACACATGGCTAGAGGAGATGATCTCCACGCCATAAAATATCTACCCCTCAAGCTCAAAGGGCCAGCCCGGCATTGGCTCAAAAGCCTCCCAGAAAACACTATTGGAAGCTAGGAAGAGCTCGAGGACGCGTTTAGAGCAAATTTTCAAGGGACTTATGTCTGCCCTACGGATGCAGTCAATTTAAGTCACATAACTCAACAGCCCGGAGAGTCAGAGCGCAAATTCTGGAACAGGTTCCTTACCAAAAAGAACCAAATAGTCGACTGTCCGGACGCCGAAGCCTTAGCAGCTTTTAAACATAACGTCCAAGACGAATGGCTCGCCAGACACCTCGGCCAAGAGAAGCCGAGAACAATGGCCGCGCTAACAAGCCTCATGAGCCGCTTTTGCACGAGGGAAGACAGTTGGCTAGCAAGACGCAGCACCAGCGACCCAAGTACATCCGAGATCAGAGATGGAAACGGAAAATCACGGCGCAGAAAGGATCAGCGCCGAAATAAAGAAAAAATCCCAAAGAACACGACGGTCAACGCCGAATTCGAAAGCTCGCGGCCAAACAACAAAACACTGCCTCTTAAGGACAATAGTGACGAGCTATCCAACTTGAACAAAATTTGGGATCGGATATGTCAAATCCACAGTACCTCCGGAAGGCCTGCAAACCACACCCACTGAGATTGTTGGGTTTTCAAACAGTCCGGCCAACTCAACACCGAACACAAGGGGCTCGACGCGCCAAGTGAGGATGATGATGAACCCCACTAGCAGAGCATCGGAAAACAAAAGACTTTCCCACAAGAAGTCAAAACAGTAAACTCACTTCATGTGATAGTACGGAAAAACAATGCGGCACCCGCTAAAATAAGTGCCGCACGGTCCACCCCAGCGGAACCTCGAGGTTGGATGTCAAAACCAATCACTTTCGACCACCTGGATTATTCCAGAGGTATTCGAAACGCAGGATGGACTACTCTGATATTGGATCCTATAGTCGACGGACTACAATTTACACAAGTCCTGATGGACGGCGGCAGCGATTTAAACCTGCTATATCCGAACACAATCCGCAAGTTGGGGATAGACCTTACTAAAATTCGACATAGCCGCACTTCCTTTAAAGGAGTGATGCCAGGCCCTTACGCCAAGTGCACAGGCTCCTTGTTACTAGAAGTTGTGTTCGGGTCACCCGACAACTTCCGACGCGAAAAGCTAATCTTTCATGTCGCCCCATTCAAAAGTAGCTATCAAGCACTATTGGGGCGTGAAGCTTTTGTCCGCTTTAACGCAATACCACATTACGCGTCCCTTACACTTAAAATGCCCGGTCCACGCGGCATCATTTCATTAAAAGGTCATTTAAGACCCCGGACACGGCTAGACGAGTCCGGAATAAATAAGCTAGGGGCTCCCTAGCCGCACACCCCTTCACAAGGGGATGTGCATATAAGCAATAACGAGCTAATATAGGCTCAGCTTTATTCATTTATTAATATTTCAATTTTTTATGCACTTTTCGCACAATTTCCTTTCAAACTAAGTTCCTCTCTTTTTACAGATGAACAACGTGCACACCCATCTAGGATACGGCACAACAGAGACACAGGCGCAGACGTGCAATAGGGACCCGTTGCAAGGATTCTTTTCAGATTAAGACCCTGCATAAACCTTTTTTACTGTCTCTTGTTGCTATAATCCCCTGGTTTCTCATTATAACTAGAGAGGAGACTGGCGTTTTGGCATCGGCCGCGCCAGAAGACCTTGCCCGTACCTGGACACTGGGGGCTTAGGGCATTGTTCTGCCCGTGATTATAAAGACCGAACACCTTAGGGAGTGTTCGGCGTCTCGAGTTAGGCCTTATATGCATCAGCTCCGAATCATGTCTTTGGTCAAATGTTGGGTTTGCCCGGCTCCTGTGTTTTGCTGCCTTACGTTCCGTATCACCGGCTAACGCGGCACCAGGAGAACTACTGCGATTGTGCCCCAGTTCGGCTGGGCGAGCACCTCAGTAGAGAAAGCCGAAAACTGACTGTCATGATACAGCAAGAGACTGGTCAACCACTCGATCGACTACCGGAATGTTTAGAATTCCTCCGCTTTGACGAAGGACCGTTTCCCGGTCAGGCACATATGTGCCCCGAATTCGGAAAGCGCGGTGCCCCTAGGGGCTATATCGTAGCCCCACCCTCGAACTCCTATGGCTAGTGAAAGTGATAAAGCATTATAGTCCGGTTGCCTCGTTTGCTATGCTACGACCTCCTTCACAGGACCGAGACGTCGGATTAAGTTTGAAAATGCGCTATTTTTGCGAACACCCCCGCACCTTGTGCGTGGGGGCTGAAGCCGACGACTGCCATCTTTCATGTTATACACATGTATACATAAACGGCCGCACAGGAGATATTTCAGTACTTGAACGCACAAGTACAAAAAGCGCCTACATCATAAACATCATTTTACAAAATAAAAACGTTCATTTGAACGTGACATTTTTTGAGCACTACGACTCTATTACACGAGCACCACACAGAACTTCCCCAAAATAGTGCTCGGCGGGTAACCGGCTCTCGTCCGAACCCTGGGTCGCAAAAGCGGTGGCATCCATCTCCGTCCAATGTGTCTTCACACGGGTGAGGGCCATCCGTGCACCCTCTATGCAGGCCGACCGCTTCATCGCCTTGATATGCGGCACCGCCCCAAGAAATTGCTGCAATAAGCCAAAATAGCTCTTCGGCTTGGGCCTATCCGGCCAGACATGAGTCACGATATCCGTCATGGCAAGTCCGGACAACCTATTCAGCTCAGCCCACTCGGCCAACCGATCGGTCAGCGGAAGTGAACGCTCCGGACTATGGAATTGAGACCAAAACAGCTCTTCTGTCTTGTGATCCTTCTGACTTCGGAAGTGCACAACGGCATCCGCCGCACTCGCCGCCAAGTCCATATAAGGATCCTCCGGACCCCACAGCTGGCCAAGCTGAGCATACTTTGGATCCGTAAACCTTCGGCGCAGCAGAAAGGGCTTGCCAGCCATAATGTCTCCGGCTTGGCGCAGCTCTTCCTTTATAGCCCGCATTGCAGAACGGGCATCCTTGGCTTCGGCGGTGGCCTTCCCCAGGCCTTCTCGCTCCGCTAGGCGCTCCTTTTCAAGAACCTCATTGCGGTCGGTAGCATCTTTTAACTTCACGGCAATTTCGGCCATCTCTTCCCTGCTTCGGCAGTGTGCAGCCCTTTCGGCTTCTAACTCCTCGGCCGCCCTCGAGGCAGCCGCATCACTCCTTCTGGCTTGCTCCTTGGCTTGAGCAAGTTCGGCCCGAAGGCTCTCCACAGCAGCGGCACCATCTGCATTTCACACACATGTTGTAAGGAGCGGGCTTCGGCTCCCTTACTAGGTGACCGCAAATAAACACTTACCTTGCGACTCGTCAAGTCGCCTGTTGACTAGCGCGATGTCCGCATCTGCAACGTCGAGTTGCCGCTTTAGTTCAGCAACTCCATCAGTCCGGCTGGCCCCCGGACGATCCGCCACCTGCATAGGAACGGCGACAATTAAAACCTGCGATTTTGATCCTTGGCACAATGTCGCTTTCGACAACCTACCGAGTCTCAGGGGCTACTATCTATACAGGGTGCACTTTATGTGTAAAACTGTCAAAAGGTGTGTCATTTTTACGCACCTCAAACCCCGCTAGCAAACTCCTGACGGCATTACGCAATCCGCCTTTGGCGGACGAAATCCTTCCAATCACCATACTCATCAATGCATGGTGATCTTCTGAGATAGACGCCCTCTCAAGCAGATCCTTCAGCTCCCCCAGCCGCACACCAGTTGGTGCCGAACTCTTCGGCTTTGCCGGACTCGGGGATACCCTCCGTGATGACACTTCAGGCTCGTCCGCCCTATCCGACGGTGCAGCGGACGGAGGCGTCTCACTCTCCACCATCTCCGGACGAAGGTCCCCCGAAGACGAGCTCATCTGCGAAGGACGGAGATCCGAACTACAAGGTAAAAACTTGAGTTATCCTCAGAAGCACAAATAGGGATGTCCCTTATCACAAAACTCCCTTTTTTCTACTTACGGCTCGCTGGAGGGCTGATTCTTTAGGGGAGACTGTGCGGCCGGGGCCTCCCCGGACGCAGGACCCTCTGATGAAGATTTCTTCCCCCGCTTAGGGGCTTTGGCCTCCGGGTCTTCGGAGGCGGTCCTCTTCTCCCCTTGGAGGGAGGGATTCTCGATCCCCCCCTCTTTCAAGAGCCTCCTTGGGCGAGGCGGTAGCTCCTCTATTTTCCCCTTTGCCTTCTTCTGAAGGCGCAATCTCCAGCATCCTGACCAGCACGGGATCCGGCGCGGTCTCTGGGAGGGGGGACGGACACCGTATCAGTTTTGCTTGCGCTATCCACTCCTGTTTAGAGGGAAATTGGTCAAAAGGCGAATCATAGAAAGGCAAACAAACGGTATGTCCGGACTCGGAGCTACTTACTTGTGTATCCGGGCGATTGCAGCTTAGGCCGGCATCCTCGGTCAATTCCGGACACGCCTCTCGTGATCCGAAGAATAATTTGTACATCTCCACGGGTGTCATACCCATGAAGTGTTGGAGAATCTGTGGTCCCTCCGGGTTTGACTCCCACAGCCGGAGAGGGCGGCGTTTGCAGGGCAGGAGACGCCTAATCAGCATGACCTGCATTACCACAACCAGATCGATCTCCCTCGCTTGGAGGTCTCGAATCCGGCCCTGCATTAGGGGCACGTCCTTTGGCGGCCCCCAATTGAGCCCTTGGCTGACCCATGACATCAGCCACTGTGGAGGGCCCGAGTGGAAGATGGGTGGCGGCTTCTGCCTGCTGCCCCTGGGAGCGGTTATATAGAACCACTCCTGCTGCCACAAGCCGAGCTCCTCCTGGAAAGATCCCTCGGGCCATGGAGCATCAGCCCTTCTGCTCACAACCGCCCCGCCGCACTCTGCTTGACGCCCCTTGATCATCTTCGGCTTCACGTCGAAGGTCTTAAGCCACAAGCCAAAGTGAGGGGTGACGTGGAGGAAGGCTTCGCAGACGACAATAAATGCAGAAATATGGAGGATGGACTCCGGGGCCAAGTCATGGAATTCCAACCCATAGTAAAACATGAGCCCTCTCACAAAAGGATCCGTCGGGAAGCCTAAACCCCGACGGAGGTGGGATACAAAAACGACGTACTCGCCGGGCTCGGGGGTGGGGGTGACCTGCCCTTCGGTGGGCAACCTGTGCGAAATCTCGTAAGACAGGTACTTGGCCTCTCGCAGCTTTAGCACGTCCTCCTCCTCCACTGGCCCTGAAGGTCGGAGCCGGACATTGTTGAAGGTCCGAAGCGCTCGAATCTGGGGCTCTGGGTGTTGGAACTTGGGGCAAGGAGAAGATTCGATGGAGGATTGAAGAAAAGAAACGAGCCTTGGTCCCATTATAAAGAGGGAGAATACCAAGAGCCGTCTCTGTGACCGTTCGGGACTCGCCTTCGATAGAGGGGGCGTGGCGACGGGCGCGGTTGGGTTACCCACGTCCGTATTGATGGGAATCCCGGGATAAGGGGAACACGATCTCTACTTCGACAAGACGTGCCAAGAAAACCGCTTCGCTAAACGCGCTGAGGTGGTATAATAAAAAACGATTCAAGTAAAGGCTTGGTGGTGGTATGACGTCATGCCACAAAAAATGTCAGCAGATTGAACTTGCGTACATATTATTCTCTCTACGGTGGAATGTGGAAATTATTTTGCAGAGACGGACACTATCCTGGTGTTCACAATCTTCTATGAATTATTCGGAGGAGGAACCCGCCTTGCAATGCCGAACATTATGCGCGCCGGACTCATCGTCATTGAAGCCTGGTTCAGGGGCTACTGAGGGAGTCCTGGACTAGGGGGTGTCCGGACAGCCGGACTATCATCGTCAGCCGGACTTCAAGACTATGAAGATACAAGATTGAAGACTTCGACCCGTGTCCCGATGGGACTTTCCTTGGCGTGGAAGGCAAGCTTGGCGATACGGATATGTAGATCTGCTACCATTGTAACCGACTCTGTGTAACCCTAGCCCTCTCCGGTGTCTATATAAACCGGAGGGTTTTAGTCCGTAGGACAATATAACCATTACAACAATCATACCATAGGCTAGCTTTTAGGGTTTAGCCTCCATGATCTCGTGGTAGATCCACTCTTATACTACCCATATCATCAATATCAATCAAGCAGGAGTAGGGTTTTACCTCCATCGAGAGGGCCTGAACCTGGGTAAAAACATTGTGTCCCTTATCACCTGTTACCATCCGCCTAGACGCACAGTTCGGGACCCCCTACCCGAGAGCAGCCGGTTTTGACACCGATAGGCATAGCTTTCGATCTGCTCCAGATGGCCAAGTGAATTGGCCCGCAGTGCAAAGCCGCCGAATACGAAGATCTATCCGGGGAGAAAAGTCTCACCCTGGACGGCGTTGTTGTTGATTGAAGAAACCATCAAGCCTATCGGTGACGACACAGAGGAACTCTCAATGAAAGCACCAATGTCGGTGTCAAAACCGGCGGATCTCGGGTAGGGGGTCCCGAACTGTGCGTCTAGGCGGAAGGTAACAGGAGACAAGGGACACGATGTTTTTACCCAGGTTCGGGTCCTCCCGATGGAGGTAAAACCCTACTCCTGCTTGATTGATATTGATGATATGGGTAGTACAAGAGTGGATCTACCACGAGATCAAGGAGGCTAAACCCTAGAAGCTAGCCTATGGTGTGATTGTTGTAATGGTTTTTGTGTCCTACGGACTAAAACCCTCCAGCTTATATAGACACCGGAGAGGGCTAGGGTTACACAGAGTCGGTTACAATGGTAGGAGATCTACATATCCGTATCGCCAAGCTTGCCTTCCACGCCAAGGAAAGTCCCATCCAGACACAGGACGAAGTCTTCAATCTTGTATCTTCATAGTCTTGGAGTCCGGCTGACAATGATAGTCCGGCTGTCCGGACACCCCCTAGTCCAGGACTCCCTCACTCACTAGGGACACATTGTTGTCTATGTATCCACACATGGATCTGAGTTTCCAATCAATACAATTCTAGCATGGATAATAAACGATTATCATGAATAGGGAAATATGATAATACCAATTTATTATTGCCTCTAGGGCATATTTCCAACAAATAGTTGGGTTACTCGACTCCTTTCTTCCTCATTACTTTCCCGATTGTTTGGCTAAGCGTAAAGGGAGAACCACTGTGATTGTACTTCCAGTTTAATTGGTCAAGTGCCTCAGTGGATAAAGTCAAAAATGGACTGTCACAATGAGAGTAAACTGGTTAGCAATCTGATAACTGTGTCAAACTACATACCGATAGAGGTTACCCCGTGTTAAACAATGGGCTTTCATAAAATTGGCCAAAGTGTTAATGGCTTGACCTCGGCCAACGCCGAACACTAACCGGGGTCTAGTAAGTGGCCTCCCAACTTTAAACTCCTATGACTAAGTGAAAGTTATATAGCATGCATATTTGATTGCCTCGTTTCTGCTAACACAAACGCCTCCGGGCACCGAGAAGTCGACTAAGTATTGTCTTGTTATTGTGGAAACACCCTGCATAGCATCTACAGAGGGGTGGAAGCCGACGATAGTCCACTTTCAGATAATAAATAGTTGCAACGGAGTCAATATAACATATAGCATAAAGCTACAAATACAACTTAAAAGCTGACTATCACAACATGTGTCGAGGGCTCCGTGAAGCATCTCGACATGGTTACATTGGGACTCCTAGAGAGACCAACATATCAACAATGTTTGTATTCAATATATGAGCGTTGCCTCCCATATTCATCGTTATAGAGCCATAAATATGCATCAATTTGACTTAAGATTTTGGCCAAGCTGGATTGCCTGGCTCCTGCGCTTACCCCCTACGTTCCTGATTGTTCGGCTAGGGGGTAAAGGGAGCACCTCTGTGACTTTTACTACCAGGTCATCCGGATTCGTACCTCAGACGGGTGAAACCGAAAGATAGCTATCTTAAAAATATAATTGACCAGCAGTGATGGAAGTGAAAATTTAGGTTTATTAAGACCACAGAGTTCGGGAACTTTCCCCAAACTAAATACACAATATTCCCACATTGATAGGGGTGAGGTTTCATGATTATGGTCAACACCATAGCTTGGGAAAAGAACTTATAAATGAACTATTTTTCCCCAGAAGATGTTTCTTACGTTAAATAGTAATCCAACATATCTCTCCGCGTACCTTTGTTTATAAAATTGTATGGCTGGATTGCCTTGTTTGCCGTAAATCTTTGCCCTCATAAAGGCTTTATAAAGTAGGACAAACACTCGCCGACTATTGGCCGAGGAGGTTGAAGCCGATGGTTGGTCAACAAAGTTTTGTGCAATCCGGATTCGAGCACTAATGATGTAAAGTATTTGGATACATAAAATCATCACACACAAATTATGAATAAAGTAAATTTACTCTAGCCCATCCGCTAAAGAGTCATGGGCCCAGTCTCACTAAGAAAATCGAACAACTGACATTAAAGGGGCACATCGATCCCGTAATCCGGTGTTCTCACTCGACTAGTGGCTCGAGGGCTACTACATTGACGATTCAATGCAGGTAAATTTAAAGTGCAAATAGTTTTTGACGAGATTACGATCCTCAGGATGGTCGGCCGCACCCAACCTGAGTCTCGGGGGCTATGCACATTGTGTTTTCGTTCCTAAGTATGCTACCGAGCAAGGACTTGATCCTCGGGCCAATTTCGTAAATCGACCTGAGTCTCACGGGCTGCTGGGATCAGTGGGTTTTTTATCCTTCAAGTGCATCCCGAATTTTAGGCCGACACACACCTTGAGGGCTACTGGTTATACATCTTGGCAGAGAATAAATTCCACTGATCGGAAATAAATTCCGCAAAAAATTAGCACACGACCATGGTGGTGTACCTCCTCAGAAGCAGTCTGATACGTCTCCAATGTATCTATAATTTTTTATTGTTCCAGGCTATTATATTATCCATCTTGGATGTTTTATATGCATTTATATGCTATTTCTTATGATGTTTGGGACTAACCTATTAACCTAGAGCCCAGTGCCAGTTTCTGTTTTTATCGTGCTTTTGAGTTTTACAGAAAATGAATACTAAACGGAGTCCAATTGACAAGCCAATTGCGGGGATTTTTTATGGACGAGAAGAAGCCCTTGAAGCAAAAGAATTGGGCTAGAAGAGTCCCGAGCCATCCACAAGGGTAGAGGGCGCGCCCTACCCCCCGGGGCGCGCCCCCCTACCTCGTGGATGACTCGGAGACCCCCCTGACGTGAAACCAACGTAAAAATTCCTATAAATACAGAAGCCCCCAAAAAGAAACCAAGATAGGGAATTCCGCCGCCGCAAGCCTCTGTAGCCACCAAAAACCAATCGGGACCCTATTCCGGCACCCTGTTGGAGGGGGGATCCATCACCGGTGGCCATCTTCATCATCCCAGCACTCTCCATGATGAGGAGGGAGTAGTTCACCCTTGGGGCTGAGGGTATGTACCAATAGCTATGTGTTTGATCTCTCTCTCTCTCTCTCTCTCTCTCATGTTCCTGATATGGAACGATCTTGATGTAGCGCGAGCTTTGCTATTATAGTTGAATCTTATGATGTTTCTCCCCCACTACCTTCTTGTAATGGATTGATTTTTCCCTTTGAAGTTATCTTATCGGATTGAGTCTTTAAGGATTTGAGAACACTTGATGTATGTCTTGCATGTGCTTATCTGTGGTGGCACTGGGATATCCACTTGATGTATGTTTTGGTGATCAACTTGCGGGTTCAGTGACCTTGTGAACTTATGCATAGGGGTTGGCACACGTTTTCGTCTTGACTCTCTGATAGAAACTTTGGGGCACTCTTTGAAGTTCTTTGTGTTAGTTTGAATAGATGAATCTGAGATTGTGTGATGCATATCGTATAATCAAACCCGAGGATACTAGTGGTGACATTGGAGTATCTAGATGACATTAGGGTTTTAGTTGATTTGTGTCTTAAGGTGTTATTTTACTACGAACTCTAGGGCTGTTTGTGACACTTATAGGAATAGCCCAACGGATTGATCGGAAAGAATAACTTTGAGGTGGTTTTGTACCCTACAATAATCTCCTTGTTTGTTCTCTGCAATTAGTGACTTTGGAGTGAATCTTTGTTGCATGTTGAGGGATTATTATATGACCTAATTATGTTATCATTATTGAGAGAACTTGCACTAGTGAAAGTATGAAACCCAGGCCTTGTTTCCAAGCATTGCAATACCGTATTCGCTCACTTTTACCACTTGCTACCTTGCTATTTCTATATTTTCATATTACAAAAACTTATATCTACCATCCATATTGCACTTGTATCACTATCTCTTCGCCGAACTAGTGCACCTATACAATTTACCATTGTATTGGGTGTGTTGGGGACACAAGAGACTCTTTTTATTTGGTTGCAGGGTTGTTTGAGAGAGACCATCTTCATCCTACGCCTCCCACAGATTGATAAACCTTAGGTCATCCACTTGAGGGAAATTTGCAACTATCCTACAAACCTCTGCACTTGGAGGCCCAACAACGTCTACAAGAAGAAGGTTGCGTAGTAGACATCAAGCTCTTTTCTAGCGCCGTTGACGGGGAGGTTAGTGCTTGAAGGTATTTCTTTAGATCTTGCAATTGAATCTTTTAGTTTTTTGTTTTATCACTAGTTTAGTCTATAAAAGAAAACTACAAAAAATGGAATTGAGGGTGCCTCATATGCTTCATCTTTTTAATGTCTTTCGTGAAAACAAAGATTCCGATAATTGTGCTCAAGTGCTAGAGGAAGAATGCAATAAAATGTTTGGCACTAAATTTTTGAATGATGAGCATGATTGCAATGTTGTTAGTATGAATTCTTTGAATATCCATGATGCTAATGATATGCAAAGCCACAAGCTTGGGGATGCTATGTTTGATGAAGATGATATTTTTTGTCCCCCAAGTTTTGATGAGCAAATTTATTATGATGATAGCATGCATCCTATTTATGATGATTATGTTGATGAAAGTGGGTTTGGAAGAGTGCCAACTTTAGGAAGTAATGATCCCACTATTTTGGAGGGTGTTGAATCTTATGATATTTATGAAAGTGGATTTGGAGACGTCATGACTTTATTTAGTGATGAATCCACTATTTCGGAAGAGCTTCCAATTGATTATGAGAACAAAGTTGCTATCTATGATGATTATTGTGATGATGTGTATGCTATAAAGAATAATGGTAACCATGAAACTTGTCTTATTGATTTTAACTTTCAATTGGATTATGCCTCACATGATAGTTATTTTGTTGAGTTTTCTCCTACTACTATTCATGAGAAGAATTTTGCTTATGAGGAGAGTAGTAAATTATCTATGCTTGTGCATCATGAAAATAATGCTTCATATGATAGTTATATAGTTGAATTCATTCATGATGCTACTGAAAATTATTACGAGGGAGGAATATAGGCTTGTAGGAATTGCAATAATATCAAGTTTTCTCTCTATGTGTTGAAAATTTTGGAGTTATGCTTGTTTTGCCTTCCTCACGAAATCCCTATGCATAGGAAGTGGGTTAGACTTAAATGTGCTAGTCATATGCTTCATGATGCTCCCATTATGTTTCAATTCTTATCTTTTATGTGAGCATCATTGAAATCATCATGCCTAGCTAGAAAGGCATTAAAGAAAAGCGCTTGTTGGGAAACAACCCAATATTTACCCCTACTATTTTTGTGTTTCCACATGATTAAGCTACTGTAGTAATCATGTTTTATAGCTTTTGTTTCAATAAAGTGCCAAGTAGAGCCTTTAGGATAGCTTGTGGTGATAGTTGTGTTGATCCTGCTGAAAATCAAAAACTTTTGCGCTCAGTAAATAATTTCCAGAATCTTACTGAAACGTGATTTTGACCTGATTCTTTTTGCTATGGATTGGTGCACAAATTTCTCAGGTGTAACTAATTTTTTTCAGAATTTTTTGGAGTTACAGATTAATACAGACTATTCTGTTTTTGACAGATTCTGTTTTCATTTTGTTGTTTGCTTATTTTGACGAATCTATGAGTAGTATCGGAGGGTATGAACCATAGAGAAGTTGTAATACAGTATATATTACACCAATATGAATTTAGATTGAGTTCACAACAGTACCAAAAGTCGTGATTTATTTTCTTATACTAACGGAGCTTACGAGTTTTCTGTCGAGTTTTGTGTTGTGAAGTTTTCAAGTTTTGGGTAAAGATTCGATGGACTATGGAATAAGGAGTGGCAAGAGCCTAAGCTTCGAGATGTCCAAGGCACACCCAAGGTAATATTCAAGGACAACCAAGATCCTAAGCTTGGGGATGCCCCAGATGGCATCCCCTCTTTCGTCTTTGTTCATCGGCAACTTTACTTGGAGCTATATTTTTATTCACCACATGATATGTGTTTTGCTTGGAGCGTCATTTTATTTTATTTTATTTTTCTTGCTGTTTGAATAATATCCCAAGATCTGAAATTCTTAAATGTTAGAGAGTCTTCACGTAGTTACATAATTATTCAACTACTCATTGATATTCACTTATATCTTTTGGAGTAGTTTGTCTTTTGCTCTAGTGCTTCACTTATATCTTTTTAGAGCACGGCGGTGGTTTTATTTTGAAGAAATTGATGAACTCTCATGCTTCACTTATATTATTTTGAGAGTCTCTAAACAACATGGTAATTTGCTTTGGTTATGAATTTAGTCCTAATATGATAGGCATCCAAGAGGGATATAATAAAAAATTTCATATAAAGCGCATTGAATACTAAGAGAAGTTTGATTCTTTATGATTGTTTTGAGATATGAGGATGGTGATATTAGATTCATGCTAGTGAGTAATTGTGAATTTGAGAAATACGTGTGTTGAGGTTTGTGATTCCCGTAGCATGCACGTATGCTGAACCGTTATGTGATGAAGTTGGAGCATGATTTATTTATTGATTGTCATCCTTTGTGTGGAGGTAGGGATCACATGATGGTTAACTCCTACCAACACTTCCCCTAGGAGCATGCGCGTAGTACTTTGTTTTGATGACTTGTAGATTTTTTGCAATAAGTATGTGAGTTCTTTATGACTAATGTTGAGTCACCCTTTCACCATTGCTAGCATCTCTTGTGCCGCGCAACTTTCACCGGTACCTTACACCTACCATTACCTTCATCAGAACAGCCACCATACCTACCTATTATGGCATCCGTAGCCATTCCAAGATATATTGCCATGCAACTTTCCATCGTTCCATTTATTATGACACGCTTCATCATTGTCATATTGCTTTGCATGATCATGTAGTTGACATTGTATTTGTGGCAAAGCCACCTTTCATAATTCTTTCATACATGTCACTCTTGATTCATTGCACATCCCAGTACATCGCCTGAGGCATTCACATAGAGTCATATTTTGTTCTAAGCATTGAGTTGTAATTCTTGATTTGTAAGTAAATAAAAGTGTGATGATCTTCATTATTAGAGCATCGTCGGATGTGAGGAAAGGATGATGGAGGCTATGATTCCCCCCCAAGTCGGGATGGGACTCTGGACGAAAAAGAAGAAAAAAAAGAGAAGGCCAAAAAACAACAAAAGAAATGAGAGAAAAAGAGAGAAGGGGCAATGTTACTATCCTTTTTCCACACTTGTGCTTCAAAGTAGCACCATGATCTCCATGATAGAGAGTCTCCTACGTTGTCACTTTCATATACTAGTGGGAATTTTCATTATAGAACTTGGCTTGTATATTCCAATAATGTGCTTCCTCAAAGTGCCCTAGGTCTTCGTGAGCAAGCAAGTTGGATGCACACCCACTTAGTTTCTTTTTGAGCTTTCATACACTTATAGCTCTAGTGCATCCGTTGCATGGCAATCCCTACTCACTCACATTGATATCTATTGATGGGCATCTCCATAGCCTGTTGACACGCCTAGTTGATGTGAGAATATCTTCTCCTTTCTGTCTTCTCCACAATCACCATTCTATTCCACCTATAGTGTTATGTCCATGGCTCACGCTCATGTATTGCGTGAAAGTTGAAAAGGTTTGAGAATACTAAAGTATGAAACAATTGCTTGGCTGAAACCGGGGTTGTGCATGATTCGAATATTTTGTGTGATGAAGATGGCGCATAGCCAGACTATATGATTTTGTAGGGATAGCTTGCTTTGGCCATGTTATTTTGAGAAGACATGATTGCTTTATTTAGTATGCTTGAAGTATTATTGTTTTTATGTCAATATTAAACTTTTGTTTTGAATCTTATGGATCTGATTGTTCTTGCCACAATACAGAAGATTACATTGATAAATATGTTAGGTAGCATTCCACATCAAAAATTCGGTTTTTATCATTTACCTACTCGAGGACGAGCAGGAATTAACCTTGGGGATGCTTGATACGTCTCCAACTAATCTATAATTTTTGATTGTTCCATGCTATTATATTATCCATCTTGGATGTTTTATATGCATTTATATGCTATTTTATATGATTTTTTGGACTAACCTATTAACCTAGAGCCCAGTGCCAGTTTCTGTTTTTTCCTTGTTTTTGAGTTTTACAAAAAAGGAATACCAAACGGAGTCCAATTGACAAGCCAATTTACGGAGATTTTTTATGGGCCAGAAGAAGCCCTCGAAGCAAAAGAGTTGGGCCAGAAGAGTCCCGAGTCATCAACAAGGGTGGAGGGCGCGCCCTACCCCCCAGGGCGCGCCCCCTACCTCGTGGATGACTTGGAGACCCCCTGACGTGAAACTGACGCCAAAAATTCCTATAAATACAGAAACCCCCAAAAAGAAACCAAGATCGGGAGTTCCGCCGCCGCAAGACTCTATAGCCACCAAAAACCAATGGGGACCCTATTTCGGCACCCTGCCGGAGGGGGGATCCATCACCGGTGGCCATCTTTGTCATCCCGGCGCTCTCCATGACGAGGAGGGAGTAGTTCACCCTTGGGGCTCAGGGTATGTACCAATAGCTATGTGTTTGATCTCTCTCTCTCTCTCTCTCTCTCTCTCTCTCTCTCCCTCTCTCTCTCTCTCGTGTTCTTGATATGGCACGATCTTGATGTACCGCGAGCTGTGATATTATAGTTGGATCTTATGATGTTTCTCCCCCTCTACCTTATCGTAATGGATTGAGTTTTCCCTTTGAAGTTATCTTATCGGATTGAGTCTTTAAGGATTTGAGAACACTTGATGTATGTCTTGCATGTGCTTGTTTGTGGTGACAATGGGATATTCACGTGATCCACTTGATGTATGTTTTGGTGATCAACTTGCGGGTTCAGTGACCTTGTGAACTTATGCATAGGGGTTGGCACACGTTTTTTTCTTGACTCTCTGGTAGAAACTTTGGGGCACTCTTTGAAGTTCTTTGTGTTGGTTTGAATAGATGAATTTGAGATTGTGTGACGCATATGGTATAATCAATCCCACGGATACTTGTCGTGACATTGGAGTATCTAGGTGACATTAGGGTTTTGGTTGATTTGTGTCTTAAGGTGTTATTTTACTACGAACTCTAGGGTTGTTTGTGACACTTATAGGAATAGCCCAACGAATTGATCGGAAAGAATAACTTTGAGGTGGTTTCGTACCCTACAATAATCTCTTCGTTTGTTCTTCGCTATTAGTGACTTTGGAGTGACTCCTTTTTGCATGTTGAGGGATTGTTATATGATCTAATTATGTTATCATTGTTGAGAGAACTTTCACTAGTGAAAGTATGAACCCTAGGCCTTGTTTCCAAGCATTGCAATACCGTTTTCGCTCACTTTTACCAGTTGCTACCTTGCTGTTCTTATATTTTCAGATTACAAAAACCTATATCTACCAACCATATTGCACTTGTATCACCATCTCTTCGCCGAACTAGTGCACCTATACAATTTACCATTGCATTGGGTGTGTTGGGGACACAAGAGACTCTTTGTTATTTGGTTTTCAGGGTTGTTTGAGAGAGACCATCTTCATCCTACTCCTCCCACGGATTGATAAACCTTAGGTCATCCACTTGAGGGAAATTTGCTACTGTCCTACAAACCTCTGCACTTGGAGGCCCAACAACGTGTACAAGAAGAAGGTTACGTAGTAGACATCACAGTCCGGCATAAAGCTCGGATGCAGTGGCTAGACCATATAGGACATTTCTGCCATTAAGCTTTGTTGAACTCCTTCAACTTTTTCAGGATCGAGGTAATCTATGACACCTTGGATGCAGACCGACGTTGGATCTCGGCTGCAAAAAGATACCTCGGATGCAGCCCGATGTTGGAGCTCCGATGCAATAGGACACCGCTGCAGAGAAAAAACTTCAAACCCGAGGTGTGGCGTAAAAATAACAAGGCATTGATAAAGGCCGAGAATTTAAAGGGGTTCCCCGCACGCTCGATGTATAAACTCCTCGGATGCCCGACATGTGTAGTCTTCAGATATACCTCGGCAATACTCAAGACCGGAGATGGGAAGATTTGTTGAACCAGCTTTCAAGACCGGTGACCGAAGATGAAGAACAGTTCGGAAGAACCGAGGAGCATCCCCAAATTGAAGTCTGGTTCAGGGGGCTACTAACAGTGTCCCGAAATAGGGGGTACTCACCACGTCGTCTCCCGACCAGGTGGGTTGGGATGAGGACCCCCATGGTGGTTTACTAATGGGCTTGTTCGTGCAGCCCATGACGTATACGAGGAAGACTCCATAAAACTTGGCGTACAAGACAAGGACTCCTGTTATCCTAGGCCTCCAGTACATTATATAAGCCGAGGCTAGGCTAGTCAGTAGAGGAGGACATTACAATTTAGATCAACAATCTCGTGGTAGATACATGTACTATGTACTGCACACATATTAATACAATCAAAAGAAGGACGTAGGGTATTATCTCTTCGAGAGAAACTAAACCTAGGTAAAATCATGTGTCCATGTTACCATCGCTCCAAGACGCCTAGCTTAGGACCACTACCTCGAGAGATGCCGGATTTAGCACCGACACCTGGGGAGCAGCTACAGGCCCACCACGGGGCCCACACGGCTTGAATGGGTGGCCCGGCTATTGAAGGGAGCCCAAAACCCTAGAATAGCTCACCGGACATCTTGGAGTGCAAGCCAAGAATGACAGTTGAGGGAGTCCTAGACTAGGGGGTGTCCGGACAGCCGGACTATCATCGTCAGCCGGACTCCAAGACTATGAAGATACAAGATTGAAGACTTCGTCCCGTGTCCGGATGGGACTTTCCTTGGCGTGGAAGGCAAGCTTGGCGATACAGATATGTAGATCTCCTACCATTGTAACCGACTCTGTGTAACCCTAGCTCTCTCCGGTGTCTATATAAATCGGAGGGTTTTAGTCTGTAGGACACAACAACCATTACAACAATCATACCATAGGCTAGCTTCTAGGGTTTAGCCTCCTTGATCTCGTGGTAGATCCACTCTTGTACTACCCATATCATCAATATCAATCAAGCAGGAGTAGGGTTTTACCTCCATCGAGAGGGCCCGAACCTGGGTAAAAACATCTTGTCCCTTGTCTCCTGTTACCATCCGCCTAGACGGACAGTTCGGGACCCCCTACCCGAGATCCGCCGATTTTGACACCGACATTGGTGCTTTCATTGAGAGTTCCTCTGTGTCGTCACCGATAGGCTTGATGGCTTCTTCAATCAACAACAACGCTGTCCAGGGTGAGACTTTTCTCCCCGGACAGATCTTCGTATTCAGCGGCTTTGCACTGCGGGCCAATTCACTTGGCCATCTGGAGCAGATCGAAAGCTACGCCCCTGGCCATCAGGTCAGGTTTGGAAGCCTAAACTTCATGGCCGACATCGGCGGAGACTTGATCTTAGACGGATTCGAGCCACAGCCGAGCGTGCCACGCTGTCACGATGGGCATGATTTAGCTCTGCCGCCGGACAATGCCCTGGAGGCTGCACACGAGTCCGCTCTGACCCATAGTTCGGAGCAGATCGCGCAGATCGAGGACAGGTGGCTGGACACCGCCTCGGGAGCTGCAACCTCTACGGCGATGGAGCCGAATACTGACCTTGTCCCTTATGAAGCTCGTGACTCCGAGGCGCCGGACTCTTTGCCGAACTCCGAACCTCCCGCGCCCCTGCCAATCGAATCCGATTGGGCGCCAGTTATGGAGTTCACCGCCGCGGACATCTTTCAGCACTCACTCTTTGGCGACATCCTAAATTCGCTAAAGCACCTCTCGTTATCAGGAGAACCCTGGCCGGACTACGGTTAGGATGGTTGGGATGCGGATGACGAAGAAATTCAAAACCCACCCACCACCCATTTTGTAGCCACTGTCGACGATCTAACCGACATACTAGACTACAACTCCGAAGACATCGACGGTATGGACGACGATGCCGGAGACTACCAAGAACCATCGCTTACCGAGCACTGGAAGGCCACCCCAACCCATGATGTATATATGGTGGACACCCCAAAAGGAAGTGATAACGAGGAACAACGGGACGCGGCAAAGGATAATTCCGCCGACAAACAACCAAAACGGCGACGCAAACGCCGCCCTAAGTCCTGCCCCGACAAAAACAGCACTCCTAATGACCCAGCGATAGAGCAGGGCAAGCCAGTGGACGACGAACATGCAACCAAGCAACCACCCGAACAGGATGAATCGGGTAATCAATCCATGCCCGACGAAAACAACAGTCCAGGCGATCTCACGCCGGACACAGCACCGGAGCATAAACACCTTCACAAAAGACTCGTCACCACTGCAAGAAGCCTGAAAAAGGAAAAACGGAAGCTCAAAACAGCGGAAGACATACTCAGAATAAGGTGGAGCAAAGTACTCAAGACCGCGGACAAATATGGCAATAGCCACCAAACAAAGAGCTACCCGAAGCGCAAGCTGCTGCCAGAATTCGACGAGGAGGCCATAGAGCCCCCACAATCAAAAAGCAAAGAGGCCGCCTGGCCGGATAGACGACCAGATGACAGGCCACAAGCTATAAACGGCGCCGCACACAAGCTGACTCCTGATCCTCAGAAAACAGACGGCCCGGTGAGGTCCATTTATGGGCCAAAAAAGAGGGCCCCAGGAAGCAACGCAACACGCCGAGTATTCGAAGACAATGGCGAACCCAAATACAGGGGCGCCGCACACCCACTATGTTTCACCGATGAGGTGCTAGATCATGAATTTCCAGCGGGGTTCAAACCCGTAAACATAGAGGCATACGACGGAACAACAGACCCTGGAGTCTGGATTGAGGATTACATCCTCCACATACACATGGCCAGAGGAGATGATCTCCACGCCATAAAATATCTACCCCTCAAGCTCAAAGGGCCAGCTCGGCATTGTCTCAAGAGCCTCCCAGAAAATACTATTGGAAGTTGGGAAGAGCTCGAGGACGCGTTTAGAGCAAATTTTCAAGGGACTTATGTCCGCCCTCCGGATGCAGACGATTTAAGTCACATAACTCAACAGCCCGGAGAGTCAGCGCGCAAATTCTGGAACAGGTTCCTTACCAAAAAGAACCAAATAGTCGACTATCCGGACGCCGAAGCCTTAGCAGCTTTTAAACATAATGTCCGAGATGAATGGCTCGCCGGACACCTCGGCCAAGAGAAGCCGAGAACAATGGCCGCGCTAACACACTACAAGAAATATGTCAACTTATGACCTTCTGTCAGTGACCCTGGAAGAATTGGTCATAGATTTATGACCATTCGAGACCAATTGGTCAAAAGCTGTTCGAGGGGCTCCAAACCCTAAACCATTGCGACCATTTTGGTCAGAAAGGTCATAATTTCCTTACATGAAATGGCCATAAAGCTAACAGCGCTAGTCCGCTGCCTTATTTATAGTTGTTAACGACCAATATAGATGGCCATAGCCTTGTAAATTGTGGTGGGTTGTTATGACTAGGCACCACCTCATCAGTTTTGCCTATGTGTCATGTCCATGTGGTAGTTTTTGCCCTAGGTTGTGAAGCAACCTATATTTCTGTCATTCCCAAAATTCCCAAAAAAATCTCATAAATTCTTTGGGTCATATCTTCGTCAAATATGTAAAAACCTTCCTTGCCTAGTTCAAAAATAATTCAAAAATATTCATTTTCCTATTCTGTTCAGAGTAACAGTTTGTGAAGGAAGTACCACTTTGGCATGTCCAAATAGTATCCATTTTCTACAGTGCTTTCCTTTGCCCAAATAACCATCCTCCACCAAATGCCAGCTCAATCCATTCATTATTTTGAGCCGAGCTTCAACATTCTTATTTATGTCCAGTGTGGTGGTTTGCAAAGCAAGTACCACCTAGGCTCCTCCTTTTGAGCTGAAAATTTGTGAAAACGGTCTTCTTAGTAACTGATCATCCTCAGCCAAAACTCACGCCCATTAGCCATGTACATTTCCCGTACCGCTAATCAAACACTTGGCTGCTAATTCATGTTTGAGCATCGATTGGTCTCCTCGTGAGAATATTATGTTGTAATTTTCTTCCTAGCACCAACCTAGGGAGTGCCCAACCCACTAGACATGCCTAGGCCGCCCAGAACACATGGCAATGCCACGGTCACGCGGTGACCACGCGGCGGGCATGCGAGTTTACGCGCTCTAGAGTTGGCGCCCTCGGCCACCGCCCAAACATCGACGTATCGCCACCAAACCATGTATTTATGATTAAATAGGTCCTTATGTAACTAGAAATGATTTTTGGAAAAAATAAATAGCAAACTATGAGGCAGCTGCAGTTCAAATTTGACCCGCTTCCAGCTGAATCGACAGAAATTTGTCTTTTTCACGAGAGGTGGATCAAAAAATTTTACACCAGACCATTTTGTCAATTGTGCATTAAATATGGCCTAGTATTTTATAAAAATGATTTGGTCCAATTTTGCAACAATTATTTGGTAGTTCCTTCACAAAAAAACCTCCTTTCGGGCACTCGAAAAATGGAAAATGGTTTTTTCGTCCAACGAAAATGAAAAATTCCTTAGGCAACATTGTTTGCTATTCCAATATGCACCCTTGTGCACAATATGAGATCATTTGAACAAACTATGCCATGAATGTGGCCATAAGATTGATCATTTGGCTTGAAAGCCATGAATCTTCACACTTGATAGCTCATTTCTGAGAACACTTTTTTAAAATAATTACCATATTACAAGTAGATTAATTTTCCTGCAAACTTGGTCACATATAATGACACAATGCGAAGGTTTTCCAATTTTTTGAATTTTGAATTTTTTATGCCCGTTTCAAAATGCGGTCAAAACGGCGGGCTTGACCATTCCTAGCTAGTTGTTGAATCTTGGAATTTTTTTGGTGTTTCTCTGATTAAATAGGTACTTATGTACCTAGAAATGATTTTTGGAAAAAATAAATAGCAAACTATGAGGCAGCTGCAGTTCAAATTTGACCCGCTTCCAGCTGAATCGGCGGAAATTTGTCTTTTTCACGAGAGGTGGATCAAAACTTTTACACCCAACCATTTGGTCAATTGTGCATTAAATATGTCCTAGTATTTTAGAAAAATGATTCGGTCCAATTTTGCAACAATTATTTGGTAGTTCCTTCACAAAAAAACCTCCTTTCGGGCACTCAGAAAATGGAAAATGGTTTTTTCGTCCAACGAAAATGAAAACTTCCTTAGGCAACATTGTTTTCCATTCTAATATGCACCCTTGTGCACAATATGAGATCATTTGAACAAAGTATGCCATGAATGTGGCCATAACATTGATCATTTGGCTTGAAAGCCATTGATCTCCACACGTGATAGCTCGTTTCTGAGAACACTTTTTAAAAATAATTGTCGTATTACAAGTTTGTTATTTTTCCTGGAAACTTGGCCACATATAATGACACAATGCGAAGGTTTCCCAATTTTTTGATTTTTTTTGAATTTTTTATGCCCGTTTCAAAATGCGGTCAAAACAGCGGGCTTGACCGTTCCTAGCTAGTTGTTGAATCGTGGAATTTTTTTGGTGTTTCTATGATTAAATAGATACTTATGTACCTAGAAATGATTTTTGTAAAAAATAAAGAGCAAACTATGAGGCAGCTACAGTTCAAATTTGACCCGCTTACAGCTGAATCGGCGACAATTTGTCTTTTTCACCAGAGGTGGATCAAAACTTTTTACACCCAACCATTTTGTCAATTGTGCATTAAACATGGCCTAGTATTTTATAAAATTGATTTGGTCCAATTTTGCAACAAATATATTATAGGTACTTCACAAAAAAAACTTATTTTGGGCACTCGAAAAATGATTAAAAATAGCTAGAAAGATAAAAATGCATGCAAATTGGCCATCATCCAAAAAATGTGGTCTAACTTCAGAGAAAAATTTAGTTGTGCCGTTTTGCAAAATATTTTTGATAGCTGCTTCACAAAACACCCATAATTCTAGTACTTAGAAACTAATTTTAAACCATAAATTTTCTGAGCCAATCAGGGCTCATCCCACGGATCACCCCCCTTAGCCGATCTGAACCGTCCGTTCTAGCCGATCTGAACCGTCCTCCTCTCAGCAGCCTAATCCTAACCCTAGCAGCCCGCGCCCGCCTCTCTCTCCCCCTCTCCGCCGACTCTCTCTTTCCCCTTTTCCCCGATGCAGATCCAGCCCGCGCCCCGTCCTCGGCCGCCGTCCCGTCCCCTGCCGCAGCCACGACGTCAGATCCCTCCGCCCGCTTGCGCCACCCACCTTCGGATCCCTCCACCCGCTCGCGCCACCCACCTTCAGATCCCTCCGCCAGTTCCCTCCCCTCCCCGCACCCCCACGCGCGTGATCCAGGCGGAGATGGACGCCGCCGCCGCCGTCGCCCCCCATCCCCACCGTCGACGGCCACCACCTCCTCGAGCAGGCGAGGCGGATTGGCGGCCTTGGCCACGCCGATCTGGCGGACACAGCCTCGATCCGGAGGGAGGGATTTGGCAGCCATGGTGATGGGGTCGCCTCCCTCCTCCCTCCCCTCGACGCCCTCCATGGTGATGGCTCCGTTCCCTCGACGCCCGGCGGTCATCCTCCCTTAGGCCACCAGCCCAACTTCGTCCTCCCGCAGCAGCTCACCCGCCCCTCCTCCTCCTCCCCGACACGCCTGTTCTCGTCGTCGTCCACAGGTACGTCTGAACCGCCTCCTCCTCCCGCCGATCCTTCGCTTCCCCGTGGCCCTGGGCCGGCACTGGTGGTCGTCGTTGGCTGATGGATAGCTCGTTTCCTGGCTCCCGCAAGCGATTCCAGCATGGTGGTCGTCGGCTCCGCGGTCACCTTCGAGGACATCCATACCAGTGGAGGAAGTACGGCGAGAAGAAGCTCTCCAACTCCAACTTCCCGAGGTCTGCTTCTTGGCCGATTCACTCCATTCCCCCAAGCTCCATGTTTTTCCTATTCCTGTTCATGCATGTGTTGCCTGTGTGTGGTCAAGTAATTTCAAGTAGAACGGTTGGTTTCTAGGTGTTGCTAGATCTACTCGTGAATTAGCAGGGACTGAAATTGGGTGAATTTACTGCGAGCGTGTGTTGATCTGGAATATTTGGGGGGTCTTGGACCTTCTACTCCTTTTTCTAACAGGAAGAATTCCTAGCTCGCTATATCAAGAAAATTAGCCAATATGCATGCAGGATCATCTTTTTAGTCTACTATAGGTGGAGAACATGTCAATCAGATATAATACATATTTATTAACACATCATCCTTAGTTTTTACACGCAGTTGTAGAAGAAAATACTTTTACTTATTGCAAGTCGCGACTGTCATGCGTATGTTATGAATTCAGAAACTATAACATGTTTTTTTGCCATGGTGGAGTAAACTGAACAATTAAGTTGCTAGTTTAGTATGCGAGTTGCATCATGGGATGCTGCTGATAAGAGAGAGGCACTCCCTCCGTTGTATTACCTGGAATGTTGCTATTAGATCCCATCTAAGTGAGTAGTACTTTGGTATTCGTTGCATAAATGTGTATTAAAATGTTGTGTAGTAATTTCAGACAAATACAAGATTGAAGAATCAACAACAGTTTTTTCCCTGATAGAACATGCAACAACCTGGAGTTCATACTTAAGTGAAATTGTTTATTTTTAAATAGTAGTAGTAATAATAATAATTGTTAATCTTTTTTTCCGTGTAAATATTTGAGCACATTGTTTGGAAATAATCAATTGTGTTTTTGCACTGATTAACCTATGGAATGACTGCTCTTATACTATCCTTTCATCAAACATATGACAAGCGGTCCTGACTTGACATATGGCATGGTATAAATATAATGTGCTACTTGCCTCAATTGCCTACACATTTTTCATATATTGAGCGCTCAGCTGTCTGCTAGGGTGACTGATGTGCATATTCCTTCTGTACTATACATAGTCAGGGGAACCACTTGTTTGACTGTATTTTTCTCATGTTCTTCTGAACTCTGCTTTCCTGTAAGCAAAGGACAATTCTTCTATAAGTGTAGTCATAAAAAATGCATACAGCGTACCATGGAATTGAAAAGAATGTCCTATTAATTTTTATAAAATCCTGATCATCTTTCTTTAGGTGTTTCAGCCATACTGCAATAGGTTGAAGATTAAAGAGTGTATGAATGTTGATGTAATCCTACAGTTTCTGAGATGCTTACTGTTTCCTTTCTTTTATGTAGGAAGCTGCAAATCCTTTTGAGTTCTGTGATGTGGTTACCACTACAACACACAAGTCTCTCCGGGGACCGAGGGCAGGTATGATCTTCTACAGGAAAGGCCCTAAGCCTGCGAAGAAGGGCCAGCCTGAGGGTGCTGTGTATGACTATGAGGACAAGATCAACTTTGCGGTGTTCCCATCGCTCCAGGGCGGTCCTCACAACCACCAGATTGCTGCCCTTGCAGTTGCCCTGAAGCAAACTTACATAATTAATTATACTGATTTTTTTGTTCTTCCAGAATCTTGGCACTTTGCTTGTCTATGGATCATCTTCCACTTGAGAGCTGGCAGGAGGTCATTATTCCATTGCTGCCTCATCACTTACCTCCAGTTCTGAATTTGTGTCATAAATGCTTCTAAATTCCAATGACAAGTGCTACTGAATTTTTTTTGTTCTTGTTTCTTTAATACGCATCTTCATGAATAATCACTTCAGTTATTTGTTCTTCTGAAAACTTCAGTATGCAAGTACCTATTCCTGGTACAGCAAGTACCAGTTCTTGAGCATTTGCACAGTTTTCATTATTTGTTCTTCTGAAAATTTGCTCGTGTGAATCATAGTAGTATGCACTAGCAGCAATCTGTCAATGTTTGATTCAAGCTTACTCTTGTTATAATGTATTGTGTAGTTGTTGTTTCAAACTGTTTTGCTACAAGTACCATAATTTGCATTGAAGATATTGTATTCTGTTGTTGTATCATTGTTTAATAAAACCATAGCATGATGCTCACATGAGATATCCACATGTTTTTGTGCTGTTTCTTTCCAGCATGATGCTCTCGTTATAATGTATTATGTTGCTGTTTTGCTACAAGCTGTGTGTTGATTTGATAATAGGAGTTTCCTTGTCCTGGTCCTATACTGCATTTTGACTCCTATGTTTCTGTGCGCGTGTTTAATTGATGTTGTTTCAACTTTGAACCGCTTCTGCATATGGCCTATACTGCAATTGAGATTTAAATTTGTGGTTGTTCCTCTTTTACAGATGCTCAAGTGTGAAGTGTGAAGCAAGTGTGAAGCTGTGAAGTGTGAAGCCATCAAGTTCTACTTAGTGAAGAGTAGCATATTGTAGCATATATGTGTTGCAAAGATTGTAATAGATTTATTTAGTGGTATATTTGATGAAATTTATGTGTTCTTTTTGATTATGTATGTGATCTGAAAACTTGTGAAATGGAAACTTGACCAATGGGTCCACTTATGAAAATAATCTGTCAAATTTGTACATTTCTGATATGTGGGACCAATTTGAGAGATGATCATGACAAGTGGGACCCATCTGACTAGTGGGACAAGCTTGAATATATAATGGCTGAAAATAGAAAAGCAATAAATAATAAAAGGCCACGGGCCAATAATAAAAAAGGCTACGACGTTGGGCTTGGCCCATGAAGCCGACCAGAATTACCAAGGAAAAAAAATAATAAAAGGTTGAATAAATGGGCTCGGCCCATGTAGAAAATCGAATTGGACCGGGCTGAATCTTGTGCCACATCAGCTTGCCACGCTGGATGCCTATGTGGCCTGGGGGAGGTTGCTAGTGACCAAAACGCCACAGTAGGAATATTTTGGTCGTAAACGTCTTTGACCATTCCAAAAGAAAGGTCGCTATAGTCAGTTTACGACGGCCAGCTTTTGACCTTCTGTTTTTGGTCACAAAAAGGTCATAAATGGAAATTTGTGACCTTTCAGTGACCAATAGTGGTGGTCATAAGTTGACATATTTCTTGTAGTGACAAGCCTCATGACCCACTTTTGCGCGGGGGAAGACAGCTGGCTAGCAAGATGCAGCACCAGCGACCCGAGTACATCCGAGATCAGAGATGGAAATGGAAAATCACGGCGCAGAAAGGATCAGTGCCGAAATAAAGAAAAAAGCCCAAAGAACACGGCGGTCAACGCCGGATTCAAAAGCTCGCAGCCGAACAACAAAACACTGCCTCTTAAGGACAACAGTGACGACCTATCCAACTTAAACAAAATTTGGGTCGGATATGTCAAATCCACAGTACTTCCGGAAGGCCTGCAAACCACACCCACCGAGATTGTTGGGTTTTCAAACAGTCCGGCCGACTCAACGCCGAACACAAGGGGCTCGACGCGTCAAGAAAGGATGATGACGAACCCCACCAGCAGAGGGCCGGAAAACAAAAGACTTTCCCACAAGAAGTCAAAACAGTAAACTCACTTCATGTGATAGTACGGAAAAACAGGACGGCACCCGCTAAAGCACGTGTCGCACGGTCCACCCCAGCGGAACACCGAGATTGGATGTTAAAACCAATTACGTTCGACCACCTGGACTATTCCAGAAATATTCGAAGCGCAGGATGGACTGCTCTGATATTGGATCCTATAATCGACGGACTACAATTTACACAAGTCCTAATGGATGGGGGCAGTGATTTAAACCTGCTATACCCGGACACAATCCGCAAGTCGGGGATGGACCTTACCAAAATTCGACATAGCCGCACTTCCTTTAAAGGAGTGACGCCAGGCTCTTACGCCAAGTGCACGGGCTCCTTACTATTAGAAGTCGTGTTCGGGTCACCCGACAACTTCCGACGCGAGAAGCTAATCTTTCATGTCGCCCCATTCAAAAGTAGCCATCAAGCAATATTGGGACGTGAAGCTTTTGTCCGCTTTAATGCAATACCACACTACGCGTCTCTTACACTTAAAATGCCCGGTCCACGGGGCATCATCTCATTAAAAGGTCATTCCAGACCCCGGACACGGCTAGACGAGTCCGGCATAAAATAAGCTAGGCGCTCCCTAGCCGCACACCCCTTTACAAGGGGCTGTGCGTATTAGCTAATATAAGCTCAGCTTTATTCATTCATTCATATTTCGATTTTTAATTCATTTTTTGCAATATTACTTTTCAAACTAAGTTCCTCTCTTTTACAGATGAACAGTGTGTTACACCCGTCCAGGATACAGCACAACGGAGACACAGGCGCAGACGTGCAGTAGGGACCCGTTGAAAGGATTCTTTTCAGACTAAGACCCTGCATAAACCTTTTTACTGTCTCTTGTTTCTATATATCCCCTGGTTTCTCATTATAACCAGAGAGGAGACTGACGTTTTGGCATCGGCCGCGTCAGAGGACCTTGCGTGTACCTGGACACTAGGGGCTTAGGGCATTGTTCTGCCCGATATCATAAAGACCGAATACCTTAGGGAGTGTTCGGCGTCTCGAGTTAGGCCTTATATGCATCAGCTCCGAATCATGTCTTTAGTCAAATGTTGGGTTTGCCCGGCTCCTGTGTTTTGTTGCCTTACGTTCCGTATCATCGGCTAACGCGGCACCAGGAGAACTACTGCGATTGTGCCCCGGTTCGGCCGGGCGAGCACCTCAGTAGAGAAAGCCGAAAACTGACTGTCATGATATAGCGAGAGACTGGTCAACCACTCGATCGACTACCGGAATGTTTAGAATACCTCCGCTTTTACGAAGGACCGTTTCCCGGTTAGGCACATACGCGCCCCGAATTCGGAGAGCACGGTGCCCCTAATATAGCCCCACCCTCGAACTCCTATGGCTAAGTGAAAGTGATAAAGCATTATAGTCCGGATTGCCTCGTTTGCTACGCTACCACCTCCTTTACAGGACCAAGACGTTGGATTAAGTGTGAAAATGCGCTATTTTGCAAACACCCCCGCACTATGTGCGTGGGGGCTGAAGCCGAAGACTGCCATCTTTCAGGTTATACACAAGTATACATTAAACGGCCGCACAGGAGATATTCCAATACTTGCACGCACAAGTACCAAAAGCGCTTATATTATAAACATCGTTTTACAAATCATAAAGTTCATTTGAACACGACATTTTTTGAGCACTGCGACTCTATTACACGAGCACCACGCAGAACTTCACCAAAATAGTGCTCGGCGGGTAACCGGCTCTCGTCTGAACCCTGGGTCGCAACAGCGGTGGCATCCATCTCCGTCCAGTATGTCTTCACACGGGCGAGGGCCATCCGTGCACCCTCTATGCAGGCCGACCGCTTCATCGCCTTGATATGCGGCACCGCCCCAAGGAATTGCTGCAACAAGCCAAAATAACTCTTCGTCTTGGGCCTATCCGGCCAGATATGAGTCACGATATCCGTCATGGCAAGTCCGGACAATCTATTTAGCTTAGCCCACTCGGCCAACCGATCGGTCAGCGGAAGTGAATGTTCCGGACTATGGAATTGAGACCAAAACAGCTCTTCCGTCTTGTGATCCTTCTGACTTCGGAAGTGCACAACGTCATCCGCCGCACTCACCACCAAGTCCATATAAGGATCCTCCAGACCCCACAGCTGGCCAAGCTGAGCATACTTTGGATCTGTAAAACTTCGGCGCAGCAGAAAGGGCTTGCCAGCCACAATGTCTCCGGCCTGGCGCAGCTCCTCCTTTATAGCCCGCATTGCAGAATGGGCATCCTTGGCTTCGGCGGTGGCCTTCCCCAGGTCTCCTCGCTCCGCTAGGTGCTCCTTTTCAAGAACCTCATTGCGGTCGGTAGCATCTTTTAACTTCACGGCCATTTCGGCCATCTCCTCCCTGCTTCGGCAGTGTGCAGCCCTTTCGGCTTCTAGCTCTTCGGCCGCCCTCGAGGCAGCCGCATCCCTCCTTCTGGCTTGCTCCTTGGCTTGAGAAGTTCTGCCCGAAGGCTCTCCATAGCAGCGGCACCATCTGCGTCAAGCACACATATTGTAAGGGGTGGGCTTCGGCTCCCTTACTAGGTGACCACGGAGAAGAAACCTACCTTGCGACTCGTCAAGTCGCCTGTTGACTAGCGCGATGTCCGCATCCGCAACATCGAGTTGCCGCTTTAGTTCGTCAACTCCATCAGTCCGGCTAGTCATCGAACTATCTGCCACCTGCTTAGGAAAGGCGTAGATCAATACCTGGGATTTTGATCCTCGACACGTTGTCGTTCTCGACACCTACCGAGTCTCAGGGGCTACTATCTATACAGGGCGCACTTTATGTGTAAAACTGTCAATGGGTATGTCATTTTTACGTACCTCAAACCCCGCCAGCAAACTCCTGACGGCATCACGCAATCCGCCTTCGGCGGATGAAATTCTTTCAATCACCGTACTCATCAGTGTACGGTGACCTTCTGAGATGGACGCCCTCTCAAGCAGATCCTTCAGCTCCCCCGGCCGCACACCAGTTGATGCCAAACTATTCAGCCCTGCCGGTCTCGGGGATACCCTCTGTGATGACACTTCAGGCTCGTCCGCCCTATCCGATGGTGTGGCGGATGGAGGCGTCTCGCTCTCCATCATCTCCGGACGGAGTTCCCCCGAAGATGAGCTCATCTGAGAAGGATGGAGATCCGAACTACAAGGTAAAAACTTAAGTTATCCTCAGAAACACAAATAGGTATGTCCCTTACTACAAAACTCCCTTTTTTCTACTTACGGCTCGCTGGAGGGCTGATTCTTTAGGGGAGATTGTGCGGCCGGAGCCTCTCCGGACGCAGGACCCTCTGGTGAAGATCTCTTCCCCCACTTTGAGGCTTTGGCCTCCGGGTTTTCGGAGGCGGTCCTCTTCTCCCCCTGGAAGGAGGGATTCTCGATCCCCCCTTCCTCAAAAGCCTCCTTGGTTGAGGCAGTAGTTCCTCTGTTCTCCCCTTCACCTTCCTCTGAAGGTGCAACCTCCAGCATCCTGACCAGCACGGGATCCGGCGCGGTCTCTGGGAGGGGGGCCGGACACCGTATCAGTTCTGCTTGCGCTATCCACTCCTGTTTAGAGGGCAGTTGGTCAAAAAGCAAATCATAGAAAGACAAACAAACGGTATGTCCGGACACGGAGCTACTTACTTGTGTATCCGGGCGATTGCAGCTTAGGCCGGCATCCTCGGTCAATTCCAGGCACACCTTTTGTGATCCGAAGAACAATTTGTACATCTCCACGGGTGTCGTACCCATGAAGTGTTGGAGAATTCGTGGTCCCTCCGGATTAAATTCCCACAACCGGAGAGGACGGCGTTTGCAGGGCAGGAGACGCCTAATCAGCATGACCTGTATCACCACGACCAGATCGATCTCCCTTGCTTGGAGGTCTCGAATCCGGCCCTGCAATAGGGGCACGTCCTTTGATAGCCCCCAATTGAGCCCTTGGCTGACCCATGACATCAGCCGCTGTGGAGGGCCTGGGCGGAAGATGGGCGGCGGCTTCTGCCTGCTGCCCCTGGGAGCGGTTATGTAGAACCACTCCTGCTGCCACAAGCCGAGCTCCTCCTGGAAAGAGCCCTCGGGCCATGGAGCATCGGCCCTTCTGCTCACAACCGCCCCGCCGCACTCTGCTTGACGCCCCTCGATCATCTTCGGCTTCACGTCGAAGGTCTTAAGCCACAAGCCGAAGTGAGGGGTGACGCGGAGGAAGGCTTCGCAGATGACAATAAATGCAGAAATATGGAGGATCGACTCCGGAGCTAAGTCGTGGAATTCCAACCCATAGTAAAACATGATCCCTCTCACAAAAGGATCCATCGGGAAGCCTAAACCCCGACGGAGGTGGGATACAAAAACGACGTACTCGCCGGGCTCGGGGGTGGGGATGACTTGCCCTTCGGCGGGCAACCTATGCGAAATCTCGGAAGACAGGTACTTGGCCTCTCGCAGCTTTAGTACGTCTTCTTCCGTAACGGAGGAGGGCATCCACCGGCCCTGTAGGCCGGAGCCGGACATTGTTGAAGGTTCGAAGCGCTTGAATCTGGGGCTCTGGGTGTTGGAACTCGGGGCAAGGAGAAGATTCGATCGAGGATTAAAGAAAAGAAACGAGCCTTGTTCCCATTATAAAGAAGGAGAATACCAAGAGCCGTCCCCGTGACCGTTCGGGACTCGCCTTCGATAGAGGGGGCGCGGCGACGGGCACGGCTGGGTTACCCACGTCCGTATTGATGGGAATCCTGGAATAAGGGGAACACGATCTCTGCTTCGATAAGACGTGCCAAGAAAACCGCTTCGCTAAACGTGCTGAGGTGGTATAATAAAAAACAATTCAAGTAAAGGCTTGGTGGTGGTATGACGTCATGCCACAAAATACGTCAGAAGATTGAACTTGTGTACATATTATTCTCTCTACGGTGGAATGTGGAATTTATTTTGCAGAGCCGGACACTATCCTGGTGTTCACAATCTTCTATGAATTATTCGGAGGAGGAACCCGCCTTGCAATGTCGAACATTATGCGTGCCGGACTCATCGTCATTGAAGCCTGGTTCAGGGGCTACTGAGGGAGTCTTGGACTAGGTGGTGTCCGGACAGCTGGACTATCATCGTCAGCCGGACTCCAAGACTATGAAGATACAAGATTGAAGACTTTGTCCCGCGTCCGGATGGGACTTTCCTTGGTGTGGAAGGCAAGCTTGGCGATACGGATATGTAGATCTCCTACCATTGTAACCGACTCTGTGTAACCCTAGCCCTCTCCGGTGTCTATATAAACCGGAGGGTTTTAGTCCGTAGGACACAACAACCATTACAACAATCATACCATAGGCTAGCTTCTAGGGTTTAGCCTCCTTGATCTCGTGGTAGATCCACTCTTGTACTACCCATATCATCAATATCAATCAAGCAGGAGTAGGGTTTTACCTTCATCGAGAGGGCCCGAACCTGGGTAAAAACATCGTGTCCCTTGTCTCCTGTTACCATCCGCCTAGACGCACAGTTCGGGACCCCCTACCCGAGATCCGCCGGTTTTGACACCGACAACGGTGGCTTAAGGTTGGTTGGATTCATGTGTAAACCCTAGCCCTCATCATCTATATAAGGCGACCATGCTAGATAGCGCAACAGTTACCTCCGCCGAGGACGCCATGCTATCTAGCATGGCGCCCCAACACAGGGCGTCATACAAATGAGGCCATTTTATGTTTTTTTGTCCAATTCATTTTATGCTAAAGGTTTAGAAAAGGGCAAGATCTGTCCACTTTCACGCGGATATATATGGGGTGTTGAGACGTGGGGGCCTCCCGTATCGCTCTCTCGCGAGCGATCCGGGAGAGAAAACCTAGCCGCCGCAGGGCACATCCACCTCCATGCTCTTCCTGTCATCGTTGGTGAGCATTGCCGGGCAAAGCCCGCGCGACGTCGGCGATGGCGGGGGCCGGTTCCTCCTCTCACTGGGTTGCATCGATGTCACGCCCAAGATGCGACCCTATCCTAAAGGAACTCGAAGGTCCCACCAAGGATAGAAGCGCATCTTGAAGACGCTTTTGCAAGGTGGATATCATTACATCAACATTACATAATAGATAGGGATACATACATAAGGCATACAATGCCATACGAATACAACATCATCTTACATAGGAGCACCATCCGACTACGGATGAAACACAAACAGGAACTCAAACGACATCCACCCTGCTAGCCCAGGCTGCCGACCTGGAACCTATCCCCTGATCGAAGAAGAAGCGGAAGAAGAACTCCGAAACAAACAAACATCGCTCTCGCGTCATGATCATCGCATAACCTGTACCTACAATTGTTGTTGTAGTAATCTGTGAGCCACGAGGACTCAGCAATCCCATTACCATGGGTATCAAGACTAGCAAAGCTTAATGGGAAAGGAAGGGGTAAAGTGGTGAGGTTGCAGCAGCGACTAAGCAAGATATGGTGGCTAACATACGCAAATAAGAGCGAGAAGAGAAGCAAAGGAACGGTCGTCAACTAGTAATGATCAAGAGGTGATCCTGAACTCCTACTTACATCAAACATAACCCAAAGACCATGTTCACTTCCCGGACTCCGCCGAGAAGAGACCATCACGGCTACACACGCGGTTGATGCGTTTTAATTCGGATCTGGTGTCAAGTTATCTACAACCGGACATTAACAAATTCTCATCTGCCACATAACCGCGGGCACGGCTTTCGAAAGATAATACCCTGCAGGGGTGTCCCAACTTAGCCCATGATAAGCTCTCGCGATCAACGAAGGATATACCTTCTCCCAGGAAGACCCAATCAGTCTCGGAATCCCGGTTTACAAGACATTTCGACAATGGTAAAACAAGACCAGCAAAGCCGCCCGATGCGCCGACAATCCCGATAGGAGCTGCACATATCTCGTTCTCAGGGCAACACCGGATAAGTCAAGCTACGAGTAAAACCAGACCTCGAGTTGCCCCGAGGTGGCCCTGCAGGTTGCTCGGTTCGGACCAACACTTAGACAAGCACTGGCCCGGGGGGCTAAAATAAAGGTGACCCTTGGGTTGGCCGACCCAAGGGAAGGGTATAGGTGGTGGTGAGACAAATGGTAAAACCAAGGTTGGGCCTTGCTGGACAAGTTTTATTCAAGGCGAACTGTCAAGGGGGTCCCATAAATCACCCGACCGCGTAAGGAACGCAAAATCCGGGAACATAACACCGGTATGACGGAAACTAGGGCGGCAAGAGTGGAACAAAACACCAGGCATAAGGCCGAGCCTTCCACCCTTTACCAAGTATATAGATGCATTAATTAAATAAGAGATATTGTGATATTCCAACATAACCCTGTCCACCAAGGAGCAATCTTCATCTTCACCTGCAGCTAGCAACGCTATAAGAGGGGCTGAGCAAAAGCGGTAACATAGCCAAGCAACAGTTTGCTAGGAAGGGTGTCAAAAGGTTAGAGGTTCATGGCAATTTGGGGAGGCTTGAAGAACAAGTTATAGGAAGCGCACCAAGCGATAGAACGAAGCAACTAGCATAGCAATGATAGTAGTGAGATCCAGGGTGACGGTCATCTTGCAAGCATCAAAGCAATAGGCTACAGCATCCCAACGTAATAACAAAATGCATGGGCATGAAGTACAGGTAAAGCATAACAAAACATGAACACTGAGCTATCTCCAAAAACTACTAGAACATGCTCAAACACACATGGCAAGATTGCATATATTAATAGTTTCAGGCTTAGCAGAAATAACATCAGGTTGCAATGTTTAGAGCTATCAAACAACATGTTACAGAAACTTATCATGGCAAACAAAGGCATGGCATGAATCTACTAATGACATAGAACAAAAGTCCCTTACTGACCATGAGCCAAAAGGGCACAGAAAATATGATGGCACCCATGTAAACATAGCAAGTTATATGACAGATTCATACATGGCAAGAACAACAATAAGTAGGCATGTTGGTGAGCTTGAACCACTCACCACAGAGCAATACATGGCATGGAAAGGCAACCAACAGTAAGAAGACATGTTTATGAAGCTAAGCATGGCAATAGCAACTTCATAGGGTGCATGGATCACTAGCAAAACACATGGCAATACTGAACTTAATGTTAACAGGCTGACAGCAACATTATTTAGCAAGTTTGGAGCAAGATAACAACAAGCTACAGCAGGCTATAAATGCAATCAGGGGCATTAATGGATAGATCATGACATGTATAACAAATCATCCTTAGTAAACATCTCCAGATTATGCACGAAATGACTTGTAGCAGCAGGTTTACATGGCATCATGAAATAGCAGAAACTGTCTAGCAAAACAGCAACAGCAAGTACCCTACTTAACAAGCTCGATGCACTCACTAAAAGACCCACAAAAATACATGGATGGAACCACTGTGAAGATGGCATGACATAGTACAAAACACATGTAGACATCAACCTCATAGGATGCACACATCAAACATGGCAAAAATGACAAATAAGCATGTTATAACAGTTTCAGCAGATTAACATCACATAGCACTCTTGCAGCAATGATTCTGGCATCAAGATGAACTCAAATGAACATGATGCAATGGAATGAAATTAAGTACTCGTTGAGACAAACAATTTGACATGTTACACGCACGAAACGGAGCAATATGCATGGAGTTATGATGCGATGAACATGGCACAAAAATGTTAAAAACCAGGGACTTAGTGGATTTTACCCTCGCGGAGAAACGGGACGGAGGAGTTCCGGGACGGAGGGATACGGGATGGGGAGGCGCGTTTGGTTGGTGGTTCGAGGGCGTTCTGGGACGAGGCGGTGTAGATCGGCGACGAGATCGACGCCGGCGACGGAGGGAGCTCCGGCGAGCTGGCGGAGGGCGGAGGAGGCCGGCGCGAGGCGGATCCGGCCAGCTCCCAGCCGGATCTGGTGGAAGAAGAGGCGGAGGGCTCGGGGCCGACGAAGGAGAGGCGCGGTCGGCGAGCTCCTCCGGCGAGCTCGCGGGGACCGGCGGCGAGGGGAGGCCGGTGGCGAGCGGGGAGGCGCCGGCGGGGCACGGGCGCGGTCGGCAGGGGCGAGGGGCGCGCGGGGCGCACGGCGGCGGGCCGGGCGACGCGCAGGCGCGGACGGCGGCGAGGTCCAGACGGCGGCGGGCGAGCCGGCGACGGGGTTCGGCGAGCGGCCCGGCAGCGGAGGGAGTCGGGGCTGGCGCGGGCCAGCCGACGGCGGGGCAGGCTTGCGCGGGCCCGCGATGGGCTCCGCGGGCCGGCGCGGTCGCGGGACGGCGGCAAGACAGGTGGCGCGATGCCATTGGCCCGAAGCGGCGGCGGGGGCGACGTGGTGGGAGGAGATTGGCTGCGGCGGCGGCGCGGGCTTCGTCCAGTCCAGGACGGACATGTCCGGCGGGCGAGAGGGGAAAAGATCTAGGGTTTGGGGGGATTCATCCGCGAATTTGGACGAGGAGCACATATTTATAGGTAGGAGGAGCTAGAAGAGTCCAAATGAGGAGCGGTTTTCGCCCACACGATCGTGATCGAACGACCGAGAGCATGGAGGGGAGTTTGCTGGGTTTTGGGCCAGTTTGGAGGGGTGTTGGGCTGCACACAAAAGAGGCCTTTTACGGTTACCCGGTTAACCGTTGGAGTATCAAACGGACTCCAAATGGTACGAAACTTGACAGGCGGTCTATCGGTGCTATACCAAGGCCGCTTGGCAAACCTCGGTCCATTCCGAGAATGTTTAACACCCTCTCACAACGAGAGACAAAAGGGGAACGCCGGGGGAACATAGGAGTGCCGGATTGCAAAACGGACAACGGGGAAAAAGCTCGGATGCATGAGACGAACACCTATGCAAAATGAGATGCACATGATGACATGATATGAAATGCATATGATGACATGGCAAAGTGCAACACGCAAGCAAATGACATGGCAACGACGGCGAATAACTGGCAGACACCTGGCGCATCGGATCCGGGGCGTTACAATCGACGTGGGGCTTGTCTAGCGGGGGCTCGCATAGCGGCCCAGATGCACGTGTCGGCAATGTCACACGAGCTCCGGGCGGCTAGGGAGGCGGCGCATTCCAGCGGCGTGATTCGGTGTGGAGGCCTTGGTCCTGCCTCGGCCTGGTCCACCGGGGCACTCCCCCTCGGTCCCGATCTGGGTTCCTAGGTGGGGTGGCTCGCCTTGGCCGGCTACTGCACGTGGACGTGGCTGGAGGCATGGTGGTGGTTGTTGCCAATGACAAGTGCTTCATGGCCTGCGTTGGGTGCCGTGCTCAGCGGTGGTTGTTGGAGTTGGTCAACTGTCAGATCAACCTGCCTCCCGTCGGCGTTGGTGCTCGAGGGCTCAGATGGTCGCCGTTGGTGGTGGTGATCCAGATTCGGTTGGCAGGGTGGAGGTGTATGCATTGCAGCGACCTCCTACGACTCCATGACAATGGTGGTCACGGACATGTCTTCGGGGATGTCCATCTCTCAAGATCCCGTGTTTGACTTGGACGGTGAGATGAGAATTATGGACGAAGTCTTGACGCGGAGGGATGGTTGTGCAGCATTGCTGCTCACATCGCATGTAGCTGCTAGGATTATGGAAAAGTGGTGGCGACAACACTTTACTGACTTTGATAGTGGTGCTACCCATCACCTGGTCTTGAGCTCCGGGGTGGAAGTCTAGGCCTGACCCGAGCTGGTTATGCCTAGCAATGACGATGTTTTTTGATTGGTGCAGTATGCACATTTATGTTTTTGGTTTTAAAAGCAGTGAGAAACTGAGGCGCAGTTCTTTTTGAGAGAATATTGTTGTGCGAGTGTGAAACTGAGATTTATCTACTGGTTTCTGATTTGATGTCTTCTCAGACTGCTTACAGTTTTTCATGTTCTTTGCACTGCTGTGGTACGGCTCCGGTGCTAGTAATCATAGTCTCTTGTCGATTGGGGCTGCAAGTACATGTTTGGCATGTTTTTTGTTTGGTCCAGTCGATTTTGTCCATGTTCTTCAAGTTGAATGCATTTGTTTCATCTTTTGCTGAAATATCTTCAGTAGAAGATATCATACATAGTCATGGTATATGTTTATTGGCTCTCGCCAATTCATTGTGGCTCAGTTGCTTTTTTGTGGCTTAGATTAGTTAGAATGAGTATAATCAACATCTGTATGGCATTTTTTTTCAAACCTAAACTGCTCACATGAAGGCTGACATGCGACCCCCTATTATTTTCTATTTAATCTTCAGTTTGCAGCTTGAATAAGTGATCACATGTTAAGTCTAGACATTTCCTTTCAAGCGATTGACTTGTGTGATGTCTCAAACTGTTGCTGACTTTATGAGTGTACTGTGCTTCAGATGCAGGCAACATGGGCCAATGTTTGATCTATTGTTTCGGGCCATTGAGATTGATGGTGACTATGTGATTACCCCAAAAAGAGTTGCGAGTCACCGAGGAGAAAGTACCCCCGGAGAACTGAGATTTTGAATCATGTTGTAAAACGGCAAGACTAGCCGGATAATGCAACTTGTTGTTTTGTTTGTTTTCTGCCGAAGTGTTGGATGCTTGTGCCATAATATTGAACTCGTGTTGACATTGATGTCGACTACTACTTGTTTACATGTGTTGTCCCCAATCATGGATTTTGCAATGTAATGAGATTCTTCAACCAGAGTGGGCATGCCATGATCTATGTATGAATACTTTTTTTCCTTATTTGTTTTATTTTCCTGGTTGGTTGATATGGAAATTGGAACACTGATTGTTTCAGCCGCAATGTTTGCAGTAGTTCATTGATGCGCACCCTGAGCAGAGCATGCCAATGGGTTGAGGCTTGGACAAATAAAACAAATATATAGAGATCATTTATCATTCATCTAGATTTGGTTCTTGGTGATTGCCCAAGAAATAACATGCCAAAAAACAACCAACTATAAGGATTATTGGTACATACTTCCTCCATTCGTAAATATAAGTTTTTATAGAGATTTCACTATGAACTACATACGAATGTATATAGATACATTTTAAGTGTGGATTCATTCATTTTGCTCCGTATGTATTCCACCTAGTGAAATTTCTACAAACATTTAGGAACGGAAGGAGTACAAAATAGTCGGAGACCGCCGTCCTCGCCAAGCTAAGGTTAGCTTAGCTTCTTTAAACACGTAGCTAAACGTATGTAGGCATCTCTTCAATTTAAATGTCTGCAAGCCGCCTCATCCTCTCTTTTCTTTACTGACCTGGACAACGATTATCATTTTTCTTTTCGAGGATTACAACGGTTATCAACATTTATGATGAATGAAGCGAGGTGCAATCACCTGAATCCGGCCAAGGCCCAACAAAAGCCCACAAATTGACCGAGGCAGTTGCCAGGTTTCAAGCATAAAAATCCAGGCATGTCCGTGTCCTACCTAAAAATGACCCAAATTTAGGTAAAAAGTGGCAAAACTTGTCAAATCTCAAAATTCACCCCTCTAGGTCAGAATCCATCGTTTTAGGCGGCAGTTAGGCAGGTTCGCTTGGTTTCGGGCAAGACTTTAGGCCGCACGCCTCGTACGTGCCTAGCACTGCCCATCATTTCAGCCCAATCAGCCTCCATATATGGGCCAACCCTAGCCCTCGTCATCTATATAAGGCGACCATGCTAGATAGCGCGGCAGCTACCTCCGCCGAGGACGCCATGCTATCTAGCATGGCGCTCCAACACAAGGCGTCATACAAATGAGGCCATTTTATGTTTTTTTGTCCAATTCATTTTATGCTAAAGGTTTAGAAAAGGGCAAGATCTGTCCACTTTCACGCGGATATATATGGGGTGTTGAGACGTGAGGGCCTCCCGTATCGCTCTCTCGCAAGCGATCCGGGAGAGAAAACCTAGTCGCCGCAGGGCACATCCACCTCCATGCTCTTCCTGTCATCGTTGGTAAGCATCGTCGGGCAAAGCCCGCGCGACATCGGCGATGGCGGGGGCAGGTTCCTCCTCTCACTGGGTTGCATCGACGTGGGGCTTGTCTAGCGGGGGCTCGCATAGCGGCCCAGATGCACGTGTCGGCAATGTCACGCGAGCTCCGGGCGGCTAGGGAGGCGGCACATTCCAGCGGCGTGATTCAGTGTGGAGGCCCTGGTCCTGCCTCGGCCTAGTCCACCGGGGCACTCCCCCTCGACCCTGATCTGGCTTCCTAGGTGGGGTGGCTCGCCTTGGCCGGCTGTTGCACGTGGACGTGGCTGGAGGCATGGTGGTGGTTGTTGCCAGTGACAAGTGCTTCATGGCCTGCGTTGGGTGCTGTGCTCAGCGGTGGTTGTTGGAGTTGGTCAACTGTCAGATCAACCTGCCTCCCATCGGCGTTGGTGCTCGAGGGCTCAGATGGTCGCCGTTGGTGGTGGTGATCCAGATTCGGTTGGCAGGGTGGAGGTGTATGCATTGCAGCGACCTCCTACGACTCCATGACAATGGTGGTCACGGACATGTCTTCGGGGATGTCCATCTCTCAAGATCCCGTGTTTGACTTGGACGGTGAGATGAGAATTATGGACGAAGTCTTGACGCAGAGGGATGGTTGTGCAGCATTGCTGCTCACATCGCATGTAGCTGCTGAGATTACGGAAAAGTGGTGGCGACAACACTTTACTGACTTTGATAGTGGTGCTACCCATCACCTGGTCTTGAGCTCCGGGGTGGAAGTCTAGGCCTGACCCGAGCTGGTTATGCCTAGCAATGACGATGTTTTTTTATGTCCTTCCCTTGTTAAAGGCATTGCTCTGATATGCTTGAATTGATTCTTTAGAGTGAAAACCTAAATTTTGGCCTTGACGCTTGAGTGTCGCTCCCTTTGTGAAGGTGTTACTGTTGAAGAACCTCGTCGTCCTTATGATGTCATGAGATGGTTGATGCGGATATGATCGTTGATGTAGTTGATCGATTGCGTATCTGATCATATTTGGGAAGTTTTTTTCTCACCCACGTATAGCTTTGGTCTTATATAACTTTGCTAGTTGTTGGCACGTTTTTGTGTGTGTTGGTTGTGTGCATCATACCTATGCAGAGGTCCGGTATGTGGTCATTGTATTATGTATCTTTCTGATGTCTCATTTTGAATCAATAAAATTCATCTTTTGTCGCAAAATAATAATACTAATAATATACGGGGTGTTGTGAGGAATACCGTTGGACGGCCGATGTCCGATTGAATTTTTGACATTTGAGAGTGTCCTTTTGATGCATAGCTTTGGAAATGCGTGAAGAGTGAGGCTCGAGTGAGCAAACCATGTCGACACCTCCTACCCTCCTACTACCAAATAGCACTAGAGCACTAGAAGTAGCCCAACTGTCGCAGTGTCTCAAGATCCCTAGATCACAATCCTACAAGCAATAAAAGGACAAGCTCTCGATCGCGGCATGCACGCATCAATCCAAGCTGCCAACTAAACCATGTAGATCGTGTTGTTGTTAATTCAACTGAGCTCCTAGTATATGGCGCGCGGGGGCCAACTGCTCCATGCGCCATGAATCGTGCCGCGAGAGGGAAAAGCGAGAAGAAAATATTCCCATGTGGTCACACGCAAAGGCGAAGCACATATCCACAAGCCTAGGCGTTAGGCTCCGCTCGTAGTTGGCCAGGTGGTCGCTCGATCTGATAGCTTTAATAATTTCGTGTTTGATTTGTCACTTCCATGCGCGGCCAGCCCGTGCGTGAATTCTTTTCGGACGCTAATTAACACGTAAAAATGGCAAGACATGGCCCGTGAGCAGGGCATGTGAGCCTGCAAAAGATGCCAGCGAGGATGGTAACAGTTTCTGCATTCAGATCGTGGTAATTAACCGAGATGCAAAGCGACGAACTCTCACCAAGAACTCGATCGTCACGCATCACGCTGGAGGAATCTGCAAGGCGACAGTGGCGAGTGGGCGTCAACGCTCGATGGTGTGCTACGGGGACTGACACCTCCAAAGCCGCTTTGGAGCCGAACACCTCCAAACCATCTTTATTGTTTCCAGGTCAGCCTCGCTTGTCCGTTTGTTTTGTTGTCTTGCTCTTTTCCCTCCCAAAGGAGGCGGTGGGCAGGTCTGGTCACCTCATCGAGATAAAGAAGATGCAGGACAAGGGCATGAAGGCGTGTGGAAGCCACACTCCCCTACTGGCCTAGATCAGCTCTGTGCTCTGGTCTGGTGCCCCCTCGCCACCTAGCACCTACCCCACCCAATAATGCAACCTGATCTTCAACCCTTTTTCCTCTTCGATCTGGGGTTCGATTTTGATTTCTCTTGCACTGTCTGTTCTATTCATTCTTGGTCCCTGGTTCCCCTCAATCATAAATGGAGACAAAATAAATGGAATATGATAAGATGGCTTATCTACTACTCCCTCCGTTCCTAAATACTTTCTTTCTAGACATTTCAAATGACTACTACATACGGATGTATGTAGACATATTTTAGAGTGTAGATTCAATCATTTTGCTTCGTATATAGTCACTTGTTGAAATGCCTAGAAAGACAAGTATTTAGGAACGGAGGGAGTATAAGATTGTGATCAGCTGTGATATGTGAACGTACAAGACTTGATGCTTAACATGCATCACTGATCACCCAACCACGGCGCCTGTTTTTTCTAATTGCAAGGTGTAAACCGGGGAGCCCTACATGACTAACCAAATTAGGATAGCCACCGAATACCACTTGCATTTGTTCATTCATATCCGTGACCTAGACATTTGTCTCTAGCTTCCCCCATGACCTGCACACCAAACAACACCTTGGCGTGAGTTGATAAGAGGGCGCTTTTGACTAGTCGTATTATGGTAAATCCAGTAGCAACAGGACTAATCAGGCCGGCCTGTGGCAGCCACACGCAAGGCTAAGGACCGGGACATATGAAAGATGAACTACAACAACCGCGCACAGCAAGCCTATTTTGAAGTTTCAGGTCGCAAGGTTGCTGTTGATTGAACTTTTTTAGTACTTTAGCTTTCGCACATGTTGTCTCCTCTTATTGTCATCGAATGACCGTGTTATTCTTCAAAATAGTATAAGGTTGTTCGATTGATTGCCTATCTATAGCCATCTTGCCTCATGCATCATTCCTCGGTAGAATTGGATGAGCTTGGTGTGATCCGTGAACCGGGCATTTTTGGGACCTTCCGCAATTTGCACAAATGAAATGTAAAACACAAACCTAATCAACAAAGAAGATCTTACGAATACTAACCAAATTATGTTACAAAACACATGTGTTTCCTAGCAAGGATATGGCTGATCGTCGATCACTGTGTTCATCAGTTCATGTTTTTTTTCTCCTTCTAGGCATAAATTCGGTCTTGTGTAACTTCACTCCTTGCGAACGTGATCTTTTGTATTTGTATGAATCATAGTTATGTAGAGTTGGAGTGTGTGCTCATTGTGCTTGTATCCACTTGATATTACATTATGATTAAGTAAAAAAGTGCTCATTATCCAAAAAAATTAAGCCTTGAGGGAGACCCGTCTAGAACCCTAAGTGGTTGCCTAGATATAAAGTAATAGCAATTAGTTTAACAAAACTTGTTTTAACAAGTTTTTTGGAATAATTAGTTTTGTTAGCAATTATGTTAAGGACATGCGTAGAGATGGTTTGATGAGGAAGTGGCTTTGAGGAAGATACACGCCATCTTGGATGGGCTTGACCATCTAGCAGCTAGTTGGAGCAGCGGCTTTGAACCCATGATTGGTGAATTGTGTTTTTACGGTGACCGATCGGAGTAGTGCTGACTGCAAGCGGCATACCCAACCCACCACCAGCATGAAGCATTGCTCCGAAGGAGGAGTTTCGAACAATACCTCTGTGTAAATTATGGGTGGTCTTGATGGTGAGGATGCAACGATGATGCTGAACGTCTCATTCGCAAGTGCATCAATGTCGTGCTAACAAGTGAATCAAGTTCAGCGGTGGCTCCCCCCCCCCCCCCCCCCCCCCCCCCCTCTCTCGTAGATTAGTAGGTAGAGGTTGTCATGAGAGATGGAGAATCACATATTTATTTTTATCCGGCTTCGACCTTTCCTGTGAGGTTCACACCCGAGAGGAGTTCCAGTGGCGGCAAGCTCCAAGGGCACAATTCTAATTTTGTGAGGTATCATGAGTGTCATTGTTCATAGAGGATCCAGTGATGTCATGATGACTTGAACATTTTCTCATGTCTATGGGAAAAAGCCATGATCCATACTTCACTAGCTGGACTCAACAACGATGTGCATGCATATCTTCTTGTTGGAGGTGGTGTATTCGTGTCGATACTATGGCCTTTATTAATTGGACATGAAAATATGGGTTGCACCCTATAGGATGAAAATCCTTGATATGACCTTAATCAGTTCGACCCACAACGAGGCGCGTGTTCATAATCTCTCTCTTGATACCATTGGTGCGGAAGAATGGCTACTTAGTTCATGGTGTTGATGCCATTTTTCGTATGGAAGACTTCAACCACTTCATATGTTCTACTTGTATTGAATTGTGGTCATATGCGAATGCAACAGAATGGACCCTGCGTCGTCCACGCGTTTCTCGTCTCCGATCTCCTCTGCTCGCCGCCGTCGGAGGACGCCCCTGGGAGAATCCCGTGGGGGTGACAACGACGGCGGGCCTCTGCTGTCATCCTCAGTCGGAATCAATCTGGTCGGCGGATGCTTGGGCGCCGGGGCGGTGGCCCCGGACCTGTTCACGACGGTGGCGACTCCTGCGGCTGCTTGGGCGGCGCGACGGTCTAGCATGGAGGAGCTACTCCATGCTGCTTCGGCTGCCTGGTCTGGTACTGTCCATGGCGCAAGGGCGTGGTGGATCTCAAAGATAGGCAGCACTTCTTTGATCTGCTCGTGGGTGCTCGGCTGGGCGGTCCGATTGGCAGGAGGTTGCAGCTGCGACGGTGGCCGGCGGGCACATATCTTGCCGGGAGTCGCTGGACCTAGCTCGCCGGTGTGGGTGCGCTAGGCTGTGGCAGGTCCCCATGCCCAGATTCAGTCCGTCCCAATCCAAGGGAGTCCTACGTTAGTTGGCTCTGCTGTTCTTCGTGCTCCGAAACTTTAATCTGCGTGTTGACCTCTTTGATATACACACCAACAAGTTCCGGCCTTCCTATCAGAGATATCAGCTTTCGACGCAAGGCGCCACTGAATATCTAGATCAAAAATGGTTCGGTCGGGCGCGCCCTCATGTTCGGCCAGAGAGGCTTCATCAGGGTGTGGCGCGAAGCTTCGTCGTCTTGCCGGTGCCATGGGACATGTCTAGTATAGATTTCCACGGCGTTGAGGTGATGAAGAAAGTCATGGTGGCTGTGATCGGAGAATTAATGGCGGCGAGGAGTTTTTATGGCGTTGAAGAATGGCGACACAGGTTTTTTTCCTGTGTGTCGGGTGTTGTGGACTTGCAGCGGCGGCCTTGAAAGAAGGGGGCGTAACATAGGCGGACAAAATAGTTTTGGGGTGCTTCTCGAGTACCGACCCGCGATCTCCAGGATGAAAGCCCAAGGTCATGCCTTCATTGGTTGTACCTGGGAATGGCCTTGTGAAGACATTGTTTTTGTAATCTCTGACTCTCTCCAGGGTGAAAACTCAAGATCCTTGATCGGGAGACGACAATGCTTATGCATTGTTTCTTTCTTGGAGGCGTCGCTTTTGGAGAACCTCTTCTATAGTTCAGGTGTTGTCTTTGGTGGTAGTTAGAGTGTTGCTGCTGCGAGTGTTTCATTACAGCGACGGGGTCTTTCTTTTCATATTTCTCTTTTTATTTTTGTTTTTGGATGTGTGCATCCTTGATGTCTTTCGATATCTTGTTGGTGCAGAGGCTCAATATATTCCCTTTATCGAGAAGATGCAGATGTCTAGAAATATGTTCATCCATTACAAAAACAAAAACATAAATAGTACAAAGTCTAGACTACAAGATATATTGATTATTGAACGTTCGCTTGCTAGAAAATTCGTAGATTAAATTCCCTTGGCCTAGGAGAAGAGGTATTCATCTGTGTTGCCAAGTGCACGCCAAGACAAAAAAAAATTAGAGGAGTTGGTTGAGGTTAAAAGTTGTAACCCCAGCTCCCCAAGATGCTCTTCCAGTCCTTCCAAAAGGCATTAACCATTTCACTAGAGTACATACATGCGCTATATGATTAAAGAGTCAATTACACCTGCGGTGCTTGAACTTGGCGTGAACGGTCATTTTGGTGCTAGAACTTGTGGTATACGTCGAACTGGTGTAATAACTTGGCTCCGGCGTGCAAATACGGTGCAAATCTCGGTTGTGTACGCCCGAGCCACTGACTATGTGCGCCAACATGGCATGGTCCCGCCGTCAGGATGGCAAAGAGAGGGAGTGTGGCCAGTTTTTTCTTTTTGTTAAACCCACTCGAGTTTTTTTCTCATAAAAAAGCCTTGTTGACGTTGGAAAGGTGGCATTTCAATTTTTTTACGACCCTTCCCTGGACCCTGCGCAAGCGGGAGCTACATGCACCAGGTTGCCCTTTTTTTTCTATTGCCAGTGGGTCCCGTGTGTGCATACTTAAATTAACAAGAAAAAAGGAGGCTTGGTGTCTCGAGCGCGCGACCCTTGGTTAGGTCACAGTTGGTCCTGGCCGCTATACCATTAACCTATTAACAACTTCACATGGATAGTTTTTTTTAGAAACACTTCAACATTGATAATTAGGTTAATGTAGTCGAATAGAGGCCCTTGTGGGGCTGGAATGGACTGCCGTCAGTGCGGCCCATTTGCTCCTGTTTGTTTTGTTTAGATATTTGTAGGTAGCAAATTCTAATATCATTAATAAGAATAATGTTTCAATTTTCGTGAAGTATAGATATTATTATACACATAATCAAAATTCTAAACTGTTCACATATAATTTTAAAATATTCACATATATGTAAAATAATATTTGTGAAATTATAAAATTATTTGTATAATAATAAATACAAATATTTTTAGCATTACAATTCATAAATATTATTTTAATCCTACAAACATTTCAATAATCATACGCATATTTGTATAATTCGATGTTTGTATAATTAAAAAATAGGTAGTATAAGATTTAAAATGTTAATACGAATATTCAGTTGTGCTAGTATTTAAATTAGATAATTGTTTTGAATATAAGTCAAAAGTGAATATTCATAAATATTTAGTAAATTTTTATATTCATCAGTTTGAATAATTTAAATATAGCTGTAAGCCTGTAACTCTATACTTTTTTTATATTCGTTAAACATTTTAAGTGACCGCATTTACTAAACAATTTATATAATACATGTATGTTTAAATATTTAGTAAACTTTACGTTTTACAATTATTTCAAAAAGAACTAGCACATGTAATATGGGCCGCACTATCTGCAGCCAACTTAAGCCCCACATGCATCATCTTTATACTACTTTTGTTTTTTCCAAATACCCTTATATACTACATTAACGACTGTTATACTTGTTGAACATCCGCAGCAGATGTTGCCGTGGCTGTGAGGGTGTGCGTTCTAGCAGTAGTTGGCATGTTCGAATGTAGAGCTCTAAGCTTTTTTTCTTTTAGTTTTCATGCCAGCACCTTTGTCATACAGCAAAAAGAAAAAAAAACATCTACCACGTGAACATGGTCTTTTTTGTGAGAAATAAATTTTTTTGAGGGGTTTTTGTTGCCAAAAATACAGGCCACATGCTTCAAGTCGCTGACAGCAGGCCCCATGCCATGCTGGCACGCCAAGTCAATGTTGATTTCCTATCCATACGCGATTAGGACCGTATTTGCACAACCGAGTCAAGTTATTGCACTAGTTCAATGTATGCCACAAGTTCTAGCCCCAATGTGATCGTTTACGCCAAATTCAAGCACCACCGATGTAATTAACTCATGATTAAAGTATGGGAAACAAAGAATAATTATAGGACGGTTCAATTCAGGCCATCCCTTCCTCCGTGGGAGAGTAACAGGACAACAAGCTCAATTTGGAGTCTGCTGGATCTATACGTTGATGCACTGTATTTTAGTTTCTCAAAAGTGCACCACGGCACGTGGGGCCAGACCACTTGACACCCTTGTCAACTCAAAGCGACGGAGGATTCAAACTTCTCATCAGTCTCGGCCGCATCATGCAAAAGGCGGCTCGTAAAACCCAAACACGGGCGGGAAACTTTACCCTGACCCGTCGTAATTTTTGGGGAGATTTTCCCAACCGAAAGTTAGGCCACTTTCCCGCAAGTTGGCGTGGGGGGAGCTGCTCACCGCAGTGCGCCGCTGGGCGCGCGTGGCGCGTGCGGCGGCGGTCGCTAGCGGCTCCAGCTTTTCTGTGCCGCCTTTTGTCATCGAGGCTCGTGGCGAGCACACGACAGCTGCCTGCGTGTCACGGCCGCGCCCACGCGTCCACCGATGGCGACCGGCGGCCTCGATCCCCACCCTCTTGGACGCACATGGATGCCTGGATATTTGCATGTGGTTGCCTCGGCCGCCTTTTGTTGTGTGTGCTTAATCTGCGTTGATCGATGGTGATTCATGAAGCACTTTTTGTTAATTATTGCAGGCTGATGGGAATCCGTGGGCCTGTTCTGCCGAAGTTCCTGTGATCGCTCCAAGTTAGCAGATGGGATCATCAACTTTCGTGCAGCGGTATAAACTGTAGAAAAAAAAAAGTGCCGCAAGCTCATCCCACTCATCATGGCAAAACATGTGTTCAATAAACAAGGGCCTCTTTGATTCAGAGGATTTTCATAAAATATTTGAAGGATTGAAATTCTTAGAACTTTTTTCTATGTTGGTCGTTTGATTCGTATGATTGAATCATATAAGAATTTTTCCTAATAATTCCTTTATACTACATTCTATGGAAATTTTCACATTAACTCAACTTTATTAAGGAAAACATTTATTTTTCATGTGATGCAATCAAACAAACCGAAATTCTCTAGAATTCAAATGGGCATATAACATTGTAATCCTATATTTTCCTGTTTTTTCTTCTTTGCGAAAGGGCATAAGGTCATAATATTAAGCATCACAGGAGCTTACAAACACACCCTTACAGGAAAAAATACATTAAAATTCCTCGGGGGCGGAAGTCTTCTTCCTTCTCCACCAACGACGCGCTTGTTTAAACCCAGCTCGACGCCACGTCTAGGCCTCCACCTTAGCGGAGCAAACTTGTTTAAACCCAGCTTGTAAAAGCAGCAACCAGGAAGTCGTCAATGTAGAGCAGGAGATGCCAATGGCCACGATCTGTAAATCATCCTGGAAAAAGAAAGCGACGAAAATGCATGTAGACACTTCGAACCCCACTAAAGCCGGTCGAATTTAGACGGATCCATTGAAAACCAAAACCACCTGGATTCCGGAAGACCCGTCGGAGAAACAGCTCCCCACGCCCTCAACCTGGGGAAAGGACCAGAAGGACATTATTACTACACTAGGATAGCATTGCTGCCCCAAATCAGACATGAAGACTCCTTAAAGAAAACCTGAGACAAACACTCATGCTACTGCATGCCAGATACAATTTTGATATCGAGCTCACCTCTGCCCAGGACATGCACCGACACCCTCTTCTCCGATGACTGAGCCTGGCTGTGCCGCCATCAAAGATCGCTACGTTGGATCACTACGTTTTGATATCGAAGCATCGCCCACCGAAGACCGCACCTCACCATCATCTCCGCGGACCCACAACAGCCCACCACCACCTCCACAGTCAGTGGCGTACCCAGGGGGTGTGCCAGGTGTGCCATGGCACACCCAGATTTTTGGAAAACATTTTTTCACCATGTAAGAATTAGCTTATTTTTAAGGCCCATGCAAGCTAATTGAAATAGACTTTATTTTTTTTGAAGTGTGCACATCCTCCATTTTATTTCTAGGTCCGCCACTGTCCACAGTAGACACCCCCCCCCCCCCCTCTCCCTCCCAGTCGGCAACGCCCCCGTCAACGCCAACGCCACACGGGCTTTGCCTAGTGACGGCGAGAGAGGGAGAAGACGGTGTGCGTGGTGGGTGGTGGGGGTAGGGGGTGGGGGGGGGGGGGGGGGGAGGGGTAGTCGTTTGCCTCAACCCTCTATCACAGGGCGTTGCGGTACTGGTTGTGCTAGCTCCTATTACTGCATTTTACAAATCCTTAAAATCAAAGACGCCCTAAAAGTTGGACGTGCAATAACGATCGTTCTCTGCTCCCTTTGAGTTACTGCAAACCATACAACTTGGCATGAGATCCGTGGTTCCATGGTAGATTGGTCTCAGCAAATAATAAAAGTGAAGTACGGACGCATAAAAACCGAATCAGACATAGTCACCACACATTCACATAGTACCTCGCGTGCCCAAATCCCAAGATTGCCCCGACTTCCCATGTCCAAACAGGACATTTCACCCGGCCGCCAACCCCTATAAATCCCCCCTCCCAGCTCTGTCCACTTCGCCTACACCAAAACCTCCCTTGTCATCTCAGATCACGAGCTAGCTAACTGAGCGCAGGAAATAGCTTAAACACACCAGCTCGCTCGTAAGCACACTCCCACGCCGACCGGCAAGATGGTGAAGCCTGTGCAGGATGAGGAGAACCAGAGGCTGCTCCTGGACGACCACAAGGAGAAGCACTTCACCTCCGGCGAGGTGGTCCGGGACATCATCATCGGCGTCTCCGACGGCCTCACCGTGCCCTTCGCCCTCGCCGCCGGCCTGTCCGGCGCCAACGCGTCCTCCTCGCTCGTGCTCACCGCCGGGCTCGCCGAGGTCGCCGCCGGCGCCATCTCCATGGGGCTCGGAGGGTAAGGAAAGAGATCAAAATCTCCTTGATTTTTTGGGTATATGTTTCATCTGATTAATGTCGTTTGTTACTCCTCCGGCCAGCTATTGCTTTCCTGAACATGCAGCATGCATGCTGCTGGCTTGCTGGATGCTTGATTAGCCAAATTCTGGATTTGTATGCAAAGGCTTAATTATTTCTGAAACGGAGATTAGTGAAAGTAGCTTGCTGTTCTTGATGCCAAGAATGGAAAGTAGGGGAATGCTTAATAACGTCTACTAACCAAAAAAATGGAAGAAATTGTCGCACACACCGAATGTTTTCTGATGAGTATCAGCTAATTTTTATACTCCTACAGTGTTAGTACCTTCCTGCATTGTTCACTAAGTTGGGTCATTTATTGTCCAGAGTCTGGACAACCACTTACGTAGGATTTCTGTAGTTTTCCTTTGTGTCAGCAACAGCTAGGAGTACAAAACAATACTTCCTCCGTGACAAATGCAAGACGTATTTTATGCCCTATGCAAAACCAAAAAAGAAACTGTTCCACGCACGGTACTTGTGCCCGATCTTTGCACAACATGTAAATCCAGCGGCTAGTGCCCTTTTCAGCCATACACTTGTCCGGCTGGATTTAATCTTCATGTGTGAATTGTGCATTTATTTTGAAAAAAAGACTGTAAGTGAGGCCCCGTAGTAGTTGGTGTAACAAACTCAAGTTATAGGTACCATGCCTTGAATCTGAGTAGGTGGGAAGGCAGCAACCCCTTTCCACCACTATGTTGTGCGTTAGTCTGCGAATCATGCAAATTTTGTCCTGTGCATAGCATGACTCAACCAAAAATGTACAATTATATGTGTGACTCCTAGTGATCCCAAAATGCAATACTGTTCACCTACACTAAGCGCACCTGCACACACACACACGTGCAAGGGAATTTGACCGGAGTACATTAGAAATAGGGATTATTTTCACACATGAATTACTCAAAAAAATTGCCAATTTTTTCGTTGATGTTATATGAAATATTCACCAAACGAATAATAAAGTTCTGGAGCAAAATATATGTTATTTTCACAGAGTTTATAGTTTCTCCCTGTTCCACACTTACAAACACTACTACTTTTGAGAAAATCGCAAGCACTAATTACTTTTTTTACACTAATTACTAAAACGGGCCGAAGTGATGTCTACATTTAACCCAGCCGAAAGCGGGCCAACTTCTGCTGGGCCGTACCAAACGGAATTAACGCAGTAAAAGCCTACGGCTAATGTGCGCTCGCACTCTTGTCAGGTACCTCGCCGCTAAGAGCGACGCCGACCACTACTACCGGGAGCTGCAGCGCGAGCAGGACGAGATCGACACCGTCCCGGACACAGGTCACTCTCTCACATTCTCTCTCACCTGACACTCTCTATCGATCTGATCAAATCTAGGTATCTAACGGCTGAGATGTATTTCTTTGAGCAGAGGCCGCGGAGATCGCGGACATACTCTCTGAGTACGGGCTGGGCCCCGAGGAGTACGGGCCGGTCGTCACCTCCCTCCGCAACAACCCAAAGGCCTGGCTCGAGTTCATGATGAAGTAATCAATCAGTCAAGCCCACCCAGCCCAGTCACCTTTTTTTTCCAATTAATCTAACCATGTGACTGATCGCGGCGGAACTTTGGTGCACGCATGCAGGTTCGAGCTGGGGCTGGAGAAGCCGGACCCGCGGCGCGCGCTGACGAGCGCGGCGACGATCGCGCTGGCCTACGTCATCGGCGGCATGGTGCCGCTCTCCCCCTACATGTTCGTGGCGTCGGTCGACAGCGCCATGATGACATCCGTCGTGGTCACCCTCGCCGCGCTGCTCTTCTTCGGCTACGTCAAGGGCCGCTTCACCGGGAACCGCCCGTTCCTCAGCGCCATCCAGACTGCCATCATCGGCGCGCTCGCCTCCTCCGCCGCCTACGGCATGGCCAAGGCCGTGCAGGCCATCTGATCGAGCTCGAGCCACGCCGCGGCCGGGGGACGGCTAAGTACCAAGAAAAATAAGTACAGCAAGCTACCTACCTGTGTATGTATGATCAAGTGTTGCCATAGTCGAGTGATAGCTGTACGTGCAGACTCTGGCGTCCGATCTGGTAAGTGTACTGGTGGCCCAAGTGTACTGATGTGCACCGTTCGTTTTGTTTTCTGTTTGTGTACTGGTGGCCCAAGTGTACTACAGTATGTTAGTAGTGTATTTGGGTGTACTTGTTTTTTCTTGCGATCTGTCGCGTTAGGTAAGTACACTATTTGTAAGGCAAGTTGCGTTATTTAGGTGCGGTGGTAATGTGATGGGCTTTGAATCAGCTGGCAAATGAGTTTTCTGAAGTGAATCCTCTAAGCAGAGGCCCATATAACTTTTCTGAAGTGAGTTTTGTTTCTGAATTCGTCGCCACGTTGTCGGAAAAAAATATTTCTGTGAAGTAAGAGATAGCGACGTCCTCTCAAAAAATTAAAATTAAAATTAAAAAGATAGTGACATACCACATTATCTTGGCAATTGCGAGAAGGCAGCCAACAACTCTGTTTCGTGAAAGCAATCACAAGAATATCGCACTCTCGAAAACAACATAAAAACAGAAGACCAGAGTGAGGTAGTTGTTCTCAAGTCAATAACAACTAAAAACAGTGCACATCTCGAAGGGCCTGAGGCCGATCTTTATTAGAAGGAAAGAAAAGTTCAGTACAACAGGAGCAGTCTAGAAGATTAGACTGAACCCAAGACCCCATACAGAACCCAGCCACAGCAACGCTGGGATCTCCAAACCCTCCAGTGCATCAGGATGAGTACCATAACGAAATTCAGACGGAGTACAACAGGAGCTGACTGGCGACTTCAGGGAGGAGCTGCTGAGTGAAGGAACTCCAACGCTGGAAACACATACAGGCAAAGCCAGACGGCTGTAGCTAAGCCGGGAGATCAACAATGCATCCCGCGGCTCTCCACATGGCTACGTCTTCCTTGATCTGGTCCAGAACCCAGTCAGGTGGGTTGGAAGCATGATCAAATATCCTGGCGTTTCGCTCTTTCCACATAAAAAATAAAACAGTGCACAGTGTAAAAAACTGAATTATGAAACTTCTGAACAAGCATATCACATAAACTTGTGAAAATATCTGACATAACAAACAATTGCGCTGGACCAAATACATTGATAGTAGCACTAGTTTATTTTATTTTTTTCGATAAAGGGCTTTTCATTGAATTGAACTATCGAGTTGATACAACCGCATCAAAGATAACCCGGTCTCTGCATATCTAGATGCACACACCCAAAGTACCAGATCCCAAAAAACAAAACAAAAAGGCGGAACGCCAGCAGTAGCGAAAAAAGATAAAAGAGGCCTAAGGTGATGCCGGGCCTATCCGAAGGTCACACCGCCATCCATGGGGGTAGAAAATGTCCCTGGCCGAGCACTCCAACCGGGTAGAAGCCATCATAACAAAGTCTCTGTCCTCCGGCCTCTGCAGGATAGACCACATACGGAGCCATCGCGAGCATATATGAATTACCTGCATAGGAGATGAAACACTTTTATGATTAAAAACAATATCATTCCTGGTTAGCCACAACGCCCAACATAAGGCAGCCGCCCCCGCAAGAATGTGTTTAGAAAATTGTTTATCTATTCCCCTCAGCCAATTCCCGAACATATTCCTGCGTGGAGGGTATACATTCGAAGCAATTTGGACTACTGCCCATACCGATCTAGCGAATTTGCAATCAAAAAATAGGTGTTTAATGGATTCATTATGATTGCAAAAAACACATTTTTTGCTGCCTTGCCAGTTTCGTCGAGCTAAATTATCCCTAGTTAAGATAACTCCTTTGTTGAGAAACCAAAGAAAAATCTTCACTCTTAGAGGAATCTTCACTAGTTTATTAATTAACAAGATCCCTCTGAAAGTAAAAAGCCTCAGATCGTAACTGTCCCAGACAACACAAAGAGGTACATCATTCTCATTGCAAATGACAGAAAGTTTCCAAATATTGAATGGCAAGGCTACTAGGCTAGAACTTTCTTGTAGTGGTCTCACACTTGGTTTCACTCTCTTCTTCCACTTTACGCAGTGATGACTGGATCCATGGTATATGTAATTAGTAAAGATTAAAGAAGAGTCAGGATACTTTAATCTAGATTGGAGATTTGATCTCAACCTCTCAGGTTCACCAAGGGGCATCTACAAAAAGGTTATACCAAGGGCCGCTATCAACGGGCCGGGTGGTTTCTTTTCATGGCAAAGGGAGATTTGATGTTGCTATAGTCTATATCTAATTTCACGTCCCTAAGTGACCGCGACTAGCTTGAAGCCTTAATTAACAACAAGATCTCGCTGGTGCGCTTACGAATGAATTTCCTCTTCATAGTTCATATGTTTCTTTGGCATGTATGTCCAATCAGCTGAGATTACATGATTTGATAGCTATGCTTATTGTTAATGAAATTCAAAAGAACTCGTAAAATAAAATATCATGTACAAATATCATTTTCTGTTTCTTCGAAAAGGGGCACTTTATTACTTAAAAGGTTTAACATTACATCCGGCCTCTACATAACTAAGATGCACACAGCCAAACAAAGTCGTCTCGTACAAACGAAAAATAAAAAGGCGGAATACAAAGAAACATGTAGAGTCCGTATAACGCCTAAAGCGGAGGTAGGCCAATCCTAAGATCATACTGCCACCCATGTTGGATAAAAGTATCCCTCGCCGTATCCTCCAATCATGTACACACCTCCTTATCGTGTACAAATATCATTTTCTGTTGCAACCATGACATAATTAAGAGGGAAATCTATTTCAGGGTGACAAAACTAGTCATGCATTTAAAAAAAAACAAAACTAGTCATGTTCATATGATGCTTGTAAAGCCTATTGCATTATAAAATGGAATGCTACATTAAACCGCAAAATTCTCCTTTCCTCGGCCAATGGAATGCCTAGATATTGCGCTCACAATCAACACTTTCTCACCAATCAATGATCGCTAGCCCAATCAGAAGCGTTCTCCAATCGAACAAATCGCCTTTTCTTGTTTCCCCTGCAAGAGATTTGGGACAGAAGTGGTAGCTAGGCTAAGTAGGGTAGGAGAGAATTAAGTAAAAGTTGACGCAGAAAGAATGCGAGTCTGCAGCGTGCAAGAAGTGAGGCAAAGCAAGGAAGGCCCAGCGCATGCGTATACTGGATGGTGAATCATGCATCCATCCATCAGACGAACGCTTGGCTGAAAACATGTACTCCCTCCGTCCGGAATTACTTGTCATCAAAATAGATGAAAATGAATGTATGTAGAACTAAAATACATCTAGATACATCCATTACAATGACAAGTATTTCCGGACGGAGGGAGTACTGTATACATCAGACTGATGAGCCTGGGATGGATACTTGGATAGAGAGCATTCCGGCCTCCAAGTTGCCGGATATCGGTAACCACGGATAGATTCCGATTCATGGTGGACACCACTAATAATTGGTATATTCCTGCTGGATCCGGTGTGCTTGGTCGCGCCAACGGTTTATGCAGAACGATATGCTGCTTTGCTTTGCTTCAACTAATCGGAATGGCCGGTGCTGCTATCTTTATAGCTAGTATCTACAGCGACAGGCAAGCTTCGAGATGCCATCGTTCATGTTAAGAGCTAAAATCTCTGTTTATCTGATATATGAGCTAGAGATTTTCTCGCATCAACTGCCTTATTTTGATTGGGATGGATTACTGCTGCATTAGAGTTGCTGCGTTGGTGACCTGCTGCTGCTGATTTGGTCCGGTATCCTTCGTGTTGGTGTTAAGCAGGGGCTCCTTTCGCCAGGTGGTTTGCCAGGATGATGGTTAGGAAAGCCATGGCCGGCCATCCACGTATTGTTCATGCAATAGAGAAGCTACACATGACTGTGCACGTTGGCGTTTTTCGCTGGATCACATGCTGCCACGATTTCGTCGTTGTCAGACTTGCTATTAGGCCTGCAGATACCAACGGGCAATTTCATCTTTGGAGTACGTCTCAATCACTGAAACTAAGAGGATCCACGGAACTGAAATGGAATCCAGATTCAGTATGGATTTGCCAATCCGGTTCCATAGACATTTATGACACAAAAGACTTCTTTGGTTCAGATTTTACGGCTGATGAGGCTTCCCACGTTTTTTTTCCCCTCACAATTTCGCCAAAAACTGTCCTGATCAGCGAGCCTGAGTTCTTTTAGCTGGGTTGTGATACCTTGGATTAGCAGTAGATGGATAGGTGTTTCTTGCCTTGAACCTAAACCGGTTTGCGTTTTGCTTTGGACCTGATCGAACTTGTACGCTGATGGTTTCTTTCTATATGAAATGGAACCGGGGGGATCCCCTGATTATCTAAAAACAATTTCGCCAAACCTGCACAATTTGAGTTCTTAGTAGTTGAAGCGACAGAAAGAGAGTCTTTGCACATAATTGCTAGTATGATCGATCCACTTTAGCCATGGCAACCTGTGGCAAAGAGACGCACATTTTCCTTTCTAGAAGGACTGAACCTGCCCGTACTGTCTGCCTCATTCGGGCAAGTGACCAATCATGCGCGCCATGGATGCATATATGGTTCTCGAAGCAAGGCCCCGTAAAGGCAGCAGAGGATACCAAGCCTACAACGTAGCGGCTACCCAATCCACCCGCGAGCGCATGTGGCTAATCCTGGATCACATCACACTCACCTCCCTCGCCCGGATCGTTTTATGCATCGTGGAATCGGGGACAGGTTCAGTGGATCTGCGTGGTTCTGCCTGCGGCTCCCGGTCGAACACACTCCTGGCCCTTCTTGTCAACAAGAACACTAGGAGTAGCAGATGAGGAGACCACACTGGCCTAGTTGGAATTACTTTCGCCGCAAATCAAACCTAACTTCCGATGTGGCCGCCCGGATCGTGTGCTCCTGTTGTCACAGTGAGGAGCAATTATTTGTCGGAGAGAGAGAGAGAGAAGCGCCTGTGGGTACAGGGGCTGGGTGAGGGAGTGCGAAGTTTTGGTGGACGGATAGATTGGTGGACTTTATTTCAAATCAAATGATTCAAAAATGATATTTTCAAGTTTCAACAAAATAAAAAATTCGTTGAAACCTTATACATATTCGCAGTGGATCAGTATAAATTTCGTCAAAAAATATTATGATTTGCAAGCTGCACAAAAAAATCCCGGCCCAACAACAACAAAAGATGGCCCATTTCATGTACGTATTTATTTTTTGTATACACCACATATGAACGTATATTGTTAGGTTATGAAAATTCCTCAGAACGTGTTATATATGTATTTGTGCATGTACAATTTTTTTTTGATTTTTTTGTGATGTAGATATATAGATAGATATATACAGACAGACATATAGATAGTGTTGAATATGTGTACATGTAGGTAGGTCTGGGTTTTGTATGCAGTACCTGTAGTATCTGTCTCCCTCTGTATGTACATGTATCTTAGAAGACAAGATATCGGTCGCACCCCTTGTACCTGTATATATGTGCCTAGTGCACGATCAATCAATTATCGATGCACCACATCATTCTCTGCATGGTATCTATCGCAAGTCGATCCTCCCGCTTCCGCAAACCCTAGCCGCCGCCTCGGGCCGCCGCCGCCCCAAGCCGCTGCCACCTCCCCTCCCCGCGCGCCCTCTACTCCCCGCAGTGCCGCCTCCCGCCGCGCCGCCCTTCTCCCACCGTCGCGCCGCCTCCCCACAGCCGCGCCGCCTCCCCACAGCCGCGCCGCCTCCCCACAGCCGCGCCGCCACCCTTCCCACGCCATCGCCGCCATGTCGTCCAATGCCTCCACCTACTCCAACCCCTTCGCCGACGACCCTGCTGAAATCCACGACATCAACGTCCACGCACGCGTCCCCGTGGTCCTCGACGCCTCCAACTCCACGTACTTCACGTGGAAGACGTACTTCTCGCTGCTCTTCCGCGAGAACAACCTCGTGGATCACGTGGATGGCACCGTTGACTCCCGCGCCATGGTGGACGACGCCGAGTGGACCGCAATCGACGCCACGATCATCCGGTGGTTCTTCACCACCATCTCCAAGGACTTGTTCCACACAGTCGTGAGCGCCGGCGACGACGCCCGCGCCATGTGGGTCAAGCTGAACGGCCTCTTCACCGACAACAAGCTTCAGCGTCGCGTTTTTTTGCAGCAGGAATTTTTTGACTGTCACCAGGATGAACAGTCCATTGATGACTACTGCCGCCGCCTGAAGATGTTGGCGGATGATCTCCGTGACATTGGATCCAAGGTGGGTGATGACCTCCTCCTCAGCACGCTCACCGCCGGTCTCAACGAGGACTTCGGCAACGCCGCCTCCAACCTCACCTTGATGCCGGAGCCCTCCTTCCCCAAGTTCGTGGCGTACTTGCGGTTGGAGGAGCGCCGGATGAAGGGGGTCAAGAAGCGTGTGCAGCATCACGCCCTCGCCGCCGGCACCTGACATGGCGCCCCTCCACCGGCCGCCCCCCCGCGCCGCAACAGCAGCCGCCGCCCCCCCCACCCCCGCGCCTTCGGGGTACTTCCCCCTCCCGCCCGCGCCTCCCGCTGCCCCCCAGCAGCCGGGTGGCGGACGCCGCGGCAACCGTCGTGGGGGCGACCGCAAGCAGCAATAGGCGCCGGCGGGGGGGCTCGTCAGCAGCAGCAGCAGGTGACTCCTCCATGGACGTACGGCACCAACCCGTGGACCGGTGTCGTCCACGCGTACTTGATGCAGGTCCCTCGGGCTCCTGCTCCGGGCATCCTTTGGCCTCGCCCGGCGGGCCACCAGGCTCTGTTCGCCGCGCAGAACGCCGCTCCCTACAGCGGCTACGGTGCCGCCGCCCTGCCCGCGCCCGCCTATGGGGTCGCGCCGCCCTACGGGGCCACGCCCACCTACGGCACCGTCGCCGCGTCGGCCTTCGGTGCTGCACCCGCGCCGGCCTACGGAAGGTTTTACCCTCCCCAGGTGCCGCCGCCGTGGGACCCGGCCCTGCTCGCTGCCCTGCACTCCGCCCCGTCCCCGAGCTCCTACGGTGGCGGCGGTGACTAGTACATGGATTCGGGCGCCACCGCTCACATGACTGCTCATCCCGGTAACCTGATGTCTGCCACTCCCGTTCATACTCCAACCCGTATCATCCTTGGTAAGGGTTCCTCCCTACCCATTACACATGTCGGTCATATGTCTTTTCCCTCTACTTCCACTCCTATTAACATGTCTAATGTTCTCGTGTCTCCTGACTTAGTCACTAATCTTGTTTCTGTTCGTCGCCTTGCTCGTGAGAATCCTATCACTGTTGAATTTGACGATATCGAATTTTCTGTGAAGGACGCCCGTACATGGATGGTACTCCACCGATGTGACATCCCGGACGAGCTTTACCTAGTGCATCCCTCCGGCGCCACCACCACCCGTCGTCCCGTCGCCTTCGCCGCCAGCGTTGATCTTTGGCATGCCCGTCTCGGTCATCCCAACTCCACCGTTATGCATCAGATTCTTCAGAGTTTTTCTTTCTCATGTAATAAGGTCGACGATCACACTTGTGAGGCTTGCCGTCTTGGCAAGCATGTTTGTCTTCCCTTTAGTGAGTCAACAAACATTTCCACCTTTCCATTTCAGTTATTGCATAGTGATGTTTGGACGTCCCCGGTTGCTAGCAACACGGGCTATTTATACTATCTGGTGATATTGAATGATTTCTCTCATTATGTGTGGACATTCCCTCTCCGTCGCAAGTCCGACGCTCTTGCCACACTCACAGCCTTTTATTCATATGTCACCACACAGTTCGGTCGTCCCATTCTTGCCTTGCAGACTGACAACGGCAAGGAGTTTGACAACGTCGCCGTACGCAACTTGCTTGCGTCCCACAGCACCATCTTTCGTCTCACCTGCCCCTACACGTCCCAGCAGAATGGTCGCGCCGAGCGCGTCCTTCGCACCATTAACGACTGTATCCGCACGTTGCTCTTCCACTCCTGCGTGCCTCCTCGGTTCTGGCCGGACGCGCTTGCGACCGCCAGCCTCCTCATTAACATTCGCCCCTATCGTTCCCACTGGAACTACACTCCTCACCTGCTCCTCTTCGGTGCGGCTCCATCTTATGATGGTCTTTGCATTTTTGGGTGTCTCTGTTATCCTAGCACCGCGTCCACTGCTCCTCACAAACTCGCTCCCCGATCGCTTCCTTGCATTTTCCTTGGTTATCCTCCCACCATCAAAGGTTACCGGTGCTATGATCTAGTGTCCCACCACATTTTCACTTTGCGGCATGTGTACTTTGATGAGCTGGTGTTCCTGTTTCAGCAGGTACCGTCACCTTCGGCGTCTCCCGTGGCGCGGTTCGCCCCTGCCTCCACCTCTGGCAGACCGCCCAACCGCGCACCGGACTCGGCCCTACCCGAGCTCCCCGTGCCGGCGGCCCCTGGCGCTGCGGCCCCTGTCATCGCGGCCCCCTCGGCTGCCCCCGCCGCGCCCCCCTGGCGGCCCCCGTTGCCGCGGCTCCCTCGGCCTCCACCGCCGCGGCCCTCGCCATGGCCCCCGCCGCGGCCCCTGATGCGGCCCCCACGGCCCCCGTCGCTCCGGCCGCACCCCTCACCGGTGTGGTCACTCGGGCTCGGACCAGGACACTTTATCCCAGCACGCGCTACCTGTCGGACGAGTACGCGTGTGCTGCTTCTACCTCGACGCTGTCTCCGCTACCCACCTCCGCTCGCGCAGCCCTTTGGGATCCAAACTGGCTAGCTGCGATGCGTGAGGAGTTTGACGCCCTGCAGCGCAACCGTACGCGGCAGCTTGTTCCGCGGCCTCCCCGTGCCAATGTCATCACTGGCAAGTGGGTCTTCCACCACAAGACTCGCCCCGATGGTTCTCTCAAGCGCTACAAGGCGCGTTGGGTGGTGCGCGGCTTCCGCCAGCGTGCCGGCGTGGACTTCACCGACACCTTCGCCCCGGTTGTCAAACCGGGAACGATTCGCGCTGTCCTCCAGCTTGCTGTTTCTTGCGCCTGGCCGGTCCACCAGCTCGATGTGTCTAATGCTTTCTTGCATGGCCATCTCGACGAGCAGGTGTTCTGTCAGCAGCCTACTGGTTTTGTCGACACTGACTATCCGGACCATCTGTGCTTGCTCTCTCGTTCTCTCTATGGGTTGAAGCAGGTGCCTCGGGCCTGGTACCAGCGGATCGCGGCCTTCCTTTAGCAGCAGGGGTTCCGGTCCACACGGTCTGATGCCTCCCTGTTTGTCTATCACCAGGGCCCCGCCACCGCGTACCTCCTACTGTATGTCAACGACATCATCCTGACTGCGTCCTCGTCAGCGCTACTTCAGCAGATCACAGCTCGCCTCGACACCGAGTTCGCCCTCAAGGACTTGGGAGCTCTCCACTACTTCCTCGGCATCGAGGTAGTGCGCCGGGCCACTGGCTTCTTCCTGCACCAGCAGAAGTACGCCTACAAGCTTCTGGAGCGAGCGGGCATGTTTAACTGCAAGCCTGCTCCCACGCCTGTCGACACGAAGGCTAAGGTGTCCGCCGTCAAGGGTTCTCCGGCGTCCGACGCTCCCTTCTACCGCTCCATCGTCGGTGCGCTTCAGTACCTCACACTGACGCGTCCGGATATTTAGTACGCTATCCAGCAGGTGTGCCTTCATATGCATGCTCCTCGTGACACCCATTGGGCACTCATGAAACGTATACTTCGGTTCATACGTGGCACCACAGCCATGGGTCTCACCCTGACGGCATCACCTGACACTAGCCTTGTCGCCTACTCCGACGCCGACTGGGCTGGGTGTCCCGACACTCGATGCTCCACCTCCGGCTACTGCTTCTACCTCGGGCCCTCTCTGATTTTGTGGTCGTCTAAACGACAACCCACGGTCTCACCATCGAGTACCGAGGCTGAGTACCCGGCCGTGGCTAACACCGTCGCGGAGTGCTCTTGGCTACGACAGCTACTTCAGGAGTTGCTATGTGAAGTCACCAAGGCGACGCTTGTCTACTGTGACAACATCTTCGCGGTCTACCTTGCTGCCAACCCTGTCCATCACCGACGGACGAAGTATATTGAGCTCGACATTCACTTCGTCAGGAAGCACGTCGCACTTGGCCGTGTTCATGTTCTACATGTGCCCACCGATCAGCAGTTCGCCGATGTCATGACGAAGGGACTATCCACCTCGACATTCGAGGGCTTTTGGTCCAGTCTCTGCGTCACCGGCGACGCTTCGACTGCGGAGGGGGGGGGGGTGTTGAACATGTGTACATGCACGTAGGTCTGGGTCTTGTATGTAGTACCTGTAGTGTCTGTCTCCCTCTGTATGTACGTGTATCTTAGGAGACAAGATACCGGTCGCACCCCTTGTACCTATATATATGTGCCTAGTGCACGATCAATCAATTATCGATGCACCAAATCATTCTCTACAGATAGATATAAATATATAAACATATAGATAGATATAGATATAGATATCTATATACAGACAGACATATAGATAGATATAGATATACAGACAGATATATATAGTGTATATCTATCTATATATCTATATCTATCTATATGTCTTTCTGTATATCTGTCTATATATTGTCTACATATCTATATCAATTTATCTATCAATAAATATCTATCTATCTATCTATCTATCTATCTATCTATCTATCTATCTGTCTATCTATCTATCTATCTATCTATCTACATAGATATGTATATATATGTGTACACACACACACATAGCAAAAATTGATCCTACCACCCAGTGGTAGTTATCATCTTGTCTCATATACTGTCATGTGATAGTATGTACTCCCTCCGTTCGGAATTACTTGTCGCAAAAATAGATGTATCTAGACGTATTTTAGTTCTAGATACATCCATTCTCAAGACAAGTAATTCCGAACGGAGGGAGTATATCATTCTAAGTAAATTCACATACTGTATCTAAGATTTCTAAAGCGGCCTATATGAAAAAATGCATGTAAGTCCATTGTTTTTAGTATATCTTGAGTACCCTTCATATTCGTATGTATAAAATAATATACTTAAAAATAGTACATATTATTATCTAAAATGTGGTATATGTAGTATCAAAATAATCTTATATACTACGTAATACACGTACATATGCTCAGTTTTACCATATACTACATACAACATACAAAACTTACGTGATGGTTACTAGGACCAGGTGGTAGGAAACATTTGAAAGTCATCGGTAATGGGTTCAGGAAAGATACTGTCATAGATAACACTGGATAATCCAATTTTTTGTGGGAAAGTCATCACAAAACAGTCTTGAAAATAGATGCCCGTGAGTGATAGAATTTATAACATTAAAAGTTTTTTATAATGGAATCCGCCTGTGGTAAGTTGCGGTCACTGATGGATGACACCTAGGCTTATCACTAACATGCCACTTGTGGCCTGTCAGCGATGTTCATATGTGACCGGTGCCTCCTTCTGACATTGGTAATGAGGGGTCACTGCTATTCGGTTTTGTAGTGGTGATAGAGAAACAATTAATCGATTAGTAATATTATTTTTATTTTTAAACTTGTGGGCAATTCATCCTTCTGAGACCGTGACCAACTACCACTGCATCCAGGATTAGATTGTCCAACCTTTGACCTAACCGACTCACGGGGTTACCTTGGTTATTTAGGATAAAGCCAGACCAACGTATTAGCGTTTTATGGCCAGCTACATCGTTGGCTTCCCCAAGAATTTGGTTCCAACTACCGTACATACCTTACTATCACCGGATTTCCACATAGCCTTCCCTCTTCTCTGCTCGTTACCTGTCGTGGTTTTGTCACGACATATGCCATTGTGAAAGGACTTTGGTGTGGGGCCATCGCAACGTAGGTTAGCTCGAAGGGGTTGAGCGGGACAAAGGACACAAGAGTTTACCCAGGTTTGGCCCCTTACAACGAGGTAAAAGCCTATGTCCTACTTCTAGTTGTATTGCCTGAGTTTTGATTACAAGGGAGCGATTACGCTTGTCCTAACTATCGATCAACTATTTCTTGAGTTAACCCGTCGCCGGGTCTCGCCTTTATATACACATGTCGAGGTCGGGCTGCTTACAAGAGAACAGATCGGATCACACAACGTAACCGATTCTGGTTCTAATTTCGTCGCCTTACAAAGCAAGTCATTATTCGGGCGGCTCACACCTTCGGGCCCTAAGCCGCCTCCAATAAACCTGCTTATGAGCCGCCGTCTTCATGTCTTGTCTTCTTGGGCTCGCTTTGGGCCCTTTGTTATGAGTCGCCAACTGTATAACTCGGCCCCTCTGGGTGGGTCACACCACGGGGTTATATCACCAACATTAGGCCCCAGATTGATTTGAACCTGTCCATGTCAATCTTCATCCTTAGGTTGGTGAATCTCTTAAACCCCTTCAATATATAAACTGACAAACTTTCATAACCCTCCATGACAAAAGGTGACGTCATGCCATTAATTTCAGAAAAAATTTCATGACATCATAATGGATCTTTGCAATAATCAGCCATTCCTAGAATCGAGGCACCTTCGCTGTTAAGATAATGATTATATCTCCTCGATTTTCTCGCCTGCCATTTGCAGTTTCACCCTTTTTCCTTATAAATAGGCACGAGGGGGTTCATTTTTCACTTTTACCCCCATCCCTCTCGCTTCTTAGTCTTACTCGCGCTGCCACCACAACCGGAGCTCTGCCGCCGTCGTTCCTGACGAGCAACTTCGGCACAGGCTGCTGCATCAACCTGACCGGACCAGATAACAGCGGCGCACCCCCGCTCTTCATTCAAGCATCCAGGTAAAGCTCTTTCCTTGACCTAGATCCACATTAGACCGACTCCTCTCATAGGTTTCATCGGAGTTCATCGCACTTGTTCAAGTTCATCACAGTTCAACTACCATGTTGCTTAGTTCAATCAAAAAATGTTACTGAAAACTTGTGGCAGTAGTCTTAGTATTTGCCCCAAACTATAGATGTATCCTTTCTTCATGAGATTCAATCCTTGCTTGCGTGTTGTTCCACTGTCATGTTTTAGGTTTAGCAATTATTCACTTTTTTCTGAACTGCTGTAGACCCGTAAATATAGCTGCAAACTTGTGAAACCTGTTTGCTCCACACTTAGCAAAAATCTCAATTATCTTGATTTGATAGTTAACTGACCCGCCATTCATCGTCTTCGGCGGCTTAAATAACAATATTTGTAACCCGCCAGAACTTAGCCGGCTTAATCATAATGCATAATTTGTCCAGAAATCCAGAACCGTGTATGACTCGTCGGCAATGTTGGCTGGCTCATATTTATCAACCTAATCATGATCTTGTGATCCATCAGAAAACAACCGACTCAAACATGAATTTTATAGCTATTAAGTAGTTCAACACCATGATTTTAACCTGTCACACTTTTACTCTGCCAGCCATGACTAGGACTCCCACTTCTTGCGACTGGGTTGCTTCCCAAGTCACCGAGCTCTCATTACAGGAGTATGTAGACATGGGCATTTTGCCATCCAAAGAGGTTATACACTGGCGAGTCCCTGGCTCTGAAACAACTCTAGAACCTCAAGAAGGCAAAATCGGGATCTTTGTAGATCACCTTCTCCCTGGGTTTCTGCACCCGGGTCAAAGTTTTTTCGCGACGCTTTGAGTTTTTATCAACTCCATCCTCAGAACATTGGCCCCAACTCTGTCTCCAATTTATGTAATTTCAAGTATTCCGAGAAGTGTACCTTGGAGAAGAGCCTACTGTTGACCTTTGTAGAGAGTACTTTTATCTCAACCGTCAAACTGAGATGACTGATGGACCCAGTTTGGAAATTGGGGGAATATCTATTCAGCGGAGAAGACACATAATTTTTCCTGAAGCCAAGTTGCCTAGTCACCCCAAGGATTGGAACCTCACTTGGTTCTATTGCAGAGACACTTCTTCGGCCTATGAAAATCGTTTACCGGGTTACCGCCCCTTCCGGCTCAACACCCATAGCAAACTTCCAGACCGGTTAATCGCTGCAGAGCGTGTTAAATATGCCTCTACCTTCTCTAAAATAAGGGTGTTCGTGGCCAATGGCTTGACTACAGTAGACCTGACCTACTGTTGGGCTGCTTGGAGGATAATACCTTTGAGCCAGCGCGGTGGCTTAATGTGTGAATACACTAGAGATACCCAAGATCCACAGCGTTTCAAACAAACATCCTTGAGTGACAGGGATGTTAACGATGTAGTCAAATCACTGCTCGGGGAGCCCATGGACAACTGCCGCAAAGTGGGACTGAATCCTTTCTACAAACTTAATCCACCTCCGGTTGTAAGTATTTTACACCATCTTTCATTTTGCTTCTTTACTTCTTGTATATCATATTTCTTACTTTTTCTGAATGTTAAAACAGGCCAACTCCCCTTTTTGGAAGAAGAAACTACCTGCTGCTGCTCTGACCAAGAAGCCTAAAACAACAACTCCAGGCCCGGGTCGTCCCAAAAAAATCCACCGCTAAAGATCTGCTCAAGCTTGATGCATGATGAGTCAGAGGTAGAACTTGACTCCATTGTTCATCTTTTTATGCAACTTATTGAAGCCGACTCTTCTCAGGGCGACGCAGAAACAAGTCATGCTGACACAGCAGAGGTAATCCCTCTCTCCTCCGACTCAGAACCCTTGGCAAGACAGAAAACTCGGTGGGTCATCCGGATGGTGAAGTTTTCTCATCCTCTTTCTTACTTGGATCCCAGTTTTCTTTTGAAGAAATAACAACATGAAGCAAGGCGCCCAACCCAGAGCGACAACTCTCAGGACCATATTTCCGTCTTACCAAATACGCATGTTCCTCGCAAGCGTTAACACGAGGTGCTACATGATTCAGATTCTCTTTATCCCTCAGCTGGCTTCATACGTCAGCCTCTCACTCCTTCTAACTCAAATTATCAGAACACACCTCTGTCGTCTGGCGACTCTTCTGGAACCTAGATGCCCGCCTTCAAAGTTTCCCAAGGGGAAGTGCTTCTATTTGTCTATCAATGATTTGCCATGGCGTACTTATATACTTTTGTATCTTTGTTGTAGAGGAGTGGCAAAAGCTAGTATGAAGCAGAAGCGTGGCGGGTCTTCAAAAGGTCTTTAATTTGCTGAGTCGGAGAAACAACATACCGACATCTCTGAGGCCCACACTCAAGATCCATAAGAGCCCATGAATGACCCACCAGCATCATTCGATGCCATCCTCCCTGAGCAAATGGACACAGAGCTTAACCCGGTAGCCAGCCATGACCCGTCGAGCCCTAAGCTGCCAACTCCTCAGAAGCCAGCTGAACAGATCCCTCTTAACAAGGATTCTGAAGATGTGACCATCACGGGGATAGCTTACTCTGCGCCAAGGATCTCATTCTTTGGATAAGGGCAAGACCAAGCTAGATTTGGAAAGCTATGTTGCCTTCAGTTCAGCGCAAGCGACATCCACGCAGGGTACCTGAGCTGCCTTCACACTAGCCGTGACTTAGTAGTCGACTTAGTGAACCTCATGAAAGAGCGCTATGAGGTATGATACTAATCCCTTTCCGTATATACTTATGTAGCCCCCAAGTCTTAAGTATAAGTAAAGATATTGACTATGCTTGAGACTTCATGAATATTTCTAAACCATAGCCTCTCAGGGCCGGCTCATCTGATAAAGATCAGCCGTGTCTTCAAATATTAAGCTTGAAAGAAACTTATGTAGCTTCAATAATTTCATAGCAATGAAATGATGCATACTCACAATTATTTCTAAGATCCAAATATGTAGCCCCCAAGGGTCAGCTTAAACTGACAAGTTGAGGCGGGACTTACAATCTCATAAGAAACTAAAACATGTAGCCCTAAGGGCCGGCTTAACCTGACAAGATACGCCGGGTCTCAGTAAAAAATGAATTGACCCACATTAGCCCCAAGTGCCAAGTAGAGTACTTGTAGTGTGCTTGGGACTTACCAGAATATAAACACCAATAGTTAATACTTGTCTTGTAATCATCACTTCATGATTGTATTCCAGGTAGAATTGAGTGTGAAAGAATCGCAAGTGGTCGATTTGAGGAAGAATATAAAGTTGCAACAAGCAGATACTTCCAAGGCCAAGCTTGAGCTGAAAACTTCTTTAGAGGAAATTGAAAAGCCGAAGGCAAGTTTTGATGTTGAAAGAGCCGGCTGGGAGACTGACAAGGCTGCGCTAGCGAAAAGGGCCGAAGGTACTAAAGTTGCACTTAAGCCGGTGACTGAAGAGTTATCTAGCTTAAAACAACACATTATGCAAATGACAGCCGCCATCTTTGGTAAGTGTAACATGTCAATCCAATTGTTTAACCCGCCATACTTCTCATATGTGTATACAGTTCTTAACCCGCCGGCGACTCTTGTCTTCCACAGGCGCCAGAAGTGCCGGTCTTGGCCAAGACATGTTATTGAAGCTAAAGGCCATCTACTCTTTAATAGAACAATTGTGAAGTGGCACTCTCCATAGTCTTGTGGCCTTGGGGTGTAACAGAAAACCGCTAAGTCAAATCAAGGCTGTGCTGGACCACCTGTCAACCTTCCCAGACCATATTGAAGAGCAAAGACAATCAGCTGCTCGAGCTGGAGCTATCGTTGCACTTGGCCGGGCCAAAGCCTGGCAACCGGAGCTTGACCCAGAGGATATAGCCACCGGGTGTCCCGAATTCAAAGATGACCAGTCACCTTTTGAAGAGAAGGACTTCAATCACTGTGCATAGGAGATGCGGCCTGTGGCATGTAAGCTGGTGGAAGAGCTAAACTTGAACAAATACATGCCAACTTATGACGACAATAATCAGAAAATTAAGCCGCCATCCCATGACGTGGTCTATCTCATTCCTCCTCAGCGTAAGCACATCTTTGCTCCTGAAGTCGATCATTCTGTTATTCTCAATGAAGCCACTTTTGAAGCTTTAACCGGCATCGATTGGATAACGTCTGATTTTTAGATGATCGATGAAGAAGAGCCGGCGCGGGATGATCCTGTGTCGTCAACTCGTCTAGAAGAAAAACGATGATGACCCAGGCGGCTCTCAGGCCAAAATATAAAAGTGCATCTCCAAAAAACTCTTGGCTTCAAACTTTGTGGGCTTTTGAAAGCCTTGTAATAGGCTAGTTTAAAACAATGATTTGTTATGCCATGCCTTCGTGCATGTTAACTGTTAAAATAATAGGTTTAATCTTTATGATAGGCTTGATCTGATCAATCATACGATCCAGAGCAACGCTCTTACTTGTGTTCAAAACTCTGCATGTCCTGCCAAATGAGGTTAAACATATGCCCTGACGACTTAACATTAAAAACCAGGGCAGGTAACAACACAAACACAATATACACTACAGGAATCAGGAACTTTGCCGTCTGCCATGGCGGACGGCAAAGGCATGCCTGGCGGATGGCAAATGCCTTGGCCGTCCGCTAGCAGACGACAATAGGTTCGGCTGAACAAGCTACGGCAAAGGCATCTTTGCCGTCTGCTGCCGGATGGCAAATATGAAATGGTCTTTGCCGTCCGCCAGAAGAAGGCACACGTGCCAGCTACAGGCCGTTAGTGGGTTAACGATGTGCTTTGGCCTCCGCTGGCGGACGGCAAAGACCTTTGCATATATTTCGTCCGCTGGCAGACGGCAAAGACCTTTGCATATTTGCCGTCTGCCAGTGGACGACATAGCTATCCACGTGGCAACACCTGAGGGACTGGCCTATTTGATTTCTTTGACGTCTGCTGGCTGACGGCAAAGATGCAATGGCTCTGTCGTCTGCCCGCAGATGGCAAAGAAACCATATAGGCCAGCCCACTGCCCCCAGGTTGCACAGATAGCTGCCACGTGGCATATTTGCCGTCTGCTAGTTGATGGCAAAGCTCTTTGCCATCTGCCAGTAGACGACAAAGAGCCTGTATAGGCCCTGTTTTTTATTTTTCTTTAACTCTTTCAATTTCATAGACACACACACACACACACACACACACACACACACACACACACACACACACACACATATATATGTACACATATGGAAATACTTTCGACAAGCATACGAACACATATACATACCAACTCATATCCCTGCCGTATGGATCTGATCATCAAACACATATACATAGCAAATCAAAAGTCTGTATGCAACATATATAGCTAGCCAACATATCCAACAACAAGCATACAATGGTTTCAACCATACATACGTATATAGGCAGCAAGTTTCACATTATTCATCCTACAAAATCATAACAAGAAGGAAGCATAAAGAGAAGAGTAGACTCCATCAACGCAAGCTTCCTCATCTAAAGCAAATCTCCAAATTGGGAAAGAAGAAAGTTAGAAGAAGAAGAAGACTAGTTAGAAGAAGAAGAAGAAGAACAAGATTTTTTTTGTTCTCTTTCTTTTTCTCCTCTCCTCTTCTTTATTTTCTTCTTCTTCTAACTAAGGTAGGTAAAAAAGCCATTTTATTTCTAAGCTAGGTAAAAATGCCAAGTGTAGGTCATTTTAGAGCTAAGCTAGGTAAATAGGTCATTTTGGAGCTTAGTAAGGTCATTATGTCATTTTCGAGGAAAATAAGCTAAGTCTATATCATTTTGGAGGTAACAAAGATTATCATGCCATTTTTGACCTACGTATGCTAAGTATGTCATAAATGAACCGAAGAAGCTAAGTATAGCTCATTTTTTTTATCTAACTTAGGTAATTATGCCATTTAGGTGGAAAATAAGCTAAGTATCCATTTGTAAAGCAAAACACTAGAGAAAACTTACCCTCATCACAACAAATATGATGAAGATCGTAACTAAGGTAACAATTGATCCAACGGCATAATGATACCAAGCCTTAGTATCAATGGCATATTTTCTCATCTTCTTAAGCTTCAGGCGCATCCCATCCATCTTCAAGCACATTGCATTCATCTTCATCTTGTGATCATCGACGACATCGGCAACATACAACTCCAATGTCATCTTCTGTTCTTCAATTCTTTTAATTTTTTCTTTCAAATACTCATTTTCTTTTTCAATTAAATTGAACTTCTCCACAAGAGGGTTAGTTTCAAATTCCGGTTCACATACCTCCTAGATTAAATGATCTCTATGTCAACTTGATGGCCATAATTGTCATCAATGCGAAATGCAACAAATAGTTATGAAAGAGAATTTACCACATATGAATCATAAAGCGGTCGAGGGCCAACGGGGACGAACATCAAGACCATGGCACCATGTATAAGAAACGATCATACAAAGTAAGAAAATTATACATACCAACTATATAAATCATACAATAATACAAGTAACTATATAAATCAAGTACAACATAAAAAATTGAATACCAAATAATAATCTGGGTCGTCGGGTTCAATAAATGCTCCGGGATCAATAAATGCATCATCATAATCACTATCGGTAATGACATGCTCATCATCAACATTAATAAATGCATCATCATCATGTGGAAGGCCACCTTTACGTAATCGGTCAAGCATTGACAGGTCATCCGCAGCAGTAACCTCTTCTTGTTCCGGCTCAGGGGTGAAGTCGGGTTCACTGTCGTTGTCTACTTCAATGTTCTGGGGTGAAGTAGAGCGGTTCTTGAAACATTTCTTGGAAAGAAGTGTTTGTTGGAACAATTCTCCTTCATATGTGTCTGGGTTAATGTGAGGTTCACAATCCTCTTCATTGGGGGCAGGTGGTCTAACACGTGGCGGCACTTCATAAACGACATCCCAACAATTGAGATTTGGATCACTTTGACAGGCCCACGGTAGATAGAAAACTTGGTTTGCCTGTTGAGCCATAATATAGACATCGGGAACATCCAAATGGGTGCTTTGTTTGATTTCCACTAGCCCTAAGTGTTCATGATTCCTTCTAGTCTCCTTCGGCTGGAACTAATAACATTTGAAGACTATGATGTTTGGTGGGTTTGCACCATAGAACCGAAGTTCATAAATTGCTTCGACTCTTCCATAATACTCAGTATCTCTTCGCCGATAGCAGAGACATGACAATTTGTAGACTTTCGGTCGGTCATAGATAGCTCTCTGCCATAGGTATGGAAGCGATACCCGTTGATGTCGTATTTGTCAAATGAACGGACCTTAAAGTCAAAACCATTGGCGACTTGTATCAATTCGGCGTCCATTAACTCTGAATTAGCCTACTAGTTTAATACGAAAGGGATTGTTGCATTAGCCACAAATTAGATGAAGAAATGAAATTGTCTAATGGAAATTACCGTTTGTTTGAACCAAGAGATGAAACCGGGATAGCCGCCTCCATGCTTTGCCAGAAGCTCATACTCTTCGACGGAATCCTTTTGGATCACCGCTCCATACAAGAATTTGGCGACGTATCGACTGTATCAAATTTATCCGGGAATAAGAGCAGTTCAAAGGAATTAGAAGTTGCAAAAAAATGTACCGAGAACTTACTCGATGTACGGTCGCACTTCTGTTAGGTTGGTGAAGATATACAACGAAATGATCTACCATTCTTTGAAATCCAATGTTAAGGTATTAGAAGCACCGGCTGGTGCAAGATCCCCTTTGAATAGGGTGAGGTTGGATCCACCCTTTTTAGGTTCGTCAGCAATGTACCGAGGCTTCGGATTAAGCAAATGGCGATTTTGGGCTTCATAGTGTGTTGTCACGAAGTTTGCCGCCTCCTGAGTAATGAATGCCTCAGCCATCGATGCTTCAATTCTACATTTATTTTTACATTTTGCTCATAGCGTCTTCTGCATCCTCTCAGTGGTGTAGCACCAACGATTTTGCACGCCCCCCCCCCCCAATCTTGCCTCGGTTGGGAGATGCAAAATCAAGTGCTGCATTGGATTAAAGAAGCCCGGCGGAAAGATCTTCTCTAACTTGCAGATCAACTCTGGCGCCAACTCTTCCATTTCTTCTAGCAGGCCAGGCGATAGTTATTTCGCACAAAGAACATGGAAGAAATAGCCCAGCTCTTCCAGCAATAGCCATTCATCCTCAGGGATGAAGCCACACAACATCACCGGCATTACCCGCTCAATCCATATGTGCCAATCATGACTCTTGAGACCAAATATCTTCAATTTATCAAGACTCGCTCCCGCTCTTTAGATTCACTGCATACCCATCAGGGAACATCAACTGCTGTTGCACCCACAAGATAATTTCCCTCATAGCTGGCCTTCCATGATTGAACCATGCCTTTGGCTTCGTCCAGTTCTGCTTTCCTTTCGGTTCTTTCATGTTTTGTAATGGCCTATCACATAGCACCTCCAAACCGACTCTAGCCTTAGTATTATCCTTTGACTTCCCACTATGCCAAACAATGTACCAAAAAGTGCCTCGGCGATATTCTTCTCAGTGTGCATCACGTCGATGTTGTGTGGGCAAAGGAGGTCTTTGAAGTAAGGCAGATCCCACAAGCATGTCTTGTGAGTCCAGGCGTGTTTCAAATTATACCCCTTGAAATACCCTAGACGCTCTGGATCTGGCTCGAGAGCGTTTAACTAATCCAGGGTCTCTTGGCCTGTCAATGCAGGTGGTGCAGAGTTTTTGACAACTCTACCTCTGATAAAGTTTTTCTTATCTTTCCAGAACTTATGGCGAGGATCCAGGAACTATCTATGCATGTCGAAGCAAGAAAAATTTCAACCGTCCTAAAGCCAATGAAACTCAAGAGCTCCCTTCCATGTGGGGCAGGGGAACCTTCCATGCACACACCAGCCAACGAATAGTGCATATGCCGACAAGTCATGCGTCGAGTACATGTACCAGACACACATTATGAAGTTCTGTTTGCTAAAGGCGTTGTATGTCTTGAACCCATTATCCCAGGCTTCTTGCAATTCGTCCTTCAATGGCTGCATGTACTCATTCGTATTCTTCCCTGGATAGTTGGGCCCTGGAATTATCAACGTCAGGAAAATGTTCTTTCTTTGCATAATCTCTCTGGGGGGTGGGGGGGGGGGGAGATTGAGTGGAAAGACAAATACGGGCCAACAACTGTATTGGGCTGCCATCAGACCAAACACACTGAACCCATCCGTGCTGATGCCGACTCGAGGATGCCTCGGATCTGCTACTTTGTCATCATGTAATGCATCGAAGCTCTTCCATGCTTCACCGTCCGATGTGTGCACCATCATCAGATTCCCATCTGCATCTAGTTGGGTTCTTTTGCCCGTTTTGTGCCATGTCATCTGTCTGGCCGTCTCTTCGACCATAAAAAGATGATGAAGTCTTGGTATGATTTGCATATACCAAAGAACATTAACGGGGATTTTGGTCCGTGTCTTCTCACACATACTGTTGTCTACCACAACATACCTGGATGACTTGCAAATGGGATAATAGTTCAAGTCTGCATACTGAAGCCTAAATAAGGAACATCCTTTTCTCACATGCATGTATCTTCTGATAGGGCATCTTAAGAGCGTGGAGGATTTTGTCTGACTGGTACAGGTTTGCAGGTAGTACATGGCCTTTGGGTAGAAAACGTCCAAATACTATCATCATTGCATCATAGCATTCTCTATCCAAGTTGAATTAAGCCTTCAGAACCATTATTTGTTAGATGGCATCCAACTGACAAAGCTCGGTGTGCTCCTGGAGAGAACATTTTGAAGACTCCAACATTTCATTGAAGGCCTTTGCAGATTCCTCCATCTCATCATCCGAGTCCCGAGCATCATCAAATGGGATAATAGCTCTGGAACATTGGGCAGACTCGCCATGAAATGTCCACACCGTATAATCTGGTGTAAAACTCAACTTCTGCAGATGTTTGCCAATTTCATCCTCTGTCCTCTTGTGCCAATTGTTGCACCCGGCACAAGGGCACCATGTTGTCCTCTGGCCATTTGCAAATGTGGCTCTCAGAAACCCCTTGGTTTTTGTTAACCATTCAATGGTCATGTCTTTCTGACTATTGTGACCAGTGTACATCCACGCACGATCAGTCATCTTGCCTAGCTACTGGACACATAAGAATATATATATTCATCAGTTAATTGAGTTTGTCACTTTTATTACGTCCATGCAACCTAGACGCTAATTGGTAAAGATATGTCCTAATCCCACCCGAGTATGTGTAGATTGGGTTCGTTTTCCCATGCTCTGCTCCGGATCTGACGCAAAATTTTGGCAGCACCTCCCCGCTGTTCTCGTGATACACGTCTTGGCAATAAGCAGAGAGGATGTGTACCCGAAAAACAACAGGGAGGCACGGACAGAATTCTGCATCGGATCCGGAGTAGAGCATATGGGAAAACAAACCCAATCTACACATACTCGGGCTGTCCATGGATAACGTTGGACAATTCGAAAGAATCAAGGTTATAAATATGCAAATGCATGCATATTTATAGATGTAACCCTTTCGAACGGGATACGCATACTGGTCACGCATACTGATGATTGAAGACACCTATAGCTAACAAGTTTCATCGGCACGAAGACCAGAACAGAGCAAATAAAGGGGGGAGGAGGTGATGTCATTTGTGCTCACCCACGAACGCAGGGGCAGAGCTCGTCGAACACCAGACCCTCGCAGCGAAACTGCACATTTAAATCGAAAGATGAGTAACATAGCAATTTTGTTTTTTCCATCGACCTAACTAAATATTTACAACAGGACGAGCGGGTTAGGGGGTTCCTTGGCGTCGATGGAACCCTAAATAGCAAGTATCATCGATGCAAGATACATGTGGCGCTCGGCATTGAACACAAGATCCACATCCCACAAGTGAATCCGGCGCCCGGCGTCCCGCAACAATAGTTCTGGTGGTCGATGACGGTCGAACACCTTGACGAATTTGTCTGGCAGCCTCTGCGATGAGGATTAAAGCCAAGTTTTGAAATTTCAAACAAGCAAACCGACTTGAATGAGTTTGGGTGTTTCAAGTTTGAACACATCCCTTTTAATCATCATTGTAGAGGTTGCCAGACAAATTCGCAATGGTGTTCGACCGCCATCGACACTGAGAACTGTTGATGTGGGATGCTTGACACCGGCATCACTTGTGGGATGTGGATGTAGTGTTTGACACCGACGACCACATGTATCCCGCACCGACGATACTTGCTATTTAGTGTTCCGTAAACACCGAGGAACCCCCTAACCCGCTCGACCCAGTTTCATCGGTGATGCACCCATAATCTTCTTCTTCCTCCATTTCTTCTTCTTCCTCCTTTTCTTCTTCTTCCTCTTTTTTTCATCTTTCTTCTTTCTTCTTAACCTAAACTAAACCAAATAAACTTAACCTAAACTAAACTAAATCTAAACCTAAAAAACAGAAACTAAACCTAAAAAATAGAAACTAACCTAAACTAAACCAAGTCTAAATTAAACTAAACCTAATTAAATTAAATCTAAAAAAAGAAAAAAGAGGGATGTCACCTTCAGGCACGGCAGGGGGTGCCGGATGGAGGAGGGGGGCCGGGGCGAGGCTCCGGGCGGCGGGGCGGCCGGGGCTGGGGTGGAGGGGCGAGGCGGCGGGGCTGGGCGGCCGGGGCGGCGTGGCAGGGCGGCGGAGCGGTGGGGGCGGCTCGGGCATGGGGCGGCGGCACGGGTGTGATGAGGGAGGGAGAGAGGGACATGGGGCTGGCGGCTTTCTAGTTTAGGTCACAGCTCTTTGTCGTCCGCTAGGGGATGACAAAGAGCCTAGCTAACAGACGTTAGTTGGCCATTTTCTTTGCCATCCGCTAGCCGATGACAAAGATTCTTTGCCGTCTGCTAGCCAATGGCAAAGAAAGTGGCCATTAGGAGGCCCTCGCTGGTACGCCACCCTCCCTCTTTGCCGTCCACTAGCGGAAGACAAAGCTTCTATGCCCTCTGCTAGCGGACGACAAAGAACTGGCTGACGACAAACACTATCTTTGTCGTTCACTCTTTCTGTGCCGTCAACTTTCTGTATGCTAACGGCAAAGAATTGGGTGACAGCAAAGATACTGATTCCAGTAGTGATAGTCTTTTATTACCATAGAAAAGACTAAAATTAAGGTTATTCAAGCTGAAACAAACTGGCGAGTTAAAGTCCATAGCCAGGGCGGGTTACCAAACCCGAAATACTCAAACATGAGTCATACAACAAAAGGTTTATAACCTGGATCCAGGCGACTCGGAGATCTCAAACCAAAAGTTGAAAACATAAAAGCATCTGAAAATCCAAACAAAAAATATGCAAATCTCAAAAATCAGTAGGCCAGCTTTTAAGGCATGACAGAAAAAGTGGCTTACAAGCCTCATATTTGCTTTCAGGGCTGCAATAGCCGTTTGGCGCTTAGGCCTCATGTTTGCTTTCAAGGCTGCAACAGCCGTTTAGCACTGAGGCCTCATGTTTGCTTTCAAGGCCGCAACAACAGGTTGGCACTCAGGCCTCATGTTTCCTTTCAAGGCCGCAACAGCCGGTTGGCACTCAGGCCACATGATTGCTTTCAAGGCTGCAACAACCATGGTTTTACCTAGCTCACTATAAGACGGCTCTCACGTGACACGAGCCGCCGTTTTAACCTTAACGAGTTCAGGGTCTTTTAAAAGATTGATTGTTAAGAGTTTGGTGGGTCACTTGGTGGAGTAGCAAGTTGCAAACAGGTAGGAAAAACCTATAAAAAGTGGCATTCAAGCCGGTCAAGAGGGTATGAAAGCCAAACCCAGTGGTTGGAAGCCCCCAAGTGACCTTATGATCAATCAATAAAGGCTCAGACACTCAGAAACGATGGAGGCCCCGTAATTTGGGGATGCCGGCTTTATTATATTGATCATAAAAAGTTATATAAATTGACAAAAGTATGTACAAAGACAAGAGCCGGCGGCTCAGTTGTAGTAAGGCCGAAGCTGTGCAATATTCCATGGATGGCGGGTCTCCTCCTATGACTTGTGGGAATTGTTGTGCTCACGCACATCAATGAGGTAATATGACCCGTTATTCAATTTCTTGCTAACCACAAAGGGTCCTTCCCAAGGTGGGGATAACTTGTGTATATCTGTTTGATCTTGGATGAGCCGGAGTACCAAGTCGCCTTCTTGAAACGCCCGGGTCTTAACTCTATGGCTATGATAGCGATGTAGGTCTTGTTGATATATCGCCGAACGCCGCCGCTAGGTCATGCTCCTCATCCAAAGTATCGAGTGCATTTTGATGTGTAATTTCGTTGCCAGCTTCAACATAAGTTGCCACACGAGGCGAGTAATGACAGATATCACTTGAAAGACTGCACCATAAACCATGAAGAAAGGCGTATAGCCCATTGACCCGTTGGGGGTGGTATTGATACTCCAAAGTACTGAACGTAACTCCTCAACCCAACAACCCGGTGTTTGCTTCGAAGGAACCATAAGCCGGGGTTTTATGCCTCTCAAAATTTCTTAGTTAGCTCTCTCAGCTTGACCATTAGACTACAGATGAACCACAGAAGAGACGTCAAGATGAATATGCTCTTGTTTACAGAATTCCTTCATAGCACCCTTAGATAAATTAGTGCCATTATCAGTAATGATACTATGAGGGTAACCAAAATGGAAGATCAGCTTTTTAACAAACTGGACTGCAGTCGCCGCATCACACTTGCTGACTGGCTCTGCTTCAACCCACTTGATAAATTTATCAACCGCCACCAAGAGGTGGGTTTTCTTATCTTTAGAGCGCTTGAAAGGTCCAACCATATCAAGCTCCCAGACTGCAAATGGCCGAGTAATTGGAATCATCCTCAATTCTTGAGCTGACACATGAGCCCGTCGAGAAAACTTCTGACATCCATGACATTTACCGATGATATCCTCCGCATCAGCATGAGCCGTCAACCAATAAAACCCATGACAAAAAGCTTTGGCTACTAAAGATTTTGCGCCAGTGTGATGACCACAATCGCCTTCATGAATCTCATGTAAGATCTCACGGCCCTCTTTGGGAGAAACACAATGCTGGAACACACCTGTTATGTTGCATCGATGTAACTCACCATTGACAATAGTCATAGACTAAGACCGCCGGGTTATCTGCCTAGCCAAAGTTTCATCCTCCGATAACTCGCCCGGGTCCTATAAGCCAAGTAGGGAAGTGTCCAGTCAGGAATTGCATGGAGAGCCGCCACCAACTATGTCTCCGGGTCAGGGATAGCAAGATCTTCTTCTGATTGTACTTTGACTGAAGCATTATGCAATACATCAAGAAATACATTAGGGTGTACCGGCTTACGTTGGGACCCCAACCGGCTCCAGCCATCAGCCGCCTCATTTTTTCTTCGATCAAGGTGCACCACCTGATAACCCTTGAAATGGCCAGCAATATTATCAACCACCCGGCGATAACCTGCCATGAGCGGGTCTTTAGAATCCCAGGTACCCGAAACTTGCTGAGCCACAAGGTATGAATCGCAAAAACACCTGACGAGGCTCAAATTCATCTCTTTGGCCATGCAAATGCCGTGGAGTAAAGCCTCATATTCAGCTGCATTGTTTGTACAAGGAAACATTAGCCTCAAAACATAGCAAAACTTGCCACCTTGAGGGGAAGTCAATATGACCCCGGCCCCTGAGCCCTCTAGTTGCCTGGACCCATCAAAGTGAATTGTCCAATATGTGTTATCAGGCTTCTCCCTAGGTGTCTGCAATTTTGTCCAGTCATTGATGAAATCCACCAGAGCTTGAGATTTGATAGTTGTTCTTTTCACATATTTCAGATCATGACGTCCGAGTTCTATTGCCCACTTAGCAACCCGGCCTGTGGCCTCCCTATTTTGAATGATGTCTCCTAATGGGGCAGAGCTGACCAAAGTAATAGGATGACCAAAGAAATAATGTTTCAGTTTGCGACTCGCCATGAATACTTCATATACCAATTTCTGCCAATGTAGGTATCGTTGTTTAGACTCAATCAACACCTCACTGACATAATAAACCGGCCTCTGGACTAGGTACTCCTTACCCGTCTCCTTGTGCTCCACTACAATCGCCACACTGACAGCTTTACTGTTAGCTGCCACATATAGGAGCAAGAGTTCTTTCTCAATGGGAGCTGCAAGGACGGGAGGCTCAGCTAATTGCTTTTTGAGCTCCTCAAATGCCTTATCAGCAGCATTACTCCAGACAAAATGATATATTTTCTTGATCATATGGTATAAAGGAATTTCCTTCTCGCCCAGGCAGCTTATGAACCAGCTCAAGGTTGCAATACGATCTGCCAGGCGCTGGACGTCATTAACAGAGGCCGGCTTAGCCAATGAAGTTATAGTCTTAATTTTCTCCGAGTTAGCTTCAATGCCTCTCTCTGAGATAAGAAAACCCAAGAGCTTGCCTGCAGGTACACCAAAAACACACTTGGCCGGGTTAAGCATCATATGATAGACCCGGAGATTGTCAAAAGTCTCCTTTAGATCGTCCAAGAGCATCTCCTTTTTCTTGGATTTAACCACAATATCATCCACATAAGCATGCACATTACGCCCAATTTGATTGCGAAAGCAATTCTGAACACAAAGTTGATAAGTCGCCTGGGCACTCTTGAGACCTAAGGGCATAGAAAGATAGCAGAAAGCTCCAGAAGGTGTGATGTAAGTTGTCTTCTCCTGGTCTTTAACTGCCATTTTGATATGATGATAACTAGAATAAGCATCAAGGGAAAATAAGTTCTCACAACCTGCCGTAGCTTCAATAATCTGGTCAATGCGAGGAAGAGAAAATGGATCGACTGGACAAGCTTTGTTAAGGTCAGTGTAATCAACACACATACGCTAGGTGCCATTTTTCTTAAATACCAACACCGGGTTAGGCAACCACTCAGGGTGAAAAACTTCAATGATGAACCCAGCTGCCAAGAGCCGGGCCACCTCTTATCTAATAGCCTTACACCGTTCTTCATTGAAACAATGGAGAAACTGCTTGACCGGCTTAAACTTAGGATCCACATTGAGAGTGTGCTCAGCGAATTCCCTCGGTACACCCGGCATGTCAGAAGGCTTCCATGCAAAGATGTCCCGATTCTCATGGATGAACTCGATGAGTGCACTTTCCTATTTAGGATCCATATTAGCCCCTACTATAAACTCCTGAGATGAGTCGCGAGGGACAAAGTCAACTTTCTTAGTATCATCAGCCGACTCAAATTTCAACAAAGGGTTTTGCTCCGTTGTGGGCTTCTTCAAAGGGGTCATATCAGTCGGGGCAACATTATCCTTACAAAACTTAAGCTCTTCAGTAGCGTAGGCTGATTCAGCTTAGGCATCATCTCCTTCTTCACATTCCAATGCAATTCTTCGATCACCATGGGATTGTAATCATGCCCTTACGCCCTGGCATTTTAAGATGAAAATAAACATAACAAGGCCACGCCATAAACTTGGCGTAAGCCGGCCATCCAAACAAGGCATGATAAGGGCTCTTGATTTTAACCACTTCAAACCATAACGTCTCTGTTCTGTAATCATAGTCATCCCCAAAACCACTTCTAAGGCAATCTTCCCCAGTGGGTATGTCGACTTATCAGGGACCACACCATGAAAAACCGTAGAGGATGGCTTAAGCTCCTTATCGGTTAAATTCATCCGGGGAAAAGTATCATAATAAAGGATATTGATACTACTGCCACCGTCCATGAGCACTTTAGTGAATTTATAACCCACAACCTGAGGGGCTACCACCAACGCTAGTTGACCCGGATTGTCAACCCGGGCGGGTGATCCTCTCGACTCCATGTGATTGGCTGCTCTGACCATCGCAAGTATTGAGGTACCGCCGACTCAATTGCACTGACCGCACGCTTATGAACTTTCTAATCTCTCTTGCAAAGACTTGTGGTAAAAATGTGATACTGGCCACCATTAAGCTGCTTTGGATTACTCTGGTATCCTGACAGATGCTGCTGGTTACCCTGACCAGACTGTTGGTTATGACTACCCTGATTACCCTGTCCTTGATACCCAGAATTTGAGTCGCCGCCACCAAAGCCAGGCCCTTGAGAGCCGGATCCTGACCTGCCTAGCGACCCATTATTATTGCCGTGCCCTGGATTATAATTCCGGTACTCTCGCATTATGAAACAATCCTTCCATGCATGAATTAATGGATGACCAGGTAGACTATGCTTTGGGCAAGGGTCATTAAGCATTGCCTCAAGGTTAAATTTTGGTCCTCCAAATTGCGGCTTACCCTTACGACACTGATTTTTATATCCAGTGTTGGTGTTAGCTACCAGATCTGACCCGCCATCAGGTTGTTGGCGCTTACCACCGTTACCCTAGTTGTGACCATTATGCCCTGTCATGTTCTGCTGCTGACCCATATGTAACGCCCCGGATCCGATGCGCCAGGTGTCTGTCAGTTATTCGCCGTCGTTGCCATGTCATTTGCTTGCATGTTGCGTGTTGCCATGTCATCATCTGCATTTCATCTGCATGTTTTTCGAAACATGCATCCGTTCGGGTTCCCCCGGTTCTCTCCGTTGTCCGTTCGGAGTACAGACTTATTTTATAAGTGGGCGAAAAATGTTATCGGAATGGGTTGAAACTTGGCGTGCGGTCTTATTATAGTGTAGACAGAGCGCCTGTTAAGTTTCGTCGCATTCAGAGCTTGTTTGATAGCCCTACCGTTAAACTTATAGCGGCATCGTAGCCGATCAAACGTCGGACGCTTTTGGTCTCCGGAAACTGCTGTCGGGCCGCACTTCATCTCTCTCTTCTCAGCCTAACCCCTCCGTTTCGGACCATCTGATCGTGATCAAACGGTCCGGAAACGGAGCAAAACCCCCTCCTCTAGCCCCTTTTTCCTATTTAAGAAGCCCCCTCCTGCTGATTTGGGAAACCCTACCCCTCCTCCTCTTTTTCCGCGCCACCCAACTCACAGCCGCCACCTCCACAGCCCAGCCACCGCCGCCCTCCTTGGATCTGCCGCCGGCCGCCTCTCCCCGCCACTTGGCGCAGCCTGAGTGGCCGCGCCGCCACCCAGCGCCGCTCTCCTCCAACCCAGCAGCGCCACGTCGCCCTTGCCTCCTCCAACCTCCCCGCGTGGCCCGCCAGGCCCGAAGCAGGCCCGCCCGAGCCCATCGGGGCCCGGGGCAGCCTGCATCCGTCTCCAATCTAGATCGGGAGCCCCACTCCTCCCGAGCTCCACTGCGCCATCACCCCCTGCTCCATCGCCACCTCCCGCAGGCCTCGTCGGAGCGCCGCCACCTGCCGGTGACCGCCCCGTCGACCCAGGTCGCCGCCCCTGCATCTCCTTCTCCCTTCCTTCTCCCTCTCGCTAACCCCCCCTTTTCCTCCTCTGTGTCGTGGGCGGGAGGCGCCGCCGCCCGGATCCGGCGAGGCCTCAGCCCGATCCGCGACCCCGCCTCCGTCGCGTCCCATTTCCGCCCGTGTCGGCCTCGTCATCCCCGCCGCCCTCGCCAGAGGCCGCGCCGCCGCTCGCCGTCCGGGGCGGATCGGGAGAGTGCCCCAACCCCGTCGTCGCTGCGTTGACCCCATCCGGCCCCGTGGGCCCCGCCCCGCGTCCGGCCCAGCCCAGCTCTGCCTCGGCCAGCCTGCCTCGCCCCCTCACCGTCTTGGGCCACGGCCCGCGAGGTGAGCAGCCCCTAAATCCCACCCAAGCACCTCTTAGCTAATCTGCGCCCGTCCGTTTTTTTCGAAATTTGGCATTATGTTAGCATGTTCATCGCATCATAACTCTGCATCCGTAGCTCTGTTTCGTGCATATAATATATCAAAATGTTCATTGTGAGATGCTCTTCGTTTTGTTCCACTGTGCCATATTCATTTGAGTACATCTTGATGCCTGAATCATCGTTGCAAGAGTGCTATATGATGTTAATCTGCTGAAACTGTTATAACTTGCTGATTTGACATTTTTGTTGCATTTGGTGTGTGCATCCTATGAGCATGAGCTCTACATGTGTTTTGTGGTACATCATGCCATCTATACAGGGGTGCTATCCATGTATTTTTATGATTCTTGTACTGTGTGCATCAAGCTTGTTAAGTAGGGTACTTGCTGTTGCTGTTTTGCTAGGCTGATTCTGTTATATTTTGTTGCTATGTAAACCTGCTTCTACAATTCATTCTATGCATAATCTGGAGATGTTCACTAAGGATGTTTTGTTATACATGTCATGCTCTATCCATTCATGCCCCTGGTTGCATTTATAGCCTGCTGTTACCTGTTGTAATCTTGCTCTCCACTTGCTAAATAATGTTGTTGTCAGCCTGTTTAACTTTAAGTTCAGTTTTGCCATGTGTTTTGCTAGTGATCCATGCACCCTATGAACTTCATCTTGCCATGCTTAGCTTCATAAACATGTATTCTTACCGTTGGTTGCCTTGCCATGCCATGTATTGCTCTATGGTGAGTGGTTCAAGCTCACCAACATGCCTACTTATTGTTGTTCCTGCCATGTATGAATCTGTCATATCTTTTGCCATGTTTACATGGGTGCCATCATATTTTCTATGCCTTTTTGGCTCCTGGTCAGTAAGGGACTTTTGTTATATGCAATTAGTAGATTCATGCCATGCCTTTGTTTTCCAAGTTAAGTTCCTGTACCATGTTGTTTGATAGCTCTAAACATTGCAACCTGATGTTATTTCTGCTATTGACTGAAACTGTTATTATTTGCATTCTTGCCATGTCTTTTTGAGCATGTTCTAGTGATTTATGGAGATAGCTCAGTGTTCATGTTTTGTCATGCTTTACCTGTACTTCATGCCCATGCCTTTTGTTTTCACATTGGGATGCTGTAGAATATTGTTTTGATGCTTGCTAAATGCCTAGTTGCTGTTTTGGACAGCTTGTCCTTTAAACCTGTGTAGTGTATGTGTTGAACCGTTGCTCCGTTTTGAGTGTGCCCCATATGAAACTTGCTTGATTTTGCATGTAGTTTCATATTATCATGTTGCATCCTTGTTTTGAGGTGTTTGCTTGATGTTTGTATGCATTTTGCATCAATGCCATGTTTAACTTGTTTTGCTCATATCTTCTAGGCCGTAGCTCCGAATTAAATGAACTTTGTATGTAACTTGGCTAGAATCTCGTGTAGATCATCTTGGTGCATCTTAACTTGCTGTTAAACAACTTCAACTTAATTTTTGTTCAGATATGGACCAACTTTGAAACTTGCATATGAGGACTTACCGGAATTGTTATATGTTGCTTCCGGCCTCATTTAAACTTGCCTTGATGTGTTGTTCTTGTTTGCATCATCTCTTGCCATGAGTAGCCTCATCTAGCTTTCTCATGCATCATGCTTGGTTGTGCATCATGTCTTGTCTATGTGTGGTGTGTTTACTTTGTTGTGTGCTTCTTCTCGACAGTTCCCGTTTCGTTGCGATCGTGAGGATTCGTTCGTCTACGCTTGGTTCGTCTTCGTGGCTTCATCTTCTTCATGGACTCGTTCTTCTTCCTTGCAGGATTTCAGGCAAGATGACCGCTACCCTGGATCTCACTACTATCATTGCTATGCTAGTTGCTTCGTTCTATCGCTTTGCTGCGCTACCTATCATTTGCTCTGCAAGCCTCCCAATTTGCCATGTCAGCCTCTAACCTTTTGCACCCTTCCTAGCAAACCGTTGTTTGGCTATGTTACCGCTATGCTCAGCCCCTCTTATAGCGTTGTTAGTTGCAGGTGAAGTTGAAGATTGCTCCATGATGGACAGGATTATGTTGGGATATCACAATATCTCTTATTTAATTAATGCATCTATATATTTTGGTAAAGGGTGGAAGGCTCGGCCTTATGCCTGGTGTTTTGTTCCACTCTTGCCGCCCTAGTTTCCGTCATACCGATGTTATGTTCCTGGATTTTGCCTTCCTTACGCGGTCGGGTGATTTATGGGACCCCCTTGACAGTTCGCTTTGAATAAAACTCCTCCAGCAAGGCCCAACCTTGGTTTTACCATTTGCCTCACCACCACCTACATTTCCCTTGGGAGTAATTAACCCGAGGGTCATCTTTATTTTGGCCCCCCCGGGCCAATGCTTGTCTAAGTGTTGGTCCAAACCGAGTAGACTGCGGGGCCCCCTCGAGGAAACTCGAGGGTTGGTTTTACTCGTAGGATGTCTCATCCGGTGTTGCCCTGAGAACGAGATATGTGTAGCTCCTATCGGGATTGTCGGCGCATCGGGCGGTCTTGCTGGTCTTGTTTTACCATTGTTGAAATGTCTTGTAAACCGGGATTCCGAGACTGATCGGGTCTTCCTGGGAGAAGGAATATCCTTCGTTGATCGCGAGAGCTTATCATGGGCTAAGTTGGGACACCCCTGCAGGATATTATCTTTCGAAAGCCGTGCCCGCGGTTATGTGGCAGATGGGAATTTGTTAATGTCTGGTTGTAGATAACTTGACACCAGATCCGAATTAAAACGCATCAACCGCGCGTGTAGCCGTGATGGTCTCTTCTCGGCGGAGTCCGAGAAGTGAACATGGTTTCTGGGTTATGTTTGACGTAAGTAGGAGTTCAGGATCACTTCTTGATCATTGCTAGCTTCACGACCGTTCCTTTGTTTCTCTTCTCGCTCTCATTTGCGTATGTTAGCCACCATATCGTGCTTAGTCGCTGCTGCAACCTCACCACTTTACCCCTTCCTTTCCCATTAAGCTTTGCTAGTCTTGATACCCATGGTAATGGGATCGCTGAGTCCTCGTGGCTCACAGATTACTACAACAACAGTTGCAGGTACAGGTTATGCGATGATCATGACGCGAGAGCGATGTTTGCTTGTTTTGGAGTTCTTCTTCTGCTTCTTCTTCAATCAGGGGATAGGTTCCAGGTCGGCAGCCTGGGCTAGCAGGGTGGATGTCATTTGAGTTTCTGTTTGTGTTTCATCCGTAGTCGGATGGTGCTCTTTTGTAAGATGATGTTGTATTCATGTGGCATTGTATGCCTTTTGTATGTATCCCCATCTATTTATGTAATGTTGATGTAATGATATCCACCTTGTAAAAGCATTTCAATATGCGGGTCTATCCTTGGTGGTACCTTTGAGTTCCTCTTGGATAGAGTCGCATATTGGGCGTGACAAGTTGGTATCAGAGCCTCGACCGACCTTAGGAGCCCCCTTGATTGATCGTGTAGTTTGGCCGTTGTTGAGTCTAGAAGAAAACTGTTTTCGGAGTCTAGTTATATCGGAGAGTAGGAATTCTTTTTACTCCTCAGCCCCTTCGTCGCTCTGGTGAGGAATCTTGACGTAGGTGTTTTGAATTACTCCTCTTCCCTTTCAAACTTTCTTTAGGATCACGCAGTTGGTTTTTCGATCGTTGGGTCTCAGCTCTTTTCATCCGGTGCATTTCTCGTCAAGTTGACTCGAGTCCTCTTCATCTTTAAGTTCATTCCTCAGTTGTTTTCTTTTCCCACCCACCCACCCATTTTTATTCTTGGAGCCGGAGCCTGTAATAGAGTATCCATCCTACTCGTGTGAAGTCTTTGCTTTCTTTTCCTCAATGATTTCAACCGGTGTTTTCTCTTCAAGATATTCGTAGCTTCCCCTTTCCAAGTTGCCTTTGTTTTCCCACCCTCCCACCCTCTTATTCCCGGAGTCTGAGTCTCTTTCGACCATCAATTTCATTCATGTGGAGCCTCTTCAGTCTTCCCTCAGTTATTTCAACTGGTGAATTCTCGTCTCGTTTGACATTCTTCATCTCTTTATCTTCTTCGGTGGATTCAATTCCAATTTTCGGTAGTGATTATATTCTTTCCTTGGCTCAAATGTTTTTCCCCTTGCTCGTTCGGTTCTCGCTAAATTATCCTTCCGTAGTGTTAAGACTGTTGGGGAACGTAGTAATTTCAAAAAATTTCCTACGCACACGCAAGATCATGGTGATGACATAGCAACGAGAGGGGAGAGTGTTGTCCATGTACCCTCGTAGACCGTAAGCGGAAGCATTAGCACAACGTGGTTGATGTAGTCGTACGTCTTCACGATCCGACCGATCCAAGCACCGAACGTACGGCACCTCCGAGTTCAGCACACGTTCATCTCGATGACAATCCCCGGGCTCCGATCCAGCAAAGCTTCGGGAATGAGTTCCGTCAGCACGACAGCGTGGTGACGATGATGATGTTCTACCGGCGCAGGGCTTCGCCTAAACTCCACGACGATATGACCGAGGTGGAATATGGTGGAGGGGGGCACCGCACACGACTAAGGAACGATCCGTAGATCAACTTGTGTGTCTATGGGGTGCCCCCCTGCCCCCGTATATAAAGGAGCAAGGGGGGAGGCCGGCCGGCCCAAGGGGGGCGTGCTAGGAGGAGGAGTAGGAGTAGGACTCCCCCTTTCCTACTCCTACTAGGAGGGGGAAGGAAGGGGGAGAGTGGGAAGGAAAGGGGGGGCGCCGCCCCCCTCCTAGTCCAATTCGGACCAGAGGGGGGAGGGGGCGCGCGGCCCATGCTGGCCGCCCCTCTCTCCTTTCCACTAAGGCCCATAAGGTCCATTACTCTCCCGGTGGGTTCCAGTAACCCTCCGGCACTCCGGTTTTCTTCGAAATCACCCGGAACACTTCCGGTGTCCGAATATAGTCATCCAATATATCAATCTTTATGTCTCGACCATTTCGAGACTTCTCGTCATGTCCGTGATCACATCCGGGACTCCGAACAAACTTCGGTACATCAAAACTTATAAACTCATAATAAAACTATCATCGTAACGTTAACCGTGCGGACCCTACGCGTTCGAGAACTATGTAGACATGACCTAGAACTATTCTTGGTCAATAACCAATAGCGGAACCTGGATGCCCATATTGGTTCCTACATATTCTACGAAGATCTTTATCGGTCAAACCGCATAACAACATAAGTTGTTCCCTTTGTCATCGGTATGTTACTTGCCCGAGATTCGATCGTCGGTATCCAATACCTAGTTCAATCTCGTTACCGGCAAGTCTCTTTATTCGTTATGTAATGCATCATTCCATAACTAACTCATTAGTTACATTGCTTGCATGGCTTATAGTGATGTGCATTACCGAGAGGGCCCAGAGATACCTCTCCGACAATCGGAGTGACAAAACCTAATCTCGAAATACGCCAACCCAACATCTACCTTTGGAGACACCTGTAGTACTCCTTTATAATCACCTAGTTACGTTGTGACATTTGGTAGCACCCAAAGTGTTCCTCCGAAAAACGGGAGTTGCATAATCTCATAGTTTCAGGAACATGTATAAGTCATGAAGAAAGCAATAGCAATATACTAAACGATCAAGTGCTAGGCTAACGGAATGGGTCATGTCAATCACATCATTCTCCTAATGATGTGATCCCATTAATCAAATGACAACACATGCCTATGGTTAGGAAACATAACCATCTTTGATTAATGAGCTAGTCAAGTAGAGGCATACTAGTGACGTTATGTTTGTCTATGTATTCACACATGTATCATGTTTCCGGTTAATACAATTCTAGCATGAATAATAAACATTTATCATGATATGAGGAAATAAATAATAACTTTATTATTGCCTCTAGGGCATATTTCCTTCGGTCTCCCACTTGCACTAGAGTCAATAATCTAGATTACATAGTAATGATTCTAACACCCATGGAGTCTTGGTTCTGATCATGTTTTGCTTGTGAGAGAGGCTTAGTCAATGGTTCTGCAACATTCAGATCCGTATGTATCTTGCAAATCTCTATGTCTCCCACTTGGACTTGGTCCCGAATGGAATTGAAGCGTCTCTTGATGTGCTTGGTTCTCCTGTGAAATCTGGATTCCTTTGCCAAGGCAATTGCACCAGTGTTGTCACAGAAGATCTTCATTGGTCCCGATGCACTAGGTATGACACCTAGATCGGAAATGAACTCCTTCATCCAGACTCCTCCATTTGCTGCTTCCGAAGCAGCTATGTACTCCGCTTCACAGGTAGATCCCGCCATGATGCTTTGTTTAGAACTGCACCAACTTACAGCTCCACCATTTAATAAAAACACGTATCGGGTTTGCGATTTAGAATCGTCCGGGTCAGTGTCAAAGCTTGCATTAACGTAACCATTTACGACTAGCTCTTTGTCACCTCCATATACGAGAATCATATCCTTAGTCCTTTTCAGGTATTTCAGGATGTTCTTGACCGCTGTCCAGTGATCCACTCCTGGATTACTTTGGTACCTTCCTGCCAAGCTTATTGCTAAGCATACGTCAGGTCTGGTACACAGCTTTGCATACATGATAGAGCCTATGGCTGAAGCATAGGGAACATCTTTCATTTTCTCTCTATCTTCTGCTGTGGTCGGGCATTGAGTTTGACTCAACTTCACACCTTGAAGCACGGGCAAGAATCCTTTCTTTGCCTGATCCATTTTGAATTTTTTCAAAATTTTATCAAGGTATGTGCTTTGTGAAAGTCCTATTAAGCGTCTTGATCTATCTCTATAAATCTTGATGCCCAATATGTAAGCAACTTCACCGAGGTCTTTCATTGAAAAACTTTTATTCAAGTATCCCTTTATGCTATCCAGAAATTTTATATCATATCCAATTAATAATATGTCATCTACATATAATATCAGAGATGCTACAGAGCTCCCACTCACTTTCTTGTAAATACAGGCTTCTCCAAAAGTCTGTATAAAATCATATGCTTTGATCACACTATGAAAGCGTTTATTCCAACTCCGAGATGCTTGCACCAGTCCATAAATGGATCGCTGGAGCTTGCACACTTTGTTAGCACCTTTTGGATAAACAAAACCTTCTGGCTGCATCATATACAACTCTTCTTCCAGAAATCCATTCAAGAATGCGGTTTTGACATCCATTTGCCAAATTTCATAATCATGAAATGCAGCAATAGCTAACATGATTCGGACAGACTTAAGCATCACTACGGGTGAAAAGTCTCATCGTAGTCAACCCCTTGAACTTGTCGAAAACCTTTTGCAACAAGTCGAGCTTTATAGATAGTTACATTACCATCAGCGTCAGTCTTCTTCTTAAAGATCCATTTATTCTCAATGGCTTGCCGATCATCGGGAAGTCAACCAAAGTCCATACTTTGTTCTCATACATGGATCCCATCTCAGATTTCAAGGCCTCTAGCCATTTTGCGGAATCTGGGCTCATCATCGCTTCCTCATAGTTCGTAGGTTCATCATGGTCAAGTAACATGACTTCCAGAATAGGATTACCGTACCACTCTGGTGCAGATCTTACTCTGGTAGACCTACGAGGTTCAGTAGAAACTTGATCTGAAGTTTCATGATCAATATCATTAGCTTCCTCACTAATTGGTGTAGTTGTCATAGGAACCGGTTCTTGTGATGAACTACTTTCCAATAAGGGAGCAGGTACAGTTACCTCATCAAGTTCTACTTTCCTCCCACTCACTTCTTTCGAGAGAAACTCCTTCTCTAGAAAGGATCCGATTTTAGCAACAAAAATCTTGCCTTCAGATCTGTGATAGAAGGTGTAGCCAATAGTCTCTTTTGGGTATCCTATGAAGACACATTTCTCCGATTTGGGTTCGAGCTTATCTGGTTGAAGTTTCTTCACATAAGCATCGCAGCCCCAAACTTTAAGAAACGACAACTTTGGTTTCTTGCCAAACCACAGTTCATAAGGTGTTGTCTCAACGGATTTTGATGGTGCCCTATTTAACGTGAATGTGGCCGTCTCTGAAGCATGACCCCAAAACGATAGCGGTAAATCAGTAAGAGACATCATAGATCGCACCATATCTAGTAAAGTACGATTACGACGTTTGGACACACCATTTCGTTGTGGTGTTCCAGGTGGCGTGAGTTGCGAAACTATTCCGCATTGTTTCAAGTGTAGACCAAATTCGTAACTCAAATATTCTCCTCCACGATCAGATCGTAGAAACTTTATTTTCTTGTTACGATGATTTTCCACTTCACTCTGAAATTCTTTGAACTTTTCAAATGTTTCAGACTTGTGTTTCATTAAGTAGATATACCCATATCTGCTCAAATCATCTGTGAAGGTGAGAAAATAACGATACCCGCCGCGAGCCTCAACATTCATTGGACCACAAACTTCAGTATGTATGATTTCCAACAAATCAGTTGCTCGCTCCATAGTTCCGGAGAACGGCGTTTTAGTCATCTTGCCCATGAGGCACGGTTCGCAAGTACCAAGTGATTCATAATCAAGTGATTCCAAAAGCCCATCAGTATGGAGTTTCTTCATGCGCTTTACACCAATATGACCTAAGCGGCAGTGCCACAAATAAGTTGCACTATCATTATCAACTCTGCATCTTTTGGTTTCAACACTATGAATATGTGTATCACTACTATCGAGATTCAATAAAAATAGACCACTCTTCAAGGGTGCATGACCATAAAAGATATTACTCATATAAATAGAACAACCATTATTCTCTGATTTAAATGAATAACCGTCTCGCATCAAACAAGATCTAGATATAATGTTCATGCTCAACGCTGGCACCAAATAACAATTACTTAGGTCTAAAACTAATCCCGATGGTAGATGTAGAGGTAGCGTGCCGACCGCGATCACATCGACTTTGGAACCATTTCCCACGCGCATCGTCACCTCGTCCTTAGCCAATCTTCGCTTAATCTGTAGTCCCTGTTTCGAGTTGCAAATATTAGCAACAGAACCAGTATCAAATACCCAGGTGCTACTGCGAGCATTAGTAAGGTACACATCAATAACATGTATATCACATTTACCTTTGTTCACTTTGCCATCCTTCTTATCCGCAAAATACTTGGGGCAGTTCCGCTTCCAGTGTCCTGTCTGCTTGCAGTAGAAGCACTTAGTTTCAGGCTTAGGTCCAGACTTGGGTTTCTTCTCTTGAGCAGCAACTTGTTTGCTATTCTTCTTGAAGTTCCCCTTCTTCTTCCCTTTGCCCTTTTTCTTGAAACTGGTGGTCTTGTTAACCATCAACACTTGATGCTCCTTCTTGATTTCTACCTCCGCGGCTTTTAGCATTGCGAAGAGCTCGGGAATAGTCTTGTTCATCCCTTGCATATTATAGTTCATCACGAAGCTCTTGTAGCTTGGTGGCAGTGATTGAAGAATTCTGTCAATGACATTATCATCAGGAAGATTAACTCCCAGTTGAATCAAGTGATTATTATACCCAAACATTTTGAGTATGTGTTCATTGACAGAACTATTCTCCTCCATGTTGCAGCTATAGAACTTATTGGAGACTTCATATCTCTCAATCCGGGCATTTGCTTGAAATATTAACTTCAACTCCTGGAACATCTCATATGCTCCATGACGTTCAAAACGTCGTTGAAGACCCGGTTCTAAGCCATAAAGCATGGCACACTGAACTATCGAGTAGTTATCAGCTTTACTCTACCAGACGTTCTTAACGTCGTCAGTTGCATCAGCATTAGGCCTGGCACCCAGCGGTGCTTCCAGGACGTAACTTTTCTGTGCAGTAATGAGGATAATCCTCAGGATACAGACCCAGTCCATGTAATTGCTACCATCATCTTTCAACTTTGCTTTCTCAAGGAACGCATTAAAATTCAACGGAACAACAACATGAGCCATCTATCTACAAACAAACATAGACAAGCAAAATACTATCAGGTACTAAGTTCATGATAAATTTAAGTTCAATTAATCATATTACTTAAGAACTCCCACTTAGACAGACATCTCTCTAGTCATCTAAGTGATCACGTGATCCAAATCAACTAAACCATGTCCGATCATCACGTGAGATGGAGTAGTTTCAATGGTGAACATCACTATGTTGATCATATCTACTATATGATTCACGTTCGACCTTTCGGTCTCCGTGTTCCGAGGCCATATCTGTATATGCTAGGCTCGTCAAGTATGACCTGAGTATTCCACGTGTGCAACTGTCTTGCACCCGTTGTATTTGAACGTAGAGCCTATCACACCCGATCATCACGTGGTGTCTCAGCATGAAGAACTTTCGCAACGATGCATACTCAGGGAGAACACTTCTTGATTATTAGTGAGAGATCATCTTAAAATGCTACCGTCAATCAAAGCAAGAAAAGATGCATAAAGGATAAACATCACATGCAATCAATATAAGTGATATGATATGGCCATCATCATCTTGTGCTTGTGATCTCCATCTTCGAAGCACCGTCGTGATCACCATCGTCACCGGTGCGACACCTTGATCTCCATCGTAGCATCGTTGTCGTTACGCCATCTATTGCTTCTATGACTATCGCTACCGCTTAGTGATAAAGTAAAGCAATTACAGGGCGTTTGCATTTCATACAATAAAGCGACAACCATATGGCTCCAGCCAGTTGCCGATAACTTCGGTTACAAAACATGATCATCTCATACAATAAAATATAGCATCACGTCTTGACCATATCACATCACAACATGCCCTGCAAAAACAAGTTAGATGTCCTCTACTTTGTTGTTGCATATTTCACGTGGCTGCTACGGGCTTAGCAAGAACCGTTCTTACCTACGCATCAAAACCACAACGATAGTTCATCAAGTTAGTGCTGTTCTAACCTTCGCAAGGACCGGGCGTAGCCACCCTCGATTCAGCTAAAGTGAGAGAGACAGACACCCGCCAGCCACCTTTAAGCACGAGTGCTCGTAACGGTGAAACCAGTCTCGCGTAAGCATACGCGTAATGTCGGTCCGGGCCGCTTCATCTCACAATACCGCCGAACCAAAGTATGCCATGCTGGTAAGCAGTATGACTTGTATCGCCCACAACTCACTTGTGTTCTACTCGTGCATATAACATCAACGCATAAAACATAGGCTCGGATGCCACTGTTGGGGAACGTAGTAGTTTCAAAAAAATTTCCTACGCACATGCAAGATCATGGTGATGACATAGCAACGAGAGGGGAGAGTGTTGTCCACGTACCCTCGTAGACCGTAAGCGGAAGCGTTAGCACAACGTGGTTGATGTAGTCGTACGTCTTCACGATCCGACCGATCCAAGCACCGAACGTACGGCACCTCCGAGTTCAGCACACGTTCAGCTCGATGACGATCCCCGGGCTCCGATCCAGCAAAGCTTCGGGGATGAGTTCCGTCAGCACGACGGCATGGTGACGATGATGATGTTCTACCGGCGCAGGGCTTCGCCTAAACTCCACGACGATATGACCGAGGTGGAATATGGTGGAGGGGGGCACCGCACACGGCTAAGGAACGATCCGTAGATCAACTTGTGTGTCTATGGGGTGCCCCCTGCCCCCGTATATAAAGGAGCAAGGGGGGATGCCGGCCGGCGCAAGGGGGGCGCGCTAGGAGGAGGAGTCCTCCTCCTAGTAGGAGTAGGACTCCCCCTTTCCTACTCCTACTAGGAGGGGGAAGGAAGGGAGAGAGTGGGAAGGAAAGGGGGGACGCCGCCCCCCTCCTAGTCCAATTCGGACCAGAGGGGGGAGGGGGCGCGCGGCCCATGCTGGCCGCCCCTCTCTCCTTTCCACTAAGGCCCATAAGGCCCATTACTCTCCCGGGGGGGGGGGGGGGTTCCGGTAACCCTCCGGCACTCCGGTTTTCTCCGAAATCACCCGGAACACTTCCGGTGTCCGAATATAGTCGTCCAATATATCAATCTTTATGTCTCGACCATTTCGAGACTCCTCGTCATGTCCGTGATCACATCCGGGACTCCGAACAAACTTCGGTACATCAAAACTTATAAACTCATAATAAAACTGTCATCATAACATTAAGCGTGCGGACCCTACGGGTTCGAGAACTATGTAGACATGACCTAGAACTATTCTCGGTCAATAACCAATAGCGGAACCTGGATGCCCATATTGGTTCCTACATATTCTACGAAGATCTTTATCGGTCAAACCGCATAACAACATACGTTGTTCCCTTTGTCATCTGTATGTTACTTGCCCGAGATTCGATCGTCGGTATCCAATACCTAGTTCAATCTCGTTACCGGCAAGTCTCTTTACTTGTTATGTAATGCATCATTCCATAACTAACTCATTAGTTACATTGCTTGCAAGGCTTATAGTGATGTGCATTACCGAGAGGGCCCAGAGATACCTCTCCGACAATCGGAGTGACAAAACCTAATCTCGAAATACGCCAACCCAACATCTATCTTTGGAGACACCTGTAGTACTCCTTTACAATCACCCAGTTACGTTGTGATGTTTGGTAGCACCCAAAGTGTTCCTATGGAAAACGGGAGTTGCATAATCTCATAGTTTCAGGAACATGTATAAGTCATGAAGAAAGCAATAGCAATATACTAAACGATCAAGTGCTAGGCTAACAGAATGGGTCATGTCAATCACATCATTCTCCTAATGATGTGATCCCATTAATCAAATGACAACACATGCCTATGGTTAGGAAACATAACCATCTTTGATTAATGAGCTAGTTAAGTAGAGGCATACTAGTGACGTTATGTTTGTCTATGTATTCACACATGTATCATGTTTCGGTTAATACAATTCTAGCATGAATAATAAACATTTATCATGATATGAGGAAATAAATAATAACTTTATTATTGCCTCTAGGGCATATTTCCTTCAAAGACATCTCAAAAGATTCGTCTGTGTTCGAATTAATTCGAGGTTGTCACCTCATTCAAATATTTTAATTGTTCCGGTGCATCATCTTTCTGTTCAACAATCCTTTTCAACAGTGTTTTCTTTTAGTGGGCCCTAACCCACAGGTCTTTTCCCAGGATCTTACCTGACTCTTCAAATTTCCCCGGAGTTATTCTCAATTCTTTTCAAAGTCTCACGTAAGTATGATTTCATCAGTCAGATGCCTTTCCAAGATCAATTTCAAATCATTTTCATTGTTGGCTCAACCACTTCGCTTTTCATTCTCCCGGAGTATCTCAATAATTTTGGTGGTGTTTATCGTCATCATTTGAAGATTGAAGAAGAGTTTTTCCTCTAAATCTTGTTTCTTCTCCCAAAGATTCGTGGTTCTAGCTTCATGTTATCCTCTCAAATTATTCCAATTGTCAGATATTCTTTTCATCCATCCAGAGCATTTCAGGAGTTGCTTTCTCTCTCGATCATCCGGAGGCCATCTTTTCGGAAGATTTCTTCATTCTAAGTTTTCAGATTCATTCTCCAATTATTATATATCCGTGCCCCTTCGTTCATCTCAATATTCTTCCGGTGCTTCATTGAAGTGTTCTTTAATCAGCTCATGATCTCTTTATTCTTTTGCATCTAAATCCCCTCTAGCATATTGGTTCTTCTAATTCTTCCCGGTGATTCATTCTCTTTCATCAGTCATTTTTGAATTCTTATGGTGGTTCGTTCAAGATTCTTTTTCCTTGATTATCATTTTAATCCATTCATTCTTTCCAATCCTATCGGTGGTTCATGAAGACATTCTCAAGTTTGCTATATGTCATTTCTCAATCCTTTTCAAGAGGAATAAGTTGCATGCCAAATCCATTGCTTGTCATCAATTTAATTTAATGAAGGATAAGCATACAATAAATCTTATTGTTATTTCATCCAAGTGAGTATTCCCTTCCTTCGGAGTTTGTTCTTGAAGAATAAATTCTACTTCCAAGTGTTTTCATCTTTTCTTTTCTGGAGTTCAAATTTCCTCGGCCATTTCGTCGGAACCTCCATCTAAATCACCGCAAGGCTCATCTTATTCTTTATTCCTTCGTTCTATCTCATCATCCTTTTGTCACCGGAGTTCTTCATGGTGGTTCTTCATGATTTAATTCATTCTTTCAAGTGTTCATCAAGATTCTTGTTCAAGGAGTTCTAGTATCTTTTGTTCTTGCATCTAGAGGTGCAATTAAATCTCCGTATTCTTTTGAAGTGGAGTTTTGCATTTCTTCGTTCTTCTCAGCTATCCAATCATTTCCGTTTGTGGTCGGTTATCACCTTATGATCTTGAGAAGTTACCATAAGACCACAACAAGCTTATTCTTTTGTTGTTGATTTTCTCAACAACTCCTTTTAAACCTTTCTTCTAAAGATGCTTTCAATTCCATTCGTGGCACAAGTTGTCATTTTCTTCTCCGTTCTTTTCATTCAATTTTTTTTCAATTCTTTCCGGAGGTTTTGTGTCATGTCTTCATCAAGTATCATTCCATCCTCTCAAGCTCGTGTTCTATTGCTCCATGTTTCAATAGGACTGCTGCCTAAATCCTTTCAGTCTTATTCGTTTCTTATCTCATTCTAACCGGAGTGATTTCAGAGTCTATCTTGTTTCCATGAGCATTCGACTCTCGTCATATTCGCTGTTCATCTTTTATAACCGAGTGCTCTCGACTTTGTTCATCTTTTCTATCGAGTTCTTGCTTCACCTCTTCTCTTTTCCCTCCTTTCTCGGTTCTAAGAACTCGGGACGAGATCTCTTGTTAGTGGAGGAGTGTTGTAAAGCCCCGGATCCGATGCGCCAGGTGTCTGCCAGTTATTCGCCGTCGTTGCCATGTCATTTGCTTGCATGTTGCGTGTTGCCATGTCATCATCTACATTTCATCTGCATGTTTTACGAAACTTGCATCCGTTCGGGTTCCCCCGGTTCTCTCCATTGTCCGTTTGGAGTCTAGAGCACACTCGCACGCGCCCGCGGTACCTCCGAAATATTATTTTATAAGTGGGCAAAAAATGTTCTCGGAATGGGTTGAAACTTGGCGTGCGGTCTTATTATAGTGTAGACAGAGCGCCTGTCAAGTTTCGTCGCATTCGGAGCTTGTTTGATAGCCCTACCGTTAAACTTATAGCGGCATCATAGCCGATCAAACGTCGGACGTTTTTGGTCTCCAGAAACTGCTGTCGGGCCGCACTTCATCTCTCTCTTCTCAGTCTAACCCCTCCGCTTCGGACCGTCCGATCGTGATCAAACGGTCCGGAAACGGAGCAAAACCCCCTCCTCTAGCCCCTTTTTCCTATTTAAGCAGCCCCCTCCTGCTGATTTGGGAAACCCTACCCCCTCCTCCTCTTTTTCCGCGCCACCCAACTCACAGCCGCCACCTCCACAGCCCAGCCGCCGCCGCCCTCCTCGGATCTGCCGCCGGCCGCCACTCCCCGCCACTTGGCGCAGCCTGAGTGGCCGCGCCGCCACCCAGCGCCGCTCTCCTCCAACCCAGCAGCGCCACGTCGCCCTTGCCTCCTCCAACCTCCCCGCGTGGCCCGCTAGGCCCGAAGCAGGCCCGCCCGAGCCCATCGGGGCCCGGGGCAGCCCGCATCTGCGCCGCCGTCTCCGATCTGGATTGGGAGCCCCACTCCTCCCAAGCTCCACTGCGCCATCACCCCCTGCTCCATCGCCGCCTCCCGCAGGCCTCGTCGGAGCGCCGCCGCCCGCCGGTGACCGCCCCGTCGACCCAGGTCGCCGCCCCTGCATCTCCTTCTCCCTTCCTTCTCTCCCTCTCGCTAACCCCCCCTTTTCCTCCTCTGCGTCGTGGGCAGGAGGCGCCGCCGCCCGGAGCTCCTCGCCGTCGCCCGGATCCGGCGAGGCCTCAGCCCGATCCGCGACCCCGCCTCCGTCGCGTCCCATTTCCGCCCGCGTCGGCCTCGTCATCCCCGGCGCCCTCGCCAGAGGCCGCGCCGCCGCTCGCCGTCCGGGGCGGATCGGGAGGGTGCCCCGACCCCGTCGTCGCCGCGTTGACCCAGTCCGGCCCCATGGGCCCCGCCCCGCGTCCGGCCCAGCCCAGCTCTGCCTCGGCCCGCCTGCCTCGCCCTCTCACCGTCTTGGGCCACGGCCCGCGAGGTGAGCAGCCCCTAAATCCCACCCGAGCACCTCTTAGCTAATCTGCGCCCGTCCGTTTTTTTTCGAAATTTGGCGGTCCCTAAAAATCTTGCATTATGTTAGCATGTTCATCGCATCATAACTCTGCATCCGTAGCTCCGTTTCGTGCATATAATATATCAAAATGTTCGTTGTGAGATGCTCTTCATTTTGTTCCACTGTGCCATGTTCATTTGAGTTCATCTTGATGCCTGAATTGTTGTTACAAGAGTGCTATATGATGTTAATCTGCTGAAACTGTTATAACTTGATGATTTGGCATTTTTGTTGCATTTGATGTGTGCATCCTATGAGCATGAGCTCTACATGTGTTTTGTGGTACATCATGCCATCTTTACAGGGGTGCTATCCATGTATTTTTGTGATTCTTGTACTGAGTGCATCATGCTTGTTAAGTAGGGTACTTACTGTTGCTGTTTTGCTAGGCTGATTCTGTTATATTTTGTTGCTATGTAAACGTGCTGCTACAATTCATTCTATGCATAATCTGGAGATGTTCACTAAGGATGTTTTGTTATACATGTCATGCTCTATCCATTCATGCCCCTGGTTGCATTTATAGCCTGCTGTAACCTGTCGTAATCTTACTCTCCACTTGCTAAATAATGTTGCTATCAGCCTGTTTAACTTTAAGTTCAGTTTTGCCATGTGTTTTGCTAGTGATCCATGCACCCTATGAACTTGCTCTTGCCATGATTAGCTTCATAAACATGTATTCTTACTGTTGGTTGCCTTGCCATGCCATGTATTGGTCTGTGGTGAGTGGTTCAAGCTCACCAACATGCCTACTTATTGTTGTTCCTGCCATGTATGAATCTGTCATATCTTTTGCCATGTTTACATGGGTGCCATCATATTTTCTATGCCTTTTTGGCTCCTGGTCAGTAAGGGACTTTTGTTATATGCAATTAGTAGATTCATGCCATGCCTTTATTTGCCATGTTAAGTTCCTGTACCATGTTGTTTGATAGCTCTAAACATTGCAACCTGATGTTATTTCTGCTATTGACTGAAACTGTTATTATTTGCAATCTTGCCATGTCTTTTTGAGCATTTCTAGTGATTTCTGGAGATAACTCAGTGTTCATGTTTTGTCATGCTTTACCTGTACTTCATGCCTATGCCTTTTGTTTTCACGTTGGGATGCTGTAGCATATTGTTTTGATGCTTGCTAAATGCCTAGTTGCTGTTTTGGACAGCTTGTCCTTTAAACCTGTATAGAGTGTACGTGTTGAACTGTTGCTCCGTTTTGAGTGTGCCCCATATGAAACTTGCTTGATTTTGCATGTAGTTTCATATTATCATGTTGCATCCTTGTTTTAACGTGTTTGCTTAATGTTTGTATGCATTTTGCATCAATGCCATGTTTAACTTGTTATGCTCATATCTTCTAGGCCGTAGCTCTGAATTAAATGAACTTTATATGTAACTTGGCTAGAATCTCGTGTAGATCATCTTGGTGCATCTTAACTTGCTGTTAAACACTTCAACTTAATTTTTGTTCAGATCTGGACCAACTTTGAAACTTGCATATGACGACTTACCGGAATTGTTATATGTTGCTTCCGGCCTCATTTAAACTTGCATTGATGTGTTGTTCTTGTTTGCATCATCTCTTGCCATGAGTAGCCTCATCTAGCTTTCTCATGCATCATGCTTGGTTGTGCATCATGTCTTGTCTATGTGTGGTGTGTTTACTTTGTTGTGTGCTTCTTCTCGATAGTTCCCGTTTCGTTGCGATCGTGAGGATTCGTTCGTCTACGCTTGGTTCGTCTTCGTGGCTTCGTCTTCTTCATGGACTCGTTCTTCTTCCTTGCGGGATTTCAGGCAAGATGACCGCTACCCTGGATTTCACTACTATCATTGCTATGCTAGTTGCTTCGTTCTATCGCTTTGTTGCGCTACCTATCATTTGCTCTGCTAGCCTCCCAATTTGCCATGTCAGCCTCTAACCTTTTGCACCCTTCCTAGCAAACCGTTGTTTGGCTATGTTACCGCTTTGCTCAGCCCCTCTTATAGCGTTGTTAGTTGCAGGTGAAGTTGAAGATTGCTCCATGATGGACAGGATTATGTTGGGATATCACAATATCTCTTATTTAATTAATGCATCTATATATTTTGGTAAAGGGTGGAAGGCTCGGCCTTATGCCTGGTGTTTTGTTCCACTCTTGCCGCCCTAGTTTCTGTCATACCGGTGTTATGTTCCCGGATTTTGCGTTCCTTACACGGTCGGGTGATTTATGGGACCCCGTTGACAGTTCGCTTTGAATAAAACTCCTCCAGCAAGGCCCAACCTTGGTTTTACCATTTGCCTCACCACCACCTACATTTCCCTTGGGAGTAATTAACGCGAGGGTCATCTTTACTTTAGCCCCCCCGGGCCAATGCTTGTCTAATTGTTGGTCCTAACCGAGTAGACTGCGGGGCCCCCTCGGGGAAACTCGAGGTCTAGTTTTACTCGTAGGATGTCTCATCCGGTGTTGCCCTGAGAATGAGATATGTGCAACTCGTATCGGGATTGTCGGCGCATCGGGCGGTCTTGCTGGTCTTGTTTTACCATTGTTGAAATGTCTTGTAAACCAGGATTCCGAGACTGATCGGGTCTTCCTGGGAGAAGAAATATCCTTTGTTGATCGCGAGAGCTTATCATGGGCTAAGTTGGGACACCCCTGCAGGGTATTATCTTTTGAAAGCCGTGCCCACGGTTATCTGGCAGATGGGAATTTGTTAATGTCCGGTTGTAGATAACTTGACACCAGATCCGAATTAAAACACATCAATCGCGTGTGTAGCCGTGATGGTCTCTTCTCGGTGGAGTCCGGGAGGTGAACACGGTTTCTGGGTTATGTTTGACGTAAGTAGGAGTTCAGGATCACTTCTTGATCATTGCTAGCTTCACGACTGTTCCTTTGTTTCTCTTCTCGCTCTCATTTGCGTATGTTAGCCACCATATCATGCTTAGTCGCTGCTGCAACCTCACCACTTTACCCCTTCCTTTCCCATTAAGCTTTGATTGTCTTGATACCCATGGTAATGGGATCGCTGAGTCCTCGTGGCTCACAGATTACTACAACAACAGTTGCAGGTACATGTTATGCGATGATCATGACGCGAGAGCGATGTTTGCTTGTTTTGGAGTTCTTCTTCTGCTTCTTCTTCGATCAGGGGATAGGTTCCAGGTCGGCAGCCTGGGCTAGCAGGGTGGATGTCATTTGAGTTTCTGTTTGTGTTTCATCCGTAGTCGGATGGTGCTCTTTTGTAAGATGATGTTGTATTCGTGTGGCATTGTATGCCTTTTGTATGTATCCCCATCTATTTATGTAATGTTGATGTAATGATATCCACCTTGCAAAAGCGTTTCAATATGCGGGTCTATCCTTGGTGGTACCTTCGAGTTCCTCTTGGATAGGGTCGCATATTGGGCGTGACACCATACCATTACCACTCTTCTTTCCCTTGTTGGACTTCTCATCATCGGATCCAGGGTCTTTGGTATTATCAGAGTCGGCATACTTAATGAGAGCTTCCATGAGCTCCCCCTTGTCACTACAGTGACGCTTAAGCCGCTCAAGCTTCTGCTTGAGGGGGGTAAATTGACAATTCTTCTCCGGAATCAGAACAACAGAGCCTGCCGCAATGCTATCCGATGCGTGGATAATCGCTGAGACCCAGCGAACCCAATGGTGGGCCGACTCATCCTCCCACTGCACGTAGTTGTCCAGGTCAATAATTGATAGAGGTTGCTTACACATTCCTTTAAAGTTCTGAATGAAACGCGCCTTCAACTCAGCCCATGAAGTGATGGAATTGATTGGTAATTCTTCCAACCAGGTACGAGCCGGTCAATCCAACATCATGGTGAAATACTTGGCACACGCAGCATCATTATCCAGCGTCTCCATTGATAGTTCATAGCTTTCAATCCAAGCTTCAGGTGGAAGATCAACTGTGTAATTAGGCACCTTACGGGGACCCTTAAGATCTTTGGGAAGACATTCATTGCATAGAGCCGGTGCTAGACACGACACACCAACCGTCCTGGAAATCGTCCCAACCTCAACACACGCCGAAGGGTTTACTGGAAACTACTGATGAGCCCCTAGTTGAGCCGCCAATTCCGCCTCATGACGGGCTCTAGCCTGATCCACCAGGGCCCGAGATCATTCACCCTATGATCATCTCGGGGCGGGTTAGGTCCGCAGGGCGGGTCATTATTACGAGGTAGGTGATAGTATCGTTCACTGCTGGAAACCGCCGATGACTCAATACGCCGGCTATAGCTTCGACCTGGGCAGGGAGTTGAATGAACACGCTCACGACTGTATGAGTAAGCCGTCTATTGTGCCACAGCCGTCTGAAGGAGCTCTACCCCGTTCCGGGTTTCTGTCACCACTAGAGACTCGCCTTAGATCGGATAGTCACCAGCCGTGTGGCTGCTGCTATCATGTTATCCACCGGGTTAGAATAATGTCTAGAAGGCGTTGGAACCCATTGAGGTGGGGGTCAGATCCCTACGAGGCGGGTCTTGCACATGAGGTTGAGCTGCCGCTCTAGTTCCTGACGCCTCAGCAATCCGGGTTACGCCGGGCGGGTGATGTCTACTACACAACCTTCTTCTTGTAGACGTTGTTGGGCCTCCAAGTGCAGAGGTTTGTAGGACAGTAGCAAATTTCCCTCAAGTGGATGACCTAAGGTTTATCAATCCGTGGGAGGCGTAGGATGAAGATGTTCTCTCTCAAGCAACCCTGCAACCAAGTAACAAAGAGTCTCTTGTGTCCCCAACACACCCAATACAATGGTAATTGTATAGGTGCACTAGTTCGGCGAAGAGATGGTGATACAAGTGCAATATGGATGGTAGATATGAGTATTTGTAATCTGAAAATATAAAAACAGCAAGGTAACTAATGATAAAAGTGAGCGTAAACGGTATTGCAATGGTAGGAAACAAGGCACAGGTGTCGGTGTCAAAACCGGCGGATCTCGGGTAGGGGGTCCCGAACTGTGCGTCTAGGCAGATGGTAACAGGAGACAAGGGACATGATGTTTTTACCCAGGTTCGAGCCCTCTCGATGGAGGTAAAACCCTACTCCTTCTTGATTAATATTGATGATATGGGTAGTATAAGAGTAGATCTACCATGAGATCAAGGAGGCTAAAGCCTAGAAGCTAGCCTATGGTATGATTGTTGTAATGGTTGTCCATCCTACGAACTAAAACCCTCCGGTTTATAAAGACACCGGAGAGGGCTAGGGTTACACAGAGTCGGTTACAATGGTAGGAGATCTACATATCCGTATTGCCAAGCTTGCCTTCCATGCCAAGGAAAATCCCATCCGGACACGGGACGAAGTCTTCAATCTTGTATCTTCATAGTCTTGGAGTCCGGCCGATGATGATAGTCCGGCTATCCGGACACCCCCTAGTCCAGGACTCCCTCAGTAGCCCCTGAACCAGGCTTCAATGACGACGAGTCCGGCACGCATATTGTCTTCGGCATTGCAAGGCGGGTTCTTCCTCCGAATAATTCATAGAAGATTGTGAACACCAGGATAGTGTCCGGCTCTGTAAAATAAATTCCACATACCACCGTAGAGAGAATAATACGTACACAAGTTCAATCTGCTGACGTATTTTGTGGCGTGACGTCACACCACTACCAAGCATTTACTTGAATCATTTTTATTATACCACCTCAGCGCGTTTAGCGAAGCGGTTTCCTTGGCACGTCTTGTCGAAGCAGAGATCGTGTTCCCCTTATTCCGGGATCCCCATCAATACGGACGTGGGTAACCCAACTGCGCCATTGATTGTGGCGCTTGGGAGATAAGCGAGTTTTACCAGGCCGGTGGGGACGCATAGTCTTCGTCCGCCCATATATAAGGGGATAAGGATCCACCTTTTTTACCTACGCCTTCTTCCTCCTTTGCTTATCCATCTCCGCGCACTCGAGCTCCAGCGCCCAAGTCCGCACATCTCGCCTCAACCTTCTCCAGTCATGTCCGGAGCGGGAGGCAAGTGGATGGCCTCCTCCGTTACGGAGGGGCACATCGAGAAGCTGCGCGGCGCCGGATACCTGTCCAGCGACATCGTGCACCGGCTGCCTGACGAGGGGCAGCTCATACCCACCCCCAGGCCCCATGAGAGGGTCGTATTTCTTCCCCACTTCCTCCGCGGACTGGGCTTCCCACTCCATCCCTTTGTCCGGGGCTCATGTACTACTACGGCCTGGACTTCCACGATCTGGCGCCAAACTTCATCCTCAACATCTCAGCGTTTATCGTCGTGTGCGAGGCCTTCCTCTGCATCACGCCCCACTTCGACTTGTGGCTAAAGACCTTCAATGTCAAGCCGAAGGTGGTGAAGGGCGTTCAAGCGGAGTGCGGAGGCGCCATGGTAGGCAAAATGCCCAACGTCACTTGGCTCGAGGGCGCCTTTGTGGAATCTGTCAAGGGGTGGCAATCGGGGTGGTTCTACATCACCGAGCCGCGTGACCCTAAATGGGCAGCGGCCCCCGAGTTCAGATCTGGTACCCCCATGAAGCTCACCTCCTGGAAAGAGAAGGGCTTGCTATGGAGCAGTTCGGAGGAGCTGACCGGACTCCTGTCCTGCCTCCAGACCCTGGTGAACAAGAAGCTTAAGCTTGTCAACGTGATCCAGGTCATGCTCGTCCTCCGGATTCTCCCCTGCCAGCAACGGGCTTTCAATTTGTGGGAGTTTGATCCGGCACAGCACCGGACCCTTAGCGGGCTCTTCGACACAACGTACAAAGCTGCCTGGAGGGTGCTGTTCAAGGGCGGAGAAGCCCCCGCATCTGCAACTGAAGATCGCGGATTCAGCACGCAGCGCCCGGTCGGCGCGGTAAGCTATGTTGTCCTTTATGGGACACTCATTTCTTTCATAGTTTGACTCTATGTGGGATCTAAAACTCCCAATGCCTTTAACAGGACTGGCAGAGGACGTCCGGACAGGTTAACTGTCCGGCTCCCCTCCCCGAAGACACAGCGGACACCCGTTTGACGGGGCTACTAGTCCCGGCACTTTACGTGGTGGCGGAGAAGAAGGCCAAGAAGAAGGCCACGGGAAGCCGAAGAAGTTCCCGGCGCCAGGTGGTATCGGACTCGTCGTCCGATGGCTCCAAGGCGGACTCCTCACCCAAAGATGAGGAGGAGAAAGAGGCCTCTCCCCAAGAGGGGGGAGAGAAGAAGAGGAAGGCTTCCCCAACGGGGGAGGCCAAAGGGTCCAAGAAGGGAAGGACCCTTCCTCCGGACTGCTCCGCCAACGCCGGCGACGGCGACGAGGAGTGGCCCCCAAGGGCCAAGCCCCTGGCAAGATCGTAAGTATCCGGATTCCTGAGTGATTTATAATTTTTCTTTTTGCCACACGGTGTCTTTCTAATGCCGCATACAACCTGTAGTCCGGCCGAGCACGATCTTCCCGCTTCGTTGAGCGGGTCCTTGGCTCCATCGGATATGGATTCCCTTCCGACCGCCTCCACCCCTCGTGACGTTGATGACGCTGAGGTGGGATCCCAGGAAGGGACCCGCCAGGAGGGGGAGGCTCCGGAGGTGCCACAGGGCAACCTCCCGGACTTCGCTCCGGACTCCGCATCGGAACCTGCAGTGGTTCTAGAGTCCGGCAGGCGGCCCCTTCGTAAGAAGGGCAAGACTGTGACACACCGGATAGCTTGTTGGAGGCGCTCAACGGCGCTTCCATCGAGGAAGAACACCGCACTGTCATAAGTGCGATGATTCAGAAGGTTCGGCTCGCCAAGAGCGGGCTGACCGAAGCCTGCAGCAGCCTTCTAACAGGCATTGAGGTAAGAATTTTAAAATATGTAATGTAATACTGCATAGACAGTAGCCCCTGATGCTTGGTTCGGTGTTCGGAAAGAAAAGCCGGACTGAGGATCTAAAAAGATATACGCAGGAGGTCTAAAAATATGTCAATAAGGGGTTGCAGGCTGCGCTGCTAACCTCTGCCGCACTGACTGCAGAGGTCGATGCTTTGAAGGAGAACCTCGAGCGGTCTGAGAGCGAGCTCGGCCGTGCCAAGAAGTAGCTCGAGGACAAGGAAGGTGAGTGACACCGTATTGAATTTTCACCTTACAGAAAAGGATTTTGGTTGCAAGAGAAATAATAAGGATAATGTGGTTACTCCAGGGGCCACGAACGAGGTGGCGACCCTGAAGGAGGCCGTGTCCGCGGCCGAACGTAATGCGGCTGCGGAACAAGCTGAGCGAGAAAAGCAGGAGGCGCGGGTGGCGGAGGTGCAGCAAGAGCTCCAGGCTCTCGTGGAAAAGCATGAGAGTTTGGAGCGCGACTCGAAGACTCGAGAGTCCGAGCATACATCGGATCTTGAGAGTGCCAAAGCCGCTAAGGCCGAAACCCATAAGGCCCTCCAGGAGATTGAGGCGGTGAAGAAAATAGCAGCGGGTAAGGCATTTTTCATGCAAAGCAAGCATGTGAATGTAAATTACCTGTTACTTACCCGAATTCGGAGCTCTCCAGGAGCGTTTGCAGATCTGCCTTGCAGCGTGTCCAATGCTGCCGCATTCTACCAGGCCGAGGAGGGGAGCTCGACGGAGAAGGTCTTCTAGTCTCAGTGTGCTGAGGCCAGACATCCGGTGCCCCTTAGCGACCAGCTGAAGCAGCTGGTCGAGCTCCACAAGGTAGCCGAACAGGCCATGAAGGGCCTCATAGTTCGGTGTGGCCCAAGGAGGCCATGCCTGGGAGCTACTTCGGCCTGGTGCGGCGGCTGGTGGATGCGTGTCCCTGGGTGGAAGTCGTCAAGCAGTCCGCCTGCATTGAAGGTGCCCGTCGGGCCCTTGCCCGTGCGAAAGTGCACTGGGGCAGGATGGACGCTGAGAAGCTTCTGACGGACGCGCCGCCGGTGGGCAAGGAGTATCATACGCCCGAAATGTATTATAAGAGTGTCCTGAAGGGAGCCCGCATGATTGCGGATGAGTGCTCCAAGGATGTAATATTTGAGTGAAATCGCATTATGTTATCCTGTGCACTGAAAACTGTGTTCATATGCGCTAAGCAACGCTTATTAATTTAAAATATTACCTTCTGTGTGGCCGTTTATCAAATCTGAGAGATGGCAAGTCGTCGACTTCAGCCCCCATGCCGCTAGTGCTGGGGTGTTCGGGATAAACTTGAGCGCTCTTGTTGCCATGCTTGGGTCCATCTAGGGAGGCGCTCAACACAACGAACGAGGCAACCGGACTTATAATGCTTGAACACTCTCACTTAGCCATAGAATTCTATAATTTTAAATTTCGGCGAAGCCCCTAGTGTTCGGAAGACCGAGTTCGGGGCGCTATCCACACCTGGGCCGGACAAAGCCGGTTCCTCGCTCTAAGCGGCATAAGTCTTTAGGGACTCGAAAAAACCTCTCGAACAGTGACCAGCTCTCGCCTTATCATGACGGTCAGTTTTAGCTTTCTCCACTGAGGCGCTCGCCCAGCTCAACCGGGGCGCAATCGCAGTGGTTCTCCCAGTGCTACCTTAGCCGATACAACGGAACATAAGGTACCAAAACATGGGAGCCGGGCAAACCCAACTATTGACCCAAGACATGATTCGGAGCCGATGCATATAATGCTATAAGTTCGGGGTGCCGCACTTGTGAAGTGTTCAGACTTATCACACCATAATGCGGGGAACTTAAGCCCCTGGTGTATTCGGCTGTACCAAAGTGTACGGATGCAACATGTCATAAACGAACATATGTAAGAAAGAAATGCGGCTATAAGCAAAAAGCGATGCATTGTTTATTCAGAAATACTGCCATGAATGCAGAGCGATACAAATAGTGCGGTAAGCGAGGGATTGGACTATTTAAACATGTCCCCCTCTAGGGGTAGGCTGCGGAATGGTGTATTAAACAGATTTAATGCTCGTAATGGAGACGACCTTAGTGTTCGTCGTAGCCTTTCTCCTTCCCCGGCTCTTGCATCGTGAGTTTGGCAGGTCTACTGCCGGACAAGGCCTCTGGTGAACGGAGTCCTGTGGGTAAGAAAAAAGAAAAAGAAAAAGGCCGACGTACTTGGTGGTTAAACCGCACTTTGGGCCTGTCATGGTAGTGCCCCTCCCCCTATGCCCATGGTATCTCCAGAGCATAATGATGTACGCGAAGGACTGGTCTTGCAATTATGCACGGGCTGGGGCTGGGGCCGCATTGCTACGCGTGCTCGGAACGTGTCTGGTGGTCTTGTTGTATGTTACTTCGGGCGCGTTTGGCCGTGTCCGGTCGCTTAACGGCCGGACTCGATAATTGCCTTAAGAGGCTGCTCTGTACTTCTGCCGCGAGAGCTGCTGTGTGTTCCTCCGTTCGGAGGGAGCGTTCAGTGTTTCCGTTGACCGTGATGACTCCTCGAGGGCCTGGCATCTTGAGCTTGAGGTATGCGTAATGCGGCACCGCGTTGAACTTTGCAAACGTGGTCCGTCCGAGCAGAGCGTGATAGCCACTGCGGAACGGGACTATGTCGAAGATTAACTCCTCGCTTCGGAAGTTATCCGGGGATCCGAAGACCACTTCCAGTGTGACCGAGCCTGTACAATTGGCCTCTACACCTGGTATGACACCTTTGAAGGTCGTCTTTGTAGGTTTAATCCTTGAGGGGTCTGTGCCCATCTTGCGCACTGTATCCTGATAAAGCAGGTTCAGGCTGCTGCCGCCGTCCATCAGGACTCTGGTGAGGTGAAATCCATCGACGATTGGGTCTAAAACCAATGCGGCGAATCCACCATGGCGGATACTGGTGGGGTGATCCCTTCGATCAAAAGTGATCGGACAAGAGGACCATGGATTGAACTACGGGGCGACTGGCTCCATCGCATATACATCCCTAAGTGCACGCTTCCGCTCCCTCTTGGGTATGTGGGTTGCGTATATCATGTTTACCGTCCGTACTTGTGGGGGGAAACCCTTCTGTCCTCTACTGTTCGGCGGCCGGGTCTCTTCCTTGTCATCGCTATGCAGCCCCTTGTCATTGTTTTCGGCAATTAACTTGCCTGGCTGCTTAAATACCCAACAGTCCCTGTTGGTGTGATTAGCTGGCTTTTCGGGGGTGCCATGTATCTGGCAAGACCGGTCGAGTATTCGGTCCAAATTGAACGGACCCGGAGTAGTTCTTTTGAATGGCTGTTTCCGCTGACCGGGTTTAGAGCCTCTGAATCCGGCGTTGACTGCCGTATCCTCAGTGTTATCGCCGTTAACGCGGCGTTTGTTTTTGTTTCGACGCGACCTGCCATTGCGGTCCTTGGTATCCAGACTGCCAGAATTTTTGCTAAGGTTGTTACTGCAGGCTAGCCAGTTGTCCTCCCCCGCACAGAAGCGGGTCATGAGTGATGTGAGGGCTGCCATGGATTTCGGCTTTTCCTGTCCTAGGTGCCGGGCCAGCCACTCGTCGCGGATGTTATGTTTTAAGGCTGCGAGGGCCTCTGCATCCGGACAGTCGACAATTTGATTTTTCTTTGTTAAGAACCGTGTCCAGAACTGTCTGGCCGATTCGTCTGGCTGCTGAATTATGTGGCTTAGGTCATCGGCGTCTGGTGGTCGCACATATGTGCCCTGGAAGTTATCAAGGAATGCAGCTTCCAGGTCCTCCCAACACCCAATTGACTCTGCTGGCAAGCTGTTAAGCCAATGCCGAGCTGGTCCTTTAAGCTTGAGTGGGAGATATTTGATGGCGTGAAGATAGTCACCGTGGGCCATGTGGATATGAAGGAGATAGTCTTCAATCCAAACCGCGGGGTCTGTTGTGCCATTGTAGGATTCAATGTTCACGGGTTTAAACCCTTCAGGGATTTGATGATCCATTACTTCATCTGTGAAGCATAGTGGGTGTGCGGCGCCTCTGTATTGGGCAATATCATGACGTAGCTCGAGCGAGCTTTGTCTACTGTGTTCGGCCCGGCCGGAGTTGCTGTATCCGGCGCGATGGTGGTCGTCTCGCATCGTGGGGCGCCCACGTGATCCATAGATCGATCTTGATTGTCTTGCCTTGTCCTTCAATATGTCTCGCATGTCTGGCGCATTCCCCCGTGGCTTCGTACTTTTCGAGCGGTGCTGGGGTACGGTCCTGATGGAGGGCCTAGAGGCCTCTCTGTCGCGGCCACGAGGTGGTCGGTCTGCCGTATTGTGCACTGGTGATGAAGGTTTATATGCCTCCTCCTCTAATCGGGGGAGCAACTTGCGTTTTGGGTAGCTTTTGGAGGGGCGTTCGGGTTCATACTCTTCGACCGCGAGGACTTCAGTCCATCTGTCGGCTAGCAGATCTTGATCAGCTCGGAGCTGTTGCTGCTTTTTCTTTAGGTTGTTTGCTGTGGCCATAAGCTTGCATTTAAAACGCTCTTGTTCGACGGGATCCTCGGGCACGACGAATTCGTCGTCGTTGAGGCTTGCCTCGTCTCCGGAGGGAGGCATGTAATTATCATCCTCTACCTCTTCGTCTGCCGCTCTCTAGTGAGGGCTGGCTTCTCCGTCCTCCTGTGCTGAATCTTGCTGGAGGGGGTTATCTTCGGCACTCTCTGGTGTGTTATTATCTCCGGTGCCGGAATCTCCATTCTTGTTGCGGCGGGATTTAGTGCGGCGCCACTGACGCCGGGGCTTGGGCTCTTTCTTAAAGGAATCTGCCTCCGCTGCTTCTTCGCCATTTCCATCCTTTGGGATGTCCACCATGTATATGTCGTATGACGAGGTGGTCTTCCAGTGCCCCGTAGGCGCTGGTTCTTGGTCGTCTCCGGCATCATCGTCCATACTGTCGATATCTTCGGAGTCATAGTCTAGCATGTCGGTTAAATCGTCGACAGTGGCTACAAAGTGGGTGGTGGGTGGGCTTTGAATTTCTTCGTCATCCGCATCCCAACTGTCCTGGCCGCAGTCCGGCCAGGGCTCTCCTGATAACGAGAGATACTTTAGCGAATTCAGGATGTCACCAAAGGGTGAGTGCTGAAAGATGTCCGCGGCGGTGAACTCCATAATCGGCGCCCAATTGGATTCGATTGGCAGGGGCGCAGGAGGTTCGGAGTCTGGCGAGGAGTCCGGCACCTCGGAGCCACGAGCTTTACAAGGGACAAGGTCAGTATTCGGCTCTATCACCATAGAAGTTGCAGCCCCCGAGGCGGTGTCTAGCCACCCGTCTTCGATCTGCACGGTCGGCTCCGAACTAAGGGTCGGAGCGGACTCATGTGCGGCCTCCAGGGCACTGTCCGGCAGCAGAGCTAGATCATGCCCATCGCGACAGTGCGGTGCGCTTGGCTGCGGCTCGAATCCGTCGAAGATCAAGTCTCCGCGGATGTCAGCCGTGAAGTTTAGGCTTCCAAATCTGACCTGATGTCCAGGGGCGTAGCTTTCGATCTGCTCCAGATGGCCAAGCGAATTGGCTCGCAGTGCAAAGCCGCCGAATACGAAGATCTGTCCGGGGAGAAAAGTCTCACCCTGGACTGCGCCGTCGTTGTTGATGATCGAAGGAGCCATCGAGCCTATCGGTGACGACACAGAGGAACTCATAATGAAAGCACCAATGTCGGTGTCAAAACCGGCGGATCTCGGGTAGGGGGTCCCGAACTGGGCGTCTAGGCGGATGGTAACAGGAGACAAGGGACACGATGTTTTTACCCAGCTTCGGGCCCTCTCGATGGAGGTAAAACCCTACTCCTGCTTGATTAATATTGATGATATGGGTAGTACAAGAGTAGATCTACCACGAGATCAAGGATGCTAAACCCTAGAAGCTAGCCTATGGTATGATTGTTGTAATGGTTGTTCGTCCTACGGACTAAAACCCTCCGGTTTATATAGACACCGGAGAGGGCTAGGGTTACACAGAGTCGGTTACAATGGTAGGAGATCTACATATCCGTATTGCCAAGCTTGCCTTCCACGCCAAGGAAAGTCCCATCCGGACAAGGGACGAATTCTTCAATCTTGTATATTCACAGTCTTGGAGTCCGACCGATGATGATAGTCTGGCTATACGGACACCCCCTAGTCCAGGACTCCCTCAATAGGGTTCATACTTTCACTAGTGCAAGTCCTCTCAACAATAATAACATAGATAGATCATATAACAATCCCTCAACATGCAACAAAGAGTCACTCCAAAGCCACTAATAGCGGAGAACAAACGAAGAGATTATGGTAGGGTACGAAACCACCTCAAAGTTATCCTTTCTGCTCTATCTATTCAAGAGTACATAGTAAAATAACATGAAGCTATTCTTTTCGTTCAATCTATCATAGAGTTCATTCTAGAATAACACCTTAAGACACAAATCAACCAAAACCCTAATGTCACCTAGATACTCCATTGTCACCTCAAGTATCCGTGGGCATGATTATACGATATGCATCACACAATCTCAGATTCATCTATTCAACCAACACAAAGTACTTCAAAGAGTTCCCCAAAGTTTCTACTTGAGAGTCAAGACAAAAACGTGTGCCAACCCCTATGCATAGGTTCATGGGCGGAACCCACAAGTTGATCACCAAAACATACATCAAGTGGATCACGTCATATCCCATTGTCACCACAGATAAGAACAGCAAGACATACATCAAGTGTTCTCAAATCCTTAAAGACTCAATCCGACAAGACAACTTCAAAGGGAAAACTCAATTCATCACAAGAGAGTAGAGGGGGAGAAACATCATAAGATCCAACTATAATAGCAAAGCTCGCGATACATCAAGATCATGCCATAGAGAGAACACGAGAGAGAGAGAGAGAGAGAGAGAGATCAAACACATAGCTACTGGTACATACCCTCAGCCCCGAGGGTGAACTACTCCCTCTTCATCATGGAGAGCGCCGGGATGATGAAGATGGCCACCGGTGAGGGATCCCCCCTCCGGCAGGGTGCCGGAAATGGGCTCCCGAGAGGTTTTTGGTGGCTACAGAGGCTTGCGGCGGCGGAACTCTCGATCTATCTTTGTATTCAATGGTTTTAGGGTATATGGGAATATATAGGCGAAAGAAGTCGGTCGGGGGAGCCACGAGGGGCCCACGAGACAGGGGGCGCGCCCAGGGGTGGGCGCGCCCTCCTATCTCCTGGCCACCTCGAAGCTTCCCTGGCTGGTATTCCAAGTCTCCCGGATCATGTTCGTTCCAAAAATCACACTCCCGAAGGTTTTGTTCCATTTGGACTCCGTTTATATTCCTTTTCTTCGAAATACTGAAACATGCAATAAAACAACAATATGGGCATGGCCTCCAGTTAATAGGTTAGTCCCAAAAGTAATATAAAAGTGTATAATAAAGCCCATAATCATTCAAAACAGATAATAAAATATCATGAATGCTTCATAAATTATAGATACGTTGGATACGTAGCAGCATCCCCAAGCTTAATTCCTACTCGTCCTCGAGTAGGTAAATGATAAAAGGAAGAATTTATGATGTGTGAATGCTAGCAGGTGCATAAGTTTGATCAATGATAATTTCAATCACCTTTTCTAGCATGATTATATGTCATAACAGTAGTTCATCTCATAAAACTTCTCACGAACAAGTAACAAGCAATTCACATGTTAAAGCATAGACCATAAACTGTGTTGAAAACTAGCAAACTTCATTCTCAGTCATCAAACAATTACAATTCATCTTATTTTCAGGAAGGGTCTATGTCAGAGCTTTGATTTAGCAAACTCCACATACTCAACTATCATATAGTCTTCTACAATTGCTAACACCCACACAATACTTATTGTTATGGAGTTTCAATCGGACACTGAGAAAGATAGGGGCTTATAGTGTTGCCTCCCAACGTATTCACCTTTGGGTGATGTCAACAATATATATCAGGATCTTTCCAACACGAGGTGCTTGCCAAGGGATAAAATGAAAAAGGGAAAGGTGAAGATCACCTTGACTCTTGCATAAAAGTAAAAGACAGGCCCTTCGTAGAGGGAAGCAGGGATTTGCAGAGGTGCCAGAGCTCAATTTTGAAATAGAGATAAATAATTTTGAGAGGTATGATCTCATTGTCAACATAACAACCAAGAGTTCCCAATATCTTCCATACTACATACATTATAGGTGGTTCCCAAACAGAATGGTAAAAGTTTTTACTCCCCCTCCACCAACTATCATCAATCCAAGGCTTGCCCGAAACAACAGGTGCCTCCAACTAACATCAAACCTGGGGGAGTTTTGTTTGCAATTATTTTTGATTTGATTTTGATCTTTTGATCATGGGACTGGGCATCCCAGTTACCAGCCATTTTTCTCGTGCATGATGAGCGGAGTCCACTCATCTTGAGAATAACCCACCTAGCATGGAAGATACTGACAGCCCCTAGTCGCTACATTAGCGATTCGGGCATACAAAACAGATTATTATTTGAAGGTTTAGAGTTTGGCACATGCTAATTTACTTGGAACGGCAGGTAAATACCGCATATAGGTAGGTATGGTGGACACTCATGTTAAAAACTAGGTTTAAGGATATTTGGAAGCACAAGTAGTATCTCTACTTGGTGCAAGGAATTTTGGCTAGCAAGAGGGGGAAAGACAAGCTCAACATGTTTGAATGATCCATGACAATATACTTTAACTGAGATGTGAGAAAACATAACTAATTATGTTGTCTTCCTTGTCCAACATCAACTCTTTAGCATGTCATACTTAATGAGTGCTCACAATTATAAAAGACGTCTAGGATAGTATATTTATATGTGGAGTCTCTCTTCCTTCAATATTCTTTCATGAATTGTTCAAATGACCAATACAATGCTTGCTAACCTTCAATAAATTTACAACCTCCACTTCTTAGATGTGAAGTCATTACTCCCCATGGGATAAGAAAATGAAACATATATAATTTCAGATTTATGACATTCAACTCATTCAACCATTTACTCATAGGATATAAGTGAAGCACACAAGTAAATGACAAACTACTCCAACAAGATATAAGTGAAGATCAAAGAGTAGCTAAATAATTATGTAGCTATGGGAAGACTCTCTCTAATTAAAGATTTTCAGATCTTGGTATTTTATTCAAACAGCAAGCAATGCAAAATAAAATGACATTGCAAGGATAGCACAACTCATGTGAAGAAGCAAAAACTTAGGTTCAACCGATACTAACCGATAGTTGTTGAAGAAGAAAGGTGGGATGCCTACCGGGGCATCCCCAAGCTTAGATGCCTAAGATTTCTTGAAATATTATCTTGGGGTGCCTTGGGCATCCCCAAGCTTGAACTTTTGTGTCTCCTTAATTCCTCTCATATGGTTTCTCTTTCTGTCAAAAGCTTCATCCACTCCAAACTCAACAAGAACTCGTGAGATAAGTTAGTATAAACCAATGCAAAACCTTATCATTTTCTACTGTAACAAATCACTAACATTATTATTATTCAACATTTCATACTAAATGCCTCTGCATATTTAATACTCCTATCCTCAAATAGAATCATTAAACAGGCAAACATATGCAAACAATGCAAACATAACAGCAATCTGCCAAAACAGTACAGTCTGTAAAGAATGCAAGAGTATCGATACTTCCCTAACTCCAAAAATTATGAGAAAAATACTACACTGTATAAGATTTATCAGAGCTCAATATGCAAAAAGTTTCAACATTATACCATTCTCTGACTTTTCTAGGGAATTTTTGCAACAACGGTAAACTTTCTGTTTTCAAACAGCAGCATGTATACTAGCAAAATAAGCATGGTAAAGGCTATCCTTGACATTTTTATTGAAAATAAAGATGCAAAACATTATTATAAATAACAGCAATCAAAAACTAACAAAATAAAATGATTCTCCAAGCAAAACACATATCAAGTGGTGAATAAAAATATAGCTCCAAGTAAAGTTACCGATGAACGAAGACGAAAGAGGGGATGCCATACGGAGCATCCCCAAGCTTAGGCTCTTGGTTGTCCTTGAATATTACCTTGGGGTGCCATGGGCATCCCCAAGCTTAGGCTCTTGCCACTCCTTCTTCCATAGTCCATCGAATCTTTACCCAAAACTTGAAAACTTCACAACACAAAACTCAACAGAAAACTCGTAAGCTCCTTTAGTATAAGAAAATAAAACCACCACTTAGGTACTGTAATGGACTCATTCTAAATTCATATTGGTGTAATATCTACTGTATTACAACTTCTCTATGGATCATACCCTCCGATACTACTCATAGATTCATCAAAATAAGCAAACAACACATAGAAAACAGAATCTGTCAAAAACAGAACAGTCTGTAGTAATATGTATCAAACTTATACTTCTGGAACTCCAAATATCCTACCAAATTAGTAAGTCCTAATAAATTTGTGTACCAATGCATAGCAACAAGAATCAGATCAAAAGCACGTTTCTGTAAATTAACAAAACTAATTTACTGGATGCAAAAGTTTCTGATTCTCAGAAGGAACAACACAACTATCACCGTAAGCTATCCTAAAGGTCTTTCTTGGCACTTTATTGAAAAAAAGCTATAAAACATGATTACTAAAGTAGCAAAATTATGTGAACACACAAAAACAGTAAGGATAAATATTGGGTTGTCTCCCAACAAGCGCTTTTCTTTAATGCGTTTCTAGCTAGGCATGATGATGACAATGATGCTCACATAAAAGATAAGGATTGAAACATAACGGGAGCATCATGAAGCATATGACTAGCACATTTAAGTATAACCCACTTCCTATGCATAGGGATTTTGTGAGCAAACAACTTATGGGAACAATAATCAACTAGCATAGGAAGGTAAAACAAGCATAGCTTCAAGATTTTCAACACATAGGAAGGAAACTTGATATTATTGCAATTCCTACAAGCATATGTTCCTCCCTCATAATAATTTTCAGTAGCATCATGAATGAATTCAACAACATAACCAGCACCTAAAGCATTATTTTCATGATCTAAAATCATAGAAAATTTACTACTCTCCACATAAGCAAATTTATTCTCATTCGGAATAGTGGGAGTATCATAAAAGACTTGAATACTATAAGTTGTTTCCACATTAAAAGAGTAATGTTCAGAAAAAGGGTAATCATAATCATGACAAGTTTTATAAATATAATCATCACTACTTTTTATAGCATAAGTTTCATCACAATAATCATCATAAGTAGCAACTTTGTTCTCATCATAATCGATTGAAACCTCTTCCAAGATAGTGGAATCATCACTAAATAAAGTTGACACTCTTCCAAATCCACTTTCATATTCATCACAATAAGATTCAACATCCTCCAAAATAGTGGGATCACTACTTCCTAAAGTTGACACTCTTCCAAACCCACTTTCGTCAATATAATCATCATAGGCAAGAGGCATGCTATCATCATAACAACTTTGCATATCAAAACTTGGGTGGCTAAAAATATCATCTTCATTAAACATAGCATCCCCAAGCTTGGGATAAATATTAATTGCAACAAATATATTCTCAAATATGTCATCCTCATCAAACATAGCTTCCCCAAGCTTGGGCCTTTTCATATCATAAGCATAATCACTCTCATCATTAGTAGTATGGATAGCACCAATAGTATAGAAATTATCATCATCACAATGAGTAGTAGGAGCAACATAATTTGGGAGGGATACCTTTTTTACCTTTGTTGCTCCTTCTTTTCTTTTTCTTCTTTACATTATGTGTGGGTTCAACCTTCTTCTTTTAGCTCCTTATAGATGAGATTGGTTGAATAGAAAGATCCTCCTCGTTACCTGATTCATCATAAGAAATAATAGGAGGATAACGGGATGTTTCTTCCCTTTCATTAGTATTCTCTTCATATTCTGTTTGCTTTCTTTTCTTTAGGTAATTGGCAATATAATTATTTTCAATGTAATTCACCGCACAAAACATATAAATCGTCTCTAGATCGAAATCAAGAATGTTATAACGAGCAAATTTTGGAAGAAATTTAGTTAAACGTTTCATTTCCTCATAACCCATAAGCAAACTAAGTTCATTATAATGTGCAAGGGAAATCAAATCATCACAATTTTTGGACATGATTCGATCATGAAACAACTTGCATCGGAGATGTAAATGACCACTTTCATTGCAAAGTTCACAAGTACGGCCAAGGAAATATAAATTTTCAGCACTCTCCCTTAGCCTTTCTTGCAACAATTTAGTTTCTACATGCTTATGCCTCTTGCAATATCTATCTTCTCTATTTGGTGTATCTATGCAAACCCAATGCTCTCCACAAAAATCGACATGCTTATAGGAGACATTTTCATCATAACTAGTGCAATCATCATTAGTACTATGGATATTCAAAGAGTACATACTAACAACATTGCAAGCATGTTCATCATTCAAAGATTTAGTATCAAACATTTTATAGACTTATTATTCTAGAACTTGAGCACGATTTTCCTTTTCATCATACTCACGAAATATATTAAAAAGATGAAGCGTATGAGACAAACTTAACTCCATTTTTTTGTAGTTTTCTTTTATAAACTAAACTAGTGATAAAACAAGAAACTAAAAGATTCGATTGCAACATCCAAAGATATACCTTCAAGCACTCACCTCCCCGGCAACGGTGCCAGAAAAGAGCTTAATGTCTACTACACAACCTTCTTCTTGTAGACGTTGTTGGGCCTCCAAGTGCAGAGGTTTGTAGGACAGTAGCAAATTTCCCTCAAGTGGATGACCTAAGGTTTATCAATCCGTGGGAGGCGTAGGATGAAGATGGTCTCTCTCAAGCAACCCTGCAACCAAATAACAAAGAGTCTCTTGTGTCCCCAACACACCCAATACAATGGTAAATTGTATAGGTGCACTAGTTCGGCGAAGAGATGGTGATACAAGTGCAATATGGATGGTAGATATGAGTATTTGTAATATGAAAATATAAAAACAGCAAGGTAACTAATGATAAAAGTGAGCGTAAACGGTATTGCAATGGTAGGAAACAAGGCATAGGGTTCATACTTTCACTAGTGCAAGTCCTCTCAACAATAATAACATAGATAGATCATATAACAATCCCTCAACATGCAACAAAGAGTCAGTCCAAAGCCACTAATAGCGGAGAACAAACGAAGAGATTATGGCAGGGTACGAAATCACCTCAAAGTTATCCTTTATGCTCTATCTATTCAAGAGTCCGTAGTAAAATAAGATGAAGCTATTCTTTCCGTTCAATCTATCATAGAGTTCATACTAGAATAACACCTTAAGACACAAATCAACCAAAACCCTAATGTCACCTAGATACTCCATTGTCACCTCAAGTATCCGTGGGCATGATTATACGATATGCATCACACCATCTCAGATTCATCTATTCAACCAACACAAAGTACTTCAAAGGGTGCCCCAAAGTTTCTACCGGAGAGTCAAGACAAAAACGTGTGCCAACCCCTATGCATAGGTTCATGGGCGGAACTCGCAAGTTGATCACCAAAACATACATCAAGTGGTCACATGATATCCCATTGTCACCACAAATAAGAACGACAAGACATACATCAAGTGTTCTCAAATCCTTAAAGACTCAATCCGACAAGACAACTTCAAAGGGAAAACTCAATTCATCACAAGAGAGTAGAGGGGGAGAAACATCATAAGATCCAACTATAATAGCAAAGCTCGCAATACATCAAGATCGTGCCATAGAGACAACACGAGAGAGAGAGAGAGAGAGAGAGAGAGAGAGAGATCAAACACATAGCTACTGGTACATACCCTCAGCCCTGAGGGTGAACTACTCCCTCTTCGTCATGGAGCGCGCCAGGATGATGAAGATGGCCACCGGTGAGGGATCCCCCCTCCGGCAGGGTGCCGGAACGGGCTCCCGAGAGGTTTTTGGTGGCTACAGAGGCTTGCGGCAGCGGAACTCCCGATCTATCTTCATATTCGATGGTTTTAGGGTATATGGGAATATATAGGCGAAAGAAGTCGGTCGGGGGAGCCACGAGGGGCCCACGAGACAGGGGCACGCCCTCCTATCTCCTGGCCACCTCAAAGCTTCCTTGGCTTGTACTCCAAGTGTCCCGGATCATGTTCGTTCCAAAAATCACGCTCCCGAAGGTTTCATTCCGTTTGGACTCCGTTTGATATTCCTTTTCTTCGAAATAATGAAACAGGCAATAAAACAACAATATGGGTTGGGCCTCCGGTTAATAGGTTACTCCCAAAAGTAATATAAAAGTGTATAATAAAGCCCGTAATCATTCAAAACATATAATATAATAGCATGAATGCTTCATAAATTATAGATACGTTGGAGACGTATCAGCGGGTTACTCGTTCCTGCCCTAGGTGTGTTAAAAAGATTCCATCCCTCAAACTATGAAGGTAAGCGGCTCTGATGCCTCCTTTGAAGAACAACATTGGACGTGTTCTGATTTAGACTCAGACGAAAAGCTTCTGCTCTTATCCGCCATGACTCGGCCTCCAAAGAAGCCCGCTCTGTTGCCATCATGGTGTTCTCTGCATTAAGATCCTCTAAGGCCTTGGCCACCTTGTCTCACATCTTTCCAACCTCTGCATTATGTAGCGCTTGATTTGCTGGAGTTACCTCTGCAGCTAACAGGGTTGCCAAAGCATCCAAGAGCTCAGATAAGACTTGAGCCGGCGGCCATGCAGAGCCGCTCGCCCCAGCTATCGCAGCAGCAGTTAAACCGGATGTCATAGCCGCGTCTGTTCACGAATTTAGCATTCGCTAGGTACCATCCATAAAAAGAGCAGCCCTTCTTGGCGGCTCATAGGGATCCGGAATGCTATCACCATCGGAATAGCCCGAAAGCCTGCCATCTTGAAGTTGATAGATTGACTCGGTTTCTTCAGTCGAGGCTCATCACATGAATATATGACCGTCTCTCCACCAGATACATACCCTTCCTTAAGATCCGCCCCACGAACAAAGCCAACAACATCATGCTTTCGGCTCGGTTGACCCCTGGCGGGTTACGCGCGCTGAGCCATCTGGATGATGTCGGTGCAGGCGTCCGGCTCAGGCTCTGACTCGTTGATTTTGCTGATGAAGACATGAATTCCACCAAAGGGGACCCGGTAACCATACTCAATTGAGTTAGCCTCTGGACCCCGCCATCGTCGTCAATGTAGATCTTGCCATGGAAACTCTTGGTCATACGGCCCATAGATTATCCTTTGATAACTGAGAAATTTCCCTTCAAGAACTCGAAACCACCATGCTCTGGCCCCACAGTGGGAGCCAACTGTTGTGGTTTTGTTGCGGCAGATGCCCTTGTGAAAGGACTTAGGAGTGGCCATCGCAATGTAGGTTAGCTTGAATGGGTAGAGTGGGACAAAGGACACAAGAGTTTACCCGGGTTCAGCCCCTCACAACGAGGTAAAAGCCTACGTCCTGCTTCTAGTTGTATTGCCTGAGTTTCGATTACAAGGGAGCGATTACGCTTGTCCTAGCTATCGATCAATTGTTTCTTGAGTTAACCCGCCGCTGGGTGTCGCCTTTCTATACACAGGTCGAGTTCCTGTGGCTTACAAGAGTCTAGGTCGGATCACACAACGTAACCGACCCTGGTTCTAATTTCCATGCCTTACAAAGCGAGTCATTATTCGGGCGGCCCACACCTTCGGGTCCTAAGTCGCCTCCAGATCTTGGGTCTTCAATAAAACTGCTTATGAGCCGTCGTCGTCATGTCTTGTCTTCTTGGGCCCATTTTGGACCCGTTGCTCTGAGTCGCCAACTATGTAATCCGGCCCCTCTCGGCGGGTCACACCGCGGGGTTATATCCCCAAGATTACCCCTCCTTGTACTAATCGTCAGTGTCATCTTTTGCATACATGGGGTAGAAATGCTACACCTTGTCCCTTGGCCTGAAGGGATTACATACTCACACATCACGATCAAATCACAAGCAGATGACATTGTAAAAAAGATACTTGAAGATGAATGATTGATAGTTTTACAGTGTCACTAATCATGATGGAATTTTGATTACAAGTAAATGATCTAATGGAGAGGAGGTGGACATGGAGATGTGATGTTGATGGCGTACGTGTGGAGGCTACGAAAGGGAACGGCATATTGTTCTAACTTCTAGGGGTGATAGATATTCCCCGGGGTCTTCCTTGTCCTTTTGTATAGTGCAGATGGGCTTAATAGGGTTTTGGGTGTGAATTTGGCTCGGAGCCCTTCACACTAGTTGCTTGGGTTCACTTCACAAAGGTGGCGGCGTGTGGTATGAGCCCTTGTAATCATATCACACAACGGCTTCTCTTCTATTGGCTCTGGTGCGTGCCAAATTATATGGAAATGATTATCTCCTCAAGTACATCTCATATATGACTTGATTTTACTCCTAAAAACGTTCATTTCTACTAGGAACAAAATAAACAAGGATTCACATTTGTGTATCTTTACATTTATTAGTCATTAGAGGGCAAGTTGAAGTGACAATCACATAAAATGTCTAAGAATAACTCGCTTAAACGCAGGTAAAAATGCTTGTGAGTACCACTCATCAATATGTATGAAGTTGTTGAACCTATTGATGCTTAATGTTATTCGGTATCATTTCTCAAATAGGCTCAACATCGTCCTTAGTGCTTGGCTAGATATGCCTGGATATTACGTTAAACATTCTTCTCTCGGACTAGAAATATGTTCATCTTCTTTGAACAAGCTTAGAAATGCATTGAAGACATTGTTATGAGTTGATAACTGCAAATAATAATCCAATAACTTCAGAGGCGGGGCTAGCATCGGATTATGCCTAGGGCTAAGCTAGCTCGAGGGACGCACTCTGGTGATTTTCTATATTTCATAAGAAGGAAATGCAAAGGCTATTGTTAGTAGGCCTAGGGCAATAGCCCCAACCGCCCTAGGTCTGTCTCCGCTAGTAACTACATTGAGATGGACAAAATTAGACTATACCACCAGACCATGTTTTGGCCCTCACCTAGCAATATGTAAATGACTAAACTACATCAACTAATAATCTAATAAGTAGAATTAACTCCATCAGCATGAGGAAGATGGCAATGGAGGATTTCCAAATAACTACATTACTTGAATTACTCTACGACTGCACAATACATGTGATTCTATAATGGCATATTATTATTGGTAACCAACGAGGTTGGGAAAAAAGTTGAATTACTATTTAAAAAATTGAATTGCACTCAGGTAAGATGTATTTTCAAAATTTTAATCCCTCATTACGAAGAACAAATGGATAAAATCTAATTATTGTTGGGGAACATAGTAATTCAAAAAATTTACCTATGATCACGCAAGATCTATCTAGGAGATGCATGGCAACGAGACAGGAGAGTGTGTCCATGTACCCTCATAGACCAAAAGCGGAAGCGTTTAGTAACGTGGTTGCTGTAGTCGAACGTCTTCACGATCCAACCGATCCAAGTACTGAACGGACGGCACCTCCGTGTTCAGCACACGTTCAGCACGATGATGTCCCTCGAGCTGTTGATCCAACTGAGGATGAGGGGGAGTTCCGTCAGCACAACGGCGTGGTGACGGTGATGATGATGCTACCCAGGGCTTCACCTTGCACTACCACGATATGACCGAGGTGTAAAACTGTGGAGGGGGGCACCGCACATGGCTAAGAGATTGTCTGTTATAATTTGGGGTGCCCCCTGCCCACGTATATAAAAGGGGGGAGGAGGAGGCCGGCCTAGGAGGAGGCGCACCAGGGGATGTCCTACTTGGACTCCTAGTCCAAGTATGATTTGCCCCCCCCTTTTCCTTTCTTTCACCGGAGGGAAAGGAAGGAGGGGAGAAGGAGAAGGAAGGAGGGGGGCGCGCCCCCACCCCTTGTCCAATTCGGTTTGGGCAGGGGAGGCGTGTGCCACCTCGTGGCCTTTCTTCCCTCTCTCTACTAAAGCCTTCTAAGGCCCATTAACTTTCCCCGGGGTTCCGGTAACCCCTCGATACTCCGGAAAAAAAAATACCTGGATCACTCGGAACCATTCCGATGTCCGAAAATAACCTTCCAATATATCGATCTTTACCTCTCGACCATTTCGAGACTCCTCGTCATGTCCATGATCTCATCCGAGACTCCGAACAAACTTCGGTCATCAAATCGCATAACTCATAATACAAATCATCATCGAACGTTAAGCGTGCAGACCCTACGGGTTTGAGAACTATGTAGACATGATGGAGACACATCTCGGGTCAATAACCAATAGCAGAACATGGATTCTCATATTGGCTCCTACATATTCTATGAAGATCTTTATTGGTCAAACCGCATAACAACATACGTTATTCCCTTTGTCATAGGTATGTTACTTGCCCGAGATTCAATCGTCGGTATCTTCATACCTAGTTCAATCTCGTTACCGACAAGTCTCTTTACTCGTTCTGTAATGCATCGTCCCACAACTAACTCATTAGTCACATTGATTGTAAGGCTTATAGTGATGAGCATTATCGAGAGGGCCCAGAGATACCCTCTCCAATAATCAGAGTGATAAATCCTAATCTCGATCTATACCAACCCAATAAACACCTTTGGAGACACCTGTAGAGAATCTTTATAATCACCTAGTTACGTTGTGACATTTGATAGCAAACCAGGTGTTCCTCCGGTATTCGGGAGTTGCATAATCTCATAGTCAAAGGAATATGTATAAGTAATGAAGAAAGCAATAGCAATAAAACTGAACGATCAACATGCTAAGCTAACGGATGGGTGTTGTCCAGCACATCATTCTCCCAATGATATGGTCTCATTCATCAAATGACAACACATGTCTATGGTTAGGAAACTTAACCATCTTTGGTTAACGAGCTAGTCAAGTAGATGCATAATAGGGACATTTTGTTTTGTCTATGTATTCACACATGTACTAAGTTTTCGGTTAATACAATTCTAGCATCAATAATAAGCATTTATCATGATATAAGGAAATACAAATAGCAACTTCATTATTGCCTCTAGGGCATATTTCCTTCGTCTCCCACTTGCACTAGAGTCAATAATCTAGTTCACATCGTCATGTGATTTAACACCAATAGTTCACATCTTTATGTGAATAGTTCACATCTTCATGTTGACTAATACCCAAAGGGTTTACTAGAGTCAATAATCTAGTTCTCATCGCTATGTGATTAACACCTAAAGAGTGATCATGTTTTGCTTTGTGAGAGAAGTTTAGTCAACAAGTCTGCCACATTCAGAGCCATATGTATTATGCAAATTTTCTATGTCTACAATCCTCTGCACGGAGCTACTCCAGCTAATCGCTCCCACTTTCAATATGTATCCACAATGAGACTTAGAATCATCCGGATCAGTGTCAAAGCTTGCATCGACGTAACCTTTACGACGAACTTTTTGTCACCTCCATAACCGAGAAACATGTCTTTATTCCACTAAGGATAATTTTGACCACTGTCCAGTGATCCACTCCTGGATCACTATTGTACCCTCTTACCAAACTCATGGTGAGGTACACTATAGGGCTGGTACACAACATAGCATACTTTATAGAATCTATGACTGAGGCATAGGGAATGACTTTTCATTCTGTTTCTAGTTTCTATCGTGGTCGGGGTTTGAGTCTTTACTCAACTTCACACCTTACAACTCAGGCCAGAAATCCTTCTTTGACTGATCCATTTTGAACTCCTTCAAAATCTTATCAGGGTATGTACTCATCAAAAGTCTTATCAAGTGTCTTGATCTATCTTTCTGGATCTTGATGCCCAATATGTAAGTAGCTTCACTGAGGTCTTTCATTGAAAAATTCTTATATTCAAGTATCCTTTTATGCTATCCAGAAATTCTGTATTATTTCCAATCAGCAATATGTCATCGACATATAATATTAGAAAATCTACAGAGCTCCCACTCACTTTCTTGTAAATACAGGCTTCTCCAAAAGACTGTATAAAACCATATGCTTTGATCACACTATCAAAGCGTATATTCCAACTCCGAGAGGCTTGCACCCGTCCATAAATGGATCACTGGAGCTTGCACACTTTGTTAGCACCTTTAGGATCGACAAAACCTTACGGTTGCATCATATACAACTCTTCTTTAAGACATCCATTAAGGAATGCAGTTTTGACATCCATTTGCCAAATTTCATAATCGTAAAATGCGGCAATTGCTAACATGATTCGGACACATTTAAGCATCGCTACGGGTGAGAAGTTCTCATCGTAGTCAACTCCTTGAACTTGTCGAAAACCTTTCGCAACAAGTTGAGCTTTGTAGAAAGTAACATTACCATCAGCGACAGCCTTCTTTTGGAAAATCCATTTATTCTCTATGGCTTGCCCATCATCGGGCAAGTCAACCAAAGTCCACACTTGATTCTCATACATGGATCCCATCTCAGATTTTATGGCCTCAAGCCATTTTGCAGGATCTGGGCTCATCATCGCTTCCTCATAGTTCGTAGGTTCGTCAAGGTCAAGTAACATGACCTCCAGAACAGGATTACCATACCACTCTGGCGTGGATCATACTCTGGTTGACCTACGAGGTTCAGTAGTAACTTGATCTGAAGTTTCATGATCATTATCATTAGCTTCTTCACTAATTGGTGTAGGAATCACTGGAACTAATTTCTATGATGAAGTACTTTCCAATTCGGGAGAAGGTACAGTTACCTCATCAAGTTCTACTTTCCTCCCACTCACTTCTTCCGAGAGAAACTCCTTCTCTAGAAAGGATCCATTCTTAGCAACAAAGATCTTGCCTTTGGATCTGTGATAGAAGGTGTATCCAACAGTTTCTTTTGGGTATCCTATGAAGACGCACTTCTCCGATTTGGGTTCGAGCTTATCACGCTGAAGCTTTTTCACATAAGCATTGCAACCCCAAACTTTAAGAAACGACAACTTAGGTTTCTTCCCAAACCATAGTTCATACGGTGTCATCTCAACGGATTAGACGGTGCCCTATTTACCGTGAATGCAGCTGTCTCTAATGCATAACCCCAAAACGATAGTGGTAAATCGGTAAGAGACATCATAGATCGCACCATATCTAATAAAGTACGATTACAACGTTCGGACACACCATTACTCCGTGGTGTTCCAGGTGGCATGAGTTGTGAAACTATTCCACATTGTTTTCTAAATGAAGGCCAAACTCGTAACTCAAATATCTTCCTCCGCGATCAGATCGTAGAAACTTTATTTTTTTGTTACGATGATTCTTAACTTCACTCTGATTTCTTTGAACTTTTCAAATGTTTCAAACTTGTGTTTCTGTAAGTAGATATACCCATATCTGCTTAAATCATCTGTGAAGGTCAGAAAATAACGATACCCGCCACGAGCCTCAACACTCATCGGACTGCATACATCAGTATGTATTATTTCCAAAAAGTCAGTGGCTCGCTCCATTGTTCCGGAGAATGGAGTTTTAGTGATCTTGCCCATGAGGCATGGTTCGCAAGCATCAAGTGATTCCAAAAGCCCATCAGCATAGAGTTTCTTCATGCGCTTTACATCAATATGACCTAAACGGTAGTGCCACAAATAAGTTGCACTATCATTATTAACTTTGCATCTTTTGGCATCAATATTATGTGTATCATTGTGATCGAGATTCAGTAAACTATTTACATTGGATGTAAGACCATAGAAGGTTTTATTCAGAACAACAATTATTCTCTGACTTAAATGAGCAGCCGTATCGCAATAAACATGATCCAATCATATTTATGCTCAACATAAACACCAAATAGCATTTATTTAGTTCCAATACTAATCACGAAGGTAGAGGGAGTGTGCGATGGTGATCTTATCAACCTTGGAATCACTTCCAACACACATCATCACCTTGCCCTCAACTAGTCTCTGTTCATTTTGTAACTCCTGTTTCAAGTTACCAATCATAGCAACTAAACCAGTATCAAATACCCAGGGGCTACTATGAACACTAGTAAAGTACACATCAAGAACATGTATATCATATATACTTTTGTTCACTTTGCCATCCTTCTTATCCGCCAAGTATTTGGGGCAGTTTCGCTTCAAGTGACCATTTCTTTTGCAGTAGAAGCACTCAGTTTCAGGCTCGGGTCTAGCTTTGGGCTTCTTCATGGGAGTGGCAACTTGCTTTCCATTCTTCTTGAAGTTCCCTTTCTTTCCCTTGCCCTTTGAATTGAAACTAGTGGTCTTTGTCAACCATCAACACTTGATGCTTTTCTTGATTTCTACCTTCGCCGATTTCAGTAGCACGAAGAGGTCGGGGAATCATTTCATCATCCCTTGCATATTATAGTTCATCACGAAGTTCCAGTAACTTGGTGATAGTGACTAGAGAACTCTGTCAATCATTATCTTATCTAGAAGATTAACTCCCACTTGATTCATGCGATTATAGTACTCAGACATTCTGAGCACATGCTCACTGGTTGAGGTATTCTCCTCCATCTTGTAGGCAAAATACTTGTCAGAGGTCTCATACCTCTCAACTCGGGCATGAGTCTGAAATGCCAATTTCAGCTCTTGGAACATCTTATATGCTCCTTGGCATTCAAAACGTTTTTGAAGTCCCAGTTCTAAGCCGTAAAGCATGGCGCACTAAACTATCAAGTAGTCATCATACCGAGCTTGCCAAAGGTTCATGACGTCTGCATCTGCTCCTGCAATAGGTCCATCACCTAGCGGTGCATCAAGGACATAATTCTTCTGTGCAGCAATGAGGATAATCTTCAGATCACGGACCCAGTCCATATCATTGCTACTATCATCTTTCAACTTATATTTCTCTAGGAACATATCAGAAAATAAAACAGGGAAGCTATACGCGAGCTATTGATCGACAACATAGATATGCAAATACTATCAGGACTAAGTTCGAGATAAGTTAAAGTTCAATTAATCATATTACTTAAGAACCCCCTCTAGTCATCTAAATGATCACATGATCCATATCAACTAAACCATGTCCGATCAATACGTGACATGGAGTAGTTTTCAATGGTGAACATCACTATGTTGATCATATCTACTATATGACTCATGTTCGACCTTTCGGTCTCAGTGTTCCGAGGCCATATCTGCATATGCTAGGCTCATCAAGTTTAACCCGAGTATTCTGCGTGTGCAAAACTGGCGTGCACCCGTTGTATGTGAACGTAGAGCTTATCACACCCGATCATCACGTGGTGTCTCGGCACGCTGAACTGTAGCAACGGTGCATACTCAGCAAGAACACTTATACCTTGAAATTTAGTGAGGGATCATCTTATAATGCTACCGTCGTACTAAGCAAAATAAGATGCATAAAGGATAAACATCACATGCAATCAAAATATGTGACATGATATGGCCATCATCATCTTGTGCCTTTGATCTCCATCTCCAAAGCATCGTCATGATCTCCATCTTCACCGGCTTGACACCTTGATCTTCATCGTAGCATCATTGTCGTCTCGCCAACTATTGCTTCCACGACTACCGCTACCGCTTAGTGATAAAGTAAAGCAATTACATGGCGATTGCATTTCATACAATAAAGCGACAACCATAAGGCTCCTGCCAGTTGCCGATAACTTTTACAAAACATGATCATATCATTACTACTAGGAAAAGGGCTATAGATAATATGGACATTAATGGTGCACCACACATGTGTTGGTGCGCCATTAAACTCTAAATCCTAATGACGCACCACATCCACGGTGCGCCACTACTAACAAATTTTTTTCAAAACTAGTAATGGCGCACCAGGGGATAGTGCGTCATTACTAGTTAAACTAGTAATGGCGCACCACACCCTCGGTGCGCCACTACTAATTTTTTTCAATTTTTTTATTTTTTTTCAAAACTAGTAATGGCGCACCGTGGGTGTGGTGCGCCATTACTAGTTTAACTAGTAATGGTGCACCACTCCCATGGTGCGCCATTACTAGTTTTGACCAAAAATTCCATCGAATGCACCCCCCCCCCCGTGGACCGCCTTTTCAGTTTTAAAAAATAATAAAAGAAAATGATGAAAATGTCAAAAAAATAAAAGAAAATAAGTTTCCCATGTGATATGTGGTCTACTTGTTGGGAAAATTTACAAATATGAATTTCAATTTTATTTGCAAAATCTCTCTAGAATTTGTAAAATGGGCATAACTATTGCATACGAACTCGGATTAAATTTTTTTATATGAAAAATCATCTACTCGAAAAGTTACATCCGAATTGAACTAGGGGAACATAGTTCAAGATTTTCAGAATCCCGAAAAATCTAACAGAAAAAAAGATACGGGGCTTTTAAGATCTAGAGGGGAAAATGGGAAAAAATTCAAAGTTACTAGTGGCTCACCATTTGCTAGGTGAGCCACTAGTAACAGAAAAAAATGGTTTCAAATTTTTTTTTTGGAATTTTTTTTCAAAAAATGATACGTAATATGACCGGGAAGTTTGAAATATTTTCAAAATATCATCATACTCATGAACATGAACAAAGTCCTAGACATCAACAAGGTTTAATTGGATTGATATGATAGATATATCAACAAGTGCGTGTTAAGTGAGGTGGTGCTGGGGTTTGATAGAACTGTGAAGTTAAGCGTCCTCGGGCTAGAGTAGTGTGAGGATGGAAGTTAGATAGTAATGGCGCACCGTGTGATATACTAATGGCGCACTCCCTGGTGCGCCATTAGTATCTGGTATACTAATGGCGCACCAGGGGTGCGCCATTAGTATTAATTACTAATGGCGTGATGCTAGTGGCGCACCTACAGTGCGCCATTAGTAGTCAAAACAGGTGTGCCACTAGCAGGCCTTTTCGTAGTAGTGCATACAACAATTTATATCTCACGTCTTGACCATATCACATCACAACATGCCCTGCAAAAACAAGTTATACGTCCTCTACTTTGTTGTTGCAAGTTTTACCTGGCTACTACGGGCTTCTAGCAAGAACCGTTCTTACCTATGCATCAAAACCACAATGATTTTTCGTCAACTGTGATGTTTTAACCTTTAACAAGGACTGGCCGTAGTCAAACTTGATTAAACTAAAGTTGGAGAAATAGACACCCGCCAGCCACCTGTGTGCGAAGCACGTCGGTAGAACCAGTCTCACGAACGCGGTCATGTAATGTCGGTCCAGGCCGCTACATCCAACAATACCGCCGAATCAAACTAAGACATTGGTCGTAAGAAGTATGACTATTATCGCCTACAACTCTTTGTGTTCTACTCGTGCATATAACAACTACGCATAGACCTGGCTCGGATGCCACTGTTGGGGAACGTAGTAATTCAAAAAAAATTTACCTATGATCATGCAAGATCTATCTATGAGATGCATAGCAACGAGACGGGAGAGTGTGTCCACATACCCACATAGACCGAAAGCGGAAGCATTTGGTAGCGCGGTTGATGTAGTCGAACGTCTTCACAATCCAACCGATCCAAGCACCGAACGTACGGCACCTCCGTGTTCAGCACACGTTCAGCACGATGACATCCCTCGAGCTCTTGGTCCAGTTGAGGATGAGGGATAGTTCCGTCAGCACGACGGCGTGGTGACGTTGATGATGATGTTACCGGCGCAAGGCTTCACCTAAGCACTACGACGATATGACCGAGGTGTAAAACTATGGAGGGGGGCACCACACACGGCTAAGAGATTGTTTGTTGTTCTTTGGGGTGCCCCCTGCCCACGTATATAAAGAAGGGGGAGGAGGAGGCCGGCCTAGGAGGAGGCGCGCCAGGGGGGAGTCCTACTTGGACCCCAAGTCCAAGTAGGATTCGCCCCCCCTCTTTTCCTTTCTTCCACCGGAGGGAAAGGAAGTAGGGGAGAAGGAGAAGGAAGGAGGGGGCCATGTCGTGGTCCTAAGACTGACAGTAGAATGGGGGCTAGGTATGAGGAGGCAAGATCTCAGCTATGGCGAAGTTGTACACACAAGATTTACGAGTTCATGCCCTTCACGGTGGAAGTAAAAGCCCTACGTCTCGGTGCCCGGAGGCGGTCGACTGGATTATATGCGTGTGGTGTTATAGGGGGTGCGAACTCTTGTGCCAGAGGAGGGGGTGGCATATATAGAGTGCGCCAGGACCCCAGCCATCCCCCGTTACAAAGAGTTCAATGTACACAAAGATGGGCGTTACTGATAACGCTAGCCTTAAATGCCTTTAATGTTCTTACAGACTACGGAGTGAATACTCATCCGTTGTTATTCTGACTAACTTCTAGCCTTCTGTAGGTCGAGTGGTTTCTTGTATGGTCGGATGATTGATTGGTCGTGTGATTTCGAGATGGAGGGGTACCCGAGTGATCCATTGGTCGAGTGGATTGCACTCGACATCCTTGTTGGGTACTCCCTATTGTCTCTCGATCTCCTTTGCTTCTAGGGTAGTGACCTTGGGTAGGGCGTATAGGTCAGGCCTGCGACCCTACCCTAGGTATGTATCCTCATCATTAGCCCCCGAATGGATTAAGGTCCGAGTGGAAAAAGGTTGAAGTTGATCTTGCCCCGAGCCTTGCGCCTCACGAGTATTTTATGCAGGACGGAACACTCATGTTTGAACTTCAGCTTCGATTCAGTCACCGTGATCGATTCAGAAAGTTGTTGAGTGAACTTGTAACATCATCCATCGAGTGTTGTTTCAGGGTGCAGAATCTTCGGCGCGATTGGTTGCAGTGTATCCCGGATCTTACGGGATTCAAAATTTCGGGGAAGCGCACAGGACGGAGCATGCCGAAGTAAGCAGGGTGGATAAACAGGAGCGCCTCGATCTCTGCGCCACCTTTTCGCCATGTACGTCGTGCGCGACTGTTGCGGGATTTGACAGGATCACCTGGACCCATGCGTCAGCCACTCGAAAACGGGCCTTTATAAGGCGACAGAGCCGAGGCGCCTGCACTGTTCGCGTCCATTTCCCCCTCTTTCCCTCTGCTTCTCCACTGCATCCGGCTCCTCCGCTCGCGATGCCGCTGCCCCGCCACCATGGTGAAGGACAAGACGGCAGCGCTGGAATGCGCGAAGAAGGTGACGGGGGCGGCGAAAGGCAAGAAGCAGAACCGCGGGTCGTCGTCGTGCTCTGCGCTGCCGCTGGGCTGGATCCAAGGCCATTAGATCCGGTCTTTGCTCCGGCAGGAAGATCTGGACGAACTGGTGGAATCTAGATTGATCGCCAAGGGCGCGGCGAGGTTGCCGGAGGGGGAGGCGGAGCCGCAGCCACGGCCGGGTGAGTGTGTTCTGCTCGCAACCTATGTCAACCGGGGCTTCTCGCTTCATCCTCACACCTTTTTCGGGGTTTTTTGAACTTCTTCGGCGCCCAACTCCATCAGTTTTCTCCCAATACCATCACATTTCTTGCTGCATTCGTGTCCATGTGCGAGAATTTTCTGGGGTGTCGACCGCACTGGGGTCTTTTCAAGCACATTTTCACCATCCGTTCTCAGTCGGTGAAGAAGGCCAATACGAGTGATGAGAAAACACATGTCATTCAAATGTGTGGGGGCTTGGGAATCCAGAAGAGGCAAAGGAGCTCTTTCCCTTCCATGACTCTTCCTGAATCGGTCAGAGGCTGGCAGTCGACCTGGTTCTACTACCAGGACCTTGCAACTCCGGGCCAGTCGACCAGACTTCCCCACTTCACCTTTGACCGTGTTCAGACTCCTTCCTCGCTGAAAGTAACTGCTGCTGAGAGCGTGGAGACGAACATGCTAGTTGAGAGGGTGGTCCAACTGATCAACCAGCGTGTCACTAGCATGGATCTTGTTGAAGTATTCCTCAGCCGATGCATCCAGCCTCTCCAGGCCCGTGACCATCCCATGTGGATGTACTCTGGGGTCAACGACACTGCTCGGGTCCATCCAGAGGAAGTACCAGCTAAGACGGTGGCCATGTGGTTGAAGAGCATTACAGGCAACAAGGACAACCCTAGAGGAGCCAGGAGAGTCGACCCCTTCAGGGACAACAATCTGCAAAACAAGGTGTGCCTTCTGTCGCCGACTGCTTTTGTTTATATATTCCGACTGCTCTTGAACTCGACTGACTTTTACTCGACTTCTTGTCTTGTAGGTTTTTACTGAGATGTACTCGATGCCCAATGGTGAACAAGTTCTGGAGCAAGGCCAGGAGGGAGAGAACAGCGAGGAGGAGAGCGGTGAAAGGAAATCTTCAGACGAAGAATACGAGGAGGAAAGCGAGGAGTCAGAAAACAAAGAAGCGGTCGACTCGCCGCCTCGCTCAGAACGTCAATCCAAGCAACATCATGATGTTGGGGAACGTAGCAATAATTCAAAATTTTCTACGCATAACCAAGATCAATCTATGGAGGTTCTAGCAACAAGAGAGGGAGAGGACGAGTGTATATTCATACCCTTGAAGATCGCGATGCGGAAGTGTTACAGGAACGCAGTTGGTGGAGTCGTACACGCAGCAATTCAGATCACGGTCGATTCTGATCTCAGCGCCGAACGGACGGCGCCTCCGCGTTCAACACACGTATAGCTCGGGGACGTCTCCTCCTTCTTGATCTAGCAAGGGGAGAGGAGAAGTTGAGGGAAAACTCCAGCAGCACGACGACGTGGTGGCGATGGAGCTCGTGGTTCTCCGGCAGGGCTTCGCCAAGCACTACGGAGGAGGAGGAGGTGTTGGAGGAGGGAGGGGCTGCGCCAGGGGAAGGGTGCGGCTGCCCTCTCTCTCCCTCACTATATATAGGGGGAAGGGGTGGAGGAGGCGCCCTAGGGTTCCCTAGGGGAGGGGTGGCGGCCACAGGGGAAACCCTAGATGGGTTTGGGCGCCCCCACCCCCAGGAAACTTGCCCCCAAGCTGGGAGGGGCGACTGCCCTAGGGGAGGTGCCCCCACCTCTCTAGGTTACGTGAGAGGGGTTGGGAGGGGCGCACAACCCCTTAGTGGGCTGGTGTGCCCCCTCCCCTTGGCCCATAAGGCCCCCCAACGCTTGCCGGGGCCTCCGAAACACCTTTCGGTCACGCGGGTCGTCACCCGGTACTCCCAGAACAATTGCGAACTCCAATACCCTTCGTCCAATATATCGATTTTCACCTCCGGACCATTCCGGAGCTCCTCGTCACGTCCGGGATCTCATCCGGGACTCCGAACAACCTTCGGTAACCACATACTATTTCCCATAACAACTCTAGCATCACCGAACCTTAAGTGTGTAGACCCTACGGGTTCGGGAACCATGCAGACATGACCGAGACGTTCTCCGGCCAATAACCAATACCGGGTTCTGGATACCCATGTTGGCTCCCACATGTTCCATGATGATCTCATCGGATGAACCACGATGTCGGGGATTCAATCAATCCCGTATACAATTCCCTTTGTCAATCAGTATGTTACTTGCCCGAGATTCGATCGTCGGAATCCCTAATACCTTGTTCAATCTCGTTACCGGCAAGTCACTTTACTCGTTCCGTAATGCATGATCCCGTGACTGACTACTTAGCCACATTGAGCTCATTATGATGATGCATTACCGAGTGGGCCCAGAGATACCTCTCCGTCATACGGAGTGACAAATCTGAGTCTAGATTCATGCTAACCCAACAGACACTTTCGGAGATGCCTGTAGTGTACCTTTATAGCCACCCAGTTACGTTGTGACATTTGGTACACCCAAATCATTCCAACGGTATCCGGGAGTTGCACAATCTCATGGTCTAAGGAAATTATACTTGACATTAGAAAAGCTTTAGCAAACGAACTACATGATCTTTGTGCTACGCTTAGGATTGGGTCTTGTCCATCACATCATTCTCCTAATGATGTGATCCCACTATCAATGACATCTAATTTCCATGGTCAGGAAACTATGACCATCTATTGATCAATGAGCTAGTCAACTAGAGGCTCACTAGGGACATGTTGTGGTCTATGTATTCACACATGTATTACGGTTTCTAGTTAATACAATTATAGCATGAACAATAGACAATTATCATGAACAAGGAAATACAATGATAACCATTTTATTATTGCCTCTAGGGTATATTTCCAACGGTCTCCCACTTGCACTAGAATCAATAAGTTCACATCACTATGTGATTGTAATGAATCCAACACCCATGGGGTTTGATCATATCTTGCTTGTGAGAGAGGTTATTAGTCAACGGGTCTGAACCTTTCAGATCCGTGTGTGCTTTAAAAATCTCTATGTCATCTTGTAGATGCAGCTACCACGTGCTACTTGGAGCTATTCCAAATAACTGCTCTACTATATGAATCTGGTTAACTACTCAGAGTTATCCGGATTAGTGTCAAAGTTTGCACCGACGTAACGCTTTACGACGAACTCTTTTACCACCTCCATAATTGAGAAAATTCCTTAGTCCACTAGTTACTAAGGATAAGTTTGACCACTGTCATGTGATCCATTCCTGGATCACTCTTGTTCCCCTTGATTGATTTCATGGCAAGGCACACTTCAGGTGCGGTACACAGCATAGCATACTGTAGAGCCTACGTCTAAAGCATAGGGGACGACTGTCGGTGTCAAAACCGGCGGATCTCGGGTAGGGGCTCCCGATCTGTGCGTCTAGGCTGATGGTAATAGGAAGCAAGGGACACAATGTTTACCCAGGTTCGGGCCCTCTCGATGGAGGTAAAACCCTACTTCCTACTTGATTAATATTGATGATATGGGTAGTACAAGAGTAGATCTACCACAAGATCGTAGAGGCTAAGCCCTAGAAGCTAGCCTATGATGGTATGATTGTAATTGTGATCAGCCTTCTAAGGACCAACCTCTCCGGTTTATATAGACACCGGAGAGGGCTAGGGTTTACATGGAGTCGGTTACAAGGAAGGAAACACAATATCCGGATCGCCAAGCTTGTCTTCCACGCAAAGGAGAGTCCCATCCGGACATGGGCTGAAGTCTTGAGTCTTGTATCTTCACGCTTCAATAGTCCGGACGATGTATTTAGTCCAGCTGTCCGGATACCCCCTAATCCAGGACTCCCTCAGTAGCCCCTGAACCAGGCTTCAATGACGATGAGGCTGGGGCGCAGTCTTGTCTTCGGCATTGCAAGGCGGGTTCCTTCTCCGAATACTCCAAAGTAATTATCGAACAAGTAGATCGTGTCCGGATCCACAAAATGATCTTCCCATACCGTCGTAGAGAGAATGATATTTCACAAATGCAATCCGCTGACAACTTTTTAGACAACGTGACATGTCATTACGGTCGGGTCATTATTCGTACCATTTTCCTACAACCAGCCACAACGCATATTGCGAGGCGGTTTCTTTGACACGTCTTGTCAAAGCAGAGATCGTGTACCCTTATCATGGGATTCTCATCAATACAGGTATGGGTAATCCCACCACGCCATCAATCATGGCGATTGGGAAGTAAGCGATTCTCAACGGGCAAGTGGGGAGGCGCACCGCTTTCGTCGCCTCTATAAAGGGATAAGAGTTCCCCATTTTTACCCACGCCTTCTTCCTCCTTTGCCCACTCTTGCCCCCTCGAGCTCCAGCACCCTAGCTCAAGTCTTCTCCGCACAGCTAAACATGTCCGGAGAAGGAGGCAAGTGGGTGGCTTCCATCGTGAAGGAGAAGCACATCACAAATCTTCGGGCGGCCGGATACTTGGCTGCAGACATAGCGCACCGGCTACTGGACGACGGGCAGGTCATTCCAACCCCAGGACCCCATGAGAGGGTCGTGTTTCTCGCCCACTTCATCCGTGGACTGGGTTTTCCACTTCACCCCTTCGTCCACGGGCTCATGTTCTACTATGGGCTAGATTTCCACGATCTAGCCCCGAACTTTGTCCTCAACATCTCGGCGTTCATCGTCATATGCGAGGCCTTCCTCCGCATCAAGCCTCATTTCGGCCTGTGGCTGCAAATCTTCTGCGTGAAGCCGAAGATTGTGAGCGGCCAACAAGCGGAGTGCGGAGGAGCCATGGTAGGCAAGATGCCTAACGTCACCTGGCTCAACGGCTCCTTTGCGGAAACCGTGAAGGGGTGGCAGTCGGGGTGGTTCTACATCACCGAGCCGCGTGACGCCAACTGGGCGGCGGCCCTGAGTTCTGATCCGGCACCTCCATGCGGCTCACCTCCTGGGAAAAGAAGGGCCTATCCTAGGGCGAATCTACAGAGCTGACCGGACTCCAAACCTGCATCAAGAGCATGAAGGACAAGAACATCAAGCTTGTCAACGTGATCCAGGTCATGCTCGTTCGCCGGATTCTGCCGTGCCAAAGGCGGGCATTCAATCTATGGGAGTTCATCCCGGCCGAACACCAGACGCTTCAGAGGCTCTACGACATGAAGCACAAAGACGCGTGGAAGTCTTTATTCAAGGCCTCCGAAGTACCTCCTCCCACATCCGAGGACCGTGGGCTCCATGCCGTGCGGCCTCCCAGTCAGGTGAGTTTTCAGGCTACCACCGGATTCAGTTCTTCCCAATATATTCATGGGGGAGTCTTAAGTAATTGTGCATATTTGTTCAGGATTATGTGGAGACAGCGGAGTAGATTGACTGTCCGGCTCTGCTGCCAGAAGGCCCAGCTGATGCTTTCTTGACGGAGATGTTGGTCCCGGCGCCTTACAAGATGCCGGGGAAGAAGGCCAAAAAGAAGGCCCCGGGGATCCGAAAGGGTCTTTGGAGTAAGGTTGTGCTGGAAGCCTCGTCCGAAGATGACGAGGCACACTCCTCCCCCGAAGGGGAGGAAGAAGAAGAAGAAGGGACCACCCCGCCCGGAGAGGGTGAGGGGCCCGAGAAGGCGGACCAGGGGGCCGGGAAAGGCCCTCGGTGCAAGGCCGTCATACCCACGTCGTATGACGACGACGAGACAGATTCCTCTCGCGGAGGCAGGGGGAAGAAAGAAGAAACTCTACCTCCCCGCACTGGGGAGGAGAAAAAGAGAAAAGCCGCCCCGGAGGGGGAGGCTGGGACGTCCAAGAAGGGAAAGGTGTCCCTTCCGGACTACTCCATCACGGTCGCCCATAGCGAGGAGGGGTGGCTGCCCAGGGGGAAGCCCCTAGCGCGATTGTAAGTATCCGCACTCTATCATGACTTTACTTCTCAGTATTTTTATAACACCGAACATATATGCAGTCCGGCCAGGGTTCATCCCGAAGTATCTTCTTCGGATGGATCCCTGAGTGATTCGGAGATGAACTCGCTCCCGATGGCCACTACTCCTCAACCCACGGGTGACACGGAGGTGTTGTCCCGAAGGCTCCCAGAGCGGGGGGAGGTGACTCTGGAGATGCCCCAAGGCGGAATTCCAGATGTCGGACACGCGGGGTTCAAGATCCCCGCGGATCGTACCGATGAGAGCGGCAGCAAGCCGGACTCTGATCCAGATACTGTGCCGGAGCCTTCAATGGCTCCGGATGCGGGCAGGCGGCCCCTTGCTAGGGAGGGCGATCCGTCCATGCCGATGACTTCCATCACGCCAGAGGCGTCGGATAGTCTGCTGGAAGCGCTTCGCGGTGCTTCTATGGATGACGAGCACCGTACTCTTATGAGTGCGGTGATTCAGAAGGTTCTGTCCGCCAAGAGCGGACTGACCAAAGCGTGTACTAGCCTCCTAACGGGCTTTGAGGTAAGTAAACAAAATTTATGAAAATATCACCCGATAGGTAGTAGCCCCTGATACTCTGTTTGGTGTTCGGAAGGAAAAGCCAAATGGAGGGTCAACTATAATCCGCAGGAGTCTAATAATGAGTGTTCATGTGAATAAGTAGGTTGTGCTGCTTGCCACTGCTGCCCGCACAGCCGAGGTTGCCGAACTAAAGCGAGACCTGGAGCAGGCGCAGGGAGAGCTCGACCTCACGAAGAGGCAGCTCGAAGAGAACAAAGGTAAGTGATTCCCCGCTCTTATATATTTAAGGATAGATAAAATTGGTTGGTCTAACGCCGAAGCATCGTGACTGTGTAACAGGGGCCACCGCCGAAGTGGCGCCCCTAAAGAAAGCGCTGTCCGAGGCCGAAGACAAGGCGGCCTTGGAATGCAAGGAGCGCGAAAAGCAAAGTGCTAGAGTGGGCGGGGTACAGCAAGAGCTCCGGGACCTCGGCAAGAAGTTCGAGTCCGTGGAGCATGATCTGAAGATGAAAGAGGCCAAGCTTGCGAAGGCCCTTGTGAATATGAAAGACGCCAAGGACAAAGCCGAGAAGGCACAGCAGGAAATCCAGGAGGCCAAAAAGATAGCGGCGGGTAAGAAATTCTTTATGCAAAGCAAACATGTGGAGGAGGCATTTCTTTTACTTAACCGAATTCGGAGTTCTCTAGGGGCATTCGCAGATCTGCCATGCAGCGTATCAGATGCTGCGGAGTTCTACTGTGCCCAGGAGGGGAGCTCAACGGAGAAGTTGTTCTGGTCCCAGTATACTGGGGCCAAACACCCAATTCCTTTGAGTGACCAACTGAAGCAGTTGGTCGAACTCCACAGGGCGGCCGAAGTGGCTATGAAAGATTTCATAGTCCGGATGTGGCCTGGTGAGCCCCTGCCCACTAGCTACTTTGGCCTGATCAAGCGGATGGTGAATGCCTATCCGCGGCTTGAAGTCATCAAGCGATCTGTTTGCATTGAGGGTGCCCGCAGGGCCTTTGTCCGCGCGAAGGTGCACTGGGGCAAGCTAGATGCTGACAAGCTGGTGAAGGACAGTCCGCCAGAGGGCAAGGAGCATCGACATCCCGAGAAGTACTATGATGGCGTTATGAAGGGAGCTCGTCTCGTGGCCGATGAGTGTACCAAGGACAAGATCTTTGACTAAATGTACCTCTGCCGCTGTTGTAATTTAAAGATGAAGTTACTTGTGCTATGTTGCACTATTTGATTTAAAATATTACCTTCTGTGCGGCTGTTTATAAAATTCTGAAAGTAGGCCAGTCGTCGGCTTCCGCCCCCACGTAACTAGTACTCGGGTGTTCGTGGAAAACCCAGACACTCTTTATCCAAATGTTTGGTCCCTTAAGGAGGCGTCCGGCGTAGCGAACAAGGCAATCGGACTATGCGACTTTATAACTTTCACTTAGCCATAGAAGTATACAATTTTAAATATCGGCGAAGCCCCAAGAATCCGGAAGGCTGAATTGGGGCGCTATATATGCCTAGATCAGACGAAGCCGATTTATCGCCTAAAGCGGAAAAATCTTTAAGGATTATAAAACCTCTCGAACAGCGACCAGCTCTCGCCACATCATGCTGGTCAGTTTTCGGCTTTCTCTACTGAGGTGCTCATCCGGGAGAACTGGGACACAATCGCAGTAGTTCTCCCTGCGCTACCTTAGCCGATATAACGGAACGTAAGGTACCAAAACAAGGGAGCCGGGCTAACCCAACTGTAGACCCAAGACATGATTCAGAGCTGATGCATATAGTGCTATAAGTTCGGGGTGCCGCACTGTTGAAAGTGTTCGGACTTGTCTTGCCGTATTATGGGGCGCCATAAGAAGACCCTGGCAAACTGAACATACTAAGGTGTACGGATGCAATATCAAATAAACATTTGTAAGAAAAATGCTCAAATAAGACTAATAAGATGATGCTATATGTGATCTCCCCTTGATGAATAATACGTTTAAGCGTATGTTTACAATGAATGTATTAAGCGGAGATAAATAGGACTATTTGACATGTCCTATCGGGGGCAGGTCACGTACAGATAGATAAAACAGGTATAACGATCGTAAATAAATTCCACCTGGGTGTTTCCTTCTATGCGCAAAGCCTGTTTCCTCCTTCCTTTTCTCTCCTATGTAAGTCCGACAATCCAGCTCTTCTGAAGAGGCTGCACTAAAGCAATGTCCTAAAAGGTAAAAAGGAAGTATTATGAAGGTATGTTGCGGTGATACCGCAATGTTGACTGAGTCACTACTGCGCCTCCGCCCGTGCCCAAGCTATTGTAAGTGCATAATTGTGTACGCATGGCACGAATGCTGCTTTAATGGGGTTTGAGCGGAGGCCGGACTGCTAGTCGTGCTCTTGGTGTGCCTGATGATCCTCTTGCGGGGTGCTCCGGACTCACTTGATGGTTCTTGAGGTTGTTGTCGCCGGATTGGTGGTTTGTCGGAGGAGGCCGCATTGTACTTCTGCCGCGAGGGCTGCAGTATGCTCTTCTGTACGGAGAGAGCGGTCCATGTTTCCGTTGACTGTTATGACCCCGCGCGGGCCTGGCATCTTGAGCTTGAGGTATGCATAGTGTGGTACCGCATTGAATCTAGCGTTTGCGGTTCGTCCGAGCAGTGCGTGGTAACCACTACGGAAAGGGACGATGTCGAAGATTATCTCTTCGCTTTGGAAGTTGTCCGGAGATCCGAAGACCACTTCCAATGTTACGGAGCCCGTACAGCGGGCCTCTACTCCAGGAATTACACGTTTAAATGTGGTTTTGGTGGGCTTGATCCTTGAGGGGTCGATGCCCATTTTGCGCACTGTGTCCTAATAAAGTAGGTTCAGGCTGCTGCCGCCGTCCATAAGGACTCGCGTGAGGTGAAATCCGTCGATGATTGGGTCTAAGACCAATGCGGCTGAGCCACCGTGACGGATGCTAGTAGGATGATCCCTATGATCAAAGGTGATCGGACAAGCTGACCATGGGTTGAACTTGGGGGCGACCGGCTCCATTGCGTAGACATCCCGTAGTGCCCGCTTCCGTTCCCGCTTGGGGATGTGAGTGGCGTCCCCCCTTGTTCGGACGCCGGGGCTCCTCGTCCTCGTCGCTATGCAGCCCCTTGTACTTGTTTTTGGCATTTATTTTGCTGGCCTGTTTGAATACCAGCAGTCTCTGTTGGTGTGGTTGGATGGCTTGTCCGGGGTGCCATCAATTTGGCACGCGCGCTCCAGTATACGGTCCAGACTGGACAGTCCCTGATTATTTCTTTTGAACGGTTTCTTCCGCTGACCGGACATGGAGCCACTGAATCCGGTGTTTACTGCCGTGTCTTTAGTGTTGTCGCCATTGTTCCGTCGCTTATGTCTGTTGCGTCGTGGCTTGCCGTTATCGTCGCGGACATCCAAAGTGCCAGAATGTGGTGTGGTGCCGTTGCGAGCCAACCAGCTATCCTAGCCCGTGCAAAAGCAGGTCATTAGTGTTGTGAGAGCTGCCATGGACTTGGGTTTTTCCGGGCCGAGGTGTCGAGCAAGCCACTCGTCATGGATATTATGCTTAAAAGCCGCCAGGGCTTCGGCGTCCGGACAGTCGACTATTTGGTTCTTTTTAGTTAGGAACCGAGTCCAGAATTTCCTAGCTGACTCTCCGGGCTGTTGAGTAATGTTTCTTAGGTCATCAGCGTCCGGTGGTCGCACATATGTGCCTTGGAAGTTGTCGAGGAATGCGTCTTCCAGGTTTTCCCAACTGCCAATGGAATTTGCTGGCAGGCTGTTTAGCCAGTGCCGGGCTGGTCCTTTGAGCTTAAGGGGAAGATACTTGATGGCGTGTAGATCGTCTCCGCGGGCCATGTGAATGTGGAGAAGGAATCTTCGATCCATACTGCGGGGTCTGTTGTGCCATCGTATGATTCGATGTTTACGGGTTTGAACCCTTCTGGGAATTCATAATCCATCACTTCGTCAGTGAAGCAGAGGGGGTGTGCGGAGCCTCTGTGCCGGGCTATGTGGCTACGCAGTTCGAATTGGTCTGGGTTGCTGTGTTCGGCCCGGCCGGACTTATTGATAATGTATCTGGCGTGACGGTCATCGTCGCGCGCTGGGGCGCGCCCCCGTGACCCGTAGATCGATCTTGGCTGTCCTGCTTTGTTTTCCAGAATATCTTGCAGGTCGTGCCTGTTGCCTCGGGCCATAGTGTATTGGCGTGGGTGTGCGGGCTGGTATTCGGGCTGATATCCCATTTTATCCTGGCCACGGGGTGGCCGGTCAGGCATTTGGCGCTCGAGTCCGTATTCCTCAGCTTCCAGGACTTCAGTCCATCTATCTGTGAGCGGGTCTTGATCAGCCTGGAGCTGCCGCTGCTTCTTCTTGAGGCTCCTCATAGTGGCAATAAGCCGACGCTTGAAGCTCTCCTGCTCCATGGGATCCTCAGGCATGCCGAACTCGTCGTCGCCGAGGCTAATCTCGTCTTCGGAGGGGGGCATATAATTGTCGTCCTCCGGATATCCGCAGCGGTAAACTCCATTATCGGAGCCCAGCCTGGCTCGGCTGGCTCGAGGGTGTGAGGACCGGAGCCAACAACCGGATACGAGTCCGGGGCCCAGGGTTACAGGCTTCCACAGAGGTGAGACCTACGTTCGGCTCCATCGCTGATGAGTGTGCGGCCTGCAGGGCGGGGTCCACCCCTCCGTCCTTAGGTAACACAACTTGCTCCGGATTTAGATCCGAGGCTACTTTAGGGGTGATATCCCGAGCTTTGCCTGATAGCAGGTCTAAGCCGTGCTCGTCGTGACTGTTCGGTGCTCCTGGCGCAGGCCCAAACCCGTCGAAGATCAAGTCTCCACGAATATTCGCTGTGTAGTGCAAGTTTCTGAACCTGACGTGGTGGCCGAGGGCGTAGCTATCGATCTGCTCTAGATGGCCAAGGGAATTGGCCCGCAGTACGAAGCCGCCGAACACGAAGATCTGTCTGGGGAGAAAAGTCTCCCCCTGGACCGTGTTGTTAATGATTGGAGGCGCCATCAAGCCTTGCAGTGACGACACAGAGGAACTCTCAATGAAAGCACCAATGTCGGTGTCAAAACCGGTGGAACTCGGGTAGGGGGTACCGATCTGTGTGTCTAGGCTGATGGTAACATGACGCAAGGGACACAATGTTGACCCAGGTTCGGGCCCTCTCGATGGAGGTAAAACCCTACTTCCTGCTTGATTAATATTGAAGATATGGGTAGTACAAGAGTAGATCTACCACGAGATCGTAGAGGCCAAGCCCTAGAAGCTAGCCTATGATGGTATGATTGTAATTGTGATCGGCCTTCTAAGGACCAACCTCTCCGGTTTATATAGACACCGAAGAGGGCTAGGGTTTAAATGGAGTCAGTTACAAGGAAGGAAACACAATATCCGAATCGCCAAGCTTGCCTTCCACGCAAAGGAGAGTCCCATCCGGACACGGGCCGAAGTCTTGAGTCTTGTATCTTCACGCTTTAATAGTCCGGACGATGTATTTAGTCCGGCTGTCCGGATACCCCCTAATCCAGGACTCCCTCAACGACCTTCGTCCTTTCTCTCTCTTCTGCCGTGGTCAGATATTGAGTCTTACTCAATGCTCACACCTTATAACTTAGCCAAGAACTCCTTCTTTGCTGATTTATTTGAACTCCTTCAAAATCTTGTCACGGTATGTATTCATTTGAAAGTACTATTAAGCATTTTTAATCTATCCTTATAGATCTTGATGCTCAATATTCAAGTAGCTTAATCCAGGTTTTTCATTGAAAAACACCTTTCAAACAACCCTATATGCTTTCCAGAAATTCTACATCATTTCTGATCAACAATATGTCAACAACATATACTTATCAGAAATTTTATAGTGCTCCCACTCACTTCTTTGGAAATACAAGTTTCTCATAAACTTTGTACAAACCCAAAATCTTTGATCATCTCATCAAAGCATATATTCCAACTCCAAGATGCTTACTCCAGTCCTTAGAAGGATTGCTGGAGCGTTGCATACTTGTTAGCATCTTTCAGGATTGACAAAACCTTCTGGTTGTATCACATACAACCTTTCCTCAAGAAAATTGTCGAGGAAACAATGTTTTGACATCCTATCTGCAAGATTTCATAAATAATGCAGTAACTGCTAATACAATTCCAACACACTCTTAGCATCGCTACTAGTGAGATAGTCTCACCGTAGTCAACTCCTTGAACTTGTTGGAAAACATCTTAATGACAAGTCGAGCTTTCTTAATGGTGATACTTACCATCATTGTCCGTCTTCCTTTTGAAATCCATCTATACCCAACAACCTTACGACCATCAAGTAGTTCTTCCAAAGTCTATACTTTGTTTTCATACATGGATTCTCTCAGATTTTATGGCCTCGAGCCATTCGTTGGAATCCGGGCCCACCATCTCTTATCCATAGCTCTTAGGTTCATTGTTGTCTAGCAACATGACCTCCAAGACAAGATTACGTACCACTCTGAAATAATACGCATCCTTGTCGACCTACTAGTATTGGTAGTGACTTGATCCGAAGTTTCATGATCACTATCATAAGCTTCCACTTCAATTGGTGTAGGCGCCACAAGAACAACTTAATGTGCCCTGCTAGACACTAGTTGAAGTGATGGTTCAATAACCTCATCAAGTATCCACCATCCTCCCACTCAATTCTTTTGAGCGAAACTTTTCCTCGACAAAGGACCCGTTTCTAGAAACAATCATTTTTGCTTCCAGATCTGAAATAGGAGGTATACCCAACTATTTTGGGTGTCCTATGAAGATGCTTTTATCCGCTTTGGGTCCGATCTTATTAGCCTAAAACTTTTCCACATAAGCGACGCAGCCCCAAACTTTTAAGAAATGACAGCTTAGGTTTCTCTAAACCATAGTTCATATGGTGTCATCTCAACGGAATTACGTGGTGCCCTATTTAAAGTGAATGCGGTTGTCTCTAATGCCTAACCCATAAATGATAGTGGTAATTCGATAAGAGACTTCATGGTATGCACCATATCCAATAGGGTGCAGCTATGATGTTCGGACACACCATCACACTATGGTGTTCCAGGCGGTATTAGTCGTGAAACAATTTCCACAATGTCTTAATTGTGTGCCAAACTCGTAACTCAGATATTCATCTCTATGATCATATCATAGACATCTTATCCTCTTGTGACGACGATCTTCAACTTCACTCTGAAATTACTTGAACCTTTCAATAACTCAGACTTGTGTTTCATCAAGTAAATATACTTAGCATCTACTCAAATCATCTGTGAAGCAAGAACATAACGATATCCACTGCGTGCCTCAGCACTCATTGGACTGCACACATCAAAATGTATTACTTCCAACAAGTTGCTTTCTTGTTCCATCTCACTAAAAATGAGGCCTTTCAGTCATCTTGCCCATGTGGTACGATTTGCATGTCTCAAGTGATTCAAAATCAAGTGAGTCCAAACGATCCATCCGTATGGAGTTTCTTCATGCATATATACCAATAGACATGGTTCACATGTCTCAATCTTTTCAAAAACGAGTGAGTCCAAAGATCCATCAACATGGAGCTTCTTCATGCATTTTATACCAATATGACTCAAATGGCAGTGCCACAAGTATGTGGTACTATCATTACTATCTTATATCTTTTGGCATGAACATGTGTATTAATACGATCGAAATTCAATAAACAATTCATTTTAGGTGCAAGACCATTGTAGATATTATTCAAATAAGCAGAGTAACCATTATTCTCCTTAAATGAATAACCGTATTGCGATAAACATAATCCAATCATGTCTATGCTCAATGCAAACACCAAATAACAATTATTTAGGTTTAACACCAATCTCGATGGCAGAGGGAGCATGCGATGCTTGATCACATCAACCTTGGAAACACTTCCAACACATATCGTCATCTCACGTTCAGCTATTCTTCGTTTATTCCATAGCTTTTTATTCGAGTTACTAACACTTAGCAACCGAACCGGTATTTCAATACCCTGGTGCTACTAGGAGTACTAGTAAAGTACACATCATAATGTATATCCAATATACTTATGTTGACCTTGCCAGCCTTCTCATTTACCAAGTATCTAGGGTAGTTCCACTTCAGTGACCGTTCCCCTTATTTCAGAAGCACTTAGTCTCGGGTTTAGGTTCAACCTTGGGTTTCTTCAATAATACAGCAACTGATTTGCCATTTCATGAATTATCCCTTCTTGCCCTTGCCCTTCTTGAAACTAGTGGTTTTACCAACCATCAACAATTGATGCTCCTATTTGATGTCTACTTTCGCAGTGTCGCGAATAGCTCAAGGAATCTCATATCTATCCCTAATATATTATAGTTCATCATGAAGCTCTAGTAGCTTGGTGGCAGTGACTTTGGAGAACCATCACTATCTCATCTGGAATATTAACTCCCACTCGATTCAAGCAATTGTAGTACTCAGACAATGTGAGCACATGCTCAAGGATTGAGCTTTTCTCCTTAGTTTGCAGGCTTAAGAAACTTGTCAGAGGTCTCATACCTCTTGACGTGGGCACTAGCCTAAAATCCCAATTTCAGTCCTCGGAACATCTCATATGTTCTGCGATGTTTCAAAAACGTCTTTGGTGCCTCAATTCTAAACCATTTAGCATTACGCACTGAACTATCATGTAGTCATCAAAACGTGTATGTCATATGTTCGCAACATCCACAACCGACGCTCGAGGTTCAGCACACTGAGCGGTGCATTAAGGACATAATCCTTCTGCGCAGCAATGCGGGACAATCCTCAGTTTACGGACCCAGTCCGCATGATTGCTACTCTCAACTCTCAACTAAATTTTCTCTAGGAACATATCTAAAACAGTAGAACCAAAGCATGAGCTATGACATAATTTGCAAAGACCTTTTGACTATGTTCATGATAACTAAGTTCATCTAATCAAATTATTTAATGAACTCCCACTCAGATAGACATCCCTCTAGTCATCTAAGTGACACATGATCTGAGTCAATTAGGCCGTGTCCGATCATCACGTGAGACGGACTAGTCATCATCGGTGAACATCTTCATGTTGATCGTATCCACTGTACGACTCATGTTCGACCTTTCGGTCTCTTGTGTTCCGAGGCCATGTCTGTACATGCTAGGCTCGTCAAGTCAACCTAAGTGTTTTGCATGTGTAATTCTGGCTTACACCCCTTGTATGCAAATGTTAGAATCTATCACACCCGATCATCATGTGCTGCTTCGAAACAACGAACTTTCGCAACGGTGCATAGTTAGGGGGAACACTTTCTTGAAATTTTATGAGGGATCATCTTATTTATGCTACCGTCGTTCTAAGCAAATAAGATGTAAACATGACAAATATCACATGCAAATCATAGAGTGACATGATATGGCCAATATTATCTTGCGCCTTTGATCTCCATCTTCGAGGCGCGACATGATCACCTTCGTCACCGGCATGACACCATGATCTCCATCATCATGATCTCCATCATCGTGTCTTCATGAAGTTGTCTCACCAACTATTACTTCTACTACTATGGCTAACGGTTAGCAATAAAGTAAAGTAATTACATGGCGTTCTGATTGACACGCAGGTCATACAATAAATTAAGACAACTCCTATGGCTCCTGTCGGTTTTCATACTCATCGACATGCAAGTCGTGATTCCTATCACAAGAACATGATCAATCTCGTACATCACATATCATTCATCACATTCTTTTGGCCATATCACATCACATAGCATACCCTGCAAAAACAAGTTAGACGTCCTCTAATTGTTGTTGCATGTTTTACGTGGCTGCTATGGGTTTCTAGCAAGAACTTTTCTTACCTACGCAAAAGCCACAACGGTGATACGCAAATTGCTATTTACCCTTCATAAGGATCCTTTTCATCAAATCCAATTCGATTAAAGTGGGAGAGACTGGCACCTGCTAGCCACCTTTATGCAACAAGTGCATGTCAGTCGGTGGAACCTGTCTCACGTAAGCGTACGTGTAAGGTCGGTCCGGGCCGCTTCATCCCACAATACCGTCGAAGCAATATAGGACTAGTAATGATGAGCAAATTGAACAAACCAACGCCCACAACTACTTGTGTTCTACTCGTGCATAGAGTCTACGTAATAGACCTAGCTCTGATACCACTGTTGGGGAACATAGCAATAATTCAAAATTTTCTACACATCACCAAGATCAATCTATGGAGATTCTAGCAACAAGAGAGGGAGAGGATGAGTGTATCTTCATACCCTTGAAGATCGCGATGCGGAAGCATTACAAGAACGCGGTTGGTGGAGTCGTACACGCAACGATTCAGATCACGGTCGATTCCGATCTCAGTGCCGAACGGACGGCGCCTCCGCATTCAACACACGTACAGCCCGGGGACATCTCCTCCTTCTTGATCCAGCAAGGGGAGAGGAGAAGTTGAGGGAAAACACCAGCAGCATGACGGCATGGTGATGATGGAGCTCGTGGTTCTCCGGCAGGGCTTCGCCAAGCACTAGGGAGGAGGAGGAGGTGTTGGAGGAGGGAGAGGCTGCGCCAGGGGAAGGGTGCGGCTGCCCTCTCTCTCCCTCACTATATATAGGGGGAAGGGGGTGGAGGAGGAACCCTAGGGTTCCCTAGGGGAGGGGTGGCGGCCACAGGGGAAACCCTAGATGGGTTTGGGCGCCCCCACACCTAGGAAACTTGCCCCCCAAGCCGGGAGGGGCGGCTGCCCTAGGGGAGGCGCCCCCACCTCTCCAAGTTATGTGAGAGGGGTTGGGAGGGGCGCACAGCCCCTTAGTGGGCTGGTGTGCCCCCTCCCCTTGGCCCATAAGGCCCCCCAACGCTTGTCGAGGCCTCCGAAACACCTTTCGGTCACGCTGGTCGACACCCGGTACTCCCAGAACAATTCCGGACTCCAATACCCTTCATCCAATATATCGATCTTCACCTTCAGACCATTCCGGAGTTCCTCGTCACGTCCGGGATCTCATCCGAGACTCCGAACAACCTTCGGTAACCACATACTATTTCCCATAACAGCTCTAGCGTCACCGAACCTTAAGTGTGTAGACCCTACGGGTTCGGGAACCATGCAGACATGACTAACACGTTCTCCGGCCAGTAACCAATAGCGGGATCTGGATACCCATGTTGGCTCCCACATGTTCCACGATGATTTCATTGTATGAACCACGATGTCAGGGATTCAATCAATCATGTATACAATTCCCTTTGTCAATCAGTATGTTACTTGCCCGAGATTCGATCGTCGGTATCCCTAATACCTCGTTCAATCTCGTTACTAGCAAGTCACTTTACTCATTCCATAATGCATGATCCCGTGACTAACTACTTAGCCACATTGAGCTCATTATGATGATTCATTACCGAGTGGGCCCAGAGATACCTATCCGTCATACGGAGTGACAAATCCCAGCCTCGATTTGTGCCAACCCAACAGACACTTTCGGAGATGCCTGTAGTGTACCTTTATAGCCACCCAGTTATGTTCTGACGTTTGGTACACCCAAAGCATTCCTACGGTATCCGGGAGTTGCACAATCTCATAGTCTAAGGAAATGATACTTGACATTAGAATAGCTTTAGCAACCGAACTACACGATCTTTGTGCTACGCTTAGGATTGGGTCTTGTCCATCACATCATTCTCCTAATGATGTCATCCCGCTATCAATGACATCTAATGTCCATGGTCAGGAAACCATGACCATCTATTGATCAACGGGCTAGTAAACTAGAGGCTCACTAGGGACATGTTGTGGTCTATGTATTCATACATGTATTACGGTTTCCAGTTAATACAATTATAGCATGAACAATAGACAATTATCATGAACAAGGAAATACAATAATAACCATTTTATTATTGCCTCTAGGGCATATTTTCAACACATGATCCGGCGGGCGGGCGCGGTAAGAACGTGGCCCCAAGCACCCAAACGCAGAAGCGCACTCGGACGTCGACTCCGGAGCCAACAGAAAAAGTCGCCAAGCAGCCCAAGGTTGCTCCTCCAAAAGCTCAGAAGACTCTGCCTAGGATCAAGATGGATGTTCCTGTTGCCTCTGGGTGAGTATCCTTTCTGTGTTTGTCTCTACCGACTGATTCTTCTGCTCTGACCGAATGGATCGTGCACCTTTTCAGCCCAACCTCAGCTGCCAATGACATGGACGTTGGCAAGGCCCCATGAGATGAGGAAACCGATGACGCGGCCACCTCCCGAGCTGGTAAGTCTTTTCGACCAAAACTTATTTTGTCGAATGAGTTGTCGGTCAGTTGAATCTCTGATGTTCCCTTTTCGCTGCAGCTCCATGAGACATCGTCGTGCTTCCTAATGATGATGAATAAGAAGTGCCTCTGAAGGAGAAGAGGAGGAGAGGCAAAGGGTCGAGCGGGAGAGGGCTTGAAGTTCAAGTCCCTCAGTCGACGTCGGTGCTTGAGGCGGTGGTCGAGCAATTCGGAGATCTATTTCGGACCAACGTGACATTCGCCGACCTGCTGACGGCTGATCGCCCCTTGATAACCTACAAGTACACGGGATAGTTGTAGCCTCTTTCGATAAGTGAGAGTGTCGAACCCAACGAGGAGCTAAAGGCAGAACAAATACTCTCTCAAGTCCTATCGGCCACTGATACGACTCTACGCACGCTTGACGTTCGCTTTACCTAAAACAAGTATGAAACTAGAAGTACTTTGTAGGTATTGTGGGATAGGTTTGCAAGATAATAAAGAACACGTAAATAAAAAGTAGGGGCTGTTTAGATAAAGATGCAATAAAGTAAATATAGTGAGTGTGGAGAAGTGGTGGTAGGAGTTGTGAAATTGTCCCTAATCAATTGACTACTTTACTAGACCGATAGCAAGTTTTATGTGGGAGAGGCGCGCCACTGCTAGCATGTCATCCCTGACTTGGAATTCTATGCACTTATGATTTGAACTATTAGCAAGCATCCGCAACTACTAACGTTCATTAAGGTAAAACCCAACCATAGCATTAAGATATATTGGTCCCCCTTCAATCCCGTATGCATCAATTTCTATGCTAGGTTGAAGCTTCTGTCACTCTAGCCCTCCAATACATAGTCCTATCAACATACAACTAACCCTATGGTGTGATCCACGCGTGCGCTCATATGATGGGCACCAAAGGACAAAAACATAACCACAAGAAAATTAAATCAATCATAGCAATTCATCAACCACGAATAGGACAACGAAAATCTACTCAGACATCATAGGATGGCAACACATCATTGGATAATAATATGAAGCATAAAGCACCATGTCCAAGTAGAGGGTACAGCGGGTTGCGGGAGAGTGGACCGCTGGATATAGATGGGGGAAGGTGATGGAGATGTTGGTGAAGATGGCGGAGGTGTTAATGAGGATCGCGGTGATGATGATGGCCACCGGCAGCGCTCCGGCGCCACCGGAAGCAAGGGGGAGAGGGCCCCCCTTCTTCTTCATCTTCATTGACCTTCTCCCTAGATGGCAGAAGGGTTTCCCCTATGGTCCTTGGCTCTCGATGGCGTGGGAGGGGCGAGAGCCCCTCCGAGATTGGATGTATCTCTCTGTTTCTGCGTTCTCAGATTCTTCCCCTTCACCGTTTCTTTTATATCCGGAGATCCGTAAGTCCGATTGGGGTGAATCTTTCGCCCAGATTTTTCTCATAAAATTAGCTTTCTTGCGGCAAAAGAAGAGTGTCAACCGCCTTACGGGTGGCCCAGGAGAGTGCCAGGCGCGCCCAGGGGGGAGGGCGCGCCCCCTATCTCCTGGCCACCTCGGGCATCGTTTCGCGTTGATTCTTCCTCCGGAAAATCCCAAATATTCCAAATAATTCTCCGTCCGTTTTTATCCCGTTTGGATTTGGTTTGATATTGGGTTTCTGTGAAACATAAAACATGCAACAAACAAGAACTGGCACTGGGCACTGGATCAATATGTTAGTCCCAAAAATAGTATAAAAAGTTGCCAAAAGTATATGAAAGTTCAAGAATATTGGCATGGAACAATCAAAAATTATAGATACGATGGAGACGTATCACCCCTCAGGGTCGACTACTCCTACTCCTGCTGCTCCAATGCGACTCCATGCGTCCGACCCAGTGGCTGCTTCGACTGCCTTGGTGCCATCACTCTTTGCTACATACCAAACTCCAGACGACTCGCCAAGTGCCGCCAGGGAGGCTCTTCGCCAGGTGAATCTTGTTATGGGGCAAGTGAAGGTGATGCATGAGGCCAGTCTGGTGGCCTATAATGCTAGCACCGCTCTGCAGACCAATGTTAAGGTCAATTACCTCCCGACTAAACTTTTGAATCATGAAAACTACCGTTGTAGCTTCGCTGTCCATATGTGCATCCACTATCATGGTTCTGTATTTCATATCCGATCACCCACTGCGGTGTGCCTCTCTTTAGAGTTTAACAGGTCTTTTACTCCACTCGACTTGTGTTGAGTCGAGTGTTTTGTCCGAACCAGTGGGGGCACGCAGAGTGCACCCACTGGGTGTAGTCCCCGAGACCACGGTCGACTGCTGGCAGTCGGCTGAGGTCTAAGAATCTACTCTCTTTTTTACTCACGCTGGACAGACCATGCTGGGTGTTGATCCAAACCAGTGGGGGCACGCTAAGTGCACCCACTAGGTGTAGTCCCCGAGACTACTGTTGAATGTTTGATTCGGCAGTAGTCTTACAGTAACTTTCACTGTGATTGTCTTTTGTTTCTGTCGACTGATATATCACTCTCGCTGACTGCAGTGGTCTTGTGATCTTGGGGCTCAACTTTTTGAGTTGAACAAGAAGCAAATCAGACTCAATCTTGATCTTGAACAGGCGAAGAAGAACCTCAAGACTGCTCAGGAAGAAACAGCCATCATGGGAGGTAACCAATCGTCACCTGTCCACCTTGTGGATCGCGCCTCTCAGTGTTTTTTCTTTCAGTCTCTTTGAACCGAGTGACTTCACACGAACAGATGTGAGTAGTGAAAACCGTCAGCTTCAAGCGCGTCTGAAGAGTGTTGTTTCTTTAGGGAAAATGAAGGAGGCTCTAGAGAAGAAGGATCTGGATCTTGCTGCTGCTCAGAAGGAGGCGCGAGAGAAGATAGCGCTTGCGGACAAGAAGCTGGCTTTGGTCGGCAAGTTGGAAGAGGAGAACTCGAAGCTGAAGACTGCCATCTCTGAGGCCAATCGGGAAGTTGAGCAACTGAAGAAGGACAAGGAGAGCTTAACCAATGAAGTTGGAAGCCTCAAAGCCAAGACGAGTGAGCTGGAGTCCTATCTGGGTCAACTTGCTACCAAACTGGTCCTGAAGCTTGAAGGTATCACTGTTCGATTGATCAGTTGCTGTTGACTGGAACGTTTTACTATACTACCAACTCACCATTTTTTCTGATTGTGCAGAACTTAGCTAGGATTTTGAGGCTGAGACTGGGCGGGTCGAGACAGGTCTCGACCCCATCAATTGTTCTATTAAAGATGATGTTGCGATGAACTTGCTGCGGTTGGAATCAGACATGGACAGCGATGGTGCTTATCTGGCTCGACTGAAGGCGGCGATAACTCGGGTTGATGCAGAACTCTGGCCTCAGGCGGGACTTTCCCAAGATCTCGAGTCGCTGATGACTCGATTGAATCAGATCCCTGGCCGAGTGCAGGAATGGAAGAAATCATCCGCTTGCTGTGTGCTGACGTTGCCCTGTCATTGGTCCGAGTGCACTGCAAAGACGCCAGAGAAGACAAGCTGGCCGCCCTCAAGGTTGCGAATACTAAGAAGAACACCTTCCAGTCCTTCATGGACACCTTTCTTGAGGCTGCCACTCGCATTGCAGACAACATTGATCTTGACTGTTTCTGTGATCCAGCCAGCCCTTCTCCTGACGAGTGACCAAAATACATGACGCTCCACCTTTATTTGCCTCGGAATGCCAAGTGAATTTGTAATCGCTGAAACTCCTTCAGGCCTGATGCTTGAGCACTTTAATCCGTGGTATGGTACCTTTGGATTTGTCTGAACTTGGTTTATCTCTGAATTTGTTGTGTTTGTCTTCGAGTGGAACTCGTTCTTCACTCGGAATAGTCCTTGTACTTGTGATGCAGCTCTGAAGAAGAGGTCGCAGTTGACCTCGTCATCCTTGCAGATCAGGTTGGAGCAGCTGTTGGATGAGCCCTTGGTAGCATTGATCAGCTCATCAACAAGGCACTCAGCAATGGTCTTGACGTTCCTGAAAGAGGTTCGCCTTGGCAACACGCTCAATCTCGTCCTTCTTCTTGGTGGCGTAGCTCTGAGGAGGAGGTCGCAGTCGACCTGCACCTCGTTGTCCTTGCGGATCGGGATGGAGCGTATGGCTAACTCCCCCAGCAAGAAGATCGGTTCTCACTCGGAATTTATTTTTGAACTTAGGCGAGTGCGGGACTGCGACTAAGCCCCCGAGTGAGAGGATTGCTCACCACTCAGTAGGATTTTTCAAACTTGGGCGAGTGCGGGACTGCAGCTAAGTCCCCGAGTGAGAGGATTGCTCACCACTCGGTAGGATTTTACAAACTTAGGCGAGTGCCAGACTGTAGCTAAGACCCCGAGTGAGAGGATTGCTCACCACTCGGTAGGGTTTTTCAAACTTAGGCGAGTACTGGACTGCAGCTAAGCCCCCGAGTGAGAGGATTGCTCACCACTCGGTAGGATTTTTCAAACTTAGACGAGTACTGGACTGCAGCTAAGCCCCCGAGTGAGAGGATTGCTCACCACTCGGTAGGATTTTTCAAACTTAGGCGAGTACTGGACTGCAGCTAAGCCCCCGAGTGAGAGGATTGCTCACCACTCCGTAGGATTTTTCAAACTTAGGCGAGTACTGGACTGCAGCTAAGCCCCCGAGTGAGAGGATTGCTCACCACTCGGTAGGATTTTTCAAACTTAGGTGAGTACTGGACAGCAGCTAAGCCCCCGAGTGAGAGGATTGCTCACCACTCGGTAGCATTTTTCAAACTTAGGCGAGTACTGGACTGCAGCTAAGCCCCCGAGTGGGAGGATTGCTCACCAATCGGTAGGATATTTCAAAATTAGGCGAGTACTGGACTGCAGCTAAGCCCCCATGTGAGAGGATTGCTCACCACTCGGTAGGATTCTTCAAACTTAGGCGAGTACTGGACTGCAGCTAAGCCCCTGAGTGAGAGGATTTATCACCACTCGGTAGGATTTTTCAAACTTAGGCGAGTACTGGACTGCAGCTAAGGCCCCAAGTGAGAGGATTGCTCACCACTCGGTAGGGTTTTTCAAACTTAGGAGAGTACTGGACTACAGCTAAGCCCCCGAGTGAGAGGATTGCTCACCACTCGGTACGATTTTTCAAACTTAGGCGAGTACTGGACTGCAGCTAAGCCCCCGAGTGAGAGGATTGCTCACCACTCGGTAGGATTTTTCAAACTTAGGCGAGTACTGGACTGCAGCTAAGCCCCCGAGTGAGAGGATTGCCCACCACTCGGTAGGATTTTTCAAACTTAGGCGAGTACTGGACTACAGCTAAGCCCCCGAGTGAGAGGATTGCTCACCACTCGGTAGGATTTTTCAAACTTAGGCGAGTACTGGACTGCAGCTAAGCCCTCGAGTGAGAGGATTGCTCACCACTCGGTAGGATTTTTCAAATTTAGGCGAGTACTGGACTGCAGCTAAGCCCCCGAGTGAGAGGATTGCTCACAACTCGGTAGGATTTTTTCAACTTAGGCGAGTACTGGACTGCAGCTAAGCCCCCGAGTGAGAGGATTGCTCACCACTTGGTAGGATTTTTTTCAACTTAGGCAAAACAGATTCGCAACTAAGCCCCCGAGTGTGAGGATTGCTCACCACTCTGTAGGATTTTTAAACTTTTAGGCGAAACGGATTCGCAGCTAAGGCACCCACTGGGGGATTTAGAACATGTAAAAAAGGAACAACAATCATTCGGGAGACTGTAAATCGTGTCATAGATAATCAAACTAGAAGGTATTTCTTATTACATCTCAATAGTCTGAATGCTTAAGTGTAAAAGGGGCAGAGCAGCTCCGCATTCCAAGCGCGTGGCTCGTCTTTATTGTGCTCAACGTTGTAAAGACGGTATGCTCCGTTGTGGAGCACTTTGGTGACAATGAAGGAGCCTTCCCAAACAGGAGCGAGCTTGTGTGGTTTCTGCTGGTCCACCCGAAGAACCAAGTCTCCCTCCTAAAATGCCCGGCCCCTCATGTTTCTGGCGTGGAATTGACGCATGTCTTGCTGATAAATGGTCGACCGGATCAATGACATCTCTCTTTCCTCTTCCAGGAGATCAACTGCATCTTGCCGAGCCTGTTCTACTTCATCTTCTGAGAAAAGTTTGACTCGGGGTGCATTGTGAAGCAAGTCACTCAGAAGTACAACTTCAGCTCCATAGACTAAGAAGAACGGAGTTCGGCTAGTCGACTAATGACCCACAAGTATAGGGGATCTATCGTATTCCTTTTGATAAGTAAGAGTGTCGAACCCAACGAGGAGCAGAAGGAAATGATAAGCGGTTTTCAGTAAGGTTTTCTCTGCAAGCACTGAAATAGTAGGTGATAGATAGTTTTGTGATAAGATAAATAGTAACGAGCAAAAGTAAATAAAGTAAATAAAGTGCAGCAAGGTGGCCCAATCCTTTATGTAGCAAAGGATAAGCCTGGACAAATTCTAATAATGAAGAAGGAGCTCCCGAGGACACATTGGGAATTATCGTCAAGCTAGTTTTCATCACGTTCATAAGATTCGCGTTCGGTATTTTGATAATTTGATATGTGGGTGGACCGGCACTTGGGTACTGCCCTAACATGGACAAGCATCCCACTTATGATTAACCCCTATTGCAAGCATCCGCAACTACAAAAAGGAGTATTAAGGTAAACCTAACCACAACATTAAACATATGGGTCCATATCAACCCCTAACGAAGCAACGCATAAACTAGGGCTTAAGTTTCTGTCACTCTAGCAACCCATCATCTACTTATTACTTCCCTATTCCTTCCTCTAGGCCCAAATAATGGTGAGGTGCCATGTAGTCGACGTTCACATAACACCACTAGAGGAAAGACAACATACATCTCATCAAAATATCAAACGAATACCAAATTCACGTGACTACTAATACCGAGACTTCACCCATGTCCACAGGAACAAACGTAACTACTCACAAAGCATATTCATGTTCATAATCATAGGATTAATAATATGCATAAAGGATCTGAACAAATGATCTTCCACCAAGTAAACCAATTAGCATCAACTACAAGGAGTAATCAACACTACTAGCAACCCACATGTGCCAATTTGTGGTTTTGATACAAGATTGGATACAAGAGATGAACTAGGATTTTGAGAGGAGATGGTGCTGGTGAAGATACTAATGGAGATTGACCCCCTCCCGATGGGAGGATCGTTCGTGATGACGTTGGTGATGATTTCCCCCTCCTGGAGGGAAGTGTCCCCGGCAGAACAGCTCCGCCGGAGTCCTAGATTGATTCCGCCAAGGTTCCGCCTCGTGGCGGCGGAGTTTCGTCCCGTAAGCTTGCCCACGATTTTTTCCAGGACAAAACCCTTCATATAGCAGAAGATGGACGCCGGAAGCCCACCAGGGGGCCCAGGAGATAGGGGCCGCGCCCTACAGGTGGGGCGCCCCTGTCTCCTGGACAGGGTGTGGGCCCCTTGGCCTATTTCTTTTGCTCATAAATTCTTATAAAATCCAAAAAGTTGTTTCGTGGAGTTTCAGGATTTTTGGAGTTGTGCAGAATAGGTTTCCAACGTTTGCTCCTTTTCCAGCTAGAATTCCAGCTGCCGGCATTCCCCCTCTTCATGGTAAACCTTGTAAAATAAGAGAGAATAGCCATAAGTATTGAGATATAATGTGTAATAACAGCCCATAATGCAATAAATATTGATATAAAAGCATGATGCAAAATGGACGTATCAACTCCCCCAAGCTTAGACCTCGCTTTTCCTCAAGCGGAAGCCGAAATCGAAAAATATGTCCACATGTTTAGAGATAGAGGTGTCGATAAAAATAAAATACGGACATGAGGGCATCATGATCATTCTAATAACAGTAACATATATAGACTTTGTCATATGATTTCCTATGCTCAAGTAATAAGCAATTCACCATGTCAAGTATGGTTCAAAAACTTCATTGGGAACTAACAAACTATAATCTCAGTCATTGAAACAATTGCAATTTATCGTAACATCAGAAAGAGTCAATAATAGAGCTTTTCAGCAAGCTCACATACTCAACTATCTCGTAGTCTCCTATAATTGTTAACACTCACGCAATACTTGTGGTTATAGAGTTTCAGCCAGACACTGAGAAAGATAGGGGCTTATTGTGTTTCCTCCCAACGTATTCACCTTTAGGTGATGTCAACAATAATAGCCTATGCCAACTTACATCCAATTGGATATATGTATCATGATCTTTCAAACACGAAGAGCTTGCCAAAGGATAAAAATAAAAAGGGAAAGGTGAGGATCACCTTGACTCAAGCATAAAGTAAAAACATAAAGTAAAAGATAGGCCCTTCGCAGAGGGAAGCATAGGTTGTCATGCGCGTTTAGGGTTGATGCATAAAGTCTTAGTACAAAAGAACGCCACTTTATATTGCCCCTTGTATGTGGACATTTATTATGCAGTTTGTCGCTTTTATTACTTCCACAACAAGTTCGTACAAAGTTTATGTCCTCTGCACTAATAAGTCGTACATATTTAGAGAGCAATTTTTATTGCTTGCACCGATGACAACATACTTGAAGGATCTTACTCAATCCATAGGTAGGTATGGTGGACTCTCATGGCAAAACTGAGTTTAAGGATATTTGGAAGCAAAAGTAGTATCTCTACTTGGTGCAAGGAATTTGGCTAGCATGAGGGGAAAGGCAAGCTCAACATGTTTGGAAGGTCAATGACAATATACTTTAACTAAGATGTCGGAAAACATAAACCATTACGTTGTATTCCTTGTCCAACATCAACTCTTTTAGCATGTCATACTTAATGAGTGCTTCATAGTCATAAAAGATGTCCAAGATAATATATTTATATGTGAACCCCTCTTTCCTTACCACTTCCTATTAATTGCAACGATGACCAATTCTACGTTCATCAACTCTCAACATTTTTTATGCCTCATACTTTCTATGTGTGAAGTTATCACTATCCATAAGATCAATATGAACTCTCAACATTCGTTCTTTCTACTTTCTCAAGATCATAGCAACATAGCAAAGCCCTTGACTCAACACTAATCTTTATTATAGATAGCACGCGGACTCGATTACATAAAGAGATCACAATGCAAAACTCAAAACTACTTGATATCAAAACTTTGAACTAATAGATCAAGATACTACTAAAAGGAGCGAACTAAATAAAGCGGTAAAGATAGGAGTGTGATGGTGAGACGATACCGGGGCACCTCCCCCAAGCTTGGCAGTTGCCAAGGGGAGTGCCCATACCCATGTGATTATTTCTCCTTCCTCACGGTTGGTATTATGATCTTCTTGGCAATGACGCCCTTCAGGATACGGTTCTCCTCCTCGAGCTTATTGAATTGTTCTTTGAGGTCCATATTTTCTTTACGGAGCTTGCCCGTAACGGACAAAGCTCCTTTTACCCAAGGATGCTGCATAGCTTCTGCAGAACAAGAGAAACTCTTTTTCATATCTTCATAAGAAAGAAATCTAGGGTTGGAAGGAGTGACCGAAGTAGGGACAGCCAGGCTAGGTAGTTCTCCCATAGTGAATTTTGCTTGGAGACAAGAGGTAACTTCTTGATCTTCCTCCATGGCATCTATCCTTTTCAAATCAGCCTCCATCTCCTCCTCCGTTGATGGTCCAAATTGATAGGCATTGCTATTTGCTCCTGGACCTGGCGTTGGGTGAGACACCCGGCTCTCCCCAACTGATTCCTGAGAAGACATCTTGCTTTATTCTACAACAGGAACACCTCGAAACGAAAACGGAGGAAATTTGCGTGATACGGTGGTCAAAACCTTCGGGAGTATATATAATGATTTTTTACCGACCAAAATACATAACATACAAGAAAATGGAGTCCGGGAGGCACACGAGGTGCCCACGAGATAGGGGCGCGCCCTACAGGGGGGCGCGGCCTCCTCTCTCATGGGAGCCTCGTGTCCATTTCGGACTACTTCTTTCTTCCTATAATTCTTAAATAATCCAAAACTGATAAAAATTGCCATTAGAGTTGTTTTGCAGTCGGTTTACTTACCGTACCACGTACCTATGCCTTTTCGGGGTCTGGAACGTTCTGGAAAGTGTCTCATGTATTCCTCAGGGGTTATGGTTTCAATAATATTAGTTTCAACATTGATAAGATTACCAGAAATATAATGTTTAATTCTTTGACCGTTTACCACCCTCGGATTTGTGCCTTCGAAGTTTTTGATTTTTATAGCACCGGAACGATAGACCTCCTCGATAACGTAGGGACCTTCCCATTTTGGGAGAAGTTTTCCTGCAAAAAATCTTAAACGAGAGTTGAATAATAACTCATAATCTCCTATGTTAAACTCACGCTTTTGTATCCTCTTATCATGCCAGCGTTTGACTTTTTCTTTGAAAAGCTTGGCATTCTCATATACTTGGGTTCTCTATTCATCAAGTGAGCTAATATCAAACAACCTCTTCTCGCCGGCAAGTTTGAAGTCATAATTGAGCTCTTTAATAGCCCAATATGCTTTATGTTCAAGTTCAAGAGGTAAATGACATGCTTTTCCATAAACCATCTTATATGGAGACATACCCATAGGATTTTTGTATGCAGTTCTATAGGCCCATAATGCATCATCAAGTTTTTTGGACCAATTCTTTCTAGATCTATTCACAGTCTTTTGCAAAATTAATTTGAGCTCTCTATTGCTCAACTCTACTTGACCACTAGACTGCGGGTGATACGGAGATGTGATTCTATGATTGACATCATACTTAGCAAGCATCTTACAGAAAGCACCATGAATAAAGTGTGAACCACCATCAGTCATAAGATATCTACGGACTCCAAACCTCGGAAAAATAACTTCTTTGAGCATTTTAATAGAAGTGTTATGATCAGCACTACTAGTTGGAATAGCTTCTACCCACTTAGTAACGTAATCAACAGCAACTAGAATATGTGTATAACCATTGGAGGCAGGAAAAGGTCCCATATAATCAAAGCCCCAAACATCAAACGGTTCAATAACAAGAGAATAATTACTAGGCATTTCTTGACGTCTACTAATGTTACCTATTCTTTGACATTCATCACAAGATAAGACAAACTTACGAGCACCTTTGAAGAGAGTAGGCCAATAGAAACCAGATTGTAGTACCTTGTGTGCAGTTCTATCTCCAGCGTGATGTCCTCCATAGGATTCAGAGTGACACTTGCATAGGATTTGTTCCTGTTCATGCTCAGGCACACAACGTCTAATAATACCATCTACTCCTTATTTATAAAGGCGTGGATCATCCCAGAAGTAATGTCTTAAATCATAAAAGAACTTTTTTTGCTGGTATGTGAAACTAGGCGGTATATTTTTAGCAACAATGTAATTAGCATAGTTAGCATACCAAGGAGCAGTACGAGAAGCATTGATGATTGCTAATTGTTCATCAGGAAAGCTATCATTAATAGGCAGTGGGTCATCAAGAACATTCTCTAACCTAGACAAGTTATCTGCAACGGGGTTCTCCGCTCCCTTTCTATCAATAATATGCAAGTAAAATTCTTGGAGCAAAAGAACCCATCTAATGAGTCTAGGCTTAGCATCTTTCTTTTCCATAAGATATTTAATAGCAGCATGATCAGTGTGAATAGTAACTTTGGAATCAACAATATAAGGTCTAAACTTATCACATGCAAACACAACTGCTAAAAACTCTTTTTCAGTGGTAGCATAATTTCTCTGGGCAGTATCAAGAGTCTTACTAGCATACTGGATAACATTCAATTTCTTATCGACTCTTTGCCCTAAAACAGCACCTACAACATAATCACTAGCATCGCACATAAATTGAAAAGGTAAATTCCAATCAGGTGGTTGAACAATAGGTGCAGTGATCAAAGCTTTCTTAAGTGTTTCAAATGCTTCTACACAATCATCATCAAAGACAAAAGGAATATCTTTTTGCAATAAATTAGTCAGAGGCCTAGAGATTTTAGAAAAGTCCTTAATGAACCTCCTATAAAAGCCGACATGACCAAGGAAACTTCTATACCTTTTATGTCCTTGGGACATGGCATCTTTTCAATAGCGTCAACTTTGGCTTTATCAACTTCAATACCTCTCTCGGAGATCTTGTGCCCCAAGACAATGCCTTCATTAACCATAAAGTGACATTTTTCCCAATTCAGGACGAGACTAGTGTCTTCGCATCTCTGCAAAACTCGATCAAGGTTGCTCAAACAATCATCAAAAGAGGATCCATAGACGGAGAAGTCATCCATGAATACCTCACAAATCTTTTCACAAAAATCAAAAAATTTAGCCATCATGCATCTTTGAAAGGTAGCAGGTGCATTACATAAACCAAAAGGCATACGTCTATAAGCAAAAGTACCAAAAGGGCAAGTAAAAGTAGTTTTAGATTGATCCTGCGCGGACACGGGTATTTGAGAGAAGCCAGAATAACCATCTAGAAAGCAAAAATGTGTGTGTTTGGATAGCCTTTCTAGCATTTGATCAATGAAAGGTAAAGGGTAATGATCTTTCTTAGTAGCTTTATTTAACTTACGAAAATCAATTACCATCCTATAGCCTGTAATAATTCTTTGCGGGATCAATTCATCTTTATCATTAGGAAAAACGGCAATACCTCCCTTTTTAGGGACACAATGGACATGGTTTACCCATTCACTATCAGCAACGGGATAAATAATACCTGCCTCAAGGAGCTTTAGTATCTCCTTTCTCACCACTTCCTTCATTTTGGGATTTAATCATCTTTGAGGATCTCTAACTGGTTTGGCATCTTTCTCCACTGAAATTTTGTGTTGACATAATGTGGGATTATTTCCCTTAAGATCATCCAGAGTATATCCGATAGCAGTGATGAAGCTATGTACCTAGGGTAGGGTCATGGACCTGTCCAAGATACCCTCCCCAAGGACATCTCTAGAAGAAACCGCCTTTCAATCGACCCGGAAGTGTTCCACTCGAGGGACTCGAAGACACTCGACCATGAAGCCAATCACTCGACTGCTAGGAGACCTAAAGTCACTATGCACGCAAACGGTCTGCTATTAAGTAGCTTTTATGGTCATCATGGCACTTTATTTGTGGCGTTACCAGTAACGCCCGATCTTAATGTACCTTAAGCCCTGCATAACTGAGGGCCGGAGGGGTCTGGCGGACTCTATATAAGCCACCCCCTCCTCAGTGTAAAGGGTTCGCACCCCTGTAACTCATATACACATAATCCAGTCGACCGCCTCCGGGCTCCGAGACGTAGGGCTGTTACTTCCTCTAAGAAGGGACTGAACTCGTAAACCCCCTTCGTATACAACTACTCCATAGCTAGGAACTTGCCTCTCCATTCCTACCCCCCCTACACTACTGTCAGACTTAGAACCATGATAGTTGGCGCCCAGCTTGGGGCAGGTGTCTTAGAGACTTATTGGAGAAGTTGCGATTTTTTCGATCTCCTTCATCATGGTTTCAGGCGGAGTTTTGGTTGAGGGCCGCGAGATCCGTCTCGGCGCGCTCACATTCATCGCCAAAGACTCCTCTTGGCTTCAGGAGGCTCCGCTCGACATCGACGCACTCCCTGTCCGTGGGGCGACGCACTTTCGCGCGTGCGTCCGCGGTGTCCTTCTACGGCAACCGTCGACCCAGTATCGGTCGGCCCCTATGTCATCGTCCCTCCCTGTTTCCCACCGGCGCAAGCGTTCAAGTCGGTCGAGGCTTCGGCGGTGGGTGAGGCACGCGGTGGCTCGCCAGTCGGCCACCCCCCAAGTCGCGGCGATCGAGCCCGACGAATCTCTCTATGGCATGTCCGACCTATCGACTCGCTCCGTAGAGCCTGCATCCGAGTGCGACATCAGTGATCCAGGGGCGGAGGTTCTGATGATCAATGGACCACACAGTCCTCCCGGCTTTCCCTACGCCGACGGAGGTGACGGTGGAGGCGATCCGGCGCAGGTCCATGAAGAGTATCTCCCCGAGCCCCTCACTTCGCTGCAGAGGGAAGAACTTCGCCGCCAGAACATGGATGCGCTACACACTCCTATCGTCGGAGAAACCCCCGAGGATCGTGCCTTAGAGGACGCGCGCTTGGCCATCTTGGCTGAGCGCACTCGACTGGAGAACCTCCAGCGAGCACTCGACGAGCGTGCGCGACAACGGGTTCCAGAATCCAGTCGACGTCAACTCTTTCCACCACCGACTCTGGTATATCGAACTCCAATTCAGAATTTAGCAGCTGCAGCCCGTATAGCAGAGTCGATTCAGCCTTCCCAGTCAGAAGCTGGCAGAGGCTTGTTACAGATAAGACCATTACTCCGGGCAGCAGGAGATCAAAATTCAGCCGTATCACAGTCACGGAATAGGATTCACAGCAGATCAGTCGCTGCAAATACAGTCCAGTCGGCCCATAGCCCAAGATCGCCCCCGAGGCGTGAGGAACATGGAGACCGGCGTGATGAGTGCAAGAACCGTGAGCAGTATGATCACCGATTCGATCGTGATGATCGACGTCGAGTGCCCACCCCTCCCGCAAGGGGTGGATCATACGTGCCTCGACAGCAGGATGATAGACGTCATCACAGTGTTGGGCGAAGGATTCTAGTCGACCCCAGGGAACCAGGCTTTGATGCGAGATCCATTATCGTTCAAGGTTTGGTCGACAGGAACAGAGCTCACCGAGAAGGTCATGACAGAGATGCACCCACCACCAGCAGAGTACACGTCTCAGGACCAGAGTGTTTCAGTAGAGCCATCAGGACCGCGGTGATTCCTCCCAACTTCAGGTTGGCGACTGGAGTCAGTAAGTTCACTGGCGAGTCCAAGCCTGATACTTGACTTGAAGACTACTGAGTGGCTGTTCAAATTGGTGGCGGCAACGATGAGGTGGCCATGAAACACCTGCCTCTTATGTTGGACGGCTAGGCCAGAGCATGGTTGAATCAGTTAGCACCCAGCAGCATTTACACTTGGGAAGATCTTGCTCGAGTGTTTGTCAGAACATTTGAAGGAACTTGCAAGCGACCAGTAGGGTTGACAGAGCTGCAATCTTGTGTGCAGAAGTCGAATGAAACTCTGAGGGATTACATCCAGAGATGGATCACGTTGCATCACACGGTAGAGAATGTATCTGATCACTGGGCAGTCTGTGCCTTCAAGGAAGGCATTAAGTACAGAGAGCTAAACCTAAAATTCTGTCGAACCGGAGACATGTCTCTGAGTCGAATGATGGAGATTGCCACCAAGTATGCCAATGGTGAAGAAGAGGATCGGCTCCGGAGTGGCAAGCACAAGTCAGTCGCCCACGAAACCGGGGGAGGGAACTCCAGTCGGAAGCAGAAGCGGAAAGCCGAGCTAGTTGCTCCTGGAGAAGCCTTGGCCGTGACTCAAGGAAAGTTTAAAGGGAAGCCCAAAGGGTCTTGGAACCCTAAGAAGGTGAAGGACAAGGAAGGGAATGATGTGGTGGATTTGCCGTGCCACATCCACACGAAGAAAGATGAGGAGGGTAAATTCGTTTACCCGAAACATACCACTTGACAGTGTTGGCTCTTGATCCAGCAATTCCAGGGGAAACAGCCCAAAGATAAGGAAAAGGAGTCGGACAAAGTTGAAGACAAAGAAGATAGTGATGATGGATATCCCCAGGTCAATTCCACCCTGATGATTTTTTCTGATGTTGAAAGCAAAAGTCAATTGAAAGTTATCAACCGAGAGGTGAATATGGTTGCTCCGGCGACACACAATTATCTGAAATGGTCTCAGACTGCCATCACATTCGACCAGTCCGATCATCCGACACACATGGCCACCCATGGGAGGCAAGCTTTGGTGGTCAACCCAGTCGTCGAAGGCACTCGACTGACTAAGGTTTTGATGGATGGTGGCGGTGGCCTGAATATATTTTATGCGGAGACATTGAAAGGGATGGGCATTCCGATGTCTAGACTCAGTACCAGCAACATGAGTTTCCATGGAGTCATTCCTGGAAAGAAGGCTGAGTCACTCGGCCAAATTGCTCTTGATGTGGTTTTCAGTGATTCCAAGAATTACCGCAAAGAAAAGTTGATGTTTGAAGTTGTGGATTTCCAGAGTGCTTATCACACTATTTTGGGCAGACCAGCTTATGCACGTTTCATGGCTCGACCATGTTATGTGTACCTCAAATTGAAGATGCCTGGTCCCAAAGGTGTGATCACTATTACTGGCAATCGGAAGAAGGCGGAAGAGTGCTTTCAGAAGGGCTCAAAGATCGTCGATGCTCAGATGGCAGTGGTAGAGCTGCAGGAATACCAGAAAACTACAGACCCGAGTGATTTGTTGCGAGCCAAGAAGCCTGCTACGGAATTAGCATTTCAGTCGTCCGATGAGACAAAACCGATTCACATTCACCCGACCAACCCCAGTGCTGCTCCGACTCATATCTCTACAACACTCGACTCCAAATAGGAAGAAGCGCTCATCCAGTTCCTCCGTGAGAACTGGGACATCTTCGCATGGAAGCCTTCTGACATGCCGGGTGTTCCTAGGGGGCTAGCTGAGCACCGTCTACGAGTCGACTCAAAAGTGAAACCTATCAAGGAACATCTTTGACGGTCCGCCGTCCAGAAGAGAAAGGCCATTGGCGAGGAGGTGGCTCGGCTCTTAGCAGCAGAGTTTATCCGAGAGATTTACCACTCCGAGTGGCTCGCCAATGTTGTCATGGTCCCCAAGAAGGACAAGTCACTTCGCATGTGCATTGACTTCAGACATATCAATCAGGCCTGCCCGAAAGATCATTTTCCTCTCCCCCACATCGACCAAATAGTCGACTCGACTACGGGATGTGACCGCCTGTCTTTTTTAGACGCCTATTCCAGTTACCATCAGATCCATCTGTATGGACCAGATGAGATCAAAACAGCTTTCATCACTCCATTCGGGTGCTTCTGTTATGTCACCATGCCATTCGGCCTCAAGAATGCCGGAGCCACGTTCACGAGGATGATTCAGAAGTGTCTGCTCACTCAAATCAGTCGGAATGTGGAAGCATACATGGATGATATTGTTGTCAAGTCACGGAACGGTTCCGACCTGCTGACTAACTTTGCTGAAACATTTGCCAACCTCAGGAGGTATGATATCAAGTTTAACCCATCAAAGTGCACATTCGGAGTTCCTGGCGGAAAGTTACTCGGTTTTCTCGTTTCCGAACGAGGAATCGACGCCAACCCAGAAAAAGTTGGTACTATACTCCGAATGAAACGTCCTGTACGTGTGCACAATGTCCAGAAGCTTACTGGTTACTTGGCCACTTTAAGTTGATTCATCTCTCGTCTCGGTGAAAAGGCATTGCCACTTTACCGACTGATGAAGAAGTCAGACAAGTTCGAGTGGACTCCTGAAGCTGATGCAGCGTTTGCAGAGCTAAAAGCCCTGCTTTCCACCCAGCCGGTGCTTGCTGCCCCGATCAGCAAAGAGCGTTTGCTGCTTTACATTGCAGCCACGAGACAAGTCGTCAGTACAGTACTTACGGTCGAGCGGGAAGAAGAAGGAAAAGCCTTTAAACTTCAGCGCCCAGTATATTATCTTTCTGAAGTTTTGACCCCATCAAAGCAAAGATACCCTCATTATCAGAAGCTTTTATATGGGATTTATATGACCACGAAGAAGGTTGCTCATTACTTCTCTGACCATTCCATTACAGTCATCAGCGACGCCCCATTGTCAGAGATTCTGCACAACAGAGATGCAACTGGTCGAGTGGCAAAATGGGCGATTGAACTCCTTCCCCTAGATATCAAGTTTGAGGCAAAGAAAGCCATCAAGTCCCAAGCAATAGCAGATTTCATTGCCGAGTGGATGGAACAGCAACTGCCGACTCAGGTTCACTCGGAGCACTGGACCATGTTCTTTGATGGATCTAAGATGCTGAATGGTTCCGGTGTTGGGGTAGTGTTGGTTTCCCCCAGAGTAGATAAGCTTAGATATGTGCTCCAGATCCACTTTGATTCCTCCAATAACGAAGCAGAATACGAAGGACTTTTGTATGGGTTGTGTATGGCCATTTCACTCGGCGTCCGTCGCCTCATGGTCTATGGCGACTCAGATTTGGTGGTTAACCAAGTGATGAAGGAGTGGGACGTCAAAAGTCCGGCCATGACTGGATACTGCAATGCAGTGAGAAAGCTAGAGAAGAAATTCGAGGGGTTAGAGCTTCATCATATACCCTGACTGAAAAATCAAGCGGCTGATGATTTGGAAAAAATAGGTTCCAAGAGAGAAGCCATTCCCAGTAATGTGTTTTTGGAACACATCCACACACCATCAGTTCAAGAGGATCCTTTCACCGAAGAAGCCCCGCAGCCAAAAAGTGTCACGGATCCGACTGAAGTTGAGGTTCCAGCTATGGTCGACCTAATCATGGAAGTTTTGGTCATCATTCCCGACTGGACAGTGCCATACATCGCGTATATCCTAAGGAAAGAGCTCCTAGAGAACGAAGAATAGGCTCGACAGATCGTCCGTCGATCCAAGGCCTTTACTGTGATAAAGGGACAGTTGTACAAGGAAAGCGCGACTGGAGTCAGTCAGAAATGTATAACACCAGAAGAAGGTCAGATAATTCTTGATGATATCCACTCGGGGACCTGTGGTCACCATGTGTCTTCTCGGACCATTGTGGCTAAAGCATACCGAGCGGGGTTTTACTAGCCAAGAGCAAATGAAATGGCGGAGATAGTCGACAAGTGTGAAGGATGTTAGTTCTATTCCAATATGTCACACAAACCCGCCTCAGCCTTGAAGACCATTCCACTCGTCTGGCCCTTCGCCGTTTGGGGATTAGATATGGTTGGACCACTGAGAACTGGCAGGAGCGGCTTCACTCACTTGCTAGTGGCAGTCGACAAGTTTACTAAATTGATTGAAGCTAAACCTATCAAGAATCTCGATGCTTGCACTGCTATCAGTTTTGTCAGAGAGTTGATATTTAGATATGGAGTTCCGCATAGAATCATCACTAATAATGGGTCGAACTTCGACTCCGACAAGTTCAAAGCCTTTTGCACATCTCAAGGCACACAAGTCAACTACGCTTCAGTCGCTCACCCGCAGTCGAATGGACAAGCGGAACGAGCAAACGGTCTAATTCTCAAAGGACTGAAACCCCGACTGATGCGCGATCTCAAACACGCAGCAGGCGCATGGGTCAACGAACTTCCTTCAGTTCTTTGGGGATTAAGGACCACCCCTAATTGGTCAACTGGACGAACTCAATTCTTTCTGGTCTATGGAGCTGAAGCAGTTTTGCCGAGTGACTTGCTTCACAATGCACCCCGAGTCGAGCTCTACTCTGAAGATGAAGCAGAACAAGCCCGGCAGGATGCAGTCGACCTCCTAGAAGAGGAAAGAGAGATGGCCTTGATCCGCTTGACTATCTATAAGCAAGACTTGCATCGATTCCATGCCAGAAATGTGAAGAGTCGAGCCTTCCAAGAAGGAGACTTGGTCCTCTGAGTGGACCAACAGAAGCCACACAAGCTCGCTCCTACTTGGGAAGGCCCCTTAATCGTCACCAAAGTTCTCCACAATGGAGCGTACCGTATTTACAATGTGGATCGCCAGATTGATGAGCCACGAGCTTGGAAGGCGGAGCTGCTCCGCCCCTTTTATACTTAAGTACTCACTTGGATGAGATGTAATAAAAAATACCTCTGTAGTTTGTTTATCAAAGACAAGAGTGTTGGGGAACGTTGCATAAAATAAAAAATTTCCTACGTTCACCAAGATCAATCTATGAGTTCATCCAGCAACGAGAGAGGGCAGTGCATCTACATACCCTTGTAGATCGCGAGCGGAAGCGTTCAAGAGAACGGGGTTGAGGTAGTCGTAAACATCATGATCCAATCACCGGAGATCCTAGCACCGAACGGACGGCACCTCCACGTTCAACACACGTATGGTCAGTGTGACGTCTCCTCCTTCTTGATCCAGCAAGAGGGATAGGAGAGGTTGATGAAGATCCAACAGCACGACGGCGTGGTGGTGGATGCAGCAGGGATCCGGCAGGGCTTCGCCAAGTGTCTGCGGGAGGGAGAGGTGTAGCAAGGGGGAAGGGAGGCGCCAAGATGCAGGGTTCGGCTGCCCTCCCTCCCCCTCCCTTATATAGGGTCCCTAGGGTGGGGCGCCGGCCCTAGGAGATGGGATCTCCTAGGGGGGCGGCGGCCAAGGGCAGAACTTGCCCCCCAAGGCAAGTGGAGGCGCCCCCTCCCCTAGGGTTCCCAACCCTAGGCGCAGGGGGGCCCAAGGGGGGGGCACACCAGCCCACCAGGGGCTGGTTCCCCTCCCACTTCAGCCCATGGGGCCCTCCGTGAAAGTGCGTTATATCGACTAGAGGGGGGTGAATAGGCGATTTTTATGAATTCTTCACTGAGGAATTTGCCGGTGAGGAAATTCCTTAGCGAAGAACTACTAGCAGCGGAATAAGTGCTCAGAAGTAAGCATAACAGATTACAAGCATGGTCATCATGATGAAATGAAGATTAGCACAGAGTACAGAAAGCGTAATCACAGGATAACACAAGATGAAGACAAACAGACTGAAGAAATTGAACTGAGGAAATTGAGAAAGTCTTCAGTCAAAGTCTTCAAGCACAGATATGAACAAACACTCAACACAGTAATGAGGAAATGAATAGGTTGAGGAAATAGAACCAGTTAGTTGGTGAAGACAATGATTTGGTAGACCAGTTCCAACTGCTGTCTCAGTTGTACGTCTGGTTGGAGCGGCTGAGTATTTAAACTCGAGGACACCCAGTCGCTGAGCACGCAGCTCAGGACACCCAGTCCTCACCGTATTCTCCTTGAAGTAAGGTCACACAGACCTCGTCCAATCACTCGTGGTAAGTCTTCAGGCGACTTCCAAACCTTCATAGACTTGGTCACTCGGCGATCCACAATTCCTCTTGGATGCTCTAGACCATGACGCCTAACCGTCTGGAAGAAGCACAGTCTTCAAAGGTAACAAGCGTCGGATCCACGCAGGATCAATTTCTTAAGTGATGCTCAATCACTTTGGGTTTGTAGGGGTTTCGTTTTGGGTTTTCCTCACTCGATGATTTTTGCTCAAAGTCCTCGGAGGATGGGTTGCTCTCAAATGACAAGTGTCAAGTTCTCTCGGAGCAGCCAACCAGCTAGTGGTTGTAGGGGGCGGCTATTTATAGCCTAGGGAGCAGCCCGACATGATAAGACATAAATGCCCTTCAATGATATGACCGTTAGGTGGATAGGATATTTTGGACAGCTGGCGCGCAGCACAGCAACGGTCGGAAATTTGACTCTCAAATTCCTCAGGGCTATCATGTTCCTCACTGTGTAGGCAATTCGCACTGGCGAATTCCTAACTCCTCAGTCAGAACAAATTCATCAGCGACTAGAAGAACTTCGTCTCTGTCACTGAAGAAAGTGACTGAACTGTATGAGATTTCCAAAGGCTTCACTCGAAGGGATTGGTAGGTGTAGGATTTTGAGTTGAGCATCACATGGAAATTTTTCCTTAGTATTTCCTCGACCCCCTTTAACAGTACGGTGCTTCCTATGACTCAAGAAAGAGAAAATGAAACTACCAAAACAAAAGTCTTCACGCTTCATGTTCCACAAATGAATACCAAGTCTTCAAGGTCACACCAATTTCTTCACTTTCAAAGTCTTCAATAAGTCTTCAGAATATCAAAGTCTTCAGTCGAAGAACTTCATTTTTAGGGGTCGACTTTCTCTGTAAATATCAAACTCCTCATAGACTTATAGACCTGTGTGCACTCACAAACGCATTAGTCCCTTAACCTATAAGTCTTCAATACACCAAAATAACTAAGGGGCACTAGATGCATTTACAATCTCCCCCTTGTTGGTGATTGATGGCAATATAGGTTAAGTTTTCAACGGGGATAAACATATGAAGTGTAAGTGCTGATATTGAGGAATTTTATAGCAAGATATAGAAGAACTCCCCCTGAAGATGTGCATAGTGAGGAATTTGTGTATGAGGCAATGCACATTTGAAGGGTTGAATCATGGAGATCTCCCCCTATATCTTGTAATTCATACATGCATTTGATATATAATATGAAGAATTTGAAATGCATGATGAAATATGGTGCCTGATGAGATTCAGCATGTGTGCAATGTCATTAACGAGGAATAAGCATGCTGAAAGCATCAAAAGCATAATGCAACAAAAGTATCAGCGCACCATCGGGTTTAAGATTACAACTCGATCCAACTAAAAGTTTCAGAAGAACGAGAATTGTAACTTAAAAAATGCCCTTAATATAGACCCGCTTGAAGACTAACTCAGATTTCTCCCCCTTTGTCATCAAATGACCAAAAGGATTGAAACTGAGGACTAACGCCCCTGAAGAATTTCAAGTTGATGGAGGAGCGCCAGCGTTGTCGGGGTTGTTTGTTGTAGCAGGGCCTGCCGCAGTGTCGTCCAAATCTTCATACTCATCAGTGTCACACGATGAAGAATAAGAGCTGGCCACCAGTGGAGGAACTTTGACCCTCTTGAGTTTCTTCGGAGGAGGTGCAGACCAGTCAAATTCTTCCTTGAGACCCATAGTCTTCAGTTCTTCAGCGCTATAGACATGAGTGAGAATAGCCCAGGTGCGGTTGAAGGTTTCATGAAGGTAGTATTGGTTCTTCTTCACTGCATTGTATGTTGAGGTCATATTGTGAAGAAGTGCACCAAACTGACGCTTTACCCATTTGTGATTGCGATCAACCTTCTGATGAAGACTGAGGAGTAACTCACGGTCAGTCATCACCCTGGGTGCTGTGGCTTGAGGATTTTGCTTGGCTGAGGTATTTGCGGCAGAGTCATGTGTGGAAGAGTCGTCATTGGTAGAGTAAGATGCAGCCGTGCGAAATTGACCATCCAATGGACGAATGCCTCCATCGATCACAGCAGCTGCCTTGCCTTTATCATCAGCTGATGAAACTGTCCGTTTGAGGACTTCAATGGGAGGCAAGTAGCTACCGTGGTTCAGAGTGTCAGCTTTGTAATTCAGTGAAGATCTTGCCCTGATGAATCTCATAATCCAAGGCGCATAGGGCTTCAGCTCAAATGGTGACATAGCAATGTTCGCCAGAGTCCTCATGAAAAAATCATGGAAGTTGACGGGAACGCCATGAATGATGTTGAAAAGCATATTCTTCATGATGCCAACGACTTCTTCATCATTTGAGTCGTGGCCTTTTATAGGACTCATTTTCTTCATCAATCTGCTCTGACGAAGCAGCAGAATGATTTTCTTCATCAGATCCTCTTGGGATCTCACAGTCTTCTCCAAAAGGAACAAGGTCCTTTGATGGCATGGATGAAATTGGAACAACATCAATTGGATTTTCAAAGGAGCTGGTCATTGGCTTCATTTTCTTCGCAGCCGAAGAATTTGACGTAGCTGATGCCTTCCATTTCTTCACTGCAGCTCGCTCTGCAGCCTTGGTCTTCTTCACATCTAATGCAGATGTAAGAACTGGAGTTCAAGTAGCTGCGGGAGGAGCTGAGGAATCTGGTTGATTTTCTTCAGGCGCAACTGATGCAGTTGCCCTGTTCTCTTCAGTTTCTTCAGGCGCACCACTCATGGATGCCCTGGCAATTTCTTCAGCGGCTGGAATTTCATCAGCCCTGGAACTAGCATTTTCTTCAGCAGGCTGAAAGTCATCAGCGGTGCTGGCATGTTCATCAGTAGGCTGAGCAGAGTCTGCAGCCTGAGGATTTTCTTGTTGCGATGGGGATGCAACATTTGTGAATTTCTTCGTCAGATTGATGAATCTCACTTTAGCTCCTTGCCAATCAGCATAGTAGGCATCAAAGTCTTTGCTGAGGGCTTGAATTTCAGTCTAGGCCTTGAGAAGTTCCTCAGGTGTCATTCTGACAACATTTTTCTTCAGGAGCTTCTCCTTTCTGTATTGTGCTTTCTTGATCTCTCTTGCCTTTTCAAACTTCCATTTCTCCTGAGTGATGAAATGGGTCAGCATGTGACTTTGACCAGGAGTCAGATGAAAATCAGGCATTGGGGTGTTTGGATCCTTGTGCTAGAGGTCAATGTAGTCGAGGATCTTCCTCGGATCCAAAAGCAGTGGCACAGATGTGCCTTTGGCTCTAGCGGCCTTCACCTGTCTGTCTCTGATGATTTCTGCAAGTTCATCATCAGAAGGCACATGGAATGCAACCTGTTTCTTCTTTGGACTTGGCCGAGGACCTCGTCCAGCTGTTGCTTTGGTCTTCAACAGTGTGGGGCCTGATGAGGAAATTGGTGCAGCTGAGGAACTTGCTGAGACACCAGAGGCAATCGAGAAACCAGTAGTCCTTTGACATGTAGCCAGATGCACAGGTGCTGAGGACTTTGAAGGAGCTGCTGAGGATTTGGTGGAGCAGTAGCAGTGTGAGGAATTTGCCGTGAGGGCATTGCTGAGGAACTTGGCCGTGAGGGCGCTGTTGGTGAAGCACTTGGCTTACGAGAAGGCTTCTTTGGCATGGATTTCCTCAGTTTGACCGAGGCAGGCCTCAGTAGCAGTAGCAGTGGCGGAATCCTCATTGAATTTCTTCACTGCCTCCTTGGCTTGTCTTGCCAATTTAGCTTGGCGCTTAGCCCATTCTTTAGGAAAGTCCTCACCACGCTTGATGCTGGTGGGGTCAGCTTCTTGGCTAGGTGCCAATGGTGCTCTTGGGCATGGAGGGTTGAGGGCGAATTTCTTCATGTACTTTGGAGTGACATATCTGTATTCCCTCCATTCCCTTGCCCATCTCCGTTCAATCCTCTGTATGCGCACCTTGCGCTAATTTTTGTTTTCTTTGCCAAATTTTGCTTCATCAGGTGTGCAGTAGTCAGCATAAATTTCCTCAGGGATTTCAAACGCAGTCATAACCTCAGGTTTCTTTCCTCCTTTCTACGGCTTCTTACCATCTGCCATATTCTTCAGTTGAGGAATTTGAACAATCAAATTTTCTGAAGAAGTATGCAATTTTTCTTTGAGGAACGCTGCAAATGAGTTAAGTTGATGAGAACCTAGTGATTCAGCAGCAGACATGAGTACCTGTGAATAGAGTATAGGTGCGAGGAATTTGGAGAGGTCATATGCGTTCTCAGAAGGTTTTTCGAAAAGAACAAGTTTTTAGGAATTTGACCAGATGAACCTTGAGGAATTTCACTAAGCGTTCTTGTCTTAGGTTCCAGAGTTGTACAGATCGAAGATCCACACAATTAGGGAATCTTGAAGAAAATGATTGCTTAGAGAAACAGTTCAAGATCATATGATGTGTGAGGTGTTCATATGTGTGAAGATTTGAAGAATAAACACCTTTGAAGATTTTCAGGAAAGTTTGAGAATCAAAGTGAGTAATAAAAGTAACTTTTAATTACCCAAAGTGAAGAACACGACAAACTGAGAAGAACAGATGTGAAGTTCGTCAGGTTAGATCTCCCACGCCCTAACTTGGCAGAGGTAGACAGCTACGCGGCGGTGGAGTGAAGATTTCCGCAACCGGCGCGAGTACGATGGCGATGAGGTCGAGGCAGTGAAGCTCTTCCTCACCGGCGACAATGGAGTAGCGGCGGCGCTAGGGTTTGAGGAGATCGAGCGAGAGAGAAGCGATCGAGCGGAGTAAATGAAGTGAGGAAGGGGAGAGGGGTATTTATAGACACGGTAAAAACTGTTCGCCCGAAGATTTGGGACGAACGTGCCCCTGCACTTTCTCCTTCTCGCGACATGTGTCACCCACATACTGTGTAGTTGAGATCGTGTACGATCTTGGGTGAATAGAATAATGCATTGTGGGATGCGGAACGGTTTGAGCGGCAAAACCGAAAATTTGGATAAGATTTGTGAATAGACAAGGACACAGTGAAGATTTTGAACGAGTTTCAAATAGAACGCACATGAAGAATTTGTGAATAGATTGGGTTGAGTATAGCATAGAGGGGGAAGGGTCCGATCACATTCACTTAGCAGAAAAAGCAACTTGAAGAAATAGCTATAAGTGAATGTTGTAGAGGACATAAACTCATATATATATATATATATATATATATATATATATATATATATATATATATATATATATATATATATATATATATATATAGCCAATGAAGAAAAACGACGGAAACAGTGAAGATTCTGAAAAGTTGAAGAATTTGAAAAACTGAAGAATTTCAAAACTGAGGAAAAACTCAAATTGAAGATTTTCAAGTTTTTGTGGTGGCGTGACCCACCGTATAAGAATGATGATTTCAGACACCGCGTACAATTGTCGTAGGGTTCTGAGAATCAAATTCTTCATTAATTTCTTCACACTTAGAGTGTTATTCTTCATTGATTGAAGAAAAACGCTTCTTCATGTGTTGCACATCTAAGTCATCAATTTTGCATAAGTGTCAGGGTGTGTGTCCTTTTCAAAGAACATTCGAAGATTCTAAGATATTTAGCTCACACCGCAACTTGCTAAAATCTCTTCTCATCCAAGGGCTTAGTGAAGATATCGGCTAGCTGTTCTTCAGTCTTCACGTGCTCGATGGAGATGTCGCCCTTCAACACATGATCACGAAGAAAATGATGACGAATCTGAATGTGCTTTCTCTTCGAGTGCTGAACTGGGTTGTGAGCAATCTTGATGGCACTCTCATTGTCACAGAGGAGAAGCACATTCTTCACGTTGACGCCATAGTCCTTGAGTGTTTGCTTCATCCAAAGCAGTTGAGCACAGCAAGAGCCAACATCAATGTATTCAGCTTCCGCAGTAGACAGTGATACGCAGTTCTGTTTCTTCGAGGACCAACAGACCAAAGATCGTCCGAGGAAATGACAAGTGCCAGAAGTTGACTTGCGGTCCACACGATCACCAGCATAGTCAGAGTCAGAATACCCAATGAGATCAAAAGCAGAGCCCTTGGGGTACCATAATCCTAGCGTTGGTGTATGAGCTAGATATCGAAGAATATGCTTCACAGCCTTATGGTGTGATTCCTTCGGTGCAGCTTGAAATCGGGAACACATGCAAACACTAAGCATTATATCTGGCCTAGATGCACATAAGTACAATAAAGAACCAATCATGGAGCGGTATACCTTGTGATCGAAGTCAATACCATTTTCATCAGTGCATAGATGGCCATTTGTGGGCATAGGAATTTTGACCCCTTTGCAATCTTGCATGCCGAATTTCCTCAGTACATCTTTGAGGTATTTCTCCTGAGATATGAATATGCCATTGCGCTGTTGATGAATTTGAAGACCTAAGAAGAATTTCAACTCTCCCATCATAGACATTTGATATTCTTCACTCATCATATAGGCAAATTCATCACTATAACGTTGGTCAGTACAGCCAAAAATAATATCATCAACATATATTTGGCACACAAACAGTTCACCATCATAAGATTTAGTAAAGAGAGTAGGGTCGAGTGAACCGGGTGTGAAGCCATTCTTCACGAAGAATTCCTTCAATGTATCATACCACGCCCGAGGGGCTTGCTTGAGGCCATAGAGGGCCTTATTAAGTCTAAAGAGTTTGTCAGGATTCTTTGGATCTTCAAAACATGGGGGTTGAGCAACATATACTTCTTCCTCAAGCTTACCATTGAGTAATGCACTTTTCACATCCATTTGATATAAGATGATATCATGATGGTTAGCATAAGCAAGTAATATGCGACTAGCCTCAAGTCTAGCAACAGGTGCAAAAGTTTCATCGAAATCAATTCCTTCAACCTGTGTGTAGCCTTGAGCTACTAGTCGTGCCTTATTCCTCACCACAAGGCCATTTTCATCTTGCTTGTTGCGGTAGATCCACTTTGTGCCAATGATATTATGCTTGCGAGGATCTGGACGTTTGACCAGTTCCCAGACATTGTTGAGCTCGAACTGATGTAATTCTTCTTGCATAGCCTGAATCCACTCCGGCTCCAAAAATGCTTCATCTACCTTAGTGGGCTCTGTGATAGAGACAAAAGCATAGTGCCCACAAAAGTTAGATAAATGTGAAGCTTTTGAGTGTGTGAGAGGACCTGGTGCTCTAATGTCATCGATGATCTTCTCCACTTGCACTTCTTTTGCAACGCGGGGATGAGCTGGTTGTCGCTGAGGGGTTTGATCAGCATTTTCTTCAGCACCATTTTCCTCAGCATTTTCTTCAGGTGCATCAGCTCGACGTTCTTCATGTACTGGAATGAATTCTTCAGCATATTCTTCAGTAGGAATGACATCCTCAGTTGCCTTGAACTAGATAGAATCCTCAGGTGTTGGTTCATCTAACACAGAAGGTAGGTGCTCTCTTTGCGAGCCATTAGTTTCATCGAACCGCACATCTACAGTGTCAACAATCTTGTGAAGAACAATGTTGAAGACTCTGTAGGTGTGTGAGTCCTTTCCGTAACCAAGCATGAAACCTTCATGTGCTTTCGGTGCAAATTTAGAATTGTGGTGAGGATCTCTAATCCAACATTTAGCACCGAAGACTTTGACATAACTCACATTGGGTTTCTTGTCAGCGAGGAGTTCATAGGCTGTCTTCTTGAAGAATTTGTGAAGATATACTCTGTTGATGAGGTGGCACGCAGTATAAATTGCATCAATCCAAAAACGATGAGGCGTTTTGTATTCATCAAGCATAGTGCGAGCCATCTCAACAAGAGTTCTGTTCTTGCGCTCCACGACGCCATTTTGCTGAGGAGTATAGGGAGCAGATAACTCATGAGTAATACCAAGTTCATCAAGATAGTCATCAAGACCGGAATTCTTGAACTCAGTTCCATTGTCACTTCTGATGTGCTTGATCTTCACACCAAAGTTGGTTGAAGCCCTCGAGGAAAAACGTTTGAAGACTTCCTGCACTTCATGTTTGTAAGTAACAATGTGTACCCATGTATATCGATAGTAATCATCAACAATGACAAAACCATATAGAGATGCATCATTAGTGACTGCTGAGTAATGATTAGGTCTGAAGAGGTCCATGTGAAGCAATTCGAATGGACGAGTAGTGGTCATGATAGTCTTCACTGGATGCTTGGCCTTGGTCATTTTTCCAGCTTCACAGGCTCCGCATAAGTGATCCATGAGGAATTTGACATTCTCAATGCCAATGACATGCTTCTTCTTCGCATGCGTGTGCAAATTCCTCATGCCTACATGACCAAGTCATCGATGCCATAGCCAGCCTTCTGAAGCTTTTGCAAGTAGACACATGGCTGGCTGTGGTCCTGTAGAGAAATCAACAATATACAAATCTCCTCTCCTAAAGCCTTCGAAGACTTTGGAATTGTCAGCTTCCATAATCACAACACAGCGATACTTGCTAAAGACAACAACCATATCAAGATCACAAAGCATTGAGACTGACATCAGGTTGTATCCTAAGGACTCAACAAGCATGACTTTGTCCATGTGTTTATCCTTAGAGATTGCAACCTTACCAAGACCCAATACCTGACTTTTGCCTTTGTCAGCAAAGATGATATGCTTCAGATGTGACGGTGATAAGGGAGCATCCATCAATAGATTCTTGTCACCTGTCATGTGATTCGTACATCCACTATCGAGGACCCACTCTGTAGCTTTGGGTTGATCATCCTGCAGATGAATTAGTGTAGCTTACAATCTCATATGCTTCAGTAGTGAATAATATGATATCAAGTTCATCAGATGAATTTCATCAATCAGTAAACAGATAAGCAGTATGAGGACGTGTGAAATGAAGGTTCATTTCATCATGATTCGCCTGCGTCCTTTCAGGCAATTTTGTTAGGTCCCCAGCAAATTCTTCAGACGTTAAAGCACGTCTGGAGACCTGACCCTGCAGAAGAGATTAGTTCTTTTTCTTCACCACCCACATCTGAAGGGGTGGCAAAGAGTTTATCACTCTGCGATCACCATACGAGAATGGTGGCATAGAGGCCAAACCATTTTGTTTCACATAAGAGGGGTTAGGGTAAGCATATGAATAAGCAGAGAAATTCTTCGAGGACTTATGAACATAATGGTTTGAAGAATAATGCACATATTCATAGCCCTTAGCTCTACCCTGCAAAACAGAGTTGTTAGCACGATGATACTCATATGAGGACTTTGATCCATTTGAGGAATTTGATCCGCGTGAAGGATTTGATCTGGGGTTCCTGTTCTTCACAGGTGGTGTCATGAGGACATTCACCTGAAGACTTTCAAGGCACTTCTTGGGAACCTAGATTTTCTTCATATGAGAACCGTTCTTGTAGTTAGTGCCAACATATCTAGCAAATACTTCACCATTCTGATTTTTGAATAGTTTATAGTTGGAGTCAAATGACTCATCAGAAGAATGAGGAGATTCATATGTAAATCCAGATAAGTTAGATGGATCAACTGGAGGTCCCTTTGCAGCAACCCATGAGGTTTTGGGGTACTGCTCAGGCTTCCAATATGTTCCATCAGCATTAACTTTCCTCTCAAAGGCGATACCCTCTTTCCTAGGGTTTCTGTTGAGGATCTGCCTTTTAAGCACATCACAAAGAGTCTGATGCCCTTTGAGGCTTTTGTACATGCCTGTCATGTACAATTCCTTCATCCCTGCATCGTTAGTGATACTAGCAATGTCCTCAGATGAGGAATTAGTGATAGCAGAGGCAGGTGAAGAATTTGTAACAGTTGAACCATTTGAACATTCAGGTGAAGAATTAGCAGATTCACGTTCAATGCACTTTAAGCATGGAGGATCAAATTCTTCCTGAGTGGCGCTGATTTGTTGAGCAAGTAATGAATCACGCTCCTTCTGAAGATCTTCATAACTCACTCTTAGCTTCTCAAGATCTTGCTTTCTTTGAAGAAATTCATAAGAAAGTTTCTCATGATCAGATAAGAGAGTGTTGTGATGACTTTGAAGGTTATCAAACCTAGACTGAAGTCTCTGAAGATTTTCAGTCAGGGCTTTAGTGTGATCCATTTCTTCACCCAACATATCATCACTTTTGTCTAGCATGTTTTGAACTTGTTCCAAAGCCGTTTGTTGTTTAGTGGCAATGCAAACAAGTTTGGTATAACTAGATTCAATATCATCATCAGATCCATCATCATCAGATTCATCGTCACAAAACTCAGATGAGGAGCATTCGGTTACCTCGTCACCCTTTGCCATGAGACATGATGCAGAAGATGATGATTCTGGATCGAAAGTCATCGTTTTGAGAGATTCCTTGAAGTCCTCAAACCAGGGATCACGACGGGTTCGATGACCTTCATAGACATCAGAGATTCGGTCCTAGATAAGCTTCGCATTGCAAAGATGCATAATGCGCCTGAATTCATCTCTGGATAGGCAGGAACAGATGATATCCTTCGCCAAGATGTCAAGTCGAGTGTACTTGCGAATATCATCAGCGTCCGCCATCTTGCATAGATCAGTAAGACCAATCTCAGTGACGGTCCACAGCTCGCTGTTCATTCCCATGAGGCGCTTCCTCATCATGGCCTTCCACTTGGGATAATCATGACCGTCAAAGATAGGGCATGTCACTTTCTTCATACCTGCGGTCGACATAACTGAAACTCCAGGTGGTTAAACCAAAATCACACAGAACAAGGGAGTACCTTGCTCTGATACCAATTGAAAGTGCGTTATACCGACTAGAGGGGGGGTGAATAGGCGATTTTTATGAATTCTTCACTAAGGAATTTGCCGGTGAGGAAATTCCTTAGCGAAGAACTACTAGCAGCGGAATAAGTACTCAGAAGTAAGCATAACAGATGACAAGCATGGTCATCATGATGAAATGAAGATTAGCACAGAGTACAGAAAGCGTAATCACAGGATAACACAAGGTGAAGACAAACAGACTAAAGAAATTGAACTGAGGAAATTGAGAAAGTCTTCAGTCAAAGTCTTCAAGCACATATATGAACAAACACTCAACACAGTAATGAGGAAATGAATGGGTTGAGGAAATAGAACCAGTTAGTTGGTGAAGACAATGATTTGGTAGACCAGTTCCAACTGCTGTCTCAGTTGTACGTCTGGTTGGAGCGGCTGAGTATTTAAACTCGAGGACACACAGTCCCGGACACCCAGTCGCGGAGCACGCAGCTCAGGACACCTAGTCCTCACCGTATTCTCCTTGAACTAAGGTCACACAGACCTGGTCCAATCACTCGTGGTAAGTCTTCAGGCGACTTCCAAACCTTCACACACTTGGTCACTCGGCGATCCACAATTCCTCTTGGATGCTCTAGACCATGACGCCTAACCGTCTGGAAGAAGCACAGTCTTCAAAGGTAACAAGCGTCGGATCCACGCAGGATCAATTTCTTCGGTGATGCTCAATCACTTTGGGTTTGTAGGGGTTTGGTTTTCCTCACTCGATGATTTTCGCTAGAAGTCCTCGGAGGATGGGTTGCTCTCAAATGAAAAGTGCCAAGTTCTCTCGGAGCAGCCAACCAGCTAGTGGTTGTAGGGGGGCGGCTATTTATAGCCTAGGGAGCAGCCCGACATGATAAGACATAAATGCCCTTCAATGATATGACCGTTAGGTGGATAGGATATTTTGGGACAGCTAGCGCGCAGCACAGCAACGGTCGGAAATTTGACTCTCAAATTCCTCAGGGCTATCATGTTCCTCACTGTGTAGGCAATTCGCACTAGCGAATTCCTAACTCCTCAGTCAGAACAAATTCATCAGCGACCAGAAGAACTTCGTCTCTGTCATTGAAGAAAGTGACTGAACTGTATGAGATTTCCAAAGGCTTCACTCGAAGGGATTGGTAGGTGTAGGATTTTGAGCTGAGCATCACATGGAAATTTTTCCTTAGTATTTCCTCGACCCCCTTTAACAGTACGGTGTTTCCTATGACTCAAGAAAGAGAAAATGAAACTACGAAAACAAAAGTCTTCACGCTTCATGTTCCACAAATGAATACCAAGTCTTCAAGGTCACACCAATTTCTTCACTTTCAAAGTCTTCAGAAAGTCTTCAGAATATCAAAGTCTTCAGTCGAAGAAATTCATTTTTAGGGGTCGACTTTCTCTGTAAATATCAAACTCCTCATAGACTTATAGACCTGTGTACACTCACAAACGCATTAGTCCCTTAACCTATAAGTCTTCAATACACCAAAATCACTAAGGGGAACTAGACGCACTTACACTCCGGGATAGGTGGCCCCACCCGGTGGACCCCCGGGACACTTCCGGTGGTCCCGGTACAATACCGGTGACCCCCGAAATTTTCCCGATGGCCGAAACAGCACTTCCTATATATAATTCTTCACCTCCGGACCATTCCGGAACTCCTCGTGATGTCCGGGATCTCATCCAAGACTCCGAACAACGTTCAGTTTGCTGCATGCTAATATCTCTACAACCCTAGCGTCACCGAACCTTAAGTGTGTAGACCCTACGGGTTCGGGAGATATGCAGACATGACCGAGACGCCTCTCCGGTCAATAACCAACAGCGGGATCTGGATACCCGTGTTGGCTCCCACATACTCCTCGATGACCTCATCGGATGAACCACGATGTCGAGGATTCAATTAACCTCGTATTCAATTCCCTTTGTCAATCGGTACGTTACTTGCCCGAGACTCGATCGTCGGTATCCCGATACCTCGTTTATTCTCGTTACCGGCAAGTCACTTTACTCGTACCGTAATGCATGATCCCGTGACCAGACACTTGGTCACATTGAGCTCATTATGATGATGCATTACCGAGTGGGCCCAGAGATACCTCTCCGTCATACGGAGTGACAAATCCCAGTCTCGATTCGTGCCAACCCAACAGACTCTTTCAGAGATACCCGTAATGTACCTTTATAGCCACCCAATTACGTTGTGACGTTTGGCACACCGAAAGCACTCCTATGGTATCCGGGAGTTGCACAATCTCATGGTCTAAGGAAATGATACTCGACAATTGGAAAAGCTCTAGCTAAACGAACTACACGATCTTTGGGCTATGCTTAGAATTGGGTCTTGTCCATCACATCATTCTCCTAATGATGTGATCTTGTTATCAATGACATCCAATGCCCATAGTTAGGAAACCATGACTATCTGTTGATCAACAAGCTAGTCTACTAGAGACTCACTAGGGACTGGTGTGGTCTATGTATTCACACGTGTATTACGATTTCCGGATAACACAGTTATAGCATGAATAATAGACAATTATCATGAACACAGAAATATAATAATAACCATTTATTATTACCTCTAGGGCATATTTCCAATAGTCTCCCACTTGCACTAGAGTCAATAATCTAGTTACATTGTGATGTATCGAACACCCATGGCGTCCTGGTGTTGATCATGTTTTGCTCTAGGGAGAGGTTTAGTCAATGGATCTGCTACATTCAGGTCCGTATGTACTTTACAAATATCTATGTCTCCATCTTGAACATTTTCACGAATGGAGTTGAAGCGACGCTTGATGTGCCTGGTCTTCTTGTGAAACCTAGGCTCCTGGGCAAGTGCAATAGCTCCAGTGTTGTCACAGAAGAGTGTAATCGGCCCCGACGCGTTGGGTATGACTCCTAGGTCGGTGATGAACTCCTTCACCCAGATTGCTTCATGCGCTACCTCCGAGGCTGCCATGTACTCCGCTTCACATGTAGATCGCGCCACGACGCTCTGCTTGCAACTGCACCAGCTTACTGCCCCACCATTCAAAATATACACGTATCTGATCTGTGACTTAGAGTCATTCAGATCTGTGTCGAAGCTAGCATCGACGTAACCCTTTACGACAAGCTCTTCGTCAGCTCCATATACGAGAAACATGTCCTTAGTCCTTTTCAGGTACTTAAGGATGTTCTTGACCGCTGTCCAGTGTTCCTTGTCGGGATTACTTTAGTACCTTCCTACCAAACTTACGGCAAGGTTTATATCAGGTCTGGTACAGGTCATGGCATACATGATAGAACCTATGGCTGAGGCATAGGGGATGACACTCATCTCTTCTTTATCTTCTGCCGTGGTCGGGCATTGAGCCGAGCTCAATTTCACACCATGCAACATAGGCAAGAACCCCTTCTTGGACTGATCCATATTGAACTTCTTCAATATCTTATCAAGGTATGTGCTTTGTGAAAGACCTATAAGGCGTCTCGATCTATCTCTATAGATTTTGATGCCTAATATGTAAGCAGCTTCTCCAAGGTCCTTCATTGAAAAACACTTATTCAAGTAGGCCTTTATGCTGTCCAAAAGTTCTATATCATTTCCCATCAAAAGTATGTCATCCACATATAATATGAGAAATGCTACAGAGCTCCCACTCACTTTCCTGTAAACGCAGGCTTCTCCATAAGTCTGCATAAACCGAAACGCTTTAATCATCTCATTAAAGCGAATGTTCCAACTCCGAAATGCTTGCACCAGCCCATAGATGGAGTGTTGGAGCTTGCATACCTTGTTAGCATTCTTAGGGTCGACAAAACCTTCCGGCTGCATCATATACAGTTCTTCCTTAAGGTGATCGTTAAGGAATGCCGTTTTGACGTCCATCTGCCAAATCTCATAATCATAGTATGCGGCAATTGCTAACATGATTCGGACGGACTTCAACTTTGCTACGGGAGAGAATGTCTCATTGTAGTCAATCCCGTGAACTTGTCGATAACCCTTAGCGACAAGTCGAGCTTTATATATGGTAACATTACCATCCGCGTCTGTCTTCTTCTTAAAGATCCATTTGTTTTCTATCGCTCGCCGATCATCGGGCAAGTCTGTCAAAGTCCACACTTTGTTTTCATACATGGATCCTATCTCGGATTGCATGGCTTCAAGCCATTTGTTGGAATCTGGGCCCGCCATCGCTTCTTCATAGTTTGAAGGTTCAGCATTGTCTAACAACATGATTTCCAAGACAGGGTTGCCGTACCACTCTGGTGCGGAACGTGTCCTTGTGGACCTTCGAAGTTCAGTAGGAGCTTGATCCGAAGTATCTTGATTATCATCATTAACCTCCTCTCTTGTCGGCGCAGGCGCCACAGGAACATCTCCCTGAGTTGCGCTACTCACCGTTTCAAGAGGCAGTACTTCATCAAGCTCTACTTTCCTCCCACTTAATTCTTTTGAGAGAAACTCTTTTTCCAGAAAGGAGCCGTTCTTGGCAACAAAGATCTTGCCTTCGGATCTTAAGTAGAAAGTATACCCTATGGTTTCCTTAGGGTATCCTATGAATACACATTTTTCCGACTTGGGTTCGAGCTTCTCAGGTTGAAGTTTCTTGACATAAGCATCGCATCCCCAAACTTTTAGAAACGACAGCTTAGGTTTCTTCCCAAACCATAATTCGTACGGTGTCGTCTCAATGGATTTAGACGATGCCCTATTTAAAGTGAATGTAGTTGTCTCTAGAGCGTATCCCCAAAATGATAGTGGTAAATCTGTAAGTGACATCATAGATCGCACCATATCCAATAGAGGGCGATTACGACGTTCGGACACACCATTTCGCTGAGGTGTTCCAGGCGGCGTGAGTTGTCAAACGATTCCACATTTTCTTAAGTGCGTACCAAATTCGTGACTTAAATATTCTCCCCCATGATCTGATTGTAGGAACTTTATCTTTTGCTCACGTTGATTCTCTACCACATTCTGAAATTCCTTGAACTTTTAAAAGGTCTCAGACTTGTGTTTCATCAAGTAGACATACCCATATCTACTCAAGTCATCAGTGAGAGTGAGAACATAACGATATGCTCCGCGAGCCTCAACGCTCATTGGACCGCACACATCTGTATGTATGATTTCCAATAAGTTGGTTGCTCGCTCCATTGTTCCGGAGAATGGAGTCTTGGTCATCTTGCCCATGAGGCATGGCTCGCATGTGTCAAATGATTCATAATCTAGAGACTCTAAAAGTCCATCAGCATGGAGCTTCTTCATGCGCTTGACACCAATGTGACCAAGGCTGCAGTGCCACAAGTATGTGGGACTATCATTATCAACTTTACATCTTTTGGCATTCACACTATGAATATGTGTAACATTATGCTCGAGATTCATTAAGAATAAACCATTCACCAGCGGGGCATGACCATAAAACATATCACTCATATAAATAGAACAACCATTATTCTCGGATTTAAATGAGTAGCCATCTTGAATTAAACGAGATCCTGATACAATGTTCATGCTCAAAGCTGGTACTAAATAACAATTATTGAGGTTCAAAACTAATCCCGTAGGTAAATGTAGAGGTAGTGTGCCGACGGCGATCACATCGACCTTGGAACTATTCCTGACGCGCATCGTCACCTCGTCCTTCGCCAGTCTCCGCTTATTCCGCAGCTCCTGCTTTGAGTTACAAATGTGAGCAACCGCACCGGTATCAAATACCCAGGAGCTACTACGTGCACTGGTAAGGTACGCATCAATTACATGTATATCACATATACCTTTGGTTTTGCCAGCCTTCTTGTCCGCTAAGTACTTGGGGCAGTTCCGCTTCCAGTGACCACTTCCCTTGCAATAAAAGAACTTAGTCTCAGGCTTGGGTCCATTGCTTGACTTCTTCCTGGCAACTGGCTTACCAGGCGCGGCAACTTCCTTGCCGTCCTTCTTGAAGTTCTTCTTACCCTTGCCCTTCTTGAACTTAGTGGTTTTATTCACCATCAACACTTGATGTTCCTTTTTGATCTCTACCTTTGCTGATTTCAGCATTGAATATACCTCAGGAATGGTCTTTTCCATCCCCTGCATATTGAAGTTCATCACAAAGATCTTGTAGCTTGGTGGGAGCGACTGGAGAATTCTGTCAATGACCGCGTCATCCGGGAGATTAACTCCCAGCTGAGTCAGGCGGTTGTGCAACCCAGACATCTTGAGTATGTGCTCACTAACAGAACTGTTTTCCTCCATCTTACAGCTAAAGAACTTGTCGGAGACTTCATATCTCTCGACCCGGGCATGAGCTTGGAAAACCATTTTCAGCTCCTCGAACATCTCATATGCTCCGTGTTGCTCAAGATGCTTTTGGAGCCCCGGTTCTAAGCTGTAAAGCATGCCGCACTGAACGAGGGAGTAATCATCAGCACGAGACTGCCAAGCGTTCATAACGTCTTGGTTCTCTGGGATTGGTGCGTCACCTAGCGGCGCTTCTAGGACATAGTCTTTCTTGGCAGCTATGAGGATGATCCTCAGGTTCCCGACCCAGTTCGTATAGTTGCTGCCATCGTCTTTCAGCTTGGTTTTCTCTAGGAACGCCTTGAAGTTCAGGTGGACATGAGCGTTGGCCATTTGATCTACAAGACATATTGTAAAGAATTTGGACTAAGTTCATAATAATTAAGTTCATCTAATCAAATTATTTGTGAACTCCCACTTAGACAGACATTCCTCAAGTCATCTAAGTGAAACATGATCTGAGTCAACTAGGCCGTGTCCGATCATCACGTGAGATGGACTAGCTAACATCGGTGAACATCTTCATGTTGATCGTATCTACTATATGACTCATGCTCGACCTTTCGGTATTCCGTGTTCCGAGGCCATGTCTATACATGCTAGGCTCGTCAAGTCAACCTAAGTGTATTGCGTGTGTAAATCTGGCTTACACCCGTTGTATTCGAACATTAGGATCTATCACACCCGATCATCACGTGGTGCTTCGAAACAACGAACCTTCGCAACGGTGCACAGTTAGGGGGAACACTTTTCTTGAAATTATTATGAGGGATCATCTTACTTACTACCGTCGTTCTAAGTAAACATGATGAAAAACATGATAAACATCACATGCAATCATAATAGTGACATGATATGGCCAATATCATATAGCTCCTTTGATCTCCATCTTCGGGGCTCCATGATCATCTTCGTCACCGGCATGACACCATGATCTCCATCATCATGATCTCCATCATCGTGTATCCATGAAGTTGCTCGCCAACTATTACTTCTACTACTATGGCTAACGCGTTTAGCAATAAAGTAAAGCAATTTACATGGCGTTTCTCAATGACACGCAGGTCATACAAAAAATAAAGACAACTCCTATGGCTCCTGCCGGTTGTCATACTCATCGACATGCAAGTCGTGATTCCTATTACATGAACATGATCTCATACATCACATATATATATCATTCATCATTCATCACACTTTTTGGCCATATCACATCACAAAACACTTGCTGCAAAAACAAGTTAGACGTCCTCTAATTGTTGTTGCAAGTTTTTACGTGGCTTCTATAGGTGATCTAGCAAGAACGTTTCCTTACCTACGTTAAAGCCACAACGTGATTTGTCAACTTCTATTTACCCTTCATAAGGACCCTTTTCATCGAATCTGCTCCAACTAAAGTGGGAGAGACAGACACCCGCTAGCCACCTTATGCAACTAGTGCATGTCAGTCGGTGGAACCTGTCTCACGTAAGCGTACGTGTAAGGTCGGTTTGGCCGCTTCATCCTGCAATACTGTTGAAGCAAAATAAGACTAGTAGTGGCAAGAAAGTTGACAACATCTACGCCCACAACAAATTGTGTTCTACTCGCGCAAAGAGAACTACGCATAGACCTAGCTCTGATACCACCGTTGGGGAATGTTGCATAAAATAAAAAATTTCCTACGTTCACCAAGATCAATCTATGAGTTCATCCAGCAACGAGAGAGGGGAGTGCATCTACATACCCTTGTAGATCGCGAGCGGAAGCGTTCAAGAGAACGGGGTTGAGGTAGTCGTACACGTCGTGATCCAATCACCGGAGATCCTAGCGCCGAACGGACGGCACCTCCGCGTTCAACACACGTATGGTCAGCGTGACGTCTCCTCCTTCTTGATCCATCAAGAGGGAGAGAAGAGGTTGATGAAGATCCAGCAGCACGACAGCGTGGTGGTGGATGCAGCAGGGATCCGGCAGGGCTTCGGCAAGTGTCTGCGGGAGGGAGAGGTGTAGCAAGGGGGAAGGAAGGTGCCAAGATGCAGGGTTCGGTTGCCCTCCCTCCCCCTCCCTTATATAGGGTCCCCAGGGGGGCGCCGGCCCTAGGAGATGGGATCTCCTAGGGGGGCGGCGGCTAAGGGGGGAACTTGCCCCCGAAGGCAGTGGAGGCGCCCCCTCCCCTAGGGTTCCCAACCCTAGGCGCAGGGGGGCCCAAGGGGGGCGCACCAGCCCACCAGGGGCTGGTTCCCCTCCCACATCAGCCCATGGGGTCCTCCGGGATAGGTGGCCCCACCCGGTGGACCCCCGGGACACTTCCGGTGGTCCCGGTACAATACCGGTGACCCCTGAAACTTTCCCGATGGCCGAAACAGCACTTCCTATATATATTTCTTCACCTCCGGACCATTCCGGAACTCCTCGTGACGTCCGGGATCTCATCCGGGACTCCGAACAACTTTCGGTTTGCTGCATGCTAATATCTCTACAACCCTAGCGTCATCGAACCTTAAGTGTGTAGACCCTACGGGTTCGGGAGATATGCAGACATGACCAAGACGCCTCTTTGGTCAATAACCAACAGCGGGATCTGGATACCCATGTTGGCTCCCACATACTCCTCGATGATCTCATCGGATGAACCACGATGTCGAGGATTCAATTAACCCCGTATTCAATTCTCTTTGTCAATCGGTATGTTACTTGCCCGAGACTCGATCGTCGGTATCCCAATACCTCGTTTAGTCTCGTTACCGGCAAGTCACTTTACTCGTACCGTAATGCATGATCCCGTGACCAGATACTTGGTCACATTGAGCTCATTATGATGATGCATTACCGAGTGGGCCCAGAGATACCTCTCCGTCATACGGAGTGACAAATCCCAGTCTCGATTCGTGCCAACCCAACAGACACTTTCGGAGATAACCGTAATGTACCTTTATAGCCACCCAGTTATGTTGTGACGTTTGGCACACCCAAAGCACTCCTACGGTATCCGGGAGTTTCACAATCTCATGGTCTAAGGAAATGATACTCGACAATTGGAAAAGCTCTAGCTAAACGAACTACACGATCTTTGGGCTATGCTTAGAATTGGGTCTTGTCCATCACATCATTCTCCTAATGATGTGATCTCGTTATGAATGACATCCAATGCCCATAGTCAAGAAACCATGACTATCTGTTGATCAACGAGCAAGTCTACTAGAGGCTCACTAAGGACTGGTGTGGTCTATGTATTCACACGTGTATTACAATTTCCGGATAACACGATTATAGCATGAATAATAGACAATTATCATGAACACAGAAATATAATAATAACCATTTATTATTGCCTCTTGGGCATATTTCCAACAAAGAGTGTTATGATTTTCCCAGTGATTGTTTTTGCTTTTGTTTACGTGAGAAATCCCCCAGTGGGTGGCTTAGCCGCGAATCTGTTTCGCCTAAGCTTGTAAAAGTTTTTTTCCTACCGAGTGGTGAGCCAGCCTCCCACTCGGGGTCTTAGCTGCGAATCCGTTTCGCCTAAGTACTTGAAAATCCTACGGAGTGGTGAGCCGGCCTCCCACTTGGGGGCTTAGCTGCAGTCCAAGTACTCGCCTAAGTTTAAAAAATCCTACCGAGTGGTGAGCCAGCCTCCCACTCGGGGGCTTAGCTGCAGTCCAGTACTCGCCTAAGTATTTAAAAATCCTGCCGAGTGGAGAGCAACCCTCCCACTCGGGGGCTTAGCTGCAGTCCAAGTACTCGCCTAAGTATTTGAAAATCCTACCGAGTGAAGAGCAACACTCCCACTCGGGGGCTTAGCTGCAGTCCAGTACTCGCCTAAGTATTTGAAAATCCTACCGAGTGGAGAGCAACCCTCCCACTCGGGGGCTTAGCTGCAGTCCGGTACTCGCCTAAGTATTTAAAAATCCTACCGAGTGGAGAGCAAACCTCCCACTCGGGGGCTTAGCTGCAGTCCAGTACTCGCCTAAGTATTTAAAAATCCTACCGAGTGGAGAGCAACCCTCCCACTCGGGGGCTTAGCTGCAGTCCAGTATTCGCCTAAGTATTTGAAAATCCTACCGATTGGAGAGCAACCCTCCCACTCGGGGGCTTAGCTGCAGTCCAGTACTCACCTAAGTATTTGAAAATCCTACCGAGTGGAGAGCAACCCTCCCACTCAGGGGCTTAGCTGTAGTTCAATTCTCGCCTAAGTATTTAATCCATTCCGATCCACAAGGACGATGAGGTGCAGGTCGACTGCTACCTTCTCCTTTGTAGCTACGCCACAAATACAATGTGCGCTCTGCAAGGACGACGAGGTGCAGGTCAACTACTACTTTCTCCTTCGAAGCTACGCCACAAATACAATGTGCACTCTGCAAGAACGACGAGGTGCAGGTCGACTGCTACCTTCTCCTCCGGAGCTACGCCACAAACACAATGTGCGCTCTGCAAGGACGACGAGGTGCGGGTCAACTGCTACCTTCTCCTTCGGAGCTACGTCACAAATACAACATGCGCTCCATCCCGATCTGCAAGGACGCAGGTCGACTGCAATCCGTGCTCCATCCCTACCTGCAAGAGCGATGAAGTGCAGGTCGACTGGACTTTCCACCTTAGAGCTGCGTCTCAAGCACTAAAGTATATTCCGAGTGAAGAACAAAGTTCGCTCGAAGGCAAATGCAAGCATATTCAATGATAAGCCAAGTTCAGATAACATCCTACGGATTCAGAAGTGCTCAGGCGTCAAGCCTGTAAAAGTTTATCGGTTACAAAACCACTCGGCATTCCGAGGCAAATTTAAGGTGAAGCATAGAAGTTTTTCTTACTCCTCAAGTGGAGGACTGGAGGGCACGACAAACTGGTCCAAGTCGATTCCGTCAGCAATCCGAGTGGCAGCAGCAATGAAGGTCTCCATGAAAGATTGGAAGTCGTGCTTCTTGGTATTGGCCACTTTGATGGATGCCATCTTGTCCTCTCGCGCATCCTTGCAGTGAACACGGACCAGGGACAGAGCAACGTCAGCACCGCACCTGGCAGAAGACTTCTTCCATTCTTGCACTCGACCTGGAACTTCATTTAGTCGAGTCATTAGAGACTCAAGGTCATTTTGAAGCGTCTCTCCCGACCAGAGTGTCGTGTCGATTTGCGACGCCGCAACCTTCAGTCGAGCAAGGTAGTCAACAACTCCAGCGACACGAGACTATAGTCGGGGCACGTTCATAGCGGCTTCATCCTTCACTGGAGAGTTAATGGGATCCAAGCTTGTCTCCACTCGACTGGTCTCCTCCTCAAAGTTTTGGCAGAATTCTGTAAACACAATTCGAAGTTAAGCCAACAGTTCTATGATGAGTCGATGATAACAAGTCAGTCGGATAGAAGAGATTACCTTCAAGCATGATGAATAACTTCTTGGTGAGCCCTCCCAGATAAGCCTCCAGATCATTCTTCTTCCCTGCCAGTTTGCTAGCCTTGTCACTCAGAGCTATCTTATTATTCTTCAGACGCCTGACCTCCTTGTTGGCCGCGTCGAGAGCAGCTTTCAGATTGGCGTTCTCCTCTTCAAGTTTACCGACTGAAGCCAGCTTTTCTTCCGCAAGCTTCGTTTTGTCCAAACCTGCCTTCTGCGCTTCGGCAAGGTCATGGTCCTTCTTCAGAGCCTCCTTCATTTTATCTCCAAAGTGACAATGGGATCAGAATCAGGAATGGGCAGAAACATAAAGATAGTCGTCAAGATTCTCACCAACCATACCTTTCGCTTCATCTTTCGCTTTCTTAAAGTTCTCCTGAACAAGCTTCAAGTCAAGGTCGAGCTGGATATGTTTGTTTTCCAATTTATTATAATGAGCCACAAGCTCGCAAGATTTCTGCGAAGGGTCAGTCGACAGACATCAAAGATAGGTTGCTTCCGAGTGACTAAGAGAAAAATCGTAACATTTCTAAGACTACAGCCGAATCAAAATGTTCAACAGCAGTCTCGGGGACTACACCCAGTGGGTGCACTCAGCGTACCCCCACTGGTTCTTCCGACTTGGTCCGATCAGTCGGACGAAAGAGACAAAGAGGTTATGATCCTAAAACTATAGCACTATAGCTAACTACCAGCAGTCAGCCATGGTCTCATCATGATCTACGAAAAAACAGGTTCTTTAGACCTTAGTCGGCTGCCAGCAGTCGACCATGGTCTCGTGGACTACACCCAGTGGGTGCACTCAGCGTGCCCCCACTGGTTCCAAGATTCCATCCAACATGGTCCGACCAGACCGAGTGAAGAAGTTAGAGTGAAGAAATTCAAAATACAAAGACTACAGTCGACTGCCACCAGTCCACCATAGTCTCGGGGACTACACCCAGTGGGTGCACTCAGCGTGCCCCCACCAATCCAAAAGTTCAATCGACACACCCAGTGGGTGTACAGATACAAAGATCTTCGGAAAGAAGGTCTTCAGATAGCATATCCTAACAGAACAAGCAGTGACCAACTAACCTGGACGTTGCTCTGAAGGGCTGAGCTAGCATCATAGGCCGCTTGGCTAGCTTCCCGGATCGTCTTCACCTGCTCCATCATGATTCCCGCCTGGCGTATAGCCTCCTTAGCAGCACCCGCTTGGTCCTCTGGGACGTGGTGTGTGGCGAAAAGGGAAGTCGGGTCAGCAGTCGACGACGAAGGTCGAGCACAAATCAGTGGCACAGCGAAGGACATGGAATTCCGAGTAATATTACCACCATCCTGAACCGGTGCCTCAGGCACTGATGCAGTCTGAGTTGTCTTGCCAGCCGGCGCCTTTCTATTCCTCCTCGGCCTCAGCGGCGCCTCGTCGTCGTCATCAGGGAGATCAATGACATGAGGAGGAGCTACAGGAAAAATCCAAAGTTAAAATCGGGAATCCAATCGACCAAAAGTGAAATTACAGAGATCATACCAAGGTTGGAGGTGGCAGCATCTTCCATCTCCTGGTCTTCATTCTTGGCGGAGGTCTCGGAAGTAGCAGCACTGCAGATTTCAGAAACCAGTCGGTTAGCCAATGAGTCGGCCAAGAGTCTTTCCATGCTAAACAAGAAAAAACAAGCTCTGCTGTTACCCGAAAATGGTGGGAATGGTCATTCTCATCTTGGGCAAGGCTTTCGGCGGCTTTGATGACTTTGCTCGTGGATGCTTCAGCGCTTTTTCAGTCGGCGCCGGAGAAGCCGTCCGAGGGTGTTCTGACGACTGCCCAACAGGCGCAGTTGCTTTGCCACGATCGCTCGCGGGGTCGTGGGTGAACTTGGATCACCCCTCCGTGCGAGGAGGATCGACTTCCTCCTCCTCCTCTTCACTGGAGCCATCATCATCCCCTTCCTCTTCACCGTCAGATTGCCACTCCTCCTCACTTTCACCTCCACTCGCCTCTTCCTCCTCGGCCTATTCTTGCGCCCCGTTGGGCATTGAGTACATCTCAGTAGTGGCCTAGAAGACAGCAAACAAGGCGAAAGTCAGTCGACTGATTTTAAGCAAACCGAATGAAGAAAACAAGGTCACAGTCAGAGGTGCAGAATCGGACCTGGTCTACTTCGTATGATTGGTCGAGTGGAGGAATCCTCCTGGCTCCTCGGGGGTTGTCTTTGTTCCCTGTGATACTCGACAACCACCCCTCCAGCGTAGCCTCTTCGACCTCCTCCAGGTGAATCCGAGTGATGTCATCGAGATCCGAATACAACCACATCGGATGGTCACGAGCTTGGAGCGGTTGGATACGTCTCCGGAGGAAGACCTCTAGCAAATCCATACCAGTCACACCGTTGCGGACAAGCTGAACCACTCGACCAACCAACACTTTGACTTGTGCCTTATCTTCCGGTGTCACTTTCAGAGAAGAAGGTTTTTCTGCTCGGTTCAGGGAGAAAGGGGGGAGACCCGTCGCCTGTCCTGGAGTCGGCTGATCTTGGCAGTAGAACCAGGTCGACTGTCACCCACGGACTAAATCAGGAAGAACCATAGCTGGAAAACAACTTTTGCTTCTCATCTGGATCCCAAGACCCCCGCACATCTGAATCACTTGCATCTTATCATCACTCGACTTGGCTTTCTTAACCGACTGAGAACGACAAGTGAAAATGTGCTTGAAGAGGCCCCAATGAGGACGGCAACCCAAGAAATTCTCGCACAAAGACACGAAGGCAGCAAGGTACCCGATGGAATTCAGAGTAAAGTGGTGGAGTTGCGCTCCGAAAAAGTTCAAGAAACTCCGGAAAAAAGGATGAGGGGGTAGGGAGAATCCGCGGTCGACGTGAGTGGCGACAGGGACACACTCACCATCGAGAGGCTGCGGCTCGATCTCGTTCCCCAGGAGGCGCGCAGATTCGTGAGGAATGAATCCCCCCTCGGCCAGGTCATCAAGGTCCTCCTGACAAATCGCCGAGGGCATCCAGTCGCCCTGGATCCAGCCCCGCGGCAAGGAAGACCTTGAGGAAGATCCGCCCCGACCGGACTTCTTCGCCTTCGCCTGCGATGTCGCCTTCTTCGCACGCTGCAGGGTCGCCATCTTCTCCTTCACCATTGCCACAGATGAAGCTCGAACAGACCGACGGCACCGGGTCAAGAGCAGAGGTGGCAGAGGAATTCGAGAAGAAAGGAGGAAAATTATGGTGCACTGTTCAAAAACCCCCGTCCGGTGCCTTATATGAGGTTACTTCCGAGTGACTGACTTATAGGCCCGGGCGATCCTGTCAAATCCCGCAACAGTCGCGCGCGCGATATGTGGTGAAAAAGGCGGCGCAAAGATCGAGGCATCCCTGCCTTATCCCATCCGATTACTGCGGCCTCCTCCGCCCCGCGCGCTTCCCGAAATTCGAATCCCGCTAAATCCGCGAGCTGCAGAACAACTTGTCAGATGGAAGATTTCCTCCGCTCTGTCGTTCGGAGTTCTCCAAGTAAAGAAATTCACTCGACGGATACAAAGAATGGATCAAGGCGACTGAAAAAGAAGTTGGTGCCGTCACCTAAGTTCATTGATCAAGAACAAGACATACTCATAGCATGAAAATGGGTCGGAAGTGTGTTCAACTCCTTCCCCACTCAAACCTCGATCCATTCGGGGGCTAATGATGAAGCTATGTACCTAGGGTAGGGTCATGGACCTGTCCAAGATACCCTCCCCAAGGACATCTCTAGAAGAAACCGCCTTTCAGTCGACCCGGAAGTGTTCCACTCGACGGACTCGAAGACACTCGACCATGAAGCCAATCACTCGACTGCCAGGAGACCTAAAGTCACTCTACATGCAAACGGTCTACCATTAAGTAGCTTTTATGGTCATCATAGCACTTTATTTGTGGCGTTACTAGTAACGCCCAATCTTAATGTACCTTAAGCCCTGCATAACTGAGGGCCGGAGGGGTCTGGCGGACTCTATATAACCCACCCCTTCCTCAGTGTAAAGGGTTCGCACCCCTGTAACTCATATACACATAATCTAGTCGACCGCCTCCAGGCTCCGAGACGTAGGGCTGTTACTTCCTCTGAGAAGGGCCTGAACTCGTAAACCCCTTGCGTATACAACTACTCCATAGCTAGGATCTTGCCTCTCCATTCCTAGCCCCCTACACTACTGTCAGACTTAGAACCACGACAAGCAGCTCGATGCTTCTTCAGAGTTTTCAATAATCTTTCTTCTTCTTTCTCTGAAAGGTTAGCACTAATAATAACAGGATATATTTCTTTTTCATCAAGATACGCATACTTAAGATTATCAGGTAAGGGTTTGAGTTCAAACACGGGATCACCCTTGGGTGGAGGGGGATCCCCAAGAATTTCAACGAGAAGGTTATGTTTCAGCATAGGTTCTTGTTTAAGGAACACTTCATCTATTTCTTCCCTTTCTTTCATAAACATATCGTTTTCATGGTCTAGAAAATATTGTTCTAACGGATCAGTTGGAGGAACAGCAATGGAAGCAAGACCAATAATTTCATCCTTGCTAGGTGGTTCCCTTTCACGAGGTTGTCTACTAAACTTGGCAAAATTAAACTCATGAGACATACCATCTATGCCAACAGTGACAACCTTCTTTTTACAATCAATCTTAGCACTAGCAGTATTCAAGAAGGGTCTACCAAAAATAATGGGACAAAAATCATCTTGTGGGGAACCAAGAACAAGAAAATCAGCAGGGTATTTAATCTTCCCACACAAGACTTCAACATCTCTAACAATCCCAATGGGTTTAATGGTGTCCCTATTAGCAAGGTTAATAGTAACATCAATGTCTTCTAATTCAACAGGTGCAATATTGTGCATAATTTCTTTATAAAGGTCATAAGGTATCGCACTAGCACTAGCACCCATATCACATAAACCATGATAACAATGATCTCCTATTTTAACAGAAATAACAGGCGTGCCTACAACAGGTCTACGTGTCTTAATATCGGGTCTAGCAATATTAGCAGTTTCACCCAAGAAAGGAATAACATGCCCATCTAAATCCTCATCCAAGAGATCTTTAACCATAGCAATACTAGGTTCAACATTAATTTGCTCAGGAGGTGTATAAGTCCTAGTATTACTCTTACGAACAACAGTCGAAGCTTTAACATGATCTTTTATCCTAACAGGAAAAGGAGGTTTTTCAACATAAGCAGTAGGAATAATAGGATCACTATATGTAATAGTCTTTTCTTCAACTATAATAGGTGCAACTACTTTCACTTCAATAGGAGGATTATATTTAGACCACTTTTCTTTAGGGAGATCAACGTGAGTAGCAAAAGTTTAACAAAAAGTAGCTACTATCTCAGAGTCAAGTCCATACTTAGAGCTAAATCCATGGAAAGCATCGGTACCCATAAAAGATTTAACACAATCGAACTTAGGTGTCATACCTGACTCCTTACCATTGTCGGAACCCCAATCTTCAGAGTTGCATTTAATTCTTTCCAATAAGTCTCATTTGAAATCAATAGTCTTCATCATATAGGAACCAGCACAAGAAGTATCGAGCAGGTTGCGATTATCAAGAGAAAGCCGAGCATAAAAATTCTGAATAATCATTTCCCGAGAGAGCTCATGATTGGGGCATGAATATAACATTGACTTAAGCCTCCCCCAAGCTTGAGCGATGCTTTCTCCTTCGCGAGGCCAGAAATTATATATGTAATTACGATCACGATGAACAAGATGCATAGGATAGAACTTCTGGTGAAATTCCAACTTCAATCGCTTATAATTCCAATATCTCGTATCATCACATAGCCTATACCATGTCATTGCATCTCCCTTCAAAGATAAAGGGAAGACCTTCCTTTTTACAACATCATCGGGGATACCTGCAAGCTTAAATAGTCCACAAACTTCATCCACAAAGATAAGGTGTAAATCGGGATGCAACGTTCCGTCTCCTGCAAAAGGATTAGCTAGCAGTTTTTCTATCATACCCGAAGGGATCTCAAAGTGAATATTTTCATAAAGTTCAGTAGGTTGAGGAGCATCTCTTTGCTCTTCTGGTTGGGGTGAAGGTACCCCAAACAAGTCCCTCAAAGGATTAGTTTCCATAGTGACAATTAACAGAAAATTTCAGCACACTATATAAATGTTTCCTTACACGGTTCCACTCACCAAAAGCGCTACACTCCCCGGCAATGGCGCCAGAAAAGAGTATTGATGACCCACAAGTATAGGGGATCTATCGTAGTCCTTTCGATAAGTAAGAGTGTCGAACCCAATGAGGAGCAGAAGGAAATGATAAGCGGTTTTCAGTAAGGTTTACTCTGCAAGCACTGAAATAGTAGGTGATAGATAGTTTTGTCATAAGATAAATAGTAATGAGAAAAAAGTAAATAATGTAAATAAAGTGCAGCAAGGGGGCCCAATCCTTTATGTAGCAAAGGACAAGCCTGGACAAATTCTAATAATGAAGAAGGAGCTCCCGCGGACACATTGGGAATTATCGTCAAGCTAGTTTTCATCATGTTCGTAAGATTCGCGTTTGATACTTTGATAATTTGATATGTGGGTGGACCGGCACTTGGGTACTGCCCTAACGTGGACAAGCATCCCACTTATGATTAACCCCTATTGCAAGCATCCGCGACTACAAAAAGGAGTATTAAGGTAAACCTAACCACAGCATTGAACATATGGGTCCATATCAACCCCTAACGAAGCAACGCATAAACTAGGGTTTAAGCTTCTGTCACTCTAGCAACCCATCTGTCGGATTTCGGGTTCCGGCGGACCCTTGAGGTTTGAACACTGGGGTGCATGCGGAGATCACATGCTCAGCCTACCCATGTTTCACCGCCTCGCTAGGATCAAAACTACTCGAAGAACAACACAAGGGACACAAGATTTATACTGGTTCAGGCCACCATTGTGGTGTAATACCCTACTCCAGTTTGTGGTGTGTGGATTGCCTCTGGGGCTGATGAAGAACAGTACAAGGGAAGAACAGCCTCGCGAGGGTCTGTTCTTGGCTGGTGCGACGAACTGCTAGGGGGAGTTCGGCCGCTTCTCTCTCTCTCTCTCTGTCTTTCTATCCTTGTTCTCTCGATCTCTCCGATCCCTCTACCCTGTGGGTGGCTAGTCCTATTTATAGGCGAAGGCCCCGGGCCTCTTCCCAAATATTGAACGGGAAGGGCGCCAACAATTCGCCATTTTGAAGGGGAACATCTAGTACACTTATCCTGACTAAAGTTGGTCCTCGCCTGCCAAAAGACCCTGATGATGACGCTGGCTTGGGCTCCACGGTGACCTCCGTCCTGCCGTCCTGCTGGTCTTGGTCTTGTTGCACCGAAATGGTTGCCTTTGCTTGATACCCTTGCCTGCGCTTGCCCCCTTTGCACCAAAGGGGAAACAAGGACTCTGCGCAGGCTGGAGCCTGCCTGGCACCCGCCCGCGCCTTGGTCATCATGGCTTATGTCATGGGCACCTTGTGAGGTACCCCTCCTTGATCTCTCCGCCTCCTCGTGAGCCAGCCTGACGAGGACGTGCCTGAGGAAGCCTCCTGTCGTCCGCCCCGCGAGGCTTGGACCCTCACGAGGGTCTTGAGCATGTGTTGATGAAGATGGGCCGTACTGGGCCACTCCTTGAGCCACGCCGCAAGCCGCAAGCAGGCAAATCTGGGTACCCCCGTTCCCAGAACACTGACAATAGCCCCCGGGCCCAAGGCGCGCTTGGACTTGGCTTTGTAGAGAAGCGAAGAGGCAAGTCCGAAGCGCTGCGGGCCCCAATAGCATGCGGCCTTGGGCGCCGCGTGGCGGTTGATTGGACGTGGGCTTCCTGGCTCCCCCACGACACCTCGATAACTGCACAAATTGATAACGGAGCGGTACCCGTCCAGGCTTACCTTCTTTGCCTTCTCCTTCATTGCCCAGATCCCCTTTCTTGCTCCTGTCCTCCTTGCTTCTGAGATCCCCAGACCCACTCCATCTCTGCATCCTAGCAAGGCATGGCGCCTCGCCAGACCCTAGCCGGAGCTTGGTACTCGCCCGCCTTGGATCCTCCGAATGTGTCGGAGAAGAATCTTGCTCGGACGCGCCAGATGTTGGCGACACAAGGCCATGACGGGGCGGCCGCGCTCAGGGCCGGCACCGCCCTTCCTGAGGGCAGAGGGAGCACCTTCTACCCGCTCTTCATGAGCGCCATCGCCGCCGGTCTGGTGCTCCCTTTTTCCGAGTTCTTCCTCGCTGTTCTTCAACATTACAATCTGCAAGCTCTGCACCTCCATCCCAACTCTGTCCTTCTCCTGGCGATTTTCGCCTATTACTGCGAGGCTCATGTCGGGATGAGGACTTCAGTGGCCTTGCTGCGCCATTACTTCTACCTCCGGGTCTCCCATGGCTCCATCACCGCATGCGCGAGCTTTATCGCGCACGGGAACTCTAACGCCATCTCGAAGCCCGGGAAGAGGATTGAGGGCTTCAGGAGCAAGTGGGTCATGGTGGATGCAGGGCGCACCCACTCCCGGCTGATTCTGCCCATGGGGCAGCCCAAGTCCGCTGACAATTGGTCCCGGGCGGAGCTCGTTGATCCCCGCGCGAGGCCGGTGCTAGAGGAAATGGACGCGGACCTGTGGCCAGACAACATGGCGACGGTGAAACTGACCGGGGCATTGCTCCTGAGGGAGTTCCTTGAGCACCGGGTGGCTCCGCTCTGGGAACACTCGCTCCCGCTGTGGGAGCTTGGGAGGGCCGATGCCGCCCTTCGCTCGAACCCCGAAGCCCTGGCCGACGAGGATCTGGCCGCGGTCCTCCAATCCTTGGTTGGGGGAAACGTGGCGAGGTTGGAGGATGCTCCCGTGCCCTTGTTCCTCCGGGATGACTGGGAACAGGTGGTGAACTCCATGTCCGCCTTCAACAAGGGCGGGCCTGTGCCCGCGGAGGTTCCTGAGGCCCCGGTGGCCCTGGCGACGGTGAACGTATCCTCCAGCGACTCCAGTAGAGAAGAGGAAGAAGAGGAGAAGGACGACGACGAGCCCGACTCGGACGCAACTGACGGGGAGTCGAGAACGCCCCTTCCTCGGCGTAGGTCCCGCACTCTTCACCTCATGCCGAATGACGACGAGGACGGCGACGAGCGGGGTGGCGAGAGCTCGCCCCTGATCTCGAAGAAGGACAGGACAGGGCTGGGTCCCCGCGGGTCTGCTCCTGTCCCGAGGCGATCTGCTGACACGCCTCCTGCTCCCGAGCCTCTTGAAGTTGATCCCAGCATCCGGCTCTCGGGCTTCAAGTTCGGCCGGAGGTTGCTTGAGCTCACGAGTGATGACGAGTAAGTGCTTGACTCTCGTTTTGCTTCCTGCTTTGTTGTTGAGGCTTGACGTCCGTATTCCTTGGCTAGGCCGGTGCCTGCGGCGAAGAAGCTGAAGGGGGCTCCTGAAGCTTCGTCCGGGACAGCACCCCCACCCGCGGGAGAAGGGGCGACAAGACGCGGGCCTCCCCTGTCCGGTCATCCTTGCGAGGCCTGGCGGGGCTAGCTGGAGCGAGCTCAGCCCCCATGGCCCAAGCGACTCCCGAGGCGTACGTGCCTGACGCCGCTGCCGCAGTCGTCGGGGCGCAGAAGGTCCTGACCCCTGGTGTTGTGATCACGCTGCCGTCTTATCCTCCTACTCCGCCAACCACAGTCTCTTCGGCTCCTCCTACTGTCCTGGATCGTGCTACTGTTGAGCTGGACCGGCTGTGGAAAGATCTTTTGGGCGCCGACCCTTGCTTGGTGGCCAGGCTCCTAGAGCTGGTCTCTGGTTGGGTCCGCTCTGATGCTTCAGACCAAGCGGCGCTAGCTCAGGCTGTGACAACTTTCGACAAAGAGAAGCAGGCCGTCCTTGAGGCAAAGGCCGCTCGCGACACCGCCTTGGGTGAGGTTGCAGGTATCCAGGGTCGCTACAAGGTGCTGGAGAGCGAGCTGCAAGGCCTGCGCGACCAGCTTGCCAAGGAGGCCCGTGTCCGCCAGGAGAAGGAGGAGGACATGAAGGCTTGCGAGGCAGCCGCCAAGGACCGGGATGCCGAGCTTGACGAATGCCAAGGCCTCCTGGATGCGCTGGAGCAGGCATTGGAGGCGAAGAAGATCGAGCTGGACGGCAAGGCGCGGGTCCTGGCCGAGGACCGCGTGGCCTTCACGAAGCTGGAGGTGAAGGCTCGCACCCTGCTGAAGTCGCTTTATGACAGCAGCCTAGAAAGCCCGTTGGCCAGCGCCGAGGAGGGCCCCACCAAGCTGCTTCCCTTCCTGGTCCGCGCCCTCGAAGATGTCATCCTCGGCCTTGGCCCCACGGCTGAGGCTGAGGCACGTGCCCTTTCTTCTGCAACGCTGACGCGCGTCTTCACCCATGTCTACCTCCGTGACCCCAGCGTTGACCTCAACAGTCTGCTGGAGCCTGTGAGCGGCCAGCTCGCTGCCGTCGCTGCTGAGGCTGTGAAGCATAGCGTGGAGGCTCTGCTGGCGAAGTTCCGGGCCTTTAGCACCAAGCCGGAGCGAGGCGCTGCCGGTCTTGAGGCTCCACAAGGCGAAGTCGCCCAGCGCAGCTCCGTCACCAGCGATGGCGCTGCCAAAAAGTGATCCCTTCGCGGCTCCTGTCCTGCTTTTAATTCCTGCAACATGCATTCTGCCTCGTGGAGGCGTTTAAACTTTATGTTTGGCGTTGTCAAAGTACTCTATGGACTGTAATATTTGCTTTTGAATTTCTTGAGATTTGCGTTTTTCCTTCCTACTTGCTTTGGTTCTACGTCGGCAGAGCCCGGCCCCGCGCATACCTCAGCTGCCGTTAACCCCGACCGGAAACAAGGACGGGACCAAGGAGTGAGGGGCTACGTGACAAGTTAGGCTCCTGAGTCGCGATGCTCAGGAGTCCCCCTTGACGCACGAACAACAAGTAGGGAGGTGAAATGTATGGGTGAGATTACCGTTCTACGTCGGCAGAGCCCGGCCCCGCGCATACCTCAACCGCCGTTAGCCTTTCGGAACTAAGGGGTGAGGGGCTACGTGACCAGTTAGGCTCCTGAGTCGCGATGCTCAGGAGTCCCCCTTGACGTTCAAACGGCCTTCGTACCTTGGCTCCGCTCGGGGAGAGGCGTGCGACAAACCAGGCCCGAGGGGCCTGGCTGGGTGGCGTGCGCCTGGGCGTGACCCGGGCGCAGCCCACGTGCCCAGCCCCCTCGCGCGGCACTCCCGAGGGGAGGCGTTACGATGAGGCCAGACATTGAGCTTTGGGCTCCCTGAGGTTGATGCAGCCAGGGGCCACCCTCAGTTGTTTATCACCAGCGCGGAGCATAGAGCTTCCGTATGTGTACGGGCATAGCCGCTCCTCGGCAGTGTCGTCAGCCAGCGTGGAGCATGGTGCTTCCACTGGTGCGTGGGAGGGGGCTCCCCTCCGGGAGGAGCCCCCGGGGCATATATAGCCCCGCCCTGACACGTGGCTGGCACGGTAGGGCCTGGCGAGGTTTACCTGGGCACCCGCGAGCCAACGCGGGACTCACAGGGCCCTGCCTCAAGGCGGGTTGCGCCTGGCTCTGGGCCTTTACTTGTGATGTGTCCCTGCATATTTGGTTAGATGCCCGTTCTCTATGTCCTCGGGTCCCGGCCCTCGAGCGGGGCTGAGCCGTCGTTGGTATGCCAGGTCGCGATGACGTGGACAAGGCCAGAGGGTGAGGGCTGGAGGGCTAGTAAGAGCCCATGAGTCGCGATGCTCAGGTACCCCCCCTTTAACATGCAAACATCCGACATGAATAAAGAAGGGTGCCATAGGCAAGCATCAAACAATGATCATGATGGGTCAAACACGCGACCTGAATAAATGCGAGAGGGATACATGCCACCGGGTCTGGCCCGGGTGGCTTGGGGATAATGCAGCCCGAGGGGCGCCCCCAATAAAGTAAGCTGAAAACATGAACTAAAGGGGATACATGTCGCAGGGACGGACCCACGCGGCCTGGGAATGATGCAGCCCTGGGGGGGCGCTCCCAGCTAAAAATGAAACTCGAAGGATGTCACCTAATGATGCTGAAGATGAAGGGGTGTTGAAGTAGCGAACGGCGTGCGCTGCGGGAGACGATCTTCACGAGCCCTCAGGCCCAGGAGCCTTGGGAGGCTCCGGAGGCGCTGGCGGCTCCTCGCGGACCATCTCCATCTCCGCCAGGACTGCAGAATGCCTGACCGCCTGAGCCTCCAAGATGCTCCTCATGAGGCGCTGACGTGCCGCAGCCGCGTTCGGCAGGCCGTAAGGCATGCGAACATAGCTGTGAGGTGGGCCTTCGCAGAGCCCCCACGCGGGAGGGCCAGAGGCGCTCCTGAGAGGCGGCTCGGTTGAGTCCTGGTATGTCGATGCAGACGCGCAGCCCACCATCCTCGCCTGGATGGGGAGCTACAGCGGGCAAGCGGCGGCTGCCACTCATGACTCTTGACTCCTGCAACTCCTGAATGATCTCGCTGATGAATTCCTGAAGGTTTGGCCCTCCTTGCATTGCTTCCTCCTGAGGGAAATGTGCATTGAAGCACGCCTCCAAGTGGTGCTCGAGCGCCTCTCTCATAATCTTAGCAAAGTCGATGGCCCTCCAGAAGAGAGCCCCCGAGCCCTGCTCGAGGAGGGCGTCGGGCGCGCCTTCCTATGCGATAGAAGGAGGTGCCCCCTAAATGGGCGCTGACCCTGAGGGGCCAGCCTCCTGAGGGGTCAGGCCAGGCGATGTCTTCTTCTTCTTAAGAGCAGCCTCGGGAGGCCTCCCGTTCCTGTGATCTGGGTCTTCAATTGATGCGGCTTGGAAGGCACGTTCCAGGGAACACACAGCGTCTCTCTCTTCACAAGGCACAGTGATGACTCCACCGCTTCCTGACATCTTGAGGACATTGTAGCCGTGATGGGTCACGGCCATGAACTTGGCCAGCGCTGGTTACCCGAGGATGGCATTGTACGGCAGGCGGATGTGAGCGACGTCAAAGTCGATGAGCTCCGTGCGGTAGTTGTCGCGGTTCCCGAAGGTAACAGGAAGGCGGACCTGCCCTATCGGAAATGTGGAACCATCGGTGACTCCTGAGAAGGGCTTGGTTGGCTGTAGCTGATTGTATGGGACTTGGAGATTGTTGAACGTTTTGACGGATAGGGCATTGAGCCCTGCTCCGCCATCGATGAGGGTCCTGGTGACTTGTACATTGCTGATGATCGGGGAGCAGAACATCGGGAGGACTCCTGCTGTGGCCGCGCACTTGAGCTGATCCGCTGAGCTGAACGTGATAGAACATGATGATGACCACCTGAGAGGGCGTGTGGCCTCAAGCTTGGGGAGGACTGCATTCACCTCGCGGGCAAACTGCTTGAAGATGCGCTGAGAGGCCGGGGCTTATGCGCCGCCCAAGATGCAAGCGATTGCGCGCAGCTCCTGGAAGCCTCCAGCCCCCTCGTCCTGGTGATGGTCTTCATTCCTCCTTGGCTCTGGTGGTAGAGGAGGGAGGCCTCCATTGCCTTGCGGGCGATCCTCACGAGGCTGATCTCTCCAAGCCCCCTCGCGAGGTGGGTCCCTCCAACCTCCCTCACGAGGCTGGTCCTGCCAGCGGTCCTCGCGAGGTCGGTCACGCCACCCTTGGCGAGGGCCACGGTCTTCCCATCATCCTCCACCTCTTCCTCCTCCTCGGCCATAGCCCCTGTCACTGCGCTCGGGGCGTCGGCCAGCACGCACGTCTCGCACGGCTCTGAGATCTTGGCATTCGTTGGTGTTGTGGGTGTGGAGGTCATGGTACACGCAGTATCGGCTGCCCTTGGATGACTCAGGCTGATCCCTGCCTCGCTTGGTGTCTGGCTCTGCTGCAAGCACGGCAGCCCCCTTGCGCTTCACGTCCTTGGTCTTGGGCTTCTTCTCTTCTGGGTCAGCAACTGGCAGCTCGAGGAGGGACAGGCGCCCTTCCTCGGCCCTTGCGCACTTGGTCGCCAGGTTGAACAGCTCCAGGGAGGTGCACAAGTCTTCGTGGATCGTGAGCTCCTCCTTCATCTTGACGTCATGCACGCCGTCGGAGAAGGCTGAGATAATGGCCTCCTCAGACACATTGGGGATCTTAAGGCGAGCGCTATTGAAGCACTGGATGAACTTCTGCAAGGTCTCCCCCGGCTGCTGCTTGTTGCGGCGCAAGTCGCTCATGGCCGAGGGCCGGTCGTGGGTGCCTTGGAAGTTGGCGATGAATCGGGTGCGCATCTCATCCCAGGAGGATATCGTGCCAGGAGCCAGGTTCAGGAGCCAGGTGCGGGCGCCATCGTTGAGCGCCATGGCGAACCAGTTCGCCATGACCTTCTCGTCTCCGTTGGTGGCTTCGATGCCCAGCTCGTAGAGCTGGAGGAACTCACCAGGGTCAGCCGTGCCATCGTAGCGCGGGGGCAGGTCTGGCTTGAACTTGCCCGGCCAGGCCACGCTACGCAGCTCGGCGGAAAAGGCACAGCAGCCTGCAATGGCCGCGGGAGCCCTTTGGTGACGGAGAGCTTGATCTTGCAGGTCTCTGTGCGCTGCGGTGAGGTGCAGCGCGGGGTCTTGATGCGCCGGAACAGGTGCGCATTCGTGCTGAGCCGGTACGGGGAGCACACAGGTGGTTTCCTGAGGACGAGGGGTCTCTTGGCAGCTCTTCTCTTGCTGTGCTGGCGCCGGACGGAGTGGGTTCCGCCCAGGGGCCATGCGCCTTGGAGCCAAGGTGCCTTCTTGAGGCGGAGGCGCCCCCGGAGCTTCGTCGCCCGCGCAGGCGCGGTGCAGCAAGAGGGGCGGTGCAGGGGAGCCCCCAGCGGCGCTGACGAGCTCGGTGATGCGGGCGAGCCACTCGTCGTAGAGGTCATCGACGGGACGGTAGTGCAGGAACTCCCGCGCCAGGAGCAGCGTGGCGTGCGTGTCCGCAGGAGAGCGATGGGCGTGGGACGAGGAGCCGGCCGGAGTCAGCGACGAAGTGGCGGTGCGGCCTTCTCGTCGCACTGATGGATGCAGGGATGACGCCTGCTGTTTGTTCCCCGCCAGGCCGGTGGCAGCGTTGATGGCAGGCGACGGGGAACGGCGGGGGAGCCCGCCGACGGGGGCCGTCTGGGTGACGCGAGCGGTGAGAGCAGCCCAGCGCTCGGCGCGGGCGCGACATGCGTCTGACATGGACGGGATGGGCGGTGAAAACACGAGGCGACGGAAGGCAGATTCCGGCACACCCCTACATGGTGCGCCAAATGTTGAATTTCGGGTTCCGGCGGACCCTTGAGGTTCGAACACCGGGGTGCACGTGAAGATCACACCCTCAACCTACCCAAGTTTCACCGCCTTGCTAGGATCTAAACTACTCGAAGAACAACACAAGGGACACAAGATTTATACTGGTTCAGGCCACCATTGTGGTGTAATACCCTACTCCAGTTTGTGGTGTGTGGATTGCCTTTGGGGCTGATGAAGAACAGTACAAGGGAAGAACAACCTCGCGAGGGTCTGTTCTAGGCTGGTGCGACGAACTGCTAGGGGAGTTCGGCCGCTTCTCTCTCTCTGTATTTCTATCCTTGTTCTCTCGATCTCTCCGATCCCTCTACCCTGTGGGTGGCTAGTCCTATTTATAGGCGAAGGCCCCGAGCCTCTTCCCAAATATTGAGCGGGAAGGGCGCCAACAATTGGCCATTTTGAAGGGGAACATCTAGTACACTTATCCTGACTAAAGTCAGTCCTCGCCTGCCAAAAGACCCTGACGATGATGCTGGCTTGGTCTCCACGATGACCTCCGTCCTGCCGTCCTGCTGGTCTTGGTCTTGTTGCACCGAAATGGTTGCCTTTGCTTGATACCCTTGCCTGCGCTTGCCCCCTTTGCACCAAAGGGGAAACAAGGACTCTGCGCAGGCCGGCGCCCGCCTGGCGCCCGCCCGCGCCTTTGTCGTCATGGCTTACTTCATGGGCACCTCGTGAGGTACCCCGCCTTGATCTCTCCGCCTCCTCGTGAGCCAGCCTGACGAGGCCGTGCCTGAGGAAGCCTCCTCTCGTCCGCCCCGCGAGGCTTGGCCCCTCGCGAGGGTCTTGAGCATGTGTTGATGAAGATGGGTCGTACTGGGCCACTCCTTGAGCCACGCCGTAGGCCGCAGGCAGGCAAGTCTGGGTACCCCCGTTCCCAGAACGCCGACACCATCATCTACTTATTACTTCCCTATGCCTTCCTCTAGGCCCAAATAATGGTGAAGTGTCATGTAGTCGACGTTCACATAACACCACTAGAGGAAAGACAACATACATCTCATCAAAATATCAAACGAATACCAAATTCACATGACTACTAATAGCAAGACTTCACCCATGTCCTCAGGAACAAACGTAACTACTCACAAAGCATATTCATGTTCATAATCAGAGGAGTAATAATATGCATAAAGGATCTGAACAAATGATCTTCCACCAAGTAAACCAATTAGCATCAACTACAAGGAGTAATCAACACTACTAGCAACCCACATGTACCAATTTGTGGTTTTGATACAAGATTGGATACAAGAGATGAACTAGGGTTTTGAGAGGAGATGGTGCTGGTGAAGATGTTGATGGAGATTGATCGCCTCCCGATAAGAGGATCATTGGTGATGACGTTGGTGATGATTTCCCCCTCCCAGAGGGAAGTGTCCCCGGCAGAACAGCTCCGCCAGAGCCCTAGATTGATGCCGCCAAGGTTCCGCCTCGTGGCGGCGGAGTTTCATCCTGTAAGCTTGCCCACGATTTTTTCCAGGACAAAACCCTTCATATAGCAGAAGATGGACGCCTGAAGCCCACCAGGGGGGCTAGGAGATAGGGGGCCGCGCCCTACAGGGGGGTTGTCTCCTGGACAGGGTGTGGGCCCCCTGGCCTATTTCTTTTGCTCATAAATTCTTATAAAATCCAAAAAGTTGTTTCGTGGAGTTTCAGGATTTTTGGAGTTGTGCAGAATAGGTTTCCAACGTTTGCTCCTTTTCCAGCCAGAATTCCAGCTGCCGGCATTCCCCCTCTTCATGGTAAACCTTGTAAAATAAGAGAGAATAGCCATAAGCATGATGCAAAATGGACGTATCATCGACCGATTAGGAGTTGTCGTCAATCCCCAAAGTACTGATGGAAGTTCATCGACCCAGGCGCCTGCTGCATGCTTGAGGTCATGCATCAATCGGCGTTTCAGTCCTTTGAGAATCAATCCATTTGCTCTCTCAGCTTGTCCATTCGACTGAGGATGGGCGACTGAAGCGTAGTCGACCCTAGTGCCTTGGGAAGCACAAAACGCTCTGAACTCATCAGAATCGAAGTTAGATCCATTATCAGTGATGATGCTGTGCGGAACACCATATCTAAATGTTAATTCTCTGATGAAACTAACAGTTGTACTTGCTTCAAGGTTTTTGATGGGCTTGGCTTCAATCCATTTGGTGAACTTGTCAACTGCTACAAGCACATAGGTAAAGCCACTCCTGCCAGTCCTCAGAGGTCCAACCATATCTAATCCCCAGACAGCAAAAGGCCAGACGAGTGGAATAGTCTTCAGAGCTGACGCGGGTTTACGGGACATGTTGGAGTAAAACTGACAGCCTTCACATTTGTCTACTATTTCTTTTGCCATCACGTTGGCATGTGGCCAATTAAATCCGGCTCGGTATGCTTCGGCCAGGATGGTCCGAGAGGACGCATGGTGACCACAGGTCCCCGAGTGAATATCATTGAGGATCATTCGGCCTTCTTCTGGCGTGATGCATTTCTGGCTGACTCTAGTTACACTTTCTCTGAACAACTGTCCTCTTATCACAGTAAAAGCTTTGGTTCTTCGGACGATTTGGAGCCTCTTCTTCATCCTCTGGAAGTTCTTTCCTAAGAATGTATGCAATGTATGGCATTGTCCAATCGGGAGTGACAACCAAAACCTCCATGATCAAGTCGACCACGGCTGGGACTTCGACTTCAGTCGGATCTGTGGTACTCTTAGGCTGTGGGGGCTCTTAAGTGAAAGGATCTTCCTAAACTGAAGGTGTGTGAACATGTTCCAAAAACACATTGCTGGAAATGGTCTCTCTCTTGGATCCTATCTTTGCCAAGTCATCAGCAGCTTGATTTTTCAGTCGGGGTATATGGTGAAGCTCCAACCCCTCAAACTTCTTTTCCAACTTTCTTACTGTGTTGCAATAACCAGTCATAGCCGGGCTCCTGACATCCCATTCTTTCATTACTTGATTAACCACCAAATCTGAGTCACCGTAGACCATGAGGCGACGGACGCCGAGTGAAATGGCCATACGCAACCTGTATAAAAGTGCTTCATATTCAGCTTCATTTTTGGAGGAATCAAAATGAATCTGGGGAACATAGCTGAGCTTGTTGCCACGGGTGGATATCAATACCACCCCCGCACCGGAACCATTCAGCATCTTGGATCCATCAAAGAACATGGTCCAATGCTCCGAGTGAACCTGAGTCGGCAGTTGTTGCTCAGTCCACTCGGCAAGGAAATCCGCAATTGCTTGGGACTTGATAGTTTTCTTTGCCTCAAACTTGATATCCAATGGAAGGAGTTCAATTGCCCATTTTGCCACTCGACCCGTTGCATCTCTGTTGTTCAGAATTTTAGATAAATGGTGCATCGCTGACAACTATACTGGAGTGATCAGAGAAATAGTGTGCAACCTTCTTCATGGTCATGTAAATTCCATAAACAAGCTTCTGATAATGCGGATATCTCTGCTTGGATGGAGTCAAAACTTCAAAAAGATAATACACTGGGCGCTGAACTTTATAGGCTTTTCCTTCTTCCTCCCGCTCGACCGTGAGTACTGTACTGACAACTTGTCCAGTGGCTGCAATGTAAAGCAGTAAAGGCTCTTTGCTGATTGGTGCAGCAAGCACCGACTAGGTGGAAAGCAGGGCTTTGAGCTCTGCAAACGTTGCATCAGCTTCATCAGTCAACTCGAATTTATCAGATTTTTTTCATCAATCGGTAAAGAGGTAAGGCCTTTTCACCGAGATGAGAAATGAATCGACTCAAGGCGAACAAACAACCCGTAAGCTTCTGAACGTCATGCACATGCACAGGGCGTTTCATTCGGAGGATGGCACCGACTTTCTCTGGGTTCGCGTCGATCCCCCGTTCGGAAATGAGGAAACCGATTAACTTTCGACCTGGGACTCCGAATGTGCACTTTGACTGATTAAGCTTGATATCATACCTTCTTAGGTTGGCAAAGGTTTCTGCGAGGTCGGTTAGCAGGTTGGAACCCTTACGTGACTTGACCACAACGTCATCCATATACGCTTCCACATTTCGACTGATTTGAGTGAGCAGGCACTTCTGAATCATCCTCATGAATGTGGTGCCAACATTTTTGATACCAAATGGCATGGTGACATAGAAAAAGCACCCGAATGGGGTGATGAAAGCCGTTTTTATTTCATCGGGTCCATACTGTCGGGTCTGATGATACCCGGAATATGCGTCTAGAAAAGACAAGCTCACACCCCGCACTCGAGTTGACAATCTGATCGATGCGGGGAAGAGGGAAATGATCTTTCGGGCAGGCCCGGTTGATATGCTTGAAATCAATGCACATACGAAGTGAATCATCCTTCTTAGGGACCATGACCACATTGGCAAGCCACTCGGAGTGGTAGATCTCTCGGATGAACTCCGCTGCTAGGAGCCGAGCCACTTCCTCGCCAATTGCTTTTCTCTTATGCACAGTGGACTGTCAAAGATGCTCTTTGACAGGTTTTGCCTTCGAATCGACTCGCAAACGGTGCTCAGCCAGTCCCCTAGGTACACCTGGCATGTCAGAAGGTTTCCATGTAAAGATGTCCTAGTTCTCACGGAGGAACTGGATGAGCGCTTCTTCCTATTTGCTGTCGAGTGTTGTTGAGATATGAGTCGGTGCAGCATTGGGATCGGTCGGGTGAATATGAATTAGCTTCGTTTCTCCAGACGACAGAAATGTAGAATCTCTGGTAGGCTTCTTGGTTCGCAACAAATTACTCGGATCTGCATTTTTCTGATACTCTTGGAATTCAACTGGTGCCATTTGTGCATCGGCAATTTTGGAACCCTTCTGGAAGCATTCCTCTGCCTTCTGCCAATTGCCAGTGACTGTGATCACTCCTCTGGAGCCAGGCATCTTCAGCTTGAGGTACACGTAAGTTGGCCGAACCATAAAACATGCATAAGCAAGCCTGCCGAGAATAGCATGATAAGCACTCTGAAAATCCACGACTTCAAATGTCAACTTTTCCTTGCGGTAATTCTTGGAATCACCGAAAACTATGTCAAGGGCTATCTGGCCGAGTGATTCGGCTTTCTTTCCAGGGATAACGCCATGAAAACTCATATTGCTTTTTCTAAGCTTGGACATCGGAATGCCCATCCCTTTTAAGGTTTCAGCATAAAGGATATTCAGGACGCTACCAACATCCATTAGCACTTTGGTCAGTCGAGTGCCTTCAACAACTGGGTCGACTACCAATGCTTGCCACCCAGGAGTGGCTATACGCGCCGGGTGATTAGACTGGTCGAATATGATGGCTGTTTGTGACCATTTCAGGTATGTCGTCGTTGCCGGAGGATCCATATTTACTTCTCTGTTGATAACTTTCAATCGACTTTTGCTCTCAACATCAGCAAAAATCACCAGGGTGGAATTGACCTTAGGATAACCATCGACTTCCTCTTTGTCCTCGTCCTTGTCCGACTCCTTTTCCTTTTCACTGGATTGTTTCTCTCGGAATTGCTGTATCAGGAGTCGACATTGCCGAGTGGTGTGTTTAGGATAAATTAGATTATCCTCTTCATCCTTCTTCGTGTGAATGTGACATGGTAAATCCAACACATAATTCCTTGCTTGATCTTTTACCTTCTTAGGGGTCTAGGGCCCCTTAGGTTTTCCCTTAAACTTTCCTTGAACTACTGTCGTAGTTTCACCAGGCACTGCAGGTTCAGCCTTACGTTTCTGTTTCCGATTGGAATTGCCTCCACCGGCATCCTGACCGACCAGTTTACTCTTTCCACTGCGGAGTCGATCATCTTCTTCTCCGTTAGTGTACCGAGTGGCTATTTCCATCATCCGAGTTAGAGACATATCTCCAATCCGACCGAACTTCAGGACCAGCTCTCAATATTTAACACCTTACTTGAAGGCACACACTTCTAGGTGCTCAGATACATTTTCCACTATGTGATGCAAAGTGGTCCACCTCTGAATGTAATCCCTTAGAGTCTCACTCGGTTTTTGCACGCAATGGTGCAATTCTGTTAACCCTGTTGGTCGTTTGCAAGTGCCCTCAAAAGTTCTGACGAACACTCGGGCAAGCTCTTTCGAACTGAATATACTGCCAGGGGCTAACTGAGTCAACCACGCTCTGGCTGACCCTTTCAACATCAGAGGAAGATGTTTCATAGCCACTTCATCATTACCACCACCAATCTGCACAGCCACTCGGTAATCTTCAAGCCAAGTGTCAGGCTTGGATTCGCCAGTGGACTTGCTGACTCCAATCGCCAACCTGAAGTTGGGAGGAATCACTGCAACCCTGATGGCTCTGCTGAAACATTCTAGACCCGAAACATGAACTTTGCTGCCAGTCGGACGATCTCTGTTAAGGCCCTCTCTGTGCGCTCTGTTCGGGTCGATTAGACCTTGAACGAGAATAGATCTCGCATCAAAGTCTGGCTCTCTTGGGTCGACCGGTACTCTGCGCTCGCCACTGTGAGGGTGTCTGTCATCGTATTGCCGAGGCACATATGATCCACTCCTCGGAGGAGGTGTGGGCACACGACGACGGTCGTCATGGCCGAGTCGGTGATCATGTTGCCCATGGTTCCTGTACTGATCCTGCTGATGCCCACGACCTTCACGCCGCAGGGGCGATTTTGGGCTGTGGGCCGACTGAACTGTATCCGCCATCACAGACCTGCTATGAATCCTATTCCGTGACTGAGACACTGTTGTGTTATGTTCTCCTGCTGCCCAGAGTAAGGCCCAGATCTGCATCAAACCTCTGCCAGCCTCCGACTGGGAAAGCTGAATTGACTCTGCTATACGGGCTGCAGCTGTGAGATTTTGAATCGGAGTGCGGTATACCTTAGGTTGAGGCGGAAAAAGTTGTCGTCGACTGGACTCCAGGATCCACTCCTGAGCACACTCGTCGAGTGCATGCTGAAGGTTCTCCAGTCGAGTGCGCTCAGCCAAATTAGCCAGGCGCGCCTCTTCCAAAGCCCGAGCCTCGGGGGTTTCCCCAACGATGGGTGTGTGGAGTGCATCCATGTTGCGGCGACGAAGTTCTTCTCTCTGCTGTGAAGAGAGGGGTTCGGGACGGTACTCCTCATGAATGCGCGACCGATTGCCGCCACCATCACCGCCGTCGTCGCGGCGGAAGCCAGGCGGACTACGTGGTCCATCGACCATCAAGACTTCAGCCGTAGGGTCGCTACTATCGCACTCGAATGCGGTCTCGACAGAGCCAGTCGACAGGTCGAACAGGCCGTAGAGAGTTTCATTGCGCTCAATTGCCGCGACTTGATGGGTGGCCAACTGACAAGCCACCGCATGTTTCATCCACCGCTGAGGCCGCGACTGACCGGATCGCTTGCGATGACGAACAATGGGGAGTGAGGACACCACAGGAGCCAACCGATACTCGGTCGACGGCTGCCGGAGAAGGACGCCGCGCACGCACACGCGAAAGTGCGTCGCCGCACGGACGGGGAGAGTCTCAACGGCAAGGGGAGCTTCCTGAAGCCAGGCGGAGTCGTCGGCGATGAAGACGAGCGCGCCGAGACGGATCTCACGGCCCTCAGCCAATCCACCTCCAGAAACCATGATGATAGGGATCGGAAAAATCGCAACTTCACCAAAAAGTCGCTAAGACACCTGCCCCACGGTGGGCGCCAACTGTCGTGGTCCTAAGACTGACAGTAGAATGGGGGGTAGGTATGAGGAGGCAAGATCTCAGCTATGGCGAAGTTGTACACACAAGATTTACGAGTTTAGGCCAGTGGAAGTAAAAGCCCTACGTCTCAGTGCCCGGAGGCAGTCGACTTGATTATATGCGTGTGGTGTTACAGGGGGTGCGAACCCTTGTGCCAGACGAGGGGTTGGCTTATATAGATTGCGCCAGGACCCCAGCCATCCCCCGTTATAAAGAGTTCCATGTACATAAAGATGGGCGTTACTGATAATGCCATCATTGATTGCCTTTAATGTCCTTAAAGACTACAGAGTGAATACTCGTCTGTTGCTGTTCTGACTGACTTCTGGCCTTCTGTAGGTCGAGTGGTTTCTTGTATGGTCGAATGATTGATTGGTTGTGTTATTTTGGGATGGAGGGGTACCTGAGTGATCTATTGGTCGAGTGGATTGCACTCAACATCCTTGTTGGGTACTCCCTATTGTCTCTCGATCTCCTTTGCTTCTAGGGTAGTGACCTTGGGTAGGGCGTATAGGTCAGGCCTGCGACCCTACCCTAGGTCTGTATCCTCATCAGGTCGTGCCCCCACCCCTTGTCCAATTCGGTTTGGGCAGGGGGAGGCCCGTGCCACCTCGTGGCCTTTCTTCCCTCTCTCCACTAAAGCCCACTAAGGCCCATTAACTTCCCCGGGGGTTTCGTTAACCCCTCGGTACTCCAGAAAAATACCCGGATCACACGAAACCATTCTGATGTCTGAATATAACCTTCCACTATATCGATCTTTACCTCTCGACCATTTCGAGACTCCTCCGCATGTCCGTGATCTCATCCGGGACTCCAAACAGACTTCGGTCATCGAATCACATAACTCATAATACAAATCATCATCGAACGTTAAGCGTGCAGACCCTACGGGTTCGAGAACTATGTAGACATGACGGATACACATCTCCGGTGAATAACAAATAGCGGAACCTGGATGCTCATATTAGCTGCTACATATTCTACTAAGATCTTTATCGGTCAAATCGCATAACAACATATGTTATTCCCTTTGTCATCGGTATGTTACTTGCCCGAGATTCGATCGTCGGTATCATCATACCTAGTTCAAACTCGTTACCGGCAAGTCTCTTTACTCGTTCCGTAATGCATCATCCCACAACTAACTCATTAGTCACATTGCTTGCAAGGCTTATAGTTATGAGCATTACCGAGAGGGCCCAGAGATACCTCTCCAATACTCGGAGTGACAAATCCTAATCTTGATCTATACCAACCCAACAAACACCTTCAAAGACACCTGTAGAGCATCTTTATAATCACCCAGTTACGTTGTGACGTTTGTTAGCACACAAGGTGTTCCTACGGTATTCGGGAGTTGCATAATCTCATAGTCAAAGGAATATGTATAAGTCATGAAGAAAGCAATAGCAATAAAACTGAACGATCAACATGCTAAGCTAACGGATGGGTCTTGCCATCACATCATTCTCCCAATGATGTATTCCCGTTCATCAAATGACAACGGATGTCTATGGTTAGGAAACTTAACCATCTTTGATTAATGAGCTAGTCAAGTAGAGGCATACTAGGGACATTCTGTTTTGTCTATGTATTCACAAATGTACTAAGTTTCCGGTTAATACAATTCTAGCATGAATAATAAACATTTATGATGATATGAGGAAATATAAATAACAACTTTATTATTGCCTCTAGGGCATATTTCCTTCAATTATGTACCAGATTTTATCACTGGTTATCTTTTTTGGCTAGCCTAGAGAGACGAGGAAACAAGCAAGAGCGACAAGCGGCGGCTTTGTTGCTTCCTAGAGTAGTATGGAAGTTCTAAGATCGGGAAGAGGCTGGAAATGAATGGTGCACAGGATCATCGTGATGCTATTCTAGCCTTCTGGTTCAGTATTTATGTTGGGATTTCATCTAATGAAGGGATTTATAATGAAGTTTAGTGTCTTCTTCTTGGATGTTTTGATAACTGTGACATAGTGTTGCTTTGATGAAGAGGATAGTTGGTTTTAGCTTGAGGCTTGAGTGATCAGCTCCTTGACATTCCTCTTGTTTTTCCTTGCTTCAATCAAACCAAGGGCCAAAAGCTCCTTAATTAAGAAAAAGACTTCCAGTTCGATAGCAAAAGATACTACTATTTGACATTTGCACTGGGGATAAGTGAACCGTAACCGTATGTCATCCTCATGTTGACTCAAGGGGTGATACCCTAGCACTGCAACTTCCCCCACCATACCCTCCCTCGTCTCATCGCCGCTTGATGTTCTGGGCGGCAAAGTTCACATGTGTCACGGGACGGCGGCAGTGGGGTACCTCTCTGGTTTGCGCGAGCTGGAAGGACTAGATGGTTCTTGTCAGCATGGTTGGAGGCAATTCGGTGATCCACGGTGGTGCTTTGAAGGTGGAGGGCCGATGGCATCTTGCACCACCAGTGCTCAGACCTATCCTCCCCCGTTATGGTGTACATTTGGTGGTGGCGCGTAGAGCATATGGTGGCGGCGTAGCAGTGTAGCCTTCCGTGGGCCAAATCTGGGTCTGACCAGGACTCATGGATCCTTTGGCGCGGTGGGAAGGCTGCTTCGTCGGCATGCGACTCTGGGGGTGGAGGAGGATTGTTGGGGCCCCCTCTCGGCTTTTGGTAGACTGGTGCTGCTCTATAGTGCATGCGATGGCTACCATGGTGCTTCGTGTGCCCAACCTTGGTTCATTATGGCGTTGTTCTCGACTGTCCATGCACCTGCCGTCTTCTGCTTCCGATGGCATTGCAGGCTACCTTTGTTCCTATGCAGGGTGTCATCGGCACAATGTCAAAGGGCTTGAGCTTGTGTGGGTAGAGATCGGTGGCCGTGCGATATCGGTGGTGTTGGTGGTGTGGTGGCCAGGTCGATTCATCTCTTCGTCTACACTTGTGCTTGTGGCGACCGCCTACATCATTGGGACACCTCCTGCTGGACCTGGCGAGGATGCTCTCTGGGTTCCGAAAGGAGGATGGTGAGGTCTAATTCTCGTATGCTTTGCCAGATCCAGCACACAATGATACTTGTGATCCGCGTTGGGATTTCCTTGTAGAGGAGAGGATGATGCAGTATAGTAGAGATAAGTATTTCCCTCAGTTAAGAACCAATGTTATCAATCCATTAGGAAAACCATGCAGCACCTCGTTAGCAGTACCTACACACAAAATAACAAATACTGCACCCAAGTGAACAAGGGGTTGTCAATCCCTCGGTGGTTAATTGCAAGGATCAAATCTCGTAGTGATAGATAGATAAATAAAACACAAAGTAAAAAAAGCAAATAAAATTACAGCAACGTATTTTTTGGATTTTAACATGTGATGAAAATAGACCCGAGGGTCATAGTTTTCTCTAGAGGCTTCTCTTGAAAATACGATGGGTAAACAAATTACCGTTGGGCAATTTATAGAAAAACGAATAATCATGACCATATCCAAGGCAATGATCATGTATATAGGCATCACGTCTGAGACAAGTAGACCAACCACTACTAGGGAAAGCCTAGCAGCAGTGCGGGTTTTAGGCCTATCAGTAGCGCGGGACGATGCACTACTCATAAGGCGCTACAGCTAACGTGTAGCAGTAGCGCCTGTCGTCCCACGCTACTGCTATACATGGATAGCTGTAGCGCGCTTCAGTGAAGAGCGCTGCTGATATTATCTGCAGCGCTTTTTACAGGAAATCGCTACTGGTAAGGCGGCGCTACTGCTAACTTTTTTCCCTCGCTACTACTAGTTTTATTAGTTTTTTTTCTGGACATTTGTTTTGTATTTGAATAGGCTTTATACAATAATCTTTAGCATATCATACACATACAAATGTAATCATAGCATATACATACAACTAGTCTCATCAAATCATGTCATCATCATAATCATCATCCAACACAAAGTGGTCTCTCGTCATCATCTCGGAAATAGCGATACAAGTCTCGATTACTTGCAAATACATCGTCATCCATCTAAACAATGATATACGCGAGAAGAGCTATCAGTTTGAGTGAGAGCGGAACTATGCAGTACATGAGTTTGTATCCCTCTCTCGCATTAGCGTGAACCTAAACTAACTACTGCCTGTCGCTCGGAAACCGGAAACCGGTACACCTGGGCTGACACTCCGGCCACTCGTCGTATATATACTCCTGGCGTAGCACTTCTTCGCCATCGATGATCTATGCACCTGCATCGTCACATGAGTCGATGATATGCAACATATATAGTTGAGCAACAGAAAGAGACAAACTTGGCAAAAATAGAAACAACATATCATAAGCATAAATAATAAAGTTCATCGTACCCAAAATGCCCTAACTAGAGTGATCTTCGCTAGTCGAGGAGGAGGACGGTTTAATTACATCACAAATAAAGTTTCGCCGTGCATAACTCAGAGTTTTGTCATACAGAAAGTATGGACTAAACGGACACATCGTCATATATCGACAATCACTCCAACATGTCGTGCCATCCATCGATGTCAGGGAGATAGTCCCCGAGCTTAGTGAAAGGCTTCATATCGAGACACTGAGAGGCTACCCATGTTCGGACGTCTTCCCGCAACATTTGTCCTTCTTCGTAGAACATCCCTGTTTTTTTGACGACCTCCTTCATGATGATTTTTGCAAGTTCGCGCTGGATGTTATAGAACTCAGCTCGAAGTCGATGATCCTCGATATCTCCTACGTTCTTTTCCCATTGCAGAATATGGGCATCGCCGGATCTAGGTGACATGCGAAGGTTCTGGTGATCCCATCTGTACTCCAGCATGTGGTGTAGCACATAGAATCCATCATTAAGAGAATCACTCTGTTGCTGGATGCAGCAGAAGTCGGTCTTATGGCCGAAGGAGAGCCTGCCGCCCCTTCTCTTCTTGTCCTTGACCTCTCCACCATGTGCTTGGTAGTAAAACATAGCACTGTCGAGAACATCCTTGATGTGGGTGTAATCCTTTTTGTGAATGTTCTTCGACGAGTCCAAGTAAAGAGCGTGGGAGTATCGGGGGTAGAGGATGATGAGGACGGCACGCCCGCTGCTGCGCAAATAAGTACACCTCAAATTAATTAGCCTCCACCGTGCAAATGAATGATTGAAATCAAAGGAAGGATATCCGCGCGGATGACTTACACGGGATGATAAGGCACGAGAATCGCCTCCTTGTCCTTATTGGCGAGCATGAAACTGACGATGTATTCCCTCGCGTATTCACGGTGCTTTGCGCAGACTCCCAAGAAGCCCTCGTGCATGTAGTACGGGTCAGCGACACAGATATGAGGTATCTACTCAACCCCGATGATGTAGTTCATGTGCAAGGCATAAAGGCGGACAAGCGTAAAATCCAGCTTCTTCACGTGAAACATGTCGAATATGTAATCGAATCGAAGGAGGAACTTATCCGCGGGGAAGCAGTCGATGTACGACAATTGCCGCGGAACGTTAACCACGTAGAGTGGGTATCCTGGATCTTTCGAGGCGATGAGGCCTTTCTCTATCCGCAGCACATTGTCATGAAGTCTCCTTAGATCGCCGAATCTGGCCCCTAGCGCTCTTACAGGTAGGATTGGTTGACCGGGGATATGCCATTTATCCGCATCGGGGATATCTATACGGTCCTGAAGCCGAGGCTGCTAAGGCGGCTGGATCATAGAATCAACTTTTTTGCCTTTCCTCGCTCTCTTCCTAGACTTCTTTACTACCGGAAGGTCGTCCATAATACGTTCAGCCTTCGGAGACGGCAATTCAGGAACCGACTCATGACGCTCAAACCCTGAGTAGGCGCCAGTATAGACATACTGTTGAGTGCCATCGTCATCCTCATCCTCATCCATGGTGACGTCATCAGCGACTAATGGAGCCTCTTCCTTACCCCATCCGCTATCACCCAACCCGACACCCGACGCTAATTGGGTAGGTGGGGTGTTGATGTTCATACCTTGCTGAGGCTGCGTGCTCGTGGGTGTGCTCCCGGCCGCCTCCAGATGAAGCAGACTCTTTGGCCACAACAGGACCCACCCATTGCAACAATCACCAAGCCACCACAGGGTCTCGTCGTCATCCCCCACTAGTGTCAGAGGAGGCAAATTCTCGTGTCCCAGTTTGACACTGGCCACGGAAACCTTGAAGACGTTCGGGGGGATCGGCCAGCTGTGGAACAATGGTTCCTTCGGCTCCATTATCGTCGCCTTCCTCACGTCCACCTTCTAGTCGCCGATGGTGTACAATATGGTGCACGGGGTTTCATCGGCCTGCAAAGAAAAGTCTGCGACGTGAGACATCCTAAAGGCAACGAAAACGGGAGATTATACATTTATTGAAGGGGGCCGGTGTGACAGATACCGTGAGGGCGTCGAGCTCAGCCAAAGATGAAGCACTACCGAGCACGTCCGGTGCCGAAGCCGATGCGGGAGCAGGTGCGGGAGCCGGTGCGAGAGAAGGTGCTGGTGCAACGCTAGTCGAGCTGCTCCCCAAGAAGTCAGCAAGGGAAAAGTACGCTTCATTTTTTTATGGATTTTGCCTAGTCAAATTGAAAACGGCCGGAACCAAGGAAGTAGACATATCTACAACCACCTGTTTTGCGGCAGCTACCGCTGTTGCGACTGTCTGAGATGATTTTTCTCAACCGCAATCTCAACCTTCTTGTAGATGTTTTCTACAGTTAACCTCCGTCTTTCCTTTCTCTCCTCCGTGGTCTCACGGTAGTACTTCTTCCACGTGGCGTCATCTCCGACACCGTGCACGTGTCCATACGACGGTTGAGTCTCCACCGGGAGTTGTTTCAATATGTTCAATGCCCGGTTGAATGGAGTGTCCCACTTGGGCCTTGCTAATGCCTCAGACGGTGAGTCGCTTTCGGCCGCAATCCTATGCTGCTCTCTCTACAAAAGGCACAAGGATCGTTTACAAATATGACTAACGTGTGCAGTCGAATTGATGAGAAACTAAAATTACCAGCAGTCTAATGAACTCCGTCATGACCGGGTTGTCTCATAAACCTTCTTGACTGGGTCCCAACGATGCCAGGCCTTGAGGACGTCACGCTCTTGCGGGACGGTGAACTCCGCCAAGGGGTCCGGGATGCCCAGACTCGCGGCTTCCGCATCCCCCTTGGCCCATTTGGACCTCTTCCCGCCGTAACCACGACTTTCGAGGTGGTGGCTCCCAATGTTCCTCTCTTGAAGCCCCTTCATGTACTTAGACTTTTTTTGGCAGCTTCGGCCTCGCAAGCCGCCTTGAATATTTGAAACTGCTCTTCCGTGATTGTCGGATTATCCTTTACAATCTCAGAGTAGGGTTCCTTCTTGTCGATGATCCTTGCTTTCACCCTTGTTTTCCAGGCGGCCAACGCGTCGCTAAACTTGGTCATGGCGTGTTTGTTTATCTTCTTCATTGCCGGGTCCTTATCTGGATCTTCATAATCCTTTTCATTCCAGCCCGGGAACAAGAATATCTGGTGAAACTTCTTTAGGAGGGAGCGCCTCATATTATCTATCTTCTGTAGTTTCTCATCGTTGATGGTGGCGGTTGTCCGTACGATGCAGCCTATTTGATTGCGGTAGCACGAACGTGCTTCCTCGGGCGTGTTTGGCTCAAAATTGCCGTCGTCCACCTCCGTGACCACCAGTCCAGTAGTCTTGAGTTTGTTAGGAAGCCGTTGCCTCTTTGCTTTTGGTTCTACATCGGCTCCGCTCCCCGAGACAGCGCCGGTCTCGATGCCGGTCTGAGTCTCAGCGCCAGTCTCAGTCTCAGCACCGGTCTGCGTGTCAGTCTCAGTCCCCGATGCCACCGGTGGGCCCAGCAACAACATTGGTTGATCATCGGCAAGGCTCAAAAATTCGTCTGCCGCCCGGTAGACGTCGTCGCAATCACCAGAACCCTGTCCTTCATCGTTGCTAGCCATGTTTCCTACGATTAAATCTAGTCAAATAATTCTAGACCTAATAAAATGAATAATGACATAAAAAAGGCCTATTGTTTTGCAGGAACGTCGACTCCTTCCCGGTGCGGCAAATCCCGGGCACTCGATATGTCCTAGTTTGTAGCACAAGTCATGCCAAAACTCACGGAAAATTTTGGCATGACCATTGCTAAAAAATGGACAAATCGAGAACCTGAAATTTGCCGGAACAGAAATGAATCAATATTCCGGCAAAACATAGGCCACTCGGCTTCATTCCCTGGAAACGACAAAAGGCCACTTGGGCACAACCGAAACATGCATGTGCAAACACAATTGAGGAATTTGCATATATCCTGACCACTTCAAATTTGCATGTCCTAGCGTTTGACACTACAAGAAAATCTACACAAATCTCATGCTCTCTCAAACTCAATTCAAAAACCAAATATAGATTATATTTAGTTAACTACTGAACTAAATTACTTTACTCTAAACTAAACCCTACTGCCCTAATTAACATCTAGTTAAACAAACTCAATTCAAAAACTAAACCCTACTGAACCAATTAACATCAACATTATCTACTACTTAACATCTATTATTACCCTAACTAAAAAACATCAACTATTAACCATACTGCCCTAGTTAACTAGTACCATCACTACTACTAATTAACATCTACTACTACTACTAAAAATCACTATGTATGAACCTTAGTACTAATTAACATCTACTACTACTGCTAATTAACATGGCAGAGGAAGAAAAAGCTGAGAGAGAGGGGGTGGGGGGCTTATAGATAGGGGAGAGACGGTGGTGCGGAGGTGCTCGGCGACGGAGGTAGGGGCGGCGAGGGCAGGCTCAGGATCAAGAGGCGGCGCTCCTGGGCGGGCTCGGGGGCGGTGAGGTCGAGGGCGGCGATGGTGAGGTAGAGGGCGGCCCGAGAGGCGGCGGCGGTGAGGCTGGGCGGCCTCGGGCGGCGGCGGTGAGGATGAGCGCGGCGTCGACGCCGGCAGGAGAAGGCGGCGAAGTAGGGGCGACGGCGAAGTGGGGGAGACGGCGGCGAAGAGTGGGGCGAGGGATTTGGGGGAGAAGTGGTGGCCGGGGGGAAACCGCTTTTTGGGTTAAGTCAAAAATAATGGTAGTGCATTAGGGAAAACGCGCTATAGCTAAGTTAAATATAGCGCGTTTCGCAAACGCGCTACTGCTATTCCTTCATCCTTTTTTCCCTTTTTCGTTTATTTTTCTTTACATTTTATATTTTTTTCTTTCTCCTTTTTCTATTTCTTTCATTTTCAATTACTTTTCTATTTGTTTTTCATTTTATTTTATTTTCGTTAGCAGTAGCGCTTTACGCGTAAACGCGCTGCTATAAAAATATTAGCGGCAGCGCGGTTTCTGAAAGATTGCTACTACTATATGTAGCCCATCGGCTTAGTGGTCGAAATTTTAGTAGTAGCGAGTTTTCAGCGAGACGCGCTACTGCTATATATGCATCTGCAGTGCGCTTATTTGGCACGCGCTACTGCTGTCTAGCAGGCGCGGCTTTTTTAACAAGCGGTACTGCTAAAGTTCTGTGTATAACGTTATCCCTAGTAGTGAACTCCTACCTGCATCTACTACAATTACTCCGCACATCGACCGCTATCTAGCATGCATCTAGAGTATTAAGTTCATAAAGAATGGAGTAACGCCTTAAGCAAGATGACATGATGTAGACAAAGTAAACTCACTCATGAATAAACCCCATTATTTTATCCTTAATGGCAACAATACAAACACGTGTCTTGCCCCTTCCTATCACTGGGATATAGATCACCGCAAGATTGAACCCATCACAAAGCACCTCTCCCATTGCAAGAAAAATCAATCTAGTTGGCCTAACCAAATCAATAGATCGAAGAGAAATACAAAGCTATAATAATTATGCATAAAAGAGTTCAGAGAAGACTCAAATAATATTCATGGATAATCTGATCATAAACTCAAAATTCATCGGGTCCCAACAAACACACCGCTAAAGGTGATTACATCGAATAGATCTCTAAGAACATCAAGGAGAACACTGTATTGAAGATCAAAGAGAGGGAAGAAGCCATCTAGCTACTAGCTATGGACCCATAGGTCTATGGTAAACTACTCACACATCATCAAAAGGGCGGCAAGGTTGATGTAGAGCCCCTCCGTAGTCGATTCCCCCTCCGGTAGAGTACCGGAAAAGACCTCCAGATGGGATCTCTCAAGAATAGAAACTTGCGGCGGCGAAAAAAGTAATTTGGGTGGCTCTCTATTATCAGGGGAATATTTGAGAATTTGTAGAGGCGGAATTAGGTCAAGAGGTGCCACGAGGGGCCCACAAGCCTGGGGACGCCCCCTTGGGGCGCGCTTCCTGAGCTTATCGTTCTCTCGTGGCTCATCAGGTCTTCTCTCGAACCTTCTAGGGTCTCTTCTGGTTCAGAAAAAAATAATCCAAAGTTTTTTCTCCGTTTGGACTCTGTTTGATATTGATTTCCTGAAAAGCCAAAAAAAGTGAAAACATTCAACTGGCACTGGGCATTAGGTTAATAGGTTAGTCCCAAAAAATGATATATAATTGCATAATAAACATCCAAGATTGATATTATAATGGCATGGAACAATAAAAAATTATAGATATGTTGGAGACGTACCAGACAACATGTGGCAGATTGGTCCAGGATACGGTGCTTCACGCAAAAACCTCTGATGACTTTGTCTGCAATGATGACGACAACAACTCCAGGCGCCCCTTCCCTTCTTGAAGGAGCCATTATGAATCTTCTATAGCTCGTGTAGTGGTGTGCCCTAGGCGAAAGCCTTAGATCCATCTCTGGATCGGACAACAACAGCGTCTTCGATGTCGTTTCACGTTGAGGGCATAGTCTTAGAGCCATGAATCCGTTGTTGGTTGCATCGTGTCTCGTTTGGAGTGCGATTGGTTTGTTGGGATATCTTGTGGTGGCGATGGAAGTGTTCTATGGCAACGATCATTGCTTTGGCCATCCTAGTGTTATCAGTCTACCTATCTCTTGGGTGGTCATGGGCAGTGAGATCTCTGAGTTTGGTGCCCTTCGAAGATGCCTGAGGATTTGGTGCTTCGCATAGCGTTTTGGTTCTCTATATTTTTTTATGGTGGTCGTGGTGCCGCCCAGAGGAGGTTTAAGGTTGTCTCGTGGAACATTGCCCTTAGGCTTGGTTTGCGGCCCTCTTTGTCGCGATGTGACAAGGCGGAGGGAAGCCCTTTGGCAGTGGCTGCAACTCTCCTAGTTCCTTGTGCGGAGTGATCGCAAGGCAGCTGGTGACTTCTTCTCCATGTTTTCTCTGTGGCAATTCTCACTTCGACCGATCCAACAAAATCTGCCCCCGCTCTTCTCGGTCTGTGGTGACGGGTGCTGAGTTCTTGGTGTTGGCTGCTTGTTGCAGCTTGCTTTTGGTTCTCCTTTTGTTATATTCTGTTCCTTCTTGAGTGTGTCGGATGTTATCTGTTTTACCACTGTGTTATATCTCACTCTTATTTTATAATAAAAATGATTCATATAAATGTAAGTCCAGCACAGCACCGTAAAAAAACATTCGTACTTCACCGAATAAGTTTCTCCAACTTACTGAATTCTTTTTTCTTTGTGGGGGGGGGGGGGGGGGGGGTCTGAAAAGGCCAACCCACTGAATTCCACCCACACGCGATAGTGACACTTGGAGAGGGAGATGGAGACCGTAGGTTATCTAAATTCAAACCGGCCATTTTATCCTTCCCAAAAGGCAGAGGATCCGATCCAATCGCGACGTGGGCCGGCGGGAAATTACTGTCAGCCGTGTTGTTGCCACCAGCGTTGAGCGAGGCAGGAGCTGCTGGCGCCGTGGCGTCACACTTCTGCATGGCGACGCCCATATGCATGCCGCCACGTTGTCTCCCGAGCAGTCAGCGTCAGCTCGTATCTTTCTCCGATTCGCGCTGCTCGTCGTGCAAGTTACGGACAAACAAACCTTAAAGAAATGTGCATGCATGCGTGCGTCGATGTGATCCTCATCTTCTTTTCCCCGTGTAGAAAAATATGGACAGCTTTGTTTGGCCAGTTGGCTCGGCTTTGCACATATGCGTGCATGGGAAATGGGGTAGTTCTGATCTTCATTGGGCAGGACAAATATACCGAACAACTTTTCATTCGGTGCGTCTGTTTGTTTAATCAGTTATAGGTTAATCTCATTGGTAATGGACACCGATATGTTTTTATTTTGTCTTAAAGCTAGCATGCATGCAAAAGCTTTATGTATTTTATACATACACTGTTCTAGTTTTGCTAATGATGTATGGATGCAACAGGTTGCCACAACCAGCTGGATATGTGAATATCTGTAGAGTGTCTTCTTAGATGTTGTATATGTTAGTGTTGTCAATAGCTTCAGGAAAAAAACAAGTGGCCGAGCCCTCACAGGAGAGCTTTTTTCCGCGAGAACAAAAGAGAGCCTTGCTTAACCAAACATTAATTAAGGCGCAGGCGTTGGTGCCTTTGTTAGGTCCGATATATCTTTGGATATTTGTTAAGACGTATGGGCTGTTTTTCTTTGAAGAAATAGCTTTTTCAAAGAAACCCGAAAGATTTCAGGGGTGCCGGAAGGGTTGTGGAGAAAAACAGATAATGTCGGGTAGATGAAAAATATAGGAGAGGACCTAAAAAAATATAGAAGGGCTCCAAAAATTACCGGGAGCCACCCGGGATTTACCTAGGCGCCATGCGTACCCTAATAAGCTAGGAGAGAGCCCCCCTGGCTTATTGGACAAGCTGGGCGGGGGGGGGGGGGGGGTGTTGGAGGAGGACCCCCCTCGTAGGCCGGCGCGCCAAGGGAGGGAGACCCCCTCCCCAAGTCGACCTCCCCTCCCCGCACACCTATATATACATCGGGGGGGGGGGGGGGGGGGGCTAGAGACACACAAGTCCCTTTGATTCTGGGCGCCCCTTCACTAGTTCTCTCTAATTTCTATAGATCCAAATAATAGAGAAGCCCCGTGAGGTACTATTCTCCCCCCCTCTAGTTCTCAGGCAATGCAAAGCTCTGGAAGGCGAAGTGCTGCCGGATCGTCAAGCCTGTATGCTTGCAATCCATAGAGAGATTGTGCTTTCGATCTTTTGTTTGAGGGATCATTCGTGAGATGGTTCAAGGGATTCAAGAACGATCTACATCAACTCTTCTTCCGCTGCAACTCGAACTTGGTAACAATCTGATCTAACTTTGTATGCATCTTCATAGTGATTCTGGGATCTTTACCGTAGGCCAATTTTTTTGTTTTGTTTTCTACTGTATTCAAAACTGCTCTTTAACCATGCCGAATTTGAAAAAATGTTCAAGACGAAAAAGGTGCTCCTTTTCAACAGCTTTCCAATAGTGTACCATTTTCCTAATTCCAATGAATAATTGAGGAGTTAGAGCCAGAAGCTGCACGAAAAAAAAGAGTGGGATTCGGACAGAAAAGCCTCAAAGTTCAAATTCTATAGAGAGTGCATTTCGAACACTCTATTTTTGCGACTAAGGCAACACATATGATCATATCATTTTTTTTAAGGTTCTTGTAAATAGATAGGAATTTGAGACTTTCTACATGAGAATGTTCCGTGTATTTATAGCTTTCCAATGTTTATCATTTGCCCCATACAGAAAAAGGTTTTGATTTTTTTTGCCTTCAAAACGAATTCCACCATTTTCAAAATTAAATTCAAATCATAAAGAACTTCGGAAATAGTTATGTACCAAAAATCCAATAACATATCATTTGCTACATTCCGAAAACCCTTTAAAAATTAACCCAAAAACACGATTTCGTTCGAATTTCTGCCATTTTCAAATTACTTTTAAACCTTTTGGCATTGGCAATAACTTTGCATATGAAAAAAGAGCATATTTGCAGAAGCTTTCTGATGACATATCATTTATGTCATTCCGATAAACAGTTGGAAAAAGGTAAAAATAATAATATCTCATTCATTCCGTAAAAAAATTCATCTTTTTTAAAATTACTGTTAAACTGTATGGTGTTTGAGCAACGTTTCTAAATGAAAGATGAGCGCATCTACAGAAGACTTCTAACGCCATATCATATTCCTCAATCCTGCAAAGTTTTTGAAAATTAAGTCAAAACACGATTGATATTTTTTTACATGAGAAAATGTCGTTTTCGAAACTGCTCTTAATCCATGATGGTTTTAAGAAATGTTCTACATGGATAATGATCGCTTTGTCCACAACTTACCAATAGTATATTACATGTCACATTCAGATAAAGCACGCGAAAGTTCAAACTGTGCAGAGTATGGAGACGACGGGTATTTTGCAACCGGTTGCAGAGTATATAGTTATTATACCATGACTGAGTTGTACTCCCTCCGTTCCCAAATATTTGTCTTTCTAGAGATCTCACCAAGTGACTACATACGGAGCAAAACAAGTGAATCAACACTCTAAAATATGTCTACATACATTCGTATGTTGTGTCCATTTGAAATGCCTAGAAAGACAAATATTTGGGAACGGAGGGAGTACATATGTATGTGTACACACACGAATCTCCGCCTAAGTTAATAAGCTTCAACGCTTTAGTGCTTAAATATACTATATACTAACCAACAAAATGTATAATTAGGAAACGTATAGTTGAAAATGCAAAGAAGATGCCCGCAAAAAAACTGCAAAGAAGATAACTCGTGAACAAGGAGACGTCGTTGTCAGAACAGGTGCTGAGGACGATGTCTTGTTTCCTCCGCGGAAGTGTACATACATCTAAGGAAGTACTATAAGGTTAAATTTGGATGCACTTAATTAACGACAGGATAACACAGTTTGCTCTTAGCCACATCATGCCAATTGTATCTTATAACCAGCCCGTGGATATTGAGAAAGACGTGGAGATCACAAAGCCAGACAAGCAAAGCTCTAAGGAAAACCAACCAAATGTGGTTGATTAATTTTCTTGCGATGATTATAATTAATTCCCATGCTTATCCGACTAGACTCGTCGCATGCAACTGAGGTTAGCCCCCCAAGTATGATTTTACATGCAAAGCATGTGCAGTGCCGATTTCATTGTAAGATAGAAAAAACCAAAACAGAGTGGTCCGATTTATATGGAAAACAAGACCGAAAACCCACACGACACAAGATTGATCAAGGTACAATCGTGCAAAAATCCAAAACATGGCGACGTCGGTCAACTCATACTCTTCCGTCAACATGCCCACAACCCGTTAATGTGTGGGCAAACTCTTCAAAGACGCGTTCAAAAAGCATCGGCATCGGTATCATTCGGCCCCTTAAGTATGTGTATCCTCTTGCTAAGAAAGAAAAATCACAAGGAAGAAAGTTCAGTATTCTTCCTCAAACTTTTTCATGGAGTTAGCTAAAAACGCATTTCGTCGGAAACGCGCCGCGACTAATTCAAGAATTATAGTTATGTGATATCGTATTACACTGCAGGCCTTATCTATACTGTTCACTGTTTTTCTTGATGATTATCAGATGATGAGGGGAGCTTCGGTGGTAGTACCCCGTTAAAAAACTTATACAGATATGAAAGCAGCTTTTAAAAGGGTATTTTGGTATTTATAGTAGTCGTCTCGCCTCCACGGCAATAAGAGTATCTACAGCCGGACGTCCCAAACCCGCCTCAAACACCCGGGCGACGGCCTGATCACTGATCGGTCACAAAAATTGACCCAGACGGGCGTCTCAAACGAGTCTCAAACGCCCAGGCTGACCGGCACCCCAATAGCCAGCCCGATATGGGGCAGATATGAGGGCCCGAGCGCGTCCGGCACGTCGGACCCGGCTCAAACTGGCCCATCCGACCACACATATATTCCTTCCAATCTACTCGCCGGACCAAACCCTAACCACTTCACTCCACTCCCCTCCGCCACCCAAGCTCCCATCCGGCCTTCTCCGGCATGGAGGGCAGCGAATCCGAGTCCTTCACCTCCAAATCTGTCGACCCGAAGCTCATCCCACACGGCATCGAGGAGGAGATGGCCATCCGGCTTGCGCTCCCCCGTTCCGGGGAGGAGGCCCGTGCAAGGCAACGCTTGGACTCCATCCGTCGGGAAACCATTGTGTCCGCCCTAATGGCGCATGGATCCGGTACAAGGTGTGCCGTCGCTACCTCACCGGAGGCGGTGCGTTCCGTCTGGCGTCCAAACGCGGTGGTGGACGTGCAACAACTCTGTTGGCTCGCCGAGGCCATGGACGCACCATGGGCCTTGTCCGCCGCAAACATGGCGCGGCGTGCCCGCCGTGCGAGGCGGCGGGCGTGGGAAACGGCGGCGGCCCTCGCGGTGGTGGACGTCAGCAAGCCGGAGTCGCATGCTTTGGTGCCCCGTATGGTGCACCAGTCTGGGCACCGTAACAGCGTCGTTGTGGATGTCGCCTGCTCGTCCCAGGACGGACCCATCATCGATCTGACGTCCACCGGCACTGTCTGGGTTCAGGGCTCCGAGAAGGAAAAGTAGGGCATGGGAGACGGCAGCGCATTGAGTTCGGTGAGCCGGCTCGTCTCCCATGCCCTACTCTACCTTGTCGGCGACCGAGCCAACATTTTGGGGAGCACAGCTGACCGCTGGACATGGGCACGGCAGAACCGAGCGAGCTCCGCTTAGATTAGGTTTCACGTTGCGTGTAATAATATGGATTCGAGATTTCTAATTTGAGATATCCGATTGTAGAATCAAATATTTGATACCTGATCGGTCACTGCCCGCAGACGTGCCCGACTCAGGAGGATACCGATGCAACCCGGGTATTGTAACACATATCGGCACCGGGATCAACTGTAGTGAGCATGTGCATGACTCAGGAAGATACTGATGCACCCCGAGTATGTAAAGTATCATGAAGCAAAGGGAACATCACATGATAACAAGTGGTTCACTCGAATGTGAGTTCTGTAATCATAGGGATCGATATGGACGTCCATGGTTCCGCTATCGGTCATTGAACAAAGGGTTCGTTCATGTCTATGATTTGCCGAACCTACGGGGTCACAAGCTTAAGGTAATCATGACCTTTGGGAGTTAGTAGGAAGAGAGTATTGAGGATTTATTTATGGAATTGTTTCATTAATATTCAGAATAGTTCCGAGAGGAACCAGGAGCATTTGGGGTCACCAGAAGGTTTTGGAGTTTGTCGGATAATACCAGGTATTCCTGATAATTAATATATAGGTGGAATGTTTCTGGTGATGTTAAATTATATATAAAAGGGTCTAGTAATTATTAGAAGGCTTTTATATTAAATTAAATATCAACGGGCCTTAAAAGGCCTAGAGGTGGAAGGCAACTTGGGCCACAAGGGCCCAAGTGGGGAGGATATTAGAACCACATAGGGCTTCTAATTACGAGTATAAGAGGATTAGCCTAGCTCTGATTAGTCAACTAGGACCAACTAGAACTAGAACTAGAAGAAGAGTAGGCTCCAAAACTTGTGTATCCAATAGAGCAAAGAACCCTAGTATATATAGGTTAGAGGAGGAGGGGGCAGCCACCAAGAAGGGAAAGTGCCTCCTTGGGGCACCGGCCATGGGGAGGAGTAGGACTCCTCCCCAAGTCCAATTCGGACACCCCCCATATGGCAAGGGGCGCACTTCCTTATGGGCCCTTGTGGCCCATAATTCCATCCACCTCTTGGCCTTTTAAGGCACGTTGATATTTAAATTAAATATAGAATGCTCTAAATACTTCTAGACTATTATATATATTTTTTAACATCTCCAGAAACATTTTTCACCTATACATAATATATCGGTAATAGCCGGTATTAGGCAATATTCATCGAAACCCTTCCGGTAGCCCCGAAACACTTCTGGGTCCTCTCAGAAGTGTTTCAAATATTAATGAAACAATTCCAACAATATATTATCATCACTCTCGCCCTACTAAAACTCAATAACCGATAGTGGGACTGTGGATGTCCATATCCATCCCTATGAGCATATGAATGATATTTGAGTGAACATTTCATTATCATGTGATGTTCCCTTTGCTTCACGATACATCACAAAACCCATGATCCATCGGTATCCTCCCGGGTCATCACTATGCTCATTATACCGAAATCCTTGTTACTGATTTTGTTCTTCTTTCTCTTTATTGTGTTCCGGCGTCCCCGTGACGAAGTCACCTATGTCCAGCCAGACGATGATTGATGCCGTCACACCGAGAGGGCCTTAAGAATATATCTCCGTTGTCAAAGGAGCAAATCCCACTCTTGAGCTATCCGGCCACTTGTCAAACTTTCTGATGAACCCGTAAGTTCTGGTTATGATCACCGTGTTACACGTGACGTCTGAGAAATCCCTATGCCGACCGTACGGCAAGAGGTGACCATGATACTCTCATGGTCTAAGGGGAAAATTATTAAAATTGATTACAAACGATAGTAACTCAATTCATAACATACAAGATTAGGCCAGTTCAATATGGCCGTTCTTCTAACGACATAATCTCAATGTTGTTTTAGAACTGTCATTACACTTAATGATATCCTAAGATCCGGAAAACATGATTAACAACAATACTTGAGCTAGTCCTAGAGGCAAGCCTAGGAACCTTCCATTTAACCGTTTATCATTCCACATGTGCATTTGAGTTTTCCACTGAATCACATATTCCATTATCATAGCAGTTATAACATAGAATATAAAAAATCCATAATTATGAGTATATAATAATACAAATATTATTTCCTCTATTGAATATTTGCAACAGCCTACTGGTTAGATGGAGGACACGGAGCTTCACCAGGCGCAGGAGAACCGGTCCCACAGCGGTAATTTTCATATTGTCGTCACGACAACTTTTCGGAGAAAACTTCATGAAGACCTGATGTCTACTATGCAACCTTCTTCTTGTAGACTCGTGTTGGGCATCCAAGTGTAGAGTTTTGTAGGACAGTAGCAAATTTCCCTCAAGTGGATGACCTAAGGTTTATCAATCTGCGGGAGGCGTAGGATGAAGATGGTCTCTCTCAAACAAACCTACAACCAAATAACAAAGAGTCTCTTGTGTCCCCAACACACCCAATCCAATGGTAAATTGTATAGGTGCACTAGTCCGGCGAAGAGATGGTGATACAAGTGCAATATGGATGGTAGATATAGGTTTTTGTAATATGAATATATAAAAACAGCAAGTTAACTAGTAATGAAAGTGAGCGAAAACGGTATTGCAATGCTTAAAACAACGCCTAGGGTTCATACTCTTACTAGTGCAAGTTCTCTCAACAATGATAACATAGTTAGATCATATAACAATCCCTCAACGTGCAACAAAGAGTCACTCCTAAGTCACTAATAGCAGAGAACAAACGAACGATTATTGTAGGGTACGAAACCACCTCAAAGTTATTCTTTCTGATCGATCTATTGGGCTATTCCTATAAGTGTCACAAATAGCCCTAGAGTTTGTACTAAAATAACACCTTAAGACACACATCAACCAAAACCCTAATGTCACCTAGATACTCCAATGTCACCACAAGTATTCGCGGCTTTGATTATATGATACGCATCACACAATCTCAGATTCATCTATTCATATCAACACAAAGAACTTCAAAGAGTGCCCCGAAGTTTCTACAGGAGAGTCAAGATGAAAACGTGTGCCAACCCCTATGCATAAGTTCACAAGGTCACAGAACCCGCAAGTTGATCACCAAAACATACATCAAGTGGATCACGTGAATATCCCATTGTCAACACAGATAAGCACATGCAAGACATACATCAAGTGTTCTCAAATCCTTAAAGACTCAATCTGATAAGATAACTTCAAAGGAAAAACTCAACCCATTACAAGAAGGTAGAGGGGGAGAAACATCATAACATCCAACTATAGTAACAAGGCTCGCGATACATCAAGATCGTGCCAAATCAAGAACATGAGAGAGAGAGAGAGATCAAACACATAGCTACTGGTACATACCCTCAGCCCCGAGGGTGAACTACTCCCTCCTTGTCATGGAGACCGTTGGCATGATGAAGATGGCCACCGGTGATGGATTCCCCCTCCAGCAGGGTGCCAGAATGGGCTCCCGATTGGCTTTTCGTGGCTACAGAGGCTTACGGCGGCGGAACTCCCGATCTAGGTTTCTTTTCGGGGGTTTCTGTATTTATAGGAATTTTTTGCGTCGGTTTCACGTCATGGGGGGTCCACGAGTCAAAGACAAGACTGGAGCACCCTCTTGGGGGGGGGGGGGGGGGGGGGTAGGGCGCGCGCTCCATCCTTGTGGTTGACTCGGGACTCTTCTGGCCCAAATCTTTTGCTTCGGGGTCTTCTCTGGTCCATAAAAAATCACTGTATTTCATGTCATTTGGACTCCGTTTGGTATTCCTTTTCTGTAAACTCAAAAACAAGGAAAGAACAGAAACTGGCACTGGCACTGGACTCTAGGTTAATAGGTTAGTCCCAAAAAATCATATAAAATAGCATATAAATGCAAATAATACATCTAAGATGGATAATATAATAGCATTAAACAATTAAAAATTCTAGATACGTTGGAGACGTATCAAGCATTCCCGAGCTTAATTCACGCTCTTCCTCGAGTAGGTAAATGATAAAACAGAATTTTTGATGTGGAATGCTACCTAACATATTTATCAATCTAATCTTCCTTTATTGTGGCAAGAATATTCAGATCCATAAGATTCAAAACAAAAGTTTAACATTGACATAAAAACAATAATACTTCAAGCATAGTAATAAAGCAATCATGTTTTCTCAAAATAACATGGCAAAAGAAAGTTATCCTTACAAAATCATATAGTCTGGATATGCTCCATCTTCATCATACAAAATATTCAAATCATGCACAACCCTGATGACAAGCCAAGCAATTGTTTTGTACTTTTGATGTTCTCAAACTTTTTCAACTTTCACGCAATACATGAGCGTGACCCATGGACATAGCACTATAGGTGGAATAGAATATGGTGGTTGTGGGGAAGAAAAATAGAAGGAGATAGTCTCACATCAACTAGGCATATCAACGGGCTATGGAGATGCCCATCAATAGATATCAATGTGAGTGAGTAGGGATTGTCATGCAACGGATGCACTAGAGCTATAAGTTTATGAAAGTTCAAAAAGAAACTAAATGGGTGTGCATCCAACTCGCTTGCTCATGAAGACCTAGGGCAATTTGAGGAAGCCCATCATTGGAATATACAAGCCAAGTTCTATAATGAAAAATTCCCACTAGTATAGGAAAGTGAAAAATATGAGACTCTCTATCATGAAGATCATGATGCTACTTTGAAGCACAAGTGTGGAAAAAGGATAGTAGCATTGCCCCTTCTCTCTTTTTCTCTCATTTTTTGTTTTTTTTGCCTCTCTTTTTTTTTGTCCGGAGTCTCATCCCGACATGTGGGGGAATCATAGTATCCATCATCCTTTCCTCACTGGGACAATACTCTAATTAATAATAAAGATCATCACACTTTTATTTACTTACAACTCAAGAGTTACAACTCGATACTTAGAACAAAATATGACTCTATATGAATGCCTCCGGTGGTGTACCGGGATGTGCAATGAATCAAGAGTAACATGTATGAAAGAATTATGAATGGTGGCTTTGCCACAAATACGATGTCAATTACGTGATCATGCAAAGCGATTTGACAATGATGAAGTGTGTCATAATAAACGGAATGGTGGAAAGTTGCATGGCAATATATCTCGGAATGGCTATGGAAATGCCATAATAGGTAGGTATGGTGGCTGTTTTGAGGAAGGTATATGGTGGGTGTGTGGTACCGGCGAAAGTTGTGCGGTACTAGAGAGGCTAGCAATGGTGTAAGGGTGAGAGTGCATATAATCCATGGACTCAACATTAGTCATAAAGAACTCACATACTTGTTGCAAAAATCTATTAGTCATTGAAACAAAGTACTACGCGCATGCTCCTAGGGGGTAGATTGGTCGGAAAATACCATTGCTCGTCCCCTACCGCCACTCATAAGGAATACAATCAATAAATAAATCATGCTTTGACTTCATCACATAATGGTTCACCATGCGTGCATCCTACGGGAATCACAAACTTCAACACAAATATTTCTACAATCCACAATTACTCACTAGCATGACTCTAATATCACCATCTTTATATCTCAAAACAAATCCAAGGAATCAAACTTCTCATAGTATTCAATGCACTTTATATGAAAGTCTTTATTATATCCCTCTTGGATGCCCATCATATTAGGACTAAATTCATAACCTAAGCAAATTACCATGCTTTTTAAGACTTTCAAAATAATATAAGTGAAGAATGAGAGTTCATCAATTTCTTCAAAATAAACCACCGCCGTGCTCTAAAAAGATATAAGTGAAGCACTAGAGCAAATGACAAACTACTCCAAAAGATATAAGTGAAGATCAATGAGTAGTCGAATAATCATGTAACTATGTGAAGGCTCTCTAACATTTAAGAATTTCAGATCTTCGGATATTATTCAAACAGAAAGCAAAACAAAATAAAATAAAATGACGCTCCAAGCAAAACACATATCATGTGGTGAATAAAAATATAGCTCCAAGTAAAGTTACCGAGGAACGAGGACGAAAGAGGGGATGCCATCCGGGGCATCCCCAAGCTTAGATGCTTGGTTGTCCTTGAATATTACCTTGGTGTGCCTTGAGCATCCCCAAGATTAGGATCTTGCCACTCCTTATTCAGTAATCCATTGAAACTTCACCCAAAACTTGAAAACTTCACAACACAAAACTCAACAGAAAACTCGTAAGCTCCGTTAGTATAATAAAGCAAATCACCACTTAGGTACTGTTATGAACTCATTCTAAATTTATATTGGTGTTGTATCTACTGTATTCCAACTTCTCCATGGTCTGTAGTAATATGGAAACTTTCCATACTTCTGTAACTCCAAAAATTCTGAAAAATTAGGACAACGTAGGAAGTTTGTATACCAATCTTGTTTAAAACATTCACATCAAACGCATGTTCCAGTGAATTTTCAAAATTCCTGCACTGAGAGCAAAAGTTTCTATTTTTGCACAGAATCAAGTCAACTATCATCCACACTATCCCGAAGGCTTTACTTGGCACTTTGTTGAAACAAAAGCTATAAAACATGATTCATACAGTAGCATAATCATGTGAACACAAAAAAATAGTAGGAAATGGTGTTTGGTTGTCTCCCAACAAGCACTTTTCTTTAATGTCTTTCTAGCTAGGCATGATGATTTCAATGATACTCACATAAAAGATAATGATTGAAACATAATGGGAGCATCATGAAGCATATTACTAAAACATTTAAGTCTAACCCACTTCCTATGCATAGGGATTTTGTCAGCAAACAATTTATGGGAGCAAGAATCAACTAGCATAGGAAGGCAAAACAAGCATAACTTCATAACTTTAAGCACATAGAGAGGAAACTTGATATTATTGCAATTCCTACACGCATATATTCCTCCCTCATAATAATTTTTAGTAGCATCATGAATGAATTCAACAATATAATTATCACATAAACCATTATTTTCATGATACATAAGCATAGAATTTTTGTTACTCTCCACATAAGCAAAATTATTCTCATGAATAGTAGTGGGAGCAAATTCAACAAAATAACTATCAGGTGAGGCATAATCCAATTGAAAATTAAAATCAAGATGACAGATTTCATGGTAATCATTATTATTTATAGCATACATGTCATCACAATAATCATCATAGATAGCAACTTTGTTCTCATAATCAATTGGAACCTCTTCCGAAATAGTGGATTCATCACTAAATAAAGTCATGACCTCTCCAAATCCACTTTCATAATTATCACAATAAGATTCAACACCCTCCAAAATAGTGGGATCATTACTACCTAAAGTTGACACTCTACCAAACCCACTTTCATCAATATAATCATCATAAATAGGAGGCATGTTATCATCATAATAAATATTCTCATCAAAACTTGGGGGACTAAAAATATCATCTTCATCAAACATAGCATCCCCAAGCTTCTAGCTTTGCATATTATTAGCATCATGGATATTCAAAGAGCTGGAACTAACAGCATTGCAATCATGCTCATCATTCAAAGATTTAGTGGCAAACAATTTATTGCATTCTTCTTCTAACATTTTGGCACAATTATCGGAATCCTTATTTTCACGAAAGATATTAAAAAGATGAAGCATATGAGGCAACCTCAATTCCATTTTTTGTAGTTTTCTTTTATAGACTAAACTAGTGATAAAACAATAAACTAAAAGGTTAAATTACAAGATCTAAAGATATACCTTCAAGCACTGTCCTCCTCGGCAACAGCGCCAGAAGAGAGCTTGATGTCTACTACGCAACCTTCTTCTTGTAGACTCGTGTTAGACCTCCAAGCGCAGAGTTTTGTAGGACTGTAGGAAATTTCCCTCAAGTAGATGACCTAAGGTTTATTGATACGTCTCCAGCGTATCTATAATTTTTTATTGTTCCATGCTATTATATTACCCGTTTTGGATGTTTATGGGCTTTACTTTACACATTTATATCATTTTTGGGACTAACCTACTAACCGGAGGCCCAGCCCGTATTGCTGTTTTTTTGCCTATTTCAGTATTTTAAAGAAAAGGAATATCAAACGGAGTCCAAACGGAATGAAACCTTTGGGAGCATGATTTTTGGAACGAACGTGATCCTGAGGACTTGGAGTGCAAGCCAAGAAGTAGCCGAGGCGGCCACGAGGGTGGAAGGCGCGCCCAGCCCTACAGGGTGCGCCCCCTGTCTCGTGGGCCCCTCAGGCGGCCACCGACCTACTTCTTCCTCCTATATATACCCACGTACCCCGAGAACATCCAGAGAGCCAACGAAAACCTAATTTCACCGCTGTAACCTTCTGTATCCGTGAGATCCCATCTTGGAGCCTTCGCTGGCGCCCCGCCGGCGGGGAATCGACCATGGAGGGCTTCTACATCAACACCATAGCCCCTCCGATGAGTTGTGAGTAGTTTACCACAGACCTTCGAGTCCATAGTTATTAGCTAGATGGCTTCTTCTCTCTTTTTGGATCTAAATACAGTGTTCTCCTTGATCTTCTTGGAGATCTATTTGATGTAACTCTTTTTGCGATGTGTTTGTTGAGATCTGATGAATTGTGGGTTTATGATCAGGTTTATCTATGAGAAATATTTGAATCTCCTCTGAATTATTTTATGTATGATTAAGTCATCTTTGCAAGTCTCTTCGAATTATCAGTTTGGTTTGGCCTACTAGATTGATCTTTCTTGCAATGGGAGAAGTACTTAGCTTTGGGTTCAATCTTGCGGTGTCCTTTCCCAGTGACAGCAGGGGCAGCAAGGCACGTATTGTATTGTTGCCATCGAGGATAAAAAGATGGGGTTTATATCATATTGCATGAGTTTATCCCTCTACATCATGTCATCTTTCTTAATGCATTACTCTGTTCTTATGAACTTAATACTCTAGATGCATGCTGGATAGCGATCAATGTGTGGAGTAATAGTAGTAGATGCAGGAAGGAGTCGGTCTACTTGTCACGGACGTGATGCCTATATACATGATCATTCCTAGATAATCTCATAATTATTCTCTTTTCTATCAATTGCTCGACAGTAATTTGTTCACCCACCGAAATACTTATGCTATATTGAGAGAAGCCACTAGTGAAAACTATGGCCCCGGGTCTATCTTTTATCATATAAGCTTTCAATCTACTTTTATTTGCATCTTTACTTTTCCAATCTATATTGTAAAATACCAAAAATATATTTATCTTATCATACTATCTCTATCAGATCTCACTTTCGCAAGTGGCCGTGAAGGGATTGACAACCCCTTTATTGCGTTGGTTGCGAGTTCTTTGTTTGTTTGTGTAGGTGCGTGGGACTTTTGAGGAGCCTCCTACTGGATTGATAGCTTGGTTCTCAAAAACTGAGGGAAATACTTATGCTACTATTGCTGCATCACCCTTTCCTCTTCAAGAAAAACCAATGCAAGCTCAAGACGTAGCAAGAAGGATTTCTGGCGCCGTTGCCGGGGAGGTCTTCTCTCAAGTCAAGACATACCAAGTACCCATCACAAACTCATCTCCCTCATATTTACATTACTTGCCATTTGACACTCGTTTTCCTCTCCCCCACTTCACCCTTGCCGTTTTATTCGCCCTCTCTTTCCCAAGTGTTCTCAATCCAACTATAGTAACAAGGCTTGCGATACATCAAGATTGTTCCAAATCAAGAACACGAGAGAGAGAGAGAGAGAGAGAGCAAACACATAGCTACTGGTACATACCCTCATCCCCGAGGGTGAACTACTCCATCCTCATCATGGAGACCACCGGGATGATGAAGATGGCCACCGGTGATGGATTCCCCCTCCGGTAGGGTGCCGGAACGGGCTCCCGGTCGACTTTTCATGGCTTCAGAGGCTTGCAGTGGCGGAACTCCCGATCTAGGTTTCTTTTCGGGGGTTTCTGTATTTATAGGAATTTTTGGCGTTGGTTTCATGTCAGGGGGGTCCACGAGTCAATGACGAGACTAGAGCACCTTCTCGGGGGGTAGGGCGCGCCCTCCGTCCTTGCGGTTGACTCAAGACTCTTCTGGCCCAAATATTTTGCTTCGGGGGCTTCTTCTGGTCCATAAAAAATCACCGTAAATTTTCAGGTCATTTGGACTCCGTTTGGTATTCCTTTTTTGTAAAACTCAAAAACAAGGAAAAAACATAAACTGGCACTGGGCTCTAGGTTAATAGGTTAGTCCCAAAAATCACATAAATTATCATATAAATGCATATAATATCCAAGATGGATAATATAATAGCATGGAACAATCAAAAATTATAGATACATTGGAGACGTATCAAGACCTCGGAGGACCATGAAGACGTTCTCGGCTCCCGGGGCTATCCCATATAATGCTATTATGAATTTCCTGAGAAGTTTATCCCTTCGGTGCTTGCACTCTTTGATTGCAGAGTAGTCAATTATTAGGGTGATCTGTTATAGCTAAAATCAAGATTAAAAGGTGCTCTTCAAACCATCTACGGCACTTAGCATTTTGGAGTACGTCATGTCCACATGAGTACAAATGAGATGAGAAGTTTAAGACAGAGATGGTCATACCATGTGAGAAAATAGCACTCGGTTATCTTGAAGTTCTAGGAGAATCATTTTAAGCTCAGAGCACGAAGCATGGAAAGATGAACATGAGTCATATGGAGATATGATCTGTAAAAGTTTGTCCATCGGTCATAATTCTCGTCATCAGTGATCTCCACATCAATGGTTGAGAGTAAGATCAGGATCTTGAATCACTTACTGTCAATTATGGGAGATATTGATTTGAGTGGGAGTGCACTTTAAACAATTAACTATAGTGCAAAATTAATTATAAAAATTGTGTCTAAAATTATATTTGTCTTTATCGTTGCAGATCAATGGCTCGCAATATGTTCAACTTAGCCCCTATGTTAGAGAAAGGAAAGTTAGCCACTAATTGTGGAAACTATGCGGATTGGATCTGGAACCTGGGATCTATTTTCAGAAGTGCAAAGAAGGAGTATATGCTGGATCAGCCCCTAGGTGATCCTCCTGCAAAGAATGCGACAAGAGAAGTTGTGGATGCTTTCATTACTCATAGTGATGACTATGAGTTAGTCCAGTGTCAAATGTTTTGAAATAACCAGGGCTTGATTGATTGCAAGATGGCAGATGGTTCCTCAATGAGTGAGAATATAGTGAAGCTTGCTGGCTATGTTGATAGAATAGCGTCTTCGGAATTCCTCCGACTCTTGGTACAGATATTGTGCTTGCTTAACTCCCCCCCCCTTCTTACAATGGTTTTATCATGAATTACAACATGAATGGATACAGAGAAGTGCATATGAGTTGTTTGTTATGCTCAAAACTGCACATACTAGGATGTAGAAGAACAAACAAGTATTGGTGGTCAATAAGACCACCAATTTCAAGAAGGGGAAAGTCCAAGAAGAAATCTACTGGTGCCAGTAAGACCATCTCTTGGAAGAAGAACAAGGGCGAAGCCAATAAGGAGATTGAATGTTTCTACTGCAAACAGTAGGGACACTGGAAATGCAACTGCACGAAGTATTTGGCGGATAAGAAGAACAATTCTTTAGGTAAAGGTATAATAGTTATACAAAGTTAACATTATTCTACTTGTTACTGTATGTCATGAGTATCTGATACTAATCGGTCGCTCCTTAGTGCAAACCGATACGGGCACTATAGAAAGCACACAAGTTGAGCAGAAATGAAGATGTGATGCAAATCAGGAATGGTGATAAGATCTCTACTCAAGACTGTTGAGGTCGTGCCTTTAGTATATCTTCAAGATTTATATTAGCTCGAATAATAGTTATTTCATTCTAGAAGTTGTGTAAAACAATATGCTTTGGGTTATGTGACAAATATTCTTATGAGTTTTAAACAATGGTTGTTCAAGTTGTTATAAGAATATGTTTTGGATTTACCTCTCTTGATGGTTTATTCATGAAATTTTGATTTGAGAAATCTATAACATTAATGCTAAATGTCTTAAAAAGACTGATGAGTGGCACTACTTGGTTGTATCAAAGAAATAATCTTCAAATAGATGAAGCATTCAAATATTTTGATTTTCAATCGATTGACAAAATACATAGTGGTGTATGGAGTATGATGGAAAATAACCAGGTCAGGATGAATTATACTTCATTAATAATTTTGCGTAAATATGATTTACTTGATATAAGTCTGAAATATTTGAAACGTTCAAAAGAAATTCAGAATCAAATATTTGAAAGGTTCAAATAGAATTTATAGTGAAGATTGTGACAAAGATAAAACGTTATCTAAGTCATGAGTTTAGCAAAACACTCAGATAATTATAGAATTATTTCTTACCAATCTGCTTTTATTAATTTTGGGATATAAACATGAAACAACAATATATACACCGAACATAGCACCGTTTTATAGTCTAATAAGACAACACCATATGAGTTATGGAGTTCACAATCCAGACAAAATGCTAATTTGTAGGTAATGCCAAAAGACATACTTGGGTGTTCCTTCTACCAAATGGTTCAAAGACAAAGTGTTTATCACAAGAATGAACACTTTCTCAAGAAGGAGTTTTCTCACTAAAGAAGTAAGTGGGAGGATAGGTGCAACTGGATAAGATTGTCAAATCTATGGCGAAAGTAAGCAAGATCAACAAACAGAAGTTGCTCCGAAAGTTGTTTGCACAAGTGAGCCATAAGTTACTACACCAGATGTAAAAAACTCTAGTTAAAGATTGCAACTAAACAAGCACAGATCAGGAGAAGTTAATGAACCTCCTGAGTGATGTCAAAGTGAGATAGTCATCTTAGAAGAAGATGAACCTGCATACTACAAGGAAGCAATGGTAGTGCCGGGGTCAAAGGAATGTCTTATAGCCATGTACACCAAAATGAGTCAATTAAGTTTGGAATTAATTGATTCTCCAAAAGGTATAGAGATCATATACGGGAATTAAGTATGGAACTTAGATAAAGTAAATGGAATGGATGTCAAAACTAGTTTCCCAAATGGAAAGGGATGTATGAATGATACAACCGAAAGACTTTGTAGATCCTCAGAATACCGGATGAGTGTGCAACCTTCAAAACTTTTATGCTTTGAAGCAAGTATTAAGGAGTTGGAATCAACACTTTAATGAAACAATTAAAAGATTTGACTTTGTTCAAATAATGAAGAAACTTGTGAAGTTTAGTGGGAGCTCTATAGCATTTATAATCTTATATGTAAATGACATATTGTAAGATTGGAGATAATATAAAGTTTGTACGCACAATTTTTTTTAAACAATATGTTTCCAATGGAAGACTAAAGCAAAGAAAAATTATTGCGTATAAAGATCTATAAAGATAGATCAAGATGTATGATTGTGCTAAGCTAAAATTGAATACATTGAGAAGGTTTTAACACGATTAAAATGGAGAATATGTTTTCTCCTAATTTCACACAACATGATGCTTAGAAGAAATCAATGTCCTAGGACAATTGATAAGCATGAACAGATGAGAAGATTATTGAACCTTTCATGAATGTTATGATATGTATAAAGCCAAAAGATTTTATATACTAAATATTAGTAGCGGGTACCATAGTGATCATGGATTGGCTCACTAGGTAACTGTTCATATAATCAAAGCACCTCAGAAGGACAAAATAATTTGTCTACAGAGGAGATGAAGTAGTTCATTGTAAAAGTTACACAAACACCAGCTTCATTACTTATATAAGTTAGATTGGGCTATGACTATTTGATTAGTTTTCAATCTTGAACAATATTGTGGATTCTATAACATAATAAGCATATGTTAAAAATATTATATGTTCTAAAAGATGTCTAAATCAAGAAGTGTCCTGATACAATTGATGTAATCCCAAGTGTGATAAAACCAATAATATATTGTGAATATATCTGATTAAGAAGTGTCTTGATATAATTGTTATAACCACAGGTGCACTAAAACCAATAACACTGTGATACGTCTCCAACGTATCTATAATTTTTTATTGTTCCATGCTATTATATTACCCGTTTTGGATGTTTATGGGATTTACTTTACACATTTATATCATTTTTGGGACTAACCTACTAACCGGAGGCCCAGCCCGTATTGCTGTTTTTTTTCCTATTTCAGTGTTTCGAAGAAAAGGAATATCAAACGGAGTCCAAACGGAATGAAACCTTCAAGAGAGTGATTTTTGGAACGAACGTGATCCAGAGGACTTGGAGTGGAAGTCAAGCAACAACCGAGGCGGCCACGAGGGTGGAGGGCGCCCCCCTACTGGGTGCGCCCCCTGTCTCGTGGGCCCCTCGGGCGTCCACCGACCTACTTGTTCCTCCTATATATACCCATGTACCGTGAAAACATCAGAGGCGACCACGAAAAACAATTTCCACCGCCGTAACCTTCTCTATCCGTGAGATCCCATCCTGGAGCCTTCGTCGGCGCTCCGCCGGAGGGGGAATCGGCCACGGAGGGATTCTACATCAACACCATAGCCTCTCCGATGAGTTGTGAGTAGTTTACCACAGACCTTCGGGTCCATAGTTATTAGCTAGATGGCTTCTTCTCTCTCTTTGAATCTCAATACCATGTTCTCCTTGATCTTCTTGGAGATCTATTCCACGTAACTCTTTTTGCGGTGTGTTTGCCGAGATCCGATGGATTGTTGGTTTATGATCAAGTTTATTTATGAGAAATATTTGAATATCCTCTGAATTCTTTTATGTGTGATTAAGTTATCTTTGCAAGTCTCTTCGAATTATCAGTTTGGTTTGGCCTACTAGATTGATCTTTCTTGCAATGGGAGAAGTGCTTATCTTTGGTTCAATCTTGCGGTGTCCTTTGCCAGTGACAGCAGGGGCAGCAAGGCACGTATTGTATTGTTGCCATCGAAGATAAAAAGATGGGGTTTATATCATATTGCATGAGTTTATCCCTCTACATCATGTCATCTTTCTTAATGCGTTACTCTGTTCTTTATGAACTTAATACTCTAGATGCATGCTGGATAGCGGTCGATGTGTGGAGTAATAGTAGAAGATGCAGGCAGGAGTCGGTCTACTTGTCACGGACGTGATGCCTATATACATGATCATGCCTAGATAATCTCATAATTATTCTCTTTTCTATCAATTGCTCGACAGTAATTTGTTCACCCACCGTAATACTTATGCTATATTGAGAGAATCCACTAGTGAAAACTATGGCCCCGGGTCTATCTTTTATCATATAAGCTTTCAATCTACTTTTATTTGCATCTTTACTTTTCCAATCTATATTGTAAAATACCAAAAATATATTTATCTTATCATACTATCTCTATCAGATCTCACTTTCGCAAGTGGCCGTGAAGGGATTGACAACCCCTTTATTGCGTTGGTTGCGAGTTCTTGTTTGTTTGTGTAGGTGCGTGGGACTTCTGAGGAGCCTCCAACTGGATTGATACCTTGGTTCTCAAAAACTGAGGGAAATACTTACGCTACTATTGTTGCATCACCCTTTCCTCTTCAAGGAAAACCAATGCAAGCTCAAGACGTAGCAAGAAGGATTTCTGGCGCCTTTGCCGGGGAGGTCTTTGCTTAAGTCAAGACATACCAAGTCCCATCACAAACTCATCTCCCTCGCACTTACATTATTTGCCATTTGCCTCCCGTTTTCCTCTCCCCCACTTCACCCTTGCCTTTTTATTCGCCCTCTCTTTCCCAATCTCCTCTCTCTTTCGCTTGCCTTTTTGTTTGCTTGTGTGTTGGATTACTTGTCGCGATGGCGCAAGATAATACCAAATTTTGTGACTTTTACAATACCAATAATAATGATTTCCTTAGTACTCCGATTGCTCCTATTAATGATGTTGAGTCTTGTGAAATCAATGCTGCTTTGCTGAATCTTGTTATGAAAGATCAATTCTCCGGCCTTCCTAGTGAAGATGCCGCTACCCATCTAAACAAATTTGTTGATTTGTGTGAGATGAAAAAGAAGAAAGATACGGATAATGATATTGTTAAATTGAAGTTATTTCCGTTTTCACTTAGAGATCGTGCTAAAATTTGGTTTTCGTCTTTGCCTAAAAATAGTATTGATTCATGGAATAACTGCAAAGATGCTTTTATCTCTAAGTATTTTCCTCCCGCTAAAATCATCTCTCTTAGGAATGATACTATGAATTTTAATCAACTTGATCATGAGAATGTTGCCCAATCTTGGGAAAGAATGAAATTGATGATTCGCAATTGCCCTACTCATGGTTTGAACTTATGGATGATCATACAAAAATTTTATGCCGGCTTGAATTTTCCTTCTAGAAATCTTTTAGATTCAGCCGCGGGAGGCACGTTTATGGAAAGCACCTTAGGAGAAGCTACAAAACTCCCTGATAATATTATAGCTAATTATTTTCAATGGCACACCAAAAGATCTACTGGTAAAAAAGTGCAAGCTATAGAAGAAATTAATGTTTTGAGTGGAAAGATGGATGAACTTATGAAATTGTTTGCTACTAAGAGTGCTCCTATTGATCCCAATGATATGCCTTTGTCTACTTTGATTGAGAATAATAATGAATCTATGGATGTGAATTTTGTTTGTAGGAATAATTTTGGTAACAATGCTTATAGAGGAAACTTTAATCCTAGACCGTTCCCTAGTAATTCCTCTAATAATTATGGAAATTCCTACAATAATTCTTATGGTAATTATAATAAGATGCCCTCTGATTTTGAGAATAGTGTGAAAGAATTTATGATCTCTCAAAAGAATTTTAATGCCATGCTTGAAGAAAAAATGATTAAAGTTGATGATTTGGCTAGGAACATTGATAGACTTTCGCTTGATGTTGATTCTTTGAAACTTAGATCTACTCCTCCTAAGCATGATATCAATGAGTCTCTCAAAGATATGAGAATTTCCATCGATGAGTGCAAAGAAAGAACCGCTAGATTACGTGCTAAGAAAGATTATTTTGTAAAGGCGTGTTCTTCTAGTTAAATAATGATGAAGATCTTAAAGTTATTGATGCGTCCCCTATTAGATCCTTGTTTTGCAATATGAATCTTAATAATGATGGGACTGGAGATGAGTCAACTTTAGTTAAAAGCCGTCCTAATGATTCGGAGTTCTTAGATCTTGATGCTAAATTTGGTAAAAGTGGGATTGGAGAGGTCAAGACTTTAAATAGCATTGAACCCACTATATTGGATTTCAAGGAATTTAATTATTATAATTGTTCTTTAGAAGATTGTATTTCCTTGTTGCAATCCATTGTGAATTCTCCTCATGCTTATAGTCAAAATAAAGCTTTTACCAAACATATTGTCGATGCCTTGATGCAATCTTATGATGAAAAGCTTAATTTGGAAGTTTCTATACCTAGAAACCTTTATGATGAGTGGGAACCTACTATAAAGATTAAAATTAAAGATCATGAGTGTTATGCTTTGTGTGATTTGGGTGCTAGTGTTTCCACGATTCAGAAAACTCTATGTGATATTCTAGGTTTCCATGATCTTGATGATTGCTCTTTAAATTTGCACCTTACGGATTCCACCATTAAAAAGCCAATGGGAAGGATCAATGATGTTCTCATTGTTGCAAATAGGAATTTGGTGCCCGTAGATTTTATCGTTCTTGATATAGATTGCAATCTTTCTTGTCCTATTATTCTTGGTAGGCCTTTCCTTAGAACGATTGGTGCGATTATTGATATGAAGGAAGGGAATATTAGATTCCAATTTACATGAAGGAAAGGCATGGAGCACTTTCCAAGAAAGAAATTCAAATTACCTTATGAATCTATCATGTGAGCTACTTATGAATTGAGTGCCAAAGATGGCACTACTTAGATCTATCCTCGCTTTTATGCCTAGCTAGGGGCGTTAAACGATAGCGCTAGTTGGGAGGCAACCCAATTTTATCTTTGTTCTTTGTTTTTGATTCTGTTTAGTAATAAATTTTATATCTACCTTCTGTTTAGATGTGTTTTCATGTTTTAGTTAGTGTTTGTGCCAAGTAGAACCTATAGGATAACCTATGGTGATAGTTAATTTGATTCTGCTGAAAAACAGAAACTTTGCACGTACGAAAATAATTTTGGTAATTCACAGGAACGTGATTTTGTGTTGATTCTTTTTGCTTTAGATCAATATACAAATTTCCTAGGACTTCCTATTTTTGTAGGATTTTTAAAGGTCCAGAAGTATTCGAGAGTTACATATTTCTACAGACTGTTCTTTTTTTGACAGATTCTGCTTTTCGTGTGTTGTTTGCTTATTTTGATGCATCTATGGCTAGTATGTAAGGGTATGAACCATAGAAAAGTTGGAATACAGTAGGTTTAACACCAATATAAATAAATAATGAGTTCATTACAGTAATTTATGTGGTGGTTTTTCTTTCTTTCAATAACGGAGCTTATGAGATTTCCTGTTGAGTTTTGTGTTGTGAAGTTTTCATGTTTTGGGTAAAGATTTGATGGACTATGGAATAAGGAGTGGGAAGAGCCTAAGATTGGGGATGCCCATGGCACCCCAAGATATTCAAGAATATCCAAAAGCCTAAGATTGTGGATGCCCTTGGAAGGCATCCCCTCTTTCGTCTTTGTTTATCTGTAACTTTACTTGGAGCTATATTTTTATTCGCCACATGATATGTGTTTTGCTTGGAGCGTCTTGTATGATATTAGTATTTTATTTTTAGTTTACCACAATCATACTTGCTGTACACACCTTTTGGTAGAAACCCACTTGATTGGAATTTGTTAGAATACTCTATGTGCTTCACTTATATCTTTTGAGCTAGATAGTTTTTGCTCTAGTGCTTCACTTATATCTTTTAGAGCACGGCGGTGGCTTAATTTTGAAGAAATTGTTAGTCCCTCAGGCTTCACTTATATTATTTTGAGAGTCTCTTAGAACAGCATGGTATTTTCTATGGTTATGAAATTGGTCCTAGAATGATGAGCATCCAAGTTGGGTATAATAAAAACTATCATAGGAAGTGAATAGGATGTTATGATCAATTTGATACTTGATAATTGTTTTGAGATATGGAGGTAGTGATATTAGAGTCATGCTAGTTGTGTGATTATGAATTTAAAGAATGCTTGTGTTGAAGTTGGCAAGTCCCGTAGCATGCACATATGGTAAAAGTTGTGTAACAAATTTGAAACATGAGGTATTCTTAGATTGTGCATCCTTATGAGTGGCGGTCGGGGATGAGCGATGGTCTTTTCCTACCAATCTATCCCCCTAGGAGCATGCGCGTAGTGCTTGGTTTTTGATGACTTGTAGATTTTTGCAATAAGTATATGAGTTCTTTTTTGACAAATGTTAAGCCCATGGATTATACGCACTCTCACCCTTCCATCATTGCTAGCCTCTTCGGTACCGTGCATTGCCCTTTCTCACCTTGAGAGTTGGTGCAAACTTCGCCGGTGCATCCAAACCCCGTGATACGATATGCTCTATCACACATAAACCTCCTTATATCTTCCTCAAAACAACCACCATACCTACCTATTATGGCATTTCCATAGCCATTCCGAGATATATTGCCATGCAACTTTCCACCATTCTATTCATCATCATGACACGCATCATCATTGTCATATTGCCTTGCATGATCATGTAGTTGACATCGTATTTGTGGCAAAGCCACCATGCATAATTTTTCATACAGGTCACTCTTGATTCATTGCCCATCCCGGTACACCGCCGGAGGCATTCATATAGAGTCATATCTTGTTATAGTTTTTGGTTGTAATTCATGAGTTGTAAATAAATAGGAGTGCGATGATCATCATTATTAGAGCATTGTACCCCCCCCCCCCCCAAAGGAAAGGCCAAAAAAAGGCTGAATCAAAAAAAGGAAGGCCCAAAATAAAAGAAAATAAAAAAGGGGGCAATGTTACTATCTTTTTCCACACTTGTGCTTCAAAGTAGCACCATGTTCTTCATATAGAGAGTCTCATATCTTGTCGCTTTCATATACTAGTGGGAATTTTTCATTATAGAACTTGGCTTGTATATTCCTATGATGGCCTTCCTCAAAATTCCCTAGGTCTTCGTGAGCAAGCAAGTTGGATGCACACCCACTAGTTTCTTTTGTTGAGCATTCATACATTTATAGATCTAGTGCATCTGTTGCATGGCAATCCCTACTCCTCATGTTGACATCGATTGATGGGCATCTCCATAGCCCGTTGATTATCCTCGTCAATGTGAGACTTTATCCTTCTTTTGTCTTCTCCACACAATCCCCATCATCATATTCTATTCCACCCATAGTGTTATATCCATGGCTCACGCACATGTATTGCATGAAAGTTGAAAAAGTTTGAGATTATTTAAGTACGAAACAATTCCTTGGCTTGTCATCGGGGGTGTGCAAGATGGGAGCATTTTTGTGTGACAAAAATGAAGCATAACCTAACTATATGATTTTGTAGGGATGAACTTTCTTTAGCCATGTTATTCTGAGAAGACATGATTACTTAGATTAGTATGCTTGAAGTATTACTATTTCTTATGTCAATATGGACTTTTATTTTGAATCATTTGGATCTGAACATTAATGCCACAATAAAGAAAATTACATTGAGAATTATGCTAGGTAGCATTCCACATCAAAAATTCCGTTTTTATCATTTACCTAATCAAGGACGAGCAGGATTTAACCTTGGGGATGCTTGATACGTCTCCAACGTATCTATAACTTTTGATTGTTCCATGCCATTATATTACCCATTTTGGATGTTTATGGGCTTTACTTTACACATTTATATCATTTTTGGGACTAACCTACTAACCGGAGGCCCAGCCCGTATTGTTGTTGTTTTGCCTATTTCAGTGTTTCGAAGAAAAGGTATATCAAACGGAGTTTAAACGGAATGAAACCTTCGGGAGCGTGATTTTTGGAACGAACGTGATCCAGAGGACTTGGAGTGGAAGTCAAGAAACAACTGGGATGGCCACGAGGGTGGAGGGCGCCCCCCCCCTATTGGGCGCGCCCCACTGTCTCGTGGGCCCCTTGGGCGTCCACCGACCTACTTCTTCCTCCTATATATACCCATGTACCCTAAAAACATCAGAGGCGACCACGAAAAACTATTTCCAACGCCGTAACCTTCTGTATCCGCGAGATCCCATCTTGGAGCCTTCGTCGATGCTCCGCCGGAGGGGGAATCGACCATGGAGGGCTTCTACATCAACACCATAGCCTCTCCAATGAGTTGTGAGTAGTTTACCACAGACCTTCGGGTCCATAGTTATTAGCTAGATGGCTTCTTCTCTCTCTTTGAATCTCAATACCATGTTTTCCTTGATATTCTTGGAGATCTATTTGATGTAACTCTTTTTGCGGTGTGTTTGTCGAGATTCGATGAATTGTGGGTTTATGATCAAGTTTGTCTATGAGAAATATTTGAATCTCCTCTAAATTCTTTTATGTGTGATTAAGTTATCTTTGCAAGTCTCTTCGAATTATCAGTTTGGTTTGGCCTACTAGATTGATCTTTCTTGCAATGGGAGAAGTGCTTAGCTTTGGGTTCAATCTTGCGGTGTCCTTTCCCAGTGACAGCAGGGGCAGCAAGGCATGTATTGTATTGTTGTCATCAAGGATAAAAAGATGGGTTTTATATCATATTGCATGAGTTTATCCCTCTACATCATGTCATCTTTCTTAATGCGTTACTCTATTCTTTATGAACATAATACTCTAGATGCATGCTGGATAGCGATCGATGTGTGGAGTAATAGTAGTAGATGCAGGCAGGAGTCGGTCTACTTGTCACAGACGTGATGCCTACATGCCTAGATAATCTCATAACTATTCGCTTTTCTATCAGTTCCTCGACAGTAATTTGTTCACCCACCGTAATACTTATGCTATCTTGAGAGAAGCAACTAGTGAAACCTATGACCCCGGGTCTATCTTTTATCATATAAGCTTTCAGTCTACTTTTATTTGCATCTTTACTTTTCCTATCTGTATTATAAAATACGAAAAATATATTTGTCTTATCATATTATCTCTATCAGATCTCACTTTCGCAAGTGGCCGTGAAGGGATTGACAACCCCTTTATTGTGTTGGTTGTGAGTTCTTGTTTGTTTGTTTATGTGTGTGGGACTTCTGAGGAGCCTCCTACTGGATTGATACCTTGGTTCTCAAAAACTGAGGGAAATACTTTCGCTACTATTGCTGCATCACCCTTTCCTCTTCAAGGAAAACCAATGCAAGCTTAAGACGTAGCACACTGTATCATGAATATATTTAATCAAGAGGTGTCTTAATATATTTGGTGTTATCCCAAGTGCAATAAGACCAATGACACTGCATTATGAATTATAGTGCCAATGCTCAAAGCAAAAGAAATCAAGACTAGACTTAATTAACACAAATATTGTGTGGTTTTGATTGCGTCAAAACCGATGATGAAAGGTTGTACCACAAGCAAAGCATTAGAAACACCAAATAAGCCATAGGTGTTAAAAGGAACTATGCAACTAGATTATTGACTCTAGTACAAGTGAAGATTGTTGGAAATATGCCCTAGATGCAATAATATTGAATTATTATATTTCATAATATAACAGTTGTGATACCGGAATATATGATTCAGTGGAAAACTCATATGCACGTGTGAAATAATAAAGGGTAAAAGAATAGGTTCCCGGTATTACCTCTAGGACTCGCTGTAGTGTTGTTGGTGATCATTTTTTTCCGGATCTTAGGATCTCGTTAAGTGTAACGATAGTCCTAAAAAACATTGAGAGTATGACGTTAGAAGAATGACCTATTGAATTGACTCTATCATGTTTGTTATATTTTGAGATAATATCATCTATAATCAATTGTTATAACACAGAGTATTAGCATGTGTTTTTATCCTCAGACTGTGAGAGCATCATAGTCACTTCCTACTATAAGGTGGGCTTTGGGGTTACTCGAACGTCTTCTGTAACAAGGTGATCAAACGACAACTTACGAGTTCATCGGAAAGTTTGATAAGGGACTAAATAGCTCAAGGGTGGGATTTGCTCCTCCGACGATGGAGAGATATTCTTAGGTCCCTCTCGGTGTGACAGCATCCATCATATTCTAGCCAGACACTGGAGACTACATCATGGGGATGCCGGAACACTTCAACGAGAAAGAAAGAACAAATACCGGCAACGAGATCAATGGTATAGTGAGCATGTGCATGACTCACGAGGATACTGATGCACCACCGGTATTGTAAAGTATCATGAAGAAATGGGAACATCACATGATAACAAAAGGTTCACTCGAATATCATTCATGTAATCATAGGGATCAATATGGACGTCCACGGTTCCGCTATCGGTCATTGAACGAAGGGGTTTCATTCATGTCTATGATTTACCGAACCAACGGGGCCACAAGCTTAAGGTAATCACGATCTACTAACTGTTAGTAGGATCAGATTATTGATGCTTTATTTCTGGAATTGTCTCATTAATATTAAGAATATTTCCGAGAGGAATCAGAAGCGTTTCGGGGTCACCAGAAGGGTTCGGAGTTTTTCGGGTAATACCGGTATTCTCGATAAGTAATATATATAGGTGAAAAATGTTTCCGGTGATGTTTAATAATATATAAAAGGGTCTAGTGATTATTAGAAGGATTTAATATTAAATTAAATATCAACGGGCCTTAAAAGGCCTAGAGGTGAAAGGCAACTTGGGCCACAAGGGCCCAAGAGGGGAGCCGCCCCCCTTTCCGTCTAGGGGAGGTCGAGTCCTAGTGGGGGAAGGACTCCTCCTCTTCCCTTGGCCGGTGCAAGGGTAGGGGAGTCCTCCCCTTCTCTTGGCAGCCCCTCCTCCCCTCTAACCTATATATACATGAGGTATTGGCGCTTTTCAATACACAAGTTTTGGAGCCTCCTCTAGTTCACCAAGTTCTGGTTCTAGTTGGTCCTAGTTGATTAATTAGAGCTAGACCTAGTTCTTATAGTCCGCATATTTAGAATCTCAGTGTGGTTCTAATCTCCTCCCTCCAATTCTCTGGTGACGATTAGCTCTGGATGATGAAGCACTGCCGGATCATGAAGACCGTAAGCTTGCAACCAAGTAGAGAGGCCAAGCTTTCGGCCTTCCGTTCGAGGGATCGTTCGAGGGCAGTTCGCAGGATCATCATCAATGGTTCGAAGGACTCCAAGAACAATCTACACATGTTAGCGTTCTGGGATCGGGGGGACCCAGACCTGCGTGCCTGCGGCCCAATGTGTGACTTCATTGACGGCCCGGTACGGGCCAACTCCAAGACCTAAGGGCAAGACCCACGTGAGGGCCCCTGGCCTCGCGAGGCGAGCGACACCAAGACCTCCCGAGGGGGGGCTTCCCAAGCCTGCCTCCTGAGGAGCGTATATCTCTATACAAGCCTCCCGCCTCACGAGGCGCACGATGACGCAAGCCATGACGACCAAGGCCAGGCATGCGTTGATACGTCCCCAACGTATATATAATTTTTTTGATTGTTCCATGATATTATATTATCTATTTTAGATGCTTTATATGCATTAATATGCTATTTATATTATTTTTGGGACTAACCTATTCACCTAGAGCCTAGTGCCAGTTTCTGTTTTTTCCTCGTTTTTTGAGTTTTACAGAAAAGGAATATCAAACGGAGTCCAAACGGAATAAAACTTTATGATGATTTTTCTTGGACCAGAAGAAATCCATGGAGCTTGGGGAGGGGTGTCGGTGTCAAAACCGGCGGATCTCGGGTAGGGGGTCCCGATCTATGCATCAAGGCTGATGGTAACAAGAAGTAAGGGACACATATGTTTACCCAGGTTCGGGCCCTCTCAATGGAGGTAAAACCCTACTTCCTGCTTGATTAATATTGATGATATGGGTAGTACAAGAGTAGATCTACCACGAGATCGTAGAGGCTAAACCCTAGGAGCTAGCCTATGATGGTATGAATGTAATTGTGATCGGCCTTCTAAGGACAAACCTCTCCGGTTTATATAGACACCGGAGAGGGCTAGGGTTTACATGGAGTCGGTTACAAGGAAGCAAATATAATATCTGGATGCCAAGCTTGCCTTCCATGCCAAGGAAAGTCCCATCCGAACACGGGCTGAAGTCTTGAGTCTTGTATCTTCACGCTTCAATAGTCCGGACGTTGTACACAGTCCGGCTATCCAGATACCCCCTTATCTAGGACTCCCTCAGTAGCCCCTAAACCAGGCTTCAATGACGATGAGTCCGGCATGCAGTATTGTCTTCGGCATTGCAAGGCGGGTTCCTCCTCCGAATTCTCCAACGTGGTTTATCGAACACGTAGACCATGTCCGGATCTGCAAGATGATCTTCGTATGGTATAGATCTGATTTGCTGGCAATCTAAGTGCGTCGTGCCCTTGTATCATGGCTCAGTCAAATGTGAACCGACGTTTCCTACCCCACAACGACTCGTGTTACGAGGCGGTTTTATTGGCACGTCCCGTCGAGGCAGAGATCGTGTCCCTTTTATTACGGGATTTTCCATCAATATGACCGTGCGTGACCCCACGACGGCTGCTGGTATTACCCCGTGTGTTTTTAGATAATCCTCAAACGGTCACACCGGGGACTCTTGATATTCACCCTCTTTATAAATGGGTCAAGACCTACGCCTCCTTTTTCACCTTCATCGTGCCCTCTCACACCTCGGGTTCTAACACCCAAAGCCTAAGCTCCACCCCTCCGGAATCCTCCAATATGTTCGGATCTGACCCTCAAGGCCGGTGGGTGGCCTCCTCAATCGAAGAGAAGGACATTGCAAAGCTTAGGGAGGTCGGATACCTGACCGCCGATATCCAGCACATGCTTCCTGTTCCGGGGCAGGTCATCCCTACACCGGAGCCCAATGAGTGTGTCGTTTTCGTCCCACACTTCCTCCGTGGTTTGGGTTTCACCCTCCATCCCTTCGTGAGGGGGCTCATGTTCTATTATGGGCTGGATTTTCATGATCTGGCTCCAGATGCTATCCTCCATATCTCGTCGTTCATTATCGTGTGCGAGGCTTTTCTCCATGTCACGCCACACTTCGGCTTATGGCTCAAGACCTTCAATGTGGAGCCGAATATGATCGAGGGGCGACACGTGGAGTGCGGAGGTGCCGTAATAAGCAGAAACGCCGATGCCCCATGGCCGGAGGGTTCTTTCCTAGAAGTAGCTGACGTATGGCAGCGGAGGTGGTTTTATGCTATGGCCCCAAGGGGCACAATGTGGGTAGCCGCCCCCGAGTTCCGCTCGGGCCCCCCGTCGCAGTTGGCGTCCTAGACAGACGTAGGACGTAATTGGGGGGCTGCAGGCGATGTACCAATACTGCAGAACCACATCCGGGAGCTTCTCGAGAGGAATATCAACCTTGTTAGCGTAATGCAAGTGATGTTAATCCGGCGGATGTTGCCGTGCCAGCGCCGGCCTCTTCGGATGTGGGAGTTCAATCCGGAGGGTCCGTGGACTATGAAGCACTTCTTCGGCTTGAAGCTCGAAGAGATGTGCAAATTATTCTTCGGACGGGAAGTAGCGTGTCCGGATACCACCGAGGATGCAGGCCTAAGCTGCAATCGCCTAGATACTCAAGTAAGTAACCTTGATACCGGACACCCTGTTTTGTATTTGTCATGATTGTTTATTCTGAACATCATCAGCGTCCAGGAATGGCTCAGCAAGGCGGAGAGAATCAGGTGTCCGGCGCCACTTCCCGAAGGCTCGCCCGCTCCCAACATGGCCAAGATGCTTGACCGAGTACTCAGCAGGATGTCCTCGGGGAAAGGCGAGGGGAGGGATGAAAAATCCGAACCCCACAAGCTAAGCATCCAAACCGGGGGAGTTGCTACCTCCCCCAAGGAGGATAATCGGGGAGGAGAGGTCGAGGCCGCCTCCGAAGATTTGGAGGCAGAGATGCCCAAATTGGGGAAAAAGGCATCCCTAGGGGGCCTTGCCCCGACAGGCACCCTCACCGCATCATGCCCTCCAACGGGCCAGCCCTCCACCGAGCTGTAAGTCAATCTACAATCTGAAGGTACTACGTTTCTCCTCGGTCAGTAACTAGGATTCAAATTTGTGCAGTCCGGCCAGCAGCTCCTCTCAACAGGGTTCGTCTTCGGGGGTCCTTCCTCCGGAGATGATGGAGAGCGAGACCCCACCTCCTTCCCCGACTCATGAAGCGGGCGACACCGAGGTGTCGTCACGGAGGAGTCCGGATCTGCCGAATCTGGCAGTCAATTCATCAGCCGCCCCGCACCCGGAGCACTTGGCTACAACGGGTGGCAATGGGAGGAGTCCGGCGCAGTTCGATGTTCGGCCAGATGCTCTAACGGGCTTGCTGGAGCGAGCTGCGCTCTCGGAAGAGCACCGCTCTTAATGAGCGCGGTGCTTAAGAATATTTCATCCGCTACGAGCGGTTTGAATGAAGCATTCACAAGCCTGCTCAGAGGCTTTGAGGTATGTGATGGAGAATCCACTGTTTCTTTAATTGAGAGGCATGCGCTAGGTGTGCTCCATATAGACAATAGCCCCTAGGACTCTGGTTGCCCGCCTTAGGCGGCAAACAGGGGATCATAAACCAATGATAGTGTTGTAAACGTGTGCAGGTACCTGTGGGTCTGGCCGCCGGCCCGTCCGTTGAAGTTTCCGAACTATCGAGGCAAATTGGGTCGATTGATGCCGATATTACTCTGATGAATGAGCGGCTGGATACATCACAAGGTATGTGCCTTGTCTCCCATTGCATAGGAAAATATTAAGGTGGCACGTATTAATATAATTTGTTTGGACTGTAGATGGTGCTGCTGCCGTGGAGGCCCTGAGGGCGGAACTTGCTCTAGCCAAGGAACAAGCTCGGGTGAGCAATGCGGCTGCCCTAAAGGCGGCCGAGGAATTGAGAGCCGAACAGGCTACTCATCGCCGAAGCGAGGAAAAGATAGCCGAAATGGCTATCGAGTTAAAAAATGCCGCTGACCGGTATGAGCTCCTAAAGAAGGAGCATGAAGATAAATCGGCTGACCTGAGCAAGGCGCTGAATGCCACCAAGGAAATATGGACAGAACTCAGGGGTGCACGGGAGGAGCTTCAACAGGCTGGTAAAATCGCGGCTGGAGGCTCCTATTTGTTGTGGACGAAGTTCTTCGATCCGAAGTACGCTCCCCTTGATGGACGCTGGAGCTCGCCGGACGCATACGCGGACCTGGCGAAGATTACGGCTGATGTTGTGGAGTTCTTCAAAGATCAAGGTGAAAAGGAGGTGGAGAAGCTTTTTTGGTCGCAGTTCCATGCTCCCACTCGCTCGCTGCCATTAAGTGATAAGATGGCTGCTGTGGCGGAGCTTCACAGGCTGTCCGGGCTTGCGATGCGGTCTGTAATAGATCATCTTTGGCCGAAGGAGCCTAAGCCGGACAACTACTTTGGTTTAGTGCAACAGTTCCTTGGGGCCATGCCCCGGATCGATGCCATGAGGAGGTCAGCATGCATAGAGGGTGCGCGGATGGCCCTTTGCACGCGTTAAAGCGTATTGGACGGATATGGATGCCACTATGGTAGCATCTCAGGATCCGATAGGGGGTCAATATCCGGCTGGGCACTACTTGGCGCAGGTCACGGAGGGTGCCCACCTGATAGAGGCGCAGTGCCCGAAGAATCTCCTCTTCGAGTGATGATTCAAATCATTGTAAAAACATTTTGATTAGAAGGTTATATTTATAATTTGTGTCTGAAAATATGATTGTGTCCCCTGTGCGGCCGTTTATATATATATATATATATATATATATATATATATATATATATATATATATATATATATATATATATATCTGTGTGTGTGTGTGTGTGTGTGTGTGTGTGTGTGTGTGTGTGTGTGTGTGTGTGCGTGTGTGTGTGTGTGTGTGTGTGTGTGTGTGTGTGTGGGTAATCCGAAAGATAGCAGTCGTTAGCTTCAGCCCCCACGCATACAATGCGGGGGTGTTCGTGAAAAAATGTACTTGATCACTCTTTATCCAATGTCTTGGTCCGTCAAGGAGGTGATTGCACGTCGAACTAGGCAACCGGACTATATAGCTGTAACACTTACGCTTAGCCGCGGATTCTAATATTGGGGCTACTATGTAGCCCCTAGTACCATCGCGTGCATCCGAATACGGGCACGTATGTACCTGGCCGGGAAATGGCCCTTCGTTAATGCGGAGGAATCCTAGAGATTCCGGTGAGTCGTCGAGTGGTTGACCAGTCTCTCGATGTATCATGACGGTCAGTTTTCGGCTTTCTCTACTGAGGTGCTCATCCGGAATAACCAAGGCACAATCGGAGTAGTTCTCCTTTGGCCACCTTAGCCGATTATAACGGAACGTAAGGCGGCAAACCCAGGAGCCGGGCAATCCCAACATTTGACCAAAGACATGATTCGGAGCTGATGCATATAAGGCCAAACTCGCGACGCCGAACACTCCCGAAGGTATTCAGACTTTCTAACAGATGATGGGCTCAAGAATGCCCATTCATTATAAATCCTGTATGTCCAGGTACGTGTATTAATATGTCGTGGTGTAATGCCAAAAACGGCAGTATCCTCTGTGGGTATGGAACCCATGGGATGATGAAACAACAAGAGGCAATATAAAAGGTTTACACATGGGCTTAATCTAAAAATCAACCTGTTGGATGGGGCCCTGCTGCACGTTTGCGCCTTTGTCTCCGTTGTGCCGCATCCTGGAAGGGTATCACGCGAACGTTGTCTGTGGAAAAGGGGATCTCATAGAAGGGTGCAACGTAACCTGCCAATAAGGTTGGGCCGAGAGTGTGGGGCTTTATTATTAGCCCCTGGTGTCCACTATAGGATTACATGTACAATGCCCTGGTTGAATGTGGGCTACCAGACTCTTCTAACCATGTCTGTGGTCTTAACGACCTGGTATAATTTTGTTAGAGGCCGCTTATAGTCCGGCCGCTAGGGCCGTCGCGTATTCCTCTGCGCGCGAAAAGTGCTCCGTTGTTCCATTAACGGTGATGACGCCGCGTGGACCGGGCATCTTGAGTGTAAGGTAGCCATAGTGCGGCAATGCGTTGAAGCGGGCGAAGGCTGTTCTTCCAAGCAATGCTTGATAGCTGCTTTGGAAGGGTGCGATGATGAAGACTAGTTCTTCGCTTCTGGAGTTTCCTGGAGAGCCGAATGTTACCTCCAGTATGATGGAGCCCTTGCTATAGGCTTCAACGCCTGGTATCACCCCTTCAAAGGTGGTGTGAATCTTGCTGATTCTGGATGAGTCTATCCCCATCCTGCGGACAGTGTCCTCATATATTCAATTGAGACTGCTACCACCGTCCATGAGGACATGAGTGACATGGTATCCGTTGATTATTGGGTGAAGCACCAAGGCATTTGATCCTTCGCGCCGAATACTAGTTCGGCCGTCCAGGTGATCGAAGGTGACCGAACAAGACATCACGTGGTTAGGTGTGGGTACGATGGGCTCTATATCGCGTGTGTCTTTATGGGTGCGTTCGTGCCTTCCCAAGGATGTGCGAGTCGCGTGGATCATGTTCACTGTTTTAACCTCTGGCGGGAATGTTTTCTGTCCCCCAGTGTTTGGTTGGCGAGGTTCATCCTCGTCTTCACTTGGTGTTTCCCTTCCCTTGTGTTCAGCATTTAGTTTGCCGGCCTGCTTGAAGACCCAGCACTCACTGTGCGTGTGGTTCTCAGGTTTGTCGAGGGTGCCATGAATTTGGCATAGTCTGTTCAGAACTCTGTTCAGACCGGACGGTCCCTCTTTACTGCCTTTAGGTTGCTTATTTTGCTGGTTAGGTCGAGAGCCTCGAAATCCGGCATTAACCGTTGTGTTGTCCGGGCTCTCTTCCTTGTTTTGGCGTTTGTTGTTATTACGATGTGGCTTCTCGTTGCCATCCCTTATTTCGGATGCGCTGGGGTCGCTGGTGCCTTTGCGGGCGAGCCAGCTATCTTCTCCCGCACAAAAGCGGGTCATAAGGCTTGTTAGGGCTGCCATTGTCCTTGGCTTTTCTTGGCCGAGGTGTCTGGCGAGCCCCTCGTCACGGATGCTGCACTTGAATGCCGCTAAGGCTTTGGCATCCGGACAGTCAATTATTTGATTCTTCTTAGTGAGGAATCTGTTCCAAAGCTTGCGGGCGGACTCTCCAGGTTGTTGGATTATGTGACTTAAATCGTCAGCATCCGGAGGCCGGACATAAGTCCCTTGAAAATTGGCCCTGAAAGCGTCCTCTAGTCCTTCCCAGCTCCTGATTGAATTTTCGGGGAGGCTTTTCAACCAGTGCCGAGCTGGTCCCTTTAGTTTGAGGGGAAGGTATTTGATGGCATGGAGGTCATCTCCACGAGCCATGTGTATGTGGAGGATAAAGTCCTCGATCCAGACCCCTGGGTCTGTCGTTCCGTCGTATGCCTCTATGTTTACAGGTTTAAAGCCCTGTGGGAATTCATGGTCCAGTACTTCATCAGTAAAGCACAGGGGATGAGCAGCCCCTCTGTATCTGGACGCGCTGTGGCATGCCGTCGGCTGTTGTTGTGTTCGGTGTTTATTCTGAACTGGTGTTTGGTTGTCATAATTGTTTTGACGACCATAGTCCCTCGTCGGGGTGTCTCCTTTAGATCCGTAGATGGACCTAGCTGCGCCAGCTTTCTTCTCCAGGTGCTCACGTAGATCGTGGGCATCTTCGGCAGCTGATTTATTGCGGTTATGAAGTGGTACTCCTGGTCTCCTGGTCGTGTTGTCCTTCGGTGGAACGGCCTCGTCGTCGAATTCTGGCAGTAGCTTGCGTTTCGGGTAGCTCTTTGTATGGCGATCGTCGCCATATCTTTCTTCAGTGTCTAGCACTATGTTCCATCTGCGATTGAGCGTTTCCTCTGCGGCTTTAAGCCATCGCTTCTGCTTCTTTAGACTTCTCGCTGTGGCCCTAAGCTTTCTATGGAGGTTCTCTCGTTCCACGCGTTTTTCCGGAACGATGAATGCGTCGTCGTCCGGACTGTCTTCTTGTCCTGGGCCGGATTGGTGAACTCGTCCCTCTGGATCGTTTTCTTCGGGCGTATTACCCGGACTATGTTCGGCGTGACCTGGTTCGTCCTGCTCCATCGCTGGTTCTGTTTGGTCGTTATTGCCATCAGGGTTGACCGGAGTATCCATTCTTCTGGCGCTCTTGCTGATATTGTTACTGTTGCCGGATTTGGAACGGCGTCTGCGCCGTCGCTTTGGTTTTTGCCCAGGGGTGTTATCTTCCGGATTGTCACCGTCGCCTTCCTTGGGCGTATCCACCATGTATATGTCGTGTGGCGAGGCGTGAATCCGGCACCCCATACATTCTGAGTCTTCTCCTGCATTGTTGTCAATACCGTCGATGCCTTCGGAGTCAAAGTCTAGCACATCGGTTAAATCATCAACCGTGGCTATGAAGTGGGTGGTGGGTGGGCAACGAATGTCTTCGTCGCCTGCTTCCCACTTGAGCCGGACATAATTCGGCCCGAGATTCTCTGTCAAAGAGAGGGTTTTGAATGAGTTTAGTATGTCGCCGAAGGGCGAGTGCTGAAAGATGTCCGCCGCGGTGAACCCCATCACCGGAGCCCAACCGGGATCGGCGGGCTCGGGAACACGCGGACTGGATCCTACAACCGGACACGAGTCCAGGGGCCCGGGGTCACAGGCTTCCTCAAAAGTGAGGCCTGTGTTCGGCTCCATCGCCGATGAGGGTACGGCCTGTGGGGCGGGGTCCAGCCCTCCGTCCTTAGGCAACGCAACCTCTCCCGAATTTAGGTCCGAGGCTTCTACTGGGATGATATCCCAAGCAACGTCGGACAGCAGGTCTAAGCCGTGCTCATCGTGACTGTTCGGCGCTTCTAGCGCTGGCTCGAATCCACCGAAGATCAAGTCTCCTCGGGTATCCGCCGTGTGGTTCAGGTTTCCAAACCCGATTTGAGGACCAGGGGCATAGCTATCGATCTGCCCCAGGTGGCCAAGCGAATTGGCCCGCAGCGCGAAGCCGCCGAACACGAAGATCTGTCCGGGGAGAAAACTCTCACCCTGGGCAGCGTCGTTGATGATGATTGAAGGAGCCATCGAGCCTGATAGCGACGACACAGAGGAACTCTCTATGAAAGCACCAATGTCGGTGTCAAAACCGGCGGATCTCAGGTAGGGGGTCCCAATCTGTTCGTCAAGGCTGATGGTAACAAGAAGTAAGGGACACATATGTTTACCCAGGTTTGGGCCCTCTCGATGGAGGTAAAACCCTACTTCCTGCTTGATTAATATTGATGATATGGGTAGTACAAGAGTAGATCTACCACGAGATCATAGAGGCTAAACCCTAGGAGCTAGCCTATGATGGTATGAATGTAATTGTGATCGGCCTTCTAAGGACCAACCTCTCCGGTTTATATAGACACTGGAGAGGGCTAGGGTTTACATGGAGTCGGTTAGAAGGAAGGAAATATAATATCCGGATCGCCAAGCTTGCCTTCCAAGCCAAGGAAAGTCCCATCTGGACACGGGCCGAAGTCTTGAGTCTTGTATCTTCACGCTTCAATAGTCTGGACGTTGTACACAGTCCGGCTGTCCGGATACCCCCTTATCCAGGACTCCCTCAAGGGGGCCAGAAGCTTCCTGAGGGGGCCACAAGCCTCCTAGGCACGCCCCTAGGGCCGCCATGAGGGCTTGTGGGCCCCTCAGGTGTCCTCCAACCCTAATTCTTGCACTACAAATTCTGAAATATTCCCAAACCATCAGAGAGAGCCACCAAAAATACTTTTCCGCCGCTGCAAGCCTCTGTTCCTGTGAGATCCCATCTTGGGGCCTTTTCCGGCACCCTGCCGGAGGGGGATTCGATCACGGAGGGCATCTACATCAATCTTGTTGTCCTTCCGATGAAGCGTGAGTAGTTTACCACGGACCTAAAGGTCCATAGCTAGTATCTAGATGGCTTCTCTCTCTCTCTCTCTCTCTCTCTCTCTCTCTCTCTATGATCTTCAATACCATGTTCTCCTCGATGTTCTTGGAGTTCTATCCGATGTAAGATTATTTTGGCGACATGTTTGTCGAGATCCGATGAATTGTGGATTTATGATCAGATTATCTATGAATATTATTTGAGTCTTTTCTGAACTGTTTTATGCATGATCAAATATCTTTTTATTTCTCTTCGAATTATCGGTTTGGTTTGGCCAACTAGATTGGTTTTTGTTGCAATGGGAGAGGTGCTTAGTTTTGGGTTCAATCTTGCGGTGTCCTCACCCAGTGACATAGTAGGGGTAGCGGGGCACGTATTGTATTGTTGCCATCAAGGGTTAAAAGATGGGGTTTTCATCATATTGCTTGAGTTTATCCCTCTACATCATGTCATCTTACTTAAGGTGTTACTCCCTTCTTATGAACTTAGCACTCTAGATGCATGCTGGATAGCGGTTGATGTGCGGAGTAATAGTAGTATATGCAGGCAGGAGTCGGTCTACTTGATACGGACGTGATGTGTATATTCATGATCATTGCCTTGGATATCGTCATAACTTTGTGCTTTTCTATGAATTGGTTGACAGTAATTTGTTTACCCACCGTATGTTTTCTTTCAAGAGAAAAGCCTCTAGTGAAATATATGGCCCCGAGGTCTATTTTCCATCATATATCTTTAGATCTATAAACCAAAAAACCCAAAAATACTTTGCTGCAATTTATTTACATTTACTTTAGTTTGCTCTTTTATTTATCTTTTATTCTTACCTCTATTAGATCTCACTCTTGTTCGAGACTTTGAAGGGATTTACAACCCCTTTTCGCGTTGAGTGCAAGTGTTTGTTAGTTTGTGCAGGTGCATAGGCTGGAGACTTGCTTGTGCCTCCTACTGGATTGATACCTTGGTTCTTAACTGAGGGAAATACATATCTCTACTTTGCTGCATCACCCTTTCCTCTTCAAGGGAAAAATAAACGCAAGCTCAAGAAGTAGCATGCACCAGCGGGTGCAGTCCAGGACAGTTTCCTATTTCATGCTAAGGAGGCAAGGACGTATGTGGGTTCCCAAGGAATCCCGCAAAGGTTTCCATTCCTATGCAACAATACCAAGACCATGAGCTCGGCAGGACGGATGTCATCATCGAGCCCACCACTTCATCACGACTAGAAACTTTGCAGGCGAAGACCACCTTTCGCCAGGATAAGATGTACTATTATCCCCCTTCAGAATTGTCCACTGTGGTATTCCTTCCTGCCTAAGCTACTAGGGAAGAGAGTCGGGCTTAGTATAAGTATAGGCTAGTCTCCACCATAGAGAGGGGATCGAACCCATCGGCCATAGTGCTCTCCTGAGGCAGCTCACCCACTGTACTAGTTCATCCTCAACCTCCTCACGAGGCCAATCCACCCCAAAGCAAGAGTAGGATTTTACACCGCAAGGTGGCCTGAACCTAGGTAAATCTCTGTGTTCATCTCTCTGCCCACTCCCACGAACTCAATGAGGCCAAGCATAGGGTGATGAGCTTGAGGCGACAGCTAGGTTAGATCTTCGCACACGCCCCAGAGTACAAACCTTGTTTGGGTCCATGGATCCCGATTCCAACATTTTGTGCGCTAGGTAGGGGCATGTCAAAATCCTTCTTCCGGCTTTGCTCCGTCTCTACTTCGTCGCTCCCATGGCCGACACCCGCCGAGTTCACGCCGAGCACCGGGCTGCTCGCGTCGCCCAGACAGTGCCTGTGGGCCACGACGTTCCTCGCCGCTTTGCCTCTCCCGCGGCCAATGCCGCCATCGACCCTACTGCTCATGAGCAGCAGGATTCTTTGATGCCACCCTCCGTGCAGCGTGACGTCCGCACCGCCACTCCTTCCCTCACTCCCACTACGACGTCGTCTTCCCACAGCCGCCGCGGGCTGGCAAACGCGTAGGATGCGCTGCTCATGGCGCGTGAATTGCTGCTCTGCCGCCCTGCCAATGCAGGCTACGACACCTGGCTTGGCCGCATCGCCGAGCTCGTCAATGCCACCGGCGAGGCCCCAGCGCCTTCCCATTCGCTCTGTCCCCTGCCCTCCTGTTGGGGAACGTAGTAATTAAAAAATTTCCTACGATCACGCAAGATCTATCTAGGAGATGCATACCAACGAGACGGGAGAGTGTGTCCATGTACCCTTGTAGACCGAAAGCGGAAGCGTTTAGTAACGCGGTTGATGTAGTCGAACTTCTTCATGATCCAACCGATCCAAGTACCGAACGTACGGCACTTCCGTGTTCAGCACACGTTCAACATGATGACGTCCCTCGAGCTCTTGATCCAGTTGAGGACGAGGGAGAGTTCCGTCAACACGACGGTGTGGTGATGGTGTTGATGATGTTACCGGCGCAGGGCTTCGCCTAAGCACTACGACGATATGACCGAGGTGTTAAACTATGGAGGGGGGGCACCACACACGGCTAAGAGATTGTTTGTTGTGCTTAGGGGTGCCCCCTGCACCAGTATATAAAGGAGGGATGGAGGAGGTGGCCGGCCTAGAGGGGCACACCAAAGGGTGGAGTCCTACTAGGGCTCCCAGTCCTAGTAGGAGTCCCCCTTCCTTTTCGGAGTAGGAGAAGGGGGAAGGGAAAGAGAGAGGGAGAAGGAAAGGGGGGCACCCCCTCCCCAAGTCCAATTCGGTTTGGCTGGGGGGCGCGCGCTGTTGGGGAACGTCGTAATTTCAAAAAAATTCCTACGCACATGCAAGATCATGGTGATGGCATAGCAACGAGAGGGGAGAGTGTTCGTCCACGTACCCTCGTAGACCGTAAGCGGAAGCGTTAGCACAACGCGGTTGATGTAGTCGTACGTCTTCACGATCCAACCGATCCAAGCACCGAACGTACGGAGCCTCCGAGTTCAGCACACCTTCAGCTCGATGACGATCTCCGGCCTCCGATCCAGCCGAGCTCCGGAGATGAGTTCCGTCAGCACGACGGCGTGGTGACGATGATGATGTTCTACCGGCGCAGGGCTTCGCCTAAACTCCGCGACGATATGACTGAGGTGGAATATGGTGGAGGGGGCACCGCACACTGCTAAGGAATGATCCGTAGATCAACTTGTGTGTCTATGTGGTGCCCCCCCCCCCCCCCGCCCCCGTATATAAAGCAGCAAGGGGGGAGGTCGGCCGGCCCCTTTGGGCGCGCCAAGGGAGGAGGAATCCTCCTCCTAGTAGGAGTAGGACTCCTCCTTTCCTACTCCTACTAGGAGGGGGAAGGAAGGGGGAGAGGGGGAAAGAAAGGGGGGGCGCCGCCCCCCCTCCTAGTCCAATTCGGACCAGAGGGGGAGGGGGCGCGTGGCCCATGTTGACCGCCCCTCTCTCCTTTCCCCTAAGGCCCATAGGCCCAATACTCTCCCGGGGGGTTCTGGTAACCCCCCCGGCACTCCGGTTTTCTCCGAAATCACCCGGAACACTTCCAGTGTCCGAATATAGTCGTCCAATATATCAATCTTTATGTCTCGACCATTTCGAGACTCCTCGTCATGTCCCTGATCACATCCGGGACTCCGAACAAACTTCGGTAGATCAAAACTTATAAACTCGTAATAAAACTGTCATCGTAACGTTAAGCGTGCGGACCCTGCGGGTTTGAGAACTATGTAGACATGACCTAGAACCATTCTCGGTCAATAACTAATAGTGGGACCTGGATGCCCATATTGGTTCCTACATATTCTACGAAGATCTTTATCGGTCAAACCGCATAACAACATACGTTCTTCCCTTTGTCATCGGTATGTTACTTGCCAGAGATTTGATCGTCGGTATCCAATACCTAGTTCAATATCGTTACCGGCAAGTCTCTTTACTCGTTCTGTAATACATCATCTTATAACTAACTCATTAGTTACAATGCTTGCAAGGCTTAGGTGATGAGTATTACCGAGAGGGCCCAGAGATACCTCTCCGACAATCGGAGTGACAAAACCTAAGCTCGAATTATGTCAACCCAACATGTACCTTCGGAAACACCTGTAGAGCACCTTTATAATCACCCAGTTACGTTGTGACGTTTGGTAGCACACAAAGTGTTCTTTCGGTAAACGGGAGTTGCACAATCTCATAGTTGCAGGAACTTTGTATAAGTCATGAAGAAAGCAATAGCAGTATACTAAACGATCAAGTGCTAGGCTAACGGAATGGGTCATGTCAATCACATCATTCTCCTAATGATGTGATCCCACTAATCAAATGACAACACATGTCTATGGTTAGGAAACATAACCATCTTTGATTAATGAGCTAGTCAAGTAGAGGCATACTAGTGACTATAGTTTTGTCTATGTATTAACACATGTATCATGTTTCCGGTTAATACAATTCTAGCATGAATAATAAACATTTATCATGATATGAGGAAATAAATAATAACTTTATTATTGCCTCTAGGGCATATTTCCTTCAGTCTCCCACTTGCACTAGAGTCAATAATCTAGATTACATAGTAATGATTCTAACACCCATGGAGTCTTGGTGTTGATCATGTTTTGGTCATGAGAGAGGCTTAGTCAACGGATTTGCAACATTCAGATCCGTATGTATCTTGCAAATCTCTATGTCTCCCACTTGGACTTGGTCCCGAATGGAATTGAAGCGTCTCTTGATGTGCTTGGTCCTCTTGTGAAATCTGGATTCCTTTGCCAAGGCAATTGCACCAGTATTGTCACAGAAGATCTTCATTGGTTCCGATGCACTAGGTATGACACCTAGATTGGAAATGAACTCCTTCATCCAGACTCCTTCATTTGCTGCTTCAGAAGCAGCTATGTACTCCGCTTCACATGTAGATCCTGCCATGACGCTTTGTTTAGAACTGCACCAACTTACAGCTCCACCGTTTAATAAAAAACACGTATCCGGTTTGCGATTTAGAATCATCCGGATCAGTGTCAAAGCTTGCATCGATGTAACCATTTATGACTAGCTCTTTGTCACCTCCATATACGAGAAACATATCCATAGTCCTTTTCAGGTATTTCAGGATGTTCTTGACCGCTGTCTAGTGATCCACTCCTCGATTACTTTGGTACCTTCCTGCCAAGCTTATTGCTAAGCATACGTTAGGTCTGGTACACAGCATTGCATACATGATAGAGCCTATGGCTGAAGCATAGGGAACATTTTTCATTTTCTCTCTATCTTCTGCTGTGGTCGGGCATTGAGTTCGACTCAACTTCACACCTTGTAGCACAGGCAAGAATCCTTTCTTTGCCTGATCCATTTTGAACTTTTTCAAAATTTTGTCAAGGTATGTGCTTTGTGAAAGTCCTATTAAGCGTCTTGATCTATCTCTATAGATCTTGATGCCCAATATGTAAGCAGCTTCACCGAGGTCTTTCATTGAAAAACTTTTATTCAAGTATCCCTTGATGCTATCCAGAAATTCTATATCATTTCCAATTAATAATATGTCATCTACATATAAAACTAGAAATTCTACAGAGCTCCCACTCACTTTCTTGTAAATACAGGCTTCTCCAAAAGTCTGTATAAAACCATATGCTTTGATCACACTATCAAAGCATTTATTCCAACTCCGAGATGCTTGCACCAGTCCATAAATGGAACGCTGGAGCTTGCACACTTTGTTAGCACCTTTTGGATTAACAAAACCTTCCGGCTGCATCATATACAACTCTTCTTCTAGAAATCCATTCAAGAATGCAGTCTTAACATCCATTTGCCAAATTTCATAATCATGAAATGCAGCAATAGCTAACATGATTCGGACAGACTTAAGCATCGCTACGGGTGAGAAAGTCTCGTCGTAGTCAACCCCTTGAACTTGTCGAAAACCTTTTGCAACAAGTCGAGCTTTATAGACAGTTACATTACCATCGGCGTCAGTCTTCTTCTTAAAGATCCATTTATTCTCAATGGCTTTCCGATCATCGGGCAAGTCAACCAAAGTCCATACTTTGTTTTCATACATGGATCCCATCTCAGATTTCATGGCCTCTAGCCATTTTGCGGAATCTGGGCTCATCATCGCTTCCTCATAGTTCGTAGGTTCATCATGGTCAAGTAAGATGACTTCCAGAATAGGATTACCGTACCACTCTGGTGCGGATCTTACTCTGGTAGACCTACGAGTTCAGTAGAAACTTGATCCGAAGTTTCATGATCAATATCATTAGCTTCCTCACTAATTGGTGTAGTTGTCACAAGAACCGGTTCTCGTGATGAACTACTTTCCAATAAGGGAGTAGATACAGTTATCTCATCAAGTTCTACTTTCCTCCCACTCACTTCTTTCGAGAGAAACTCCTTCTCTAGAAAGGATCCATTCTTAGCGACGAATGTCTTGCCTTTGGATCTGTGATAGAAGGTGTACCCAACAGTCTCTTTTGGGTATCCTATGAAGACACATTTCTCCGATTTGGGTTCGAGCTTATCTGGTTGAAGTTTCTTCACATAAGCATCGCAGCCCCAAACTTTAAGAAACAACAACTTTGGTTTCTTGCCAAACCACAGTTCATAAGGCGTCATCTCAACAGATTTTGATGGTGCCCTATTTAACGTGAATGCGGCTGTCTCTAAAGCATAACCCCAAAACGATAGCGGTAAATCGGTAAGAGACATCATAGATCGCACCATATCAAGTAAAGTACGATTACGACGTTCGGACACACCATTTCGTTGTGGTGTTCCGGGAGGCGTGAGTTGCGAAACTATTCCGCATTGTTTCAAATGTAAACCAAACTCGTAACTCAAATATTCTCCTCCACGATCAGATCGTAGAAACTTTGTTTTCTTGTTACGATGATTTTCCACTTCACTCTGAAATTCTTTGAACTTTTCAAATGTTTCAGACTTGTGCTTCATTAAGTAGATATACCCATATCTGCTCAAATCATCTGTGAAGGTGAGAAAATAACGATATCCGCCACGAGCATCAACATTCATTGGACCATATACATCTGTATGTATGATTTCCAACAAATCTGTTGCTCTCTCCATAGTACCGAAGAACGGTGTTTTAGTCATCTTGCCCATGAGGCACGGTTCGCAAGTACCAAGTGATTCATAATCAAGTGATTCCAGAAGTCCATCAGTATGGAGTTTCTTCATGCGTTTTACACCGATATGACCTAAACGGCAGTGCCACAAATAAGTTGCACTATCATTATCAACTCTGCATCTTTTGGCTTCAACATTATGAATATGTGTATCACTACTATCGAGATTCAATAAAAATAGACCACTCTTCAAGGGTGCATGACCATAAAAGATATTACTCATATAAATAGAACAACCATTATTCTCTGATTTAAATGAATAACCGTCTCGCATTAAACAAGATCCAGATATAATGTTCATGCTTAACGCTGGCACCAAATAACAATTATTCAGGTCTAAAACTAATCCCGAAGGTAGATGTAGAGGTAGCGTGCCGACCGCAATCACATCGACTTTGGAACCGTTTCCCACGCGCACCGTCACCTCGTCCTTAGCCAGTGCTCGCTTATTCCGTAGTCCCTGTTTCGAGTTGAAAATATTAGCAACAGAACCAGTATCAAATACCCAGGTGCTACTACGAGCTCTAGTTAGGTACACATCAATAACATGTATATCACATATACCTTTGTTCACTTTGCCATCCTTCTTATCCGCCAAATACTTGGGGCAGTTCCGCTTCCAGTGACCAGTCTGCTTGCAGTAGAAGCACTCAGTTTCAGGCTTAGGTCCAGACTTGGGTTTCTTCTCTTGAGCAGCAACTTGCTTGCCGTTCTTTTTGAAGTTCCCCTTCTTCTTCCCTTTGCCCTTTTCTTGAAACTAGTGGTCTTGTTGACCATCAACACTTGATGCTCCTTCTTGATTTCTACCTCCGCAGCTTTTAGCATTGCGAAGAGCTCGGGAATAGTCTTGTTCATCCCTTGCATATTATAGTTCATCACAAAGCTCTTGTAGCTTGGTGGCAGTGATTGGAGAATTCTGTCAATGACACTATCATCAGGAAGATTAACTCCCAGTTGAATCAAGTGATTATTATACCCAGACATTCTGAGTATGTGATCACTGACAGAACTATTCTCCTCCATCTTGCAGCTATAAAACTTATTGGAGACTTCATATCTCTCAATCCGGGCATTTGCTTGAAATATTAACTTCAACTCCTAGAACATCTCATATGCTCCATGACGTTCAAAACGTCGTTGAAGACCCGGTACTAAGCCGTAAATCATGGCACACTGAACTATAGAGTAGTCATTAGCTTTGCTCTGCCAGACGTTCTTAACGTCGTCAGTTGCATCAGCAGCAGGCCTGGCACCCAGTGGTGCTTCCAGGACGTAATTTTTCTGTGCAGCAATGAGGATAATCCTCAGGTTACGGACCCAGTCCATGTAATTGCTACCATCATCTTTCAACTTTGCTTTCTCAAGGACCACATTAAAATTCAACAGAACAACAGCACGAGCCATCTATCTACATACAAACATAGACAAGCAAAATACTATCAGGTACTAAGTTCATGATAAATTTAAGTTTAATTAATCATATTACTTAAGAACTCCCACTTAGACAGAGATCTCTCTAGTCATCTAAGTGATCACGTGATCCAAATCACCTAAACCATAACCGATCATCATGTGAGATGGAGTAGTTTTCAATGGTGAACATCACTATGTTGATCATATCTACTATATGATTCACGCTCGACCTTTCGGTCTCCGTGTTCCGAGGCCATACTGCATATGCTAGGCTCATCAAGTTTAACCTGAGTATTCCGCGTGTGCAAAACTGGCTTGCACCCATTGTAGATGGACGTAGAGCTTATCACACCCGATCATCACGTGGTGTCTGGGAACGACGAACTTTGGCAACGGTGCATACTCAGGGAGAACACTTCTTGATAATTTTAGTGAGAGATCATCTTAAAATGCTACCGTCAATCAAAGCAAGATAAGATGCATAAAGGATAAACATCACATGCAATCAATATAAGTGATATGATATGGCCATCATCATCTTGTGCTTGTGATCTCCATCTTCGAAGCACCGTCGTGATCACCATCGTCACCGGCGCGACACCTTGATCTCCATCATAGTATCGTTGTCGTTACGCCATCTATTGCTTCTACGACTATCGCTACCGCTTAGTGATAAAGTAAAGCAATTACAGGGCGTTTGCATTTCATACAGTAAAGTGACAACCATATGGCTCCTGCCAGTTGCCGATAACTTCGGTTACAAAACATGATCATCTCATACAATAAAATATAGCATCACGTCTTGACCATATCACATCACAACATGCCCTGCAAAAACAAGTTAGACGTCCTCTACTTTGTTGTTGCAAATTTTACGTGGCTGCTACGGGCTTAGCAAGAACCGTTCTTACCTACGCATCAAAAACCACAACGATAGTTCGTCAAGTTGGTGCTGTTTTAACCTTCGCAAGGACCGGGCGTAGCCACACTCGAATCAGCTAAAGTGAGAGAGACAGACACCCGCCAGCCACCTTTAAGCACGAGTGCTCGTAACGGTGAAACTAGTCTCGCGTAAGCGTACGCGTAATGTCGGTCCGGGCCGCTTCATCTCACAATACCGCCGAACCAAAGTATGACATGCTGGTAAGCAGTATGACTTGTATCGCCCACAACTCAATTGTGTTCTACTTATGCATATAACATCAACGCATAAAACCTAGGCTCTGATGCCACTGTTGGGGAACGTAGTAATTTCAAAATTTCCTACGCACACGCAAGATCATGGTGATGGCATAGCAACGAGAGGGGAGAGTGTTCGTCCACGTACCCTCGTAGACCGTAAGCGGAAGCGTTAGCACAACGTGGTTGATGTAGTCGTACGTCTTCACGATCCAACTGATCCAAGCACCGAACGTACGGAGCCTCCGAGTTCAACACACGTTCAGCTCGATGACGATCTCCGGCCTCCGATCTAGCCGAGCTCCGGAGATGAGTTCCGTCAGCACGACGGCGTGGTGACGATGATGATGTTCTACCGGCGCAGGGCTTCGCCTAAACTCCGCGACGATATGACCGAGGTGGAATATGGTGGAGGGGGGCACCGCACACGGCTAAGGAACGATCCGTAGATCAACTTGTGTGTCTATGTGGTGCCCCCCCCCCCCGGCCCCGTATATAAAGGAGCAAGGGGGGAGGCCGGCCGGCCCATTTGGGCCCGCCAAGGGAGGAGGAATCCTCCTCCTAGTAGGAGTAGGACTCCTCCTTTCCTACTCCTACTAGGAGGGGGAAGGAAGGGGGAGAGGGGGAAGGAAAGGGGGGCGCTGCCCCCCCCCCCTCCTAGTCCAATTCGGACCAGAGGGGGGAGGGGGCGCGCGGCCCATGTTGACCGCCCCTCTCTCCTTTCCCCTAAGGCCCATAGGCCCAATACTCTCCCGGAGGGTTTCGGTAACTCCCCCCCCCCCCCCCCGGCACTCCGATTTTCTCCGAAATCACCCGGAAGACTTCTGGTGTCCGAATATAGTCGTCCAATATATCAATCTTTATGTCTCGGACATTTAGAGACTCCTCGTCATGTCCGTGATCACATCCGGGACTCCGAACAAACTTCGGTACATCAAAACTTATAAACTCATAATAAAACTGTCATCGTAACGTTAAGCGTGCGGACCCTACGGGTTCGAGAACTATGTAGACATGACCTAGAACCATTCTCGGTCAATAACCAATAGCGGGACCTGGATGCCCATATTGGTTCCTACATATTCTACGAAGCTCTTTATCGGTCAAACCGCATAACAACATACGTTCTTCCCTTTGTCATCGGTATGTTACTTGCCTGAGATTTGATCGTCGGTATCCAATACCTAGTTCAATCTCGTTACCGGCAAGTCTCTTTACTCGTTCTGTAATACATCATCTTATAACTAACTCATTAATTACAATGCTTGCAAGGCTTAGGTGATGAGTATTACCGAGAGGGCCCAGAGATACCTCTCCGACAATCGGAGTGACAAAACCTAATCTCGAATTATGTCAACCCAACATGTACCTTCGGAAACACCTGTAGAGCACCTTTATAATCACCCAGTTATGTTGTGACGTTTGGTAGCACACAAAGTGTTCTTCCGGTAAACGGGAGTTGCACAATCTCATAGTTGCAGGAACTTTGTATAAGTCATGAAGAAAGCAATAGCAGTATACTAAACGATCAAGTGCTAGGCTAACGGAATGGGTCATGTCAATCACATCATTCTCCTAATGATGTGATCCCACTAATCAAATGACAACACATGTCTATGGTTAGGAAACATAACCATCTTTGATTAATGAGCTAGTCAAGTAGAGGCATACTAGTGACTATAGTTTTGTCTATGTATTCACACATGTATCATGTTTCCGGTTAATACAATTCTAGCATGAATAATAAACATTTATCATGATATGAGGAAATAAATAATAACTTTATTATTGCCTCTAGGGCATATTTCCTTCACGCGCCACCTTCTGGCCGCCGGTCTCCTCTTCTCACTATGGCCCCTGAAGGCCCAATACTCTACCGGGGGGTTTCGGTGACTTCCAGGTAATCCAGAAAATGCACGAACCTATCTCAAACCTTTCCGGTGTCTGAACATAACCTTCCAATATATCAATCTGTATCTCTCGACCATTTTTGAGACTCCTTGGCATGTCTGCGATCTCATCCAGAACTCCGAACAAACTTCGGTCATCCAAAACACATAACTCATAATACAAATCGTCATCGAACATTAATCGTGCGGACCCTATAGGTTTGAGAACTATGTAGACATGATCGAGACACATCTCCGATCAATAACCAATAGCGGAACCTGGATGCTCATATTGGCTCCTACATATTCTGCGAATATCTTTATCAGTCAAACCGCATAGCAACATACATTGTTCCCTTTGTCATCGGTATGTTACTTGCCCGACATTCGATCGTCAGTATCATCATACCTAGTTCAATATCATTACCGGCAACTCTCTTTACTCGTTCCATAATGCTTCTTCCTGCAACTAACTCATTAGTCACATTGCTTGCAAGTCTTATAGTGATGAGCATTACCGAGGGGGCTCAGAGATACCTGTCTGATACACGGAGTGACCAATCCTATTCTCGATCTATTCCAACCCAACAAAAACCTTCGGAGACACCTGTAGAGCATCTTTATAGTCACCCAGTTACATTGTGACGTTTGATAGCACACAAGGTGTTCCTCCGGTATTCGGGAGATGCATAATCTCATAGTCTAAGGAACATGTACAACTCATGAAGAAAGCAGTAGCAATAAAACTGTTACGATCATAATGCTAAGCTAACGGAGGGGTCTTGTCCATCACATCATTCTCCTAATGATGTGATCCCGTTCATCAAATGACAATACATGTCTATGGTTAGGAAACATAACCATCTTTGATTAATGAGCTAGTCAAGTAGAGGCATACTAGGGACACTATGTATTGTCTATGTATTCACATATGTACTAAGTTTCCGGTTAATACAATTCTAGCATGAATAATAAACATTTATCATGATATAAGGAAATATAAATAGCAACTTTATTATTGCCTCTAGGGCATATTTCCTTCACTCTCCCGCTTGCACTAGAGTCAATAATCTAGATTACAAAGTAATGATTCTAACACCCATGGAGTCTTGGTGTTGATCATGTTTTGCTCGTGAAAGAGGCTTAGTCAATGTGTCTGCAACATTCAAATCCGTATGTATTTTGCAAATCTCTATGTCTCCCTCCGCGACTTGATGCCAGACGGAATTGAAGAGTCTCTTGATGTGTTTGGTTCTCTTCTGAAATCTGGATTCCTTTGCCAAGGCAATTGCACCAGTATTGTCACAAAAGATTTTCATTGGACCCGATGAACTAGGTATTACACCTAGATCGGATATGAACTCCTTCATCCAGACTCCTTCATTTGCTGCTTCCGAAGCAGCTATGTACTCCGCTTCACACGTAGATCCCGCCACGAGCTCTACTTGGAACTGCATCAACTGATAGCTCCACCATTCAATATAAATACGTATCCGGATTGCGACTTAGAGTCATCCGGATCAGTGTCAAAACTTGCATCGATGTAACCATTTACAACGAGCTCTTTTTCACCCCCATAAACGAGAAACATATCCTTAGTCCTTTTTAGGTATTTCAGGATGTTCTTGACCGCTGTCCAGTGCTCCACTCCTGGATTACTTTGGTACCTCCTTACGATACTTATGGCAAGGCACACATCAAGTCTGGTACACAGCATTGCATACATGATAGAACCTATGGCTGAAGCATAGGGAATGACTTTCATTTTCTCTCTATCTTCTGCAGTGGTCGTGCATTGAGTCTGACTCAACTTCACACCTTGTAACACAGGCAAGAACCCTTTCTTTGACTGATCTATTTTGAAATTCTTCAAAACTTTATCAAGGTATGTGCTTTCTGAAAATCTATTTAAGCGTCTTGATCTATCTCTATAGATCTTGATGCCCAATACATAAGCAGCTTCACCGAGGTCTTTCATTGAAAAATTCTTAGTCAAGTATCCTTTTATGCTATCCAGAAATTTTGTATTAGTTCCAATCAACAATATGTCATCTACATATAATATTAGAAATGCTACAGAGCTCCCACTCACTTTCTTGTAAATACAGGCTTCTCCAAACATCCGTATAAACCAATGTGCTTTGATCACACTATCAAAGCGCATATTCCAACTCCGAGAGGCTTGCACCAGTCCATAAATGGATCGCTGGAGCTTGCACACTTTGTTAGCACCTTTTGGATCGACAAAACCTTCTGGTTGCATCATATACAACTATTCTTTAATAAATCCATTAAGGAATGCAGTTTTGGCATCCATTTGCCAAATTTCGTAATCATAAAATGCAGCAATTGCTAACATGATTCACACAGACTTAAGCATATCTATGGGTGAGAAGGTCTCATCGTAGTTAACTCCTTGAACTTGTCGAAAACCTTTCGCAACAAGTCGAGCTTTGTAGACAGTAACATTAGCGTCGGCGTCGGTCTTCTTATTGAAGATCCATTTATTTTCTATGGCTTGCCGATAATCGGGCAAGTCCACCAAAGTCCACACTTTGTTCTCATACATGGATCCCATCTTAGATTTCATGGACTCAAGCCATTTTGCGGAATCTAGGCGCATCATCACTTCCTCATAGTTCGTAGGTTCATCATGGTCTAGTAACATGACTACCAGAACAGGATTACCATACCACTCTGGTGTGGACCATCCTCTGGATGACCTACGAGGTTTGGTATTAACTTGATCTGAAGTTTCATGATCGTCATCATTAGCTTCCTCACTAATTGGTGCAGGAATCACTGGAACTGATTTCTATAATGAACTACTTTCCAATTCAGGAGAAGGTACAATTACCTCATCAAGTTCTACTTTCCTCCCACTCACTTCTTTCGAGATAAACTCCTTCTCTAGAAAGGATCCATTCTTAGCAACGAATATCTTGCCTTCGGATCTGTGATAGAAGGTGTACCCAACCGTTTCCTTTGGGTATCCTATGAAGAAGCACTTCTCCGATTTGGGTTCGAGCTTATCAGGTTGAAGATTTTTCACATAAGCATCGCAGCCCCAAACTTCAAGAAACGACAACTTTGGTTTCTTGCCAAACCATAGTTTATACGGTGTCGTATCAACGGATTTTGATGGTGCCTATTTAAAGTGAATGCAGTTGTCTCTAAAGCATAACAACAAAACGACAGCGGTAAATCGGTAAGAGACATCATACATCGCACCATATCCAATAAAGTATGGTTACGACGTTCGGACACACAATTTCACTGTGGTGTTCCAGGTGGCGTGAGTTGCGAAACTATTCCACATTGTTTTAAATGAAGACCAAACTCGTAACTCAAATATTCGCCTCCACGATCAGATGATAGAAACTTTATTTTCTTGTTACAATGATTTTCCACTTCACTATGAAATTCTTTGAACTTTTCAAATGTTTCATACTTATGTTTCATTAAGTAAATATGCCCATATCTGCTCAAATCATCTGTGAAGGTCAGAAAATAATGATACCCGCCACGAGCCTCAACACTCATTGGTTGGCATACATTGGTATGTATTATTTCCAATAAGTCAGTAGCTCGTTCCATTGTTTCGGAGAACAGAGTTTTAGTCATCTTGCCCACGAGGCATGGTCCGCAAGCACCAAGTGATTCATAATCAAGTGATTCCAATAGTCCATCAGCATGGAGTTTCTTCATGCACTTTACACCAATATGACCTAAACGGCAGTGCCACAAATAAGTTGCACTATCATTATCAACTTTGCATCTTTTGGCTTCAGTATTATGAACATGTGTATCTCAACGATCAAGACTCAATAAAAATAGACCAGTCAACAAGGGTGCATGACCATAAAAGATATTACTCATACAAATAGAACAACCATTATCCTCTAATTTAAATGAATAACTGTCTCGCATCAAACAAGATCCAGATATAATGTTCATGCTCAACGCTGGCACCAAATAACAATTATTCAGGTCTAAAACTAATCCCAAAGGTAGATGTACAGGTAGTGTGCCAACGGCGATCACATTGACCTTGGAACCATTTCCGACGCGCATCGTTACCTCGTCCTTAGCCAATCTTCATTTAATCAGTAGCCCCTGTTACGAGTTGCAAATATGAGCAATAGAACCAGTATCAAATACCCAGGCGCTACTACAAGCAATATTAAGGTACACATCAATAACATGTAAAAAATATACCTTTCACTTTGCCATCCTTCTTATCCGCCAAATACTTGGCGTAGTTCTGCTTCCAGTGAACAGTTCCTTTGCAGTAGAAGCACTCAGTTTCAGGCTTAGGTCCAGACTTGGGTTTCTTCTCTTGAGCAGCAACTTACTTGTCATTCTTCTTGAAGTTCCTCTTCTTCCCTTTGCCCTTTTTCTTGAAACTAGTGGTCTTGTTAACCATCAACACTTGATGCTCCTTCCTGATTTCTACCTCCACAGCCTTTAGCAACGCGAAGAGCTTGGGAATCGTTCTCGCAATCCTTGCATATTATAGTTCATCACGAAGCCTTTATAGCTTTGTGGCAGTGATTGAAGAACTCTTTCAATGACACTATCATCAGGAAGATTAACTCCCAGCTGAGTCAAGTGATTATGGTACCCAGACATTCTGAGTATGTGTTCACTGACAGAACTATTCTCCTCCATCTTGCAGCTATAGAACTTGTTGGAGACTTCATCTCTCTCAACTCGGGCATTTGCTTGAAATATTAACTTTAACTCTTGGAACATCTCATATGTTCCATGAAGTTTAAAACGTCTTTGAAGTCCCGATTCTAAGCCGTAAAGCATGGCACACTAAACTATCGAGTAGTCATCAACACGCGTCTGCCAGGCATTCACAATGTCTGTAGTTGCTGGCGCAGGTGGTACACGTAGCGGTGCTTCCAGGACGTAATTCTTCTGTCCATCAATGAGGATAATCCTCAAGTTACGGACCCAGTCTGTGTAATTGCTACCATCATCTTTCAACTTAGCTTTCTCTAGGAACGCATTAAAATTCAAGGGAACGGTAGCGCGAGCCATTGATCTACAACAACATAGACATGCAAAAATTATCAGGACTAAGTTCATGATAAATTAAAGTTCAATTAATCATATTACTTAAGAACTCCCACTTAGATAGACATCCCTCTAGTCATCTAAATGATCACGTGATCCAAATGAACTAAACCTTGTCCGATCATCACGTGAGATGGAGTAGTTTTCAATGGTGAACATCTCTATGTTGATCATATCTACTATATGATTCACGTTCGACCTTTCGGTCTCAGTGTTCTGAGGCCATATCTGCATATGCTAGGCTCGTCAAGTTTAACCCGAGTATTCTGCACGTGCAAAAACTAGCTTGCTCCTGTTGTATGTGAACGTAGAGCATATCACACCCGATCATCACGTGGTGTCTCGGCGCGATGAACTATAGCAACGGTGCATACTCAGGGAGAACACTTATACCTTGAAATTTAGTGAGGGACCATCTTATAATGCTACCACCGTACTAAGCAAAATAAGATGCATAAAAGATAAACATCACATGCAATCAAAATATGTGACATGATATGGCCATCATCATCTTGTGCTCATGATCTCCATCACCGAAGCATCGTCATGATCTCCATCATCACCGGCTTGACACCTTGATCTCCATCGTAGCATCGTTGTCGTCTCGCCAACTATTGCTAATATGACTATCTCTACCGCTTAGTGATAAAGTAAAGCAATTACATGGCGATTGCATTTCATACAATAAAGCGACAACCATATGCTCCTGCCAGTTGCCGATAACTTTGTTAAAAAACATGATCATCTCATACAACAATTTATATCACATCATGTCTTGACCATATCACATCACAACAAGCCCTACAAAAACAAGTTAGACGTCCTCTACTTTGTTGTTGCAAGTTTTACGTAGCTGATACGGGCTTCTAGCAAGAACCATTCTTACCTACACATCAAAACCACAACGATTTTTTGTCAAGTGTGCTGTTTTAACCTTCAACAAGGACCGGTCGTAGTCAAACTCGATTCAACTAAAGTTGGAGAAACAGACACCCACCAGCCACCTATGTGCAAAAGCACGTCGGTAGAACCAGTCTCATGAACGCGGTCATGTAATGTTGGTCTGGGCTGCTTCATCCAACAATACCGCCGAATCAAAGTAAGATGTTGGTGGTAAGCATTATGACTATTATCACCCACAACTCTTTGTGTTCTACTCATGCATAAAACATCTACGCATAGACCTGGCTCGGATGCCACTGTTCGGGAACGTAGTAATTAAAAAAATTCCTATGATCGCGCAAGATCTATCTAGGAGATGCATAGCAACGAGATGGGAGAGTGTGTCCACATACCCTCGTTGACCGAAAGCGGAAGCGTTTAGTAACGTTGTTGATGTAGTTGAACATCTTCATGATCCAGCCGATCCAAGTACCGAACGTACGGCACCTCCGTGTTTAGGACACGTTCAGCACGATGACGTCCCTCGAGCTGTTGATCTAGTTGAGGATGAGGGAGAGTTCTGTTAGCAAGACGGTGTGGCGACGGTGTTGATGATGTTACCGGCGCGCAGGGCTTAGCCTAAGCACTACGACGATATGACAAGGTGTTAAACGGTGGAGGGGGGCACCGCACACGGCTAAGAGATTGTCTGTTGTGCTTTGGGTTGCCCCCTGTCCCCGTATATAAAGGAGGGAGGGAGGAGGCGGCCAACCTAGAGGGGCGTGCCAAAGGGGGGAGTCCTACTAGGGCTCCCACTCCTAGTGGGAGTACCCCTTCCTTTTCAGAGTAGGAAAAGGGGAAGAGAAAGATAGAGGGAGAAGGAAAATGGGGTTGTTGGGGACACACATAACAGGTAGGCCCATGAAGGGTCAAAATATATTATAGCATGGTGTCCACACATCAGGTGGGTCCAGGTAATTTTCATACATACATACTATCCACTTGGACGAGCAACGTACCATCCACTCGGATGACAGTCGACCACTCGGTCGTATGACTCACTCGAATATGCGAAGACCAACAATCGACAAGGCGCTCGAAGCATCATCTTAGTAGTAGACTGACATTATGGCATAAATGCCCCACTTTCTAACATAGGAGGTGAGGGGGTGGCGCACTCTATATAAGCCACCCCCCTACCACTAGACTTGGGGGCAGGGCCTCTTTCTTCCATTTCTCTCTCTCTCACCATTTTAGCTCAGGAATGAGGATCCATTCCTCTCTCTCATACACATTGTAATTTCCGGATACATACTCAGATAAAACAAAGCCTTTCTGGAGCGCGAAACGTAGGCTCGTTATCTCCACCGCGAGAGGCCTGAACTCGTTAAAACCACTATGTCACCCATATGCATCTCGATAGATCATGCTCCTTTACCCTATCCCTTATTATTGTCGGAATCATTCCCACGACAGGGGTCGCGCCTCCTTCCCTAATCCAATTCGGTTTGGCTAGGGGGGCACGCGCCACCTCCTAGCCGCCGGCCTCCTCTTCCCACTATGGCCCATGAAGGCCCAATACTCTCCCGGGGGGTTCCACTAATCTCCCGGTACTCCGGAAAATGCCCGAACCTATCCAAAACCTTTCCGGTGTCCGACATAACCTTACAATATATCAATCTTTATGTCTCGACCATTTTGAGACTCCTCGTCATGTCCGTGATCTCATCCGGGACTCCGAACAAACTTCGGTCACCAAAAACACATAACTTATAATACAAATCGTCATCGAACGTTAAGCGTGCGGACCCTACGGGTTCGAGAACTATGTAGACATGATTGAGACACATCTCCGATCAATAACCAATAGAGGAACCTAGATGCTCATATTGTCTCCTACATATTCTATGAAGATCTTTCTCGGTCAAACCGCATAACAACATACGTTGTTCCCTTTGTGTATGTTACTTGCCAGAGATTCGATTGTCGGTATCATCATACCTAGTTCAATCTCATTACCGGTAAGTCTGTTTACTCATTCCGTAAAGCTTCATCCCGCAACTAACTCATTAGTCACATTGCTTGCAAGGATTATAGTGATGAGCATTACCGAGAGGGCCCAGAGGTACCTCTCCGATACACGGAGTGACAAATCCTATTCTCGATCTATGCCAACCCAACAAACACCTTTGAAGACACCTGTAGAGCATATTTATAGTCACCCAGTTATGTTGTGATGTTTGATAGCACACAAGGTGTTCCTCCAGTATTCAGGAGTTGCATAATCTCATAGTCTGAGGAACATGTATAAGTCATGAAGAAAGAAGTAGCAACAAAACTGTTACGATCATAATGCTAAGCTAACGGATGGGTCTTGTCCATCAAATCATTCTCCTAATGATGTGATCCCGTTCATCAAATGACAACACATGTCTATGGTTAAGAAACATAACCATCTTTGATTAACGAGCTAATCAAGTAGAGGCATACTAGGGACACAATGTATTGTCTATGTATTCACACATGTACTCAGTTTCCGATTAATACAATTCTAGCATGAATAATAAACATTTATCACGATATAAGGAAATATAAATAAAAACTTTATTATTGCCTCTAGGGCATATTTCCTTCACCTCCCACGAGGGCGACGTGGCTCATGGCGCCCCCCCTCTTCCTCCTCCTCTATGTAGCACCGACGTTGACCTAGGCGCGACGCTGTCCACGCGACCGGCCTCACAGAGGGCCGGCGCCAGCACGAGATGAGGCCAGTTGCCAGGTGGTGCAGTAGCCGCAGTGCGGCACACGTGCGCTCCTCGTGCCATCACGCCAGCATCAAGATCGAGCGGCTCTGGGGGCTACGGTGTGTGGACGTCAAGACCATGATCCCCCATGTGAGTTGCGGCCGTGAGCGCGGCCGGCTACCATGCCATCAACCGTGCGCTGTGCCATGTTGTTTGGTCCACCAAGTTCAAGCCAGACCTGCCCCCGCGCTACGATGACACCCCCGACCCGGCGGGGTTCCTTCAGCTCTACTCGTTGAGCATCGAGGCGGGGAACGACAACGACAAGGTCAATGTGAACTAGCTCCCCATGGCCCTCAAGGACGGCGCACGCTCATGGCTCCTGCACCTCCCGGAGGGGTCAATCTCCTTCTGGGATGAGCTTTGCAAGTGTTTCATCGACAACTTCCAGGGCACCCGTGAGCGCGCACCCGCTGTGAACAACCTACGGCGTGCGAAGCAGCAGCCGGGCAAGACTCTCCGCAAGTACATACAACGCTTTACGAACGTTCACCTCAAGATCGCGAAGGCCTCGGACCGAGGGTGTCAAGGACGTCAAGATGCTCGAGGAGCTTGCCATCCATAATGACTAGTGCTTGGTTCTGGAGATGTTCAACCTGGCGGACATGTGCGCCAGGGCTGAAGAGGGCCGCCTTTCCCTCCTAGAGCAACCTGAGGCCGACCTTGAAGACAAGAAAGCCAAGGCCAAGGAAGAGAAGTGCAAGGGCCCCGCCATGCTAGCGGCGGAGCCTGAGCTGAAGCGCGACAACGACCACGACGAGCCGGACAAGGATAACCGCCCGTACTATGTCTTCCACAACCTTCACACCCATAACACCAACGACTGTCGGGAGGTCAGGGTGCTCTGGGACGAGCACCTGGGCCGCTGCCCCGAGCATGGTGACCGAGGCTTCGGCCGTGGGGGAGGCCGCTGGGACAACCGCAACCCTCGTCAGGGCTGGCACCACCAGCCTAGCTAGGATGGTTGGTGTGATTAGCCTCGTGAGGGCACCTGGCGTGATCAGCCTCGTGAGGCATGTCCTCAGGGCAACGCTGGCCTCCCTCCGCTGCCACCACCACCAAGGAGGAATGATGACAACCATCAGGACGACGGAGCTGGGGGCTTCCAGGAGCCTTGCGTGATCACCTGCATCCTCGGCGGTGCCCAGGCCCCCGCCTCCAACCGCATACTCAAGCAATTCTCCCATCAGGTGAGCGCGGCCCTCCCGAAGCTTGAGGCCGCGTGCCCCCTCAGGTGGTCACAGTACGCCATCACCTTCAATTCCAAGGACCACCTCAAGTGTTCGGCCGCCGTTGATGCACTCCCCATGCTTTGCACGCCACCATAAGAAATGTCTGTGTCACCAATACCCTCATCGATGGCGGCGCTGGTCTCATTGTGCTTTCTATCAAGACCTTCGAGAAGCTTCAGGTGTCGTACGATTAGCTCATGCCCACCAGGCCGTTCTCTGGAGTGATGGATGGCTCCATCGTCCCTCAAAGTTAAGTGTGCCTCCCTGTCACCTTCGGCAAGCGCTACAACTCCCACACTGAGCTCATCGACTTCGACGTTGCCCACATCGGCCTCCCGTACAATGCCATCCTAGGGTACCCTGCCCTTGCCAAGTTCATGGCAGCTGTCCATCACGGCTACAACGTCCTCAAGATGCCACGATGCAGCGGCATCATCACCATTGCGTGCGATGAAAAGGACGCAGTCTGCTCCCTCAAGCGCGCCTTCCGTGCCGCAGCGGCCGAGAACTCTGATGACGAGGGTGGCGTCCTGCCTCCCGAGGCCGTCCTCGCGAAGAAGCAGCTCCTCCCCAAAAGCTGCATGGAGGCCGAGAAGCCCGCTGGCGATGCCTCAGGTTCCGTGCCCACTATCAAGGCGCCTCTTCCTCCCGCATAGGAAGGCGCGCCCGACGCCTCCCTTAGGACGGGCTCGGTGGCTTCTGTCTGCAGAGCCTCTGACCTGAGCAGCGCAACGAGGAAGGTTCTCGGGCACCACTTGGAGGTGTGCTTTGATGCGCGCCTCCACAAGCAAGGAGTATGGTGCGAGGTGCCAGGAGCATGAGAGTTCATCACCAAGGAGATCGAGGAACTTCAGGAGGCGCAAACCATGTGCGGCGAGCACCGTCCCGCACCCCCCATGAGTGCAGCCGCTGCTCCCAACGTGGGTGATGGGCTGCGCGTCTGCGCCGACATCTCGGGCCTCAACATGGCCGCTTCGTAGGGCCTCTTCTGGCAATCGCGCGTTAGCCGGAGTGGGGGCTACCCCTACAACTATGTCTGCATGTCGTTTAGCCTGCTGAACATGGATGCCTCATACCAGCTCTTGGCACAGCGTGCAATGGCATCTCGGGAGGCCAAGCGCACGGCGGTCGCATCTCAGGAGGTCCTAGACCCTCGCGAGCCACCTAGGCCTCGTGAGCTCCCCATGCCTCCAAAGTCGCCCAGCTCATAAGGAGCAACCTCCACGGTATGCTTCTTCAGCTACCTCGACACTTCTACAACACCGGTGTCAGGTGACTTTTTGGTTTGTTCAATTGAGGGTGCCCCCGGGCTGCATTATCCTCGGGCTATCAGGGCCCGCCCCTGCAGCTATATCGTTTTGTGCATGTATCAGAACTGGCTTTGGCTTTGATAAAATTTCCTTAATCTTTCAACCCGCATGCCCGGTGCTTCATCACCATGAATGTCATCGTGCCCTAACAACCCCACCCTTGATCGCCTCATGATTAAGGACTGGCACGACACCTGTGCTTGGGTTCGTCCCTGCAACATTGTTAAATCCAAGCGATCAAGCTCTGTATCGCGGGCCAGCTCCCGTGCACGTCACCTCCCAGAGTCCTTGGTGCCTTGTTCTTGCATGAGCTAATTGTGAGTGGGTGAGTAAGGGCGCGTAGACCGGTTCCTACAACCGCAGTCCGGCGCTTCGCCGTTGCGGGAGCCGCGCGCCGGATGTCCTTCATCGGGTTGTTGCATGAGAAGACTTGACACTGTGTCTTTGCTCGGGGCCGTCCCTGCAGTGTTGATAAACCCACGCGACCGAGCTCTGTCCGGCGGGCTGGCCCTGTTCACGTCACCTCCTATGTGTCCCTGGTGTTCGGCCTTCTCATGTGATGGCCACCGGAGGTTCACTCAGCGCAGGTTGCCCTCATCACACAGGTTTCATAAGCGCACTCCACGCCAATGTTCAGGCGCAACCCTCCTATTGAGGTAGGGCCTCCCGAGTCTTGCGCTGGCTCACGAGTACCTAGATACACCTCCTCAAAGTTCTGTCGTGCCAGTCACGTGTATGAATAAAACAAGGTTGTACACGCTCGGAGACTCTAATACAGAGCTCCCTACCCACGCCTAGTGGAAGCCTCATGCTCCACGCTGACGAATACGATTGAACCGCGACCATGCCCATGCCTGGTGTAAGCCCCATGCTCCGTGCTGGTGGATAAAGAACCGAGGGTGCCCTATGGGTTGCATCAACCTCAGGATGGCCTCTCGGCCCTTCATGCGGCACCACTCGCAGCATTCCCCTTGGATGCACGCGTGAGGGGGGTGGACATGGTTCCCACACTTAGGCCAGGCCTGGCGCACGCCACCTCACTGTTGGGGAACGTAGCAATAATTCAAAATTTTCTATGCATCACCAAGATCAATCTATGGAGGTTCTAGCAACAAGAGAGGGAGAGGATGAGCATCTTCATACCTTTGAAGATCGCTAAGCGGAAGCGTCACTAGAACGCGGATGAGGGAGTCGTACTCGCGTCGATTCAAATCGCGGAAGATCCGATCTAACGCCAAACGGACGGCGTCTCCGCGTTCAACACACGTACAGCCCAGGGACGTCTCCTATTTCTTGATCCAGCAAGGGAAGAGGAGAAGTTGAGGGAGAGCTCCGGCAGCACGACGGCATGGTGGAGGAGCTTGCAGTTCTCCGGCAGGGCTTCACCAAGCACTACGGAGGAGGAAATGGAGTTGGAGAGGGGGAGTGTTGCGCCAGGGGAAGGATATGGCAGCCCTCCCACCCCACACTATTTATAGCGGGAAGGGGAGAGGGGGCCGGCCCCCTTAGATCTCATCTAGGGGGGGGCGGCGGCCAAGGGTGGAGCTTGCCCCCCAAGTTGGTGGGAGGCGCCCCCACCCCCTAGGGTTTTCAACCCTAGGCGCCTTGGGCCCTTGGAGGGGGGGCGCACCAGCCCACTAGGGGGATGGTTCCCACCCTTGTTCAGCCCATTTAGTCCCCCGTGGCAGGTGGACCCACCCGGTGGACCCCCGGACACCTTTTGGTGGTCCCGGTACAATACCGTTAACCCCCGAAATTATTCCGGTGACTGAAACTGGACTTCCCATATATAAATCTTTACCTCTATACCATTCCGGAACTCCTCATGACGTCCGAGATCTCATCCGGGACATCGAACAACATTCGGTAACCGCATAATAATTCCCATACCAACTCTGGCGTCACCGAACCTTAACTGTGTAGACCCAACGGGTTCGGGAATCATGCAGACAAGACCGAGACAGCTCTCCGGCCAGTAACCAACAGCGGGATCTGGATACCCATGTTGGCTCCCACATGTTCCATGATGATCTCATTGGATGAACCATGATGTCGGGGATTCAATCAATCTCGTATACAATTTCCTTTGTCAATTGGTATGTTACTTGCCCGAGATTCGATCGTCGGTATCCCAATACCTCGTTCAACCTCGTTACCGGCAAGTCACTTTACTCGTTCTCTAATGCATGATCCCGTGATTGACTACTTAGTCCCATTGAGCTCATTATGATGATGCATTACCGAGTGGGCCCGAAGATACCTCTCCATCATACGGAGTGACACATCCCAGTCTCGATTCGTGCCAACCCAACAGACACTTTCGGAGATACCTGTAGTGTACCTTTATAGCCACCCAGTTACGTTGTGACGCTTGGTACACCCAAAGCATTCCTACGGTATCAGGGAGTTGCACAATCTCATGGTCTAAGGAAATGATACTTGACATTAGAAAAGCTTTTAGCAAACGAACTACACTGTTGTGCTATGCTTAGGATTGGGTCTTGTCCATCACATCATTCTCCTAATGATGTGATCCCGTTATCAATGACATCCAATGTCCATGGTCAGGAAACCATGACCATCTATTGATCAACGAGCTAGTCAACTAGAGGCTCACTAGGGACATGTTGTGGTCTATGTATTCACACATGTATTATGGTTTCCAGTTGATACAATTATAGCATGAACAATAGACAATAATAATGAAAAATAAATATAATAATAACCATTTTATTATTGCATCTAGGGCATATTTCCAACACTCACCAGGTCCCTGGTACCTGGTCTTCTCGCGTCCTTCCCAGGCGAAGAGTGGCGAGGAAAGGTATGGAGGGCCCCAGATTAACCTCACTGTCTCCCATGTTCCCTTCGTGAGGGCCGCTCGCACGTCAAGGGGGACCCCTGAGCATAGCGACTCAGGGGCCTCACTAGTCACGTAGCCCCTCGCCCCTTGGTTTTGTCCTGGCATCACGACCAGACATCCCAATGGCGGCCAAGGTATGTGTGGGACTGAGCCCTGCTGATGCAGAGCACAAAGTCAAGCAAGAAGGGAACCAAGCATGAATAGGAAATCACAGAGTTCAAATAGTTATTACAGGCATCAAATGCATCACAAATTCAAAAATTCTTGCGCCTCCACGAGGAATGATAAGTGTCACAGGATGAAGCTCTAGGAGGAAGGGTCGTTGTGACCGCGGTCATCACCACCACCTGCATCAGCCGCAACGGGCCCATCGTCTTCAACATCGTTGTTGTCACTGTCACTGCCGCTCGCCTTAAAGCTAGGATCGTGGAGGTAGAGGTGGCTGAAGAAGTTTGTTGCTGCCACTGAGAAGAGGTTGCGGCACTCCTCCTCCAGGATGGAGTCCACCTTGGCGGCGGCACCTTCGAGTTCCTCAGCAAGCCTGGAAGAGAGCCCCATATAGCCACCCTCAGGGCCGCAAGCGGGACCTTAAATCCTCCCTTGCAGATGAACTGCAGTGCCTGGCGAGCCCTGGGTTCGAGGGAAGGAAAGGCATCATGCTCCGCGGCTGCTTTTCCTTAGGCGTCGGCAAGGATCTTCTCCCTAGCATCCAGCCGGGCTGTTGCCTCAGAAACGTGCTTGGCATGGATGGTTGGGCTTCGGCCACCTCCTCCTTCATCTTGGCCAGGCGCTCGTGCTCTGCAGCCTGGTCGAGAACCACCTCGACGGCACGGAGTCGCGGTCAGCGAGCTGCGCCTCATGAATCTTGAGGCTGTCCTCCTGCTAATGAAGCTATTGCACGTGTGCGGCCTGCTCCTCTTGAAGCGCCTTCATGTTGACCTCCATGTTGCCGCAACGCTTGGTGGCCGCATTCACTTCGGCACGTGCCGCATCGTGAGCAGTCTTTGCCTCATCAGCCTCCCTACTGCTCTCGACGGCGAGGGCCTCGGCCCGATCCTGGGCCGCCTTGCTGGCCGTGGACAGCTCGCTCCACCCTACGGCGAGCTTTAGGCGCTCCTGCTTGAGGCGCTTGTCAGTGTCCTGGAGGTCTGCCCTGAGCCGATCGAGTGCGGCATGGGCATCGGTGAGCGCCCCGCACCTGATCAGGGGGTAGTAACTTATGAGCTCGAGGGCTAGCGGTGGAGGAATTGCCGCGATGTCCTGAGCCGGTGTCACCGCGGTGGGAGGACTTATAACGCCCCTGCAGGAGACGCTAGAGGCTCTGCATTGCTCTTCGTGACCGGCTCTTGCACCGTGTCGCTGGGGGTCGCCGCGTCAACCACCCTAGTCGCGGGCGACGGGGTCGCTTGAGGCTGCATCGCAGGCTGCAAGCCGTCGCGTCCTGAGGCGGGGGCCGGAGCGGCAAAAGGAGTCAAGGCCGCTACCCCCACCCCTGATGTTAGAGGTGTCATGGCCAAAATAGGTAGCGCGGCAGGCTCAATCACCATGGCCTCTATGACCGGCACCCCGAGCGGTGCCGGCGTGGAGGCAGGAGCGGGCGGCACGCTCGTACACTCTGGTGTGGCAGCGCTAGTGAGCCCAAGGGTTACGCCGGCATGATGTGCTCCCGCGCCCGCCGCGGCCATGGCTAGGTGCAGACAGCACCCTCAGGACAAGGAGGACCTTCCATGTGATGCCCATCTTCTTCTTCTTCGCCGTGCCATGATACGTCTCCGTCGTATCTATAATTTTTGATTGTTCCATGCCAATATTATTCAACTTTCATATACTTTTGGCTACTTTTTATATTATTTTTGGGACTAACCTATTGATCCAGTGCTCAGTGCCAGTTCCTGTCTGTTGCATGTTTTATGTTTCGCAGAAACCCCATATCAAACGGAGTCCAAACGGGATAAAAACGGACGGAGAATTATGTTGGAATATTTGTGATTTTTGGAAGTGAAATCAACGCGAGACGGTGCCCGAGGTGGCCACGACACAGGGGCCCATGCCCACTCCAGGTGGGTGCGCCCCCACCCTCCTGGGCCCCTCGTAGGGCGGTTGATGCCCTTCTTTGGCCGCAAGAAAGCTAATTTTTGGAAAAAGATCTGGGCGAAGGTTTCAATCCAATCGGAGTTACGGATCTCCAGATATAAAGAAACGGTGCCAGGGCAGAATCCCAGAACGTAGAAACAGCGAGAGACAGAGAGACAGGTCCAATCTCGGAGGGGCTCTCGCCCCTCCCAAGCCATGGGAGCCAAGGACTAGAGGGGAAACCCTTCTCCCATCTAGGAAGAAGGTCAAGGAAGAAGAAGAAGAAGGGGGCCTCTCTCCCCCTTGCTTCCGGTGGCGCCAGAGCACTGCCGGGGGCCATCATCATCACCACAATCTTCACCAACACCTCCATCATCTTCACCAACGTCTCCATCACCTTCCCCCATCTATATTCAGCGGTTCACTCTCCCGCAACCCGTTGTACCCTCTACTTGAATATGGTGCTTTATGCTTCATATTATTATCCAATGATGTGTTGCCATCCTATGATGTCTCAGTAGATTTTGGTTGTCCTATCGGTGATTGATGAATTGCTATGATTGGTTTGAGTTGCATGTTTTATTATTGGTGCTGTCCTATAGTGCTCTCGGTGTCGCGCAAGCATGAGGGATCTCCGTTGTAGGGTTTGCAATATGTTCAAGATTTGCTTATGGTGGGTGGCGTGAGTGACAGAAGCACAGACCCGAGTAAGTAGGTTGTTTGTGTATGGGATAAAGGGGACTTGATACATTAATGCTATGGTTGGGTTTTACCTTAATGATCTTTAGTAGTTGCAGATGCTTGCTAGAGTTCCAATCATAAGTGCATATGATGCAAGAAGAGAAAGTATGTTAGCTTATGCCTCTCCCTCAAATAGAATTGCAATAGTGATTACCGGTCTAGTAACGTAGTCAATTGCTTAGGGGCAATTTCACAACTCCTACCATCACTTTTCCACACTCGCTATATTTACTTTATTGTCTCTTTATCTAAACAGCCCCTACTTTTTATTTACGTGGTCTTTATTATCTTGCAAGTCTATCCAACAACACCTACAAAGTACTTCTAGTTTCATGCTTGTTCTAGGTAAAGCGAGCACTAAGCGCACGTAGAGTCGTATCAGTGGCAGATAGGACTTGAGAGGATATTTGTTCTACCTTTAGCTCCTCGTTGGGTTCGACACTCTTACTTATCGAAAGAGGCTACAGTTGATCCCGTATACTTGCGGGTTATCAAGACGCCACCACTTCTGTTCCTCAAAAGGAAAGATGATATGAACGCATGCGCAATCAGCACTTGTCGGGGAGCAAGGAAAGTCACTTGCTCGTCTGATGTGGCCCACTTCCTCGTCTTCTCCTCCTTGGTGGGGGCTGAGGTGCCCCCACTCTTCTTCAGCGTGGCCTTGGTCGCATCCCCGGGGCTAAGGGTGACCACCGATGGGCCCTGTCGCAGCATAGCCACCTGGAGGGGTGAGAGGGTCGGTCTGAACCGTCATGGAGAGGACGGGCCCGGCTCTCTAGCTGCCTCGCCACAGTGGCGGGAGCCCCCTGGAAACGGCACTACCATGCCCCTACATGAGGCCGGCCAGCCAGATGCTCACGTCGATCGGGGAGTGGGCTCCGGCCGCCTAGTGACCCTGATGAAAAGTAGGGAGTCTGCGGCCAGAGGCTCATCGGCGTTGGCGTCATCCACGAGGTTGCGAAGGAGCTCGCATAGCGACGAGGAGGGAAACTCCTCCAGGTTGTCATCCCCAGTCTCCTCCGAGTCCTCTTCGTTGCCGCTGTTGCTGGAGGACAGCATCACAGGGAGATTGGGGTCATTGAAGGCGGGCATGGCGGCGACCAGATCCTCCCCATCGTCGCGGCGATACAACGGGGCGTAGGCCTTGGGGATGTCCCCTGATGTGCTGCTGAGCAGGGCAGCCAAGGCCGTGTCCAGCCCCTCGCCTGCAGGCTGGCGGGACGCAACCTTATGTCGTCCCTCGTGCCCTGGTTTTCCCACAGAGGCCTTGAGTGCGACTAGAGCGACGCCAAACGCTGCATCAAGAACTCCTTCACAATCATCGCCCCGGTCAGCAGCTTGGCCTCCATGTCTGAGGCTATCCTCCCCAGGACGGGCTTCGCCCGCAGGTCGGTGAGCTTCGCGGAACCCTACTCCTGGATCTGCTCAGGCAGCTCTGTCAGGAGCTCCAGGAGTGGATTGTAGCCCTGGACGTCCAGGAAGACCGAGCGGTGCCGGAAGCCTTCCGCCTTCTTCCCGGCCTTTAGGAGAAAATTCCCCTTCTGGACTGCAACAAAGGAGATGCACGCGGATCGCTGCTCCCTGTCGTGGAGTCACAAGCTGAAGTAGTGGCGGAAGAGAGCCACAGAAGACCTCACGCCCACAAAGGCCGCGCAGTAGAAGGCAAAGACGGACAGGAGGAGAATGGAGTTAGGCTGGAGATGGAGAGTGTGGATTTTGTAGTGCTCAAGAATAGCACAAAAGAAATCCGAGAAGGGCGGGACTGAAGGAAATATGCCCTATAGGCAATAATAAAGTTATTATTTATTTCCTCATATCATGATAAATGTTTATTACATGCTAGAATTGTATTAACCGGAAACATGATACATGTGTGAATACATAGACAAACATAGTGTCACTAGTATCCCTCTACTTGACTAGCTCGTTAATCAAAGATGGTTAAGTTTCCTAACCATAGGCATGTGTTGTCATTTGATTAACGGGATCACATCATTAGGAGAATGATGTGATTGACTTGACCCATTCCGTTAGCCTAGCACTTGATCGTTTAGTATGTTGCTATTGCTTTCTTCATGACTTATACAATGTTCCTACAACTATGAGATTATGCAACTCCCGTTTACCGGAGGAACACTTTGTGTGCTACCAAACGTCACAACGTAACTGGGTGATTATAAAGGTGCTCTACAGTTCTCTCCGAAGGTACATGTTGGGTCGGCGTATTTCGAGATTAGGTTTTGTCACTCCGATTGTCGGAGAGGTATCTCTGGGCCCTCTCGGTAATACACATCACTTAAGCCTTGCAAGCATTGTAACTAATGAGTTAGTTACGGGATGAAGTATTACTGAACAAGTAAAGAGACTTGCCGGTAACGAGATTCAACTAGGTATTGGATACCGACGATCGAATTTCGGGCAAGTAACATACCGATGACAAGGGGAACAACTATGTTGTTATGCGGTTTGACCGATAAAGATCTTCGTAGAATATGTAGGAGCCAATATGGACATCCAGGTTCCGCTATTGGTTATTGACCATGAATAGTTCTAGGTCATGTCTACATAGTTCTCGAACCCGTAGGGTCCGCACGCTTAAGGTTTCGATGACAGTTATATTATGAGTTTATGAGTTTTGATGTACCGAAGGAGTTCGGAGTCCCGGATGAGATCGGGGACATGACGAGGAGTCTCAAAATGGTCGAGACGTAAAGATCGATATATTGGACGACTATATTCGCAGTTCGGAAAGGTTCCGAGTGATTCGGGTATTTATCGGAGTACCGAAGAGTTACGGGAATTCGCCGGGGAGAAGTATTGGGCCTTATTGGGCCATACGGGAAAGAGAGAGGGGCTGCCTATGGCAGGACGCGCGCCCCCCCATGGCCTAGTCCGAATTGGACTAGGGGGAGGGGCCGCACCCCCTCCTTCCTTCCCTTCTCTCTTCCCCTTCCTTGTCTCCTACTCCTAATACATGGAAGGACTCCTAGTTGGACTAGGAAAAGGGGGAATCCTACTCCCGGTGGGAGTAGGACTCCCCTAGGGCGCGCCATAGAAGAGGGCCGGCCCTTCCCTCCTCCACTCCTTTATATACGGGGGTAGGGGGCACCCCAGAGACACACAAGTTGATCTACGGATCGTTCCTTAGCCTTGTGCGGTGCCCCCCTCTATCATATTCCACCTCGGTCATATCGTCGCGGAGTTTAGGCGAAGCCCTGCGCCGGTAGAACATCATCATCGTCACCACGCCGTCGTGCTGACGGAACTCATCCCCGACGCTTCGCTGGATTGGAGCCCGGGGGACGTCATCGAGCTGGACGTGTGCTGAACACGGAGGTGCCGTATGTTCGGTGCTTGGATCGGTCGATTCATGAAGACGTACGACTACATCAACCGCGTTGTCATAACGCTTCCGCTTAACGGTCTACGAGGGTACGTAGATAACACTCTCCCATCTCGTTGCTATGCCATCACCATGATCTTGCGTGTGCGTAGGAACTTTTTTGAAATTACTACGAAACCCAACGGGGACAAGACCTGCGAAGATGATATGAAGGAAGAAGGGAAATACCATCTTTGCCAAGGTGCTCCACTCCGCATTGCTGGCCCAGATCAAGGTCTCACCCCATTCGTTCTTGTCGCTCGCCATGATCGAGAGCACGGGGCCGAGATCCCCCTCCTTGACAACGGAGGAGGCCACGAGCACCGTGGAGGAGATGAGGAGGTCGTGGCCTGGACCCCAGGCTTAGATTTCCCGGCGGGGGCCATTTGGGGAGTCATCGGTGCCGGTGAATGAAGAAGAGAGTGGCGGAGTTGTGATTGGATCTAGAGGAGCTTTCAACCGGAGAAGGGGATCGGGAGCATGGCGAGGACGGGCAACGATGGCCCTGTAGTGTGCACCAGTCTTTTGTCAGCTTGGGCAGTTTCTAAGGTGATGTGGGGGAGTGGAGGCATCTGTGCCCCGTCGTGCGCCACGCGTCGAGCCTGGCCCGCAGGTGATTGGGGCCCATGGCGCTTCGCACTTTGCTCCTTGCCTTTGCCTCGAAGTCAGGACGAGCGCGCCTTGCGCCCGGGGGCTATTGTCAGCGTTTTGGGATCGGGGGTACCCAGACTTGCCTGCAAGTGGCCCAACGCGTGACTTCATTGACGTCCCGGTACGACCCAGCTCCAAGGCCTCTAGGGCAAGACCCTCGCGAGGGCCCCTAGCCTCACGAGGCGAGGGACACCAAGACCTCCCGAGGGGCGGCTCCCCGAGCCTGCCTTCTGAGGAGTGGAGATCTCTATGCAAGCCTCCCGCCTCACGAGGCACGCGATGATGCAAGCCATGACGACCAAGGCCAGGCGGGCGCCAGCGGGCGCAGTCCAGGACAATTTACTCTTTCGTGCTATGGAGGCAAGGACGTACGCGGGTTCCCAAGGAATCCCCCAAAGGTTTCCATCCCCGTGCAACAAGTCCAAGACCACGAGCTCGGCAGGACGGATATCATCTCCTAGCCCACCACTGCATCACGAGTAGAAGCTTTGTAGGCGAAGACCACCTTTCGTCGGGATAAGTTGTACTATTGTCCCCCTTCACTTTGGCCATTGTGGTATTCCTTCCCGCCTAAGCTGTGAGGAAAGAGAGATTGGCCTAGTATAAGTATAGGCTAGTCTCCATCATAGAGAGGGGATCAAACCCTTCGGCCATAGAGCTCTCCTGAGGCAGCTCACCACTATACTAGTTCATCCTCAACCTCCTTGCGAGGCCAATCCACCACAAAGCAGGAGTAGGGTTTTACACCGCAAGGTGGCCCGGACTTGGGTAAATCTTTGTGTTCATCTCTCTCCCCACTCGCATGAACTCGACGAGGCCAAGCCATAGGGTGATGAGCTTGAGGCGGCAGCTAGGTTAGATCTTTGCACACACCCCATAGTTCGAACCTTGTTTGGGTCCGCAGAGCCCCGATTCTGACAACACTGACTCGTCTTGTTCCGCTGCTACTCCGGAGTCCTTAACGATCGTTGATCCAAACCCTATATGCATCTTCATATTGTTCCTAGGTGTTTGTGGGGATGGTTTTTTTTTTGTTTTCTACTACGTTTCCCAACAGATATTTGGTTTGCCACTGAGCACGACATGCGCCGCCGCGGCACCGTCCAGATCGACGCCCACCCTTCACCGACGCCGCTAGTGGTGAGGCAGGAGGAGAAGGAGGTTGAGGCTGTGTACCAAGCAGCAATATAGGAGACCTTCCGATCCGCTATCGGGAGTCAAAGTGCGAGGAAGATGCCCACTAGCCTGACCTCGAGGGGACGCTCCAGTTATCGATGGTGACCGATTGTGTCTACCCGCCACCACCACCGGCACCGCTCGCACCTGCGTCAGAACCACCCGCACTCACGGGGACGTACCTAGTGGGAGGGCATCGTGTGGGAGTGGGTGTCTGTGCTGCCCGTTTGGCTGGGCACAATGGAGGAGGAGGAGGCGAACTACCTTGCGCAGTGGAGGGGCCAGGCGCTGGAGGAGGAGCGGGCCGGGAGCACCGCGTGTAGCGGGAGCGTGAGAAGGAGGAGCGCCACAGGCGTTGGAGTAGGAGGAGTGACGGGAGCGGGAGGAGGAGGCGCGCGGAGCCACGCAACGGAGGCATCGGAGCAAGCGGCACTGGCGACCTAACAACAAGCCTTTCCTTGGGCTGCGTCGCCGGAGTTCTTCAACCTCACCCGCTCCAACAGCAAGGACGACGCCTGTGGCTGCATGGCGGCAGCGTCTTTTCCTTTATGTGTTTATTAATATTTTATGTTTAATTATAGTCTAAGTAGACTTTTACCGGCTGCTTAATATGTAAGCTTTTATTTTAAATATTCTATGCTTATTTCTTTTTCAAAATGACTGTGCAGAGTTGCGTTGGACGCACAACCGACCTAAAAGCTAAAATCGGACACGCCCGTTCACTCGCATGATCCAAACAAATAAAAAAATGACAAAAAATGAGCCGTTTGCGTCCGTCGGTTGGAATTGCCCTTATACATAAGGGCACATTTAGCCGGAATCGATCAGGTAGCTTGGTTGTGCATACGTACATGCTTTCGTGGTGTAAAGAACTCGCTCAGGAGCGTCGCACGTTTGGGATCTTTGACAGCAGACCCGTCGTCTCCTGCGGCGCCATCACGGCCCTCGCCGCTGGTGGTGGAACTAGAAACCAAGCAAACCCGGGCCAAAAATTATTTTGGCAGCATGGGAAAAAAATGTCACTCATAAATACCAAAATATCTCATGGTCTCTTCGTCTCATATTAGTTGTTGCTAAATTAGATATATGTAGACGTATGTATTTTAGTGCAAGATCATCGGTTTGAGTGACAACTAATATAGAGTGGAGGAAGTACCATTTTCAAATTAAATTTTGTCAACACATACACACACATTTTTCAATTAAATTTAGTTCAATGCATACTACGCAAAGAAATTTACCAAGGTTAGGAAGGGAAAGAAAGGGATGGCGAACGGCGCACACAGGGACGAAGCTTGGCCGCCGGAGCAGGGAGCAGTGGAGCTGAAGGAGACCTGGGCGTCAAGCATGGGATGCCTAGGGAAGTGGCGGGGGAGGGGGGTGGGGGGTGTTGGCGGTCAGCGGCAACAACCTGGACGATGGCCGAGCAGCGAGGCGGCGGCACGAGGTTGGAGCCGACCGTGTCATGTGCGTGCGACGATGTGAGTTAGAGCATTTCCACTCGTTCGACACCCCAGGATGAAAATAGTGCCTCCTGGAGGCGACCCCGCGTTATTTTAGCCGTGGGGGCGGTCGGATTCCCACTCGCCGCCCCAAGTTGGCCCCAGACGCCTTATTTTGATAATATAGTTTGGCTAAAGTTTCAAGAATTTGGACGAAATTCATTCATATTTGTACATAATTTAAAAGACATAACTTAAAACCTAAAACTACGCCGTCGCCCGCCGACGCCGCTGTCCCGAGCCTTCTACATGCCGAGGAGTTTGTAGAAGGCGGTGTAGTCGCCACCGTTGTCGCCGCCATCGTCCTGCATGCTCCCGCCGTCCTTGCTGCATCCCTGCCCTGGGTCGCCTTGGCAGACGGGATTGGTGGGCGGCGGTGCCTCGTCGTCGCTGTCCTCGAGGATGATGACGCTGCCCTCGTCGTGGCCGCGGCACCGAGCGGCGATCTCCTTGAGGGCGCGGCGCTGGCGCTCCATCTCCACCCGGACGTAGTCATCCCGCGCCCATTTTAGGCCCGTCTCCAGATCAGCCATGTCGATGTGCTCCTGTTTCACGACAGTGGGTGGCGTCGCCGGCTCCTTCTTCGGCCTGGCCAAGAGAATGGGCGCGGGGAGGAGGGGAACGTTGGCGGTGGCCCTCATTTATTACAATGTCGCCGTCGCGGCTGCGCCGACGCTCCGGCTGTTGGAAATATGCCCTAGAGGCAATAATAAAATGGTTATTATTATATTTCTTTGTTCATGATAATTGTCTATTGTTCATGCTATAATTGTATTATCCGGAAATCGTAATACATGTGTGAATATATAGACCACAACACCTCCCTAGTGAGCCTCTAGTTGACTAGCTCGTTGATCAAACAGATAGTCATGGTTTCCTGACTATGGACATTGGATGTCGTTGATAACGGGATCACATCATTAGGAGAATTATGTGATGGACAAGACCCAATCCTAAGCATAGCACAAAGATCGTGTAGTTCGTTTCGCTAGAGCTTTTCCAAATGTCAAGTATCATTTCCTTAGACCATGAGATTGTGCAACTCCCGGATACCGTAGGAGTGCTTTGGGTGTGCCAAACCTCACAACATAACTGGGTGACTATAAAGGTGCACTACGGGTATCTCCGAAAGTGTCTGTTGGGTTGGCACGAATCGAGACTGGGATTTGTCACTCCGTATGACGGAGAGGTATCTCTGGGCCCACTCGGTAATGCATCATCATAATGAGCTCAATGTGATCAAGTGTCTGGTCACGGGATCATGCATTACGGTACGAGTAAAGTGACTTGCCGGTAACGAGATTAAACGAGGTATTGGGATACCGACGATCGAATCTCGGGCAAGTAACGTACCGATTGACAAAGGGAATTGTATACATGATTGATTGAATCCTCGACATCGTGGTTCATCCGATGAGATCATCGAGGAGCATGTGGGAGCCAACATGGGTATCCAGATCCCGCTGTTGGTTATTGACCGGAGAGGCGTCTCGGTCATGTCTTCATGTCTCCCGAACCCGTAGGGTCTACACACTTAAGGTTCGGTGACGCTAGGGTTGAAGAGATATTAGTATGTAGTAACCCGAAAGCTGTTCGGAGTCCCGGATGAGATCCCGGACTTCATGAGGAGTTCTGGAATGGTCCGGAGGTAAAGATTCGTATATAGGAAGTCAAGTTTCGGCCATCGGGAAAGTTTCGGGGGTCACCGGTATTGTACCGGGACCACCGGAAGGGTCCCAGCGGTCCATCGGGTGGGGTCACCTATCCTGGAGGGCCCCATGGGCTGAAGTGGGGAGGGGAACCAGCCCTTGGTGGGCTGGTGCGCCCCCCTAGGGCCTTCCCCTATGCCTAGGGCAGGAAACCCTAGGGGTGGGGGCGCCCCCCTTGGCTTGGGGGGCAAGCCACCCCCTTGGCAGGGAGGTACCAAAGTAATCCAGGAGTGGGTCACTGGACAGCGGTCAAGAACATCCTGAAATACCTAAAACGGACTAAGGATATGTTTCTCGTATATGGAGGTGACAAAGAGCTAGTCGTAAATGGTTACGTCGATGCAAGCTTTGACACAGATCCGGACGATTCTAAATCGCAAACCGGATACATATTTTTATTACACGGTGGAGCTGTAAGTTGGTGCAGTTCTAAACAAAGCGTCGTGGCGGGATCTACATGTGAAGCGGAGTACATAGCTGCTTCGGAAGCAGCAAATGAAGGAGTCTGGATGAAGGAGTTCATTTCCGATCTAGGTGTTATACCTAGTGCATCGGGACCAGTGAAGATCTTTTGTGACAATACTGGTGCAATTGCCTAGGCAAAGGAATCCAGATTTCACAAGAGGACCAAGCACATCAAGAGACGCTTCAATTCCATTCGGGACCAAGTCCAAGTGGGAGACATAGAGATTTGCAAGATACATACGGATCTGAATGTTGCAGACCCGTTGACTAAGCCTCTCTCACGAGCAAAACATGATCACCACCAAGACTCCATGGGTGTTAGAATCATTACTATGTAATCTAGATTATTGACTCTAGTGCAAGTGGGAGACTGAAGGAAATATGCCCTAGAGGCAATAATAAAGTTATTATTTATTTCCTCATATCATGATAAATGTTTATTATTCATGCTAGAATTGTATTAACCGGAAACATGATACATGTGTGAATACATAGACAAACATAGTGTCACTAGTATGCCTCTACTTGACTAGCTCATTGATCAAAGATGGTTATGTTTCCTAACCATAGGCATGTGTTGTCATTTGATTAATGGGATCACATCATTAGGAGAATGATGTGATTGACTTGACCCATTCCGTTAGCTTAGCACTTGATCATTTAGTATGTTGCTATTGCTTTCTTCATGACTTATACAAAGTTCCTGCAACTATGAGATTGTGCAACTCCCGTTTACCGGAGGAACACTTTGTGTGCTACCAAACATCACAACGCAACTGGGTGATTATAAAGGTGCTCTACAGGTGTCTCCAAAGGTACATGTTGAGTTGGCATAATTCGAGATTAGGTTTTGTCACTCCGATTGTCGGAGAGGTATCTCTGGGCCCTCTCGGTAATACTCATCACTAAAGCCTTGTAAGCACTGTAACTAATGAGTTAGTTATGAAATGATGTATTACAGAACGAGTAAAGAGACTTGCCGGTAACGAGATTGAACTAGGTATTGGATACCGACGATCGAATCTCGGGCAAGTAACATACCGATGACAAAGGGAACAACGTATGTTCTTATGCGGTTTGACCGATAAAGATCTTCGTAGAATATGTAGGAACCAATATGAACATCCAGGTTCCGCTATTGGTTATTAACCGAGAATAGTTCTAAGTCATGTCTACATAGTTCTCGAACCCGTAGGGTCCGCACGCTTAATGTTACGATGACAGTTTTATTATGAGTTTATAAGTTTTGATGTACCGAAGTTTGTTCGGAGTCCCGGATGTGATCACGGACATGACAAGGAGTCTCGAAATGGTCGAGACATAAAGATCGATATATTGGAAGCCTATATTTGGACATTGGAATCGTTCCGGGTGAAATCGGCATTTTACCGGAGTACCGGGAGGTTACCGGAACCCCCCGGGGGGTTATTGGGCCTACATGGGCCTCGAGGGAGAAGAGGGAAGGAGCCAGGAGGGGGCCGCGCGCCCCTCCCCTTCCTAGTCCGAATAGGACAAGGTAAGGGGGCAGCGCCCCCCCTTTCCTTCCCCTCTTCCTCCTCTTTCCCCCCTTCTCCTACTCCTACTTGGAAAGAAGGGAGTCCTACTCCCGGTGGGAGTAGGACTCCCCCCTTGGCCCGCCCTCCTTGGCCGGCCGCCTCCTCCCCCTGGCTCCTTTATATACGGGGGCGGGGGGGCACCCCATAGACACACAAGTTGATCTACGGATCGTTCCTTAGCTGTGTGCGGTGCCCCCCTCCACCATATTCCACCTCGGTCATATCGTCGTGGAGTTTAGGCGAAGCCCTGAGCCGGTAGAACATCATCATCGTCACCATGCCGTCATGCTGACCGAACTCATCCCCGATGCTTCGCTGGATTGGAGCCCGGGGACGTCATCGAGCTGGACGTGTGCTGAACACGGAGGTGTCGTACGTTCGGTGCTTGGATCGGTCGATTCGTGAAGACGTACGACTACATCAACCGCGTTGTCATAACGCTTCCGCTTAACGCTCTACAAGGGTACGTACACAACACTCTCCCCTCTCGTTGCTATGCCATCACCATGATCTTGCGTGTGCATAGGAAATTTTTTGAAATTACTACGAAACCCAACAGTGGCATCCGAGCCTAGGTTTTATGGTTTGATGTTATATGCACGAGTAGAACACAAGTGAGTTGTGGGCGATATAAGTCATACTGCTTACCAGCATGTCATACTTTGGTTTGGCGGTATTGTTGGATGAAGCGGCCCGGACCGACATTACGCGTACGCTTACGCGAGACTGGTTTTACCGCCGTGCTTTGCACACAGGTGACTAGCGGGTGTCAGTTTCTCTAACTTTAGTTGAACCGAGTGTGGCTACGCCCGGTCCTTGCGAAGGTTAAAACAGCATCAATTTGACAAACTATCGTTGTGGTTTTGATGCGTAGGTGAGATTGGTTCTTGCTTAAGCCCGTAGCAGCCACGTAAAACTTGCAACAACAAAGTAGAGGACGTCTAACTTGTTTTTGCAGGGCATGTTGTGATGTGATATGGCCAAGACGTGATGCTATATTTTATTGTATGAGATGATCATGTTTTGTAACCGAAGTTATCGGCAACTGGCAGGAGCCATATGGTTGTCGCTTTATTGTATGAAATGCAAACGCCCTGTAATTGATTTACTTTATCACTAAGCGGTAGCGATAGTCCTAGAAGCAATAGATGGCGTAAACAACAATGATGCTACGATGGAGATCAAAGTGTCGCGCCAGTGACGATGGTGATCACGATGGTGCTTCGAAGATGGAGATCACAAGCACAAGACGATGATGGCCATATCATATCACTTATATTGATTGCATGTGATGTTTATCATTTATGCATCTTATCTTGCTTTGATTGACGGTAGCATTTTAAGATGATCTCTCACTAAAAATTATCAAGAAGTGTTCTCCCTGAGTATGCACCGTTGCCAAAGTTCATCGTGCCCAGACACCATGTGATGATCGGGTGTGATAAGCTCTACGTCCATCTACAACGGGTGCAAGCCAGTTTTGCACACGCAGAATACTCAGGTTAAACTTGACGAGCCTAGCATATGCAGATATGGCCTCGGAACACGGAGACCGAAAGGTCGAGCGTGAATCATATAGTAGATATGATCAACATAAAGATGTTCACCATTGAAAACTACTCCATCTCACGTGATGATCGGTTATGGTTTAGTTGATTTGGATCACGTGATCACTTAGATGACTAGAGAGATGTCTGTCTAAGTGGGAGTTCTTAAGTAATATGATTAATTGAACTTAAATTTATCATGAACTTAGTACCTGATAGTATTTTTCTTGTCTATGTTTATTGTAGATAGATGGCTCGTGCTGTTGTTCCGTTGAACTTTAATGCGTTCCTTGAGAAACCAAAGTTGAAAGATGATGGTAGCAATTACACGGATTGGGTCCGTAACTTGAGGATTATCCTCATTGCTGCACGGAAGAATTACGTCCTGGAAGCACCGCTGGGTGCCAGGCCTGCTGCTGATGCAACTGACGACGTTAAGAACGTCTGGCAGAGCAAAGCTGATGACTACTCGATAGTTCAATGTGCCATGCTTTACGGCTTAGAACCGGGTCTTCACGACGTTTTGAACGTCATGGAGCATATGAGATGTTCCAGGAGTTGAAGTTAATATTTCAAGCAAATGCCCGGATTGAGAGATATGAAGTCTCCAATAAGTTCTACAGCTGCAAGATGGAGGAGAATAGTTCTGTCAGTGAGCATATACTCAAAATGTCTGGGTATAATAATCACTTGATTCAACTAGGAGTTAATCTTCCGGATGATAGCATCATTGACAGAATTCTGCAATCACTACCACCAAGCTACAAGAGCTTTGTGATGAACTATAATATGCAAGGGATGGACAAGACTATTCCCGAGCTCTTCGCAATGCTAAAGGCTGCAGAGGTAGAAATCAAGAAGGAGCATAAAGTGTTGATGGTCAACAAGACCACTAGTTTCAAGAAAAAGGGCAAAGGGAAAAAGAAGGGGAACTTCAAGAAGAACAGCAAGCAAGTTGCTGCTCAAGATAAGAAACCCAAGTTTGGACCTAAACCTGAAACTGAGTGCTTCTGCTGCAAGCAGACTGGTCACTGGAAGCGGAACTGCCCCAAGTATTTGGCGGATAAGAAGGATGGCAAAGTGAACAAAGGTATATGTGATATACATGTTATTGATGTGTACCTAACTAGAGCTCGCAGTAGCACCTGGGTATTTGATACTGGTTCTGTTGCTAATATTTGCAACTCAAAACAGGGACTACGGAATAAGCGAGCACTGGCCAAGGACGAGGTAACGATGTGCGTGGGAAACGGTTCCAAAGTCGATGTGATCGCAGTCGGCACGCTACCTCTACATCTACCTTCGGGATTAGTTTTAGACCTGAATAATTGTTATTTGGTGCCAGCGTTGAGCATGAACATTATATCTGGATCTTGTTTGATGCGAGACGGTTATTCATTTAAATCAGAGAATAATGGTTGTTCTATTTATATGAGTAATATCTTTTATGGTCATGCACCCTTGAAGAGTGGTCTATTTTTGATGAATCTCGATAGTAGTGATACACATATTCATAGTGTTGAAGCCAAAAGATGCAGAGTTGATAATGATAGTGCAACTTATTTGTGGCACTGTCGTTTAGGTCATATCGGTGTAAAGCGCATGAAGAAACTCCATACTGATGGACTTTTGGAATCACTTGATTATGAATCACTTGGTACTTGCGAACCGTGCCTCATGGGCAAGATGACCAAAACGCCGTTCTCCGGAACTATGGAGAGAGCAACAGATTTGTTGGAAATCATATATACAGATGTATGTCGTCCGATGAATGTTGAGGCTCGTGGCGGATATCGTTATTTTCTCACCTTCACAGATGATTTAAGTAGATATGGATATATCTACTTAATGAAGCATAAGTCTGAAACATTTGAAAAGTTCAAAGAATTTCAGAGTGAAGTGGAAAATCATCATAACAAGAAAATAAAGTTTCTACGATCTGATCGTGGAGGAGAATATTTGAGTTACGAATTTGGTCTACACTTGAAACAATGCGCAATAGTTTCGCAACTCACGCCACCTGGAACACCACAAAGAAATGGTGTGTCCGAACGTCGTAATCATACTTTACTAGATATGGTGCGATCTATGATGTCTCTTACTGATTTATCGCTATCATTTTGGGGTTATGCTTTAAAGACGGCTGCATTCACATTAAATAGGGCACCATCTAAATCCGTTGAGACGACGCCTTATGAACTGTGGTTTGGCAAGAAACCAAAGTTGTCATTTCCTAAAGTTTGGGGCTGCGATGCTTATGTGAAGAAACTTCAACCAGATAAGCTCGAACCCAAATCGGAGAAATGTGTCTTCATAGGATACCCAAAAGTGACTGTTGGGTACACATTCTATCACAGATCTGAAGGCAAGACATTCGTTGCTAAGAATGGATCCTTTCTAGAGAAGGAGTTTCTCTCGAAAGAAGTGAGTGGGAGGAAAGTAGAACTTGATGAGGTAACTGTACTTGCTCCCTTATTGGAAAGTAGTTCATCACAGAAATCAGTTCCTGTGACAAATACACCAATTAGTGAGGAAGCTAATGATATTGATCATGAAACTTCAGATCAAGTGTCTACTGAACCTCGTAGGTCTATTAGAGTAAGATCCGCACCAGAGTGGTACGGTAATCCTGTTCTGGAAGTCATGTTACTTGACCATGATGAACCTACGAACTATGAGGAAGCGATGATGAGCCCAGATTCCGCAAAATGGCTAGAGGCCATGAAATCTGAGATGGGATCCATGTATGAGAACAAAGTATGGACTTTGGTTGACTTGCCCGATGATCGGCAAGCCATTGAAAATAAATGGATCTTTAAGAAGAAGACTGACGCTGATGGTAATGTAACTGTCTATAAAGCTCGACTTGTCGCGAAAGGTTTTCGACAAGTTCAAGGGGTTGACTACGATGAGACTTTCTCACCCGTAGCGATGCTTAAGTCTGTCCGAATCATGTTAGCGATTGTCGCATTTTATGATTATGAAATTTGGCAGATGGATGTCAAAACTGCATTCCTGAATGGATTTCTGGAAGTAGAGTTGTATATGATGCAACCAGAAGGTTTTGTCAATCCTAAAGGAGCTAACAAAGTGTGCAAGCTCCAGCGATCAATCTATGGTTTGGTGCAAGCCTCTCAGAGTTGGAATAAACGCTTTGATAGTGTGATCAAAGCATATGGTTTTATACAGACTTTTGGAGAAGCCTGTATTTACAAGAAAGTGAGTGGGAGCTCTATAGCATTTCTAATATTATATGTGGATGACATATTGTTGATTGGAAATGATATAGAATTTCTGGATAGCATAAAAGGATACTTGAATAAAAGTTTTTCAATGAAAGACCTCGGTGAAGCTGCTTACATATTGGGCATTAAGATCTATAGCGATAGATCAAGACGCTTGATTGGACTTTCACAAAGCACGTACCTTGATAAAGTGTTGAAAAGGTTCAATATGGATCAGGCGAAGAAAGGGTTCTTGCTTCTATTACAAGGTATAAAGTTGAGTCAGACTCAATGCCCGACCACTGAAGAAGATAGAGAGAAAATGAAAGGAGTTCCCTATGCTTCAGCCATAGGCTCTATCATGTATGCAATGCTGTGTACCAGTCCTGATGTGTGCCTTGCTATTAGTTTGGCAGGGAGGTACCAAAGTAATCCAGGAGTGGGTCACTGGACAGCGGTCAAGAACATCCTGAAATACCTGAAAAGGACTAAGGATATGTTTCTCGTATATGGAGGTGACAAAGAGCTAGTCGTAAATGGTTACGTCGATGCAAGCTTTGACACAGATCCGGACGATTCTAAATCGCAAACCGGATACGTATTTTTATTAAACAGTGGAGCTGTAAGTTGGTGCAGTTCTAAACAAAGCGTCGTGGCGGGATCTACATGTGAAGCGGAGTACATAGCTGGTTCGGAAGCAGCAAATGAAGGAGTCTGAATGAAGGAGTTCATTTCCGATCTAGGTGTTATACCTAGTGCATCGGGACCAATGAAGATCTTCTGTGACAATACTGGTGCAATTGCCTTGGCAAAGGAATCCAGATTTCACAAGAGGACCAAGCACATCAAGAGACACTTCAATTCCATTCGGGACCAAGCCCAAGTGGGAGACATAGAGATTTGCAAGATACATACGGATCTGAATGTTGCAGACCCATTGACTAAGCCTCTCTCACGAGCAAAACATGACAGCACCAAGACTCCATGGGTGTTAGAATCATTACTATGTAATCTAGATTATTGACTCTAGTGAAAGTGGGAGACTGAAGGAAATATGCCCTAGAGGCAATAATAAAGTTATTATTTATTTCCTCATATCATGATAAATGTTTATTATTCATCCTAGAATTGTATTAACCGGAAACATGATACATGTGTGAATACATAGACAAACATAGTGTCACTAGTATGCCTCTACTTGACTAGCTCGTTAATCAAAGATGGTTAAGTTTCCTAACCATAGGCATGTGTTGTCATTTGATTAACGGGATCACATCATTAGAAGAATGATGTGATTGACTTGACCCATTCCGTTAGCCTAGCACTTGATCATTTAGTATGTTGCTATTGCTTTCTTCATGACTTATACAATGTTCCTACAACTATGAGATTATGCAACTCCCGTTTACCGGAGGAACACTTTGTGTGCTACCAAACGTCACAACGTAACTGGGTGATTATAAAGGTGCTCTACAGGTGTCTCCGATGGTACATGTTGGGTTGGCGTATTTCGAGATTAGGTTTTGTCACTCCGATTGTCAGAGAGGTATCTCTGGGCCCTCTCGGTAATACACATCACTTAAGCCTTGCAAGCATTGTAACTAATGAGTTAGTTACGGGATGAGGCATTACGAAACGAGTAAAGAGACTTGCCGGTAACGAGATTGAACTAGGTATTGGATACCAACGATCGAATCTCGGGCAAGTAACATACCGGTGACAAAGGGAACAACGTATGTTGTTATGCGGTTTGACCGATAAAGATCTTCGTAGAATATGTAGGAGCCAATATGGACATCCAGGTTCCGCTATTGGTTATTGACCACGAATAGTTCTAGGTCATGTCTACATAGTTCTCGAACCCGTAGGGTCCGCACGCTTAAGGTTTCGATGACAGTTATATTATGAGTTTATGAGTTTTGATGTACCGAAGGAGTTCGGAGTCCCGGATGAGATCGGGGACATGACGAGGAGTCTCGAAATGGTCGAGACGTAAAGATCGATATATTGGACGACTATATTCGGAGTTCGGAAAGGTTCCGAGTGATTCGGGTATTTATCGGAGTACCGGAGAGTTACGGGAATTCGCCGGGGAGAAGTATTGGGCCTTATTGGGCCATACGGGAAAGAGAGAGGGGCTGCCTAGGGCAGGACGCGCCCCCCCCCCCATGGCCTAGTCCGAATTGGACTAGGGGGAGGGGCCGCACCCCCTCCTTCCTTCCCTTCTCTCTTCCCCTTCCTTGTCTCCTACTCCTAATACATGGAAGGACTCCTAGTTGGACTAGGAAAAGGGGGAATCCTACTCCCGGTGGGAGTAGGACTCCCCTAGGGCGCGCCATAGAAGAGGGCCGGCCCTCCCGTCCTCCACTCCTTTATATACGGGGGTAGGGGGCACCCCAAAGACACACAAGTTGATCTACGGATCGTTCCTTAGACGTGTGCGGTGCCCCCCTCTATCATATTCCACCTCGGTCATATCGTCGCGGAGTTTAGGCGAAGCCCTGCGCCGGTAGAACATCATCATCGTCACCATGCCGTCGTGCTGACGGAACTCATCCCCGACGCTTCGTTGGATTGGAGCCCGGGGGACGTCATCGAGCTGGACATGTGCTGAACACGGAGGTGCCGTATGTTCGGTGCTTGGATCGGTCGATTTGTGAAGACGTACGACTACATCAACCGCGTTGTCATAACGCTTCCGCTTAACGGTCTACGAGGGTACGTAGATAACACTCTCCCATCTCGTTGCTATGCCATCACCATGATCTTGCGTGTGCGTAGGAACTTTTTTGAAATTACTACGAAACCCAACAGGGACAAGACCTGCGAAGATGATATGAAGGAAGAAGGGAAATACCATCTTTGCCAAGGTGCTCCACTCCGCATTGCTGGCCCAGATCAAGGTCTCACCCCATTCGTTCTTGTCGCTCGCCATGATCGAGAGCACGGGGCCGAGATCCCCCTCCTTGACAACGGAGGAGGCCACGAGCACCGTAGAGGAGATGAGGAGGTCGTGGCCTGGACCCCAGGCTTAGATTTCCCGGCGGGGGCCATTTGGGGAGTCATCGGTGCCGGTGAATGAAGAAGAGAGTGGCGGAGTTGTGATTGGATCTGGAGGAGCTTTCAACCGGAGAAGGGGATCGGGAGCAAGGCGAGGACGGGCAACGATGGCCCTGTAGTGCGCACCAGTCTTTTGTCAGCTTGGGCAGTTTCTAAGGCGATGTGGGGGAGTGGAGGCATCTGTGCCCCGTCGTGCGCCACGCGTCGAGCCTGGCCCGCAGGTGATTGGGGCCCGTGGCGCTTCGCACTTTGCTCCTTGCCTTTGCCTCGAAGTCAGGACGAGCGCGCCTTGCGCCCGGGGGCTATTGTCAGCGTTTTGGGATCGGGGGTACCCAGACTTGCCTGCAAGTGGCCCAACGCGTGACTTCATTGACGTCCCGGTACGACCCAGCTCCAAGGCCTCTAGGGCAAGACCCTCGCGAGGGCCCCTAGCCTCACGAGGCGAGGGACACCAAGACCTCCCGAGGGGAGGCTCCCCGAGCCTGCCTTCTGAGGAGTGGAGATCTCTGTGCAAGCCTCCCGCCTCACGAGGCACGCGATGATGGAAGCCATGACGACCAAGGCCAGGCGGGCGCCAGCGGGCGCAGTCCAGGACAATTTACTCTTTCGTGCTAAGGAGGCAAGGACGTACGCGGGTTCCCAAGGAATCCCCCAAAGGTTTCCATCCCCGTGCAACAAGTCCAAGACCACGAGCTCGGCAGGACGGATATCATCGCCGAGCCCACCACTGCATCACGAGTAGAAGCTTGGTAGGCGAAGACCACCTTTCGTCGGGATAAGTTGTACTATTGTCCCCCTTCACTTTGGCCATTGTGGTATTCCTTCCCGCCTAAGCTGTGAGGAAAGAGAGATTGGCCTAGTATAAGTATAGGCTAGTCTCCATCATAGAGAGGGGATCAAACCCTTCGGCCATAGAGCTCTCCTGAGGCAGCTCACCACTATACTAGTTCATCCTCAACCTCCTTGCGAGGCCAATCCACCACAAAGCAGGAGTAGGGTTTTACACCGCAAGGTGGCCCGGACTTGGGTAAATCTTTGTGTTCATCTCTCTCCCCACTCGCATGAACTCGACGAGGCCAAGCCATAGGGTGATGAGCTTGAGGCGGCAGCTAGGTTAGATCTTTGCACACACCCCATAGTTCGAACCTTGTTTGGGTCCGCAGAGCCCCGATTCCGACAACACTGACTCGTCTTGTTCCGCTGCTACTCTGGAGTCCTTAACGATCGTTGATCCAAACCCTATATGCATCTTCATATTGTTCCAAGGTGTTTGTGGGGATGGTTTTTTTTGTTTTCTACTACGTTTCCCAACAGATATTTGGTTTGCCACTGAGCACGACATGCGCCGCCGCGGCACCGTCCAGATCGACGCCCACCCTTCACCGACGCCGCTAGTGGTGAGGCAGGAGGAGAAGGAGGCTGAGGCTGTGTACCAAGCAGCAATATAGGAGACCTTCCGATCCGCTATCGGGAGTCAAAGTGCGAGGAAGATGCCCGCTAGCCTGACCTCGAGGGGACGCTCCAGTTATCGATGGTGACCGATTGCGTCTACCCGCCACCACCACCGGCACCGCTCGCACCTGCGTCGGAACCACCCGCACTCACGGGGACGTACCTAGTGGGAGGGCATCGTGTGGGAGTGGGTGTCTGTGCTGCCCGTTTGGCTGGGCACAATGGAGAAGGAGGAGGCGAACTACCTTGCGCAGTGGAGGGGCCAGGCGCTGGAGGAGGAGCGGGCCGGGAGCACCGCGTGTAGCGGGAGCGTGAGAAGGAGGAGCGCCACAGGCGTTGGAGTAGGAGGAGTGACGGGAGCGGGAGGAGGAGGCGCGCGGAGCCACGCAACGGAGGCATCGGAGCAAGCGGCACTGGCGACCTAACAACAAGCCTTTCCTTGGGCTGCGTCGCCGGAGTTCTTCAACCTCACCCGCTCCAACAGCAAGGACGACGCCTGTGGCTGCATGGCGGCAGCGTCTTTTCCTTTATGTTTTATTAATATTTTATGTTTAATTATAGTCTAAGTAGACTTTTACCGGCTGCTTAATATGTATGCTTTTATTTTAAATATTCTATGCTTATTTATTTTTCAAAATGACTGTGCAGAGTTGCGTTGGACGCACAACCGACCTAAAAGCTAAAATCGGACACGCCCGTTCACTCGCATGATCCAAACAGATAAAAAAAATGACAAAAAATGAGCCGTTTGCGTCCGTCGGTTGGAATTGCCCTTATACATAAGGGCACATTTAGCCGGAATCGATCAGGTAGCTTGGTTGTGCATACGTACATGCTTTCGTGGTGTAAAGAACTCGCTCAGGAGCGTCGCACGTTTGGGATCTTTGACAGCAGACCCGTCGTCTCCTGCGGCGCCATCACGGCCCTCGCCGCTGGTGGTGGAACTAGAAACCAAGCAAACCCGGGCCAAAAATTATTTTGGCAGCATGGGAAAAAAATGTCACTCATAAATACCAAAATATCTCATGGTCTCTTCGTCTCATATTAGTTGTCGCTAAATTAGATATATGTAGACGTATGTATTTTAGTGCAAGATCATCGGTTTGAGCGACAACTAATATAGAGTGGAGGAAGTACCATTTTCAAATTAAATTTTGTCAACACATACACACACATTTTTCAATTAAATTTAGTTCAATGCATACTACGCAAAGAAATTTACCAAGGTTAGGAAGGGAAAGAAAGGGATGGCGAACGGCGCACACAGGGACGGAGCTTGGCCGCCGGAGCAGGGAGCAGTGGAGCTGAAGGAGACCTGGGCGTCAAGCATGGGATGCCTAGGGAAGTGGCGGGGGAGGGGGGTGGGGGGTGTTGGCGGTCAGCGGCAACAACCTGGACGATGGCCGAGCAGCGAGGCGGCGGCACGAGGTTGGAGCGGACCGTGTCATGTGCGTGCGACGATGTGAGTTAGAGCATTTCCACTCGTTCGACACCCCAGGATGAAAATAGTGCCTCCTGGAGGCGACCCCGCGTTATTTTAGCCGTGGGGGCGGTCGGATTCCCACTCGCCGCCCCAAGTTGGCCCCAGACGCCTTATTTTGATAATATAGTTTGGCTAAAGTTTCAAGAATTTGGACGAAATTCATTCATATTTGTACATAATTTAAAAGACATAACTTAAAACCTAAAACTACGCCGTCGCCCGCCGACGCCGCTGTCCCGAGCCTTCTACATGCCGAGGAGTTTGTAGAAGGCGGTGTAGTCGCCACCGTTGTCGCCGCCGTCGTCCTGCATGCTCCCGCCGTCCTTGCTGCATCCCTGCCCTGGGTCGCCTTGGCGGACGGGATTGGTGGGTGGCGGTGCCTCGTCGTCGCTGTCCTCGAGGATGATGACGCTGCCCTCGTCGTGGCCGCGGCACCGAGCGGCGATCTCCTTGAGGGCGCGGCGCTGGCGCTCCATCTCCACCCGGACGTAGTCATCCCGCGCCCATTTTAGGCCCGTCTCCAGATCAGCCATGTCGATGTGCTCCTGTTTCACGACAGTGGGCGGCGTCGCCGGCTCCTTCTTCGGCCTGGCCAAGAGAATGGGCGCGGGGAGGAGGGGAACGTTGGCGGTGGCCCTCATTTATTACAAGGTCGCCGTCGCGGCTGCGCCGACGCTCCGGCTGTTGGAAATATGCCCTAGAGGCAATAATAAAATGGTTATTATTATATTTCTTTGTTCATGATAATTGTCTATTGTTCATGCTATAATTGTATTATCCGGAAATCGTAATACATGTGTGAATATATATACTACAACACCTCCCTAGTGAGCCTCTAGTTGACTAGCTCGTTGATCAAACAGATAGTCATGGTTTCCTGACTATGGACATTGGATGTCGTTGATAACGGGATCACATCATTAGGAGAATTATGTGATGGACAAGACCCAATCCTAAGCATAGCACAAAGATCGTTTAGTTCGTTTCGCTAGAGCTTTTTCAAATGTCAAGTATCATTTCCTTAGACCATGAGATTGTGCAACTCCCGGATACCGTAGGAGTGCTTTGGGTGTGCCAAACCTCACAACGTAACTGGGTGACTATAAAGGTGCACTACGGGTATCTCCGAAAGTGTCTGTTGGGTTGGCACGAATCGAGACTGGGATTTGTCACTCCGTATGACGGAGAGGTATCTCTGGGCCCACTCGGTAATGCATCATCATAATGAGCTCAATGTGATCAAGTGTCTGGTCACGGGATCATGCATTACGGTACAAGTAAAGTGACTTGCCGGTAACGAGATTAAACGAGGTATTGGGATACCGACGATCGAATCTCGGGCAAGTAACGTACCGATTGACAAAGGGAATTGTATACAGGATTGATTGAATCCTCGACATCGTGGTTCATCCGATGAGATCATCGAGGAGCATGTGGGAGCCAACATGGGTATCCAGATCCCGCTGTTGGTTATTGACCGGAGAGGCGTCTCGGTCATATCTTCATGTCTACCGAACCCGTAGGGTCTACACACTTAAGGTTCGGTGACGCTAGGGTTGAAGAGATATTAGTATGTAGTAACCCGAAAGCTGTTCGGAGTCCCGGATGAGATCCCGGACTTCATGAGGAGTTCTGGAATGGTCCAGAGGTAAAGATTCATATATAGGAAGTCAAGTTTCGGCCATCGGGAAAGTTTCGGGGGTCACCGCTATTGTACCGGGACCACCGGAAGGGTCCCAGGGGTCCATCGGGTGGGGTCACCTATCCTGGAGGGCCCCATGGGCTGAAGTGGGGAGGGGAACCAGCCCTTGGTGGGCTGGTGCGCCCCCCTAGGGCCTTCCCCTGCGCCTAGGGCAGGAAACCCTAGGGGTGGGGGCGCCCCCCTTGGCTTGGGGGCCAAGCCACCCCCTTGGCAGGGAGGTACCAAAGTAATCCAGGAGTGCGTCACTGGACAGCGGTCAAGAACATCCTGAAATACCTAAAAAGGACTAAGGATATGTTTCTCGTATATGGAGGTGACAAAGAGCTAGTCGTAAATGGTTACGTCGATGCAAGCTTTGACACTGATCCGGACGATTCTAAATCGCAAACCGGATACATATTTTTATTAAACGGTGGAGCTGTAAGTTGGTGCAGTTCTAAACAAAGCGTCGTGGCGGGATCTACATGTGAAGCGAAGTACATAGCTGCTTCGGAAGCAGCAAATGAAGGAGTCTGGATGAAGGGGTTCATTTCCGATCTAGGTGTTATACCTAGTGCATCGGGACCAGTGAAGATCTTCTGTGACAATACTGGTGCAATTGCCTTGGCAAAGGAATCCAGATTTCACAAGAGGACCAAGCACATCAAGAGACGCTTCAATTCCATTCGGGACCAATTCCAAGTGGGAGACATAGAGATTTGCAAGATACATACGGATCTGAATGTTGCAGACCCGTTGACTAAGCCTCTCTCACGAGCAAAACATGATCACCACCAAGACTCCATGGGTGTTAGAATCATTACTATGTAATATAGATTATTGACTCTAGTGCAAGTGGGAGACTGAAGGAAATATGCCCTAGAGGCAATAATAAAGTTATTATTTATTTCCTCATATCATGATAAATGTTTATTATTCATGCTAGAATTGTATTAACCGAAAACATGATACATGTGTGAATACATAGACAAACATAGTGTCACTAGTATGCCTCTACTTGACTAGCTCATTGATCAAAGATGGTTATGTTTCCTAACCATAGGCATGTGTTGTCATTTGATTAATGGGATCACATCATTAGGAGAATGATGTGATTGACTTGACCCATTCCGTTAGCTTAGCACTTGATCATTTAGTATGTTGCTATTCCTTTCTTCATGACTTATATAAAGTTCCTGCAACTATGAGATTGTGCAACTCCCGTTTACCGGAGGAACACTTTGTGTGCTACCAAACATCACAACGTAACTGGGTGATTATAAAGGTGCTCTACAGGTGTCTCCAAAGGTACATGTTGAGTTGGCATAATTCGAGATTAGGTTTTGTCACTCCGATTGTCGGAGAGGTATCTCTGGGCCCTCTCAGTAATACTCATCACTAAAGCCTTGTAAGCACTGTAACAAATGAGTTAGTTATGAAATGATGTATTACAGAACGAGTAAAGAGACTTTCCGGTAACGAGATTGAACTAGGTATTGGATACCGACGATCGAATCTCGGGCAAGTAACATACCGATGACAAAGGGAACAACGTATGTTGTTATGCGGTTTGACCGATAAAGATCTTCGTAGAATATGTAGGAACCAATATGAACATCCAGGTTCCGCTATTGGTTATTAACCGAGAATAGTTCTAGGTCATGTCTACATAGTTCTCTAACCCGTAGGGTCCGCACGCTTAACGTTACAATGACAGTTTTATTATGAGTTTATAAGTTTTGATGTACCGAAGTTTGTTCGGAGTCCCGGATGTGATCACAGACATGACAAGGAGTCTCGAAATGGTCGAGACATAAAGATCGATATATTGGAAGCCTATATTTGGACATCGGAATCGTTCCGGGTGAAATCGGCATTTTACCGGAGTACCGGGAGGTTACCGGAACCCCCCGGGGGGTTATTGGGCCTACATGGGCCTCGAGGAAGAAGAGGGAAGGAGCCAGGAGGGGGCCGCGCGCCCCTCCCCTTCCTAGTCCGAATAGGACAAGGGAAGGGGGGCGGCGCCCCCCCTTTCCTTCCCCTCTTCCTCCTCTTTCCCCCCTTCTCCTACTCCTACTTGGAAAGAAGGGAGTCCTACTCCCGGTGGGAGTAGGACTCCCCCCTTGCCCCGCCCTCCTTGGCCGGCCGCCTCCTCCCCCTGGCTCCTTTATATACGGGGGCGGGGGGGCACCCCATAGACACACAAGTTGATCTACGGATCGCTCCTTAGCTGTGTGCGGTGCCCCCCTCCACCATATTCCACCTCGGTCATATCGTCGCGGAGTTTAGGAGAAGCCCTGCACCGGTAGAACATCATCATCGTCACCACGCCGTCATGCTGACCGAACTCATCCCCGACGCTTTGCTGGATTGGAGCTCGGGGACGTCATCGAGCTGGACGTGTGCTGAACACGGAGGTGCCGTACGTTCGGTGCTTGGATCGGTCAATTCGTGAAGACGTACGACTACATCAACCGCCTTGTCATAACGCTTCCGCTTAACGGTCTACGAGGGTACGTAGACAGCACTCTCCCCTCTCGTTGCTATGTCATCACCATGATCTTGTGTGTGCGTAGGAATTTTTTTGAAATTACTATGTTCCCCAACAGTGGCATCAGAGCCTAGGTTTTATGGTTTGATGTTATATGCACGAGTAGAACACAAGTGAGTTGTGGGCGATATAAGTCATACTGCTTACCAACATGTCATACTTTGGTTCGGCGGTATTGTTGGACGAAGCAGCCCGGACCGACATTACGCGTACGCTTACGCGAGACTGGTTTTACTGCCGTGCTTTGCACACAGGTGACTAGCGGGTGTCAGTTTCTCCAACTTTAGTTGAACCGAGTGTGGCTACGCCCGGTCCTTGCGAAGGTTAAAACAACATCAACTTGACAAACTATCGTTGTGGTTTTGATGCGTAGGTGAGATTGGTTCTTGCTTAAGCCCGTAGCAGCCACGTAAAACTTGCAACAACAAAGTAGAGGACGTCTAACTTGTTTTTGCAGGGCATGTTGTGATGTGATATGGCCAAGACGTGATGCTATATTTTATTGTATGAGATGATCATGTTTTGTAACCGAAGTTATCGGCAACTGGCAGGAGCCATATGGTTGTCGCTTTATTGTATGAAATGCAAACGCCCTGTAATTGATTTACTTTATCACTAAGCGGTAGCGATAGTCGTAGAAGCAATAGATGGCGTAAACGACAATGATGCTACGATGGAGATCAAGGTGTCGCGCCAGTGACGATGGTGATCACGATGGTGCTTCAAAGATGGAGATCACAAGCACAAGACGATGATGGCCATATCATATCACTTATATTGATTGCATGTGATGTTTATCATTTATGCATCTTATCTTGCTTTGATTGACGGTAGCATTTTAAGATGATCTCTCACTAAAAATTATCAAGAAGTGTTCTCCCTGAGTATGCACCGTTGCCAAAGTTCATCGTGCCCAGACACCACATGATGATCGGGTGTGATAAGCTCTACGTCCATCTACAACGGGTGCAAGCCAGTTTTGCACACGCAGAATACTTAGGTTAAACTTGACGAGCCTAGCATATGCAGATATGGCCTCGGAACACGGAGACCGAAAGGTCGAGCGTGAATCATATAGTAGATATGATCAACATAAAGATGTTCACCATTGAAAACTACTCCATCTCACGTGATGATCGGTTATGGTTTAGTTGATTTGGATCACGTGATCACTTAGATGACTAGAGAGATGTCTGTCTAAGTGGGAGTTCTTAAGTAATATGATTAATTGAACTTAAATTTATCATGAACTTAGTACCTGATAGTATTTTGCTTGTCTATGTTTATTGTAGATAGATGGCTCGTGCTGTTGTTCCGTTGAATTTTAATGCGTTCCTTGAGAAAGCAAAGTTGAAAGATGACGGTAGCAATTACACGGACTGGGTCCGTAACTTGAGGATTATCCTCATTGCTGCACAGAAGAATTACGTCCTGGAAGCACCGCTGGGTGCCAGGCCTGCTGCTGATGCAACTGACGACGTTAAGAACGTCTGGCAGAGCAAAGCTGATGACTACTCGATAGTTTAATGTGCCATGCTTTATGGCTTAGAACCGGGTCTTCAACGACGTTTGAACGTCATGGAGCATATGAGATGTTCCAGGAATTGAAGTTAATATTTCAAGCAAAAGCCCGGATTGAGAGATATGAAGTCTCCAATAAGTTCTACAGCTGCAAGATGGAGGAGAATAGTTCTGTCAGTGAGCATATACTCAAAATGTCTGGGTATAATAATCACTTGATTCAACTGGGAGTTAATCTTCCGGATGATAGCATCATTGACAGAATTCTCCAATCACTACCACCAAGCTACAAGAGCTTTGTGATGAACTATAATATGCAAGGGATGGACAAGACTATTCCCGAGCTCTTCGCAATGCTAAAGGCTGCGGAGGTAGAAATCAAGAAGGAGCATCAAGTGTTGATGGTCAACAAGACCACTAGTTTCAAGAAAAGGGCAAAGAGAAAAAGAAGGGGAACTTCAAGAAGAACAGCAAGCAAGTTGCTGCTCAAGAGAAGAAACCCAAGTCTGGACCTAAACCTGAAACTGAGTGCTTCTACTGCAAGCAGACTGGTAACTGGAAGCGGAACTGCCCCAAGTATTTGGCGGATAAGAAGGATGGCAAAGTGAACAAAGGTATATGTGATATACATGTTATTGATGTGTACCTAAGGACGAGGTAACGATGCGCGTGGGAAACGGTTCCAAAGTCGATATGATCGCAGTCGGCACGCTACCTCTACATCTACCTTCGGGATTAGTTTTAGACCTGAATAATTGTTATTTGGTGCCAGCGTTGAGCATGAACATTATATCTGGATCTTGTTTGATGCGAGACGGATATTCATTTAAATCATAGAATAATGATTGTTCTATTTATATGAGTAATATCTTTTATGGTCATGCACCCTTGAAGAGTGGTCTATTTTTGATGAATCTCGATAGTAGTGATACACATATTCATAGTGTTGAAGCCAAAAGATGCAGAGTTGATAATGATAGTGCAACTTATTTGTGGCACTGTCGTTTAGGTCATATTGGTGTAAAGCGCATGAAGAAACTCCATACTGATGGACTTTTGGAACCACTTGATTATGAATCACTTGGTACTTGCGAACCGTGCCTCATGGGCAAGATGACCAAAACGCCGTTCTCCGGAACTATGGAGAGAGCAACAGATTTGTTGGAAATCATACATACAGATGTATGTGGTCCGATGAATGTTGAGGCTCGTGGCGTATATCGTTATTTTCTCACCTTCACAGATGATTTAAGCAGATATGGGTATATCTACTTAATGAAGCATAAGTCTGAAACATTTGAAAAGTTCAAAGAATTTCAGAGTGAAGTGGAAAATCATCGTAACAAGAAAATAAAGTTTCTACGATCTGATCATGGAGGAGAATGTTTGAGTTACGAATTTGGTCTACACTTGAAACAATGCGGAATAGTTTCGCAACTCACGTCACCCGGAACACCACAAAGAAATGGTGTGTCCGAACGTCGTAATCGTACTTTACTAGATATGGTGCGATCTATGATGTCTCTTACTGATTTACCGCTATCATTTTGGGGTTATGCTTTAGAGATGGCTGCATTCACATTAAATAGGGCACCATCTAAATCCGTTGAGACGACGCCTTATGAACTGTGGTTTGTCAAGAAACCAAAGTTGTCGTTTCTTAAAGTTTGGGGCTGCGATGCTTATGTGAAGAAACTTCAACCAGATAAGCTCGAACCCAAATCGGAGAAATGTGTCTTCATAGGATACCCAAAAGAGACTGTTGGGTACACCTTCTATCACAGATCCGAAGGCAAGACATTTGTTGCTAAGAATGGATCCTTTCAAGAGAAGGAGTTTCTCTCGAAAGAAGTGAGTGGGAGGAAAGTAGAACTTGATGAGGTAACTGTACCTGCTCCCTTATTGGAAAGTAGTTCATCACAGAAATCAGGTCCTGTGACAAATACACCAATTAGTGAGGAAGCTAATGATATTGATCATGAAACTTCAGATCAAGTGTCTACTGAACCTCGTAGGTCTACTAGAGTAAGATCCGCACCAGAGTGGTACGGTAATCCTGTTCTGGAAGTCATGTTACTTGACCATGATGAACCTACGAACTATGAGGAAGCGATGATGAGCCCAGATTCCGCAAAATGGCTAGAGGCCATGAAATCTGAGATGGGATCCATGTATGAGAACAAAGTATGGACTTTGGTTGACTTGCCCGATGATCGGCAAGCCATTGAAAATAAATGGATCTTTAAGAAGAAGACTGACGCTGACGGTAATGTAACTGTCTATAAAGCTCGACTTGTTGCGAAAGGTTTTCGACAAGTTCAAGGGGTTGACTACGATGAGACTTTCTCACCCGTAGCGATGCTTAAGTCTGTCCGAATCATGTTAGCGATTGCCGCATTTTATGATTATGAAATTTGGCAGATGGATGTCAAAACTGCATTCCTGAATGGATTTCTGGAAGAAGAGTTGTATATGATGCAACCAGAAGGTTTTGTCAATCCTAAAGGAGCTAACAAAGTGTGCAAGCTCCAGCGATCAATCTATGGTCTGGTGCAAGCCTCTCGGAGTTGGAATAAATGCTTTGATAGTGTGATCAAAGCATATGGTTTTATACAGACTTTTGGAGAAGCCTGTATTTACAAGAAAGTGAGTGGGAGCCCTGTAGCATTTCTAATATTATATGTGGATGACATATTGTTGATTGGAAATGATATAGAATTTCTGGATAGCATAAAAGGATACTTGAATAAAAGTTTTTCAATGAAAGACCTCGGTGAAGCAGTTTACATATTGGGCATTAAGATCTATAGAGATAGATCAAGACGCTTGATTGGACTTTCACAAAGCACGTACCTTGATAAAGTGTTGAAAAGGTTCAATATGGATCAGGCGAAGAAAGGGTTCTTGCCTGTATTACAAGGTATAAAGTTGAGTCAGACTCAATGCCCGACCATTGCAGAAGATAGAGAGAAAATGAAAGGAGTTCCCTATGCTTCAGCCATAGGCTCTATCATGTATGCAATGCTGTGTACCAGACCTGATGCGTGCCTTGCTATTAGTTTGGCAGGGAGGTACCAAAGTAATCCAGGAGTGGGTCACTGGACAGCGCTCAAGAACATCTTGAAATACCTGAAAAAGACTAAGGATATGTTTCTCGTATATGGAGGTGACAAAGAGCTAGTCGTAAATGGTTACATCGATGCAAGCTTTGACACTGATCCGGATGATTCTAAATTGCAAACCGGATACGTATTTTTATTAAACGGTGGAGTTGTAAGTTGGTGCAGTTCTAAACAAAGCGTCATGGCGGGATCTACATGTGAAGCGGAGTACATAGCTGCTTCGGAAGCAGCAAATGAAGGAGTCTGGATGAAGGAGTTCATTTCCGATCTAGGTGTTATACCTAGTGCATCGGGACCAATGAAGATCTTCTGTGACAATACTGGTGCAATTGCCTTGGCAAAGGAATCCAGATTTCACAAGAGGACCAAGCACATCAAGAGATGCTTCAATTCCATTCGGGACCAAGTCCAAGTGGGAGACATAGAGATTTGCAAGATACATACGAATCTGAATGTTGCACACCCGTTGACTAAGCCTCTCTCACGAGCAAAACATGATCAGGACCAAGACTCCGTGGGTGTTAGAATCATTACTATGTAATCTAGATTATTGACTCTAGTGCAAGTGGGAGACTGAAGGAAATATGCCCTAGAGGCAATAATAAAGTTATTATTTATTTCCTCATATCATGATAAATGTTTATTATTCATGCTAGAATTGTATTGACCGGAAACATGATACATGTGTGAATACATAGACAAACATAGTGTCACTAGTATGCCTCTACTTGACTAGCTCATTGATCAAAGATGGTTACGTTTCCTAACCATAGGCATATGTTGTCATTTGATTAATGGGATCACATCATTAGGAGAATGATGTGATTGACTTGACCCATTCCGTTAGCTTAGCACTTGATCGTTTAATATGTTGCTATTGCTTTCTTCATGACTTATACAAAGCTCCTGCAACTATGAGATTGTGCAACTCCCGTTTACCGGAGGAACACTTTGTGTGCTACCAAACATCACAACGTAACTGGGTGATTATAAAGGTGCTCTACAGGTGTCTCCAAAGGTACATGTTGAGTTCGCATAATTCGAGATTAGGTTTTGTCACTCCGATTGTCGGAGAGGTATCTTTGGGCCCTTTCGGTAATACTCATCACTAAAGCCTTGCAAGCACTGTAACTAATGAGTTAGTTATGAAATGATGTATTACAGAACGAGTAAAGAGACTTGCCGGTAACGAGATTGAACTAGGTATTGGATACCGACGATCGAATCTCGGGCAAATAACATACCGATGACAAAGGGAACAACGTATGTTGTTATGCGGTTTGACCGATAAAGATCTTCGTAGAATATGTAGGAACCAATATGAACATCCAGGTTCCGCTATTGGTTATTGACCGAGAATAGTTCTAGGTCATGTCTACATAGTTCTCGAACCCGTAGGGTCCGCAAGCTTAACGTTATGATGACAGTTTTATTATGAGTTTATAAGTTTTGATGTACCGAAGTTTGTTCGGAGTCCCGGATGTGATCACGGACATGACGAGGAGTCTCGAAATGGTCGAGACATAAAGATCGATATATTGGAAGCCTATATTTGGACATCGGAATCGTTCCGGGTGAAATCGGCATTTTACCGGAGTACCGGGAGGTTACCGGAACCCCCCCGGGGGGTTATTGGGCCTACATGGGCCTCGAGGGAGAAGAGGGAAGGAGCCAGGAGGGGGCTGCGCGCCCCTCCCCTTCCTAGTCCGAATAGGACAAGGGAAGGGGGGCGGCACCCCCCCTTCCTTCCCCTCTTCCTCCTCTTTCCCCCTTCTCCTACTCCTACTTGGAAAGAAGGGAGTCCTACTCCCGGTGGGAGTAGGACTCCCCCCTTGGCGCGCCCTCCTTGGCCGGCCGCCTCCTCCCCCCTGGCTCCTTTATATACGGGGGCGGGGGAGCACCCCATAGACACACAAGTTGATCTACGGATCATTCCTTAGCCGTGTGCGGTGCCCCCCTCCACCATATTCCACCTCGGTCATATCGTCACAGAGTTTAGGCGAAGCCCTGCGCCGGTAGAACATCATCATCGTCACCACGTCGTCGTGCTGACGGAACTCATCCCCGACGCTTCACTGGATTGGAGCCCGGGGGACGTCATCGAGCTGTACGTGTGCTGAACACGGAGGTGACATACGTTCGGTGCTTGGATCGGTCGATTCGTGAAGACGTACGACTACATCAACCGTGTTGTCATAACGCTTCCGCTTAACGGTCTACGAGGGTACGTAGACAGCACTCTCCCCTCTCGTTGCTATGCCATCACCATGATCTTGCGTGTGCGTAGGAAAATTTTTGAAATTACTACGTCCCCCAACACTTTCTTGGACCGAAAGCAAACCATAAGACTTGGATATGAAGTTGGAGACGTAACGAGGAGGCCAGGAGGTAGGAGGGCACGCCCAGGGGGGTAGGCATGCCCCCCACCCTCGTGGGCCCCTCGTAGCTCCACCGACCTAGTTCTTTCACCTACATATACTCTTATACCCTAAAAACATCAGGGGGAGCGACGAAACCACTTTTCCACCGCCGCAACCCTTCTGTAGCCGTGAGATCCCATCTTGGGGCCTTTTCCGGCGATCTGCCGGAGGGGGCTTCGATCACGGAGGGCTTCTACATCAACACCATTACCTCTCCAATGAACGGTGAGTAGTTTACCATAGACCTTCGGGTCCACATTTATTAGCTATATGGCTTCTTCTCTCTCTTTGATTCTCAATACAAAGTTCTCCTCGATGTTCTTGGAGATCTATTCAATGTAATACTATTTTGCGGTGTGTTTGTCGAGATTCAATGAATTGTGGATTTATGAACAAGATTATCTATGAATATTATCTGGTTCTTCTCTGAATTCTTATATGCATGATTTGCTATCTTTGCAAGTCTCTTCGAATTAGCGGTTTAGTTTGGCCTATTAGATTGATCTTTCTTGCCATGGGAGAAGTGCTTAGCTTTGGGTTCAATCTTGTGGTGTCCTTTCCCAGTGACAGTAGTGGCAGCAAGGCACGTATTGTATTGTTGCCATCGAGGATAAAAGGATGGGGTTTTCATCATATTGCTTGAGTTAATTCCTCTACATCATGTCATCTTTCTTAATGCGTTACTCCGTTCTTTATGAACTTAATACTCTAGATGCATGCTGGATAGCGGTCGATGTGTGGAGTAATAGTAGTAGTTGCAGGAAGGAGTCGGTCTACTTGACACGGACATGATGCCTATGTTCATGATCATTGCCTTAGATGTCATCATAATTATGCACTTTTCTATCAATTGCTCGGCAGTAATTTGTTCACCCACTGCAATATATGCTATCTCGAGAGAAGCCACTAGTGAAACCTATGGCCCCCGGGTCTCTTTTCCATGATATTGAATGTCGTTACATCTTGCTAGTTTCCGATCTATTATTTTGCAATCTTTACTTTCCAATCTATAAACCAAAAATACCAAAAATAGTTACTTTACTATCTCTATTAGATCTCACGTTTGCTAGTGACCGTGAAGGGATTGACAACCCCTTTATCGCATTGGTTGCAAGTTCTTGATTGTTTGTGCAGGTATTCGGTGATTTGTGCGAAGTCTCCTACTGGATTGATACCTTGGTTCTCAAAACTGTGGGAAATACTTATGCTTCTTTGCTGCATCACCCTTTCCTCTTCAAGGGAAAACCAACGCAAGCTCAAGAGGTAGCAAGAAGGATTTTTTTGGCGTCGTTGCCGTGGAGATCTACGCCAAGTCAAGCCATACCAAGTACCCATCATAAACTCTTCTCCCTTGCATTACATTATTCGCCATTCACCTCTTGTTTTCCTCTCCCCCACTTCTAAAACAATTTTCGAAAACCTTTGCATTTTCTTCACCCTCTTCCGTTCGTCTCTTTTCGCTTGCTTCTTGTGTGCTTGTGTGTTGGTGTGCCTGTTTGCTTTGATGGCTCTGCCAAAGAGCGTTGATCCTCACCTTAGGAGGTTGGAAGAAATTGAAAACAATGTTAGCAGCTTTATGTATTTGCAATTTGAGCATAATAATTTCTTCAGAAACGAGCTGAAAGAACAAAAAAGTTTTATGGAGTACATTAAAAAAGAGCTCGATGATATGTCTAAGGAATTTTATGGTTTGAAATCTCAGTTTGCTCATCTTGAAAAATTAGTAGGCCAGATTTCTGATAAACAAGCCACTTTAGTTAATAAGATGACCGCTAAACCGGAAGATCTACATAATAATGATGAAAATCTAAAAGTAATTGATGTGACTCCTATTAAATCTTTGTTTTCTAATATGAAACTTGATAAAGATGGGACTAGAGATGAGTCAACTTTAGTTAAAAGGCGTCCCAATAATTTGGAGTTTTTAGATCTAGATGCAAAAATTGATAAAAGTGGGATTGAAGAGGTCAAAACTTTAAGTAGCAATGAACCCACTATTTTGGATTTCAAGGAATTTAATTATGATAATTGTTCTTTAATAGATTGTATTTCCTTGTTCCAATCCGTGTTAAATTCTCCTCATGCTTATAATCAAAATAAAGCTTTTACTAAACGTATCGTTGATGCTTTGATGCAATCTCTTGAAGAAAAGCTCGAACTAAAAGTTTCTATCCATAGAAAACTTTATGATGAGTGGGAACCTACTATTAAGATTAAGATTAAAGATTATGAATGTTATGCTTTGTGTGATTTGGGTGCTAGTGTTTCCATGATTCCATAAACTTTGTGTGATGTGTTAGGTTTCCGTGGATTTGATGATTGTTCTTTAAATTTGCATCTTGCGGATTCCACCACTAAGAAACCTATGGGAAGGATTAATGATGTTCTTATTGTTGCAAATATGAATTATGTTCCCGTAGATTTCATTGTTCTTGATATATATTGCAATCCTACATGTCCTATTATTCTTGGTAGACCTTTTCTTAGAACGATTGGTGCAATTATTGATATGAAAAAAGGAAACATTAAATTCCAATTTCCGTTAAGGAAGGGCATGGAATTTTTCCTAGGAAGAAAATTAAATTTACTTATGAATCTATTATGAGAGCCACTTATGGATTGCATACCAAAGATGACAACACCTAGATCTATTCTTGTTTTTATGCCTAACTAGGGGCGTTAAACGATAGCGCTTGTTGGGAGGCAACCCAATTTTATTTTTGTTCTTTGCTTTTTGATCATGTTTAGTAATAAATAAGTCATCTAGCCTCTGGTTATATGTGGTTTTATGTTTTAATTAGTGTTTGTGCCAAGTAGAACCTTTGGGAAGACTTGGGTGAAAGTTAATGTGGTCTTGCTGTAAAAAACAAAAACTTTTGCGTTCACGAGAGTAGCTGTCATTTTTTACAGAAGAGTGATTTTAGGTTAATTATTTTTGAAGAAGATTAATAGAGAAATTCCTCATGTCCACCAATTTATTTCAGAATATTTGGAGTTACAGAAGTATTCAAAAGTTACAGATTGCTACAGACTATTCTGTTTTTGACAGATTCTGTTTTCCGTATGTTGTTTGCTTATTTTGATGAATCTATGAGTAGTGTCGGGGGGTATGAACCATAGAGAGTTGGAATAAAGTAGGTTTTACACCAATATAAATAAAAAAATGAGTTCATTACAGTACCTTGAAGTGGTGATTTATTTTCTTATACTAACGGAGCTCATGAGATTTTCTGTTGAAGTTTTGTGTTGTGAAGTTTTCAAGTTTTGGGTAAGGATTTGATGGACTTTGGAATAAGGAGTGGCAAGAGCCTAAGCTTTGGTATGCCCAAGGCACTCCAAAGTAAAATTCAAGGACAACCAAAATCCTAAGCTTGGGGATGCCCCAGAAGGCATCCCCTCTTTCATCTTCGTCTATCGGTAACTTTACTTGAGGCTATATTTTTATTCACCACATGATATGTGTTTTGCTTGGAGCGTCTTGTATGATTTGAGTCTTTGATTTTTAGTTTACCACATTCATCCTTTCTGTACATACCTTTTGGGAGAGACACGCATGAATCGTGATTTATTAGAATACTCTATGTGCTTCACTTATATCTTTTGAGCTAGACAATATTGCTCTAGTGCTTCACTTATATCTTTTTAGAGCACGGCGGTGGTTTTATTTTATAGAAATTGTTGATCTCTCATGCTTCACTTATATTATTTTAAGAGTCTTTTAGAACAGCATTGTAATTGCCTAGGTTATAAAATTAGTCCTAATATGATGGGCATCCAAGATGGGTATAATAAAAACTTTCATATGAAGTGCATTGAATACTATGAGAAGTTTGATTCTTTATGATTGTTTTGAGATATGAAGATGGTGATATTAGAGTCATGCTAGTGAGTAATTGTGAATTGTAGAAATACTTGTGTTGACGTTTGTGATTCCCATAGGATGCACGTATGGTGAACCGTTATGTGATGTAGTCGGAGCATGATTTATTTATTGATTGTCTTCCTTATGAGTGGCGGTCGGGGACGAGCAATGGTATTTTCCTACCAATGCGTGTAGTACTTTGTTTCAATGACTAATAGATTTTTGCGATAAGTATGTGAGTTCTTTATGACTAATGTTGAGTCCATGGATTATACGCACTCTCACCCTTCCACCATTGCTAGCCTCTCTTGTGCCGCGCAACTTTCGCTGGTACCATACATCCACCATATACCTTCCTCAAAACAGCCACCATACCTACCTATTATGGCATTTCCATAATCATTCCGAGATATATTCCCATGCAACTTTATACCGTTCTGTTTATTATGACACGCTCCATCATTGTCATATTGCTTTTAATGATCATGTAGTTGACATCGTATTTGTGGTAAAGCCACCATTCATAATTTTCCATACATGTCACTCTTGAATCATTGCACATCCAGGTACGCCGCCGGAGGTATTCACATAGAGTCATATTTTGTTCTAAGTATCGAGTTGTAATTCTTCAGTTGTAAGTAAATAAAAGTGTGATGATCTTCATTATTAGAGCATTGTCCGAGTGAGGAAAGGATGATGGAGACTATGATTCCCCCACAAGTCGGGATGAGACTCCGGACGAAAAAAAGGGGGGGCCATAAAAAAGGAGAAAATGCCCAAATAAAAAAATGAGAAAAAAAGAGAGAAGGGGCAATGCTACTATCCTTTCTCACACTTGTGCTTCAAAGTATCACCATGATCTCCATGATAGAGAGTCCCCTATGTTGTCACTTTCATATACTAGTGGGAATTTTTCATTGTAGAACTTGGCTTGTATATTCCAATGATGGGCTTCCTCAAAAGTGCCCTAGGTTTTCGTGAGCAAGCAAGTTGGATGCATACCCACTTAGTTTCTTTTTGAGCTTTCATACACTTATAGCTCTAGTGCATCCGTTGCATGTCAATCCCTACTCACTCACATTGATATCTATTGATGGGCATCTCCATATCCCGTTGATACGCCTAGTTGATGTGAGACTATCTTCTTTTTTTGTCTTCTCCACAACCGTCATTCTATTCCACCTATAGTGCTATGTCCATGGCTCATGCTCATGTATTGCGTGAAGATTGAAAAAGTTTGAGAACATCAAAAGTATGAAACGATTGCTTGGCTTGTCATCGGGGTTGTGCATGATTAAATACTTTGTGTGATGAAGATAGAGCATAGCCAGACTATATGATTTTGTAGGGATAGCTTTCTGTAGCCATGTTATTTTGAGAAGACATGATTGCTTTGTTAGTATGCTTGAAGTATTATTGTTTTTATGTCAATATTAAACTTTTGTATTGAATCTTTCGGATCTAAACATTCATACCACAAAATAAAGAAAATTACATTGTGTTAGGTAGCATTCCACATCAAAAATTCTGTTTTTATCATTTACCTACTCGAGGACGAGCAGGAATTAATCTTGGGGATGCTTGATATGTCTCCGATGTATCTATAATTTTTATTGTCCCATGCTATTATATTATCTGTTTTGGATGTTTAATGGGCTTTAATATGCTCTTTTATATTATTTTTGGGACTAACCTATTAACCGAGGGCCCAGTGCCAGTTTCTGTTTTTTTTGCCTATTTTAGAGTTTTGTAGAAAAGGAGTACCAAACGGAGTCCAAACGGAATGAAACCTTCGCGATGATCTTTCTTGGACCGAAAGCAAACGATAAGACTTGGAGATGAAGTTGGAGACGTAACGAGGAGGCCACGAGGTAGGATGGCGCGCCCACGGGGGTAGGCATGCCCCCCACCTTTGTGGGCCCCTCGTAGCTCCACCAACCTAGTTCTTTCGCCTATATATACTCTTGTACCCTAAAAACACCAGGGGGAGCCACAAAACCACTTTTCCACCGCCGCAACCTTCTGCACCCGTGAGATCCCATCTTGGGGCCTTTTCCGGCAATCTGCCGGAGGGAGATTTGATCACGGAGGGCTTCTACATCAACACCATTACCTCTCCGATGAAGCTTGAGTAGTTTACCACAGACCTTCGGGTCCATAGTTATTAGCTAGATGACTTCTTCTCTCTCTTTGATTCTCAATACAAAGTTCTCCTCAATGTTCTTGGAGATCTATTCAATGTAATACTATTTTGCGGTGTGTTTACCGAGATCTGATGAATTGTGGATTTATGAACAAGATTAACTGTGAATATTATTTGGTTCTTCTCTTAATTCTTATATGCATGATTTGATATCTTTGCAAGTCTCTTTGAATTATCGGTTTAGTTTGGCCTACTAGATTGATCTTTCTTGCCATGGGAGAAGTGCTTAGCTTTGGTTCAATCTTGCGGTGTCCTTTCCCAGTGACAGTAGGGGCAGCAATGCATGTGTTGTATTGTTGCCATCGAGGATAAAACGATGGGTTTTTCATCATATTGCTTGAGTTAATTCCTCTACATAATGTCATCTTGCTTAATGCGTTACTCCATTCTTTATGAACTTAATACTCTAGATGCATGCTGGATAGCAGTCGATGTGGGAAGTAATAGTAGTAGTTGCAGGTAGGAGTCAGTCTACTTGACACGGACGTGATGCCTATGTTCATGATCATTGCCTTAGATGTCATCATAATTATGTGCTTTTCTATCAATTGCTCGGCAGTAATTTGTTCACCCACCGTAATATATGCTATCTCGAGAGAAGCCACTAGTGAAACCTATGCCCCCGGGTCTCTTTTCCATATTATTGAATCTCGTTTACATCTTGCTAGTTTCCGATCTACTATTTTGCAATCTTTACTTTCCAATCTATAAACCAAAAATACCAAAAATATTTACTTTACTATCTCTACTAGATCTCACTTTTGCGAGTGACCATGAAGGGATTGACAACCCCTTTATCGCGTTGGTTGCAAGTTCTTGATTGTTTGTGCAGGTATTCGGTGACTTGTGCGTCGTCTCCTACTGGATTGATACCTTGGTTCTCAAAACTGATGGAAATACTTATGCTACTTTGCTGCATCACCCTTTCCTCTTTAAGGGAAAACCAACGCAAGCTCAAGAGGTAGCAAGGGAATGTGGCAAGGGTGTGTGCGGCCAGCGGCAAGGGAGAGCGGTGTTTTATAGCGGTGGGTGGGTGGCAAGCGGGCAGCAGCCGTGTGGACACGTGGGAGGGGTGGGATGCGTTGCACCGCGCCTTTACTGCGCCACCGAGGATTCAGTGGAAGGCTGACCGGCGGTAGCCTTCGCATTGATTACCACAGGAAAACAAGGCGATGAGGACGACGAAGAATCTCGACAACGTGCAACCGCTGATTAGGGGGTCCACCAGGCTTTCACGCCAAAATGTTTCCCCAGGCGCCCCCTAGCGCGCCGAGTTCGGCCTGGGCCGCCGGCGCCAATTTCGCCCCTAACCGGCAAAAATTGGGTTCTTGGGGCGTGACTGGGCCATTTTTTCAAGCCATCGATAAAAAAGGGCCTGAGGGCGAGTGGAGATGCTCTTAGGTCGTTCTCGTGCGTGCATGGATCGCTGGCTTGATGTCTAGTGAACCAGCCCATCAAGGCTTTGGGCCTACTTTGATTGGGCTGAACCCTCCCCCCACAAGAAACCTATATACGTACTAGCTAGGAAATATTTCCACACCCCGGGCCTGGGCCCTGGGTACTCGAGGCCCAGCTCCGCCCCTGCGCACTACCTGCAACTCCGTCTTCTGGCTAGCGTGATGCGGCATGCCATCCCCCTCAGTCGCTGCAACACGCAAGCCCGAGTACCCCGGCAAAGCATCTTTTTCACGCGCTCTTCGCTGGAAAGGATGGCCATGCCATGCAAGGCCGAATGAGCGGTTGGAAAATAGATGGAGTATTAACTAAATGTCTATTTTTCCCTTTTCAATTGAAGGGGAAAGATCTGATGACTTTTCAGTCTACATCAAAAACTGTAAACTTTGTAAAGAGTGTGTACCCCAGCGAACCTCCACTTTTTTGAAAAACACCTCATATATTAATTTTAAACAAAAGGTTATTACAATCATTTATTACAACATACGCCACGTAGGGCAAAATAGTGTTAACAAGTAATCTCACGTGCCACCTCATTGGCAAGTCGATTTATTTTCGAAATACTCAAATTTTGATCATCATGGAGAAACTAGTAGCCTCTTTCTTCGGAATGAGAGGGGATATGTTAAGCTTCTCATTTGCAATGAAAGAATGTATGAAAGCACAACCAGGCTCCAAAGTAATAGATTGGCGAAGCGTAATACCGCTATAAAGTCATGCGAAGCAGGCGCGATACTCAGCTTCATTGGCATTTGTACACCGACAAATAAAATCCCATGAGGAAATGATACTTTCGCTAGAAGAATTTCTAGCAACAACCCCACAAATTGCAGCATTAATATTGTCCACAAAACTAGCGTCGACATTGATCTTGATTTAGTCAGCAAGAGGAACCACATGATCTTTCAACGGTGCATAATCCACTATAACACCTCTCATCTTTTCCTTACCTTTGTTTCTAGAATCCAACTAAATAGTGTCATGATTGTCCGTGAAAGAGGACCAATAATTGTCCACAAAATTTGCATAGATAGTAAAGGATTCCTCACCCTTTCCAAAAATTAAGTCATCTCTCAGATGTCGTGCCCGCCAGAAAAGGAACAAGACTTGCTCCCGCTGTTGCAAGCTCAACTGATCCAACAAACTCAACTACCAGTCTGGTCACGAGCACTTGAAGAACTATTCATTCGGAATATTACACGAATCTCTCAAGGCCAACAATAGAGCACGACCTTTAGAGGACCTCACTAGAGCATGAAAAGTGATTTCATCTTCAACAACACAAATATAGCACATACCTGAATTAGCCTGAGGGTGCTTAACTCTATTTATCTGGATGGCCAAGCTATTGGTAGCAGCACGCCATGCAAAAATCCTAATCTTCTGAGGGATATTAGTCTTCCAAATTAAATATCATATCCCCCCTTTCATCCTCTGGTTCCACACTAGATTGGCCAACGTTATACTTTCGGCAAAAGAAATGAGCGATGCTCTTTTTCAAATGATGCATCATTAAGGAGCATAAGCAAAGTAGGCAAAATCTAGAGTGGCAAAAACAAAGTTTTCCCTTCAAATTATCAACCACAAGGGGTTTAACAAGTGAAATTGTGTGGGACAGATCAACAGTAGCATCACAGGAATAAAGTTGTTTAAAGAACAAATTTTCCATACCTTTCATCTCCTCTAGATTTTCCATGAGACGGCCATCATTCTTTCTAAGAGCAGAAATATATTTTTCTTTGCTCTCCAAGTAGCCTTCCACTGCAAATTATTTGTATTACATCCCCCCACTTCATCTTGTCCAAACATGATCTTTACTTCCATAACATTTCTTCCTTGATCAGTAGCTCTCATCCATGTCCACTAGAACTTTCCTCCTTTCCAGCAAGAACACCTACGATATAAGATGTTTTTGGGTGTCTTTATTTATAAACAAAATGGGAAAGAAAATAGTTGAAACCAACCAGGTAATTTCTGGAAGAAATCATCCACGTGTCGCATGCGCCACAGTCCTCATAGGGCCCTCCAATTGTCCATCGCTATTTCCCCTATCTCTTAGACGTCTGCTACTTCTTGAGCTTGCGTTGGTTTTTCCCTTGAAGAGGAAAGGGTGATGCAGCAAAGTAGAGATAAGTATTCCCCTCAGTTAAGAACCAAGGTATCAATCGAGTAGGAGATACAAGCAAGTCTCCAATCTATGCACCTGCACAAACAATCAAACACTTGCACCCAACGCGATAAAGGGGTTGTCAATCTCTTCACGGTCACTTGCAAGGGTGAGATCTGATAGAGATAGATATAAAAGATTTCTAAAACGTAAAATAAAATAGAAGTAAAAAACACAGCGAGGTATTTTTGGGTTTTTTATAGATCTGAAAATATATGATGGAAAATAGGTCCGGGGACCATAGGTTTCACTAGAGGCTTCTCTCTTGAAAGGAATAATGCAGTGGGTGAACAAATTACTGTCGAGCAATTGATAGAAAAGTGCAAAGTTATGACGATATCCAAGGCAATGATTATGAATATAGGCATCATGTCCGTGTCAAGTAGACCGAAACAATTATGCATCTACTACTATTACTCCACACATCGACCGCTATCCAGCATGCATCTAGAGTATTAAGTTCATAAGAATAGAGGAACGCCTTAAGTAAGATGACATGATGTAGATGGATAAACTCAAGCAATATGATGAAAACCCCATCTTTTTACCCTTGATGGCAATAATACAATACATGCCTCACTAGCCCTACTGTCACTGGGTGAGGAAACCGCAAGATTGAACCCAGAACTAAGCACCTCTCCCATTGCAAGAAATACCAATCTAGTTGGCCAAACCAAACAAATAATTCAAAGATAAATACAAAGATATTAAATCATGCATATAAGAATTCAGAGAAGATTAATATTCATAGATAAACTAATCATAAATCCACGATTTATCGGATCTCGACAAACACACCGCAAACAAATATTACATCGGATAGAACTCCAAGAACATCGAGGAAAACATTGTATTGAAGATCAAAGAGAGAGAAGAACTCATCTAGCTACCAGTTATGGACCTGTAGGTCTGTGGTAAACTACTCACGCTTCATCAAAAGGGCAATACAGTTGATGTAGAAGACCTCCGTGATCGAATCCCCCTCCGACAGAGTACCGGAAAAGGCCTCCAGATGGGATCTCACGAGGTCAGAGACCTGCGCTGGCGAAAAAGTATTTTGCTGGACGCTTCTGGTCATTTGGGAATATTTCTGTATTTATAGGCCAAGAATTAGGTTGGAGGACTCCTTTGGGGCCCACAAGCCTGGGGGCGCCCCACCCTAGGGCGCGCCCTGAGGGCTTGTGGAGCCCTCGGGACTCTTCTGACTTCCTCTCCAAATCCTACGTGTGTCTTCTGGTCCAAGAAAAATCGTCGTAAAGTTTTATTCCGGTTGGACTCCGTTTGATATTTCTTTTCTGTAAAACTCAAAAATAAGGAAAAAACAGAAACTAGCACTGGGCTCCGGGTTAATAAGTTAGTCCCAGAAATAAAATAAAATAGCATATTAATGCATATAAAACATCCAAAACAGATAATATAATAGCATGGAACAATAAAAAATTATAGATACGTTGGAGACGCATCAAGATCAAAGAGAGCCACTTGGTTCTTTCCCTCTTTGTCTCCTGCCTCCCGTCATTCTCTCTCTTCACGTCCCTCATTCTCTCTCTTGTGGTCATGCGGTGACCATTGTTGTTGGCGGAGACACTCGCTGTGCATTTTGCTGTAGGGAACGGTAGCTGCTACAAGGTCTCGTCGTCTATGGGAGTTGCAAACGCAATGCTGATCGCGTTGCTAACCTGCAGATCTCTTTGACCAACGGGATGGCACCGAGTGCTACAGGAGAAAGAACACAAGTAAGGAAGAAAGTCATGTTTTCTTTTTCAAACTTTTTAGGAAGTCTTTTGTCCTAAATCTTTTGTTGGATAACAAAAACATAAATTCCTTGAGTCAATTACTAACACAATTTTTATGCTAAAGTGGAAGAACACATTTCACCGGAAACAAAATGGGACTAAACTGAGAATTATGGTTATGTCGTGTTGTTTTTCACTGCAGATCTAGTATATATTGTTCACTATTTTTTGATAAATATCAAATATAACATGGCTTCTCGGTTTCTTTCCTTGAAAACATATGTGAAGAAAAATGCTGGAAGAAATCAACCACGACCGACATGCGCTACGCACCCCCATAGGGCCCACTGATCGCCCATCACTTTTTCCTTATCTCATAGCGGTCGTGGAAAGCCACACAATTATTTCCCTCTTCGTCTCATATTTCATGTCATTCTCTTTTATCCCATTCCCTCTTTCTATATCTTGCATTCGATCGTCAACCAGCGTTGCATATACCGCTACTAGCCGCGTGTTTTCCCACAGGGGGGCAGTAGCTATTGAAAGCTCTCCCGAAAGTTACAAACACGACACTCATCGTGCTGGTAACCCGCAGATGTCGCTGACTAGCGAGATGACACCGAGTGCTGCAGGAGACCGCTAGAAGGCGTATGCCATCGCCTGGGTGCTGTTAGAGGATGAGGCATGAGGTGATGGGGAGTTGATGAATGCCAACGCCCAACGCCACGGTGCATTGCAACATCCATGCTTTTTTGAGTTAATTGGCAACATCCTTCTATTCATACATAAGCTTGTTCATTACAGATAATGGTGCTGATAACATAGGAGTCTCACTAAACCAACATGTCTAACATCATACTCTGTTGACTTAGCAAGAGAGTGAGCTGCCACATTACATGAATGCTTATCATGGATAAAATTACAAGATATAAACTTAGTAGCCCAGTTCTTGATATCATGGACTATTGCTCGTCGTAGGGGATCTATCCATTTTTTATTGTTGGATCTCATTGATCAATGATAAATAGTTAGAAGCCATCATGATTCTCTGCATACCTCTATTCCCAACAACAAATAAGGCTTGGCATAGTGCCATGGCTTTTGCAATTTCAGGATTTGAATTCGAGCGAGGTAGCCTCTGCTTGCATTGTCACATGCACTCCCCCCCCCCCCCCACCCCCCCACCCCCCCGATGATCACAAGTCACCATGCCAAATCCCGCTCTTGTGGAATGAGGAAAGATTGATGCATCCATGTAGACAAGCATCGACCCTTTTGTCACGGAGACCAATTTTGGCTTGACTTCAGGGACTCACGCATGATGAAAACTGTAAAAAAAATGCAAATTAATGAACTCAATGTAGATTGCTTTGATCTTTCCTACAACACGAAGTGGATGAATTAAGGCCTTACCATTACGGTAGGCATTTCTATGCTCCCAAATATACCAAATTACCATGGCAAAAATCATGGCAGAAAAATCAGTAGCAATTATTATCTTGATAATAAACATTTCCTAATATGGATACTGTTGTCGTGTTCAAGCAAATTTGATAACCTTTTGAAGTTCTTTCCCAATTTTTTAAACATCACCCATGTTGCGATGAGCGACCGCACCATTGTGTGTATTGAGATGGTGGCAGCCTAATTCGCATGGGATATCAACGGTCGATCCTTAGCGTCACCCAAATTTGAAATCCGCATGTCACTGCGTTCGGTACTTGGGTGTGTGGTTTTCAATTTGAAAAGTTATCTGCTCTGGGCGGCTGGTCAACGCTCACGTCGGTCGCGTGGCGTGCGTTCGATTGACGCGCATCATGAATCTTTCGTGCGCCGCTCTCGGCTATTCCTCTCTCGACACGCATGACACGTGTCCGCCTTAGTGGGTCGGCGGCCGCTCTTCCCCTCCCTTATATTCTCCCCCATCCTTCTCGACGACTCGTCTTTCTTCTTCCTCTATTGCCCGAGCGATCTCCTGCCCTTCTCCCTCTCGCTCGCCATCTTCACCCCCAGTAAGCACCACGAAGCCAGCCAACGAGTCATCGCCCTTCCCTTGTTTATATATATATCTCTCTCTCTCGGTTACATATGGTACTGCTCTTAACGACTGGAGCTATGCCCGGAGCACGGTGCTACAAACGCCGAGCGCCGGTGTCTGCGGTGGGAAGCTGCAACCGGATCCCAATGGCCGTTGCAACAGGTGTAGTGTTGTGCTGCGGGGTGTTGCGACTGGCGGCGCGGCGCGCTGCGGTCGGCATCACGGCGTGTTTCGGCGTGAGCACGACGATATTGCGACGCCGTGACAGATCTGCGAGCGATGACGACCTCCGGCACGAGTGAGAGTTGACTTTTTCCTTCTTCTTTTTCCCCTTTTTTCTGCAATCGGGCGGTTATTCATATCCAGATCGTAGGGACTGCCTGGCTAGCGGCCTAAAGTCGCGTCGGTCGACCGACGCAGCTACTCGTAATTGATCTCTTTTTTAGGGTAATCGATCTCTTATTCTGTAAGAAAACCTGGACGACCTCCGGCGAGGGTGAGAGTTGACTTTTTTTCCTTTTTCCCCTTTCTTTCTGCAATCGAACGTTTATTCATATCCAGATCGTAGGGGCCACCTGACTACCGGCCTAAAGTTGCGTCGGTCGACCGGTGCAGTTACTCGTAACTGATCTCTTAATCTGTAAGAAAGCCGGGACGACCACCCGCACGGATGAGAGTTGACTTTTTCCTTTTTATTTGCAATCGGATGGTCATTCATACCCAGATCGTAGGGTCCCCCCGGAGACCGGCCTAAATTCGCGCCGGCCGGCCGGCTCGGTTACTTGTAACTGATTTCTTAGTCTGTAAGAAAGCCGGGACGACCTCCCGCGCGGATGAGAGTAGACTTTTTCCTTTTATTTGCAATCGGATGGTCATTCATACCCAGATCGTGGGGTGCCCCCGGCGACCGGCCTAAATTCGCGCCGGTCGGCCGGCCCGGTTACTCGTAACTGATTCCTTAGTCTGTAAGAAAGCCGGGACGACCTCCCGCGGGTGAGAGTTGACTTTTTTTCTACAACCTGGCGGTCATTCATACCAGATCGTAGGGTCTGCCCGGCGACCGGCCTAAAGTTGCGCCGGTCGGCCGCCTCAGTTACTTGTAACTGATTTCTTAGTATGTAAGAAAGCCGGGACGACCTCCCGCGCGGGTGAGAGTTGACTTTTTTCTTTTTTTTCTACAATCGAACGGTCATTCATACCAAATCGTAGGGTCCGCCGGGCGACCGGCCTAAAGTCGTACCGGTCGACCGGCGCCGTTACTCGTAACTGAGCTTTCAGTTGCCGAAGTCTACGTTCCTTTCGGTGGGGGTGGACTCCGGGTCACCGGTGTGAACGCGGCCCCGTGTAACCCTCCTGTCGGAAACGACAGCCGGGCCGCCGCACGCGCCGAGGCGCCCTCAGCGTCCGACACGTACTCGCTCGCACGTGCGCGAGAGGCCGCCCACCCCGCGGGCCCCACCCCCGTCCACCGATCTCATCCAGTGCGGCTTGAAGATGGATATACATATCTCCTAGGGAAACCCGGCGGATCCTCTGCGCGTCCCCCTCCCGCGGCCCCTCCCCCGCGCCCGTCGGATCCCGATCGTGCGGCCCAGGTCCCAGCCGCACCGGTCAAACACCGTGGGGCCCCCCAGAGCGGCCGCCGCGCTCCCGCGGATAAGATCGCGCGCGGGCTGCTGCCGCCCGCGAGGGACTGCGCCATGGACTGCGCGCGGTGGACTCTTCCTCCTAACCCCCTGGGTTTCTCAGGTAATTCGCGGGCCGGACGGGCCCGAAGACTTTTTGCATATCCTCAGGATAGGGGCCGTTTTTGTTGGATTGCGGCCGCCCGCGGCGCGATCAATGGATGAGGGCTGCAGTAAACGCATGCAACCACGTCATTACATTACCTATCCTTCTGACAGCAGGCAAAGCCACCGATATCCGGCCGTAGGCCAGGAAGTCACCATCCGATAAAAAATACAGTACCACTCACTCACTAAAAAAAAAGTACGGGCCCATATATAAATAAAAAAGTGTACAAGTATATATCCAGGGGTAAAAGTTGGAATTGAGAACCACTGCAAGCAAAGCAACTTTTTTTATGGCAACCGCCACGGCATGCACGCAGGGAAACCGTGGTGACCGACCGCTCACTTGTTCTGTAAGAAAGCCAGCCGGGGGTGAGCATTGATCGAGTGGATGGATAATGCTGATCCCTTGGGTCAGTCAGCAGGGACGATTATCCATCCCGGAAACAAATAGCGCCAATGGTTTGTCATGAATTCTTTGGCCGCTGTTAGGTGGACGGCGTGCGGCGCCCGTGGACGGAACGCCCGTGCTTATCCAGGGTGCTTAGCGCGAAATTCCGATTATATTTAATCCGCGTACGGGCCGGGGGCGAGAGGCATCGCAGAGTTCATCGGACCCGCGCTCGCCAGCTCGAGCGAGGGCGAGAAAAATACTCTATCCATTTCCATTCCATTCCAGTCTAGTCTACTCCAGTAGAGAAGCAAAAGCCTCGCCTCCATTCCGTTACTTGCAGTCGTGATAGATAGATAGATAGATCCCACCCAAGCCCTTCCGATCCTCAAGAGCCACCGCCGCACGCCGACCGACGATCACCTCCTCCTGCCACCACCGCCTTTCCTCCCTCCTCCGCCGCGTCCGTCTTTGCCAATCCGTCGAGTTTCCCCGGAGTTTCCGCCACCCTCTTTCGAAATTTTGTTGCTGCCTAATGCTGGTCCTGGGGATGGGCGGCGGCGTCTTCTCTTGTCCGGTGGCGGCGATCTGTCGATGTGGCGGTCGCGTGGGCGGCGGGAGGAGGAGCACCTGAGACGGTGCCGCTCTGCCGCCGTGTTCCCTTTGACCGAAAGGGGCCGCTCCTTTCCGGAAAGGGGGAATTTGTTTCCGCGCTTCTGGCGACTTCCTTTGCGCCGATTCCATTCCTTGTTGCCTCGCTAAATCTCGCCCGGATTTCCTCTTCCCCTCGGACTCCGTCCCGGTCGCAGATCCTTTCCCTCCATTCTTGCTCTGCTCCGTCACTCGCTCTGCAACTGCAGCCTTGAGTTCTTGCTCAGTTTGTTGGTGAAGAAGATCACATCTGGGAGAGGATGGCGTCGAGATCCTACTCCAACCTCATGGAGCTCGCCGGCGGCGCTGACCGCGACCAGCCGCTGCCGTCCCTCGGGCAGCCACGGATACCGCGGGTGATGACGGCGTCTGGCATTGTGCCCGGCCTTGACCGCTCCGACGCCGCCGCTGACGCTTACGCTGACGCCGCCTCGGTGGCCTCCGACGACCAATCCGACCAGCCGCCGCGGGAGCGCACCATCATGGTGGCCAACCAGCTCCCCATCCGCGCCTGCCGCGGCGCCGACGGCACCTGGGAGTTCTCCTGGGACCAGGACAGCCTCCTGCGGCAGCTCAAGGAGAGCCTGCGCGCGCACCAGGGCCGCGCCCACATGGACTTCGTCTACATCGGCAGCCTGCGCGACGACATCCCGGCGGAGGAGCAGGACAAGGTCGCGCTCGAGCTCTACGAGCGCTTCCGCTGCGTGCCCGCGTTCCTGCCCGAGGAGCTCCGGTCCCGCTTCTACCACGGCTTCTGCAAGCAGCAGCTGTGGCCACTGTTCCATTACATGCTGCCACTGTCGCCCGAGCTCGGCGGCCGCTTCGACCGCGACCTGTGGAAGGCCTACCTGTCCGTCAACAAGATCTTCTCCGACAAGATCCTGGAGGTGATCAACCCCGAGGAGGACTTCGTCTGGGTGCACGACTACCATCTCATGGTCCTGCCCACCTTCCTGCGCAAGAAATTCAACCGGGTCAGGCTGGGTTTCTTCCTGCACAGCCCGTTCCCATCATCGGAGATCTACAAGACCCTGCCGGTTCGAGAGGAGGTGCTCCGGGCGCTGCTGAATGCTGACTTGATTGGGTTCCACACATTTGATTATGCCAGGCATTTCCTCTCATGCTGCAGCAGGATGCTGGGAATGAAATACGAGTCGCAGAGGGGGTACATTGGACTGGAGTACTATGGACGGACTGTCACTGTCAAGATACTGCCGGTGGGGATACATTTGGGGCAGCTGCAGGAGGTGCTCAACCTCCCGGAGACCGGGCTCAAGGTCGCCGAGCTTATCAAGGAGTTCCGTGATCGGGGCCGCATCATGATGCTTGGTGTAGATGATATGGACATATTTAAGGGCATCAGTCTGAAGCTTTTGGCATTTGAGGAGCTCCTGACGCAGCATCCAGAGTATCGAGGAAAGGTGGTGCTGGTACAGATTGCCAATCCGGCGAGGGGGAAGGGGAAGGATGTGAAGGAGGTACAGGATGAGAGCTATGCCATGGTGAAGCGCATCAATGAGGCGTTTGGGCAGCCAGATTACCAGCCAGTCATATTGATCGACAGGCCACTGCACTTCTATGAGAGGATGGCATACTATGTTGTTGCTGAGTGCTGCTTGGTGACCGCAGTGAGGGATGGCATGAATCTTATACCATACGAGTACATCATTGCTAGGCAAGGGAATGAGAAGATTGACAGGATCCTGGGTCTCAGCCCTTTCACAAGGAAGAAGAGCATGCTTGTCGTGTCGGAATTCATTGGCTGCTCGCCCTCCCTGAGTGGCGCGATTCGGGTGAACCCTTGGAACATTGAGTCGGTGGCTGAGGCAATGGACAAGGCCTTGCACACAGATGAAGGTGAGCAGGTGCTGAGGCACGAGAAGCATCACAAATTTGTGAGCACACATGATGTCGGATACTGGGCAAACAGCTTCCTGCAGGATCTGGCGAGGACTTGCCAAGACCATAACAAGAGGCGCTGCTGGGGCATAGGATTTGGGCTAAGGTTCAGATGTGTGGCCCTTGATACGAGCTTCAAGAAGCTCGCGGTTGAGCAGCTTGTCTATGCCTACCGGAAGGCAAGCACGCGCGCCATTCTCTTGGACTATGATGGTACGCTGATGCCCGAGTCATCGTTTGGTAAGATGCCGAGCTCCAGAACAATAAACATGTTGAACAGCCTCTGTCGCGATGAGAAGAACTTGGTCTTAATCGTAAGCACAAAGACCCGGGCGACCTTAAGTGAATGGTTCTCAAAATGTGAGGACCTAGGCCTTGCTGCCGAGCATGGCTACTTCATCAGGTAAATTCCAACTGTTCCCTGAAAATTCTCAACTACCTTCATTGTTGACATTGTTGAAACGAAACTACTAGTATTGCTGTGACTTTGTACTCCACATGTAACCTGTGTATGTACATTCCAATTAACACCATTTCGCTGTAGGCTGGAAAGAGATGCAGAATGGGAGACATGCGGCCTGGCAACAGACTTCAGCTGGAAGCAAATCGCGGAGCCGGTGATGAAGACCTACACCGAGACAACGGACGGGTCGATCATCGAGGACAAGGAGACAGCAATCGTGTGGTGCTACAAGGACGCTGACCGTGATTTTGGATCTTGCCAGGCCAAGGAGCTCCATGACCACCTGGAGAGTGTCCTCTCCAACGAGCCGGTATCAGTCAAAGCTGACCTGAACTATGTTGAGGTGAAGCCACAGGTAAAGTTCGGCTGAAACCACCGGTGCTTTTGTTTCCTCGTACTGTACCTAGTGTGATTGTGTTGCTGCACTTGTGTAGCCGAAGGAGAGCACTAAGCCATGAGAATGTTGTTTGCATGATCGCATTGCAGGGTGTGAGCAAGGGCCTGGTGGCGAAGCGGATGCTGTCGACAATGCAGGAGCTGGGGCTCGCGCCCGACTTCATCCTCTGCGTCGGGGACGACCGTTCCGACGAGGACATGTTCGAGGTGATCACCACCGCGGTGGACGGCCCCTACCTGAGCCCCGGCGCGATGGTCTTCGCCTGCACCGTCGGCCAAAAGCCCAGCAAGGCCAAGTACTACCTGGACGAGCCCGCCGACATCAAGCGCATGATCCGGGCCCTCGCGAGGGTCTCCGACCAGGAGCTGGCGATGGAGGAGGGCGAAGACCCTCCTTACCCTTTCCTCGCCGGCGACGACACCAGCACCGACGACACCTGGCTGAACTGAGGGGGGAAGCCGGCAGACAAGACCAGCAGCAGCGCAGCCCCGGCCTGAATAAGACAGCATAATGGATGGACCGTGCCGTCGTAAACGGCAGCATGTTGTGTTCTGCTTGGTTGTTGTTCTGCCTGTTTCGCCGTTGTGTATATAGACTCCGTTGAACTTGGTTAAATTACCGGCTAAAAATTTCCAGACACCATCTACCCGCTGTTATCCTTTAATTTGCACGTTTGTTTGCTGTTGGTCTTTTTTTTTTTGCGGGGTGTTTGCTGTTGGTCCTTTTTTTTTGCGGGGTGTTTGCTGTTGGTCTTTTTTTTTTGCGGGGTGTTTGGTGTTGGTCTCGCTCACCGCAGCCGGTGAGCAGTGGAGACGCCAATGATTTGGCCTCGCCTTTCCTCCTCTGGTTGGGCTCGTGCTGGGTGCTGGGTGCTGACTGGGCGCGCCCGTCCGTCCGTAGTGCTGCCGGCTGGTGTGGGGTTTCGGATAAGAAACAGGATTAGAAGTAGGTGTTGCTACTGTTGGTAGTCTCCCGGCAAATGATGGGCGCCATTTGTCACTGGTGGGGGTGGGAGGGAGGTAGGTCAGGTGCTGGTCTTATGCCATATGGGGTAATAAAGGCAAGGCCCCAGCGCAGTCGGGTTGGTTGATCATCGTGCGCGCTGGCGATAAGATTGCGCCTGCCTATTCGGCCATGCCATGTCTAGTCTACTATAGTATAGTACTCTGGCATACCAAATGGCCAAGCGAGATCCTCTCTCCTGCCGGGTCGGATCGGGTTGGGTTTGGGTTGGAGCAAAGCCTTGGTGCTGGTTAGGTTAGTGAATCTACTCCATGGTGTTGTTGTTTAGATGGGAGACGCAATCGCAACGCCACGGCGACAGCGGCAACTCCCATGGTGTTTTGGCCGACAGCGGCATCGATCGCAGCGGACAAACCGCCGATGGGGCATGGCAACCAACGTCCCTCTCTTTCGCGTAATCTTCTCGTATGGGACAGGGGCGGGCGCGGCGCGCGGCGCGCGTCAGAGCGCACGCGGCGACCCGGTCCGCGTCCACGCTCGGCTCGGTTCTGCCGACCTGGCTGGCGCCTGGCTGTCGTCCTACTCGTACGTCGGGGCGCGGCTTGTCGGGACGCAGGGAAAGGGATCATCGGGCCGGTATTTCCGAGGGCTCCGTAGCTCATGCACAGGTGTGCGAGTGATGAAAACGATGCGAGCGCGTCGGCGTCGGCATCGGCATCGGCATCGGCCAGCAGTCGGAAGGAAGCTGTCGCTGTCGGGGGAGGAGAGGAGAGGATAAGCGCGTCTCCGGCTGGGCCGCTGGAAATGGAACAAGGGTCGGCGGTTGGTTGACCCCTTCTTTTCGGGATGGATGGCCGACACGCGGACGCGAGGTTTACTGCTCCCGAGAACCATTTGCACCCGGATGAAACAGTAGCACCCAGAAACATGAAGTTTGAAAAATTCTGAGTTATTTTCTGGCAAACTTTGACAAATGCTGCAAGTGCTTGCAAAATTTCGTCGTGGAATCACATTCGTGGAAGCCGTGCTAAAAAAGGAAAACAAAATTGTTTCTCCGGGCATGCTACTTCCGAAAGCATTTTAGAGCACCGATTCTGTTTTCTTTTTTGCCACGACTTCCACCGACGTGATTTCATCATGAAACTTTGCAAGCAAATGGAACATTTGTTGAAGTTTGCCAAAAAAAATTGAACTTCTTTTCAATGTTCTTTGGTGTTACTGTTCACTGTGAGCTCATTTGAGGTCACGAGCAGGAGGGGACTTCCGCCGACCTGCCTGCTATCCTTTCCTCCCCCGAACAAGGCTCGCAGTCGCAGGGACGTCAATAATTGGTGTTCTATGCTTCTTGGTACTATTATGTCAGGTGAATGAAAAAATGACCTATCTACAACCATGTTGTTTTCAGGCCAGCACTGCCAGCCTGACCATTTGGTTAACCGAGAGAGACATATGTACAGCGCAAGCGACGCGCTGCGGGGAGCTAAATTCATCGCGCTGTGGATAGATAGTTGCAAGGTTCAGATGTTTAGGTCTATGCTCCAAGTTACTAGTCCAAGTCAATCGCTGTTTTAAATGCTATACAAGGGGGGCCCTTTATTCAAAGGATTTCTAAAGGAATTTTGGAAGATTCTAGTTTCCAGTCCTTAGGATTCTTTTTCCCACAATGGCTGCTTGATTTATAGGATTGCAATCCATAAGATTTTTTTGTTTATGATTTGTTTGTGCTAGTTTTTATAGGAATTTTTCATCCACTTCAACCTCACTTGAAGAATCCTATGTTTTTTGCAATGGAACATCCACACTAACCCGCTAATCCTGTAGGAATGAACATGGCACGCCACTCCGTTCCTGTGTTTTTTCTAATCCTATGTATTAAAAATCCCATGAATCAAAGAGGGCATTATTTTTTTTTGTGCACAAACATCAACCAAAAGCTCCACTTTTTATGTGGGTTAAAAAAAAGATCCACGTTATATCTAAAAGATCAAATAGCACTTTGGTCAAACTGTATGCTTGTATGAGCTTATATACAAAATACTCCCTCAGTTCCTAAATATAAGTCTTTTTAGAGATTCTGCTATGGACTACATACGGAGTAAAATGAGTGAATCTACACAGTAAAGTATGTCTATATACATCCGTATGTAGTTTATAGTGAAATGTCTAAAAAGACTTATACTGTATTTAGGAACGGAGGGAGTATATGATATACATGCCAAACTGTACCATTTTTCACAGTAAAGAGAAAGAAGAGCTTCAACGCCCATTTTACTCGGCTAATTCCACACCTGATCCAAGAAGCTAGGAATCTGAACCAAGCTATAATGATAAGGAAGTCTTGCCAAATCCATACTAGTTCCAGATTGATGCTTGGTTAAGTTCAATGCTTATTCCTATCTTCTCATACCTTTTCCTGAAAAACTGACATCACTGCATATGGCATTTCTCAGCCCCGAATCACGGCTGATTGGAGCAAGCCCGAGCCATTTGATTATTCGAGAACAAATGCATCAAGGAAGTAGTATGCTGCGGAAAGATAAATCAATTACACTAGATAATCACATGAATAAGAGACAGAGACATCAGCCAGAAGTTCCACTTTATATAATCTAAAAGAACATATAGCACTTTGGTCAACTTGTATGAACACTTTTACAGAATATATGCTGCACATGGTAAACTGGGAAGATAGTGGCATTTTACAGTGAAGAAAAGGAAAAAGTTTGACGTGCCTGGGGAGCACTACATATGGCTCTGTAGCAGCTAATTCCGTATCTGGTCTGAAACGGGGCTGGGAATCTGAAACGACTTGTAATACACTGGAAAGAATGCTATCATCTTGAGACTGTTAACCACCTACATGGATGACCAAAAACTCTGCCTGTGCATGGATGGTCACAAATAATAGTGGTACAAAGCAGTTCACCCAGTACAGACCACCAGCAGCAACATAGTAGATCCTTGGGGCTCTTGGAGAAAAATGCCCGTACTCAAGTGCAGTATACAGGTACTAAATCTGTGCAAAGAGGAGCTCATTCCACATATCTGGTATACCAGGAAGGCACCAGTGCAAGCAATCATGAATGCCTGTTGGAGCTCTGAAAGTACGATTTGAGATATGCCCCTCATCTCGTAGTTGTGAGATAGCAGTAATATCCAAAAGCTTAACCTGAGTTCCATTTACAGCACGCTCTGCAGGCAAGTCACTTGAATGATCCTGCAAGACCTCGCTTCCATTAGAAAAGGGAACGCTATTACCACAACTTCCACCAGTGTTCCAATCGCCATTTACAAAATGCCTCGGCGACATTGTCCTCAAAAAAGCTTTCATCTGAGGACGGCTTGCGAGTTCTGAATCCACCCACCTGGCAATGCTGTACAGTGTAAGATTCTTTGCACGGTTGAGATCTGCAAGTCTACCTTTCCCTACAGGTTCCCCATTGGCATACAATTCCCAATGGTTTCCATTGAATTTCCCTCTGTTCCAGTGATGACCTGTGTTAAGTACTAGAACATCAAAACCATGGAAATACTTTTTCAGGAATGTTACTGGCCGATCAAGATGCAACGCATAGCTAGTCACTGAATTTGTTGTGTTCAAAGGTTCCAATTCAGATAGGCTAGCAGACCAGTAATAAAGGATAGTGGTGTTAGTCTCTGGAAATCGATAGGCCCACCCATCAGGTCTTAAAGCACCTGGAGCTTTGACAAGGCCATATTTCCAACCAACATCTTCAGCATCTGGGCTGTATTTACCACCAGTTGCTATACACATGATAGACTGAAATTGCTGCCTACCGAGGGAATCACCCACAAAAGCAAGAGTTTTATGCCTCAACCTGTAAGCATTCCAATATGTTAGAAAGAAGTCCAGTATGTAAGGTGATGCACAATTAAAAATAGCACAATACCTGCTCAACAAGTTAGGCCCTGAAAACTCAGGCATCTCACAACCGTGCGGCTGCCACCGGTAACTCTCATAGAAGAAATCTGTGCGTTGCATCATTCGACAAGCCCACATTTTCGACAGCCATTGCTTGCACTCGTTACCTGAATAGAGTGGCCGTTTCTCATCAGCTACCCACTTTCCCTTTGCATAGTTACAGTCTGCGAAGCAACAACAGCACTCTATTAGGCATAAGAAAGTACTCTTCAGACTTCCGAAACATAATGCGCATGATAAAAATCATAACCTTTGTTCCATTTGTTCCATCTGGTTATACTCGTGTGAGTGTCGTCGTTATAAGCTGGACCTGCAGGCACAACTAGAGCTGATACATTATCTCCAATATGTTCCAGTCCATGCTGCTGTAGGAAACCTGATGCGGGAAGGGGGACACAGATAACAATTCAGCCAAAGGAGCATGGAGAGATTCTGAGTCGGCAATCAAAGCAACAAGCTAGCACAATAGCAACTATTTGAGAGGGTGTACCTTGGGAGAGAACTTTCAGCTGCTCTGGAGTTGTGCCCAGCAACAAAATGACAATGGGCACAACGAGGAGAACTAATAAAAGGCCCAAGCATAGCTTGTTGACAAGGAGCCTATGCAGAACACCACCTTTCATCCTGCGAAGGCAGCATAGGACCTCACCAGGCTCCTCCAAGCAAACTCAGATTTCGGTCTCGATCGACCGCACCAGAATTATCTCTGCACATGGGAACAGTCGATCATCAGGCCCGCTACTCAAAACAGTTCATACATGATTGTGAAATATCGAAGTCGTGAAAAAAAAAATCATCCAATTGCAGCGCGCAAAAGCTGAGGTCGGGTTCCTTCCAGAACGCGTAATAAACACGGGCAGATCTAGATGGTGTGCCGGGCGTACACCGGGCCGGCGCACCCAGAAATTTCTCGCGTGGGTGGGGTTTAGCTAACCATGGATGACGAAATGCTCGTACCTCGGAATCCGATAGCCGAAATTTTGGACGGAGTGCAGACGGCGGGGACGCGATGAGGTTGAAGTGGAACGGCGATGGGGGGCGACGCGCGTGGAATGGGGATTGGGTTTGTGGGTGGGGTGGGTAGTGGGAGTCGCCGTCGGGGGTGGCTAGGGGGGCTACTGGGAGCCGCTGTCGTGGGAGGGCGGGGAGGCGATTGGGACTGGGAGCCGCCGAGGAGAAGTGCGGCACGGCGGCAGGGCCCGGGAGAGCGAGGGGAAGGGGAAAGGTGGCACCCCAGCGGTCCAGCCGCACGGGAGATGGGACGGTCCGATGGTGGAGACGAAACCGTCGAGATGAATTTTGACTCCGAGGGTATATTTGGTAGGAAAAAAAAACTATTACCAGGGTTTTTAAGCTAATTATATATTTTTATTTACTTATTTTGAGAAAACCTGCTAAACTTTATTCATCTAATGAAATGTTTATAGGGATTACAGCAGGATTGTGAGGTTGCCACATCCATAGGTGGCGACCCTGATCTAACCGAGCAGCAAACTTAGCAAGTTTGAGGTTCGACATTGGATAACCTAGACTCATGAATGTAAGTACAAAAATTAAAGAGAGTTTGCCAAGATCTATTTTCCTTCACCACTCCACCGTAGTTTCCTCCTTACGCCTCTTTGATGTGTTTCACTACCGTCAAACAATCGGATGCAATGACTAGATTTTAAAGTCCCGAATCTTTCGCAAGGGACAAAGCTTCACGACACGCAATTGCCTCCAAACTCGCCAGATCAATCAATCCCCTAATAACAAATGCCGAGGAACCCTGATATTCTCCCATGTGGTTTCTACACAGTGCAGTTACGGTGCCCAAGCCATGTGATACCGTCGCGTCAACATTTATTTTGAACATTCCTGCCGGGGTGCGAACCATTTCTTTTCCTGTTGGGTTGGCTGCTGGGATGGCGTTGCTCCTCTCTGACCCCCACATGTGCGCTAAGTATCACCCAACTCTGAAATACACTGAGAGATGAACAAGTGGGTGGACAGCAGGCTTTGATTGATGCCTTCATGAATTAGTTTCCTCCGTGTCGTTCATATTGCCCACATCGTTAATGTCACTCTAATGAACTTATCATGCGGGAGTCTTTTGATCATTGCAAAGAGCCAATTCTTGGCATTTGGCTCGGAGTTGTCCATCAGCTCATCTAGTAAATCCTGGTCAACTAGGGACCAAACGCAGCACGCCATTGTGCATTCCAACAGACTGTGGTGTCAAGAATTTGGCATACCACACATGCAACAAGTGCAAGATGTTGCCATGTTACTTCTCATCCTCACGTCTTCTGTTGGTATATAGATTTGTGAATCAACCTCCATAAAAACACACGAAGTTTCGCAGGCTCGTAGACCTTCCATAGTTTTACCCAGACTTTCTCATCTACCTTCCTGTTCGAGCTCCCTGCCGATCCTCAAGCTAGTCCTCGCGGCGGCCCATTGTTTCCACAATCATTTTATAGGTTGACCTCACACTGAAATTTCCGGACTTCTCAAACATCCAAGACTAGTAATCCTTAATGTTTCTCAAGCAAATAGGTATCTGCAACATCTCAGTTGCATCAAAGGATAGGAATACCTCCTAGATTAATTGTGTGTTCCACCTAGCATTCCATGTATCAATAAGTTCAACAACTAACTGTGGTGGATCCTCCACCCTGGACAGCAATGGGTGCATCATTTCTGGTCTAGGGAGCCAATTAGTGTTCCAAATGGCAGTCATTGTCCCATTAGCAATTCGCCTTACTAGGCCTTGCTTCATTATGCCTCTCCCTTCTATGATTGAGCGTCATACCTGTGAGTGGTGGTTCCCCAAGCTGGCTTCAAGAATAGAACAAGAAGGAAAATATACTCCTTTTAGGATACGGGCACTCAATGACTCCAGGAAAATCAGGTTCCTCCATGACTGTCGTGCCAGAAGAGCTAAGTTGAATAGTTCAAAGTCCCTGAAGCCAAGGCCTCCCATATATATCGTGCATGCACATTTTATCCCAAGGCACCCAATGCGACTTCATTTTTCCTTGCTTACTTCCCCAAAAGAATGACCTTATTTCCAAAGATAACTTCTCACATAGCCCCCGAGGCAACTTGAAACATGACATTGAGAAAACTAGGATGGCTTGTGCAAGTGATTTAATCAAAATATCTTTACCTGCCGCTGACATTGTTTTCTCCATCCACCCGTGAATATTACCCCACAATCGATCAGCCAAATATTTAAAGGCACCATTCTTAGATACTCCCACATCATTAGGCATACTCAAATATTTCTTGCTAAGCTTCTCATTAGGGACTTGTAGAATATTCTTCACTTGTCCTCTAACCATCTCTGGGCAGCCTTTACTGAAAAAATGGTTGACTTCTCTCTATTAACTCGTTGTCATGATGGTCTAGCATAGGATTCCAACAAAAATAGATACTTCATTTGCCCCCCTCCCCTCGCATTCGCTTTAAAAAATAGCAGGCTGTCATCTGCAGATAACAAGTGGTTCACCGGCGGAGACGTTGGGGCCACTTTAATTCCTGCAAGGTTGGATGACTGAAGTCTTGATTTCAAAAGGCACGAAAGGCCCTCTGTTGCTAGCAAAAACAGATAGGGTGAAATAGGACCACCTTGACAAATTCCAGGCGTAGGCTTGAAACATTCCAATCTCTGACCATTAAACATAACTAAGAATGAAACTTAGCTCACCATATCCATTACAATATTAACCTAATTCTCATCAAAGCCCAGTTTAATCATAATAGCTCTTAGATAGTCCCATTCGACTCGATCATAAGCTTTCATCATATCAAGCTTCAATGAACATGATCTGTTAATATGAGCTTTGTTCCTCTTCATAAAATGGAGACACTCATATGCAACAAATAATATTATTTGTAATCAGACGTACAGGGACAAAAGCAGACTACTCTTCGAAAATAATCTCTGGCATAATTGACTTCAGATGATTTGACACCACCTCCGAAGCAATCTTATATAGAACATTGCACAATGATATAACACGAAACTAGGTAAGCAGAGTGGGACTTTTTACCTTTGGGATTAGGACACGTACTGTATTATTAATTCCCTCCGCAGACTCAGCACCAACTCAATCCTTAGCACAATCCTTGATGCCTCCTCTCTGCAGATCCCAGTGTCTCTGAAAAAACTAAGCTGGAAAGCCGTCTGGCCCAGGGGCTTTTGTTGGGGCCATCTGAAACGGTGCAACTTTTAGCTCATCAATTTTATATGGCACGCATAGTTGATCATTCATTTGGGCGGTGACCTTTCTTGGTACAATATTTAAGACCTCCTCCATATCATGTACTCTCTCCGAAGTATACATATTACTGTAAAAATCGTTCACCATACCTTTCATCAGTTCTATATCCTCTGTGGTGTTCCCATCATCCTGTACCAGAAGGTTGATCAAAATTTTCCGACGCCTCATACTTGCCCGCAAGTGAAAAAAAGTGTGTTTTTGTCTCATACTTTTATTTAGTATGTGCTAACTTTTTTCCTTTTCGAAACGCTTGGGCTCATCCATTTGATAACTGAGCGCACTGTTGGGACTACCGTTGGAGATTGAAACTTTCAGCGGGAGGCGGGTGTGGCTGCTAGAATGGATGGGGCGCACGTGTTCAGATGAACGTGAGATTATGATCACAGCATGGTACGAGCTATGGTTGTCAAGGAATAATGCGAGCGATGCAGGCCAGATATATGATCCAGAAACTATCAGAGATAGAGTTTTGAGGCTGAGAGAGGAGTGGAAGTCTTTACGAACGACGACTGCGAGGCAGCCGGTGCAGCAGAGGTGAAGGAGTGATCTAAACCGGCAACAGGATGGATCAAGGCGAATGCAGACGGTGCACTATCAAGAAACCTAGGTCGGGAGCATCTGGTGTTGTTCTTCGGAATAGCTATGGCGAGTTCAATGCATGTGCGTGCCATTTTTTCCTAGCTGCCGCTGAGTCCGAAATGGTCGATCTCTAGCATGTGGACGAGCCATTGTTCTTACTCAAGGCCTCAACATACAGAAGTTGAACATAGATACAAACTCACAGGTGGCGGCAAGGAAAATAGTGTATGCTAAAAAAATATCTTTCAGCTAATGGGCAACTAGTTGAATAGATCAAAGTGTTGCCATGGTCTTTGGTAGATTTTCAGGTTGTTTGGGTGTGACGGTCGGGAATAACACCGCACTTATCTTGGCTAGGAATGGTTGTTGTAACTTTTTTATGTAAAACTTGGCTCCATGTTCCTCCAGAGTGTATACGCTCGAAGGTAACTATCAATGGGGCTGCAAACTCTGAATAAATTGGCAACGTTTCCCTAAAAAAAGATAACAGGTCGTGTGACTGTATGATCAGATTTTGATTGTGCAATGCGCAACAATCCTACTCCATACACTCGTTTGCAACACCACCCTTTTTGCAAGACATGCAAGTGCAACAGGGATCTATTGAAGACAGAGAAATTGATCAGGTCCTTTTCCTCTCATCTCCTGTTGATTCCATCTCACATCCATGCTCGATAAACCGTCGCCAGCCCTCACGTATGCGCATGTGCTAACCGACGTGTTGGCGTTGCCAACGAGCAAGCGCTCTGTCACCGTGCACCCCCCTCTCATCGCATCATCACTAGCTTACTCATGCTCGCCACTCACCCCCCCTTCCGCGCGGCCTCAAGCTGGTCGATGCATCTCGTTGCCTGCCATCCCATGTGTCATCACCAGCATATACACCACCCACACCAGTGGGTAACTCGAGCTCCTTTCCTCGGTCGACGAGCGCTGTCACCACCTTGGCGCCATCAGGATAGCCCAAGCTTGGCATGACCGCCACTAACCTCCTCCACGCCGTCCTCGACCATCACCAGCTGCCTCCGCTGTTGCGGCCCCTCTTGTCCTCGACCTCGACTCCAGCTCTAGTGTTGTTCATGCGGCAAAGGGAGTGAGGGTCCTGTTGTTTTTTGCAACAAGAATCATGCTGCAATTGCAACGATGGTAAATGACTACGGTGAACAACGGCGGTGGTACTGCAACATGTGCCAACATTGGTGGAGGCATTTCTGCAACATCATCTTCATTGCAAAATTATCACCAACATCATCTCCATTGCAATTTTTTCTACAGCATCACCTATGTTACAAAGGTGAAGACAAAAGAAAAAAATTCTCCAAGCTGTCGGATTGCGGGCTCCACAGACCCAAGAAAGGTTTGAACTCAGGGGCGTGTGCGAAGAACTCAACCTCTCAAGCCTCCCGATCCGCTGCTCTCATGGCCTAGCTCGATGAACATGATAGAGAAAGACACAGCAGTTTACCCAGGTTCAGGCCACCTTGCGGTGTAATACCCTACTCCTGGTTTGTGGTGGATTGGCCTCACGATGGGCTGAGGATGAACTAATACAAGTGGAAGAACAACCTCAGGAGGCGTGTTCTTGTGGTGAGCTCTTGGTGGTTCTACGAGTTGATCGTCTGGTGAGCTGATTCATCGATCTCCCTCTCTAAGGTGGTGGCTAGGCCCTATTTATAGTGGCCTTGGTCCTCTTCCTCCAAAAACTTTGGCGGGAGGGGATCCCACAACGACTAAATTTGAAGGGGAACAAGAAGTACATCTAATCCTGACGAAAGGTGGTCTTCGCCTGCAAAGCCTCTGAGCGTGATGTCGCGGTGGGCTCGGCGATGACATCCATCATGTTGTTCTGGTGGTCTTGGTCTCGTTGCATGCAAATGGCAACCTCTGGCTGATTCCTTGGGACTCCACACCTACGCTTGCCTCCTTTGCACCAAAGAGGAAACTTGATGTACTGCGCCCGCTGGCGCGCGCCTGGCCTTGGTCGTCATGGTTGATGTCATTTTAGCCTCGTGAGGGTGGGTCTTGCATAGAAATCTCTGCTCCGCTCAGGAGGCCGCCTAAGGAGGCCGCTCCCTTGGGAGGTCTTGATTTCGCCCACTTCGCGAGGCTTGGCCCCTCGCGAGGGTCTTGTCTTGCCGTAGTCGAAGCTGGGTCGTACCAGGTCATCGATGAAGCCACGTCGTGGGCCGCAGGCAAGCAGGGCTGGGTACCCTGGTTCCTAGAACACCGACAGAAGCCCCTGGGCCCAAGGCGCGCTCGCACTTGGCTTTGAGGCGAAGCCAAAGGGCAAGTGCGAAACGCCGCGGGCCCCAATCGCCTGCGGATCGAGCCGACGTGTAGCGCTTGACAAGACGTGGGCGCCTCCGCTTCCCCACGTCGCCTCGGCAACCGTTCGACTTGACAACTGCATGCTGCATGCGGAGAGAATCATCATTACTGGAGATCATGGGAAGCCGACGATTTACCTTCTCCTGGCTATAAATGCGGGAGCGGGCAAAGCCCCCTGCCCATCTCCATCTTCTTGCTCATTGCTCCTCCTTAGGGCATCTCCAGCCATTCGGCCCCCCAGGGCGCCTAAATAGAGCGGCCTGGGGGCGTGCCGGCGCTAGTTCGGCCCCTGGGGGCGACCTAGCTCCCAGTCACGCCCCCACGCGCCGGCCCCAGGATGTGGGAAATTTGAACTTGGTCGTTCCTGCTCTCAAAAGACGCCGCAAATCCGGCGATCGGATGTAGTCTGGCGTTACAAAAAACAGAGCGCCGCCACCGCAAGTTCGCGTGCGCAACGATTCACTCGGCGGGGTCGGCTCCAGGCGTTGGCGGAGTCGGCGTGCGCGGGCTCGGCGGTGTCGGAGCTGCTTCGGTGCTGGGCTGCGTCGGCGCGGCTTCGGCACTGCTGGGCAGCGATGTAGAGGTGTCGTTCGGGCTTGGCGTCCGTGTGGTCGTCGGCGTCGTCGGCGTTGCCGTCGGCAGCTCGTTCAGGATGAGGTCGCGCTGCACCAGGTACCACGCCTTGAGCTTCTCATCGTTGCTCTGGAGCATGTCCGCCCCGCCCATCAGAAAAGCCATGTCAGTGTTCCTCTTCTTCGCGGCGACGTTCGTCCGGAGCAGGTCGAGCTTGATGGCGTTGTTCTTCATTAGCGACGACCACCGCGCCTCGGTCTTCTCTTCGCGTAGGACGGCCCGGGCCTGGGGCGTCACCGAGGCAATGCTCGATGGACTCCTGCACTCGCGCGGTTTCCGCGGCAGCGTTTTTCCCCTTCTTTGCCAATTTGTGGCTGTCCGGCCGCCCCTCTGACGCCCCCGGAGTCGTCGCGTCCGGCTTTTATGTCTCCTTGGCCTTGTCGAGGGCACGTCGGACTTCCGCCCACTTCTCGCACTTGTCAATGCGCTTGTAGACGTGGAGGTGCTTGAAGTCGGTGTCTTGGTTGTCGCCCCGATACATGGCGAACATACGCAGCAGCTGCGCGGAGGGACAAACAGTTGGCGGGCGGCGGGCGTAGGGGACGAAGATATGCACGCGAACGGCGTGCGTACCTGATCCTCAACGCTGGCGCCGCTCTCCGGGCGAGAAGGGTAGCGGTCCACGGTAGAGATGGGGCGTCGGTCCACGGTAGAGATGTGGCCCTCGGCTTCCTCTGCTTCGGCTGGGCCACGGCGCCAGTCGCGGTTGCCGCCGCACGCGGCATGGCGTACTTCTTCGGCGGCATGGCGACGACTGGAAGGCGAGCGGGAGGAGGAAGGGGTTTGGCGGGAGAAAGGAAGAGAATAGCGGGAGGAAGGCGAGCGAGCGGGAGAGATGCAAGGGAAAAGCGTCAAGAAACGGCGGGAAAAGGCCCTCGGGTCGCCTCCAGGGCGGACCCACGCGCCTTTTTCGCTTGTGCCGGCTCCCCAAGCGCCCCCCAGGGCGCCGGGTTTGGCCTGGGTCCGCCGGCACTAGTTTTGGCCCGAGCCGGCGAAAAACGGGCTTCTGGGGGCGCGACTGGGGCCTTTTTTTGGCGCCGGCGCGGCAAAATCGCCTGGGGAGGGCCTATTGGGGGCGCGGCTGGAGATGCCATTATCCTCACTCCACTGTCTTGCCAGAGCACCCATGGCACTGTCGAGGAGGCTCTCGGCCGCGGAGAAGGGAAAGGCCCCTAGGGAGGGTCCTGACTCACCCCCGCCCAAGAGAGGCCGCGACTGTCCCTACAAGCACGCGGCGACGCCGGCAGCGGCTCCCCGTGGGCGCGGGCACCCGATTTCCAAGGCTGGTACTCACTCCGGCGACCTTGTGGGCATGTCTTCTCCTGGTGGGGGCCGTCGCGGTCAAGGAAGCTACCGCGAGGAGGTGAGGCGCGCAGGTGGCCATCCACCATGGCCGCAATCCCACTCAGCCGACTCTCCCCTGGAGATCATGGTGTGGGCGAAGAACCCCACCTCCGCCGGGTGTGGCACCCCGGCTCAGAGCAACCAGTTTACCTTGCATTGCCAGCCCAGAGATCAAGTCTTCTGGCAACACACAACAACATGGTACAGAAAATAACCGCTTTATTGATGCTAGCGGGAACATAGGTCTGATATTACATCCAGTTGCAAGGCCAAGTAGCACACACGGTGCGGCTGAATAGTATGTACATTATTTAATGAACATGAAGGGGCCTCGATCACATTAACTACGCGACAACGGATGTGGACACTCCATAGCACGGGGACACCAATGTGGAGACGATCTAGACGCGGGAAGCTCTCCGATCCAATACGACTTGACTGAAATCTAGCATGACTCGCCAGGTCAGTACATTGAATGTACTTGCAAGCTCACAACAAACATAAGCATAATGGCAAACAATATCATGACAATTATTCAGATTAATGCAATGCAATTCATGCTACTGATGCGGCGAAATCAACTTGTGCACCGAGTCCCTCGGACTCTCTTACTAGACGGGTTACCTCGTAACCGAACAGTGATCATACCCAGATCGCAAAATGAAGGCAATACTTTGATGCCAACTATGATCATCTCATGATTCCACAAATCATCACATAACCAGTGCCAACAACAAATCTTTAGTGTGCAAGATTACTTATTAATGTTGATCCATGGTGTGACTTACTCACGAGCTATGTCCGTAATCGAGGACGCGACTATCGATAGATTAAATACACTCTGCAGAGGTAGCGCACTTTACCCACACCATGGAATCCATGGCCTCGGCATACCATTCGAGTGGACCAACAGCATTCCGACGAAACCCTCCCATTGCCATGACACTCCCCCGGCCACTCCGACCAACTCCCCTTTGGCTAAGTCATGGGTGGCCCCGTGCCTACCAAAGGCATCAACAACCACTATCGTGGCAAAAATTGTCCGAAACGAGGACAAGGTACCATAACAACAGACGGGCACACAAGGTTATGTCTGCTTACAAGGCTAGGGTACAGCACGCCCATAACCTTCCCTCGTTGGAGGCACCGGCGAGAGGCATGCCAATAGACCGAATCAAGACCTTCCCATAAAGGCAAATGTGGTCGCACTAGGAAAAACTCGACTCAGTGGCACCATGACTCGATCAACGTTATATTCAAGTTGGATTAGGTTTAACTTGAAAATAAAATAATTCAAGTCATCAGATGTCATGATCATGCAACTATTCGACATGCAAAGCATACCACACAACGGATCAACGTCATCAAAATGACCTACTTGCACTACTCATCATTAAACCTTACTAGTTCTACTTTACTGGTTTATATCATTCATCATTTTAATTACCTCATAATATATATGAAAATCCATTTATCTCATAAAGAAACTATCATTATTCATAAAAGCACAATCACTTCAATAGGAATTTCTTCTACTGACCAAAACTTAGCTCATGCATTCAACCAGTACCTTAAACAAGCATTCTAAGCAATATTTATTTAAATAATCAAATGCATGAAAATAACTCATATTCAAGTTGAAAAAATCATAGATATTGAAATGACAACATCCAAATGTTGGTGTGGCTTGCCTTGGTGCACACTCCTCCTGGTTATCTTCAAGACAAGCTTCTCCATCTGAAAATATTTAAAAGCAGCAAAACAAAATATCAAGAACCACTCTAAAAATCACCAGAATTCTAGACAGCAAGGAAAAATCTCCATTTCTGGGTGTTGCTAGAGCTCTTCAGAACAAACACAATGCAAAAAGAATCAACTCATTTGGACTTATAGTTTAAAAGTTGTAGCTGGTCAAAGTTCTTGGTCAAATATTTGAATTAAACAGAAACCAGGAGGTGACGTCGATGACGTATTCTCATAATACGCCTCCACTCATACCGCTTCGGGCGTGAGTGGAGAGGCTGACAGTGGGCCCCGCTGGTTAGGTGAGAAGGAAGGGAGAGAGAAACATAGCGACGGCGGCGCTTCGCCGGAGATCACGCCGGCGAGGAGGGGTCCCTGGCTGAATCTAGAGGGATAGAAAGAGAGAGGGGGTCAAGGCACACCTGCCTGTACCCGTGGATCGATGAGAGACGGTCGGAGCATCTCGCAACCAAGCTCGAAAGTGGCGAGTGCGGTCGGGTTTCATCGGAGGAGAGGAAGACGATGGAGAGGGGCGGTTCCAGGGGCTCCAGCGTGTCCAGACGGCATCAGTGGACCTCCAAGGAGTCGCCTGTTGGGTGGATCAAGTTCGAGGGGCACCAGAGTGAGGATGTGGGGTTGTGGGGATCACCGGTGAGCTCGGGTAGGGGACGGCGGCCAGAGGCCTGCCCGGTCGGGCTGCGGCTATGCTACGGTGTTGTGGAGGTTGGGTGGTGGGTTTTTAGTGCTCGGATAGGTGGGAGGGGCCCGAATTTATAGCCAGAGGGGGAGAGGGGTACGTGGCTCCGCCGAAGCTCTCTAGAAGCCGGCGAGCGATGACGAACTGTGCCAGCGAGGGGTAGAGGTGCTCAACATTCACGCGGGAGTTGTGCTGCGTGCGGACGAGCACAGGAGGCACTGGAGGAAGAAGACAGAGGCATGTGGCGCACTGTGGCTTTGACCGCGTTGTGCCCGTGCCCGCTGCGGCGTCTCCAGCGTCGGCAAGTGCCAGGGAGAGGTCAAAGGTGATGAGACAAAGACAGTGGCGCGGTGCGGCAGTCGTTGGCGTGCGCTGGATTGATCACACGCGAAACAGACACACGGGCGCAACGTAGAGCGCGTCTGGCGTGTTGCCAGAGCCGTGTCTTCACGCGGTCACCACCCTAGCATAGTCAAGACGACGCCCACGCGATGCCAAACTATGCGTGGGGTGTTGTTCGTGCAGTGTTAGGTCTGGGAAGAGTGATGGCACACTGCCAGGCCGACCAGATGAGACTTGATCTTGTTGGCAAGTTTCTGGTCAGAAACTTGGTCGCCAAGTTTGGAGGGCTTCTAAAAGGTTATTAGGGCTGATCTCCTGGGGTTAAGCTTTGTTTAAGAGGATAATGAGGCTCAAGAAAAATCAGCTTCATTTGATCAAGGAAAAATACACTTGTTGCGCAAAGTGCATTTTGAGGCCAGAAGAGAAATAATTTTTTGTAGCAAAAGTATTCCAAAAAGTTATGCAACATTTTTGCTCAAGAAGGTGGGCCAAGGATCAAATAATATTTCAGAATTTTCTCAGGATTTTTGGAGCAATAAAAATGAGGGTTGCTTTGGAGCACAAGTTTGTGAAATGAGTTTTAGAGAAGAAATTGAATATTTTTATTCCTTGGGTCATTTTGGTATTTTTCAGAGAAAGAATGTTGAATGATAGATAGATGGGTCACTTGGGTGAAAATCAAGGACATGCCCAAGTGTTAAGTCCATTTGAATTGATTCCAAAAACCCAAATTTAAAGCAAAGGCAAATGAAGTCTCCAAAAAGAGAGAAGGCAAAATCCAGACTGTCACAAACCTCCCCCACTTAGGATGAATCTCGTCCTCAAGATTCGGTTGCTCGGGAAAACAATTTCTGGGTAGACGGTCCTTAAAAATTCTTCTCTTTCCCAGGTTGCTTCTTCCTTGGTGTGATGCTCTCATTGAACCTTATAAAACCTTATCAGTTTGCTGCGAGTGACTCTCTCTGTCTCATCCAATATTCTGATCAGTCTCTCCTCATAGGTTAAATCCTTAGCAAGTTATATCTCTGTGAAAGTGCAACTATCCCTAGGTGGTTTTGGTAATTCATAACAACATATAGCTCATTGGGCTAATGCTATTCCGAGACTATTATTTCAGGAAAGCTCAATGAATCGCATGGCATGGGTGATGAAAGTGGATCCCTCAAAATACTAATGACAAAGGATTGGCTCAAGCTCAAAAGCTCAAGACTCTTCATTTTACATTTTAGTGATCCAAGATCACATTGAGTCTATAGGAAAAGCCAATACTATCAAGGAGGGATGAGGTGTTGCTTAATGAGCCTCTTGCTTCATGTGCTTGGTGATATGCTCCAAAAACCCTCAACTACTTTCTCACATCCACAAATGACCTAAACGTAAAGCCAAAATCGGTCACACCGATTCTTTCTATCTGGCGCCATCGAGTTCTAAAGTCATAGCCACTACCACAAACCCTAGGCAAATCGGTCCTACCGATAGGGATCTCGGTCTCACCGAGATGGGATTGTAATCTCTCTGTTTCCTTCGTAACGTTTCGGTCTAACCGAAGTGAGCGATCGGTCCCACCGAGATTGAAATGTAAACTCTCTGTTTCCCTTTTGTAACATATCGGTCTCACCGAAAAGAGCAAATCGGTCCCACCGAGTTTACCTGACCAACTCTCTGAAAAGCTTATTACCAAAATTGGTCTCACCGAGTTTGTGTAATCGGTCTTACCGAGATTACATTATGCCCTAACCCTAATCAAATCGGTCCTACCGAGTTGCATGTCAGTCCCACCGAAAATCCTAACGGTCACTAGGTTTACTAAATCGGTCCGACCGAGTCTGTTGAATCGGTCCCACCGAGTTTGGTAAATTGTGTGTAACGGTTAGATTTTGTGTGGAGGCTATATATGCCCCTCCACCTCCTCTTGATTCATGGAGAGAGCCATCAGAACAAACCTACACTTCCAACTTACCATTTCTGAGAGAGAACTACCTACTCATGTGTTGAGGCCAAGATATTCCATTCCTACCATATGAATCTTGATCTCTAGCCTTCCCCAAGTTGCTTTCCACTCAAATCTTCTTTCCACCAGATCCAAATCCTATGAGAGAGAGAGAGTTGAGTGTTGGGGAGACTATCATTTGAAGCACAAGAGCAAGGATTTCATCATCAATGCACCATTTGTTACTTCTTGGAGAGTGGTGTCTCCTAGATTGGCTAGGTGTCACTTGGGAGCCTCCGACAAGATTGTGGAGTTGAACCAAGGAGTTTGTAAGGGCAAGGAGATCGCCTACTTCGTGAAGATCTACCACTAGTGAGGCAAGTCCTTCATGGGCGACGGCCATGGTGGGATAGACAAGGTTGCTTCTTCGTGGACCCTTCGTGGGTGGAGCCCTCCGTGGACTCGCGCAACCATTACCCTTCGTGGGTTGAAGTCTCCATCAACGTGGATGTACGATAGCACCACCTATCGGAACCACGCCAAAAACATCCGTGTCTCCAATTGCGTTTGAATCCTCCAAACCCTTCCCTTCACTTTCTTGCAAGTTGCATGCTTTAATTTCCGCTGCCTATATACTCTTTTCATGCTTGCTTGAATTGTGTGATGATTGCTTGACTTGTCCTAAGATAGCTAAAATCTGCCAAACTCTAAAATTGGGAAAAGGTTAAGTTTTTAATTGGTTAAGTAGTCTAATCACCCCCCCTCTAGACATACTTCAAGGTCCTACAAGTGGTATCAGAGCCAGGTTTCCATTTGCTTTGATTTCCATAGCTTTTGGTGGTCATAGCCTTGGTTTCACAACCTAGGAGAGTATGGCGGCTAGCGAGGGAAATTATCACCGTAGAGGTCCTTACTTTGATGGTACTAATTTTGCTAGTTGGAAGCATAAGATGAAAATGCATATTCTCAGACATAACCCCGCCGTTTGGGCAATTATTTGTATTGGCTTGCAAGGTGAATTCTTTGATGGGAGAGAGCCGAACAGTGAAGCAAATGCGGAAGAATTGAAGATGCTGCAATACAACGCTCAAGCTTGTGACATCATCTTCAACGGATTGTGCCCCGAAGAATTCAACAAAATCAGCCGTCTTGAGAATGGAAAGGAAATTTGGGATACTTTGATTGATATGCATGAAGGTACCGACTCCGTCAAGGAATCCAAGTTGGATGTGCTCCAAAGTCAGCTTGACAAGTTCAAAATGAAGGATGGTGAAGGTGTCGCTGAAATGTACTCTAGGCTTGCACTCATCACAAATGAGATTGCCGGCTTAGGGAGTGAAGAGATGACCGACAGATTCATCATCAAGAAGATCCTAAGAGCATTGGATGGAAAGTATGATACCGTGTGCACATTGATCCAAATGATGCCAAACTACAAAGATCTCAAGCCAACGGAAGTCATTGGAAGAATTGTTGCTCATGAGATGTCACTCAAGGATAAGGGGGAACTTCACAATAAGTCAAGTGGTGCTTACAAAGCCTCAAGTGAAGCCCCCACATCATCAAGTGAGAAACAAACCTTCAATGAAGAATTGAGCTTAATGGTGAAAAACTTCAACAAATTCTACAAGAGTGGAAGCAAAGAAAGAAGCTCCAAGTCAAGGTCTTACAATGACAAAAGATCTTCTAGTCGAGAGCGAAATTGTTACAATTGTGGGAGACGCGGACACTATTCCAATGAGTGTACGGCATCCTACAAAAGAAGAGAAGATTCTCCAAAAAGAAGAAGCAAAAGAGAAGAATCACCACCGAGAGAGAGGAGGAGTAGAGATGATCGTTATGAACGAAGACCCTCACGGAGAAGCAAGGATTCAGAAAGGAAGGACAAGTCTTCAAGGAGCTACACAAAACGAATACATCAAGCTCATGTTGGTGAATGGGTATCCGGCTCCGACTCCGACAATCACTCCGAGAGAAGCTATCACTTCGACTCCGAATATACTCAAGATGAAGGTGTTGCCGGTCTAGCACTTGTGTCAACCAACTCCTACGACATATTTGATTCACCAAATCAAGGAATTAGAAGATGCTTCATGGCCAAAGGTCCAAAGGTAACACATCCTGAGTATGTTGATTTCGATAGTGATGAAGATGACTTACTTGTGGATGATGATTTACTTCTTGACAACTCTAGTGATGGATACTATGATGAAACATCAATTAATCATGCTAATCAAGATAAAACGAATGACAATGATAAGGAGAAGATTGAGCTTCTAACTAAAGAACTAAACACTCTTAAGTTAGCTCATGAAACTATCTTCGAAGATCATCGAGAACTTTTAAGGGCTCATGAGAAGTTACGCTTTGAAAAGCTCAATCTTGAGCAAGAGAATGAGTTCTTAAAAGCAATCAATGATGATCTCCGTAAGAAAAGTTCTTCTTACATTGCCAAGCGTTTACTCTTATCTACTTACATGCCTCAAGTCAAGTCTAGTAACAAGTACAAGAAAGATCCTTCCTCTAGTAGTAACAATGATAATGTCAAATCCAATATTGTTGCCTCTCGTAGTTCTCTTGATTCCACTAATGATTCTCATAGCCAAGTTACACTTGAGCAAGAAAATAGCTTATTGAAGGGAATTATAGAGAAAGGTGTTTACAAGAGCCTTGCCGGGAGTAAGCAATTCGAGGAAATTGTACGCAAGTAAGGAAGGCACCAGAAGAATCAAGGTGTTGGTTTTGAATGAAAGTTCAATGCCAATGGAGTTGAGTGGGAAGAAGATCAATACCCCGAGACGAAGTTTGTTCCTCAACAAGAGAAGTATGATCCTACTTCCTTCAAAGGAACACAAGCATAAGATGATCTTCCACCACAAGACCACAAGAACAAAGGCAAGGACAAGCTTCAAGAAGAGATCGATGCATTTGAAGAAGCACCTAAGGCCTCGGTCAAGTGGGTTCCCAAGACTACGTCAAGTTCTACTTCATCAAGTACAACTACAACTCCAAGGATTCTCATCAAGATGATGTGGATCTCGAAGAATAAGAACTAGAGAGTCTTGAGGGTGACTCCACCAACATTCTTCACTCATATCATTATGGCAAGAACAAGTGCAATCAACTTCCACATCTTGCACTAGTTCAAGGAGTCACAAACCCTCATGTTGGTAAGGCAAGGGACAAGGTAACCTAATGATTTCATGGACATCATCTTGTGTGTGCTTCACTCTATGTCTATGGATATTCTTGTTTGTTCCTTGTGGGACTAACCCATGTAGGTAAGTTGAAAGTGCAACTCACTCCAAAGGATTGCTCCAAATGATCTACATCAACATTGAGCATCCACATCTTCATGAAGTCATCATCGACAAAACTCAATGTTAGTTCATCCCTCTAAAAGGGGATCTCACATCTAGGGGGAGCTTAACTCTAAGAATTGAGTCAAAGCAACTCTAATGGTGTGAACACATCAATGCATTATGTAAAAGTGGTAACCCCACTTGAGCTTAAACGATGAGTATTACCTATGATCAAATGTTTTCATTTGACTCCTAAGTCAATATACTCATATATAGATGACCTAGTCATCGCCAATTGTTTGATAGATGCTAGAATTGGTTGTGCATGTTTTGCCACATATTTCATTTGCCATCTTATTGTGTGAGCATGTTGGTGCATATTTTACTCATTCAAGGACATCCACTTGTTGTTTTGAGTGATTGGCTTCCTTTTTCTTTTTGCCAAGTGGATGGACAAGAATGCCTAAGAACCTTCTCTAGCTATCTATGCTTTTCTCGTCTCAAACTCTATTCATGCTATATCACAAAATTTGATCAAGTCAGATTCGAACCACTCTATGTGAGGAGCACTCGGAGTCCCCGATTCGTCATAGACTTAAACTTCCAAAACTTCTTTGTGATTCTCGGTCTGACCGATTCCTCCATTTCGGTCCTACCGAGATCACTAAGTCGATCTAGGTTTTCAATCTCGGTGCAACCGATTTGAACTTTTCGGTCACACCGAGTTGCTGTAACTGTACACAGTTATGCATCTCGGTGCCACCGAGTTGTTCCACTCGGTCATACCGACAGGGTCGGGCTATATATAGTCACGGGCAAAAATTTGGAAATTTCTCCGAACCTCTTCGCCCGCGCAATAGCTCGCTCTGCCATCAGGGTCTCCGGATCGTCTCCTCGTCGCCAGCCGCCTCCTGTCGCTGGTCTCCGCCGCCGTCTACGGATTTCACCCCCGCCGTTGCCGCCATAGCGAGTTCATCGCCAAGCTAGGGTATGAACTCGATCACAGTGCTATCCTCGTCCGATTCATAGCACATTGTGTTCTTAATGATTCTTGCCATGATTGAAACACTCCTATCCAGTCAATGCAATCCTTAGATTAGATGGGATTCGAAAATTTAGGGTTAGGTTTCCGCCGAAACCATCTCGGACCCACCGAGTTGAAAAACTCGGTCCCACCGATTTGGCTAACGCCATTGCACTAGTAACTCTCGGTCTGACCGAGAATTGCTAATCGGTGAGACCAATTTTAGGACTTTGTGAAACCCTAGCAGTCTCGGTGCCACCGAACTGTGACTCGGTCCAACCGAGTTCATCAGTTTAGGTTCCAAAACTGCTTCGGTATCACCGAGTTTGAAAATCGGTTGATCCAAAATGCTTTCTGTGGAAAACTAAAACTGAATTTATGAATCATTCTTTTGCAAAAATCTCTGCATTTTGTGATGCTCATCCACTCTATCTCATCTATAACTCTTCACAGGGTCAGCAGTTAGTGATTTGCAGCATGTCAGACCAAAGTGATAGTCAGAACAGGTCAGAAGAGCACAATCACATGAGTGAGGGCACTAGTCCCTCTAGCACTTCAGATGAAGGCAGCAGGAGCAGCTTGGCTACTTGATAGCATCAACACTGAGGATTGAGAAGGGATTAGCCACCCTCACTCAAAATCAGAAGAGCTTGGAAAGAATCATGGAACAAAAATTCCATGATCTAGATGTCAAAGTAATTGAGATTCAGTCAGTTGTGGAGCAGCTACAGGATGACATGCAGGAGAAGAAGGGCAAGACTACCACTAATGTATTTGCCAGAGTGCCTAGAGCTCAGAGGTCAGCTGCAGTGCCTGTGATAGACACTAGAGCCACATCATCTGCACCAGCTACAGCTCCTACAGCTCTAGTGCAACCAGCTCCAGCACCAACTCCTCCAGCTCCATCCACTTCAACTGAAGCCTTCGTTCTTGGAGTTATCCGGACACCACCACCTGAAGATCAAGCCTGAGAGTCGATCTAGCACTATGCATTTTCTATGAACTTTTTGGTAACTTGTTGCCAAAGGGGGAGAAAAATGTATAGATCATAGGCTTCGAGAGAGAGAGAGAGAGTGTTTCTTTTGTTCTCTCTTGCTTTGGTTGTTAAACTTGTTTGCTTTTGATTGCTTGAGATACTATGCTGTTCTTGTGAGACATTGATGATCATGTGTTTAATCATAAGCTACACTTATGCATGTTTGATGATATTATCTTATCTTATCCATATATGATCATTCACTTTGCTTGGTGATGAGTGCATGTATTCAATCTTCATCATTTTGAGCGCTCCACCAAGATGTATGTGACATGGAAAAGTAACCCATGAGCCTAATTCCTTGTGCATTTGCAGTCCAAAGCAAATCTTAAACTATGCACAATTTTAGGGGGAGCTCTTGCTTATCACATACTTCTCAAAGCGACGATGTTTTTCAATCTTATTATCATTTGTCGAAGCTTTGATCTATATGTTGTCATCAATTACCAAAAAGGGGGAGATTGAAAGTGCAACTAACCCTAGGTGGTTTTGGTAATTCATAACAACATATAGCTCATTGAGCTAATGCTATTCCAAGACTGTTATTTCAGGAAAGCTCAATGAATGGCATGGCATGGATGATCCAAGTGGATCCCTCAAAATACTAATGACAAAGGATTGGCTCAAGCTCAAAAGCTCAAGACTCTTCATTTTACATTTTAGTGATCCAATATCACATTGAGTCTATAGGAAAAGCCAATACTATCAAGGAGGGATGAGGTGTTGCTTAATGAGCCTCTTGCTTCATGTGCTTGGTGATATGCTCCAAAAACCCTCAACTACTTTCTCACACCCACAAATGACCTAAACCTAAAGCCAAAATCGGTCACACCGATTCTTTCTATCCGGCGCCACCGAGTTCTAAAGTCATAGCCACTGCCACAAACCCTAGGCAAATCGGTCCTACCGATAGGGATCTCGGTCTCACCGAGATGGGATTGTAATCTCTCTGTTTCCCTTCGTAATGTTTCGGTCTAAGCGAAGTGAGCGATCGGTCCCACCGAGATTGCAATGTAAACTCTCTATTTCCTTTTTGTAACATTTCGGTCTCACCGAAAAGAGCAAATCGGTCCTACCGAGTTTACCTGACCAACTCTCTGGAAAGCTTATTACCAAAATCGGTCTCACCGAGTTTGTGTAATCGGTCTTACCGAGATTACGTTATGCCCTAACCCTAATCAAATCGGTCCTACCGAGTTGCATGTCAGTCCCACCGAAAATCCTAATGGTCACTAGGTTTAGTAAATCGGTCCGATCGAGTCTATTGAATCGGTCCCACCGAGTTTGGTAAATTGTGTGTAACGGTTAGATTTTGTGTGGAGGCTATATATACCCCTCCACCTCCTCTTCATTCGTGGAGAGAGCCATCAGAACAAACCTACACTTCCAACTTACCATTTCTGAGAGACAACTACCTACTCATGTGTTGAGGCCAAGATATTCCATTCCTACCATATGAATCTTGATCTCTAGCCTTCCCCAAGTTGCTTCCACTCAAATCTTCTTTCCACCAGATCCAAATCCTATGAGAGAGAGAGTTGAGTGTTGGGGAGACTATCATTTGAAGCACAAGAGCAAGGATTTCATCATCAACGCACCATTTGTTACTTCTTGGAGAGTGGTGTCTCCTAGATTGGCTAGGTGTCACTTGGGAGCCTCCGACAAGATTGTGGAGTTGAACCAAGGAGTTTGTAAGGGCAAGGAGATCGCCTACTTCATGAAGATCTACCGCTAGTGAGGCAAGTCCTTCGTGGGCGACGGCCATGGTGGGATAGACAAGGTTGCTTCTTCGTGGACCCTTCGTGGGTGGAGCCCTCCGTGGACTCGCGCAACCGTTACCCTTCGTGGGTTGAAGTCTCCATCAACGTGGATGTACGATAGCACCACCTATCGGAACCACGCCAAAAACATCCGTGTCTCCAATTGCGTTTGAAACTTCCAAACTCTTCCCTTTACTTTCTTGCAAGTTGCATGCTTTAATTTCTGCTGCCTATATACTCTTTGCATGCTTGCTTGAATTGTTTGATGATTGTTTGACTTGGCCTAAGATAGCTAAAATCTGCCAAACTCTAAAATTGGGAAAAGGTTAAGTTTTTAATTGGTCAAGTAGTCTAATCACCCCCCCTCTAGACATACTTCAAGGTCCTACACTCTGCCATATCAGTCCTTTTCTCCAGTGGCGAGATACACCTTCTTAACTGCGAGACATGGAACACATTGTGTACCTCTGACAATTCCGGTGGCAATTCCAACTGATAAGCAACTGTTCCGACTCTGGACATGACTGGAAATGGACCAATATACCTGGGTGCCAATTTTCCTCGGGTCTGAAATCTCTTGACTCCTTTCATGGGGGTGACTCGGAGATACACGTGTTCTTCGGGTTCGAAGCTGATCTGACGGTGCTTTGCATCATAATAACTCTTCGGCCGTGCCTTGGCCAACTGCAGTCTATCTTGGATCTCCCTGACTTGCTTTTCAGCCTCCATCATCAAATCAGTTCCAAAAATGCAGCTGTCTCCAGTTTGAGACCAGTTTAGTGGAGTGCGGCACTTATGGCCATACAGAGCCTCATAAGGTGACATCTTCAAGCTGGTCTGGAAACTGTTGTTGTAGGAAAACTCGGCATAAGGAAAACGATCTTCCCATTTGGGTCCTTGGGCCAGAGCACATGCTCGGAGCATATCTTCGAGTATCTGATTTACTCGCTTAGTCTGTCCGTCTGTCTGAGGATGATAGGATGTGCTGTATTTCAGGGCAGTTCCCAAAGGCTTGATGGATACATGACCAAAAGGCTGAAGTAAAGAAAGACCCTCGATCCGAAGTAATTGTTCTTGGCACACCATGAAAACTGATGATTCTGGACACATATAACTGTGCAAGTTGATCAGCTCGATAGGTGGTCCGGATGGGAATGAAGTGGGCTGCCTTTGTTAATGTGTCCAATATGACCCATACTGCATCATTGCCTCGGTGAGTCCTTGGTAGACCGGTGATGAAATCCATGCAGACATCATCCCATTTCCATTGCGGGACATGTAGGGGTTGAAGGAGTCCGGCGGGCTTTTGGTGTTCCTCCTTCACTTTGTTGCATATATCACAACAAGCGACAAAATAAGCAAGCGACAAAATATGCGATATGTTTCTTCATTCCATCCCACCAAATATCTGACGAAGGTCTTCGTACATTTTGGTACCTCTTGGTGAATTGAATACGAAGATTCATGTGCTTCTGCCAAGATCTTCTTTCTTAGATCTGCTTGCTCGGGTACACAAATCCTTCCTCAAAACCTTAGCGTACCATGCCGATCCTTAGATAAATCCTGAGTCTTTCCTTCTTGCCTACACTTGGCATGGGATTGTAGCGATACGTCATCTGCCTGGGCTCTGCGAATCTCATCCTCAAGGGTAGGAGCAACTTCCAATATGTTGGCAAGACTGGCATCAACTATCACCAAATTAAGCTGAGCGATCTCGTTGTGAAGTTCAGGAGGCAAGGAATCCATTATAGCATTCAGACTGGCAAGCTTGCGACTGAGGGCATCAGCAACCACATTGGCTTTACCCGGATGATAATTTATCCCGAGGTCATAATCCTTGCCCAACTCGAGCCATCTTTACTGTCGAAGGTTTAAATCTGGTTGAGTGAATATATATTTGAGACTCTTGTGGTCGGTAAATATCTGACACCTTTTTCCAATGAGATAGTGTGTCCAAATTTTCAAAGCATGCACAACAGCGGCCAGTTCCAAATCATGTGTTGGATAGTTCCCTTCGTGAGGCCATAACTGTCGGGATGCGTAGGCCACAATCTTGCCATCTTGCATGAGTACACATCCAAGGCCTTTCCTGGAGGCGTTGCAGTATACATCAAAACTGCGGTAGATGTCTGGAAGAGTCAATACTGGTGCTGAGCTCCTTTCGCAGTCCTCAGTCCATTCAAACTTCTTATTCTTCTTGAGGAGCTCTTCCATTGGCTTGGAAATCTTAGAGAATCCTTCGATAAAGCGGCGCTAGTATCCGGCTAATCCAAGGAAACTCCGGATATCTGATACTGTCGTGGGTACGGTACAATCAAGCACATCTTTCACTTTACTTGGTGAGGGAGTCCTGGATTAGGGGGTCCTCGGACAGCTGGACTATATGCTTATGCCGGACTGTTGGACTATGAAGATACAAGATTGAAGACTTCGTCCCGTGTCTGGGTGGGACTCTCCTTTGCGTGGAAGGCAAGCTTGGCAATCCGGATATGTAGATTCCCTTCTCTGTAACCGACTCTGTGTAACCCTAGCCCCCTCCGGTGTCTATATAAACCGGAGGGTTTAGTCCATAGGACAACAACAATCATAATCATAGGCTAGCTTCCAGTGTTTAGCCTCTACGATCTCGTGGTAGATCAACTATTGTAATACTCGTATCATCAAGATCAATCAAGCAGGAAGTAGGGTATTACCTCCATAGAGAGGGCCCGAACCTGGGTAAACATCGTGTCCCCCGCCTCCTGTTACCATTAGCCTTAGACGCACAGTTTGGGACCCCCTACCCGAGATCCGCCGGTTTTGACACCGACATTGGTGCTTTCATTGAGAGTTCCACTGTGACGTCGAAAAAAGGTTTGATGGCTCGCCTTGTTATCAAGGACAACATCGCCTCCGAGGGAGCCCTGGCTTTAGGCCAAACCCTCTGACTAGGCGGCTTTGTCATGACCGCCCGTTCGGCCGCCATGCCGACGATGACTTCTCGGGTCATCGAGAACAGCCTCCACGTCATCTTGGAATACGCCAAGTGGATGGATCCAATGGAACTTTCGTCCTTGAACGAGCTCTTGGATCGCATCGCCGCCTTGGGAGTCGCTACGGACTATGATCAGATTGGGCTTAAACCCGATCAAAGAGAGATTAACTTCCCGCCAGTCACCCATCAAATAGCGGTGGTGGAGGAGCAATGTAGCGATTCTTCCTCTATTTTGAGGATGAACTATGTCCGGATCCCCGAGCTCTCTGAGACGGATACCCGCTCGCGGGTGGACATGACCCAAACTCTGAACTTAGAATCGGACAGCGGGCCCGAAAAATTGGGCACATCTCGGAACCCGAACTACCAAGTTCGGAAGTTTCTCAGCCTCTGGGTCTCGGATCAGGTCAGGGTTCGGACTTAAATCCACCCACCCACCCAGATACAAGCGGTCTTTCCCACATTAGACAACAATCCCAAGAGACAGTACATCACTTTTGGGTCAGATTCCTCCTTGTAATGAGCAAGGTTAAGGATCGTCGCGAGGAAGATGCAATCTCATTCTTTTGCAAAAATTGCATGGACAAGGGAATCCTTAACGCCATAAGTCGCCGTGACATATCACACTTTGCTGACTTGGCGAGCATAGTAAAAAAGTATTATGCGATGGAAAGCGCCTGGAAAACCCATGCAAAATTCTGGGATCCTTCGGCTCTCACTAAACCCCCCTCCGAACCAAAAGGGTGCACTCTTGCAAGTCATCTGATCCAATCACAAAGAAACCAAAGCCCACTACAGGGCGTGGAACCGTATTGGAGGGATGGCTCAATAGGCCATGTAAAATTCACACCACACTAGATACCGTACCAACACACAGCCTTAGAGCATGTTGGATACTTCGGCAGGTGGCCAAGAGCAGCGAGGATCTCCTCATTAACAATACCGCAGAGCATCATCCCGCAAAAACAACAATACAGTGTTGACAGTCTTTAAGACTTTCGCCTCGAATAACAGGCGCAAGAGAGCACTCCGCGGCCTCGCCGAAGTCTGCCATGTTGCAGCAATAAATCCCTCGAACGACACGGCTATAACCTTTAATGCCAGTGACAAACCTCAATTCCGAACAGTCAGAGCACCAGCCGCTTTGGTCCTTAGTCCAATTGTGGACGGCTTCCATCTTACTAAAGTGCTCATGGACGGCGGCAGCGAATTAAACCTCATCTACGAGGAAACTCTCAACAAAATGGAAATAGACAAGAGCCACATTGTGCAAAGCAGCACGACCTTCCGAGGGATTATCCCCAGTTGGGAGGCACGATGTGCGGGAAAAATCACACTCGATGTGGTATTCGGCACGCCGGAAAATTACAGGTCTGAAGAGATAACATTCCAAGTGGCCCCGTTCAGTAGTTGATACCACGCCCTTTTAGGGCGGGACGCATTCGCGAGCTTCCAAGCTATACCCCATTATGGGTACATGAAGCTCAAGATGCCCGGGCCCAATGGAATAATCACTCTAGCCAATGATCCGGACATAGCACTTCGCGCCGAAAATAAAACCGTCGCCCTCGCCCTTGAGGCATTATCCGAAGCCCTCACGGCTGAAGAATTAACTGCATTACGCTCCATAGTGGATAGGGACGACGTGATACTCAATAATCGGTCCAAGTCCACCTCTTTCAAACCAGCGGACGAAATAGTCAAATTCCAAGTCCATCCAACAGACTCTACAAAAATAGCATCCATCAGGGCACAACTGAACCCCACAATCGACGCTGCACTGCGGGCGTTCTTACACGAGAATTGGGACATCTTCGCCTGGCACCCTTCAGATATGCCAGGGATCCCACGCAGGCTGGCCGAGCACAACCTCAACATATTAAAGGGATACAAGCCGGTCAAGCAGACACTACGGCGCTTTTTAGAGCCTAAACGACAAGCTATGGGAGAGGAGCTAGCCAAGTTACTCGAAGCCGGATTCATCAGAGAAATAAAACACCCGGACTGGCTAGCAAACCTGGTGATGGTACCAAAGAAGGATAAATCCTGGTGCCTATGTGTCGATTTCAAGGACCTCAATAAGGCTTGCCCCAAGGATCCCTTCCCTCTCCCCCGCATCTATCAAATCATCAACGCAACCGCAGGACACGACTCATTGTGCTTCCTCGACGCATACTCCGGATACCATCAAATCAAGATGGCGGAGTCCGATCAAGCCGCAACGGCATTCATCACCCCATATGGCCCTTTCTGTTTCAACACCATGCCTTTCGGGCTCAAAAACGCCGGTGCAACCTACCAACGCATGATTCAGACATGTCTAGAAAAACAAATCGGCAAAACAGTTGAGGCATACGTGGACGATGTGGTCATCAAGACCAGACACGTCGAATCTTTAATAGACAACCTGAGGCTCACGTTCGACAACCTCCAAACCTATGACATCAAGCTCAATCCAGAAAAATGTGTTTTCGGCGTTCCCACCAGAAAGCTCCTGGGCTTCATTGTTTCCAACAGAGGAATCGAAGCAAACCCGGCTAAAATCCGAGCTTTGTCACAGTTGGCTACCCCGACAGACCTCAAGAAAATCCAGAAATTAACTGGATGCATGGCTGCCTTAAGCCGCTCTATCTCCCGATGGGGAGAAAAGGCACTACCTCTTTATTGCCTTCTTCGATGCACCGAACACTTCGAGTGGACGGATGCGGCTACGGCCGGACTGGAACAAATAAAGGCCCTCTTGGCCAGCAACCTAATCCTGGCCGCACCGAACATTGGTGAACCCATGCTGTTATATATAGCTGCAACACACCAAGTTGTAAGCGCGGTGCTCGTCGTCGAATGAGAGGAGGACGGACATAAGTTCCCGCTTCAAAAGCCGGTATACTATGTATCCACTGTCCTCACACCATGCAAGTCACGGTACCTGTCGGCATTTTGGGAACGGGGGTCCCTAGACTTGCCTGCCTGCGGCCTGCGGCGTGGCTCAAAGGGGGCCCCAGCATGGCCCATCTTCATCAACACAAGCTCAAGACCCTCGCGAGGGGCCAAGCCTTGCGGGGCGGACGACAAGGAGCTTCCTCAGGCACGGCCTCATCAGGATGGCTCACGAGGAGGCGGAGAGTTCACGGCGGGGTACCTCACGAGGTGCCCATGACGCAAGCCATGACGACCAAGGGCGCCAGTCGGGTGCCAACCCGCGCAGTGTCCTCCTTTCCTCTTTGGTGCAAAGGGAGCAAGCGCAGGCGAGAGCATCAAGCAAAGGCATCCATTTCGGTGCAACAAGACCAGGACCAGCCCAACGGCAGGAAGGAAGTCATTGTGGAGCCCAAGCAGGCGTCACCACCAGAGCCTTTGACAGGCGAAGACCAACTTTAGTCAGGATAAGTGTACCAGATGTTCCCCTTCAAAATGGCCAATTGTTGGCACCCTTCCCGCTCAATATTTGGGAAGAGGCCCAGGGCCTTTGCCTATAAATAGGACTAGCCACCACAAGATAGACACGAACAGGATCCTCGCCAAGAAATAGTAGAGAGAGCGACTGAACTCCTCCTAGCAGTTCATCGTCCCAGCCAAGAACAAACCCTCACGAGGCTGTTCTTCCTCGTATTGTTCATCATTAGCCCAAGAGGCAATCCACCACACCACACACTGGAGTAGGGTATTACACCGCAATGGTGGCCTGAACCAGTATAAACTCTGTGTATCTTGTGTTGTTCCTTCCGTAGTTTTAGATCCTAGCGAGTCGGCGGGGTGCAGGTAGGTAGAGGGCGAAATCTCCGCACGCACCCCAGTGTTCGAACCTCAAGGGTCTGCCGGAACCCGAAATCTGACATTTGGCGCGCCAGGTAGGGGTGCGCCAGAATTCGTCTTCCGTCGCCCTGTTCTTCTCCGACCATCGCATCCATGTCTGACGCTCGTCGGGCCCGCGCCGAGCGCTGAGCGGCCCTTGTTTCCCGCGTCGCCCAGATGGCTCCCTTCGGCGGGCGCCCTCTTCGTTCCCCGTCACCTGCCGTCAACGCCGCCACCGGCCCGGCAGGGAACGAGCAGCAAGCATCGTCCCAGCATCCCTCCGTGAGGCAAGACGGCCGCATTGCTACCCCCTCGCTCACCCCAGCTGGTTCTTCGTCTCGCGCATTCCGTGCGCCCATGGAGGCTCGAGCTGTGCTCATCGCGGCAAACGAGCTCCTGCGCTACTGTCCCGTCGACGACGTCTATGAAGAATGGCTCGACCGCGTCGCCGAGCTCGTCCGTGCCGCAGGGGGCTCTCCTGCGCCGTCCGTCCCGCTGCACCGCTCCCCGCCCTGCGCGGGCGACGAAGCTCCGGGGGCGCCTCAGCCACCTCCCCCTCAAGAAGGCGCCCTGGCCCCAAAACGCGTGGCCCCTGGGCGGAACCCGCTCCGTCAGGCGCCAGCGCGGCAAGAGCAGAGCTGCCAAGAAGTCCCTCGCCCGCGAGAAGCTGCCCGAGTGCTCCCTGCTCCGGCTCGTCGCGACCACGCTCCTGCTCCAGCACGTCAAGACCCCGCGCTGCTCTCAGCTGCAGCGCATGGGGACCCACAGGACCAAACTCTTCGTCACCCAAGGCCTCTCGTGGCCACGGCAGGCTGCCGCGCCTTCACCACCGAGCTGCGTAGCGTCGCATGGCCCGACAAGTTCAAGCCAGACCTGCCTCCTCGCTACGATGGTACGGCTGACCCCGCAGAGTTCCTCCAGCTCTATGAGTTGGGCATCGAGGCTGCCAACGGAGACGAGAAGGTCATGGCGAACTGGTTTCCCATGGCGCTCAAGGACGGGGCCCGCACCTGGCTCCTGAACCTAGCTCCAGGCACGATCTCCTCCTAGGACGAGATGCGCACCCGCTTCATCGCCAACTTCCAGGGTACTCGCGACCGGCCACCCGCAGTGAGCGACATGCGCCGTATCAAGCAGCAACCAGGGGAAACCCTGCAGAAGTACATCCAGTGCTTCAACAACGCACGCCTCAAGATTCCCAAGGTGACCGAGGAGGCCATCATCTCAGCCTTCTCCGACGGCGTGCGCGACATCAAGATGAAGGAGGAGCTGGCGATGCATGAAGACCTGTGCACTTCCTTGGAGCTGTTCAACTTGGCGACCAAGTGTGCCAGGGCTGAGGAAGGGCGTCTCTCCCTCCTCGAGCTGCCTGCCATAGACCCAGAAGAGAAGAAACCCAAGGCCAAGGATGTGAAGCGCAAGGGGGCTGCCGTGCTCGCGGCAGAACCAGACACCAAGCGGGACAGAGATCAACCTGAATCTTCCAAGGGCAGTCGGTACTGCGTGTACCACGACCTCCACACCCACAACACCAATGAATGCCAAGAGCTCCGAGCCGTGCGTGAAGGAAGGGTCGGCCGACGTCCCGACCGCAGCGCCCGGGGCTTTGGCCGTGGAGGAGGAAGGAACGCAGGACGCTGGGAAGACCGCGGCCCTCGCCAAGGGTGGCACGACCAACCTCGCAGGGATCGCTGGCAGGACCCGCCTCGCGAGGGAGACTGGAGGGATCAACCTCGTGAGGATCACCCACAGGGCAACACAGGCCTCCCTCCGCTGCCGCCGCAACCAAGGAGAAATGAGGACTGTCATCAGGACGAGGGGGATGGGGGCTTCCAGGAGCCACGTGCGATCGCCTGCATCCTAGGCGGAGCTCAAGCCCCAGCCTCTCAACGCATCTTCAAGCAGTTCACCCGTGAAGTAAATGCAATCCTCCCCAAGCTCGAGGCCACGCGCCCTCTCAGGTGGTCGGCGTGCACCATCACGTTCAACTCAGCGGATCAGCTCAAGTGCACAGCCACCGCCGGAGTCCTCCCAATGCTTTGTTCCCCAATCATCAGCAACGTGCTAGTCACCAGGAACCTCATCGATGGCGGGGCAGGGCTCAGGGTCCTGTCCGTGGAAACATTCAACAATCTCCAGGTGCCCTACAATCAGCTTCAGCCAACCAAGCCTTTCTCCAAAGTCACCGACGGCTCCACGGTCCCGATTGGGCAGGTCCGCCTCCCTGTCACCTTCGGGGCGTGCGACAACTACCGCACCGAGCTCATCGACTTCGACGTCGCCCACATTCGCCTGCCATACAATGCCATCCTCGGGTACCCAGCGCTGGCCAAGTTCATGGCCGTAACCCACCACGGCTACAACATCCTCAAGATGCCAGGAAGTGGTGGTGTCATCACGGTGCCCTGCGAAGAGAAAGACGCGGTGTGCTCCCTGGAACGAGCCTTTCAGGCCGCATCACTGGAAGACTCGGATCGCGGAAGCAGGAGGCTTCCCGAGACCGCCCCCAAGAAGAAGAAGACATCATCCGGCCCGGCCCCTCAGGAGGCAGGCCCCTTAGGGCCCGCTCCTGCCTAGGGGGGACCTCCTTCCATCGCATAGGGAAGCGCGCCCGACGCCCTCCTCAGGCAGGGCTCGAGGGCTCTCCCCCGGAGGGCCGCCGACCTCGCTAAGGTCACGAGGGAGGCGCTTGGGCACCACTTGGAGGCGTGTTTCGAAGCACGTTTCCCTCAAGAAGGAGCAAGGCAAGGAGGGCCAAACCCTCAGGAGTTCGTCAGCAAGGCCATTCAGGAGCTACAGGAGTCAAGAGTCATGAGAGGTAGCCGCCGCTTACTCGCTGTGGCCCCCCATCCAGGCGAGGATGGTGGGCTGCGCGTCTGCATCGACATACCAGGGCTCAACCAAGCCGCCTCTCAGGAGCGCCTCTGGCCCTCGCAAGTGGGGCGCTGCAAAGGTCCACCCCATAGCTACGTTCGCATGCCTTATGGCTTGCCGAACGTGGCCGCCACGTACCAGCGCCTCATGAGAGGCATCCTGGAGGCTCAGGAGGCCAGGCATTTTGCAGTCCTGGCGGAGATGGAGATGGTTCGCGAGGAGCCACTAGCGGCCCCGGAGCCTCCCGAGGCTCCTGGGCCTGGGGGCTCATGAGGATCGGCTCCCGCAGTCCACCGCGCTTGATACTTCAACACCCCTTCATCGTCAACATTATCAGGTGACATCTTTCAAGTTTTGTTCCAGCTGGGAGCGCCCTCAGGGCTGCATTATTCCCAGGCCGCGTGGGTCCATCCCTGCGGCGTGTATCCCTTTTATTTCATGTTCTTAGCCTACTTTGTTGGGGGCGCCCCTCGGGCTGCATCATTCCCAAGTCGCTCGGGTCAGACCCAGCGGCGTGTACCCCTTTTTGCATTTATCTTCAGGCCATGCATTTGACCCATCATGCTTGTTATTTGGTGCCTGTCCGTGGCACCTTTTCTTCCTTGATGTCGGTAGCTTGCGCGTTAAAGGGGGGGTACCTGAGCATCGCGACTCAGGGCTCCTACCGGCTCTCCAGCCCTCACCCTCTGGCCTTGTCCATGGCATCGCGACCTAGCATACCAGCGACGGCTGAGACCAGCTCGAGGGCCGGGACTGAAAGTGCGTTATATCGACTAGAGGGGGGGGGGGTGAATAGGCGATTTTTATGAATTCTTCACTGAGGAATTTGCTGGTGAGGAAATTCCTTAGCGAAGAACTACTTGCAGCGGAATAAGTACTCAGAAGTAAATATAACAGGATACAAACATAGTCATCATGATGAGATGAGGACTAGCACTGAGTACAGAAAGTGTAAACAAAGGATAACAAGATGAAGACAAACAGACTGAAGAAATTGAACTGAGGAATTTGTGAAAGTCTTCAGTCAAAGTCTTCAAACACAGATATGAACAACATTCAACACAGTAATGAGGAAATGGAAGAGTTGAGGAAATAGAACCAGTTAGTTGGTGAAGACAATGATTTGGTAAACCAGTTCCAACTGCTGTCTCAGTTGTACGTCTGGTTGGAGCGGCTGAGTATTTAAACTCGAGGACACACAGTCCCGGACACCCAGTCTCTGAGCCGCAACTCAGGACACCCAGTCCTCACCGTATTCTCCTTGAACTAAGACCACGCAGGCCTCGTCCAATCACTCGTGGTAAGTCTTCAGGTGACTTCCAAACCTTCACAGACTTGGTCACTCGGCGATCCACAATTCCTCTTGGATGCTCTAGACCTTGACGCCTAACCGTCTGGAAGAAGCACAGTCTTCAAAGGTAACAAGCGTCGGATCCACGCAGGATCAATTTCTTCAGTGATGCTCAATCACTTTGGGTTTGTGGGGGTTTGGTTTTGGATTTTCCTCACTTGATGATTTTCGCTCAAAGTCCTCGGAGGATGGGTTGCTCTCAGATGACAAGTGTCAAGTTCTCTCGGAGCAGCCAACCAGCTAGTGGTTGTAGGGGGCGGCTATTTATAGCCTAGGGAGCAGCCCGACATGATAAGACATAAATGCCCTTCAATGATATGACCGTTAGGTGGATAAGATATTTTGGACAGCCGGCGCGCAGCACAGCAACGGTCGGAAATTTGACTGTCAAATTCCTCAGGGCTATCATGTTCCTCACTGTGTAGGCAATTCGCACTGGCGAATTCGTAACTCCTCAGTCAGAGCAAAGTCCTCAGTGACCAGAAGAACTGTGTCTCTGTCACTGAAGAAATTGACTGAACTGTATGAGATTTCCAATGGCTTCACTCGAAGGGATTGGCAGGTGTAGGATTTTGAGTTGAGCATCACATGGAAATTTTTCCTTAGTATTTCCTCGACCCCCTTTAACAGTACGGTGTTTCCTATGACTCAAGAAAGAGAAAATGAAACTACGAAAACAAAAGTCTTCACGCTTCATATTCCTCGAATGAATATCAAGTCTTCAAGGTCACACCAATTTCTTCACTTTCAAAGTCTTCAGAATATCAAAGTCTTCAGTCGAAGAACTTTATTTTTAGGGGTTGACTTTCTCTGTAAATATCAAACTCCTCATAGACTTATAGACCTGTGTACACTCACAAACGCATCAGTTACTTAACCTATAAGTCTTCAATACACCAAAATCACTAAGGGGCACTAGATGCACTTACAATCTCCCCCTTTTTGGTGATTGATGACAACATAGGTTAAGTTTTCAACGGGGATAAACATATGAAGTGTAAATACTGATATTGAGGAATTTGATTGCAAGATATAGAAGAACTCCCCCTGAATATGTGCATAGTGAGGAATTTGCTTTTGAGGCAATGCACATTTGAAGAATCGAATCATGGAGATCTCCCCCTATATCTTATAATTCATACACGCATTTGATATATAATATGAAGAATTTGAAATGCATGATGAAATATGGTGCCTGATGAGATTCAGCATGCGTGCAATAATATTAACGAGGAATAAGCATGCGGAATAGCACATCAAAAGTTTCAGAGCTCAGTGCATCAAAAGCATCAGAGCACGGCCAAAAGTATCAAGGCACCATCGGATTTAAGATTACAACTCGATCCAATAAAAGTTTCAGAAGAACGAGAGTTGTAACTTAACAAAAACACCCATAATATAAACCCGCTTGAAGACTAACTCAGATTTCTCCCCCTTTGTCATCAAATGACCAAAAGGATCGAAACTGAGGACTAACGCCCCTGAAGATTTTCAAGTCGATGGAGGAGCGCCAGCGTTGTCGGGGTTGTTTGTTGAAGTAGGGCCTGCCGCAGTGTCATTCAAATCTTCATGTTCATCAGTTTCACGCGATGAAGAATAAGAACTGGCCACCAGATCAGGAACTTTGACTCTCTTGAATTTCTTTGGAGGTGGTGCAGACCAGTCAAATGCTTCCTGGAGACCCATAGTCTTCAGTTCTTCTGCGGAATATACATGAGTGAGAACAGCCCAGGTGCGGTTGAGGGTTTCATGAAGGTGATACTGATTTTTCTTCACTGCATTATGGGTTGAGGTCATGTTGTGAAGAATTGCAGCAAATTGACGCTTCACCCATTTGTGATTGCGATCAACCATCTGATGAAGACTGAGGAGTAACTCACGGTCAGTCATCACCCTGGATGCTGTTGCGTGAGGCTTTTGCTTAGCTGAGGTATTTGCGACAGAGTCGTGTGTTGCAGAATCGTCATTGGTGGAGTAAGAAGTTGCTAGACGGAATTGACCATCCAATGGACGAGTGCCTTCATCAAGCACAGCAGCTGCCTTGCCCTTATCATCAGATGATGAAACTGGTCGCTTGAGGACTTCAATGGGCGGCAAGTAGCTACCATGGTTCAGAGTGTCAGCCTTGTAATTCAGTGAAGATCTTGCCCTTATGAATCTCATAATCCAAGGCGCATAGGGCTTCAGCTCAAAAGGTGACATTGCAACATTAGCCAGAGTCCTCATGAAGAAATCATGGAAGTTGACGGGAACGCCATGAATGATGTTGAAAAGCATGTTCTTCATGATGCCAACGACATCTTCATCATTTGAGTCGTGGCCTTTGATAGGACTCATTGTCTTCATCAGGATTCGATAGACAGTCCGAGGCACATATAGTAGTTCCTTGACGAGGAATTTGGTTTGAGGGGCCTGCCCTGGCTTCAAAGGCTTCATGAGTACTTGCATATAATGATCAGTCAGTTCGCGGTCATTGTAAATGCAACGTGCATTGTCATGGGGAGGATCAAGAGGAAGGACACGAAGCAATTCAGTTGCTGGTGCCTTGTAGTGAGTGTTTTCTGTCATCCAATCCAGCACCCATGAATTGACATCTTCAGCATCTCCGGTGATATGCAAAGTGGCATAGAACTGAAGAATGAGTTCTTCATTCCAATCACAGATATCAGTGCAGAAGTTCAGCAGTCCTGCATCGTGAATAACTCTGAGGACTGGCTCGAAGCACGGCAGAGATTCCATATCCACATGAGGAATATGCTCATGATCAAAGATTTTGTCCTTGTCAAAGAGCACTGAGGAATAGAAGTTGGCTTGAGTAGCAGTCCAGAAGCGTCTTTTCCTTATGCGAGCAGAGTCATATGGATTGTAATCAGTGAAGAACACATGCTCAGAAAAGAAGTCTTCAGCCTTGAATTTTTGCTTGCTCGAGAACGGATTCTTCGGTTTGGGCAGAGGAATGTCAGTGATTTGCAGCACAACCTCAGGAATCTCGATCTCAGGTGCTTCAGGCTGAGGAATTTCTGGTTCCTCTTCTTGTGCAGTTTGGGGATCAGCAGCAGGTTCTTCAGTACTAGCGGCTGGAATTTCTTCATGAATAGACGATGTGGATGAGTTTCTTCAGAGCCCATTTGAACAGTTGTAGCCGGGGACTGAGGAATTTGTTGAATAGGAGTGAAGAGAGGAGTATTGGGATGCTGACTTTCCCAAAAGTCATCGTTCATCACTGGTGTAGTGCATCCAATATCCACATCTTCTTCTTCTTTTTCAATTTCCTCAACACCAGCCTCTTCAGCTGTGAACTGAGGCATAGGTGAGGAAATGACTGGCGGTGAAGGGAATGCTTCCACTTCAATTTCTTCATCAAACTGTTCTGAGGTAGCAACAGAGTGATTTTCTTCATCAGATCCGCTTGGGATCTTGTAGTATTCTCCATAAGGAACAATTTCCTTAGACGACATGGAGGAAATGGGAATGGCATCAATGGGATTTTCAAGCGAGCTGGTCATTGGCTTCATTTTCTTCGCGGCCGAAGAATTTGATGCAGCAGATGCCTTCCTCTTCTTCACTGCAGCTCGCTCTGCAGCCTTGGTCTTCTTCACTTCATAGGCAGAAGGAAGAATTGGAGTTGGTGTTGGCGCAGGAGGAGCTGAGGACTGTGGTTCAGTTTCTTCAGGCGCAACTGGTGCAGTTGCCCTGATCCCTTCAGTTTCTTCAGGCGCACCACTAGTGGATGCCCTGGGAATTTCTTCAGCGGCTAGAATGGAGTCATCAGCCCTGGAACTTGTATTCTCATCAGCAGGCTGAAAGTCATCAGCAGTGCTGGCATGTTCTTCAGCAGGCTGAGCAGAGTCTGCAGCCTGAGGATTTTCTTGTTGCGATGGGGCTGCAACAGTTGTCATTTTCTTCGTCAAATTGACGAATCTCACTTTGGCTCCTTGCCAATCAGCATTGTAAGCGTCGAAAACCTTGCTAAGAGCTTGGATCTCAGATTGAGCTTTGAGAAGTTCTTCAGGAGTCAGGTTGACGATGTTCTTCTTTAGAAGCTTCTCCTTTCTGGCTTGTGCTCTCTTTATCTCACGAGCCTTTTCAAACTTCCATTTCTCTTGAGAGATGAAATGGGTCAGCATATGACTTTAACCAGGAGTAAGAGGCAGATCAGGCATTGGAGTGTTTGGATCCTGATGCCATAAGTCGATGAAGTCAAGGAGCTTCTTTTGATCCAAAAGCAGAGGCACAGTTGTTCCTTTGGCTCTAGCGGCCTTTGCCAGTCTGTCTCTGATGATTTCTGCAAGTTCTTCATCAGAAGCCTCATCATTAGAGGGCACTTGGAAAGCAACCTGTTTCTTCCTTGGACTTGGCCGAGGACCGCGTCCAGCTGTTGCTTTTGTCTTCAGCAGAGTGGGGCCTGATGAGGACATTGGTGCAGCTGAGGAACTTGCTGAGACACCAGAAGCAATTGAGAAACCCTGAGTCCTTTGACATGTAGCCAGATGCACAGGAGTTGATGACTTGGAGGGAGTTGCTGAGGACTTTGATGGAGGAGCAGTAGTCTGAGGAATTTGCCGTGAGGGCGCGGCTGAGGAACTGGGCCGTGAGGGCGCTGAAGGTGAAGCACTTGGCTTGCGAGCAGGCTTCTTCGGCATTGATTTCCTCGGCTTGACCGAGGTCTCAGCGGCAGCAGCAGCAGCAGCAGAATCCTCATTGAATTTCCTCACTGCCTCCTTGGCCTGTCTTGCCAATTTGGCTTGGCGCCTAGACCATTCTTCAGGAAAGTCTTCACCACGCTTGATGCTGGTGGGATCAGCGACTTGGCCAGGTGCCAATGGAGCTCTTGGGCATGGAGGGTTTAAGGCGAATTTCTTCATGTACTTTGGAGTAACATAGCGATATTCCCTCCATTCGCGTGCCCATCTTCGTTCTATCCTCTGAATGCGCACTTTGCGCTGATTTTTGTTTTCTTTGCCAAACTTGGCTTCATCAGGTGTGCAATAATCCTTGTATATTTCATCAGGGATCTCAAAAGCAGTCATGACCTCTGGTTTCTTTCCTCCCTTCTGCGGTCTCTTTCCTTCTGCCATTTTCTTCAGATGAGGAATTTGAACAATTGAACACTCTGAAGAAGTATGCAGTTTTTCTTCGAGGAACGCTGCAAATGAGTTAAGTTGATGAGAACCTAGTGATTCAGCAGCGGACATGAGTACCTGTGAACAGAGTGTAGGTGCAAGGAATTTGGAGAGGTCATATGCGTTCTCAGAAGATTTTTCAAAAAGACAAGTTTTGAGGAATTTGACCAGTTGAGCCTTGAGGAATTTCACTAAGCGTTCTTGTCTTAGGTTCCAGAGTTGTACAGATTGAAAATCCGCACAATTGAGGAATCTTGAAGAAATGAGTGCTTAGAGAGATGAATCAAGAGCATAAAGTGTGTGAGGTGTTCATATGTGAAGATTTGAAGAATAAAACACCTTTGAAGATTTTCAGAAAAGTTTGAGAATCAAAGCGAGTAATAAAAGTGACTTTTAATTACCTGAACTGAAGAACACGACGAACAGAGATGAACCATGGCGAAGTTCGTCAAGTTAGATCTCCCACGCCCTAACTTGGCAGAGGGAGACAGCTACGGCGGCGGCGGAGTGAAGATTTCCGCAGCCGGCGCGAGTACGACGGCGACGAGGTCGAGGCAGTGAAGCTCTTCCTCACCGACGGCGATGGAGTAGCGGCGGCGCTAGGGTTTGAGGAGAGCTCGAGCGAGAGACAGCGACCGAGCGGAGTAAATGAAGTAAGGAAGGGAGAGGGGTATTTATAGCCACGGTAAAAACTGTTCGCCCAAAGATTTTGGGACGAACATGCCCCTGCCCTTTCTTCTTCACGCGACATGTGTCACCCACATACTGTGCAGATGAGATCGTGTAAGATCGTGGGTGAATAAACTAATGCATCGTGGGATGCGGAACGGTTTGAGCGGTAATACCAAAAATCTGGATAAGATTTGTTTTAAAAATTTCGTTCGCAATTTCTTCAGCTGACAAGGACACAGTGAAGACTTTGAACGAGTTTCAAACAGAACGCACATGAAGAATTTGTGAATAGATTGGGTTGAGTATAGCATAGAGGGGGAAGGGTCCGATCACATTCACTTAGCAGAAATCGCAACTTGAAGAAATAGCAATAAGTGAATGCTGTAGAGGACATAAACTCACATATATATATATATATATAGCCAATGAAGAAAAACGACGGAGACATTGAAGATTTTGCAAAGTTGAAGAATTTATAAGACTGAAGAATTTCAAAAATGAGGAAAAACTCAAATTGAAGATTTTCAACTTTTGTGGTGGCGTAACCCACCGTATAAGAATGATGATTTCAGACACCGCGTACAATTGTCGTAGGGTTCTGAGAATCAAATTCTTCATTAATTTCTTCACACTTAGAGTGTTATTCTTCATTGATTGAAGAAAAACATTTCTTCATGTGTTGCACATCTAAGTCATCAATTTTGCATAAGGGTTAGGATGTGTGTCCTTTTCAAAGAACATTCGAAGATTCTAAGATATTTAGCTCACACCGCAACTTGCTAAATCTCTTCTCATCCAAGGGCTTAGTGAAGATATCAGCTAGTTGTTCTTCAGTCTTCACATGCTCGATGGAGATATCGCCCTTCAACACATGATCACGAAGAAAATGATGACGAATCTGGATGTGCTTAGTCTTCGAGTGCTGAACTGGGTTGTGAGCAATCTTGATGGCACTCTCATTGTCGCAGAGGAGAGGCACATTATTCACGTTGACGCCATAGTCCTTGAGGGTTTGCTTCATCCAAAGCAGTTGAGCACAGCATGAGCCAGCAGCAATGTATTCAGCTTCAGCAGTAGACAGTGATACGCAGTTCTGTTTCTTCGAGGACCAACAGACCAAAGATCGTCCGAGGAAATGACAAGTGCCAGATGTTGACTTGCGGTCCACACGATCACCAGCATAGTCAGAGTCAGAATATCCAATGAGATCAAAAGCAGAGCCCTTGGGGTACCATAATCCTAGTGTTGGTGTGTGAGCTAGATATCGAAGAATATGCTTCACAGCCTTATGGTGTGATTCCTTCGGTGCAGCTTGAAATCGGGCACACATGCAAACACTAAGCATTATATCTGGCCTAGATGCACATAAGTACAATAAAGAACCAATCATGGAGCGGTATACCTTGTGATCGAAGTCAATACCATTTTCATCAGTGCATAGATGGCCATTTGTGGGCGTAGGAATTTTGACGCCTTTGCAATCTTGCATGCCGAATTTCCTCAGTACATCCTTGAGGTATTTCTCCTGAGATATGAATATGCCATTGCGCTGCTGACGAATTTGAAGACCTAAGAAGAATTTCAACTCTCCCATCATAGACATTTGATATTCTTCACTCATCATATAGGCAAATTCATCACTATATCGTTGGTTAGTACAGCCAAAGATAATATCATCAACATATATTTGGCACACAAACAGTTCACCATCATATGATTTAGTAAAGAGAGTAGGGTCGAGTGAACCGGGTGTGAAGCCATTCTTCACGAAGAATTCCTTCAATGTATCATACCACGCCCGAGGGGCTTGCTTGAGGCCATAGAGGGCCTTATTGAGTCTGAAGACTTTGTCAGGATTCTTGGGATCTTCAAAACCTGGGGGTTGAGCAACATATACTTCTTTCTCAAGCTTACCATTGAGGAATGCACTTTTCACATCCATTTGATATAAGATGATATCATGATGGTTAGCATAGGCAAGTAAAATGCGAATAGCCTCAAGTCTAGCAACAGGTGCAAAAGTTTCATCGAAATCAATTCCTTCAACCTGTGTGTAGCCTTGAGCTACTAGTCGTGCCTTATTCCTCACCACAAGGCCATTTTCATCTTGCTTGTTGCGGTAGATCCACTTTGTGCCAATGATATTATGCTTGCGAGGATCTGGGCGATTGACCAATTCCCAGACATTGTTCAGCTCGAACTGATGTAATTCTTCTTGCATAGCCTGAATCCACTCCGGCTCCAGAAATGCTTCATCTACCTTAGTGGGCTCTGTGATAGAGACAAAAGCATAGTGCCCACAAAAGTTAGATAAGTGTGAGGTTTTTGAGCGTGTGAGAGGACCTGGTGCGCTAATGTCATCGATGATCTTCTCCACTTGCACTTCTTTTGCAATGCGTGGATGAGTTGGTTGTCGCTGAGGATTTTGATCAGCATTTTCTTCAGCACCATTTTCCTCATCATGTTCTTCAGGTGCATCAGCTCGACGTTCTTCATGAACAAGAATGAATTCTTCAGCAGATTCTTCAGTAGGAATGACATCCTCAGTTTCCTTGAGCTTGATAGCATCTTCAGGTGCTGGTTCATCTAACACAGAAGGTAGGTGCTCTCCTTGCGAGCCATTAGTTTCATCGAACCGCACATCTACAGTGTCAACAATCTTGTGAAGAACAATGTTGAAGACTCTGTAGGTGTGCGAGTCCTTTCCGTAACCAAGCATAAAACCTTCATGTGCTTTCGGTGCAAATTTAGAGTTGTGGTGAGGATCTCTAATCCAACATTTAGCACCGAAGACTTTGAAATAACTCACATTGGGTTTCTTGTCAGTGAGGAGTTCATAGGCAGTCTTCTTGAAGAATTTGTGAAGATATACTCTGTTGATGATGTGGCAGGCAGTATCAATTGCATCAATCCAAAAACACTGAGGCGTTTCGTATTCATCAAGCATAGTGCGAGCCATCTCAACAAGAGTTCTGTTCTTGCGCTCCACGATGCCATTCTGCTGAGGAGTATAGGGAGCAGATAACTCATGAGTAATACCAAATTCATCAAGATAAGCATCAAGACCAGAATTCTTGAACTCAGTTCCATTGTCACTTCTGATATGCTTGATCTTCACACCAAAGTTGGTTGAAGCCCTCGAGGAAAATCATTTGAAGACTTCCTGCACTTCATGTTTGTAAGTAACAATGTGTACCCATGTATATCGAGAATAATCATCAACAATGACAAAACCATATAAAGATGCATCATTAGAGACTGCTGAATAATGATTAGGTCCGAAGAGGTCCATGTGAAGCAATTCGAATGGACGGGTAGTGGTCATGATAGTCTTTGCTGGATGCTTGGCCTTGGTCATCTTTCCGGCTTCGCATGCTCCGCATAAGTGATCCTTGAGGAATTTGACATTCTCAATGCCAATGCCATGCTTCTTCTTCGCAAGTGTGTTCAGATTCCTCATGCCTGCATGACCAAGTCGTCGATGCCATAGCCAGCCTTCTGAAGCTTTTGCAAGTAGACACATGGCTGGTTGTGGTCCTGTAGAGAAATCAACAATATACAGATCTCCTCTCCTAAAGCCTTCGAAGACTTTGGAATTGTCAGCTTCCATAATCACAACACATCGATATTTGCCGAAGACAACAACCATATCTAGATCACAAAGCATTGAGACTGACATGAGATTATATCCTAAGGACTCAACAAGCATGACTTTGTCCATGTGCTTATCCTTAGAGATAGCAACCTTACCAAGACCCAATACCTGACTTTTGCCTTTGTCAGCAAAGATGATATGCTTCAGAGGTGATGGTGATAAGGGAGCATCCATCAATAGATTCTTGTCACCAGTCATGTGATTTGTACATCCACTATCGAGGACCCATTCAGTGGTTTTGGGTTGATCATCCTGCAGATGAATTAGTGTAGCTTACAATCTCATATGCTTCATCAGTGAAGAATATGATATCAAGTTCATCAGATGAATTTCATCAAGCAGTAAACAGATATAGCAGTATGAGGACGTGTGAAATGAAAGTTCATTTCATCATGATTCGCCTGCATCCTTTCAGGCATTTTTGTCAGGTCCCCAGCAAATTCTTCAGACGTTAGAGCACGTCTGGAGACCTGACCCTGCAGAAGAGATTAGTTCTTTTTCTTCACCACCCACATCTGGAGGGGTGGCAAAGAGTTCATCATCCTGCGAGCACCATGTGAGAAAGGTGGCAAAGATGCCAAACCATTTCGTTTCACATAAGAGGGGTTAGGGTAAGCATATGAATAAGCAGAGTAATTCTTCGAGGACTTATGAACATAATGGTTTGAAGAATAATGCACACATTCATAGCCCTTAGCTCTACCCTGCGAGACAGAGTTGTTAGCATGATGATAATCATATGAGGACTTTGATCCAGTTGAGGAACTTGATCCATGTGAAGAATTTGATCTGTATGAAGAATTTGATCTGGGGTTCCTGTTCTTCACAGGTGGTGTCATGAGGACATTCACCTGAAGACTTTCAACACAACTTTTGGGAACCCAGATTTTCTTCATGGGGGAACCGTTCCTGCAGTTAGTGCCAACATATCTAGCAAATACTTCACCATTCTGATTTTTGAACAGTTTATAGTTGGAGTCAAATGACTCATCAGAAGAATGAGAAGATTCACATGTAAAGCCAGATAAGTTAGATGGATCAACTGGAGGTCCCTTTGCAGCAACCCATGAGGTTTTGGGGTACTGCTTAGGCTTCCAATATGTTCCATCAGTATTGAGTTTCCTCTCAAAGGCAATACCCTCTTTCCTAGGGTTTCTGTTGAGGATCTGCTTTTTGAGCACATCACAAAGTGTCTGATGCCCTTTGAGGCTTTTGTACATGCCTGTCATGTACAATTCCTTCAGCCCTGCATTGTCAGTGATACTAGCAATGTCCTCAGATGAAGAATTTGTAACATTTGAAGCATTTGAACATTCAGGTGAAGAATTAGCAGATTCACGTTCAATGCACTTTAAGCATGAAGGAACAAATTCTTCCTGAGAAGCGCTGATTTGTTGAGCTAGTAATGAATCGTGCTCCTTCTGAAGATCTTCATAACACACTCTTAGCTTTTCAAGATCTTCCTTTCTTTGAAGAGCTTCAAGAGAAATCTTCTCATGATCTTGCTTTTCTTGAAGAAATTCATAAGAAAGTTTCTCATGATCAGACAAGAGAGAGTTATGATGACCTTGAAGGTTATCATACCTAGACTGAAGTCTCTGAAGATTTTTAGTCAAGGCTTTAGTGCGATCCATTTCTTCACCCAACATATCATCACTTTTATCTAGCATGTTTTGAACCTTTTCAAGAGCCCGTTGTTGTTTTACAGCAATTTTAGCAAGTTTAGAGTAGCTGGGCTTGAGATCCTCATCAGATTCATTTTCACTAGAGTCAGAGGAGTTGTATTTGAGTACCTTAGCTCCTTTGGCCATGAAGCAATAGGTGGGAGAGTAGCCATCATTATCTTCATCAGGCTTGTCGGTGGAGTCAGTTTCTTCAGTGTTGAAGATGGACTTGCTGAAGAAAGCAGTAGCAACGGCTAGACTCGCCACACCAGACTCAGATTCTTCAGACTCCTCTTCTTCATCATTTTCCTCAGATTCAGCTTCAGAGTCCATTTCCTTGCCAATGAATGCCCGAGCCTTCTTGGAGCTGCCCTTCTTGTGAGATGAGGACTTAGAGGATTTCGATGACGAAGATTTTGACGATTTCTTCTTCTTCTTCGCATCATCAGAACTGTAATCCTTGTATTTCTTCTTCTTCATTTCCTTTTCCCACTGAGGACAATCTTGAATATAGTGACCAGGCTTCTTGCATTTGTGGCAAAGTCTTCTCTTATAGTCACTGGATGAGGAATCATTTCCTCTTGAGGATTTTCCAAAGCGACCACGTCTTGTGAATTTCTGGAATTTCTTCACAAGCAGTGCTAGATACTGGCTCAGTTCTTCAGGATCACCAAGGCTACTACCAGAATCCTCACATTCAGAGTCAGACACAACCTTAGCCTTCAGGGCACGTGGTTTGCCATAGTTTGAGCCATAGAGATCTCTCTTTTCAGCAAGCTGGAACTCGTGAGTGTTTAGCCTTTCGAGGATATCAGCAGGATCAAGCGACTTGTAGTCAGCACGTTCTTGTATCATCAGTCCCAGAGTATCAAATAAGGAATCAAGCGATCTCAGCAGTTTCTTCACAACTTCATGATCAGTGATGTCAGTGGCACCGAGGGCTTGAAGCTCATTTGAGATGTCAGTGAGGCGATCAAAGGTTTGTTGGACATTCTCATTGTCGAGTCTTTTGAAGCGGTTGAAGAGATTCCGAAGAACATCGACTCGAGAGTCACGCTGAGTTGAAACTCCTTCATTTACTTTGGACAGCCTATCCCAGATAAGCTTAGCAGTTTCCAAAGCACTCACTCTTCCATACCGTCCTTTGCTCAGATGACCACATATGATATTCTTCGCTTCAGAGTCGAGTTGTTTGAATCTCTTCACATCGGTAGCGTTCAGTGTGGGAGTGACAGAGGGGACACCATTTTCCACAACATACCAGAGATCGTTATCAATTGCCTCAAGATGCATTCGCATCTTGTTCTTCCAATAGGGGTAGTCCGTTCCATCAAAGGTAGGACACCCAGCCGAGACCTTGATCATACCTGCGGTCGACATAACTAAAACTCCAGGCGGTTAAACCAAAATCACACAGAACAAGGGAGTACCTTGCTCTGATACCAATTGAAAGTGCGTTATATCGACTAGAGGGGGGGTGAATAGGCGATTTTTATGAATTCTTCACTGAGGAATTTGCTGGTGAGGAAATTCCTTAGCGAAGAACTACTTGCAGCGGAATAAGTACTCAGAAGTAAATATAACAGGATACAAACATAGTCATCATGATGAGATGAGGACTAGCACTGAGTACAGAAAGCGTAAACAAAGGATAACAAGATGAAGACAAATAGACTGAAGAAATTGAACTGAGGAATTTGTGAAAGTCTTCAGTCAAAGTCTTCAAACACAGATATGAACAACATTCAACACAGTAATGAGGAAATGGAAGAGTTGAGGAAATAGAACCAGTTAGTTGGTGAAGACAATGATTTGGTAAACCAGTTCCAACTGCTGTCTCAGTTGTACGTCTGGTTGGAGCGGCTGAGTATTTAAACTCGAGGACACACAGTCCCGGACACCCAGTCTCTGAGCCGCAACTCAGGACACCCAGTCCTCACCGTATTCTCCTTGAACTAAGACCACGCAGGCCTCGTCCAATCACTCGTGGTAAGTCTTCAGGTGACTTCCAAACCTTCACAGACTTGGTCACTTGGCGATCCACAATTCCTCTTGGATGCTCTAGACCTTGATGACTAACCGTCTGGAAGAAGCACAGTCTTCAAAGGTAACAAGCGTCGGATCCACGCAGGATCAATTTCTTCAGTGATGCTCAATCACTTTGGGTTTGTGGGGGTTTGGTTTTGGATTTTCCTCACTTGATGATTTTCGCTCAAAGTCCTCGGAGGATGGGTTGCTCTCAGATGACAAGTGTCAAGTTCTCTCGGAGCAGCCAACCAGCTAGTGTTGTAGGGGGCGGCTATTTATAGCCTAGGGAGCAGCCCGACATGATAAGACATAAATGCCCTTCAATGATATGACCATTAGGTGGATAAGATATTTTGGACAGCCGGCGCGCAGCACAGCAACGGTCGGAAATTTGACTGTCAAATTCCTCAGGGCTATCATGTTCCTCACTGTGTAGGCAATTCGCACTGGCGAATTCCTAACTCCTCAGTCAGAGCAAAGTCCTCAGTGACCAGAAGAACTGCGTCTCTGTCACTGAAGAAATTGACTGAACTGTATGAGATTTCCAATGGCTTCACTCGAAGGGATTGGTAGGTGTAGGATTTTGAGTTGAGCATCACATGGAAATTTTTCCTTAGTATTTCCTCGACCCCCTTTAACAGTACGGTGTTTCCTATGACTCAAGAAAGAGAAAATGAAACTATGAAAACAAAAGTCTTCACGCTTCATATTCCTCGAATGAATATCAAGTCTTCAAGGTCACACCAATTTCTTCACTTTCAAAGTCTTTAGAAAGTCTTCAGAATATCAAAGTCTTCAGTCGAAGAACTTTATTTTTAGGGGTCGACTTTCTCTGTAAATATCAAACTCCTCATAGACTTATAGACCTGTGTACACTCACAAACACATCAGTTACTTAACCTATAAGTCTTCAATACACCAAAATCACTAAGGGGCACTAGATGCACTTACAGGGACCCGAGGACGTAGAGCTTCGACATCTAACCAAGCTTGCACGTTAATGGGGGGATACCTGAGCACCGCGACTCAGGGCTCCTACCGGCTCTCCAGCCCTCATCCTCTGGCCTTGTCCAAGGCATCGCGACCTGGCATACCAGCGACGGCTAAGACCAGCTCGAGGGCCGGGACCCGAGGACGTAGAGCGCCAGCATCTAACCAAATTTGCAGGAACACATCCCAAGATAAGGCCCAGTGCCAGGCGCAACCCGCCTTGAGGTAGGGCCCCGTGAGTCCCGCGCTGGCTCACGGGTGCCCAGATACACCTCGTCAGTTCCTACCGTGCTAGCCTCGTGTCAGGGCGGGGCTATACACGCCCCGGGGGCTCCTCCCGGAGGGGAGCCCCCTCCCACGCACTAGTGGAAGCACCATGCTCCGCGCTGGCTGACGACACTGCCGAGGAGCGGCTATGCCCGTACACATACGAAAGCGCTATGCTCCGCGCTGGTGATAAACAACTGAGGGTGGCCCCCGGGCCGCATCAACCTCAGGGAGCCCAGAGCTCAGTGTCTAGCCTCATCGCAACGCCTCCCCTCGGGAGTGCCGCGCGAGGGGGCTGGGCATGGGGGCTGCGCCTGGGTCACGCCCAGACGCACGCCTTAGTTCCGAAAGGCTAATGGCGGTTGAGGTATGCGGGGGCCGGGCTCTGCAGACGTAGAACGATAGATCCACCCACATCTCACCTCCCTAAGGAGTCACCCCCACATCTCACCTCCCTACTTGATGTTCGAGCGCCAAGGGGGACTCCTGAGCATCGCGACTCAGGAGCCTAACTTGTCACGTAGCCCCTCACTCCTTGGTCCCGTCCTGGTTTCCGGTCGGGGCTAACGGCGGCTGAGGTATGCGCGGGGCCAGGCTCTGCCGGCGTAGAACATAAGCAAGTAGGAAGGAATAGCGCAAATTTCAAGGAATTCAAAAGCAAATATTACAGTCCATACTGTTATCACAACACCAAATGCAAGTTTTAACGCCTCCCCAAGGCATGGTACATGTGCAGGAATTAAAAGCAGGACAGGAGCCACAACGGAGTCACTTGTCGGCGGTGGAGCTGCGCGGAGTAGGTTCGCCTTGTGGAGCTGCAGGGCCGGCAGCGCCCCGCTTCGGCTTGGTGCTGAAGGCCCGGAACTTCCCCAGCAGAACCTCCGCGTGACCCTTCACGGCCTCAGCGGCGGCAGCGGCAAGCTTGCCACTCGCTGGCTCCTGCAGGCTATCGAGGTCGATGTTGGGGTCGCGAAGATAGATGTGGGTAAGGACCCGCGTCAGCGCTGCAGAAGACAAGACGCGCGCCTCGGCCTCATCCATAGGGCCAAGGCCAAGGGTGACATCTTCAAGAGCACGAACCAGGAAGGGAAGCAGCTTGGCGGGGCCGTCCTCGGTGCCGGCCAGTGGGCTCTCCAGGCCGCTGTCATAAAGTGTCTTCAGCAAGGTGTGAGCCTTCACCTCCATCTCCGTGAAGGTCACGCGATCCTCAGCAAGAACCCGTGCCTTGATGTCCAACTCAACCTTCCTCGCCTCCAACTCTTGCTCCAGCGCGCCTAGGCGGTCACGGCGCTTCTTGAGCTTGGCGTCCCGGTCCTTGACGGCCGCCTCGCGAGCCTTCATGCCTTCCTCCTGCTCTTGGCGAAGGCGGGACTCCTTGGCGAGCTGGTCACACAGGCCCTGCAGCTCGCTCTCCAGCGCCTTGCAGCGACCTCGGACATTAGCCACCTCCCCCAGGGCGGTGTCGCGAGCAGCCTTCGCCCCAAGGATGGCCTGCTTCTCCTCGTCGCAAGCCGTCGAGGCTTGGACCAGCACCGCCCGAATCCAAGCGTCGGAGCGAATCCAGCCGGAAGCCAGCTCCAAGTGCCCGACCACTAAACAAGGGTCGGCACCCAGAAGATCCTGCCGCAGACGGTCCAGTTCGGCAGCAGCACGATCCAGAACAGTAGGAGGAGTCGGGGAAATAGCAGTCAGTGGAGTAGGAGGAGAAGACGGCAGCGTGACCACAGTATCCTGAGGTGGAGCCTGCTGCGCCCCAACGGCTGTGGTGGCGGCATCAGGCAAGGGCACCTCGGGAGTCGCTTGGGCCGTGGGGGCAGAGCTCGCCCCAGCAGGCTCAGCCATGCCTCGCGAGGACGCCCGGGCAAGAGAGGCCCGTGCGTCACGGTCATCTTCTTTCGCGGGCAGAGGCGCTGCCTCGGAGGAAACCTCAGGAGCTCCTTTCGACTTCTTTGCCGCGGGCGCCAGCCTAGCCGGGAGATACGAACGTCAAGCTTCAGCAACAAAACAAGAAATAAGACAGGAATCAAGCACCTACAGGTCGTCACTCGCGAGCTCGAGCAGCCTCCGGCCGTACTTGAAGCCCGAGAGCCGGCTGCAAGGATCAGCCTCAAGGAGCTCGGGAGCAGGAGGCATGTCTGCGGATCGCCTCGGGTCCGGGGCAGACCCGCGGGGGATCAGCCGGGTCTTGTCCTTCTTCGGGATCGGGGGCAGGCTCCCGCTGCCCTGCTTGTCATCATCCTCGTCGTCATCACTCAGAGAAAGGCGGAGAGCACGGGACCTGCGCCGATGGGGGGGGAGCCCTCGACTCTCCGTCAGTCGCCTCGAAGTCAGGCCCTTTTTCCTGCTCCCCTTCTCCCTTCTCTTCGCTGGAGTCGCCGGAGGACACGTCCACCAGGTCCTCGGGAGCCTCCGCGGGCACGGGCCCGTCCCCGTTGAAGACAGGCATGGACTCCACTACCTGCTACCAGTACTTGCGGAGGAACAGGGGTGTAGGAGCGCCCTCCAACCTCGCCACGTCGCCCCCGACCAAAGACTGGAGGACCACAGCCAGATCCTCGTCAGCCAAGACCGCGGGGCTCGGGTGGGGCCTCCACATCGGAAGTGAGTACTGACGAAGCGGAGCCAGTTGATGCTCCAAGAATTCCCTCAGCAGCGACGCGCCAGTCAGCTTCGCCGCCGCCATGCTGGCCGGCCTCAGATCCGCGTCCATCTTCTCCAACACCAGCCTCGCGGGGGGGTCCGCGAGCTCCACTCGAGACCAGTCGTCGGAGCTCGTGGGGTGCCCCGTGGGCAAGATCAGCCGAGGGTGGATGCGTCCAGCATCTACCAAGACCCACTTGCTCCTGAAGCCCTCAATCCTCTTCCCGGGGTTCGAAATGGTGATGGAGCTACCGTACGCGACGAAGCTCGCGCACGCAGAGACGGGACCACGAGAGGTCCGGAGGGAGAAGTAGTGGTGCAGCAAGGCCACTAAGGGTTTCACCCCTACGTGAGCCTCACAATAGTAGGCGAAGATTGCCAGAAGAAGGACAGAGTTGGGGTGGAGATGCAGAGCTTGAAGCTTGTAATGGCGGAGGACGGAGAAGAAGAACTCAGGAAAGGGAGGCACCAGACCGGCAATAATGGCACTTACAAAGAGCGGATAGAAGGTGCTCCCTTGGCCCTCAGGAAGGGCAGACCCGGCCTTGAACACCTTCGCCCCGTCGATGCCCTGTGCCGCTGCCATCTGGCGCACCCGGGCAAGGCTCGCCTCCGACACGTTCGGCGGCTCCAAGGCGGACGCATACCAAGCTCCGGCCGGGGCCTGGCGAGGCACCATGTCTTGCTAGGGTGCGCGGACGGAGTAGATCTGAAGATTTTGGAGGCAGGAAGGAGAGGCGCAAGAAAGGGGATCTGAGCAGCAACCGGAGAAAGCAAAGGAGGCAAAGCCTAGACAGATGCCGCTCCTTTATCAACTCGCGCGGTTGCTGAGGCGCCCACGTCCAATCAACCGCCATGCGGTGCCCAAGGCCGTAGGCTATTAGGGCCCGTGGCGCTTCGCACTTGCCCTTTTGCCTCTCTGCTCGGCCAAGTCCGGGCGCGCCTTGGGCCCGGAGGCTACTGTCGGTGTTCTGGGAACGGGGGTCCCCAGACTTGCCTGCCTGCGGCCTGTGGCGTGGCTCAAAGGGGGGCCCAGCACGGCCCATCTTCATCAACACAAGCTCAAGACCCTCGCGAGGGGCCAAGCCTCGCGGGGCAAACGACAAGGAGCTTCCTCAGGCACGGCCTCATCAGGCTGGCTCACGAGGAGGCGGAGAGTTCAAGGTGGGGTACCTCACGAGGTGCCCATGACGCAAGCCATGACGACCAAGGGCGCCAGTCGGGCGCCAGCCCGCGCAGTGTCCTCTTTTCCTCTTTGGTGCAAAGGGAGCAAGCGCAGGCGAGAGCATCAAGCAAAGGCATCCATTTCGGTGCAACAAGACCAAGACTAGCCCAACGGCAGGAAGGAAGTCATTGTGGAGCCCAAGCAGGCGTCACCACCAGAGCCTTTGACAGGCGAAGACCAACTATAGTCAGGATAAGTGTACCAGATGTTCCCCTTCAAAATGGCCAATTGTTGGCACCCTTCCCGCTCAATATTTGGGAAGAGGCCCAGGGCCTTTGCTTATAAATAGGACTAGCCACCACAAGGTAGACACGAACAGGATCCTCGCCAAGAAACCAGTAGAGAGAGCGATTGAACTCCTCCTAGCAGTTCATCGTCCCAGCCAAGAACAGACCCTCACGAGGCCGTTCTTCCTCGTATTGTTCATCATTAGCCCAAGAGGCAATCCACCACACCACACACTAGAGTAGGGTATTACACCGCAATGGTGGCCTGAACCAGTATAAACTCTGTGTCTCTTGTGTTGTTCCTTCCGTAGTTTTAGATCCTAGCGAGTCGGCGGGGTGCAGGTAGGTAGAGGGCGAAATCTCCGCGCGCACCCCAGTGTTGGAACCTCAAGGGTCTGCCGGAACCCGAAATCCGAGAGTACCCACATTATCAAAAAGTAGCATACTCGGTCTTCATGGCATCCCGGAAACTACGACACTACTTTCAAGAGTGTTCAATCACGATGGCCTCCAAAGTACCACTCAACGATATAATAAATAATCGTGATGCCACAGGCCGGATTGCTAAGTGGGCCATCGAGCTCCTCCTGTTCGACATTACATATAAACCACGATGAGCCATTAAATTGCAAGTACTGGCTGACTTCGTCGCCGAATGGGCAGAAGCCGAACTCCCTAAAGAGTACAGCGTATACTCCAACTGGATCATGCACATTGACGGCTCTAAGATGCTGGCTGGTCTGGCAGCGGGCGTTGTCTTGACATCCCCCACCGGAGATACAGTCCAATACGTACTCCAAATACCATACACAGACTCCAACAATGCAGCCGAATACGAGGCTCTGTTGCATGGTCTTTGGATGGCGGTCTCCATGGGCATCCAACGCCTAGAAGTGCATGGGGATTCGAACCTCACAATATCTCAAATAAATGGAGACTTCGATGCCAAGGACCTGAAAATGGCGGCTTACCGTAATGCCATCCTCAAAATGTCAGCTCGATTCGAGGGGCTTGAATTTCATCATGTGGTTCGAGAAAACAATCAAGCGGCGGACATCCTTGTCCGCATCGGTGCTAAGCGCGACCCCATCCCACCCAACATCTTCTTGGAAAGGCTGTTCAAGCCATCCGTGGTGTGGCAAGGGGAGATCAGCAATACTAGTCCGGATCCGACCACAACCCCAGATCCCGAACACACTAACATAATCGGAGGCTCCATCACCAAAATAACACCTTTGGCCCATCTAGTCATGGCTGTCATTGCCCCGTGGACCGAACCCTTCTTAGCCTACCTAAATAGGCAAGAACTCCCCGAGGACCAAAATGAGGCACCTTGCATTGTGCGGCGCTCTAAAGCCTACAAGGTCCATGAGGAAGAGCTTTATAAGAAAAGCGCTACCGGAGTACTTCAAAGATGTATCTCCGAAGAGGAAGGGCGGTAGCTCTTGGCCGAAATTCATGTTGGACTCGGTGGCACCATGCCGCAGCTCGGGCACTTGTAAGCAAGGCCTTTCGTACAAGTTTCTACTGCCCGACAGCCCGAGCAGACGCACAGGACCTCGTCCAACATTGTGTTGGTTGCCAGCTCTTCGCCAACCAAAGGCATATGCCACCCACCGCTCTCCAAACAATCCCCATAACTTGGCTCTTTGCGGTCTGGGGGCTCGATATGGTCGGACCCCTTAAAGGAGGAAGCCATAAAAAAATACCTATTGGTCATGGTGGATAAATTCACCAAATGGATAGAGGCCAAACCAGTTAAAACGACCAAATCTGGACCAGTGATAGACTTTATATCAGGGGTCATGCACCGTTATGGTGTCCACCACAGCATCATCACCGATAATGGCTCCAACTTCACAGCTGACAAGGTGAAAACTTGGTGCAGCAACATGGGCATTAAGCTCGATTACGCCTCCGTCTATCACCCCCAAACAAATGGTCAAGTCGAACGAGCAAACGGTCTTATTATGAGCGACATCAAACCCAGACTAGTGCAATCTCTGAAGGAATCAAACACGCACTGGGTCGAGGAGCTCGACTCCGTACTATGGTGGCTGCGGACCACGCCAAATCACACTACCGGATACACACCCTTCTTCATGGTGTACGGCGCAGAGGCGGTATTGCCCTGCGATATTATTCATGACTCACCTCGAATGCGCATGTATGAAGAGAGAGAAGCCGAGCTTGATCGGCAGGACAGTTTAGATGCCCTGGAGGAAGAGCGCGATGTCGCAAAAGCCTGTTCTGCATTCTATCAGCCACAGGCTCGCAGGTATCAAAGAAGAGAAGTATGGGCCAAAGCTTATAACGTTGGCGAACTCATTCTACGCCTATCGGAGAAGAAAACGGACAAGCTCAAGACCAAGTGGGAGGGTCCCTTCATCATTGACAAAGTTCTCACTGGGGAGCGTACTGCCTGCGTCATGCATCAGATAACCGACTCAAGCCGAACCCATGGAACGCGGCCAGACTCCGAAGATTCTACGCCTAGCGCCAAACTCTGTGTACGTATTCTTCCCTCCGCCATTTTTTTAGTTATATCCTCTCTCTTTCTTTTTCATGGCTCTAAGGCTTTAAGTGTGACTCGACTACACACTCTTGACGCGCTAAATCCTCAAGTATGCACGCTCACTATACCTGGGGGCTTCTTATACAGAAGCTTAATATAATTATCTTCCGGGTATCACGCCCACTGCATATGTGTTGCTTTCCCATATGTACCTTTTTTTCACCATCATATGCATCGATATAACTTAAGTTTTGGCCAAGATGGGTTGCCTGGCTCCTGTGTTTATGCCCTACGTTCTCGTTAGTTCGGCTAGGGCATAAGGGTAGCACCTCTGCGATTGTTACTGTCGGGTACTCCGGACGTGTACCTCAGACTGGGTGAAGCCGAAAGCTAGCGTTCTTAAGGGAATATTCGGTCGGTGAACTAAAGATAGTTTTACCTGTCACAATACAAACCCTCAGATGTTGCATATACTGCATTTCTGCTCGCAGTTCGGACATGCACATTAATGCATGCGTACCCAGGGAAAGGAACCCTTAACGGAACTATTCTCCCTGGAAGATGTTTCTTACTATCCATGTAATAAAACATAGCTACTTGGGTACTTGTCTGTTCAAGCAATTATGACCCCTACGCCTGGTTTCCACGCATACCCCGGTTTATATAACTGAGCGGATATTCGGAAACACTCCGGACTATCAGGTCTGACGGCCGAAGCGAAAAGGTCCGCCATGACAAATGATTTACAATCCGGCTAGGGACAAAATATGTCAATTGAAGTACACAGTTCCTTAGACTCACATACTTCTTCTTCTATGCCATCCAACAGGCTGTGTAGCCTACAATCCTGTTGGGAATACTTTGCAGATAATCCTACCTGGTCATATACCAGACTAACGGGAATCTCTTTCCCATCTGACCCTACAGGTCCGACCTGGGCCATGTGATTCGGATCGAGCTTGGTATACGGTGTTTTTACCATGGCCCAAGCTTCCCTCGCACCTTGTCGACAGGTAGATATCTTCCATACTCGGAAGCGCCGCCGTGCTCCCTTGAGCAGCTATACAAGTTCCCCCATGCTTCCTGGTAGGGAGGCGGATGGCCACAAGACCTTGGCAACACCCTGCATCACCTGCCAAACTTGTTCGTGCAGTTGCGAAAGCTCTTGCAGAAGATCGCCTGAGGATCCGGGCATCTCCTCTTCGGGACGACCAGTCAGTATACCTATAGACATAACTCTATTAGCCTGTTTCTTCGCCTAACTATATAAAGGTTCGTTCAAGCACATACTAAAAATGTCGCGTTGAAGCCTCATATTCTCCTTCACAGAGTCAGCTAGTTGGGCCTGAACATCTTTCAGTTCCACGCTCAGCCGGGTATTGGCATCCTGGAGATCATTTTTCTCTCGCATGACCCGTGTAAGTACACGCTCGCCAGCCTCTAGTTGTCATTGATCTCTTCGTTCATCCTCTTGTAGGATCTCCGGATTCACTCCGGGATTGCCTATGGAATCTATTGTTAGATCTGCAACATGCCGAACACTAAATGGAACACGATATTACGTTTTTTCTCGATCGAGAGAAATATTACCAGATGAGGCCTTCTTGGATTCCTCCATTTCGGCAGCTGCGACCCTTAGCTGGGCTTTACACTTCTCTAGCTCTTGAGACAAATGGGTATTCTTCTCCGTAAGAACCTATTCATACAATGATCCTTAAATCAGTTGTACCAACTATTTCAAGTCTCATGGGCTACTGATATACATAATTATTAGATTTTGCTTACCCGTATATCCTTTAAATACTAGTCTATGGCTCTAGCAAGCCCAGCTTGAGCAGCTCGGATGTACGCGTCTCCCGAGTTGAAGGCATTGAAAGCCTCTTCGAAAAAACTAGGGCCGCGGAGTGCGGCCCGCCGACGCCGATGATTCATAGCGCTCTCCACCTCGGCGGATATTCTATCCGAATCCTCCGTAGGAGGACCGTTCGCTGTTGTCTCCACGTTAGCCTCCACCCTCGAGGCCGGTTCTGGAATCCGGCTGGTAGAGGCGTGACGGGCAGGATCCCTGGATACAGTCCGGCGAATGTTCTTTCTGCCAGGGCACAACGGATATTGTTATATTTTAAGATAACATTCACGGAGCGTGTTTTAAACCATACCTCTTTGCTGGCAGCTCGGCCATGTCTCTACTGGCTTTCCTTTTTGGAAGCCTACCCGGTCTGGGCGCCCCTTGTTGGTGAGTCGCCGCGGGTTCGGCATGGCGCACCGATGGCCTTCCCTATATAGCATAATAAATGTGCGGTTGGTAAGGTGGAAAGAGTGAATCGTTTTCAGAAGATAGGTCTCCTGTTTTACTTACATGTGATGCAGGGAGGAGGCCGGGATAGTCGGCAATGATGGCCACCAAGGTGCCGTCACATCTTGCCTTGTAAAACACCCTGTCGCCGAGCTCCACAAATATGTTCGGATCTTCTTCGATTCCGAGGTTGAGGGCCTGGTTGTGGTCCTCTGCTGTGGAGGCGGGCTATGGACCTCCCTCGTAGCTTTTCGTATTTCCTGTTATGGACTAGTGAGATAAATATTTGTGATGAAAGACCGCGGGAATGAATAGAGTTGAGTAAAAGACAGCAGCTCACCCAGCTAGGGGGGTTGTACATGGAAAATCCATCCTGTGGCTTAATGCGGATGAACTCCTCTTCTTATCCTTTATATAAATCGGACAATATTTTTGCTAGAGCAGTGGCGGAGTCCGGACCTTTCCGACCGCAGCGGGTGGCATCGCCTTCTCCATTGAAGTGCCACATGGGATGCCCCCAATACTGGAGTGGCTGCACCCCCCGCATTATGCATATTGACATAACCTCGATTATTGTCAATCCATATTTGGCAAGCGTTTTTATCCTGCCCATCAATTGAAGGACCTCTCTGCTATCTTCCTCCTTGGGGCTCCGAGGATGCCAGCTATGGCGTTTCTTCAATGGGGCATTTGTGAACTCAGGAAGACCCATTCGGATAGGGTTAGGAAGGGAGACGTCCTCTATATAAAACCACTCGGAAGGCCAATCTTCGGATGTCTTCTTCGGAGTGCCGGACAGGTATCCAGTCCCAGCGATGCGCCATATTTCGGCTCCGCCCACTTGGAATATTGATCCCTCCTGATTGCGAGGGACGAGGCAGAACAACCTCTTCCATAGCTCGAAATGAGCTTCGCAACCTAGAAATAACTCACAAAGGGCGACATAACCTGAGATGTGCAGGATGGAGGCAGCGGTAAAATTGTGCAACTGGAGGCCATAATACTCCAGGAGCCCGCGGAGGAACGGATGGATTGGAAATCCGATGCCCCTCAACAAGTAAGGGACAAGGCACTCGCTCCCCCTGGATGGGTTGGGAAAACTCTCCGCTTGCTCCCCGCCATCAAAGGCGGCTAATCCGGCTTGAACGGGGACAAGATATGCAGGTGGGAGAAACCCCTGGGTCTGCAACTTCACCAATTGGCCGTGGGATACGGTACACTTATCCCATTCACCTGACTTGGCGCTATGGGGGCGAGAGGAGGAGTTGCGGTGGCCGGCCATGATGGGATGGTTTTTCCGGGCGCGCTCTGATGAATCCTTGCTTGGGGAAGATGGCGCGGTTTGGATCTGAGGATCCCCGTCTCTTTAATAGACGATTTATTTACATGGTCAGGGTGGCAAGTGTAAAAATGCCCTGGCTTCTCGCATTCACTCGACACGTGGAGACTAACATTATTAAGGTACAGAAGCCAATGAATGCAACATCAAATGGGAAGCCGGACACTGCTTGTTACAATAGGTACTCTGGAGAATTCGGAGAAGGAACCCGCCTTGCAATGCCAAAGACAATCTGCGCGCCGAACTCATCGTCATTAAAGCCTGGCTCGGGGGCTATTGAGGGAGTCCTGGATTAGGGGGTCCTCGGACAGCCGGACTATATGCTTACGCCGGACTTTGGACTATGAAGATACAAGATTGAAGACTTCGTCCCGTGTCCGGGTGGGACTCTCCTTTGCATGGAAGGCAAGCTTGGCAATCCGGATATGTAGATTCCCTTCTCTATAACCGAATTTGTGTAACCCTAGACCCCTCCGGTGTCTATATAAACCGGAGGGTTTAGTCCATAGGACAACAACAATCATAATCATAGGCTAGCTTCTAGGGTTTAGCCTCTACGATCTCGTGGTAGATCAATTCTTATAATACTCGTATCATCAAGATCAATCAAGGAGGAAGTAGGGTATTACCTCCATAGAAAGGGCCCAAACCTGGGTAAACATCATGTCCCCCGCCTCCTGTTACCATTAGCCTTAGACGCACAGTTCAGGACCCCCTACTCGAGATCCGCCGGTTTTGACACCGACACTTGGATCCACAGCTATCCCTTCTACTGAAAGAACATGCCCTAAAAACCCAACTTGCTTGAGCCGAAACTCACACTTGCTGAACTTCGCATATAGCTGATGGTCACGGAGCCTTTGTAAAACTGCTCTGAGGTGTTCCTTGTGCTCTTCTTTGCTTTTTGAGTAAATGAGGATGTCATCAATGAATACCACCACAAACTTATCCAAGAAACCCATAAATACCTTATTCATCATATGCATGAGAAAGGCAGGGGCATTGGTGAGACCGAAGGACATGACGGTATATTCATAGAGACCGTACCGAGTAGTGAACGCGGTCTTGGGAATATCTCCCTTCTTGATTTTGAGTTGGTGATATCCGGTCCTCAAATCAATCTTGGAGAATACTTTTGCCCCACTGAGTTGATCAAACAAATCATCAATCCTTGGCAGTGGATATTTGTTCTTGATGGTGACATCATTCAGCAGTCGGTAACCCACACACATCCAAATATTGTCGTCCTTCTTATCCACGAATAATGCGGGTGATCCCCGTGGTGAAGAGCTTGGACGGATGTATCCTTTCTGAAGCATCTCATCAAGCTGTCTCTTCAATTCCACTAATTCTGACGAAGGCATCCGGTAATACTTCTTGTATATCGGTGCGGTTCCAGGCACCAAGTCAATTGCAAACTCAAGCTCCCTGTCTGGCGGCATCCCTGGTAATTCCTCAGGAAATACATCTGGAAACTCACTGACCATAGGAATCAATTCCAGTTCTTCAGCCACAGCCGTGAAAACCAGTTCCTTCTTGGGTATACTCCTGCGGGCATAGAATTTTGTGGGTCGACCTTATTGACTTGTCATGGTGACTTCTTTGGTCGCATAGTTGATGCATACTTGATATTGGGGACATTTACATCTATGCCCCTAATTTGCGCCCACTCTCAGATTTACCGCTAGTTTCAAAGCCTGCTCAAATTTGCCCCTCCGCCGTTAGGTGCACTTACAGAAATGCCCTTTTGTGCCGTTACCGTCGGGTCAAAGCAGGTCAAAGCAGGTCAAAGGGCATTGACCGTCCTGAAAAAAATAGCAAAATAAATCTAAAAAATCTGAAAATTTGTGAGATCAAAGACACTCATGTTCGCAAGGTGGCGTGCAAACTTTCATGTTGTTTGGGCATTCCAGGAGCTCGTGTCAAAGGAAAAGAAATAAATATGTAAGCATGTGAACAGTAAATTCAAAAAAATAGCAAGAAAATTCAAAAAAATATGAAAAAAATTGGCATCAATGAGGCTACGGTCTAGAAGCTGCGTGCAAATTTTTGTTGTGTTTGGACATTGGAGGGGCTTGTGGAGAAAAAAACAAAATTTAGCTCGAGAAAAAACTTAGGAAAAAATGAATATTTTGTATTTTCTTGCTAGAGCTCCTCGCATGTCATTTGATTACAAAAACATGCAAGCACCTTGTGCACCCAAGCCTCTTTGATGCCAAAAAATTTCATATTTTTTTGAATTTTCTTGCTATTTTATTTCAAATTTACTGTTCACAAGCGTGCATATTGACTGTTTTCCTCGCCACGAGCTCCTGGAATGTCCAAATAGCATGAAAATTTGCACGCACCTTGCGCACATGAGTATCTTAGACCTCACAAAATTTTAGATTTTTTTAAAAAAATTTTGCTATTTTTTCATGACGGTCAAAGTTGTTTGACCAGACGGTAACGACGCAGAAGGGCATTTCTATAAAGGCACCAAACGGCGGAGGGGCAAATTTGAGCAGGCTTTCGAATTAGGGGTATATCTGATTAGGTGGTTCGAGTTAGGGACAGAAATGCAAATGGCCCTTGATATTGGGTTAACCAATTCATTTCCAAAATAATATCCAATTTGGTAGACTCGATGACTATCAAGGATGTTGGAAATCTGACTCCCTTGATATCAATTTCCAAATTACGGCAGACCAGATTGCTTCGGAGCATAGATCCTGGGGATTGTACCATCATACTTTTCCCAAAATCAAGCAAGGAAAATTGTTTTGGGCAATGAAACTCCGCAAAATATAAGAGTGGGAAGCCCCAGAGTCAAATAAAATTATTACACGTATGTTATTAATAGGAAACATACCAATGACGACTTCCGGGTCCTCTTGGGCTTCGCCGGAGGAGAGGTGGTGGATTTGTCCTTGGATGGTCCTCTGGGTGGAAAAGGGCTCCAGGTGGTTGACTTGTGGCCGGAGTGGAGCGGTTTGCTTGCCGTTCTTGGGGCACTGTCTGGCATAATGTCCGGTTTGCCCACAATTAAAGCAGGAATTGTTGCGCTGACATTCTTCGCGTACCGGGCTGGTCACGACATTCTTGACTTGGGTAGTGGTCTGGTTAACATTCTGCTGCCAATTAGGTTTGTACTCAACCTGAGTCTGCTGCCAAGTATGAGCCTTCTGCACTGGTTGCACATCCTTCTTAGGCTCGAATTTGCGCTTGTGATCATTATTAGCGGGCATGTTATCGTTGCATGAGCTTGTGTTCCCTTTCTCCTGTCCTACCGAGACAGAATTTAGAACTGGCTATCCTCTTGCCTAATAGGCAAAGATTCCAACCAGATCCTTTCATTTAAGACTTGGATTTTTTTAATGAGGGCCTTGTTCACCAGAGTTAGGAAATCCGGGAAATCAAACATACTGAGAGTGCATCTGAGGTGTGGGTTCAATCCTCCAAGAAATCTGTCAACCTTCCTTTCTTCTGTGGCCACATCATAAATAGAATAGCGGGCCAAATGGTTGAACTTGTGCAGGTACTCACTTACTGACAGGCTTCCTTGAATGAGAGCGAGGAATTCGTGCTGCTTGATCTTCATAATCCCGGCTGGAATATGGTACTTGTGGAAATGATCCTTGAATTTGGTCCAAGTAATCTCTTCGTCCGCGGGCCACATAGCCTTAGCATTATCCCACCATATAGTAGCAGTTCCTTCAAGATAATGCGTAGCGAACATAACCTTGTCACCTTCTTCAGTGTGAGCAATCCCCAGCTTTTTCTCAATAGTCCTTAACCAATCATCGGCTTACAGAGGATCGATAACTTGACTGAAACTGGGAGGCTTGGTCCTCTAAAAATCTGACAGCTTGGAGTAATGACCATTCTGATTTCCATTCTGCCCAACCAAAGCTTGCACACTTCTCAACAGCTCAATCAGATCGTTGTTCCTTCTTTCTTCAAACATACACATGATTTGCTCAGTGGAGGGCGGATGTGGTGGTGGAAGCAGTGGTGGCTGGAACGGCTCAGGGGAATGTCCTGCCTGTCTTGTTGAGCGACGAACAGGGACATCCTCACAAGCGTGGCTGCTGCTGCCTCCCCGTGTCACCCTATTATTTATTTTCCCAATATAATGCAACCGACATGAGAAATATACAAGAATGGGAGGAAAAGCCAACGACAATCCCAGAAGAAAACGGCGAGAAGAAACCAAGGCGAATAAATAAAAAGGTTCCAACATAATTATACATAGACTCAAACATGAAAGATAAACATCATGACGAGTTCACTACCCTCATACATGAAGCTAAGCATCATGACACATACGACTACATCCATACATCATCCTTGAGGGAGTCCTGGACTAGGGGGTGTCCGGACAGCCAGACTATCAATGTCCGCCGGACTCCAAGACTACGAAGATACAAGATTGAAGACTCCGGCTCGTGTCCGGATGGTACTTTCCTTGGCGTGGAAGGCAAGCTTGGCGATACAGATACGTAGATCTCCTACCATTGTAACCGACTCTGTGTAACCCTAGCCCTCTCCGGTGTCTATATAAACCGGAGGGATTTAGTCCGTAGGACAACATACATTACAACAATCATACCATAGGCTAGCTTCTAGGGTTTAGCCTCCTTGATCTCGTGGTAGATCTACTCTTGTACTACCCATATCATCAATATTAATCAAGCAGGACGTAGGGTTTTACCTCCATCGAGAGGGCCCGAACCTGGGTAAAAACATCATGTCCCTCGTCTCCTGTTACCATCCGCCTAGACGCACAGTCCGGGACCCCCTACCCGAGATCCGCCGGTTTTGACACCGACATTGGTGCTTTCATTGAGAGTTCCTCTGTGTCGTCACCAATAGGCTTGATGGCATCTTCAACCAACAACGCCGTCCAGGGTGAGACTTTTCTCCCCGGATAGATCTTCATATTCGGCGGCTTCGCACTGCGGGCCAATTCACTTGGCCATCTGGAGCAGATCGAAAGCTACGCCCCTGGCCGTCAGGTCAGATTTGGAAGCTTAAACTTCACGGCCGATGTCCGAGGAGACTTGATCCTCGACGGACTCGAGCCACAGCCAAGCGCGCCGCACTGTGACGATGGGCATGATCTAGCTCTGCCGCCGAACAATGCCTTGGTGGCCGCACACGGATCCGCTCCGGCCATTGGCCCGGAGCCGATCGCCCAGATCGAGGGTCGGTGGATAGACGCCGCCCTGGGGGCTTCAACATCCACGGCGATGGAGCCGAACACTAATCTTGTCCCCTGCGAAACTCGTGATTCCGAGGCGCCGGACTCCTCGCCGGACTCCGAACCTCCCGCGCCCCTACCAATCGATCCGGATTGGGCGCCGGTTATGGAATTCACCGCCGCGGACATCTTCCAATGCTCACCTTTCGGCGATATCTTAAATTCACTAAAGAGAGTCCTGGCCGGATTGTGGCCAGGATGGTTGGGATGCGGACGATGAAGAAATTCAGAGCCCACCCACCACCCACTTTGTAGCCACTGTCGACGATCTAACCAACATGCTAGACTACGACTCCGACGACATCGACGCTATGGACGACGATGCCGGAGACGAACAGGAACCAGCACCCACAGGGCACTGGAAGGCCAACTCGTCATATGACATATATATGGTGGATACCCCAAAATATGGGGACGGCGAAGAAACAACAGAGGCAGATCCCTTAAAGAAACAGCCCAAGCGCCGGCGTCAGTGACGCCGCTCTAAATCTCGCCACAGCAAAAACGGAGATTCCGGCACAGGAGATAATAATACTCCAGAGAGTGCCGAAGACAATCCCCTCCAGCAAGACTCAGCGTAGGAGGATGCAGAAGCAAGCCCTCATGAGGGGGCGGCAGATGAAGAGGTTGAGGATCATAATTATATGCCTCCCTCCGAAGACGAAGCAAGCCTCAACGATGACGAATTCGTCGTACCCGAGGATCCCGTTGAACAAGAGCGCTTCAAGCGCAGGCTTATCGCCACAGCAAACAGCCTAAAGAAAAAGCAGCAGCAGCTTCAAGCTGATCAGGACTTGCTGGCCGACCGATGGACCGAAGTCCTCGCGGCCGAAGAGTATAAACTCGAACGTCCCTCCAAAAGTTACCCAAAACGCAAGCTGCTCCCCCGATTAGAGGAGGAAGCATACGCACTTACATCACCAGTGCACGATATGGCTGACCGACCACCCCGTGGTCGTCACAGAGAGGCATCCAGGCCCCCAGCCAAGACCATACCCCGGCATCGCTCCAAAAGTACGAAGCCAAGAGGGAACGCGCCGGACTTGCGAGACATATTGGAGGACAAAGCAAGGCAATCCAGATCCATCTATGGATCACATGGGCGCCCTACGACCCACGACGAATACCGTCGTGCCGGATACAATAACCCCGGCCGGGCCGAACACAGCAGACAGCGCTCTCTCGAGTTGCGTCGCGATATTGCTCAATACAGGGGCGCCGCACACCCGTTATGCTTCACTGACGAAGTAATGGATCATCAGATCCCCGAAGGGTTTAAACCCATAAACATCGAATCTTACGATGGCACAACAGATCCCGCGGTGTGGATCGAAGACTATCTTCTCCACATTCATATGGCCCGCGGCGACGATCTCCACGCCATAAAGTACCTCCCACTCAAGCTTAAAGGACCAGCTTGGCATTGGCTTAACAACTTGCCCGCAGAGTCAATTGGGTGTTGGAAGGACCTAGAGGCCGCATTCCTTGATAACTTCCAAGGCACATATGTGCGACCACCAGACGCCGACGACCTAAGCCACATCATTCAGCAGCCAGACGAATCGGCCAGACAATTCTGGACACGGTTCTTGACGAAGAAAAATCAAATCGTCGATTGTCCGGACGCAGAGGCCCTTGCAGCCTTCAAACATAACATCCGGGACGAATGGCTAGCCCGGCACCTGGGGCAGGAAAAGCCGAAATCCATGGCAGCCCTCACAGCGCTAATGACCCGCTTTTGTGCGGGAGAGGACAGCTGGCTAGCCCGCAGCAACAATCTCCGTAAAAATTCTGGCAGTCCGGATACTAAGGACAACAACGGCAGGTCACATCGAAACAAAAACAAGCGCCGAATTAACGGCGATGATAAGGAGGATACGACGATCAATGCCGGATTCCGAGGCTCTAAACCCGGTCAACGGAAGAAGCGATTTAAAAGAACCAATTCGGGTCCGTCCAACCTGGACCGAATACTCGACCGCTCATGCCAGATACATGGCACCTCTGAAAAGCCAGCTAACCACACCAATAGAGATTGCTGGGTGTTCAAGCAGGCTGGCAAGTTAATTGCCGGAAACAATGACAAGGGGCTAAATAGCGACGACGAGGAAGAGACCCGGCCGCCGAACAACAAAGGACAGAAGGGTTTTCCCCCACAAGTACGGACGGTGAATATGATATACGCGACCCACATACCCAAGAGGGAGAGGAAACGCGCATTAAGGGACGTCTATGCGATGGAGCCAGTCTCCCCAAAGTTCAACCCATGGTCCTCTTGTCCGATCACTTTCGATCGAAGAGACCATCCGACCAGCATACGCCATGGCGGATTCGCCGCATTGGTCTTAGATCCAATCGTCGATGGGTTCCACCTCACGAGAGTCCTGATGGACGGCGGCAGTAGCCTGAACCTGCTTTATCAGGATACAGTGCGCAAAATGGGCATAGACCCATCAAGGATTAAACCTACAAAGACAACCTTTAAAGGTGTCATACCAGGAGTGGAAGCCAACTGTACAGGCTCAGTCACACTGGAAGTGGTCTTCGGATCCCCGGATAATTTCCGGAGCGAAGAGTTAATCTTCGACATAGTCCCGTTTCGCAGCGGCCATCACGCCCCGCTCGGGCGAACCGCGTTTGCCAAATTCAACGCGGTGCCGCACTATGCATACCTAAAGCTCAAGATGCCAGGCCCTCGTGGAGTCATCACGGTCAATAGGAATACGGAACGCTCCCTCCGAATGGAGGAACATACAGCGGCTCTCGCGGCAGAAGTACAGAGCAGCCTTCTAAGGCAATTCTCGAGTCCGGCCGTTAAACGGCCGGATACAGTAAAGCGCGCCCGGAGCAATATCAACCAAGACCACCTGGCGCGATCAGAGCACGCGTAGCAATGCGGCCCCAACCCTCGCCCGCGTATGATCGCAAGAATAACACTCCGCGTACATCATTACGCTCTGGAGATACCATGGGCACAGGGGAGGGGGCACGATCACAATGGACCCAGAGTGCGGTTCGACCACACCAGGGGCTCGCAAATGTGCCTCTCTTTTTTTATTATTATTTTTCTTCCTTTTTGTACACAGGACTGTTAACCAGAAGCCCTGTCCGGCGGTGAACCTGCCGAACTCATGATGCAATAGTCAGGGACTAAAGAAGGTCGCGTTGAACACTCAGGTGGTCTCAATTACGAGCATTAAATTCGATTATATACACCAAATCCGCAGCTCATCCCTGGAGGGGGACATGTTTATTTAGTCCAAATCCCTTGCTTACCGCATTATTTGTATCAGTCCGCTCTACTTGCAGACTTTTCTTTCATTAATAATGCTCCGGGCCTATTTTTGCATTCTTTGCATACACATGATATGCCATCCGCACTCATTATTCCTGGGGGCTTCTTTTACAGAAGCTCAATTATACGGGTTTTATACCCAGCACATGTGTCAAGCTTCCACATGTACCTTTTATTCGCCATTATATGCATCGATATGACTTAAGTTTTGGCCAAGCTGGGTTGCCTGGCTCCTGTGCTTACCCCTACGTTCCCGATTGTTCGGCTAGGAGGTAAAGGGAGCACCTCTGCGATTGTTACTGCCGGGTCAGCCGGATGTGTACCTCAGACTGGGTGGAGCCGAAAGCTAGCGTTCTTAAGGGAATATTCGGTCGGTGACTTAAAAGATGACTCTTTACCTATTTATCTATTTGCCCCCAGATGTTTTACTGCTTTCTTTGCAGTCCGGACATGCACTTTAGGGCATGCCTCCCAGGGAAAGGAACCCTTAACGGAACTATTCTCCCTGGAAGATGTTTCTTACTAACCATGTAATATAACATAACTAGTTGGGCACTTGTCTGATAAAGCACTAATGACCCCTACGCCTGGTCTCCATGCATACCGCGGTTGTTTCTTAACCAAAAAGGTATTCGGACACACTCCAGACTCTAGGGTCCCGAGGTCGAAGCGAAAAGGTCGGCAAAGACAAACGATCTACAATCCGGCTAGAAGGCATTTCTCGCAATTGCATCACATTATATATATATATATATATGCTCATTATATGACATCTGGCACCCGTATATTTTGCTACGGCATAATACACCAGGGGCTTATGTTCCCCACTCTATGGTGTGATAAAGTCCGAACACTTTCACAAGTGCGGCACCCCGAACTTATAGCATTATATGAATCGGCTCCGAATCATGTCTTGGGTCAATAGTTGGGTTTGCCCGGCTCCCATGTTTGGCACCTTACGTTTCCGTTCTATCGGCTAAGGTAGCACTGGGAGAACCACTGCGATTGCGCCCCAGTTGAGCCGGGTTAACGCCTCAGTGGAGAAAGCTAAAACTGACTGGCATGATAAGGCGAGAGACTGGTCGCTGTTCGAGAGGTTTTTTCGGGTCCTTAAAGACTCATGCCGCTTCGAGCGAAGTTCCGGATTATGTCCGATGAAGGCGTGGATAGCGCCCCGGATTCGGTCTTCCGAATACCAGGGGCTTCGCCGAAATTTAAAATTATAGAATTCTATGGCTAAGTGAGAGTGTTCAAGCATTATAAGTCCGGTTGCCTTGTTCGTCGTGTTGAGCGCCTCCCTAGATGGACCCAAAAATGGGAACAAGAGTGCTCAAGTTTATCACTGAACACCCCAGCACTTGTGGCTTGGGGGCTGAAGCCAACGACTTGCCATCTCTCAGATTTTACAAACGGCCGCACAGAAGGTAATATTTTAAATTAAACAAGCGTTGCTCATGGCGCATATGAATGAAGTTTTCAGCGCACAGGATAAATAAACAGCGAGTTCACTCAAAGATTACATTTCGGGAGCACTCATCTGCAATACTGCAGGCTCCCTTCAGGACAATTTTATAATACTTCTCCGGCGTGCGATACTCCTTGCCCGGTGGCGGTGGGTCCGTGAGAAGTTTCTCCGCATCCAATTTGCCCCATTGCACCTTTATGCGGGCAAGGGCCCGACGAGCACCTTCGATACAGGCGGAGCGCTTGACTACATCCAGCCTAGGGCATGCATCCACCAGCCGCTGCACGAGGCCAAAGTAGCTACCAGGCATGGCCTGTCCAGGCCATAGCCGGACTATGAGGCCCTTCATGGCCTCCTCAGCTACCTTGTGGAGTTCGGCCAGCTGCTTCATCTGGTCGCTTGGGGGCACCGGATGGCCGGCCTCAGTATACTGAGACCAGAAGACCTTCTCCGTCGAGCTCCCCTCCTCGCCATGATAGAATGCGGCGGCATCAGACGCACTACGCGGCAGATCTGCAAACGCCCCTGGAGAGCTCCGAATTCGGGTAAGTGTCAGGTAGTTCACATTAACATGCCCGCTTTGCATGAAAAATGCCTTACCCGCCGCTATCTTCTTTATGTCCTCAACCTCCTGAAGGGCCTTACGGGCCTCGGCCTTGGCGGACTTGGCACTTTCGAGAGCCGAGGCAAGCTCGGACTCTCGAGTCTTGGAGTCACGCTCCAAACTCTCATGTTTTTCCATGAGAACCTGGAGCTCTTGCCGAACTTCCGCCACACGTGCCTCTTGCTTTTCTCGCTCAGCCCGTTCCGCGGCTGCATTGCGTTCGGCCGCGGACACAGCATCTCGCAGGGTTGCCACCTCGTTAGTTGCCCCTGCAATACACATATTATCCTTGTTAATTTTATTTGCAACCAAAATCCTTTTCTGTAAGGTACTTATTCAAAGAGGTGTTACTCACCTTCTTTTTCCTCGAGCTGCTTCTTTGCATGGCCGAGCTCTTGCTCGGACCGCTCGATCTCCTTTTTCCGCACGTCAACCTCCGCCGTTAGTGCGGCAGAGGTCAGCAGTGCAGCCTGCAAACCCATATTGACATATTTTAGGCAACCCTGCGTATATCTTGTTATAGATCCTTAGTCCGGCTTTTCTTTCCGAACACCGAACTAAGCATCAGGGGCTACTATCTATGCGGTATTACATTACATAATTTTAACTTCTTACCTCAAAGCCTGTTAAAAGGCTGCTGCAGGCTTCGGTCAGCCCGCTCTTAGCAAGCTGAACCTTCTTAATCACCGCACTCATGATAGTGCGGTGTTCTTCCTCGATGGAAGCGCCTTTAAGCGCCTCCAGCAGGTTATCCGGCGCCTCCGGTTGGACGGAGGCTGCCGGCGTCACGGTCCTGCCCTTCTTTCGAAGGGGCCGCTTGCCGGACCTGGAACCATTGCGGGTTCCGATGTAGAGTCCGGCACGAAGTCCGGGGGGCTGCCTGACGGCGCCTCCGGAGCCTCCTCCTGATGGGTCCCTCTTTGGGATCCCACCTCGGCGTCCTCGTCGGCGCGTGGGGTGGAGGCAGTCGGGATGGAATTCACATCCGACGAGGCCAATGACCCGCTCAATGAGTCGGGGAGATCATCATTGGCCGGACTGCGGGCAGAATGCGGCATTAGAAGGATACTACGCGACATAAAAGAAATTACACACCAAGGATCCGGATACTTACGATCTTGCCGGACGCCTGGCCCTTGGAGGCCGCTCATCTTCACCAACGCTGATGTTGGCGAAACTGTCCGGGGGGATAGTTCTCCCCCTCTTGGACCCTTCGGCCCCCTCGATGGGGGAAGCCTTCCTTTTCTTCTCTCCCTCCTCCGGGAGAGAGTACTCCTCCTCCTCGTCTTCGGGAGAGGAGTCCTCGTCGTCGTCAGACGCCTGATTGTGGGAACTCTTTCGAGTCCCCGCGGCCACCTTCTTGGCCTTCTTCTCCGGCACCACGTGCGGTGCCGGAACCAGCAGCCCTGTTAAGCGGGCGTTCGCTGGGTCTTCTGGCATGGGAGCCGGGCTGATGAGCAGCTTGGCCTTCTCCATCCATTCCTGTCAAAGGAAGAGGCAGAATGAAGCCTCATTAGAGTCAATCTAATTATCACAAGTGTCCCGTAATGGGGTTGAATCACTTACCTCGTCAGTTGGATACTGCGAGCTGAATCCGCGGTCTTTGGTCGCGGACGCGGGGGCTTCGGCGCCCTTGAACAGCACCCTCCAGGCGCCTTCGTATGTTGTATCGAAGAGCCCTCTTAGCGCATGGTGCTGTTCCGGATTGAACTCCCACAAATTAAATGCCCGTTCTTGGCATGGGAGGATCCGCCGGATGAGCATGACTTGGACCACGTCGACGAGCTTGAGCTTATTGCTCACCATCTTCTTGATACATGCTCGGAGTCCCGTCACCTCCACCGGATTCCCCCACTGCAAGCCCTTCTCTTTCCAGGAGGTGAGCTGCGTGGGGATGCCAGATCTAAACTCGGGGGCCGCCGCCCATGTGGATTTGCGCGGCTCGGTGATGTAGAACCACCCCGATTGCCACCCCTTGAGGCCCGGGGGTAGGGATGAGCTGCCCCTCGTCGGGCAGCCGATGCGCGGTATCGCCGGAAAGGTATCCGGTGCCGCGCAGCTTGGTAATGTCCTCCTCCTTGACGGTGGAGGCTAACCATTTACCTCCCATTCCGGACATATTCGGAGAAGGTCGAGGCGAGATGCGCGAGCTCGGGCGTTGGAGCTTGAGTTCGCAGGGATGGATAAGCAAAGGAGGAGAAGGCGTAGGTGAGAAGGTGAATCCTTATCCCTTATATATAGGCGGACAAAACTATGCGTCCCCCACCAGCCTGGTAAAACTCGCTTATCTCCCAAGCGCCACCATCGATGGCGCGGTTGGGTTACCCACGCATGTATTGATGAGAATCCCGGAATAAGGGGAACACGATCTCTGCTTCGAAAAGACGTGCCAAGGAAACCGCTTCGCTAAACATGCTGAGGTGGTATAATAATTCAAACAAAGGCCTGGTGGCGGTGTGATGTCACGCCGCATAATATGTCAGCAGATTGAACTAAGTGTACATTTTATTCTCTCTACGGTGGAATGTGGAATTTATTTTGCAGAGCCGGACACTATCCTGGTGTTCATGATCTTCTCTAGATTATTCAAGGGAGGAACCTGCCTTGCAATGCCGAACATTATGCACGCCGGACTTATCGTCATTGAAGACTGGTTCAGGGGCTACTGAGGGAGTCCTGGACTAGGGGGTGTCCGGACAGCCGGACTATCAATGTCCGCCGGACTCCAAGACTACGAAGATACAAGATTGAAGACTCCGGCTCGTGTCCAGATGGTACTTTCCTTGGCGTGGAAGGCAAGCTTGGCGATACGGATACGTAGATCTCCTACCATTGTAACCGACTCTGTGTAACCCTAGCCCTCTCCGGTGTCTATATAAACCGGAGGGCTTTAGTCCGTAGGACAACATACATTACAACAATCATACCATAGGCTAGCTTCTAGGGTTTAGCCTCCTTGATCTCATGGTAGATCTACTCTTGTACTACCCATATTGTCAATATTAATCAAGCAGGACGTAGGGTTTTACCTCCATCGAGAGGGCCCGAACCTGGGTAAAAACATCGTGTCCCTCGTCTCCTGTTACCATCCGCCTAGACGCACAGTCCGGGACCCCCTACCCGAGATCCGCCGGTTTTGACACCGACAATCCTCATGACGAATGCGGTACTCTAACGATCTAGTGCTCAGCTGGCGCTGCGGCGGGCTCCTTTCCTAAGCCGGACTCAGATCCTGAGCTGATAGTGGATACCTCCAGGTTAAAAGTGACACGCGACGCTGCCTCGAGGACTCTCCCTCAGGGGAAGGTGCGGGGTGAGACCTAAGCATAGGGGCTGCAGGAGTAGCGACAAGGGAAGCCCATGCAGCAGGGGCACTACGAGGGGTCACTGCCAAAGGGTTAGTGGTACCCTGAGTGGTCACTGAAGTAACCGGGGTAATAGAGGCTAGAGGAACGAATGGAGTGAAACCAACAGTAGGTGGAGGGTTCCTATTTCGAGCAGCCGCAAGGGCTATCCAGGCTCGGGTTAGCTCTCAGGCTAACTCATAGTTCAAGAGATAACTGGCAGTGATATAGCGGGAAAGGTGGCTAGCAGGACGATCGCACGCCAGATCAATAAAAGGGAAGCGAATACGCCCGTCCTCGTGCAGAGACGGGTAGTAATAGAAACTTGGGTGGGTGTGCATGCGAACCTCGTTGTAGGAAAGTCTACAAGAGCCTTGATTGCAGCAAACTGGATAGCCTGAGACGGCGTAGAAGCGAAACTACCCTTAGAGGAACGGGTGTAAGCGCCGGAAGGGGAACGGTGGTGTAGAGTGACCTTCACATAGTACTCATACAGCGAACCGGCCAGATGCTCCCGATACACCTGATACACTGGATCAACACCCTCTGGGTAGAGCCGTCGCCACACATTCTGAAGTAGGTGCGGTGATGTGTATGGAGCTGGCTCAGGATGGTACATGATCGGAACTGGATCCATCTACACTCACAACCATCAGACAGTTAGTAATAACAACAAATAAAATGCATGCAATGCAACAATCAATTTCTATTACTACCGTCACTCGGACGAAACTATCTACCGTTCATCTAACGCATTAATGGTCTAGCGTATCCTATAGTCGGCGCGGCTCTGATACCAAGCATTGTGGCACCTTAGCTCAGAGCAACCGGTTTACCTTGCATTTCCAGCCCAGAGATCAAGTCTTCTGGCAACACACAACAACATGGTATAGAAAACAACCAATTTATTGATGCTAGCGGGAACATAGGTCTGATATTACATCCAGTTGCGAGGTCAAGAAGCACACACGATGCGGATGAATAGTATGTACATTATTTAATGAACATGAAAGGGCCTCGATCACATGAACTACGCGGCAGCGGAACGACGACAAAGTGGAACTCCATAGCACAGGGACACCAATGTGGACACGATCTAGATGCGGGAAGCTCTCCGATCCGATATGACTTGCCTGAAATCTGGCATGACACGCTAGGTCAGTACGTTGAATGTACTTACAAGCTCACAACAAACATAAGCATAATGGCAAAGAATATCATGACAATTATTCAGATTAATGCAATGCAATTCATGCTACTGATGCGGTGAAATCAACTTGTGCACCGAGTCCCTCGGACTCTCTTACCAGACGAGTTACCTCGTAACCGAACGGTGATCATACCTAGATCGCAAATGAAGGCAACACTTTGATGCCAACTATGATCATCTCATGATTCCATAAATCATCACATAACTAGTGCCAACAACAAATCTTTAGTGTGAAAGATTACTTATTAATGTTGATCCATGGTGTAACTTACTCATGAGCTGCGTCCGTAACCGAGGACGTGGCTATCGATAGATTAAATACACTCTTCAGAGGTAGCGCACTTTACCCACACCACGGAATCCATGGCCTCGGTATCCCATTCGGGTGGACCAACGGCATTCCAACGAAACCCTCCCATTGCCATGACACTCCCCCAGCTACTCCAACCAACTCCCCTTTAGGCTAAGTCATGGGTGGCCCCGTGCCTACCAAAGGCATCAACGGCCACCGTCGTGGCAAAAATGGTCCCAAACAGGGACACAGTACCATAACAACAAACGGGCACACAAGGTTATGTCTGCTTACCGGGCCAAGGTACAACACGCCCATAACCTTCCCTCGTTGGAGGCACCGGTGAGAGGCATGACAACATACCGAATCGAGACCTTCCCATAAAGGCAAATGTGGCTGCACTAGGAAAAAATCGATTCAGTGGCACCATCACTCGATCAACGTTATATTCAAGATGGATTAACATCAGGTTTAACTTGAAAATAAAATAACTCAAGTCATCAGATGCCATGATCATGCAGCTATTCGACATGCAAAGCATACCACACAACTGATCAACATCATCAAAATGTCCTAATTGCACTACTCATCATTAAACCATACTGGTTCTACTTTACTGCTTTATATCATTCATCATTTTAATTAGCTCATAATATATATGAAAATCCATTTATCTCATAAAGAAACTATCATTATTCATAAAAGCACAATCACTTCAATAGGAATTTCTTCTATTGACTAAAACTTATGTCATGCATTCAACCAGTACCTTAACCAAGCATTTCAAGCATGACAAAATAACTAGCACTAAGCAATATTTATTGAAATAATCAAATGCATGAAAATAATTCATATTCAAGTTGAAAAAAGCATAGATATTGAAATTACACCATCCAAATGTTGGTGTGGCTTGCCTTAGTGCAGAGGAGGTTCACACTCCTCCTAGTTATCTTCAAGACAAGCTTCTCCCTCTGAAAATATTTAAAAACATCAAAACAAAATATCAAGAACCACTCTTAAAATCACCAGAAATTCTAGACAGCAAGGAAAAATCAACATTTCAGTGTGCTACTAGAGCTCTTCAGAACAAACATAATGAAAAAAGAATCAACTCATTTGGACTTATAGTTTAAAAGTTGTCGCTGGTCAAAGTTCCTGGTCAAATATTTGAATTAAACAGAAACCAGGGGGTGATGTCGATGACATATTCTCAGAATACGCCTCCACTCATACCGCTTCGGGCGCGAGTGGAGAGGCTGATAGTGGGTCCCGCTGGTCAGGTGAGAAGGGAGGGGGAGAGAAACAGAGCGACGGCGATGCCTCGCCAGAGCTCACGCCGATGAGGAGGTGTCCTTGGCAGAATCCAGAGGGATAGAAAGAGAGAGAGGGGGTCAAGGCGCACCTTCCTGTACCCGTGGATCGATGAGAGACGGTCGGAGCAGCTCGCAACCAAGCTCGCAAGTGGCGGCTGCGGTCGGGTTTCGCCGGAGGAGAGGAAGACGACGAAGAGGGGTGGTTCCAGGGGCTCCAACATGTCCAGACGACACCAGTGGACCTCCAAGGAGTCGCATGTGGGGTGGATCAAGCTCGAGGGGCACCGGAGTGAGGTGGAGGGGTTGCGGGGATCACCCGCGAGCTCGGGTAGGGGATGGCGTCCAGAGGCCTACCCAGCTGGGCTGCGGCTATGCTACGGTGTTGTGGAGGTTGGGTGGTGGGTTTTGAGTGCTCGGAGAGGTGGGAGGGGCTCAAATTTATAGCCGGAGGGGGAGAGGGGTACGTGGCTCCGCTGGAGCTCTGTGGAACCGGCGAACGACGACGAACGGTGACAGCAAGGGGTAGAGGTGCTCAGCATTCACGCGGGAGCTGTGCTGCGTGCGGACGAGCACATGAGGCAGTGCAGGAAGAAGATAGAGGCATGGGGCGCACTGTGGCTTTGTCCGCGTCATGCTCGTGCCCGCTGCAGCGTCTCCGGTGTCGGCGAGCATCAGGGAGAGGTCAAAGGTTGTGAGACGAAGATGGTGGTGCGGTGCGGCAGTCGTTGGTGCGCTCTGGATCGATCACATGCGAAATAGACGCACGGGCACAACGCAGAGCGTGTCGGGCGTGTTGCCAGAGCCGTGTCTTCACGCGGTCACCACCCTGGCATGGTCAAGACGATGCCCACTCGATGCCAAACTATGTGTGGGGTGTTGTTCGTGCAGTGTTAGGTCTAGGAAGAGTGATGGCGCACTGCCAGGCCGACCAGATGAGACTTGAGCTTGTTGGCATGTTTCTGGTCAGAAACTTGGTCGCCAAGTTCGGAGGGCTTCTAGAAGGTGATTAGGGCTGATCTCTTGGGGTTAAGCTTTGTTTAAGAGGGTAATGAGGCTCAAGAAAAATCATCTTCATTGGATCAAGGAAAAATACACTTGCTGTGCAAAGTGCATTTTGAGGCCAGAAGAGAAATTATTTTCTGTAGAAAAAATATTCCAAAAAGTTATGCAACATTTTTGTTCACGAAGGTGGGACAAGGTTCAAAGAATATTTAGGGATTTTCTCAGGATTTTTGGAGCAATAAAAATGAGGGTTGCTTTGGAGCACAAGTTTCTGAAATGAGTTTCAGAGAAGAAATTGAATATTTTTCTTTTATGAAAAATATTCCTTGGGTCATTTTGGGAGTTTTCAAAGAAAGAATGTTGAATGAGAAATAGACGGGTCACTTGGGTGAAAATCAAGGACATGCCCAAGTATTAAGTCCATTCGAATTGATTCCAAAAACCCAAATTCAAAGCAAAGGAAAATGAAGTCCGGAAAAAGAGAGAAGGCAAAATCCCGGCTGTCACACCTGGCTCCTGCTCCCGTGCTTCTTTGTGGATGCACTGTCGGCCAGGGGGCCTGGTGGCTTCTGGCTCTAGGCCTACGGCCACTGGCAACATCTTCCTGACCCATGGATGGCAGGCGTTTGGCCGTGCGTTGGACTTGTGTAGGAGTTGCACCCTCCACTTCAGGTATGACGGCGTCGTGACCCTCTACGTGAGGATCTTTGGGGAAGATGGCCTGCGTGTCGGATGCTGCCCGAAGAGCGACAACGATGAAGACGGTGGTGATTACCATGGACGGAGGGGCGACATCATCGCCGGTGATGACCTCGTCCTTGGTGGCTGTCGAGCCACCTCTAGCAGTGGCGGCTTCTCCTCCGCGGAAAGCTCTAGCGGCGACGAATCCGACGAGCCACCCCGTCGCCGAGCCCGGATCGGGAGGGGAGACGAGTATCGTCGCCGCCACGCCCTGGTGAAGCGAGAGGAGGGCTCTGAATGAGCCCAAGTGTTGCCGGAGCCGGTCCTCAGGAGCAGTCGTCGATGCACGCCTGTGGTTTTTCTTTCTTTCTTTCTTTTGCTACAAGAAAAAAAAAGAAGTAGTGGGCCCTACAGGGGCGTGTAATGGACTATGGATATTGCGCCGTCATGTTATTATTTTTATGCTTCCTCACGAGGCTTGTGCTTCTATTGAGTGCGATTGGGGTAACTTATCTTAGAGTTCCTGATGGTGAGTTTCGACGCCGCGGAAGCGCTCCTTGCTGAGGGATTCACCAGGCTTCAGGAGGGGGGCCCTCGTAGTTGTGGGACTAGGAGGCCCTGCGGGCGTAGTGCCTGCAAGCTCGTCGGCGCAGTTCCTGCAAGCTCGTCCGAGAGCGTCGCGCAAGGAAAAGTACGCCAAAGGGCCATGGACTTTGGCGAGGTGTGCTTGTGGGCGAGCCCGAAGGGCGCACACCTGCCCAGCCCCCACGCACGGGGCGCGCGAGGAGGAGCGATGAGCAACTGCCACTCCTCCTAAGGTCTTCTGAGACAAGGCTTGAGAGAAACGAGCAAGGCAAAAGAAAAAATTCCCAACCCCAAGAAACAGACACTGAAACTTCAAATTCTATTCAGGAAGTCACAAATCAGATATAGAAAGCAAGCAAAAGAAGAGCCGTGTCCGGCACCTATACTAGTCTTCTCACCAGCGCGGAGCTAAGTGCTGCCACTAAGACGTGGGAGGGAGCCCCCGTGAGGCCCAAGGGCGGTGCTCAGGAGACTCCGGGGCGTGTACAGCCCCACTCATTATTTTTGCTATAAATCAATATGTAATAAAAGTAAACCACTACAAACTGGCCACTGAACGATCTAAGCACATGATTCATCAATCTCATGAAAGTAATAGGTGCATTCGTTAAACCAAAAGGCATAACCAACCATTCATACAAGCCAAATTTTGTCTTAAATGCAGTTTTCCGTTCGTCACCCTCTTTCATACTTATTTGGTGCTAACCACTTCGCAAATCAACTTTTGAAAATATGGTGGATCCATAAAGTTCATCAAGCATGTCATCCATCCTAGGAATAGGGTGCCGATATCTCACAGTTATGTTGTTAATGGATCTACAATAAGTGCACATGCGCATGGTACCGTCTTTCTTTGGAATTAAAAGAATGGGAACAACACAAGGAGAAAGACTTTCCCTTACATACCCTTTGTTAAGAAGATCTTCCACTTGCCTCTGAATTTCCTTCGTCTCCTGTGTGTTTTCTCGGTACGGTGGTCGGTTTGGTAGTGGTGCACCCGGAACCAAGTCGATTTGGTGCTCAATGCCCCGCTTTGGTGGCAAACCAGGTGGTACCTCCTTGGGAAACACATCCACATACTCCTGCAAAAGATAAAAAACAACGCTAGGAAGAGTTGAGGGTAAGACGTTAGCAGCCAATAAAGTGTCCTTGTGCATGAGTACAAAGAATGGAGTATTAGGTTCTCTCAATTCCCGCATATCCCTTTTCCTAGTCATCATAACTAATCCCTGTTTTTCCCAGGGCTTGTTCATATTGGCCATGGAGCTTTTGGCTGTGGAAACACTCCCTCCCTATGTTAATGGCTCACTCATTGTGTATGATTACTCTCTCCCTTTTTATTTCCTTTTCTTTTCATCTCATCAAGATAGACTTCCTTGGGTGTCATGGGCAGCCAAGTGAACTTTTCTCCTCTATGGAAAAAACATAAGTGATTCACACGCCCGCTGATTTGCACATCACGGTCATGTAACCACGGTCGCCCAAGAAGCAAATGACAAGCGTGCATTGGCACCACATCACACTCAGCATCATCCTGATATGTCCTTACCGAAATTGGTATTTGCACGCTGCTAATCACCTTAATTGCGCCACAATCATTCAGCCATTGCATGCGGTATGGGTGTGGGTGATGTTTTGTTTGCAATTGAAGGTTCTCAACCATCTCCATGCTTGCAATATTGTTGCAGCTGCCACTATCAACAATCACTCGGCATATCTTTCAGTTGATAAGGCAACGGGTGTGGAAAATATTATGCCGCTGCCCCTTTTCCTCTTCCACAACCTGCGTGTAAAGTGAATGACATACAAACAAAGCTTCTTGATAACCCACAAGTATAGGGGATCAGTTGTAGCCTCTTTCGATAAGTAAGAGTGTCGAACCCAAAGAGGAGCTAAAGGTAGAGCAAATATTCCCTCAAGTTCTATCGACCACCGATACAACTCTATGCATGCTTAACGTTCGGTTTACCTAGAACAAGTATGAAAATAGAATTTCTTTGTAGGTGTTGTAGGATAGGTTTGCAAGATAATAAAGATCACGTAAATAAAATCTGGGGGCTATTTAGATAAATAAACAATTAAGTTAGTTTAACGATTGTGGACAAGTGGTGGTAGGAGTTGCGGAATTGTCCCTAAGCAATTGAGTACGTTACTAGACCGATAGCAAGTTTTATGTGGGAGAGGCCACTGCTAGCATGTCATCCCTTACTTGGAATTCTATGCACTTATGATTGGAACTATTAGCAAACATCTGCAACTACTAACGTTCATTAAGGTAAAACCCAACCATAACATTAAGATATATTGGCCCCCTTCAATCTAGTATGCATCAATTTCTATGCTAGGCTGAAGCTGCTATCGCCCTTGCCCTCCAATACATAGTCCTACCAACATACAACTAACCCTATGGTGTGATCCACACGCGAGCTTATATGATGGGCACCAAAGGATAGCAACATAAACACAAGCAAATTAAACCAATCATAGTAATTCACCAATCATCAATAGGACAACAAAAATCTACTCAGACATCATAGTATGGCAACACATCATTGGATAATAATATGAAGCATAAAGCACCATGTTCAAGTAGAGGGTACAACGGGTTGCGGGAGAGTGTACCGCTGTAGATAGATGGGGGAAGGTGATGGAGGTGTTGGTCAAGATGATGGAGTTGCTGGAGTAGATCGCCATCACATGATGATTGCCCCGGTGGCGTTCCGGCGCCACCAGGAGAGAGGGGGAGAGATCCCCCTCCTTCTTCTTCTTCTTCCTTAACCTCCCCCCTAGATGGGAGGAGGGTTTCCCCTCTGGTCCATGGCCTCCATGGCGGTGGAGGGGCGAGAACCCCTCCGATATTGGATCTCTCTCTGTTTCCTTTTGTTTCTGCGTTTCTAGATTCTGGCCTTTCACCGTTTCTTAAATTCCAGGAGATCAATAACTCCAATTGGGCTAAAATTTTAACACGGTTATTATTCAGATTAGCTTTCTTGCGGCTAAATAAGGGCACCAACCGCCTTATTGGATGGTCACAAGCTTGCCAATCGCACCATGGGTAGGGGGAGCGTGCCCCTAGGGCTTGTGGGCCCCTTGGGCATCGTCTCACGTTGATTCCAATTCCCAAAAATCACATATATTCCAAACAAAATCCCCGTAAGTTTTTATCGCGTTTGAACTTCATTTGGTATGTATATCCCGCGAAACAAAAAACATGCAACAAATAGGAACTGGCACTGGGCACTAGATCAATATGTTAGTCCCAAAAATAGCATAAAAATTTGCCAAAAGTATATGAAAGTTGTATAATATTGGCACGAAACAATCAATAATATTGGCATGAAACAATCAATTTCTACCACCCATTAAGGTTCACCCTCGAGTTGGCCATCCTTCAAGCCTGCAACTACCCCCATGATCGCTAGACACCGTCCTTGCATTGGTCCTAAGTACTCCAAAAAATTGGATCCGACGGGTGTTTCGTCTCTAAACGAACTGCGAGACTGCATCGCCGCCCCGGGGGTCTCAACAGACTATGATCGGATCGGGCTCAAGCCCGACCAGAGGGAAATTAATCACCCACTTCACGGCGGTCGTTGAGGAACCGGCCATAGACATTTCCTTCCCCCTATTGAAAACCAAGAATGTTTGGGTCCCCGAATCCGGATACTTCTCCTTCGGATGGGACCTTACGCCCTCTAGACTCTGGTTCAAGTGTAGGATTGTCGGAGGCTTTGCGCTTAACTGGACCCGAACTGGTCACCTCGGAAGCCATTCTGGCTCCAAACACAGACGTGGAACACTCCCTCTTTGGGGCGGCCGGTCAACATACCTGTATCAACCGAACTATAACATTCCACATTATATGATTATATAAATAATCCGGACGGTTCAAAAGTCATACCGAATATGCTGCCCTTCAGCTTCCAGTTTTCCTATTATGCCTCCAAGAGTTGAGCCTTTAAGCTCTTTATCTCTTCGGCCTGCTTCTTCACTTTTTCTTCTAGTTTTTTATCTTTGCCAAAATACATTGGGGCACTCTTCATTTGTTCAAGCTCGGAGATAGCGGCATTTAGCTGTGTCCGGCTTGTTTCGAGCTCCTAGGACAATGCACTGTTCTTCTCCTTGAGAACCTGCGGTCATCAAACGATACTCAAATCGGCTTCGTCCACCCGCTTTAAGTCTCAGGGGCTACTGCTATTTATCTACTAAGTTTATATAAATTTGTACATGCATATCCTTTGAAAACAGGCGAGCAAACCCCTGTGAGTCCGTCCCGGGCAGCTCGGATATATGCACCTACAATACTTAGGGCGGTAAACTCTGGCTCTATTAAGGCAGGGGCGCGCAAGGCTTCTTTCAAGTGACGATGATTCATCGCACTCTCTACTTTGGATTTAGTGAAGGACATCTCATCCGGCTCTCCATGAGGCGAATGAGTCTGTGCCGCACCAGCATGCGCCCCTGTCTTGGTTGATGTATCCGGCGCCGTATTGGCTGCGGCTCGGCTGGCTGGGATCTTGTTCATGGTTCTCCGTATACCCCTCCTACGATGATACAAGGAGGATGCGAATGACAATTCGGCTTCACTCCCGGATATGAAATAGGAGGAATATACCTTTTCGGTGATGGAGCAGGTTCAGTGGTGCTTCCGACTTCCTTTCGTTTTGCATGACCCTTTCACGAGGGTGCTGGCCTTATCTTGGCCGCCCGTCCCTGGGTACGGCTCGCTGAGCGCCGATCCTGCGAAACATGGTCCAATGCAGAGGATAAGAAACGAGCAGAAGTATCTCTCTTCCCTGAGAATACAATTTTTGAATACTTACCTTCAAGAAAGGAAGTAGGTCGGGGTAATCAGCCACAAAAGCTACCTCCGAGCCTTCAAGGCTCGCCTGATAGTAGACTCCGTCTTCAAACTCTATAAATATGTCTGGATCCTCATGGAATCCGGAGTCCTCATTGCGATCGTGATCCTCTGGCTGGGGGCGGGGCAGTTAATGTTCTCGATCATTTGCCTCCCTGACTATTTAAAAAGCAACCAGGGTATTCAATTAATGCATCATAATGAGTAAAAAGGTACTGAACTGTTAGAAAACTTACCCATTCAATGGGATTGTACATGGATAAGCCCTCTTGAAAATTTAAACAGAGGAAGTCTTCTTCTTCTCATTTATAAAGGTCAGTCAGCATGGCAGCCAATGCGGCTTGGCTATCCGGACCCTCTCACCTGTAGCGGGATGCGTCCTCCTCCCCGTTGTAGTTCCATAAGGGGGTTATCCTAGATTGAAGTGGATGGAAGCATCGCTTTATCACAATGGCCATAACTTCAACTATGGATAGTCCAGAATGGATCAGTAGCCTGACCTTGTTTACAAATCTCATTACTTCCACACTATCTTCCTGATTAGGGGACTTGGGACGCCAGCTATATAGCTTCTTCAAGGAGGCTGGAAAATTTTGGCAGTTCGTGCCGAATAGGGTCCGGAAGAGGAACATCCTCGACATAGAACCATTCCGAAGACCATTCGGTGGATCCCTTCTTCAGAGTCACAACTGGGTAGCCGGATCCGGCTATGCGCCATACTTTGGTGCCGCCCACTTCAAAAATAGACCCACTGCTCTGATGGCGGGGGATGAGTCAGAAGAACTTTTTCCATAGTTCAAACTGAGCCTCGCAACCCAAAAATAATTCGCAAAGAGCAACGAACCAGAGATATGTAAAATAAAACCTGGTGTGAGGTTGTGTAGTTGGATCCCGTAGTGTTCCAGTAGGCCCCTAAGGAAGGGGTGGATTGGGAATCCCACACCCCTCAAAAGGAATGAGATGAAGCACACCCTCTCCCCTCGGGTGGGATTGGGGAAATCCTCTGCCAAAGCATCAACACCCATATAAGTTAACCCTACCCGTACGGAGACTAGATCCGAGGGAGGGAGATATCCTTGCGTCTGGAGTCGACTGAGCTGGAGATGGGACACAGAGCAACTTTGCCAATCCCCCTCTTGAGGGCCATGGGGACGCGACGAGGAGCCAGGGACACCAGCCATGGTCTGAATTTTTCTGTGGTTTGCTCTATTGATCTTGAAGTGGTGCGAGATGGCATTTTGAAGATCTAACCTCATTATATAGGTGCAGCATGAGCCTGTCAGAAATATTAAAATACAGGGGTAACAGACCGTTTGCATCCCTTTAGACGCGTGGAAATCGAGGCGACAGCTGGGAGGAATCATAAAGACTGGACGCAGAAACCGATGTCGGACTATCATCAATTCGGAACATGATGGAGAAGCCGCCTTGCAAAGCCGAAGACTTTCGTTCGCACACTACATCGTCACTGAAGGCAAGTTCGGTGGCTACTAAGGGAGTTCTGGATTCAGGGGTCCTCAGGTGTCCGGCCTAGGAGCATGGGCCGGGCTGGATGGGCCATACGAGATCAAGCTGAAGATTATTCACCGTGTCCGGATGGGACTTCTCAATACGTGGACGACAAGAATAGAGTCTGAAAGATTCCTTCCCTGATAAACCGGTCTTGTACGAACCCTAGACCCCTCCGGTGTGTATATAAACTGGAGGGGTTAGTCCGTAGAGGGACCTTCTTCACCATCATTGAAATCCTCATAGGCTAGACATCTAGGGTTAGCCACTACGATCTCGAGGTAGATCAACTCTTGTAATCTTCATACTCGTCGAATATAATCAAGCAGGAGTAGGGTTTTACCTCCCTTAAGAGGGCCTGTGACGCCCTCGATTCAATCGTACACTAATCATACACGCAAATGTGTACGATCAAGATCAAGGACTCACAGGAAGATATCACAACACAACTCTAGACACAAATTAAAATAATACAAGCTTTATATTACAAGCCAGGGGCCTCGAGGGCTCGAATACATAAGCTCAAATACAAACGAGTCAGCGGAAGCAACAATATATGAGTACAGACATGAGTTAAACAAGTTTGCCTTAAGAAGGCTAGCACAAAACAATCTACGATCGAAAAGGCAAGGCCCCCTGCCTGGGAGCCTCCTAACTACTCCTGGTCATCGACGGTCTCCGTCACGTGGTAGTAGGTGCCCTCGGGGTAGTAGCAGTCGTCAAAGGTGGCATCTGGCTCCTAGACTCCACCATCTGGTTGCATCAACCGGAAAGAAAAAGAAAGGGGGCAAAGGGGGAGCAAGGCAATCGTGAGTACTCATCCAAAGTACTCGCAAGCAAGGATCTACACTACATATGCAACATTATCAAAGGAAAGCTGTATATGTGGACTGGGCTGTAGAAATGCCAGAATAGAGAGAAGACCTAGTCCTATCGAAGACTAGCATCTTCTGGAAACCACCATCTTGCAGCAAACAGGAGGGAGTAGAGTAGCATAAAGTAAAGTAGTAGTAGTGTTATCAACCTCGGCTAGAGATCCTTTCTCGACTCCCTGCAAGAAAGAAATCCTAGAGCCATACTATCCAATGTCATCACAATCCAATTCTCATCACCATCCAATTCTCATCACATGTATCCTGTTCTAGTTGTATCGATCGGGATACAACTCCGATTGTCCGTTACCGTAGGACAGGCTATTGATAGATGTTTTCTTCCCTGCAGGGGTGCACCAACTTACCCACCACGCTCGATTAACTCCGGCCGGACACACTTTCCTGGGTCATGCCCGGCCTTGGCCAAACAATACGCCGCAACCCGACCTAGGCTTAATAGAGAGGTCAGCACGCCGGACTAATCCTATGCCCCCAGGGGTCATGGGCCATCTCCCCGGGAACTCCTGCACGTTGCGCGGGCGGCCGGTGAGAAGACCTAGCTACCTCCTTAAAAAAAGGTAGGAGCTTATCAGTCCAACCTGGCGCGCGCCGCTCAGTCCCTGACGTCTAATAAGCTTCGGCTGATGCATACAACGCAGAATGCCCATACTATGCCCACGTGATGGTTAGTGCTATCAGGCCAGAGGCCCCTCAGATCAAATATCCAAATCGTAGTGGATTAGGAACGCGCGGTAACAAGCAGAGACTCATGAAAGATGTGACCCCATTGCCCCGTCTCGAGGACTTGTGGCAAGGGCTAAGAATGCCCGGCCACGCCTCGTATTCAACTCTCGGGCACCCTCCAGGTCAACCCGTCTCCACATCACTCGCGGGTACCCCTCAGGGTCGACCCGCCTTTTCAAGTAACAGTTGTAAGGTCCAAATATCCGTGTGTCCAAACATCAAGGGGAAAACCCGAGGAATCACCCCCGGTGAACTCCACTCGATGTAATCATCAAGGTGAACGTAAGAGGAATCACCCCCGAGGTTCACACTTGAGGGGTTGCACGACAGAGTCGTATCGGAAGTGGTTAAGGCAGAATCACCCTCGATGACCACGACCGAATAGCTACACTACAGGGTTAACATCAGAAGTGTTGTAGAGGTCTCATCCTCGGCACTCGATAGTAACCCAGTAGTGTCGAGCAACTAAGGGGAAAGTGGTGTCCGGTGTCGGGGCCTGGTCTTCGATCCCGTTGATTGGGTCTTCAATGATGAAGCAGGGGCAACAAGGACAAGGTGGGGGTCACTGATGGATCACTAACCAACCTATACTAAGCAGTTTAGGATAAGCAGGTAAGGTACAACAGCAGATACAAAAGCAGGCTATGCATCAGAATAGGAGCAAACAATAACAGTAGCAAAATCTAATGCAAGCATGAGAGATGGAATGGGCAATATCGGGATGATCAAAGGGGGGGCTTGCCTGGTTGCTCTGGCAAGGAGGGGTCGTCGTTGACGTAGTCGAACACAGGGGCAGCATCCGTCTCGGGGTCTACCGGAGAGAAGAGGGGGAAGAAACAGTAAATATAAAGCAAACATAGCATCACAAAGCATAACGTGGCAATATTTTGTGCCGGGTGTGACCTAACGTATGGCTACATGATATAGGTGAAGGGGGAATTCAACCGGGAATGTATTCCCGGTTCCGGGCCTGTGCCAAATAGATGACCGGAGGGGGAATGTTCCATGTTCAGATAGTTAGAGGCTTCTGACAGGTAAACGGACCGCATATTCGGATTCGTCTCGCCGTTCTAAGCAACTTTCATGTATAAAGTTTTTCCATCTGAGCTACGGTTTATTATCTATGATTTTCTAAAGTTTTAAAGGTTTTCTGAAATTATTTAAATTAACAAAATTAACAGAATAGGAATATGACATCAGCATGACATGGAGATGATGTCAGCAGTCAACAGTCGCCCTGACCAGGTCAAACCTGCCGGCTGGGTCCCACCAGTCATAGGTAGTGGGTTAAACAGAGTTAAAACTAATCTAAACATAGTTAGTTAAACTACTAGGCCCACATGTCAGTGTCTAATTATGTTAACTAAATTAGCTTAGTTAATTTCGTTAATTAGGGGGTGGTGGGCCCCATCTGTCAGTTTCATGGGCCGATCCAGTCAGCATGGTGGACCGGGTCAACAGGTCGGTCGGGCCCCACGGGCCCACGGGTCAGCGACCCAGGGGGTGGCCCCAAGACAGCCACGTCGACTGGCCTCGTCGGAGTTGCTCTGGCGAGCCCCAACGCGACGGCGAGGCGCGGGTGAGCTTCGGGTTTCGCCCACATGGCATCTCCGGGGTTGTAGTTTGGTTCGTTCAAACGACCAGTCCACATCGCGCCGAATGGAGGTGGTGGCGTGGCCGGGGACGGCCGGGAACGTCGCCGGCGGCGAGTCAGGTGGTGGTGGGTTTCCGGTGAGCGACGAATAGGGTGCTGCGGGGCACGGCGAGTCGCGTGCATGCGCGCGTTGGGATCTAGGCAAAGTGGCAAGCGAGTTTCACACGGGGCCGAGGCCATTGGGTCGCCGGAGCATCGCCGGCGATGAGCTCAAGCGGAGCCACGTTCGGGATCGACGGGGATGAGGAGCTACGGCAACGGAAACGCGCGGGAAAGAGAGGGGAGAGAGGCTGGAGCTCACCTTGGGGGCACACGATGGCCCGTTGGGTGACTAGGAGCAGCAGTGGTGCGGATTCAGGGCGGCGGCACTCGTCGGAGCCGAGGGCGAAGGCGAGGTCGTGGTGGTGCTGCGGGGCCGTCCCAGTCCGCGTGGCTCGACGGGGAGGATGAGGACATCGAGGCAGAGCCTGGGGGCACGTTGGCAAGGCGAAGGCCGGCCGGTGGCCGCGGTGGAGTGCGGTGAGCGGCGACGGAGAGACGCGGCCGAGGCGGATCTGGAGGGGAGAGAGGGCAGGAGTGGACGAGGGAAGTGAGCGGGCGAGTGGGGTGGCAGAGCAAGTGTATGGGGAGCCCGAGGCGTCGAGGGGGTCCTTATCCCCCTCGTCGATGGCGAGGTGGTCCGGCGGCGACGCGCAGATGCGCGCCCTCGGTCGGTTGAACAGGGGAAGGGGAGAGCGACCAGGGAGGTGGGCCGTCTAGGTTGGGCCGGCTGGTCCGGATGGGCCAAGGCCCAGGGAGGCAGGGGCTTCCTTTCCTCTTTTCATTTTCTTTTAAAACTTTTCTGTTTTCATTTAGCAGTAGCCTTTTGCATTTTCTTTTGCAGTAATTATCTTTTGCAAAAATGTGCCACTGGTGAAAACAAATACTAGAGGCAGTGGTGCACTGCCACCATAAGCTTGGGATTTATTTGAATCCATTTGGAATTTTCATAATTGGAGTAGCATTTTAAAATGCTAGAATTGCACTGGATTAATTGCTACTGCTCATTTTAGCAACATAGTGATGTTCTTTTTCTTAACATCAATTGTTTTGGAATATTTTCTAAATAATGAACATTTTTCCAGCAAGTTTTTGCAACTTCAAATTTCACTTTGAATTTGAATAGAATTCAGAGAAGGGATTTGAGCTGAGATATTACCCCAACATGATTAAGCTTTGTAAAACAAGATGACTTGGCACTGATCATAAGGGATTACTGTAGTGTGATGCTGCGGATGTTACAGGGCCCGAACCTGGGTAAACACAGTGTCCCCTGGATTCCTGTTACCATTGATCCTTAGACGCACAGCTTGGGCCTCCTACCTGAGATCTGCTGGTTTTGACACCGACACCCTTGCCCTCCAATACATAGTCCTATCAACATACAACTAACCCTATGGTGTGATCCACACGCAAGCTCATATGATGGGCACCAAAGGACAGCAACATAACCACAAGAAAATTAAACCAATCATAGCAATTCACCAATCACCGATAGGACAACAAGAATCTATCCAGACATCATAGGATGGCAACACATCATTGGATAATAATATGAAGCATAAAGCACCATGTTCAAGTAGAGGGTACAACGGGTTGTGGGAGAGTGGACCGCTGTATATAGATGGGGGAAGGTGATGGAGCTGTTGGTGAACATGATGGAGTTGTTGGAGTAGATCGCCGTCACACGATGATTGCCCCAGCATTGTTCCGGCGCTACCGAGAGAGAGAGAGGGAGAGAGCCCCCTCCTTCTTCTTCTTCCTTGACCTTCCCATAGATGGGAGGAGGGTTTCCCCTCTGGTCCTTGGCCTCCATGGCGGCGAAGGGGCGAGAGCCCCTCCGAGATTGGATCTCTCTCTCTGTTTACTCTTGTTTCTGCGCTCCTAGATTCTGGCCTTTCACCATTTCTTAAATTCCCGGAGAGCCGTAACTTTGATTGGGCTAAAATTTTAACACGATTTTTATCCGAATATTAGCTTTCTTGCGGCGAAAGAAGGGCATCAACTGCCTTACGGGGTGGCCACAAGGGTCCAGGCCGTGCCTATCCCCTGGGGCGCGCCCCTATGGCTTGTGGGCCCCTCGGGCATCGCCTTGCATTGATTCCACTTCCCAAAATTCACATATATTCCAAAAATATCTCCATAAGTTTTTATCGTGTTTAGACTTTGTTTGATATGGATTTTCTGCGAAACAAAAAACATGCAACAAACAGGAACTAGCACTGGCACTGGGCACTAGATCAATAGGTTAGTCCCAAAAATAGTATAAAAGTTGCCAAAATTATATGAAGGTTGTAGAATATTGGCATGAAACAATCAAAAATTATAGATACGACAGAGATGTATCACTTCTCCATCTAGTGCCTCATGAGATAAAATAGTTCCTCCTACTTCCCAACCTTCCTCCTCTTCCACTTCATCATTGCCACCTTCAGGGTCACTTTCAGACACCCATTCTCCTCGTTCATTGATGATCAAAGTTCTTTTGCTTGGACATTCCGAAGAAATATGACCTCTTCCTTTGCACTTGTGGCATTGAATGCCATTGCTGCATGTAAAACTCTTTTCTGGAGGTGGAGCAGAGGATACTCCTGCTGTAGTTGATGACCTCTTATCTTGACTGTGAATAGCTGGTGAGGAAGATATCGAGGCATGTGGGTTCCTAGGTGGTGCACCCTCAAACTGAGAACCATATGGCTGTTGTGTTCGCTGCCATGAGCGTGTGGTCATGCGACCTTGGAAAGCACGAGTACGACCATTACGCATATTCTTCTTCTCAACTCTTATAGCTTGATGTACCACATCTTGTCATGTATCATAAGGAAACATCTCCACAAAATCTGATATTTCATCATTCAGCCCATGTAAAGATCTCGCCATCTTCGCCTCATCACTTTCATGGGTTCTTGTCCGAATTAGCAGCACCTCCATCTCTTTATAGTACTCCTCAACAGTGTGGAAACCTTGAGTGAGCCCCTGCAACCGCTTGTACAATTGTCTCTCATAGTATGATGGAACAAAACAGTGCCTCATGACTTCCTTCATCAAAGTCCAGCTGCGGATGTGATTATTGCCCGACATCAACCGATCGTCTTGCAGCTGATTCCATCATGTAAGAGCATAACCAGAGAACTCCATAATAGCAATATCAACTCTCTTGGCTTCAGAAAAACCATGGATGCGGAAGATTTGATTGCATTTCTCCTCCCACTCAATATATGTATCCGTATCCTCTTTTCCCGTGAACGATGACACATGTAGCTTCACTCTCGCTTGGTTGTCATGATCATCTTGATCACAAGGTCATAATGATGACCGTTGCGACCAAAAATAGAACCACGGCGAGGCGGGGAGTAGGGTTCATAGTCCCCCATGCCTTCATCCTCGTCACCATGCTCAAAGAGATGTTCAAGGAAGATGGTGTCACCATCATGTGTCGTTCGTCGCCGGTGATCAGCGGCAAACCTGCGAGCCTCGCCCGCGAGCTTCTCCTCCACTCAGCCCACCCTCACGGGGGGGGGGGGCAGCAAATTCGCCACGCCTCCGTTCAGCACCAACAACAGGGACGCCATGGGCAGCAGCTCCACCGCTCTTCCACGACCATCATGGTGATCCTCATTTCCTTGACGCCGTTGGTTGTCGGCGGCTAGCAAGGCAACGGGGCTGTGTGATGTTGATCCCCATTACCCACAATAGGAAGATGGCCTCCAAACATCCTTCGCATAGCTTAAGTTATACTCTCCTTAATCGTTTCACCAAGTGATGTGTGAGTTTTTGGGAGATCATCTTCCACATGTTGATGTCCATGTACACTCGAGTTGGATCCTGTCATGTTAACTCTTGGAAACAAGTGGTCAAAAGAAAAAATATGTGAAAAAACACTCAACTCACCTTCTTTCTTACCCAAACTCTAATGATTCCTTGGTGGCTGTGCGGTGGTAGAAAATCAGGAGTGGATGGGCGAATGAAAGGAAGGAAGCTGACGGTTTCTAGGTGGATTTAGGTGGGGTAAAATGGGGAGGGATAGTGCTGAGATCCAATCAATGCAAACCAAGTCAACAAGAAAAATTGTAGATCCTTGCACCACATTTGAGCTGCAACACTTGCCACTACAACTTCTGAAATTTCTCACCCAACTGAATATGATTGCACGCTTGCTCAACACTTTCTCTTTTCTTTTTCTCACTTTTTTGGCACCTTTTCACTCTTTTTTTTGCTTTTTTCTCTCGTTTTTTTGCTTTTTTTCTGCAGCACAAAAGATCCAACAACAATACTTGAAGAAAGCGACAACAACTTTGGATAGAACTTGGTGCAAACACAAAGAGGAAAGCAAACAACTAGATCTCAGCAAACAAAGGATTGGATTTTTTGTGGCTTTTTGGCTTTGGACTCTAGGATGGGCAAAACCAAACTAAAAAGGGTAGATCTAGCTACAGGGATACAAATCCTACCATGTAAACCTTGCTATGAATACCAGATGTTGCAACACCATCTCCGGAGAAGAGGGTTTACAAGGGAAGGTCCGATCTTCACGGCGTAGGATCGATAAATGGATGGGGATAACTAGCTGCAAGAAGCCAAAAATGGAAAATAAGAGATTATGACCCGACGAGGAGGATGCTCACCGAAGCCTGCAATCCGAACATTCGCCGATCCACAACCCACAATACTACCCCACACAACCATGCACAAGTCGTGGAGCAGGGGATAGGTGCAATCCTCAAGGGAAACCACGAACTCTAACCCACACAACATGATCTAGTTGTGGAGCACGAATTAGGAGCAATTTCTCAAGGAATCACGAGAATAAGGGTAACAAGAGCTCTCCAATCTCATGAGGAGTCTATGTCTTTGATCTTTGATAGAAATGGCAAAAGTCCCCAACGAAGGGAAGAGCTAGCCTATTTATAATAGCAACCCCCTGGATAGGTGTGAAAAAGAACCAACTTTGGTTTGACTAAATGGCTTAGATACTTAATGAGGTAGCTTTTGGAAAACTCTCATTGGAGGTGGTTGGTAGTTCCCGACCAAATATTGCTCACTGGAGTCGAACAATGTTTCATTCAACAGCAAACTCGAGTTCTGGGAACCTTTCGCAAGTTGGGATATCCAAACTCGTGCAAAACATTGTCTCATCAGAATCGGAACAATGTTTCTTCGGCAGACAACTCATTTCTTCATGAATTCCTAACTTTTTTTCTTCGCAATTAAACATTGTTTTGCACGGACTGAAATGTGTTTGGCCTTCTTCAATATCACACCTGAGTTCAACCAACAACAAAGGAGGTGAAGGCAACCATGTTTTCAAGGTCAAATGATAGACTTAAGTTAGCGTTCACCTAATCATATATTTTCTTAGCACGACTTCTTGTGATTGGACCGTTGATGATTGGTGTTGTGGTGCCCATGGTTGGGATGTCCTCATCACTCTCCCCCTCCTCCTCTGCCTGCTGCTCCTCCTCCTCCGACTCCGGCGATTACGGAGGCAGCCCGCCAGCAATGCAGGTGGCGCGCCTAGCCTGGATCTCCTCCATGATTTGCCACCGGTGCTCTGGCGTGAGCATAGCATACGTGGTGATCTTCCACCGGACCATGGTGATACCGGAGAGCGTGGGAGAGAGTGGGAGAGGAGGCGGACGGGCTCGGGTGGCAGCGTAGAGAGGGAGGTTGATGGACTAGGGTTGGGGGACGTCGGCCGACTTAAATAGCCGGTTTTGGCCTTGGGCGGAGAGCCGGAGCAGCGTCACACGGTGTTCACACCGCGGCGACGGAGGAGGCATCCGTTGAACCGCCGGGTTTCCTGGCGATTCTGCGTGGGACCCATCTTCAGTCCTACATGGCGGACACGCCAGGTTGAACCTGGCGCCCCATATTTCGACTGGATATGAAGGTGTCGGTCAGCCCGCGCGTTTGAGGCGCCCATCTGGGTCAGATTTTCATGACCAGTCAACGGGCCACCTGGACGTTTGAGAGTTTGGGGCGCCCGGCTGTAGATGCTCTTAGAGCGTCTCTAGCAGACCCAGCAAAAGGCCTTGACCCGCAAAATAACCGCCAAAATGCGGGTTGGTGCGGAAAATCCTGCCAGAACAGACCCCGCATACGCGCCCAACCCGCAAAAAACTTTGCGGGGCGCGGCAAAAGATCTCCCCCGACCTCTAGTTTCACGGAGCGGGAGCACGAATCGAGCTCGGCCCATATCCGCAGCGAGATTTGACGGGAGGGACATTTCCACGCGGCCGTTCGCGCTCCTTCCACCCTCCACCACCATTGCCCTCACCATCTCCCGCTCTGGTTCATCTTCCCTGGCAGTCCTTCGTCGCCATGGATGACACCTTGCTATCCCCCATCACCGCCGAGGTCGCAAATGCCAAATCCCCTCGGGTGGATCTCGTCGCCGGCCATGTTGGCCCGGCCATCGCCCAAGGTGCCGCTGTGCCTGCCCGCAAGCGGCAAGGCAACGTGGTCGTGCAGGGCGGGAATCCGGCTACCCTCACTGGGAAGGCCTGCACTCCGGGCGCCAACGCCGCTGCATGATCTCGGCCGACGGCGAAGAAGGTTGCCAAGGTCTCGGGCGTAACGAGGAGGAAGATTCCAACTATAAAGAGGCCGGCTACTTCATCCACTCCCTCCGCCCCTGAAAGAGGTTCCCCGGCGATCCCGCTCAACGGTGTTTCTCCCACCGCAGGCGAGGTGTTCGACAAAATGGCCGCAAGGTATGCCTCTTTGGTCATGGAAATTTTCTTTTGCTTTGGCGATAGCTCGTGACCTGTTGTCGTTCACTATAGTGGTGGTTCGAACAATGTAACTGCCGAGTTCGTGAACTTGTTGGGCACCAACGCCGTTGACATCGATGAGGCCCCGTTCATCGCATTTGATTACAATGAAACGGAGGGCGGCGTGGATGATCATGGGGGTGAAGAAGAATTGGAGGAGATCGATGAGATGGTGTATGAGCAATCACTAGCAAGAAGTGGAAAAAGGCAGAGATAGAAGAACTACACGATCTTGGAAGATCAAATCTTGATCAAGGCATGGAGTGTGGTGTCTGTTGATGCATGCACAGGTATTTTTCAAACCGCCAAGAGGTATTGGCAAAGGATCGAAGATCAATACTTCCGCATGATGGCAAAATATCCCAATAGGACTCCACACACCTTTCGGTCGCTCCAAGGGCGTTGGGATGTGATCAAGCCCATTTGCAGCCATTGGGCAGCTTGCTTGGAGCAAGTACGCAATGCACCTCCAAGTGAAACCGTGAAATCCGACTATGTGAGTTCATTTTTAACTTTGTTCAAGTTTTGCACATCATATTGCATCATATGAAAATGGTTGCATCATACGAAATGTTTGCATCGTTCTAATTGTGTAGGACAAAATTGCCCAACAAAGATACAAAGACACGGAATCTTCGGAAGGCAAATTCTTCAAACTAGAGCATTGTTGGGACTTGCTCAAGAATTGCGAGAAATGGAAGTTGATTGACAAAGAATCCCCACCGAAGAGAGGTTGACTTACAAACATGGATGAAGATGAGGATGACGATGGCCCAAGAAACTTGAACAAGCCCGACGGCGACAAGAAGACTAAGGAGAAAATGAAGAGATAGCACGAAGCGTCGAGCTTGATGGAGAAGATTGATGCCATGGTGCAATCAAATGAGTTGATGTTATTGAAGACGTTGGAGATCAAGAAAGAGTTGGCCGAGAAGAAGGTAGGGGAGAAGCAAGAGAAATGCAATTGCTCAAGGAAGAGGGGTTGCGCAAAGCGGCCATTGAGGAGAGAAGAGTACGTGCCGCTGTGAACAAAGCCATGTCCATGTTACTCGCCGAAGAGAACAACATTATGACAATGAACCGCAATGACATGGATGACCTCACCAAAGAATGACATGATATGGCAAGAAGAGAAATCTTGAAGAGGAGAATGGTTGCGTCGGCCAGTGCGTGTTACAGTGTCGGAGGTGTTTTTCCAGCGGGGTTTGGAACCAATGTCGCCGATGCGTTCAGTGCACCAGCTGATGATTTCGGTGCGGGGGTTGGAACAAGCGCCGGAGGTGGATTCGGTGGTTCCGGTGAACTCCATGGACTCGATGGCGCGGAGTGAAGATCGACCAAGATGATGCCGAACGTGTTCGTCGCTTTTGCAAGTCCTTTTGCGTTTGTCCTACCCAAACTATGCTTTTATTAGCATGAACTATGTTTTAGCGTTTAAATTTGAACTCATTTGTCGGAATCTCTGTCAAATTCGCTTATTGGGGTTTTCGGTTTGCGGGTCAACGCGGCGGTGCCCGAGCAGACCTCGCGTAGCCGACCTGTAAAAAAGCATATTCACCGAATATCCTTTTTTACGGGTCCGTTTTGTGGGGTCTGAGCCTGACCTCGCCCGCGCCGGCCTGCATACGCACTTTTCCACGAACTACAAAACACTTATTCGGGTTGGGATTTTGCGGGGTCTGCTAGAAATGCTCTTAGCCACGGATCTTGATCTCTCTCTCTATCCTTTTTTCTTTTTGCGGGAAGGACAGTCTTGATCTTTTTGATCTTTTTGAGGGGAAAACAGTCTTGATCTTAAGGCGACTGGCGTTTAGTTTCGATTGGCAGTGCAAAATGTTCAGCATTTTATACCTACGGTATCACTCTTTTGTTACTGCAAAACGGAAATGAATAATTTGCAACGTTATGTTCTTGGTTGACCGCATGCTTAATGTTTGCACAACCAAAATAGTGGGTTTTGATGACCGGGCCCAACACTCCAGCAGCATAGGCCCCGTATGAACAAGTGACATTAATCCTGTCTAAATTAATGTAGATTAGAGCAACTCCAACGCGCCGACCCATTTCGTCCGCGCGGGTCCGTTTGGGTCGGCGCGGACAGAAAAAACGGCCCAACGTGCCGACCCAAACGGATGGACGTCCACTTTTCGTCCGCCTGCCGCCCATTCCCGGCCCATTTTTGAGCCGGATTTGCTTCGGCGAGGACATGAGCGCGCGCGCGCCCGCCTGCTCCTCCCCTGGCCCACTGGTCGGTGGCAGCCTCTGTAATTTTCCTTCTTTTTCCCCAAAACCCTCACGTCCGCGCCCGCTCCCGCCACTCGCCATGGACGCCGACCTCGATGCCGCTGCCAGCCTCGCCTCCCTCGCCTCGTCCAGCATCATGTCCGCCCCCTCTGGCAAAGGCAAGCCTCGCGCCCCCCGCAAGACCGCCGTCGCGCCCAAGCCGAAGAAGAAGCTGACGGACGACGAGCAGGCAAGGGAGTCAGCTAAGAGAAAGAGCCGGAGGCACGCGGCGGACACGAGGGAAAAAGCCATCGCAGCGGCCGCCATTGCCGCCGCCGCGTAGCAGGAGGCCACCAATGGCCGCGTCGCGGCCACAACGTGGGAGGCGCTAATTTTACTAGGTTTAAACCCTGGTCAGCACGGCCTCGTCAACATCGTCGTGGCCGCGGCCAACACCGGCTCATCTGTGTTTCCTCGGATGGTGCTGCCTGACTCGCTCCGCGCGTCGGCGATGCAGCCGATGCCCGACTTTTGCGTTTACCTGCAGGCCTCCCGACTCTCCGGGCAGTGCTCACCCGAGGTGAGCTGGTGGCGCCTTCCACGCCCGCGCGCCCATCGACCTCAACGCCACATCGGTGGCCGGTGGCTCTTTACCCTAAGGGGCGAGGAAACGCGCGCATCACATGCCAGCCGACGTGCTGTCGGGTGCACGCAACCTGTTCGATGGAATGCCGCCGCCTCCGACGACGGCGACTACATGCAGAACATCATCTTCGAGGGTGGTGCGCAGGCCACTGGCGGTACCGCCGGGGCTTGCTACGACCCCGATGAGATAAAAAGCCAGGATGGCCGAGGGCCGTTCATGCCGTCCACCTTTGATCAAGATCAGGTCGCCTTCATGCATGATCAGGTTGGCGTGCACCTGGACGGCTTCCCGCTCGACCACGAGTTTCCGGAGGACTACGGTCTCGAGGAAGAGGATGAGTTGGACATCTAAGGGGAGCCTTTGTTCGAGGACGAGCTCGCCAACCAGGCCGGCGGCGGGAAGCCGAAGCGCAAGAGTAGGCGGACCAAGGCGTCCGAGGACAAGCTTCTTTATGAGTGTTGGACGGACATTGGGCAAGACCCCAGGACCGGCGCCGAACAAAAGGCATCAACCTTTTGGACTCGTGTCCATCGTGAGTTCCATGAGCGCAAGAAGTTTCCACCGTACAAAATGCAAAGCACGCACGGATGGGTGTCCATTTCGAAGCGTTGGAAGGTGATCCAACAAGAGTGCAACAAGTTTTGTGCCACTCCTGAGAGCATCAAGGCACGCCCCGTGAGCGGCATCAGCGTGCAAGATATGGTATGCTAGCAAGCGGCCCTCTTTTATATCATTCCGTTTATTCTTGCATGTCCATTTTCATATCCATTTGCCAATATGCTTGCATGCAGTTAGTTTGTGGGCATTCCAAGTTTTGGAGGCATTCAAGGTCCAACACGATGGCAAGTGCTTGAATCTCTCCCATTGTTGGAGGGTCATCAAAGACGAGGAGAAGTTCAAGGCGCAATATGCCGCCCTCAAGTCGCGTGGGGGAAGAAGGCCGAGGAGGAAGACGGCGAGAAGCCACAGTCGTGGGGGAAAACCAACTCCAAGGAGGAGGACAAGCGGGATGCGGCATCGAACGCCTTGATCGCAAGCGTGGAGGGCATGATAACCAAGAAGGACTCGAGGGAGGAGGAGCGCTGGCGATACAAGGAGGAACAAATGAACGCCTTCATGGAGATCCAAAGGAGGAGGTTTGACATGGAGGCGGAAAAGCAAGCCCAGATGCTAGAGATCGAGGCCGCCAACGCCAAGACCAAGACAAAAGAAGTGGCTCTCACGAGCATGATGACGCGGGTGGAGATCATGAAGGTGGATCTAAACACCGTGTCGCCAAGGAAGAGGCCGTGGTTCAGGAAGATGCAGGCCGAAATGCTCAAGTTTGACGATGAGTGATCTATGGCGGCGAGCGCCATCCTTTTTTATATGCTGGCAAGTGTGCTGGCATGACCACGACCGCGATGGCATGGTCGAACTCTCCCGTCCCTTTTTTGTGTGCTGGCATGTGTGTCGGCCGCTGGCAAGTGCGCAACTGAACTGTGTGTTGTTTTTCTTAAGCTGGCATTGTATGCCGGCGCTGGCATGGTGCCGACACGAAGTTCGGGCAACGACATGGCCGCTGTCATGATCTATGGCTGCAGGCCTTTTTCAAAATTTGCGTGCGGACATGAAATGGGTCGCCACCATTGGACGCACTGCCGACCCAAATCTTAAAGAGGGCGGACACCGAGCGGGCGGCCGACCTAAACGGACAAAAAGCGGACAATTCCGCCGTCCGTTTGGGTCGACGCGTTGGAGTCGCTCTTAGTGCCTTTTTTCAGTCACCCACAAGTTGTACACTGAGCGACAAACCAACAAAACTTGCACTAGATCACCATCTGCTTTGTGAAGTGAAGTATAAACGACAGGGCCATAAAAAGGGCTAAAGCCTAAAAGGACTCGGCAAGTTCGGTGCTGAAAGAATATGCTAAGGCGATCCCCTTCCAGCAAGCCTACAAAAAGATCAACGCTCCCTCTCAAGCTAATCCATTGTACCATTACATCTCGCGCTATCACCATCTGAGAGCCAGCCTCCTAGCATCGATTTGCCATGGTCCTCATCTTCATCCTCTGCTCTCAAATATGTCCGAGAAGCCGCGGATGATGGGCAGAACGCCGTGCTGAAAAGCCTCAAGCTCGTAGGGCAACCAAGCATCTTTGGCAGATATTACAGCATCTCCTGAGCTCATCTCTATTTTTTTCATGTGAACTATGTTGGAGAGTGATGGTTACCTGTTGGTTAAACTAGTAGTACTGTTTGTATGTTCATTTCCCTCCCCTTTGTGTTGTTGAGCACTTGAGCGTATGAATGAAGACTGTTGGTACTTAGTAGTGATACTTGTTTTCAGTCAATTCAAGAACTCTGTTTCTCGTGTGCTGCTTGGGCTCTCCATAAGATTTTTAGTTGCATTTCATTAACAATCATCAGGAAAGGTAAGTCACTATGGCAGTATCATATATCTGCCTCTCTAGGCAAAAAATAACTAAAACTGTTGCTCAAAACTGGTAGAGCATCTACAATCACGACTGTCAAATTTCAATCCCCAAACGTGGTTGTAGATGCTCCTGTTGTTCTCTGAATGTTTACTTCTGAAATTGTACACACAGTGGATATGTATAGGCTCATCTCATCTCATGGCTGGCTACTGAATGAAGCATTACAAAACAGAGTCTAGACATCCATTAAGCCCAATGCAGAATTCAGCTAGCAACCACCAACCAAACTTTTCACTAACAAGGAGAAGAATTCAGGACAAGTTTGGGCTATCATATCCACGTTTATTCTCACATACTGTTCACTAGCAAGGAGAGGAATTCAGCCAGCAACCACCAACCAAACTGACCTGAAACCCTGAACCGAACACAGGCCAAGTTCTACTCGGCGGCCGCGGGCTTGGAGAACTCCGAGATGCCGCTCCCCTCGATCCACTCCTCCCAGTTCCTCCCGTCCGCCTTCCTGTACTCGACGTGCGCCAGGGTGCCGGGGTCGACGCAGGCCGCGGTGACGGCGACGCCGTCGGGGTTGGACCTCGGGATGTAGAAGGAGGTGATCCCGCACACCTTGCAGAAGGTGTGCTTGGCCGTGTGGGTGCCGAAGGTGTAGGTGGTGAGGAAGTCGCCGGCGCCGGGCTGGAGCGCGAACTTGTCCTTGGGCACGACGAAGTGGGTGTTCCCCCGCATGGAGCAGTCGGAGCAGTTGCAGATCCACGCCACCACGCTCGCCGGCGCCTCCACCTGCCAGCGCACGCGCCGGCAGTGGCACCCGCCGCTGTGGACGACCTCCGGCTCCAAGCCCATCGTGGTTCTTGCCCGGTTGGTCTATTGGGTAGAGTGGGAATGGGGGATATGATGAGCTCTTGCTCGAAACTTGTCGCTCGTCGGGTTCAGTGTTTGGGTTAGAAGAGAGAGAGGGGGATTGTTGCGTTGTTGAATATGATAGGATGTATTATTGAGCCTCGGGAGCCAGTATATATTGAGTATAAGGTTTGGAGGGCAAGACGTCTCTCCTGCAGATAAGGTAGGAGATGAATTACAAATCCTAGACTACCAAAACATATGTAACCCGAATATATCTCTAAAATCCCCCCGCAATCGTAGCGGTAGCGTTGCGCACAACAGGAGCGACGCAGACGGTTAGACTGAAGAGAATAGCAGCCGACAGACTGACATCCTCCCGCAGTCCTAGCGGGAGCGTCGTGGACAGTGTCGCATCGCGGACGCGTTGACTGTAGAGGAAGCCGACGAGTTGCTCAAACGGATGATAAGCCTTTGTGTCGATGTCGATGTAGCCGAGAGCGTAGGGTGGTGTAGCCGTGGTCGAGGTAGCCGTGCGAAGAACGCCGTGCTCAATGTCGAGTCGGGGTAGCCGGTGTCGAGGGAGTCGCCGTGGAGCCGCGGGCCCAATGGTGTCGAAGTAGGGGTGCGCCGGGAAGAAAATGTTGTTGACGACGCGTCGCGGCGGGTTTGCCAAGCCCGGGGACACATCGTGAACGAAGGCACGCACCAATGTTGCCAGCACCGGGCATACGAAGACGGACGGAGACGAAGTTGACGAAGCACCGACCAGGCTTGCCAGGCCCGAGGACACGTCGTGGATGAAGGCACGCATCGGTGTTGCCAGCACCAGGCATGCGTAGACGAGGGACCTGCAAGAGCTGTACGCCATGTCGGAGAAGTCAGAGAGGCCAGCAGAGAAGGACTCGACGACGGTTGCGGCACCAATCAGCGCGGGGCCAATGTCGCCCGCGGTTGTCGGAGTAGATGAAGCGGTCGGGGTAGATGACGGCGACGCTGGCGACGAGCTGGTGCTGGACGAAGACGAAGGGGGTGGACGGGCGGCGGTGGCGGCTACGGAGGTAGCGGCGGCAGCGGCCAAAGAAGAGCAGTGGCGGCGGCTAGGTTAGGAGTGCGGCGGCGGTGCTCGAAGTAGGCGAAGAACCCTGTTAGCGTGACGAAGATCGGCGCGGACGTGGCGTCCCCGCGCCAAGGAAGACGGCGCGGCGCATACCATGGGAGGTCGACGCGCGGTGACGGGGGATCGGACCGCGGGCGACAGCCCGAAGGGGCGACACAGCGGCGGCTGGCGGGTCGGGGCGATGGCGGGAAGACCTCGGGGCGGCGGCGGGGACCGCGGGCCGTGACGCTACGGCCCAAAGGGGCGACGCAACAGCGGTTTGCGAGTCGGTGCAATTACGGGGACGGTCTTAGGACGGCGGCGTGGACCACGCGCCACGCTCGCTACGGCCGGATGGGGCGACGCAGCGGCGGCGCGAGGGTCGGTGCAGCCATGGGATGCCCTGGAGTGGACAGCCTCGGGGTGGCGGGGGACCACGGGCCACGACACAACGGCCCGAAGGGGCGACACAGCGGTGACATGGGTCGGTGCAGCCGGGAAAAGAACCACGGGGCGGCGGCGCTGCGGCCCGACGGGGCGACGCAGCGGCGGCCCGTTGCTCGACCGGTGGAGAGGCGCGTTGTACTCAGAATCACCTCAGCTACTTGCCACCGATTGAAGTCCTCAACACTACAAAAAAAGACACATCCGTGACATTTTGGGCCGAACAAATTTTTTTCTGTCATACATATGACACTTCTATGACGATAATTGTGACAAAACCCGGTATCATCATAGATGTGGTGGGCTCCTACTTCTATGACAAAAAATTATGACAGAAAATGGGCTTTTCGTCCTGGGCGGGCCGGAGACGCAGCTGCATGAAATTCTTTGGGCCGTCCATGATGGAAAAAACCGTGGTAGAAGCGAGGGGGAGGAAAATTTCGGGGAGTTGCCGGTTACGGCGGGAGGTCGGTGGCGGAGCGATGCGCGTTTCTATCGTACACGTACGCGCGTGTGTGCGAGGCGTTGGCTCTAACTGAACCCGAGCGAGGCGTTGGGCTCTAACTGAACCCGAGCGATTGCACTGCAGGCTACGCGTTACTGAACCCGAGGGATCGATTGATGGCTGTGAACTGAACCCGATGGAGCGATTTCTTCGCTACTGCTGCTAACTGAAGCCGATTGATTGGATGAACAGTGAGCGTTGCGGGGGGGCTGGATGAACAGTGAGTGGTGGCGTTGCCTCTGGATGAACAGGAACCCGTGGTGTGGAGGGCTGGATGAACAGTAGACAGTGGAGGGGTGGCCGTGAGGGGTGGTTGCACGGGACCCCGTGGTGTGGAGGGTGTTGGGTAACGTAGAAGAAATTCAAAATTTTCGTACGTGTCACCAAGATCTATCTATGAAGATACCAGCAACGAGGGAAAGGAGAGTGCGTCTACATACCCTTGTAGATCGCTAAGCGGAAGTGTTCAAGAGAACGGGGTTGAAGGAGTCGTACTCATCGTGATCCAAATCACCGGAGATCCTAGTGCCGAACGGATGGCACCTCCGCATTCAACACACGTACAGCCCGATGACGTCTCCCATGCCTTGATCCAGCAAGGAGAGAGGGAGAGGTTGAGGAAGATTCCATCCAGCAGCAGCACAACAGCATGGTGGTGGTGGAGGAGCGTGGCAATCCTACAAGACTTCGCCAAGCACCGCGGGAGAGGAGGAGGGAGAGAGGTAGGGCTGCGCCAGGGAGAGGTGAAACTCATGTGTTCGCAGCCCCAAAACCCTCAAGTATATATAGGGGGAGAGGGGGGCTGCGCCCCCACCTAGGGTTCCACCCCTAGGGGCGGCAGCCAGCGCAAACCCATCTAGGATGCGGCCAAGGGGGGGGGAGAGGGGAAACTTGCCCCCCAAGTTAGGTGGGTGCGCCCCCTCCCCTAAACCCTAGGCGCCTTGGGCCTTGTGGGGGGGGGGGGGGCGCACCAGCCCACCTGGGGCTGGTCCCCTCCCACACTTGGCCCATGCAGCCCTCCGGGGATGGTGGCCCCACTTGGTGGACCCCCGGGATCCTCCCAGTGGTCCCGGTACGTTACCGATAAAACCCGAAACTTTTCCGGTGACCAAAACAGGACTTCCCATATATAAATCTTTACCTCCAGACAATTCTTGAACTCCTCGTGACGCCCGGGATCTCATCTGGGACTCCGAACAACATTCGCTAACCACATACAAACTTCCTTTATAACCCGAGCGTCATCGAACCTTAAGTGTGTAGACCCTACGGGTTCGGGAGACATGTAGACATGACCGAGACGTTCTCCGGTCAATAACCAACAGCGGGATCTGGATACCCGTGTTGGCTCCCACATGTTCCACGATGATCTCATCGTATGAACCACGATGTCAAGGACTCAATCAATCCCGTATACAATTTCCTTTGTCTAACGGTATAGTACTTGCCCGAGATTCGATCGTCGGTATGCCGATACCTTGTTCAATCTCGTTACCGGCAAGTCTCTTTACTCGTTCCATAACACATCATCCCGCGATCAACTCTTTGATCACATTGTGCACATTATGATGATGTCCTACCGAGTGGGCCCAGAGATACCTCTCCATTTACCGGAGTGACAAATCCCAGTCTCGATTCGTGCCAACCCAACAGACACTTTCGGAGATACCTGTAGTGCACCTTTATAGCCACCCAGTTACGTTGTGACGTTTGGTACACCCAAAGCATTCCTACGGTATCCGGGAGTTGCACAATCTCATGGTCTAAGGAAATGATACTTGACATTAGAAAAGCTTTAGCATACGAACTACGATCTTTGTGCTAGGCTTAGGAATGGGTCTTGTCCATCACATCATTCTTCTAATGATGTGATCCCGTTATCAACGACATCCAATGTCCATGGTCAGGAAACCGTAACCATCTATTGATCAACGAGCTAGTCAACTAGAGGCTTACTAGGGACATGGTGTTGTCTATGTACCCACACATGTATCTGAGTTTCCTATCAATACAATTATAGCATGGATAATAAACGATTATCATGAACAAGGAAATATAATAATAACTAATTTATTATTGCCTCTAGGGCATATTTCCAACAGTCTCCCACTTGCACTAGAGTCAATAATCTAGTTCACATCGCCATGTGATTAACACTCACAGGTCACATCGCCATGTGACCAACATACAAAGAGTTTACTAGTGTCATTAAATTAGTTCACATCATCATTGATTAAGACTCAATGAGTTCTGGGGTTTGATCATGTTTTGCTTGTGAGAGAGGTTTTAGTCAACGGGTCTGCAACATTCAGCTCCGTATGTACTTCGCAAATCTCTAGGTCATATTGTAAATGCTGCTTCCATGCTCCACTTGGAGCTATTCCAAATGGTCGTTCCACTATACGTATTCGGCTTCTCTACTCAGAGCTATCCGGATAGGTGTTAAGCTTGCATCGACGCAAATCTTTACGTCGAACTCTTTATCACCTCCATAATCGAGAAACATATCCTTATTCCTCTAAGGATAATTTTGACCGCTATCTGGTGATCCACTCCTTGATCACCTTTGTACCCTCTTGCCAGACATGTGGCAAGGCACACATCAGGTGCGGTACTCAGCATAGCATACTGTAGAGCCTACGTCTAAAGCATAGGGGACGACCTTCGTCCTTTCTCTCTCTTCTGCCGTGGTCGAGCTATAAGTCTTAACTTCATATCTTACATCTCAGGCAAGAACTCCTTCTTTGACTGATCCATCTTGAACACCTTCAAGATCATGTTAAGGTATATGCTCATTTGAAAGTACCATTAAGCGTTTTTGATCTATCCTCATAGATCTTGATGCTCAATGCTCAAGTAGCTTAATCCAGGTTTTCTATTGAAAAACACCTTTCAAATAACCCTATATGCTTTCCAGAAATTCTACATCATTTCTAATCAACAATATGTCAACAACATATACTCATCAGAAATTCTATAGTGCTCCCACTCACATCTTTGGAAATACAAGTTTCTCATAAACTTTGCATAAACCCAAAATCTTTGATCATCTTATCAAAGTGCATATTCCAACTCCGAGATGCTTACTCCAGTCCATGGAAGGATCACTGGAGCTAGCATACCTTTTAGTATCCTTAGGATCGACAAAACCTTTCTGATTGTATCACATACAACCTTTCCTTTACGAAAACTGGTAAGGAAACTCGTTTTGACATCCATCTGCCCGATTTCATAAATGCAGCTAATGCTAACATGATTCCGACGGACTTAAGCATCGCTACGGATGAGAAAATCTCATCGTAGTCAACTCCTTGAACTTGTGAAGAACTCTTCGCCACAAGTCAAGCTTCATGGACGGTGACATTACCGTCCATGTCCGTCTTCTTCTTAAAGATCCATTTATCTCAATGGCTTGCCGATCATCGGGCAAGTCCACCAAAGTTCATGCTTTGTTCTGATACATGGATCCTATCTCGGATTTCATGGCTTCTAACCATTTGTCGGAATATGGGCCCACCATCGCTACTCCATAGTTCGTAGGTTCATTGTTTTCTAGCAACATAACCTTCAAAACAGGATTACTGTACCACACTGAAGTAGTATACATCCTTGTCACCCTACGAGGTATGGTAGTGACTTGATTTGAAACTTCATGATCACTATCGTAAGCTTCTACTTCAATTAGTGTCGGCGCCACAGGAACAACTTCCTGTGCCTTGCTACACACTAGTTGAAGTGACGGTTCAATAACCTCATCAAGTCTCCACCATCCTCCCACTCAACTTTCCGAGACAAACTTTTCCTCAAGAAAGGACCCGATTCAAGAAACAATCTCTATTGCTTTCGGATCTGAATTAGGAGGTATACCCACTGTTTTGGGTGTCGTATGAAGATGCATTTTATCCGCTTTGGGTTCGAGCTTATCAACCTGAAACTTTTTCACATAAGCGTCGCAGCCCCAAACTTTTAAGAAACGGCAACTTAGGTTTCTCCAAACCATAGTTCAAACGGTGTCGTCTCAACGGAATTACGTGGTGCCCTATTAAAGTGAGTGCGGTTGTCTCTAATGCCTAACCCATGAACGATAGTGGTAATTCGATAAGAGACATCATGGTACGCACCATATCCAATAGGGTGCAACTATGATGTTCGGACACACCATCACACTATGGTGTTCTAGGCGGTATTAATTGTGAAACAATTTCCACAATGTCTTAATTGCGTGCCAAAGCTCGTAACTCAGATACTCATCTCTATGATCATATCATAGACATTTTATCCTCTTGTCACAATGATCTTCAACTTCACTCTGAAATTACTTGAACCATTCAATAATTCAGACTTGCATTTCATCAAGTAAATATACTCAGTATCTACTCAAATCATCCGTGAAGTAAGAACATAACGATATCCACTGCGTGCCTCAGCACTCATTGGACTGCACACATCAAATGTATTACTTCCAACAAGTTGCTTTCTTGTTCCATTTTACTGAAAACGAGGCTTTCAGTCATCTTGCCCATGTGGTATGATTTGCATGTCTCAAGTGATTCAAAATCAAGTGAGTCCAAACGGTCCATCTGCATGGAGTTTCTTCATGCATGTACACCAATAGACATGGTTCGCATGTCTCAAACTTTTCAAAACGAGTGAGCCCAAAGATCCATCAACATGGAGCTTCTTCATGTGTTTTATACCAATATGACTTACATGGCAGTGCCACAAGTAGGTGGTACTATCATTACTATCTTATATCTTTTGGCATGAACATGTGTATCACTACGATCGAGATTCAATAAACCATTCATTTTAAGTGCAAGACCATTTAAGGTATTATTCAAATAAACAGAGTAACCATTATCCTCCTTAAATGAATGACTGTATTGCGATAGACATAATCCAATCATGTCTATGCTCAACGCAAACACCAAATAACAATTATTTAGGTTTAACACCAATCTCGATGGTAGAGGGAGCATGCGATGCTTGATCACATCAACCTTGGAAACACTTCCAACACATATCGTCAGCTCACCTTTAGCTAATCTCCGTTTATTCCGTAGCTTTTATTTCGAGTTACTAACACTTAGCAACCGAACCGGTATCTAATACCCTGGTGCTACTAGGAGTACTAGTAAAGTACACATTAACATAATGTATATCCAATATACTTCTGTCGACCTTGCCAGCCTTCTCATCTACCAAGTATCTAGGGTAATTCTGCTCCAGTGGCTGTTCCCCTTATTACAGAAGCACTTAGTCTCGGGTCTGGGTTCAACCTTGGGTTTCTTCACTAGAGCAGCAACTGATTTGTCGTTTCATGAAGTATCCCTTCTTGCCCTTGCCCTTCTTGAAACTAGTGGTTTCACCAACTATCAACAATTGATTCTCCATCTTGATTTCTACTTTCGCGGTGTCAAACATCGTGAATACCTCAAGGATCATCATATCTATCCCTGATATGTTATAGTTAATCATGAAGCTCTAGCAGCTTGGTGGCAATGACTTTGGAGAAACATCACTATCTCATCTGGAAGATCAACTCCCACTCGATTCAAGTGATTGTTGCACTCAGACAATCTGAGCACAAGCTCAACGATTGAGCTTTTCTCCCTTAGTTTGCAGGCTAAGAAAATCGTCGGAGGTCTTATACCTCTTGACGTGGGCACGAGCCTGAAATCCCAATTTCAGCCCTCGAAACATCTCATATGTTCCACGATGTTTCGAAAAAATGTCTTTGGTGCCTCAACTCTAAACCGTTTAACTGAACTATCACGTAGTTATCAAAACGTGTATGTCCGATGTTCGCAACATCCACAGACGACGTTTGGGGTTCAGCACACTGAGTGGTGCATTAAGGACATAAGCTTTCTACTGTCCGCATAATCGCTACTGTCAACTTTCAACTATGTTTTCTCTAGGAACATATCTAAACCGTGGAACTAAAGCGCGAGCTTACGACATAATTTGCAAAGATCTTTTGACTATGTTCAGGATAATTAAGTTCATCTCATGAACTCCCACTCAGATAGACATCCCTCTAGTCATCTAAGTGATTACATGATCTGAGTCAACTAGGCCGTGTCCGATCATCACGTGAGACGGACTAGTCATCATCGGTGAGCATCTTCATGTTGATCGTATCTACTATACGACTCATGCTCGACCTTTCGGTCTCTTGTGTTCCGAGGCCATGTCTGTACATGCTAGGCTCGTCAAGTCAACCTAAGTGTTTCACGTGTGTAAATCTGGCTTACACCCGTTGTATGTGAACGTAAGAATCTATCACACCCGATCATCACGTGGTGCTTCAAAACGACGAACTTTCGCAACGGTGCACAGTTAGGGGGAACACTTTCTTGAAATTTTAATGAGGGATCATCTTATTTACTACCGTCGTTCTAAGCAAATAAGATGCATAAACATGACAAACATCACATGCAATCAAAAAGTGACATGATATGGCCAATATCATTTTGCTCCTTTTGATCTCCATCTTCGGGGCTCCATGATCATCATCGTCACTGGCATGACACCATGATCTCCATCATCATGTCTTCATGAAGTTGTCACGCCAACGACTACTTCTACTTCTATGGCTAACGCGTTTAGCAATAAAGTAAAGTAATTTACATGGCGTTCTCCAATGACACGCAACTCATACAAAAAATAAAGACAACTCCTATGGCTCCTGCCGGTTGTCATACTCATCGACATGCAAGTCGTAATTCCTATTACAAGAACATGATCAATCTCATACATCACATATCATTCATCACATTCTTTTGGCCATATCACATCACATAGCATACCCTGCAAAAACAAGTTAGACGTCCTCTAATGGTTGTTGCATGTTTTACGTGGCTGCTATGGGTTTCTAGCAAGAACGTTTCTTACCTACGCAAAAACCACAACGTGATATGCCAATTGCTATTTACCCTTCATAAGGACCCTTTTCATCGAATCCGATCCGACTAAAGTGGGAGAGACTGGCACCCGCTAGTCACCTTATGCAACAAGTGCATGTCAGTCGGTCGAACCTGTCTCACGTAAGTGTACGTGTAAGGTCGGTCCGGGCCGCTTCATCCCACAATACCAACGAAACAAGATTGGACTAGTAACGGTAAGCATATTGAACAAAGATCAACGCCCACAACAACTTGTGTTCTACTCGTGCATAGAAACTATGCATAGACCTAGCTCATGATGCCACTGTTGGGTAACGTAGCAGAAATTCAAAATTTTCGTACGTGTCACCAAGATCTATCTATGGAGAGACCAGCAACGAGGGGAAGGAGAGTGCATCTACATACCATTGTAGATTGCTAAGCGGAAGCATTCAAGAGAACGGGGTTGAAGGAGTCGTACTCGTCGTGATGCAAATCACCGGAGATCCTAGTGCCGAACGGACGGCACCTCCGCGTTCAACACACGTACAGCCCGATGACGTCTCCCATGCCTTGATCTAGCAAGGAGAGAGGGAGAGGCTGAGGAAGACTCCATCCAGCAGCAGCACAATGGCATGGTGGTGGTGGAGGAGCGTGGCAATCCTGCAGGGCTTCACCAAGCACCGCGGGAGAGGAGGAGGGAGAAAGGTAGGGCTGCGCCAGGGAGAGGTGAAACTCATGTGTTGGCAGCCCCAAAACCCTCAAGTATATATAGGGGGAGAGGGGGGGCTGCGCCCCCACCTAGGGTTCCACCCCTAGGGGCGGCGGCTAGCGCAAACCCATCTAGGGTGCGGCCAAGGGGGGGGAGAGGGGAAACTTGCCCCCCATGTTAGGTGGGTGCGCCCCCTTCCCCAAACCCTAGGCGCCTTGGGCCTTGTGGGGGCGCACCAGCCCACCTGGGGCTGGTCCCCTCCCACACTTGGCCCATGCAGCCCTCCGGGGATGGTGGCCCCACTTGGTGGACCCCCGGGACCCTCCCGGTGGTCCCGGTACGTTACCGATAAAACCCGAAACTTTTTCGGTGACCAAAACAGGACTTCCCATATATAAATCTTTACCTCCGGACCATTCTGGAACTCCGCGTGACATCCGGGATCTCATCCGGGACTCCGAACAACATTCGGTAACCACATACAAACTTCCTTTATAACCCTAGCGTCATCGAACCTTAAGTGTGTAGACCCTACGGGTTCGGGAGACATGTAGACATGACCGAGACGTTCTCCGGTCAATAACCAACAGCGGGATCTGGATACCCATGTTGGCTCGCACATGTTCCACGATGATCTCATCGGATTAACCATGATGTCAAGGACTCAATCAATCTCGTATACAATTCCCTTTGTCTAACGGTATAGTACTTGCCCGAGATTCGATCGTCGGTATGCCGATACCTTGTTCAATCTCGTTACCGGCAAGTCTCTTTACTCGTTCCATAACACATCATCTCGCGATCAACTCTTTGATCACATTGTGCACATTATGATGATGTCCTACCGAGTGGGCCCAGAGATACCTCTCCATTTACCGGAGTGACAAATCCCAGTCTCGATTCGTGCCAACCCAACAGACACTTTCGGAGATACCTGTACTGCACCTTTATAGCCACCCAGTTACATTGTGACGTTTGGTACACCCAAAGCATTCCTACGGTATCCGGGAGTTGCACAATCTCATGGTCTAAGGAAATGATACTTGACATTAGAAAAGCTTTAGCATACGAACTACGATCTTTGTGCTAGGCTTAGGAATGGGTCTTGTCCATCACATCATTCTCCTAATGATGTGATCCCGTTATCAACGACATCCAATGTCCATGGTCAGGAAACCGTAACCATCTATTGATCAACGAGCTAGTCAACTAGAGGCTTACTAGGGACATGGTGTTGTCTATGTACCCACACATGTATCTGAGTTTCCTATCAATACAATTATAGCATGGATAATAAAAGATTATCATGAACAAGGAAATATAATAATAACTAATTTATTATTGCCTCTAGGGCATATTTCCAACAGAGGGCTGGATGAACAGTAGACGGTGGAGGGCTGGATGAATAGTAGATGGTGGAGGGGTGGTTGAACAGTAGCCGGTGGAGTAGCGCACGGTGGAGGCTGGATGAACAGGAGCCCGTGGAGGCTGGAGGAGGTCGATGGTAGCCCGTGGAGGATGGAGGAGGTCGACGGTGGAGATGAACAGTATCCCGTGGAGTCCTGTTTTGCGGTACGCCACACCCCTCCCGATGAACAGGACCCCCGTTTCGACCGTAGCGCTCCAACACAAGTCCATTTCGTCCGTTTTGCGGTACGCCACACCCCTCCCGATCAACAGGACCCCCGTTTCGACCGTAGGAGGTCCGTTTCCTCCGTTTTGCGGTACGCCACACCCCTCCCGATCAACAGGACCCCCGTTTCGACCGTAGGAGGTCCGTTTCCTCCGTTTTGTGGTACGCCACACCCCTCCCGATCAACAGGACCCCCGTTTCGACCGTAGGAGGTCCGTTTCCTCCATTTTGCGCTACGCCAGGCCTCGTTTCCATCGCATGTTCCGTCCAATCCGGTTGGCTCCCACACGTTCCGTTGCCTCTCGATAAACACGACGCATTCCGTTGCCTCCCCATGAACACGATGCATTCCGTTGCCTCCCCATGAACACGACGACGACTCTGTTTCTCCGTTCCGACCCATCCATGTACGTATGCGCGAGTAGGCGTTCGAGACCATGCCCGTATGTACGTACGTGGCCGTATTTTCTTTCCTGTACCCTGGTCGCTGTACGTACGTGTACATGCTACGTGCACGCCTCTACTACGACACGTGCGCGCCTCTACAACGACTAGTATGTACGTACACGTTTGCGACCAGAATGACAACGCTACATACGCTTCGACCAGGTGGGTCCCGACTGTGAGGCCCTTCCTTGCCTGCGAAGATGTAGCTGGTGGGGCCCAGTAGTCAGGGGGGCGAATCATTTTGGGTTTGTTTTTTTTTTGCCCGGACGCACTTCCTTGCATGCGAAGATGTAGTTGGTGGGTCCCAGCAGTTAGGGGGGCGAATCATTTTGTTTTTTTTGCCCGGACGCATTTCCTTGCGTGCGAAGGTGTAGCTGGTGGGTCCCAGCAGCCAGGGGGGAAACGTTTTTTTCACGAAATATGGTGGCCCGTCCGGTGGGTCCCCGCTGTCAGGTGGAGGAATAATTATTTTGCGCGTAATAAGGAGGCACTTCCTTGCTGCGGCCGTGGACCCAGCTGTCAGCCTCTCCACGTACAATCCATGTCTGATGGAAGCCGTTCCTTGACCACATTGACCACGCCGTGCCGAGAGCACCAGGGCGGTGGACGATGGCGGGGCCTAGGAAGGGGATGACACGGAGCCGGGGAAGACGCGACAGTGGATGCCCACGCGTAGAGGAGTACGAGGGTTCACTGGTTTGCTGCGGTGTGAGGCTGCCGTCACCGCAGAATAATACGGGGTGTGGGTGAGTAGAGGGCTGGCCTGGCCAGCGGTGGGAGTAGTAGGGGGCGGTGAGGCCTCCGCCGCATCATAGCCAGCCACGGGAGGCAGGAGCACGAGGCATGATCGGCGCTGGTTTGGGCGACTGGAGCAAGAAGACCAGAGTTTGAAGAAGCACTACGGCCGTTGGATGGACATCGTACGGTCACTGGAGCTAGAATCATGCATATTGACTAAGTTGACAAAGCCCTCCATCCCCGTCAACTTAGTAGGCCCACAAGTCAGCCTGCCACTATACTGGGTCCCAGCTAACAGGGGGAGTATTCATTTTTCTTGTGCGTAATAAGGAGGCACTTCCTTGCGTACGAAGATATAGCTGGTGGGTCAGAGCTGTCAGAGCCGGCCGCGGGGAGGAGGGAGTAGGCAGTCCCGCCAGTGCTTGTTTGAGCGGCTGGAGCAGGAAGAGCAGAGATTGAAGAAGCACGACGGCCGTTGGATGGCCATCCAACAGTCACTGCTTGTGCGTCAACCTTTTTTTAGGAAAGCCGTAAATCTATGGAAAACAGCATACAACCCATCTGCCATTATTTTTAATAATTTACAACCCATTTGCTAATTCTTAAGGTTTTTTTGGAGCCCATGTTCTTTTTGTTAGCATTACAGCCCATATTGTGGCCACGGTTAAAAACTTATACGAAATTTTGCATATTTCGGTGCGGTCCGAACTGTTTTTAATCCCGAAATTTCGACTCACATTCAAACTGATTTTAAAAATAAATGTATATCAATATAAAATCCAACAAATTCTCCACACATAAAAATTAATGTAATTTAAAATCTCGAAATGAAAAAAAAGCTATTTGAAACTAATTGCGGTTTGATGTGTTTTAAAAATGTACAGCCCATTTCTCATTACTGATGGGCCATTTACTCGGCCAGCCGAATGAAAGCTCTCCTCGTCTTGAAAGATTTGCAGCCCAACAGGCCTGACAAAGCGACTTACTTGGCAAATCACAAAAAAACTGGGCTGTGGCCGTGGACCCAGCTGTCAGCCTCTACACGTACAGTACTCTCCCGATGGAATGTCGTTGACCACATTGACCACGCCGCACCGAGAACACCAAGGCGGTGGACGACGACGAGGCCTAGGAAGGGGACGACGCGGAGCCGGGGAAGACGCGGCAGTGGATGCCCATGCGGAGAGGAGTACGAGGGTTCACTGGTTCGGCTGCGGTGTGAGGCTTCCGTCGCCGCAGGGCCTGGCTAGCGGTGGGAGTAGTAGGGGGCGATGAGGCCTCAACGGCAGCACTGCCGGCCACTGGAGGCAGGAGCAGGCGGTCTCCCCGGCGCTGGTTTGGGCGGCTGGTGCAAGAAGAGCAGCGATTGAAGAAGCAGCAGGACCGTTCGATTCAAACCCAACGGTTACTGCTGCTAGAATCGTTTGTTGACTAAGTTGTCAAGCCCTGCGTACGGGTCAACGTAGTAGGCCCACAGGTCAGCCTCCCAACCGGTGCGCTCTAGATGTCAGTGGGAGGAATCATTTTTTTCGCGTAATAAGGAGGCAGTTGATTGCGTGCGGCCAGGCCAGCAAAGGGAGTAGGGTGGGCCGGGGAAGCCTGCGCGGCATCACAGCGGGCCACAAGATGAGGGAGCAGGCAGTCCCGCCGGTGCTAGTTTAGGCGGCTGGAGCAGGAAGATCAGAGATTGAAGAAGCACGGCGGCTAGAATCGTGTGTTCACTGACAAAGCCTTGCGTAAACAAGTCAGCCTCGAAAACTGTGGCGTGTACAACCCATTTGCTATTATTTTTATAATTTTTACTCATTTTCTAATTCATATGGAATTTATTGCAGCCCGTTTTCCATTTTTAGAATTGCCGGCCATTTTCTGGTCAGTACCAGGGTCAAAAAATTAACTAAATATGTGGGAATTTTTTGCTGGGGAATGAAATATTCTTAATCCAAAAATTAATAGCCATACTAAAACAAATTTAAAAATAAGTTAGTACTATGTCATGTTAAATCCCATGAAATACGTATAAGATATCAGTGAAGAACAAAATTAAAAAAACTAATATCCCATTTGCTCGTCTTGAAAGATTTGCAGCCCAGTAATTTGGAGAAAACAAATAGGCCTAGCTTGGGTATTCTTCAAAAAGAAATAATGGGCTACCTATTTTCCCAGAGAACTAGTGCATGAGCATTTAGCTTTATTTATTTATTTACTTATTTATGTTTAGGAGACCATGAGCATGTACCTGGGCCGGATTCATGTGAGAGCCTCCCTTCCAGTTAATTATGGGCTTCTCTATTGGGCCTTCATCAGTGGGTTGCATGTTATCAACAAGTGGAAAATGTGTTCCATACGAAAAATAGTATGAGCTACGTCCGGTATGGGGCACTAAAGGATCGAACCGTGCAACGACTTCCAAAACATTGTGTTTATCGTTCTAACAACACATTTATATTCAACCAATAGACGAAACATACTACTGATTGTACATTGAAAACAGTAGCAGAAGCAACCAGGGCTGGGGGTGCAACAAAAGCAGTAAGCAGGCCAGGATAGTGAAGACGCAGCTCTCTCTTCCAAACCAAACATCAGCCATCATTACAAAGGGCTACCAAAAAGAACAATTGTATGCATCAAACTAAATAAAGATCCTACTACACCAAGTGTATGCATCTAACTAACTGGCTCAATTAGATGTTGCTATTTATTAAGTTGTGGAGATTGGCTGACGGCTTGAAATAGATGGGTGCCTGACGGGGGAAACTCCAGCCAGCAGGTAGAAGTCTGATACTTGCCACCCTCTCTCCTACTTTGGGCTGCAGAGCGTGGCGGCACATATCAGGGTATGGTGCATGCAGAGACGCATGGTACGATGTGTACACATACTTTTGCCTGATGAACAAAACCGCGCTGCCATCATGATCCTTGCCGTCGGTTATCTCCTGGTTAATTGGATAATTCAGTCCGACAAACAGAGAGCATGTACTAAGTCTACTTACCAGCCTCCAGTCAAAAATTCCTGAAGGCCCAGAGAAGCTGGGATCCTGCTCAAAGACCTTGCAGTGACTGTGATTGTATTCCGTGAAACAACACGTCCGGTACGTGCGAACGATCATCAATCTTTCGCCGTCGTCTGATCGAGCCAGGAACCACCTGCAACTGCCATGCCGCTTTTCTTTGAAAGGTTCTAGGATTAGGAAGAGTAGGGACACCAGACGGCCTACAACATCATATCAAGTTGGAGTCAAATAAAAAAGGGCTCTTGATTTAGTCAATCTGAAGAACAGCATGTTATGAGCATGAATATTTTTTCAGTAAATGTTGACAGTAATATAAGCAAGCCATCATGATATCATAGGAAAGTAACATACTGCTGTAACAGCCGTTTGTAGCAATGACTGGAGTAGGCCAGCAATACGTCCAGCCATAGAAGGAGTTGACAGCGTAAATGAAGCCCTTGTGCTCAATGGCATCAGAGAACCATGGAGGATGTATGATCCTGCGATGGACGTGCAGATTTATCCACTTACCGCAGTGACCTGTCAGATAGGCGAGACCGTGGTTGAAGAACGCAATTAGCCTGAAATCTTTATAATTCCCAGATCTTGTGGGCACTTGGCAGATTACAACCTTGAGCAAATCAAACTTGGTATCATGTTGGCTACCGTAAGATTCCGAGTATTCTGGGTCGCGGTGCCAAAGCAGTGCAGTGTTAATGGAAGGAAGGATGATCAATCGCCGGGTGTAGACCTCCACGTGCATCCAGCTGCCGCGACCGTCGACGAGCACCATCCAAGACATGTTCATGCCGACCCAGTACATACCGTTAATGTAGCTGAAGCTGACGGGGATCAGATCGCAGTGAAGGGGGTTGATGCTCGCACCCTACGATCGTTATGCTGCATTACATGCCGTTTCTGAAGATCAGGCAGCATCAGCAAGTAAGGAGCTGGCTTAAAAAGCTCCGGCCTGAGGGCTTTGAGTAAACGGTACAGCCCCGACGAGCACGCGGAGAGCGGCATGGTACTGAGATTGTCCACACACGAAACAATGAGCTTGATTACCTCTGTGGGAGCGAATTCCAGCCACTCTTTTGGCGGACGCTGCTCGGTTCTGCCATTGTTAGTGCTTGGGTTTCGGACGAGGGGAGGAGGCACCTTAGCGAGGATGGAAGCTTGGACGAGATTATGTGCGGACAAAGATGGAGAATCGAATATGTGCTGCAGGAAGTGGACATGTGATGATGACTACAGCACTCCGCTTGACTTACGAGACACATACCAGCAGCGTAGGGTCATATAGATGCTAGACAACTTGCTTGAGTGATCACAGTACTGGTACTCCCTACAGTACCTACTACAGTACTATGCCCTAGCTTGCTAGAGTAGAGTAGTAGAGTAGGACTGCTCTACTACTAGCACCGGAGGAGTAGTATATTCTAATCTAAAATAGTTACAAACTTCGATGCCCGATCGTGGAACGACTACGAAACGTGCTCAAAGACCATGTCTACGTGGTGTTTGGACTTATATGCAAAAAAATAGCAAGATGCCCGTGCATTGCACGGCACACCATCATCACCAACTCGGTTTTTTCTCTACTCCTACTCCTATAAAAGACTCAGTTGGTGATGATGGAGGCGAGGAGGCGTGTTCAGCCGGTCGTGTAGCGGACGGCGCACCACTATTCGATTTGTTATAAAAAAGTACTTGTAGAGATAGAGACATAGGGAGGAGCACGAGGTAAGGCCTTATCTATAAATGTGGAGAGAGGTGCGGGTATCTTTTGTAAAATTGTCATAGTTGGCTTTCTATCCGTCAGATATAGATCAGACGGTCTATATTACAAGATTGCAGGCAAACCATCATCACCAACTCGGTTTTCTATAAGAGTAGATATATATAGATATAGATAGATAGAGAGTAGGGAGTACTAGAAAAAATACACATTATCAAGGTAAATGTTGATCATTAGTCTTCGCTCAATGTAATCCGCTGTCTAAGCATGTGGAGACTTCCATGCATGATCTTGCTCTATTGGAGTATCGCGCATGAATAAAAGTGTATCCGTTTATGGTTTAGTCTAGAATCTTCCATGTATGAATTTTTACTACAGTACTGGTGAGGCTGGTCATAGTGGGAGTAACTTAGCAAGTAACATAGCGCATTTCAAGATAGGGTTGCTTATGTGGCATAGAGTTAATGAGGAAAAATGTGTTTGAAGTAACATAATATGTTACTGTAACATAACGCAACCCAAAGCAAAATGAGTCTATAATGTAATAAATGCTATCATCTATGATACTACTTGTATGTTACTTTGCACTATGAAGGTAGTAACAAAGACTAGTGTTATATGCATGACACTAGTCTAAGTTACTCCCCACTATGACTAGCCTGAAAGACTTACGATGAACCATTTCTTACATCTCCTCTGCCCCCTTGCAAGTCATCCTGATTTAATCCCTCCGTCTAGGTGTATAAGGGCATGGTTAATATTACTTAATAGTATAGCCAACTGTTGACTATAAGAAAGTGCCATGTCATCTGTAGCCAACATGTATAACAATCGATACTCAAAAACTAATTCTTAAAGATCATTTCTTGCAAAGCACAATAAGTGTTATTTCTTCACAAGTTTTGGATGCAGGTTGAACAGTTGAACGCTTTTGTTTGCAAAAGACACCTTTTTATCTATTTCACCCGGATGTTTGTGAGCTCTAGAGATGAGATAATATCTGAAGAAACCTATCGATACCCGTTACACATGAGATGACCCCCACATCCTTTGTCAAAATAAACAACTCCCTGATCAATGCATTTCACTCTTCGATGCAACGCACGGGCACCTTACTACTATAGATTAGTACGACCAAAAATTGAAGTAACATTATATATAGTACGATAAATACTGATGCATGTCACCTAAAATTATATCATTCAAAACTATGTTCAAATACGAATCCAACGACATAGTTTTTGTTGACATGCACTAACATTTTGTCAGTTAAATCTTCAGTCAAATTCAATGGGGGGCTAATAAACCACGACCGATGTAGTACAAGTGTAGAGGGCGGCGCTGCATGGGAGTCTCACCTCTCACCCCACTCGTGGCGCGGCAGTAAAGTCGTCATATCACAAAACCCAACCACTCCCAGTAATAAATGGCCTAGTAAAATAAACGGACAAGCAACCATCACATCCTCTGTCTTTTTTGCATTTCGTCTCTCTGCATTTACTTTCTCTGGTTCATCTCCCACACTCGATCCCTAGCTACTACTCCTAGGGCCAGTTCTTTTGGCGGCTTCCCCAGCTTTTCCCACAAGACTAGTAACAGTGGAGAGTAACAATAAGGCGCCTCACTCATTTATTTGGGCTTCTAAACTACTACTCCGTCCTGGTTTATTCCTCACCATTGTAATTTGTGTTAAATTTTGACCAAAGATTTAACTGATAAAATGTTACTCAAAACACTTAGGTGCGGTGCATCAAGGTGTGTAAGTCATCTTACGAAAACCAAATAAACCCAAAACACTTAGGCGCGATGCATTAACTTCTACCTTGTTTCTTGTTTCTTGACATATCAATCAATAAGAGATAAAGAGTGTGCATACTTTTAATGACTTGAGATATCAAACACGACATGCAATGGTTAGTTCATTGCATGCAATACTATTAATTAGCGAATAAACATTAACGTTTCTCGTTTTCTCCTCCTCCTTGGTCAAGGTGCACAGATAAATAACCACAGAGAAGGAAGCTAAAAGTAAACAATCAAATGAGCATTTTTGCATTTGTTTTGCATTGAATCGTTTCACAAGCTTGACTAGTGCTGTTTTTCTACTTTTACAAAAACCGCATCGTAATGTTAAAACGTGCATTTGCACGTAAATAAGTAATAGTAGTACTCCCTCCGTCTAGGTGTACAAGTCTTCCCTCCTTCTTGGTCACCGTGCACAACCAAAGATGACTTATTGACCTGGACGGAGGGAGTAGCACAGTCTGCAAGCATATATCGAGAGAGACGTGTAGTCCGATAGTATATAGTAAAGTTTGTGCTATATGCACGTACTTGCAAAATGCGTAATAATACACAACGTTTCCAAACTTTCCGTTTTACATACTTAATTAAGGACGCTAAAAATTCCTGAACGTTCGGGATTTATCATTTGCGTCCCAAAACTAATGAGATCGCCTTATGAAACAAAAATTATACTCCTCCTAAAAGCCACGGCGCTCGCAGGAGCGCTTGCGGCGCGCCACGAGTGCCCTGGTGCGCGGCCGTTTCCCAGCGCGCCGACACAACGCCTCTTCCTCAGCCTCGCAACTCGCGAGGTGATGATTGGCAGCTTGCCGGTGGGCGAGCGCGATCTCACCGGTGTGGTGATCCGGAGCCAACAGGTACTCCTCCTGGCTGGAAGCGTGCACCCGGTCCACGTACCGCCAAGCGTAGATGAGGCGCTTGGGCCCGACTGCACTCAGGGCGTCGGCACGGGCGTCCTCCGCCACCCTCACGGCCCTCGCACGAGCCTTCTGCCAAAGAACCAATTGCTTGACTCTCTCGGATGCGACATAGATCTCCCAGAAAGCTTGTTGCACGGTGCGCTTCTCTTCCTCGGCCTTCTTCTCCGCCTCTATTTTGGCGCGCTCTGCTGGAGGCAAAGCCTCCCACAAGGCGACATCCATTTCTTTCCAAAGCTTCTCAAGGCTGGGGGGCTCGGCGGGCGGCGCGGCGTTCTCCTCGTAGCGGGGAGCTGACGCGTCCTCCGACGCGCGTGCTGGTGAGATTGGGAACACCGATGCGTCCACCTCGACGCGTCGCAGCAAGGAGCGGAATGCCGACGCGTCCTCCTCGACTAGTGGCGGCGAGGAACGGAACAGCGACGCGTCGCGTCGCGGCGAGGAGCGGAACACCAACGCGCCCTCCTCGACTAGTGGCGGCGAGGAACAAAACAGCGACGCGTCGCATAGCAGCGAGGAGCGGAACGCCGACACGTCCTCCTCGACTAGTGGTGGCGAGGAACGGAACGGCGACGCGTGACCGTCCGCGCGGTGCTGCGAGGGGCTCCTAGGGCTTGGGAGGGGAGATGCCATGGTGGTCGACGTGAGAGGGAGGGGGAGGAGATAGCAATGAACGTGAACGTGAGGGGGAGGAGATAGCGATGTCGCGGGAGGCGCAGTATTTATAGCGAGCAATGGCACACCTACGTAAGATATGGACTGAGCTGCACTGACTTAACTGCAGGTCCAGTTGCATCACTGACATGTGGGCCAGTACACTGCTGGGCCCGTATGTCAGTGACCCAATGCACCTGAAGTTAAGTAAAAGCTACGTGGGCATATCTGTTGGAGTAAATTACGGGGGAGCGAAGGGGTGGAAATATTGCTGGTCACAACGGATTGGACGAGCGTGGGGGGAGGAGAGTCATGCATGCAGATTTTTTCACACGGGGTGGAGTGGTGGGACCGCCGGAGGGAGAAGGAGAGTTTGGCAGGCATATTGTTTCCACACATGGAGAGGAAAAGATTTGGAGACGAACAGGCTTCCTGCAGGTATGGAGAATGGTGCATAATAAGTCATCTTGCATGCCGGGCTAGGTATAGTCTCAAGTCATTAAAAACATACACGCCCCACACATGTTCATATTTCAAGGTGCACTAAATTATTGCATGCGATGATTAAGGCTGGTCATCATGGTGGTATCTTAGCTGGTATCATGCACACGGGAATAGCAAACATGTTGATGTGGCAAAGAATTAAAGAATAGAGGGGGGTTAGACTAACTAGTATTCATGCATGCATTGGTAAACACATTTTTTGTGCAGAACGACAACATTAGTTGAGTACTTTTGCAGACTTCAAAAACTATTCCACCGCCTCTACTATCTTGCTAAGAGCAAGAACAATAATGTAGCCGATGGCCAGCTGCAAGCTCATGCCATGTTAGACAAGAGCCATCATAAACATCTACTTGTATAATAAGATGGCTCTTAAGTTGGCTCCAATAATATAAAGTTACTAATGGTTTGCATGTATGGACTTTGCATGCAAGACACAGAGGCTGCACAGCGCCCGCTCAAGCGCCCGTACGCCAGCTGCAAGCTGGCTTTTGTTCTCGCGTTTTGTGCTATAGCTGAGCGACAGCTGAACCGCCCGCTCTATTCTCTCTCCTCCTTTCTCTCCCCTCCACCTAGGATTGTTGCTGATGTGGAAAGCTTATAGCCGGCTGACTGGTTGCTATTATACTTGCTCTAAGAGTCGGTGAAATTTTTGAGTCGAGCCCTTTAAACTAGAAGGGAGGTAGTGGTACTCTAATAGCTAGGTGTGTAAGTCATCTTACGAAAACCAAATAATCCCAAAACACGTAGGTGCGGTGCATTAACTTCTACCTTGTTTCTTGTTTCCTGACATATGAACCAATAAGAGATGAGGGTGTGCATGCTTTTAATGACCTGAGACTATCAAACCTGACATGCAGTGGTTAGTTCATTGCATGCAATACTATTTAATTAGCAAATAAGCATTAATGTCTCTCGTTTTCCCCTCCTCCTTGGTCACGGTGCACAGCCTAAGATGACTTACTCACCTAGACGGAGGGAGTATGAACATTCACAATGTCAAATCAATATTTTTAGACTCATTATAAAACATAGTTCTTATACTCATTATAATCAGTATTGTAGATATTGATATTTTTAGTATAAATTTGGTCGTCGGATTTCATTGATGCCTGTCAAAGCGTGGAGGAAGCGGAGCTTAGGGCTTGCATTGCCGATCTCTACATAGGTATTTCTCTTCATAATCCTGTAATTTTAGAGACTGATTGCGCTTTTGTGGTAGCGTCTCTTGCATCGGGGGACTATGACAGGTCTGCTATGCGTGACCTGAAGATGAAAGCATTGAGCATCTCGAAGTTGATCAACAATCTTCAATTGTCAAAGATTAGCCGTTCGGCCAATAAGGTGGCACACTTAATCGCTAAGTATAGCTTTGGCAATAGATTAGACGGTATTCTTGTAAATAACGTACCGCCCTGTGTGGTGAATATTGTATCGAATGAGTGTACTGGTGTGGCTGGTTAATTAATATAAGGTGGTGTTAAAAAAGTATATATTTGGTCAAACACTTTGCAAACGGTTGACGGGACTAAAAAGGACCAGAGGGAGTATCATGCATGCGGAGTAGGCAAAAAAAAATTGCTCATTTATAGCCGGTCGAAGTCTCAAAGGTCGCGACCGCATGAGGGAGGCGAAGGTCGTGGGAGGCGCGATGGTTGACGGAATTAAGTGAAGTTACATCCACGCGCCGGCATGGCGTGCGAACTGGCAGAAGCTATACCGTCAGGCCTACGATATGGGTCTAGTAGACATGACATCTAGTGGGTCCCGCATAGTTCTCGAGAACTCTTTGGGGGCTTGCAGCCGTTTATCCATCGGGCAAGCCAGCAACCCCACACCGTTCGCGCGTCCTACTCATCCCCGTCTTCTACCTCACAACAGTTCGCTCCCAGTCGTCCCGTCCTTTCACACTAGTTCGCTCCCAGTTTTTGCGGGGTACAACAGTTCAACTTCTCCTAACCCTCCTCCAAAATCCATGGCCTCCCAAATCTCCATGGTCGCTGCTGAGTACCAGGTTAGAGCCATCACCGGTGATTAGTTCATCGTCATCTACACACGTGGATCCGCGACGGTGAAAGCATGGCTTGCTCGCTTCCTACGCATGTTCAACAGTTCAGCGGATGAGTGGGTCGCTGGGCTAGATGTTGAGTACACCACAGTCCTGGGACAAGAGAAGGATCTAAAGGACGAAGAGAGGAAGAAGCCCGCCGTGATCCAGGTTTGCGTACATAATGTTTGCTTGGTCTACCACATATGCCATGCCGATGTTGAGTGCCAGGATTTTAAGAACTTCCTCAAGGACAAAAGTGTGAAATTCCTTACTGTAGGCTTTAAGAACGACAAAGAAGTCCTGCGTCGGATAGGTCTCGTTGTAGGCCAGCCCTATGATCTCCAGAAGGCAAGCCTGGTGTCCTCCTCTCAACCTTCAATGCTGACCCTAGCAGCAGCCATGATTGATCCTTCGTACGCTAAACTGAAGAAACCTCATCACGAGTTTCATCATGCATGGGAGTCGAAGACATTAGATGAAGATCACATCCTGTACGCAGCAATGGATGCCTACTTTGTTTAAATATCTACATGGGTTGGATGAAGAAGCAGAGCCCAGTGTCTGGTTCAAGCAAAGAAGCGTCGACGAAGAGGAAGAGGAAGAGGGACGAGGACGAAGTCGAGGACGTGGACTTGGACTCCGAGTAGGTGGCAGTGCCGTCGCTCATGCTGGTTCTACTGTAGTGTCAAGCTGACTAGTTGCTTAGTTTATTTTCAAGGGTGTGTTGTGCTGAGGCCCCAGCAGAACTATGTTTATGTTCTTTCTCGTTATTTGAACTATTTAGTACGTAGAGTAGTACTAGTACTATGTCTTACTACTGTTCTTCTTGCAGTTGGTACTACTGCTCGTACCTTCGTGTTCCTACTGTACTTAATACGTTCGTACTAGTAGTATAATTTGGGTTAGTTGATTTGTGAAAGAAGTTCGACGGAGCGAAGGAAGAAGACGGCAGAAGAGGTGGAAGAAGCCCTTCTAGCCATCCATGTTGCATCAAACGGCTCACATGAGTCGACTGTCCCAAATTGCTCCTTCAGATTGCAGGATCCACGTGGCATTCAAGGTCTCGAAGGTAGATTCCGCGTCCGCACCCGGTTTGCGGGCTCGACGCATGCGCGACCGACTTCTGCCGCGACAGCCACCATGCACGCCTCCTCCGCGCGGGCGGAGATGACAATGACACGCTAGTTCCTCCTTGCCGGCGTGCTGGAGCACGCGCACGTCCTCCTCTTCATACGCTGCATGCATAGACGCGGCTCCACCAGCTGCTCGCGTGCTTGCAGCGCGGTGGCATGGCGAGGAGGGACAGCAGACGACGTGAGCGGGCGAGCCTTCGGCTTCATGGCACAGGAATGGCGGCGACACAGCGGTGATGGGCGAGAAATTGTTGGCCGGAGCAGGCGGGCGCCGGCATGCGCAACGGCGGCGGCGGCATATTGATGAGTGCGTGTATGGGAGCTTACTTTAGTTTTATATGAAGTTGGTCAAACTTAAAAGAAAACCGTACTAGTACACGTAAACATTAGACTTAGGCAGTGCTTTTTTTAAGTTAGTACCACAGCCATGATACGGAATCCTGTGCAAGCGCGTGAACCGCGGCCGCACGGTCGATCGAATGGTGCATCACCGTGTCGTGCTCGAAGGACATCCACCGAACCTTTTTGTGTGTGTGAAAACAATCCTCGAATATTACTCAACTTTTTTTCCTGGGAAAGTTCTTGACGCTGCAATATTTCCATATATTTGAATTTAGCTCCAGTTTGTGTTTATTTGGATTTGGACGTTTTAGGTGCGCCCAAGTTTTTTTAATACTTATTTTGTGTGTGTGACTGAGAGAGAACGTGTGTATGTGTCCATATGTGTGTTGTGGCGGAAGGGCAATGTGGAGACGGTGTGCGTGTGATACAGACATAGAGAGGTGTGAATGTGCAAATGATCATGCATGAGTGAGACATAGACAGATGCCGATACGTTGTGTATACATGAGAACGGTCTTCTAGTTTACTTATGTGTGTGTGTGTGTGAGAGAGAGAGGAGCATCTGTAACACAACAACCATCTCTCTCGATTCGTCCGCCCCTCGCACGATCGCATGCAACATATGCATCAACGCGCACATTTTGACACCCTCACTCGGCCCCTGCCCACCTCAAGGCCTACACAATCTCTTCGTGAATACCCTTTCTCTCCTTAGGTTTGTTTTCGCTCAATATCTGACACACACACATAGCACAACACACACACACACTCCCCCGAGCACACAATTCATCCCCATCCAAGGTCGCGACCACTCTCGCTTGTGCTTCTTTGCACCCCAACATGCACAACACCTCAATCTTCAAAGAGGGCATTGAGCAGATCGAAGACGGCGACCACACCGCGCTAGAGAATGCGGGGTCATTTGGAAGCAGGGTGATGTGACGACGGCTGACTGACTCCTCCCCCACCCTCTCTCTCTCTTGCACAAAATTACCAATCCCTCTCTCCCCCGCACAAAATTGTCAATCCCTCAACCGATGAGATCCTTCCCCTCTTGTCCATGTTTTTCCAGCTCTCTCATCAAACATGTTGTCTCTTCTCCTTCCACGTATACAGAATCACGTATATTACATGTCTCCATCTTTCACACAGACCTAACTTCTTCCTCTCTCTTTCTCTTTCTCTCTCTCTCTATCTCGTTAGGTTTGTCTCCTACTCTCTCGTCCACGTACATACAATCTTTCCCACCCTATCTGCTCCATCTTCAAAAGCTCTCTCTGCACGTTTCATTCAAACAATGGGATATGTCAAAATGTTGCTTCTATAATGGCTGATGTAGAGTTTTGGTTGTTTTTGTTGCATCCTACAAAGTAATAACTATGAAAAGCATTTAGATTCTCATTTGAATGGGATTATGTGAGTTTGAGCATGTTGTGAAGTACTATAGACCTTGTATACATCTTGGGATTCGACAATGATTGTAACTATTGAATTGTATAGACCATTACATTCGAAGTCAATAGCCTAATATATTTATTTCACAATTTCAACAAATGATTAGTTCACTACAAACTAAGAAAACAAATGTGTACTCCCTCCATTTTTATTTAAGTCCGCATATTAGCATTGGTCAAAGTCAAGTTTTGTAAACTCTCAGAAAGCTTATAACAAAAAATATTAACATATACAATAACAAATAAATACCATTAGATTCATTATTGAATGTACTTCCACATCATACATATTTGTTATGGTAAATGTTTATATGTTTATATAAACTTGGTCAAACTTTACGAAGTTTGACTTCGTCAAACCTAATATGCAGAGTTTACTACTACTACTCGCTAGTTGCTTAGCCGAATCACTCAACATGTCACACCGGGAGTCCAGTGTCACAAAATTTTGAGGTCTGCGGGAAAATCTCCCGCGACCCTGATTCGAGCAGTGGGAAGTTACCATCATAGCCTTCGGAACAGGCCTACGGACGATGCTTGGTAGGGGGCTGTTTTCGTAACTTCAGGTTCACCCTACCCAGCCAGCCCTAGCCCGGCACCCAGAGTAGTACACCTGAATACTCCCCATTTTCTATCCCCACCGCACGGCACCGCAGCCTTCGTGCTCCTCCCTTTTACATCGGCGCACTCGTCCACCGCAGCACTTCTGCCTTATTGACGACCTCGTATGCCGCACTGGAGCCGGTCCACCGTCGTTGTTATAGACGGAGCCTCTTCCCCGGCATCGTCTTCCACGCTCTCGGATCTGCTTCCCGGAAGCCGACGCCAAGCGCAGAAGTCCCACAGTCGTGGACAATGAACTGACTCCCGTTGCCGACCATGACTCACAAAGGCCGCCGCGACCATCGTTCTCCTCCTCGATTGGTAATGTGTGTATTGAATCACTTAGCAGTACATGTGCAGTTCCAATTTTGTTCATACCTACCCTTCAATTTTCCTGGGTGCTATTGTTCCCGTAAAAGTAATTGGTTATAGCCTCCATTGTCCAACAGAATATCAGCTTGTAATTGTGCGTCGCTCCTGTATCGCGCTGTGCTTGGGTAGGTTTTTCATCTGCAACCAGCAGTGTGGCAAATGATGGAAAGGTTTTTAGAACTAGCAAGATGCCCATGCGTTGCACGCATCAAGATGCATTTGTATGAGTAGTTTATCTTGTGGGAGAAAAGGATGAACGAGGGAAGGCCTTATTTGCAAATCTGGAGAGGGGTATGGGTATCTTTTTTTTTCAAAATTCCCATTTGTTTCCTTCCTATCTGTCAGATATAAATCGAACAGCCTATATTGCAAGAAAAAAAAGTATAGAGAAAAAAAGTAGACAGTAAAGGAAGTAGAGATAAATATTAAATATCAAATATAAAATAAATATAACCGTAGTGAAGAGAGTAGAGATAGCAGAGATGTCGGGAAAGGATCGCGCGCGCGGGAAAAAACGGCCGGGCATGCACTAGTTTTGGCGCGCAGCGTCCGGCGCGCTTTATAAAATCCAACGCCCTCCCACCGCTCTGTGCCTTGCCACCGCTCTGTGCCTCGCCACTGCTCTCTCCCTGCTCTTTTTCACCTTGCCGCCGCCGCGCCACCATGCCGCCGCATCATCGGGAAACTTGGGGATACTGTGGCGTCCGCGTGCGCCCCTCCGGCGGCTTCTCCGCCGAGATCCGGTTCCGCGGGATGCGCCTCGGCCTCGGCAATTTCTACACCGCCATCGAGGCTGCCCGCGCGTACGACGCAGCGGCGTGGCGCCTCCGGTGGCCTCATAGAACGGTGAACTTCCCCAATGTGCCGACGCGGGAGCGGGCGTGGGAGCTCGCGCCTCTACCGCGGCTTAGCACCGACGAGGATCGTCACGACAACCGGAGGCGGGAGCACTGTCTTGGCATCGCCGAGATGGACGAGGAAGCCATTGCGCTGTGGCACCAACACTTCCCGCAGGACATCATCAACGAGCGCGAGTTCTACGCGCAAAGGAGGGCGGAGAGGGATAAGAGGAGGGCGAAGCGAGCCGCCTATTGCGAGGACAAGCGTAGGCGAAAAGAGGACACTCAATTAAACATGAGGCTAGGAGCAGCGTCGCCCTCGGAATCTAACGACGATCACGCCTACAGTCAAATGTCGGAGGAGGACATCACCGAGGAGCAGTCGGACGACGAGGAGTAGTTGAATTATCTTTTTTATCTATCTATGCTGAGAACTATCCTCTACTCTCTAGTATCTACTTCTCGATCTCAGCACTGTAAACGCTTTTTAAAGTGCCGCGCGTTGCAATTCTGTTGGAGATGCTCTAACATGGCAAACGAGTGCTTTAATGTTGCCCACAAGATGCGCGAGTATTACTAGTAGTATTTTTCTTGCCATGTTGATATTTTGAAACCATGAGTGTGAACATGCAGAGGAGCAATGAAGACCAAACACGGGATATTCGGGACATCTTCAAGGAGCATGGCAAGTTAAAGAGGAGCTGCACCGAACCTGTAAAACGAGCTTTGGGAAGTAACACCCTTTCAATTACTTTCGTTTAGCCTCGTGTTCTTCGATGTGTATATGTTGTAGTTTCTATTTCTCTTAAGTGTGGTGTTCTTCGATGTGTAATAAGATGAGTCTTAATCGTCCTAATGCTTTCGTTTTTAACTTGATGTAGGAAGTTGGTGTTCTCACCGTGTAGTCTGTTTTTATATTTCTTTTCCTTTTGAATTCACTTCTCCGAGTTTTGTTTATCTGGCTTCTACTAAATGGATCTAGGTTTCTCTGAGTATTGATCTAAAAAAGAAGTAACTTCATGTCAGGATGCAGTTCCTGCGGGGAGGGAAGTATGGTCAACCTCGAGATCATGTTTCCAAAATGAGGCTGGATTACACACAAGGTGCCAGTTCCCTAATGATGTTGGATTAGACACAAGGTGCAAATTCCCAGATGATGCTGGATTACACACAAGCCAGGTGGAGTCATCAGCTGTTCGTGTCCTCGTGGCATTAGTAAAGGCTGAAAGAAAGCGTGCAGCAGCCCTTGAGAATGTAGCTGAGTTCCTGAAGAAGCAAAAAGAGCAATCAGATGCTCTCTTCACCCAAGCCAAAGAAGAGATGGAAGAAGCCAGAAATAAGCTAGCAGAGGCAGAGCAGGCTAGGCGTCTCCTGCTATCTAAAACTGTTGTCAATACAAAATTTCCTTCATAATAGCTAGGTTCAAATGTTTATCTAGTCAGCATGCCTGTTGTGATGTCTGTGCATCTACTGATGTGGCACAAAATGTTTTTTTGGGGTCATGTAATAATAGCAATTACTTTCCAAACAATAACAGACGAAGCATTGGACATGGTATAGTTCACGCGCAAGCCCGACATTCCAGGTCCAACTTCCACATCAAACTCATGTTCACAGATATCTGCACATTCATACATAATGTCCACAACCATGATTCACTTCAAAGCCAAAAAAAATGTGAGGAGAGTTATAAATAAATAAAAACCTCTACTAGTTCCTGCTACCAGTGCGAGCACAACAAGTCAAGACCATGCGTAAATTAATTATATTTTAGTCATTTTTTGTGTTCTAAAATGCCTGCCGGCTCGCGGAAGGACGTGTTGCCGGCACACACGCGGATTCAATGAAGGCAGGGGCAGTCTTAAGCTCATTGCACGAGGCGAGGAGGCGTGCTGAGCCGGGCCTGGAGCAAGTGCGGCCCTCTTGGCCGGCACGCCGGTTCATTGCCTGCGCTATGAGAGGCCGCGTCCGTGTCAGAGCAATCACTCCCTCCAGTCCTTTTTTGTTTGGGTATAACAAAATCTCGTTTTCCATTCACATTTTACAAGTAAAATTCATGGACAAAATTTAACCCAAAGTACGATGGGGACTAGTAAACCAGAATGGAGGTAGTAGCTTTTTTTAATCAAAGAAGGGTTTCCCCTTCCGATTACTAAAAACTAGCATCTAAATCTAAACCATAGTATTTGCCCTAGAACTACCAGGTTCAACATCTCGTAACATAAACCCATACAACCATACGCCAAGGAGGTACATAGTACTATGAATTCCATTTTCGCTCCATACCAATCGTTCTAAAAACTACTTACTACTTTTAAAGTGCCATTTAAAATCGAAACTGTTAACCCCGCTAAAAAACAATATTTTAAACGTGGCTACTCGATCTATGGCAACTGGCGAGCCACCGCGCTCCAAGTCGTTCACCTGTGGTCCCGACCATCAACTCCTAAAAAGGTGCTCCACCATGTACCCGGTACCCGCGAATGCAGCAATCGTGCACCTAGGGTTTTAGGGTTTATTTATTAATGTCGCCTTTACGTAACACTCATATGTGCGAGATAGCGAGAGGCCGACTGCGTGCGTGCGCCTCTTTTCTTCGTATATGTACTCCACCGTTTGTCTGGTGTCCAAAAAATTATAATAACTACTAGCAATGTGCCAATGCATTGCCACATGATCAAAGTAGATTAATACATATTCACCGATTTGATAGAAAAAAAGTCTAGTTTTGAAATACGTATATCACTAAAAATATGTTATGTTTCACTCAAAATATATTCCATTGGCGGTTTTGATGAGATAAGGGAGGCATGTTGTTGGTTTCAAGATTCGAGAAGTGGTATATGTCTAATTTCTACTCTTACTAGCAAGATGCCCGTGCGTTGCACGGAACATCAAAATCTTGTAGGAGAAAAGGATGAACGAGGGAAGGCCTTATCTGCAAATGTGGTGAAGAGTGTGGGTAAATTGCCATATTTTCCTTCCTATCCATCAGATATAAATCGGACGACCAACATTGTAGGATGGCAGGCCCACCATCATCACCAACTCTATTTTTATCCCTACTCTTGTAAAAAGCATTGTCGGTGATGATCGTGTGCCTGCCATCCTGCAATATAGGCCGTCTGATCTATATCTGACAGATAGGAAAGAAACTATGGCAATTTTGCAAAAAGATACCCACACCCCTCTCCACATTTGCAAATAAGGTCTTCCCTCGTTCATCCTTTTCCCCCACAAGATAAACTACTCATACAAATGCATCTTGATGTTCCGTGCAATGCATGGGCATCTTGCTAGTTGTTGCAAAAAGCCCATGTGTGTGTGTGTGAGAGAGGGAGAGTGGAGGAGGATGGAGTGCATGTGTGACAAAGACACAAGTAGTGTGTGTGCGATAGGTATCAGCTTAAAATGAGGCAATAGTGTGTGTGTGCACGATCGAGAGGGCGTGTCTCAAGAAGGGAACAAAAAGCTACATATATACAAGGAGCGGGAGAGAGACATGTATGCGATGGTGGAAGCATGAGTGTGCGGGTGTATAAACCTATCTAGAGGCTAGCTAGTCGATAAATGTTTGTGACAGAAATATGAGTCGGGGTGCGAAAGCAAGAGTTTTGTGTGTGTGTGAGAGAGACGGTAGTCGGGAAGGGAGTGGAAGCAGGAGTTGTGTGTGTGTGTGTGTCTGTGAGAGAGAGAGAGAGAGAGAGAGAGAGAGAGGAGACGGTAGTCGGGGTTGTCTGATCGGTGTCAGTCTGGGATGGAGACGAAAAGGAGACCGCAACAAATGTTGTGTCTACAGGAGAGAGAGAGAGAGAGAGAGAGAGAGAGAGTAATTTTAGTTGTATGAGTCATATGTAGAGACATATAGGGTGTGTGAGAGAATCCCATAGAGAGAAAGACAAAGTGAAAGACGAGTGGAGACTGTGTGTGTGGCGGTGAAAAAGAAAGCTTAGGTACCGAGTGATACCAGAGAACAGTAGAGACGTGAGAGATAATGAAAACCGTGTAATGTATAATGATAGGGAGACGTCGAGAGACCATGTTTGCGAGGATAGGAGAAACATGAAGTGAGCGTGCGGGCGAGCTGGAGAAAAGAGAGTGATGGCTACCTGAAGGAGCATGCATGCGAGAGAGATGGCCGTGAAAGGAGTGAACAAAAAAGGGATTCAAATATTTGAATTCGAGATGATGATACATGTAATCCATATTCGAACCAAAATTGATCTATCAAACATGCATACTCATATGAATTCACGCACATCTATGTTATTTAATATGTAGATATTACTGATCCATACATTTTAGTAGAACATAATTTGGTTAAATTTTTTCGAATTCAACCTTAAGATTTCGAGATCGTTGTATTTGTAAATCATATTATACATATAAAGGAGCAGAATTCTTTGTTGTGCTTTTGGAAGTATATGTAAAAAAATGATGTATATAGAATGTAATTCCAATTGAAAATGGATCCCGCCCAAAAAAGAATAGTAGAATACAAACGGGATTCGAATTGAGTTGGCACGGTAAACATGCACTGTGTAAAATTTGAACGAAGCGGGGAAAGTCGCAGTAACTGCCCGAAACCAAAATCTGCGAGATGGAAATCACTATTGCCTATCCCTGCCGCGCAAAGCCTATCTGCTGGATTTCTATAGGTTTCGATAGGGGTAGGTTTGTAATTTCACCCAAACGTGACGTAACCGCCTCTCACCCGGATTCATACACAGTAGGCGCCAAAACACAGTGTGCCCTCGGCCGAAATCGACTCCCTCCCCGATTCATATTCATACACGGTGGGCGCCAAAAACAAACTCTCGTCGGCAAATATTCAGTGTATGCGAGATTACCGTCCTATCCCCAACCGACTAATGTTGCTGTGATGTAGTAGAAATTTGAAACGGGGGCTAAGTTTGTAAATTTCCTCGCATTTGAGACAAGCGCGCCCTGAATACATGGTTCCCCCCTTCCTCTCTACCTCCCTTTTCCCCATTCGTACTCCGTGGGCGCCAAAACACCCTCTCCACCCCACCCTCCTCCGTCCACCACCGCATCCACCGCCGTCCTCCTCCACCATGCCGGAGTTGATACCCCGACGCCGCCGTCCATTACAAGAGATCGACCTCTCTCGTCCACGCCTTCGGACCGGGATCCTTGCATCCCGTCCTCTCGCTTCACCCCCGCCGTCGTCCACCTTGCCGGCGCCGCTCCTACGACCGTCTCGTCCACCGCGCCCCACCGCCACCGTCTACCCTCCTATATCTGCTTCCACGCCGCCGACAGCCATCGCTACCGCATCACCGTCAAATTCTTAGCAGATGCGTACACGGCGCCGCACCAGAGGCGGTACTCTTTCGTATCTGCTCAACTTATTTATCGCAGCAAGAAAATTGATTGCCACTGCTTTACTCTAATTTCTTGTCTTCGTTGCGAAGTTGCCTTTGTCCAGTTTGCACCTTCAGATCTGCCATGGCACGCTCAACACTATACTCCCAATGCTTATGGTTTTCCCCTTTTATATTCCACACTAGTTAAATCACAGTAGACTAAATTTCAAAATTGGGTCAGTCGATTTTTCAGAGTGAGGAACGAAGAAAACTCGACGCGGGTGGGGGGTGGGGGTGGCGAAGGAAAATAGGCGGTGGGGGCCGGTGGTCCGGCCGGCGGCCCGTGCGGTGTTCTGTATGGGAAGAATCAGAGACGGGAAGAAGAAGGGTTAGGAGATGTAGGATCTTCATCCAACTGCCTGAAATGGTCGAGAGACAGCTGGGAGTTGCATTCTTAATGCGCTCTGGTTCATCATGTGTGGGCACTGCGCAACCATTTTATTATCCAAAATCTACTTGCTCTTCTTTACCAAGTTCGATAGAGCTGTGACACAAAACGTAGGATCGACTCCAGCAGACTGTACCCATACTTCACTGGCCACACCACTAGCCCCACCACACAGGACCTGCACTCCAGCAAAAGGTATACCGATTTCATTTGCCATAGCACCAGTTGTACCACAGAAAAATCCCACCCAGCAAAAAGTACAACAAGTCCACCAGCCGAAGACCTATCCCAACTGCAGAGACGGCCAATTCCTGCAGATTGGAACCCCATTCCATTTATTCCCAGTTTAAAAGACAATGCTTTCAATGTTGTTAGGGACTACGTGCATATATTTCCATCATGGGAAGATTATTGTGAAGACAAACACCATTTTCACATCTTCCTATCCAACTTACGTGTAAGTGCTATTATTCATGGTTATTATTTTCCTGTTTTCTGCTGATTGAACACATCAATGATTTACATTACATTGTTGTAACTAGGCGAGGGTCAATCTGGATAGTCATGACGAGCAAAGCTTGCTTGTGATTTTCAAGGAAGCATTGCAGCAGTATCGGTGTTACCTGAGGAAATCACAATTTGGTGGCAAATCTATAAACGAATTTCCGGTGAAGTCTCCTGTGCTAAATTTAGAAGACATTGAATGGAAAAACATTGTTATGCACTGGTCTTGTTCCCAGGATGAGGTACTATCTATGAAATCACATGACAATTTGAACTTCTACTTGTCCGCATGTGCCTTACGGATCTTGTTTGCAGGAAATCTGCTCGAAGAAGAATTCCGGTTTGAAAAGAACGACAGCATATCGCAAATATGCTGCCCGCTGCTTTGCTCTTGTTAGTACCTGTTGTCCTGTATCACTGTACTTGCATACATACCTGGTTCATTATGTGACAGCAGTATGCATGATAGCTTGCTTATCAATTGTTCGCTCCAAATTATCTGATCTGTATGAATGGTTACATTAGTGTAGAATATATCCAATGCCAATGTTTTTTAGCTCTGCATTATTCTTGTAAGTACATGTTGTCCTTTATTAGTGTACTTATAATGACAGGTAGTTGTTCATGTACCATCACTCTGCAGCTTATTTTCCTTTGCCCTCCATTTTCTACACATCAGATCTATATTTACTCTTACCATAAGGTTGGCACTGAAGAAGTTTAGCTGTGCATTGCTCTTGGCTGTACCTTTTGCCTGTATTGCTGCACTTACATTTATAGCTCCTTGGTTATGTAGCATCACTCTTCATCTTATCTTAAATATTCTCCATTTTTTCGTATATTATCACATCTATATTTACTCTTAACAAAATGTAAAATAAAGGCAATGCTTATGAAGAAGATTCTGTGGTAAACTGAATTGCCCCCCCCCCCATCAGCATGGACAAGGCCTTTATAGAGCCTGTCTTCACCAATAATGTAAGTTTGTCCATCTCAAGCCTTCAAACTTTGTTGTATATATTTGGTTAGGCATGACTGCAACAACTGTTTATTTTTGGTTTTTGCATCAAATTGCATGTTTAAAGTTTATTATGTAGTTCATAAACAAAAGTTTGTCCTTTCTCAATTTAAGTTTTCAGTTGTACAACCAAGTTCCTTATTCATACCATGTAAATTAAACTATACAGAGCAAGTGGTCTTCTTTTGCACTGCATGTATGCTTCTGTTCTTCATCCGTAATCCAGTGGTGTGGTGAACCTACCCACTACAGCACAATGTCATATTCTGCAATGTCTTAACTATGAACAATGTCATATCATTCTACTACTCCCTCTGTCGGAAAATACTTGTCATTGAAATGGATGTATCTAGATGTATTTTAGTTCTAGATACATCCATTTTGATGACAAGTAATTCTGGACAAAGGGAGTATTATTTAAACCGTCTCTTTATTTGCGAATCTGAAATGGGATAAATTGACAGCACACTAACCATTGATACTTATGGGTTCTTGATCTGTAATTCAGTAGTGTCGGGAAGCTGCCAACTCCTTCACAATGTCATTTCCTGCCATGTCTTGACCTGAACAATACCATATTGTGTTAATGTAATTTTAAACTGTGTCACTTTATTCGTCAGTAAGAAATGTGATGAATTGTCAGAACTAATACTTTTATGTGCAAAACCTGTCATCTGTCTGCTTGTTTATCTTTCAGAGTGAGGAAGATTTAAGTGTTGAACAAGCGCAGTCTCATCATCTTGCTCAGCTGCTTGCGCTGCAGCTCCCCAGCAGGGCTAACCTTTGTTGAACTCTATTGAAGTGCTGTCAGTTTTGTATATTATTTTGTCGGCGTGTTCATTTGCACTGGTGGCGATCTTTGATGCCCAGTGTATGTAATCTGCTGTCTGCTTGTGCTTTATTATCATAGTGGCGAACTTTGATGCCCAGTGGATGTAATATGCTGTAATTTCTTTATTGTATAGTCTATGTTTTTTCTTATTCACGATGCTGCAGTTATTTTACTGTATATTTATCCTGTCTTCGCGGTAAACCGGCCAAACCGTAAAATTATGGTACAAAATCGGGCCGTCATGCAATCACGATGTAGATTGGGCCTGAAACGTGCCGAACAGCTAACGGGCCGGCAGCAGCCCGAAATGAACCCCGGTCCATGATTGTGCGAATCAAATCACGGGCTTTTAACAGGCCAAAATTGTCTCGGTCCTTGTTTGTCCCAATCAGATATTGGCTGCGAGCAGGCCGGATGCAAACCGGGCCGTAGTTAGGCCCAACTATATGACGGGCATTTAACAGGATGAAATTAATATAGGGCCGAAATGTTAAACAGGTCCTTAAGAGGCCAAAACTAATGTCAGGCCGAATTACTAAGTGGGCCTCTAGCAAGTGGGCCCAAAAGCATAGTGTCCTGTTGACGGGCCGAATCTGATATGGGCCATAATTGAGCCCATAGCCTCTTAAAGGGCCGTACCTGATCTGGGCCGTAATTTTGCCCAGAACGTGGTAGGCTTTTAACGGGCCGAATCTCATATGGGCCGTAATTTGGCCCGGAACGTGGCAGGCCATTAATGGACCGGATCAAAATAACGGGCGAGTTAATGGGCCGGCCTACTAGGGTCCTCAAATTCTTGTGGGCCTACAGCTGGGCCGGCCCGTTAATGTTGGCGAAACCTCGTGGGCCTTTAGCCGAGCTGGCCCATTATGATCCGCAAGAATCTTGTGGGCCTTTACCTGGGCCGGCCCATTATGGCAAACAAAAATCTTGTGGGCCTTTACCTGGGCCGGCCCATTATGGCCCGCAAAATCTTGTGGGTCGTTAGCTGGGCCAGCCCATTATGGTCCGCAAAATCTCGTGGGCCTTTAGCTGGGCCGGCCCATTATGGTCCACAAAATCTTGTGGGCCTTTAGTTGGGCCGACCCATTTAAACTTGATGGGCCGGTCCACGTGTCAACATATCATAGGTGCGTCTCGCCCATTGGATGAGTGACACCTGTGCCAACGCGGACCTGACACGTGTTTCCTCCAGCCAATGATGATTTTACACATGGAAAATCCCCATTGGTCGGGGTTGTTAACGGGTTATCGGATCCAAAACCCGACCCGATAGCTTAACGGCATTCCGTTACGGTGGATGCCACGTGTCGGTCACCCTTGACGAAAGCACTTCTGTGACGCGCGATTTATCGTCATGGAAGTGGACACTTCCCTGATGATAATTTTGGTAATGTCATGGAACACTTCTACGATAGCACAGGTATGACTATCTTGATTCTGTCATAAATTTGTCATGGATGTACATGCATGACAAAAAACGCGACCTACTGTGACAAACACGTATCACCACGGTAGTGTATTTTTTTGTAGTGCAAGCGGACATATTCCTCAGCTGATGAGAAGGGCAAGGCACCAACTGTTATCGATGAAGGTATTCGTCCATTGGATGGTTAATTCCGCAAAGCTGCATCTTATTCCACCAATGATGACTCTGCCACTCATGATTCTGCTACCAATGCATCCAAGCCAAATCCTCAAGCTACTGCTCCTCGTGTGATGTCTGACCGTGAGCTGCTTCTTAGTCTTCACCAGAAGGTGGATCGAAACCACAAATGGGTTAAGCGTCAGTTTGGTTCTATTCTTCACAACATGACTGCTACACATAATGCAGTGAAGAAAAACCATTACTACCTCCATGAAGTCTTCGATCGCACCTGGGCTACTCTGTCACATGTCTATGGTGAAGAAGATTTGAAGCAAATGGGTTTCAAGGAAGATTTTGACTGGTCTGCTCCTCCACCGAAGGAATACAAGAAGGTCAAGGTTCCTTCCTTGGTGGCCAGTTCATTTTCTTCGTCACACAACACGGATGAATATGAAGACTTGGACGACACTGCGGCAGGCCCTACATCAACTCAAGACCCCAACAACGCTGGCGCTCCTCCATCTTCATGATATTCTTCAGGGGCGTTAGTCCTCCTTTTTCAACCCTTTTGGTCATTCGATGACAAAGGGGGAGAAATTTGAGTTAGTCTTCAAACGGGTCTATCTTATATGGGCGTTTTTTTGCTAAGTTACAACTCTCGTTCTTCTGATGACTTTGCTGGATCGAGTTGTAACCTTAAACTCTATGGTGGCCTGATACTTTTGCTGAGTTTTCTACATGCTTATTCCTCATTAATGTCTATGCACGCATGTTGAATTACATCAGTCACCATATTTCATCATGCATTTCAAATTCTTCATATTATATGTCAAATGCGTGTATGAATTACAAGATATAGGGGGAGGTCTCCATGATTATACTCTTCAAGTGTGCATTGCTTCAAAAGCAAATTCCTCACTATGCACATCTTCAGGGGGAGTTCTTCTATATCTTGCAATCAAATTCCTCAATATCAGTATTTACACTTCATATGTTTATCCCCATTGAAACTTAACCTATATTGTCACCAATCACCAAAAACGGGGAGATTGTAAGTGCATTTAGTGCCCCTTAGTGATTTTGGTGTATTGAAGACTTATAGGTTAAGGGACTGATGCGTTTGTGAGTGTACACAGGTCTATAAGTCTATGAGGAGTTTGATATTTACAGAGAAAGTCGACCCCTAAAAATGAAGTTCTTCAACTGAAGACTTTGGATTTCTAAAGACTTTGAAAGTGAAGAAATTGGTGTGACCTTGAAGACTTGGCAATCATTCGAGGAACATGAAGCGTGAAGACTCTTGTTTTTATAGTTTCATTTTCTCTTTCTTAAGTCATAGGATACACCGTACTGTTAAAGGGGGTCGAGGAAATACTAAGGAAAAATTTCCATGTGATGCTCAACTCAAAATCCTACATCTACCAATCCCTTCGAGTGAAGCCATTGGAAATCTCATACAGTTCAGTCATATTCTTCAGTGACAGAGACGAAGTTCTTCTGGTCTCTGAGGAATTTGTTCTGACTGAGGAGTTAGGAATTTGCCAGTGCGGATTGCCTACACAGTGAGGAACATGATAGCCCTGAGGCATTTGAGAGTAAAATTGCTGTGCTATGCGCCAGCTGTCCCAAAATATCTACCCACCTAACGGTCATATCATTGAACGGCTTTTATATCTTATCATGTCGGGCTGCTCCCTAGGCTATAAATAGCCGCCCCCCTACAACCACTAGCTGGTTGGCTGCTACGAGAGAAACTGACACTTGTCATTTGAGAGCATCCCATCCTCCGAGGACTTAGAGCAAAAATCATCAAGTGAGGAAAACCCAAACCCAAACACACCTACAAACCCAAAGTGATCTTGCGTGGATCCGACGCTTGTTACCTTTGAAGACTGTGCTTCTTCCAGACGGTTAGGCGTCATGGTCTAGAGCATCCAAGAGGAATTGTGGATCGCCGAGTGACCGAGTCTGTGAAGGTTTGGAAGTCACCCGAAGACTTACCACGAGAGATTGGGCGAGGTCTGTGTGACCTTAGCTCAAGGAGAATACGGTGAGGACTGTTTGTCCGGGACTGTGTGTCCTCAGGTTTAAATACCTAGCCACTCCAACCAGGCGTACAACTGAGACAGCAGTTGGAACTGGTCTACCAAATCATTGTCTTCACCAAGCTTACTGGTTCGATTTCCTCAACTCTTTCATTTCCTCATTTCAGTTGTTGTGTGATTGTTCATATCTGTTTGAAGACTTTGACTAAAGACTTTCTCAATTTCCTCGGTTCAATTTCTTCAGTCTGTCCGTCTTCATCCTGTGTTATCCTGTGCTTATGCTTTCTGTACTCTGTGCTTGTCTTCATTTCATCATGATGACTATGCTTGTGTTCTGCTATGTTTACTTTTGAGTACTTACTCCGCTGCAAGTAGTTCTCCATTTAGGAATTTCGTCACCAGCAAATTCCTCGGTGAAGAATTCATAAAAATCGCCTATTCACCCCCCCCCCTCTAGTCGATATAACGCACTTTCAAACTTAGTACCTGATAGTACTTTTATGTCTACTAGCAGAGTGGCCCGCTCTTCGCGCGGGCTAGTATTTAATTAAGTTAGTTACAAAGAATTAAATATTTTCTGTTTCTTTGGGTTGGTCTTGATTTTTAGGATGTAAGAGGCACCCCTTTCATGTTTCAGGGAAATATTTGATGGCTATGTTGTTGTTGTTGTTGTCCTCTTTTAGTGCTTTGTGCTCGAATTCTTGTGTTTGCCTGATGCGGGTGCACTGTTGCGTTTTTGGTGTGGGCCACCTTGACTGACCCATTGTGCAAAGAATGCGTACAACAAAAATGCAACTAATAACAAAAGAAAATCATGTTATCGAAGATATTAGTAATCTATTGACTATTTTACTAACTCGCAATCATACGATATATCCAGCATCTCTGCTTTCATAAAAGACCATGTTAGAATAGGAGAAGACACACCACATGACGTATATACGTGAAAGATAAGTAATCAAAACACTTATCGAGGTTATATACTTCTTCTCGATAATAGTTATCATTCCAGGTTATATAGCTGCATATGGGAGATAAATTGAGCAAGTCAACATAGCTAAAAATACTTGTTTTGTGAATATATATTTGAACTATTCCACTAAGATATGCATGATTTTTCTACCTATCTACAAAATGGTTGTCTTGTAAATATCAAATATAACTTGTTTTCTCTTTTAGTATACGAGTGTTTGCACAAGTTTCACTCGATACATACCTAAGAGACCTGAACAAACATAGAAAATGTCATAGACTACATTTTACATCTGGAGCCAATAAGAAGTAGAAGTTGTGACTTGATTTATATACCTCCTGTCTTATTCTATTGCTTTGTGACCACTAAGATCGACGAAAAAATTATTGGTAAACGGACACCAATTTACGATTTCTACTGTAGCAATGACCCCTTAAAGTTTCCACAAGAAGCGTGTCAACTTTAAGTTTAAGTGATTTTCTATGAAGTTTTCTAAGGATCAAATTATTTTTCTAAGCAAACGGGATATATTGAATTCTACAAAGACTTTGCTCGTCAGAAATTACTAAACAAAATTATGTGCTAACTGGAGAGGGTTGGCAAGAAAAGAAAAGAAATACCACGAAAAATATAACCAACCGATGATAGTCTCAACATTTGGTTAATCTTGTGTACAGTCTCGGTGCCATAAGAACTTCATTGCCCTGCAACTTGTTGCACTAGCAGCTTGCCTGTGTTTAACTCAGCATCATCTTGCAGGTGTGAACATATACTAAAAAATAATCAGCAATCAATATATGGACATGTGATGGTTATGGGAAGATCATCATCGAGCCATTGTTTACAGTACCAGTTGTGGCTAGGCACGCATAAACCTGCCGTTACCTATTCATTGCTGAGCTAAAGGTTGCAGCCAGTAAGAATATAATCCGGTACTGTCATGGGGATAATGCTAAACCATAATTTCATGGGTCTCCTTGCGTAGGTCGAGGGCTGTCTGCTCTAGCATGCGGAACGACTGAGGCAAAACGCTGACACTGAACTGCTCACACACACATGCGTGCTCTCCCTTTGGTTCTCCTTCAGCACCTGTCCATGTGTCACACCAAGAAAACCACGTGAGGCGCCGCCGTTCCACATCAGCAGGAAAATGATGTATTATTGCTCTACCTCCAAGCTTCTCGATTTTTTCTTGCCCAGACCTAATTAAGTTCAAACTGCAGATGGACAATGGCACAAATAGCATTTTGTCCATTACATTGGCATATATCATCCAACTTCTGAAGTGTATCAAGCTTCAGATGAACAATGGCATACATATCATTGTCTATAACATTATATAAATCATTCAACTTATAAAGAGTAGACTAACATAGGGAAAGCACACAGATCACTCCAGCACAAAGAAAAACGTAGAAAATACACTGCCATCTTATATATGCATACCATAGGACTTGGGTAGGTACATAGCAAGGTATATGCAGCTCACCTTGCTACTACATGGAAATTTCTTTAACTTCCTTGCAGTCTGCGCACATGAACTCCCAGTCCAAGCATGAGAAGATAGGTGTTCCATTATTTCTCTATCTCCAATCTTTTCTAATTATGTTTGCCCATGATTTCCACGGAGATGCTTGCAAACCTAACCAAGATCTAGTTGTGATTCTGCTGCAACCCGTCACCACAGAAGTGTGGACAGAGCTCAGCAGATAACCATACATAAGCATGGTCTTCCATGCGCACAATACTTCAGACCTCGTATTATGTAACTGCTCAGGTCTACACAGTGTAATACATCAGAAAAAATTCATCAAAATATATAACAATATATAAACCATATGTGATATAATATATATAGCTTGATATGCACTTACAGGTGCCTAGCTCGATCACCTGGGCTTGTCCATGTAATTGTCCTGGGCAACATCACTGACATGAGGACGAGGGTGATCCTCCTTTCCAAAAAAAAAAAAATCACCAACATACATGTAGGCTATTTTATTTGTTGCGAATTTCCAATTATCTGATGCATGCTGACCTGCATTAAGGATTGGATCCATCAGCGTAATCTGCTGATCTGTATGATTCATGATTAGAGGGAGGGCGAGGGTTAGGACCTGATGGTGTAAAGAATTGAGGTAATCTCTGATGCTAGCCAAACATATATCTTGTTGTCCTCATGCTGGTTATATGTACGTTTCATCTCGCTCTTCACGGATCTTTATGTCCGCTAGATCACGCCAGCCATTCCTCCATGGGGAATCCGTGGTCATCATGTTGGGCGCCCGTGCGTTGCAGATAGCCATGTATGGGAGGAGTCGCTCCAGCAACTTGTGTGAGGATCACTCTAGCAGAGCACGTGTGCAGCTAGCCATGCTGGGGAGGAGTGCTTCCAGCTAGCTCTGAGAGGATCCCATGGTGGTGTAGCCTTGTAGGGAAGGAGAAAATCACCATAGCAGAGCACGTGTGCAGCCCGTCATGCTGGGGAGGAGTGCCACCAGCTAGCTCTGGGAGGATCCCATGGTGGTGTAGCCTTGTAGGGAAGGAGAGGATCCATCTAGGTAGCTCCACGAGATGGACCGAGGGCATCCGCCTCCAAACAACTGGCGGCGTGGAGGCTGGATTGATGGGAAACCCTTTTTAGGGTAAATAGAGAAAGTTACTGGGAATTGATTAATAGAAAAGGCCTAGGAAAAATTAGTGCATGGCATAGGTGGGTAATTCCTATCTAAAAGGCGGAAAATTAGTGCATGGCATAGGTGGGTAATTCCTATCAACTCCAATCTACCGGTTGAGGTTATTTAATCTGATAAATTAAAGGTCGGATGTTTCTAATTATTGTGGGATTTTATAAGCTAATTATCTTTATTAAGGTGATCCCGTCAAGTACTTTTTAATATAAATAGATGTTGTTGTAGATCAATGGCCCGTGCTACTGTTCCTTTGAATTTTAATGCGTTCCTATAGAAAAATAAGTTGAAAGATGTTAGTAGCAATGATGTGGACTTGGTCCGTGATCTGAGGATTATTCTCATTGCTGCGCAGAAGAATTATGTCCTTGATGCACCGCTAGGTGACGGACCAATTGCAGGAACAGATGTAGACGTTATGAATGTTTGACAAGCTCGGTATGATGAGTACTTGATAGTTTAGTGCACCATGCTTTACGGCTTAGAACCGGGACTTCAAAAATGTTTTGAACGCCACGGAGCATATAACATGTTCCAAGAGTTGAAATTTGTATTTCATGCTCATGCCCATGTCAAGAGGTATGAGACTTCTGACAGTACTTTGCCTACAAGATGGAGGAGAATAGCTCAACGAGTGAACATGTGCTCAGATTGTCTGGGTACTAGAATTGCTTGAATCAAGTGGGAGTTAATCTTCTAGATAAAATAGTAATTGATAAAGTTCTCTAGTCACTATCACCAAGTTACTAGAACTTCGTGCTGAACTATAATATGCAAGGGATGACAAAAACAATTCCCAAGCTCTTCGCGATGCTAAAATCAGTGAAGGTAGAAATCAAGAAAAGCATCAAGTATTGATGGTTGACAAGACCACTAGTTTCAAGAAAAAGGGCAAGGGAAAGAAGGGGAACTTCAAGAAGAACGGCAAGCAAGTTGCTGCTCAAGTGAAGAAGCCCAAGTCTGGACCTAAGCCTGAGACTAAGTGCTTCTACTGCAAAAGGGCTGGTCATTGGAAGCGGAACTACCCCAAGTATTTGGCGGATAAGAAGGATGCCAAAGTGAACAAATGTATATTTGATATACATGTTATTGTTGTGTACTTTACTAATGTTTAAAGCAACCTCTTAGTATTTGATACTAGTTCAGTTGCTAAGAGTAGTAACTCAAAATGGGAGTTGCAAAATAAACAGAGACTAGTTAAGGGCGAGGTGATGGTGTGTGTTGGAAGTGATTCCAAGGTTGATAAGGTCACCATCGCACACTCCCTTTACCTTCGGGATTGGTGTTGAACCTAAAATAAATGTTATTTGGTGTTTGCGTTGAGCATGAATATGATTGGATTATGTTTATGGCAATATGGTATTCATTTAAGTCAAAGAATAATTGTTGTTCTATTTACATGAATAAAACCTTCTACGGTCATACACTCAATATAAATGGTTTATTGAATCTCGATCGTAGTGATACACATATTGAAGCCAAAAGATGCAAAGTTAATAATGATAGTGCAACTTATTTGTGGCACTGCCGTTTAGGTCATATTGGTCTAAAGTGCATGAAGAAACTCCATACTGATGGGCTTTTGGAATCACTTGATTATGAATCACTTGATGCTTGCGAACCGTGCCTCATGGGTGATGACCCACAAGTGTAGGGGATCTATCGTAGTCCTTTAGATAAGTAAGAGTGTCGAACCCAACAAGGAGCAGAAGGAAATGACAAGCGGTTTTCAGTAAGGTATTCTATGCAAGCACTGAAATTATCGGTAACAAATAGTTTTGTGATAAGGTAATTCATAATGGGTAACAAGTAACAAAAGTAAATAAGGTGCAGCGAGGTGGCCCAATCCTTTTTGTAGCAAAGGACAAGCCTGGACAAATTCTTGTATGAAGGAAAACGCTCCCGAGGACACATGCGAATTATCGTCAAGCTAGTTTTTCTCACACTCATATGATTCGCGTTCGTTACTTTGATAATATGATATGTGGGTGGACCGGTGCTTGGGTGCTGCCCTTCCTTGTACAAGCATCCCACTTATGATTAACTACTCTCGCAAGCATCCGCAACTACGAAAGAAGAATTAAGGTAAACCTAACCATAGCATGAAACATATGGATCCAAATCATCCCCTTACGAAGGAACGTATAAACTAGGGTTCAAGCTTCTGTCACTCTAGCAACCCATCATCTATTTATTACTTCCCAATGCTTTCCTCTAGGCCCAAACAATGGTGAAGTGTCATGTAGCTGACGTTCAGATAACACCACTAGAGGAAAGACAACATACATCTCATCAAAATATCGAACGAATACCAAATTCACATGACTACTTATAGTAAGACTTCTCCCATGTCCCCAGGAACAAACGTAACTACTCACAAATCATATTCATGTTCATAATCAGAGGGGTATTAATATGCATATAGGATCTGAACATATGATTTTCCATCGAATAAACCAACTAGCATCAACTACAAGGAGTAATCAACACTACTAGCAACCCACAGGTACCAATCCGAGGCTTTGAGACAAAGACCGGATACAAGAGATGAACTAGGGTTTGAGAGGAGATGGTGCTAGTGAAGATGTTGATGGAGATTGACCCCCTCCCAATGAGAGGATCGATGGTGATGACGATGGTGATGATTTCCCCCTCCCGGAGAGATGTTTCCCCGGCAGAACAGCTCAGCCGGAGCCCTAGATTGGTTCTGCTAAGGATCCGCCTCGTGGCGGCGGTGTTTCGTCCCGAAAGCTTCTTCTTCATTTTTTCCAGGGTGAAAGACTTCATATAGCCAAAGATGGGCACCGGAGGCCTGCTAGGTGGCCCACGAGGCAGGGGACGCGCCCAGGGGGGTAGGGCACGCCCCCCACCCTCGTGGACGGTGGGTGGCCCCCTCTAGTATTTTCTTCGCTCAATATTTTTTATTAATTCCAAAAATAACTTCCGTGGAGTTTCAGGACTTTTGAAGTTGTGCATAATAGGTCTCTAATATTTGCTCCTTTTCCAGCCTAGAATTCTAGCTGCTGGCATTCTCCCTCTTCATGTAAACCTTGTATAATAAGAGATAAAAGGCATAAGTATTGTGACATAATGAGTAATAACAGCCCATAATGCAATAAATATCAATATCAAAGCATGATGCAAAAAAGACGTATCAACTCCCCCAAGCTTAGACCTCGCTTGTCCTCAAGCGGAAGCCAATATCGGAAAATATGTCCACATGTTTAGAGAAAGAGGTGTCGATAAAATTAAATACGAACATGAGGGCATCATGATCATTCTTATAACAGCAACACATATAAATATTGTCATATGATTTCTTATACTAAAGTAACAATCTATTCACAATGTCAAGTATGAATCAGAAACTTCATTGAAAACTAACAAACTATAATCTCGGTCATTTAAGAAATTGAAATTTATCATAACATCGGAAAGAGTCAATATAAGAGCTTTTTAGCAAGTCCACATACTCAACTATCATTTAGTATTTCACAATTGCTAACACTCATGCAATACTTATGGGTATGAAGTTTTAATCAGACACAGAGAAAGATAGGGGCTTATAGTGTTGCCTCCCAACCTTTTACCTCAAGGGTAATGTCAACAATAATAGTTCATGCTAACTTACATCCAACTGGATATATATATATATATATATATATATATATATATATATATATATATATATATATATATATAAAATAACATGTAAAAAGGAAAGGTGACAGAAATAAAAGATAGACCCTTCGCAAAGGGAAGCAGAGGTTGTCATGTGCTTTTAGGGTTGGATGCACAAAATCTTAATGCAAAGGAACGTCACTTTATATTGCCACTTGTGATATGGACCTTTATTATGCAGTCCATCGCTTTTATTTCTTCCACATCACAAGATCGTATAAAGCTTATTTTCTCCCACACTAATAAATCATACATATTTAAAGAGCATTTTTTATTGCTTGCAACAATGACAACTTACTTGAAGGATCTTACTTAATCCATGGGTAGATATGGTGGACTCTCATGGCAAAACTGGGTTTAAGGATATTTGGAAGCACAAGTAGTATCTCTACTTGGTGCAAAGAATTTGGCTAGCATGAGAGGGAAAGGCAAGCTCAACATGTTGGATGATCCATGACAATATACTTTATTTCGGATATAAGAAAACATAACCCATTACGTTGTCTTCCTTGTCCAACATCAACTCTTTAGCATGTCATATTTTAATGAGTGCTCACAATCATAAAAGATGTCCAAGATAGTATATTTATATATGAGAACCTCTCTTTCTTTATTACTTCCTATTAATTGCAACAATGACCAAAACTATGTTTGCCAACTCTCAACAACTTTTTTTCATCATACTCTTAATATGTGAAGTCATTAGTCTCCATAAGATCCATATGATCTCTTACTTTCTTTTTATTCTTTCTTTTTCTTTTATTCCCTCAAGATCATAGCAAGATAGCAAAGCCCTTGACTCAAGACTAATCTTTATTACATATAGCTCACGGACTCAATTACATAGAGGGATCATAAAGCAAAACTCAAAACTAGATCATTCTAAAACTTTATTCTACTAGATAAAGATATTACCAAAAGGATCAAACTAAGAAAAACAGTAAAGATAGGAGTGTGATGGTGATACGATACCGGGGCACCTCCCCCAAGCTTGGCAGTTGCCAAGGGGAGTGCCCATACCCATGTGTTCATGTCTCTTTCTTCGGAGGTGGTGATGTGATATTCTTGGCGATGATGCCCCTCATGATACGATTCTCCTCCTCGAGCTTATTGACTTGCTGCTTGAGGTCTATTATTTCCTTACAGAGCTTACCCGTGACGGCTAAAGCTCCTTTCACCCATGGATATTGCATAGCTTCTGGAGAACAGGTGACACTCTTATTCATATTTTTCATAAGAAGGAAATCTAACATTGGAAGGGATGACTGAGTTTGGAATAGCTGAGCTCTGTAGTTCCCCCATCGTGAATCCGGCTCGGAAGCGAGAAGTAACTTCTTGATCCTCCTCCATGGCATCTATCCTTTTCAAATTGGCCTCCATCTCTTTCTCCGTTGATGGCGCAAAGTTGTCAGCGTTGTTGTTTGCTCCTGGTCCCGGTGTCGGATGAGACACCCGACTCTCCCCTACTGACTCTTGAGAAGACATCTTGCTCTAATCTGCGACAGAAACAGCTCAAAACAAAAATAGAGGATTTCGTCGTGGTACGGTGGTCAAAACCTTCGGGAGATTATATAATGATTTTTTACCGACCACAAGAAGTATCGTGCAAGAAAACGGAGTCCGGAGAGCAAACGAGGTGCCCATGAGGTAGGGGGCGCCCAGGGGGTAGGGCGCGCCCTCCAGCCTCGTGGATGCCTCGTGTCCTTCCCGGACTACTCCTTATTTTCCTATTTTCTTAAATATCCCAAACGGAGAAAAAATTTGCTATTAGAACTATTTTGGAGTCGGTTTACTTACCATACCACATACCTATTCCTTTTCGGAGTCTGAAACATACTGGAAAGTGTCCCTTATGTATTCCTTCAAGGTTACGATTTCAATCACATTGGTTTCAACATTTATGGGATTACCTGAGATATAATGTTTGATTCTTTGACCGTTCACCACCTTCGGATTTGTGCATCCGAAGTTGTTGATTTTTATGGCACCGGAACGATAGACCTCCTCGATAACGTAAGGACCTTCCCATTTAGAGAGGAGTTTTCCTGAAAAAATCTTAAACAAGAGTTGGAAAGCAACACATGATCGCCTACATTAAACTCATGCTTTTGTATCCTTTTGTCATGCCATCTTTTAACTTTTTCTTTAAACAGTTTGGCATTCTCATAGGCTTGAGTTCTCCATTCATCAAGTGAGCTAATATCAAATAACCTCTTCTCACCGGCAAGTTTGAAATCATAATTGAGCTCTTTAATGGCCCAATATGCCTTATGTTCTAGTTTGAGAGGTAAGTGACATGCTTTTCCATAAACCATTTTATATGGAGACATACCCATAGGATTTTTATATGTAGTTCTATAAGCCCATAATGCACCATCAAGTTTCTTGGACTAATTCTTTCTAGATCTATTAACAGTCTTTTGCAAAATCAATTTAAGCTTTCTGTTACTCAGTTCTACTTGGCCACTAGACTGTGGGTGATATGGAGATGCAATTCTATGATTAACATCATACTTAGCAAGCATTTTACGAAAAGCACCATAAATAAAATGTGAACCACCATCAGTCATTAGGTATCTAGGGACTCCAAACCTCGGAAAAATAACTTCTTTAAGCATATCAATAGAGGTGTTATGATCAGCACTACTAGTTGGAATAGCTTCTACCCACTTAGTAACATAATCAACATCAACTAAAATATGTGTATACCCATTAGAGGAAGGAAACGGTCCCATATAATCAAAGCCCCAAACATCAAATGGTTCAATAACAAGTGAATAATTCATAGGCATTTCTTGATGTCTACTAATATTACTAATTCTTTGACATTCATCGCAAGACAAGACAAACTTACGGGTGTCCTTGAAGAGAGTAGGCCAATAAAAACCGGATTTCAATACCTTATGCGCAGTTCTATCTTTAGCGTGGTGTCCTCCATAAGCTCCGAAGTGACATTTGCGTAGGATATGTTCCTGTTCATGCTCAGGTACACAACGTCTAATAACACCATCTACTCCTTCTTTATAAAGGTGTGGGTCATCCCAAAAGTAATGTCTTAAATCATAGAAAACCTTTTCCTTTGCTGGTATGTGAAACTAGGTGGTATAATTTAGCAACAATGTAATTAGCATAATCAGCATACCATGGAGCAGTACGAGAAGCATTTATGACAGCTAATTGTTTGTGGGGAAAGCTATCATCAATAGGTAGTTGTCAGCGTTCTGGGAACGGGGGTACCCAGACTTGCCTGCCTACGGCCTGCGGCATGGATCAAGGAGTGGCCTAGTGCGGCCCATCTTCATCAACACATGCTCAAGACCCTCGCGAGGGGCCAAGCCTCGCGGGGCGGACGGCAGGAGGCTTCCTCAGGCGCGGCCTCGTCAGGCTGGCTCGCGAGGAGGCGGAGAGATCAAGGCGGGGTACCTCACGAGGTGCCTGTGACGCAAGCCATGACGACCAAGGCCAGGCGGGCGCCGGCCTGCGCAGAGTTCTTGTTTCCCCTTTGGTGCAAAGGGGGCAAGCGCAGGCAAGGGTATCAAGCAAAGGTAACCATTTCGGTGCAACAAGACCAAGACCAGTAGGACGGCAGAACGGAGGTCATCGTGGAGCCCAAGCCAGCGTCATCGTCAAGGCCTTTTGGCAGGCGAGGACCAACTTTAGTCAGGATAAGAGTACTAGATGTTCCCCTTCAAAATGGCCAATTGTTGGCGCCCTTCCCGCTCAATATTTGGGAAGAGGCCCGGGGCCTTCGCCTATAAATAGGAATAGCCACCCACAGGGTAAGGGAGAGAGATATGATCAGATCTGCATCCAAGACATAGAGAGAGAGAGGCAGCTGAACTCCCCTAGCAGTTCATCGCCTCAACCAAGAATAGACCCTCGCGAGGCTGTTCTTCCCTTGTACTGTTCCTCATCAGCCCCAGAGGCAATCGACACACCACAAACTGGAGTAGGGTATTACACCACAATGGTGGCCTGAAGCAGTATAAATCTTGTGTCCCTAGTGTTGTTCTTCATGTAGTTTAGATCCTAGCGAGGCGGTGAGACATGGGTAGGCTGAGGGTGTGATCTCCGCGTGCACCCCAGTGTTCGAACCTCAAGGGTCTGCCGGAACCCGTAATCCAACATTTGGCGCGCCAGGTAGGGGTGTGCCGGAATCTGCCTTCCGTCACCTCGTGTTTTCACCACCCGTCCCATCCATGTCAGATGCACGTCGCGCCCGCGCCGAGCGCCGGGCCACTCTCGCCACTCACGTCGCCCAGACGACCCCCGTCGGTGGGCGCCCCTGTCGTTCCCCGTCACCTGCCGTCAACGCCGCCACTGGCCCGGCGGGGAACGAACAGCAGGCGTCGTCCCTGCATCCATCAGTGCGGCGAGAAGGCCGCACCGCCACTCTGTCGCTGACTCCGGCCGGCTCCTCGTCCCACGCCTGTCGCGCTCCTGCGGACGCGCACGTCGCGCTGATCCTTGCGCGGGAGCTCCTGCACTACCGTCCCGTCGAGGACCTCTACGATGAGTGGCTCGCCCGCATCACCGAGCTCGTCAGCGCCGCTGGGGGCTCCCCTACACCGTCCCTCTCGTTGCACCGTGCCCCACCCTGCACAGGCGATGAAGCTCCGGGGGCGCCTCAGCCGCCTCCCCCTCAAGAAGGCGCCCTGGCCCCGAGGCGCAAGGCCCCTGAGCGGAACCCACTCCGTCCGGCACCAGCATAGCAAGAGAAGAGCTGCCAAGAGATCCCTCGTCCCCAAGAAGCTGCCCACGTGCTCCCCGCGCCGGCCCGGCATGAACGTGCACCTGCCCCGGCGCATCAAGACCCCGCGCTGCACCTGGCCGCAGTGCACAAAGACCTGCAAGATCAAGCTCTCTGTCACCAAAGGGCTCCCGCGGCCCCTGCAAGCTGTCATTCCTTCTCCGCCGAGTTGCGCGGCGTGGCCTGGCCTGGCAAGTTCAAGCCAGACCTGCCCCCGCGCTACGATGGCACGGCTGACCCTGCTGAGTTTCTCTAGCTCTACGAGCTGGGCATCGAAGCCGCCAATGGGGACGAGAAGGTCATGGCGAACTGGTTCCCCATGGCGCTCAAGGACAGCGCCCGCACCTGGCTCCAGGAACGATATCCTCCTGGGACGAGATGCGCACCCGATTCATTGCCAACTTCCAAGGCACCCGCGACGGGCCCCCGGCCATGAGCGACTTGCGCCGCATCAAGCAGCAGCCGGGGGAGACCCTGCGGAAGTTCAACCAGCGCTTCAACAGCGCCCGCCTTAAGATCCCCAAGGTGTCCGAGGTGGCCATCATCTCAGCCTTCTCCGACGGCGTGCGTGACGTCATGATGAAGGAGGAGCTCGCGATCCATGAAGACCTGTGCACTTCCCTGGAGCTGTTCAATCTGGCGACCAAGTGCGCCAGGGCTGAGGAAGGGCGCCTGTCCCTCCTCGAGCTTCCAGCCGCTGACCCAGAAGAGAAGAAGCCCAAGACCAAGGACGTGAAGCGCAAGGGGGCTGCCGTGCTTGCAGCAGAGCCAGACACCAAGCAAGGCAGGGATCAGCCTGAGTCATCCAAGGGCAGCCGGTACTGCGTGTACCACGACCTCCACACCCACAACACCAACGAATGCCAAGAGCTTAGAGCCGTGCGAGACGTGCATGCCGGCCGATGCCCCGAGCGCAGCGACAGGGGCTATGACCGAGGAGGAGGAAGAGGTGGAGAACGATGGGAAGACCGTGGCCCTCGCCAAGGGTGGTGGGAGCAACCTCGCGAGGACCGCTGGCAGGACCAGCCTCCCGAGGGGGGTTGGAGGGACCCACCTCGCGAGGGGGTTGGAGAGATCAGCCTCGCGAGGATCGCCCACAAGGCAATGCGGGTCTCCCTCCTCTGCTAACACAGCCAAGGAGGAACGAAGACCATCACCAGGACGAGGGGGCTGGAGGCTTCCAGGGGCCACGCGCAATCGCTTGCATCTTGGGCGGCGCACAAGCCCCGGCCTCTCAGCGCATCTTCAAGCAGTTTTCCCGCAAAGTGAATGCAGTCCTCCCCAAGCTTGAGGCCACACGCCCTCTCAGGTGGTCGTCGTGTGCTATCACGTTCAGCTCAGCGGATCAGCTCAAATGCGCGGTGAAAGCACAAGTGCTCCCTAGGTGGTTTTGGTAATTAATGTCAACATATCTCTTGTTGGACTAACATTTTCATCTAGCATGTTTCAGATAAGTTCAACAATGAAGTGGCATGGACTAAAGGATATGGGAACTCCTTCAAGATGCTAATGACAAAGGATTGGCTCAAGCTACAAGCTCAAGACTCTTCATTTTACATTTTAGTGATCCAGCCAATACTATCAAGGAGGGATAAGGTGTTGCTTAATGAGCCTCTTGCTTCATGTGCTTAGTGATATGCTCCAAAACCCTCAACTACTTTCCCACTTCCACAAATGACCTAAACCCAAAGCCAAAATCGGTCACACCGATTCTTCCTATCCGGCGCCACCGATTCCAAAAGTCATAGCCACTGCCACAAACCCTAAGCAAATCGGTCTTACCGATAGGGATCTCGGTCTCACCGAGATGGGATTGTAATATCTTTGTGTATGTCCATTATCAAATCAGTCTCACCGAGTTTGAGCAATCAGTACTACCGAGATTATAATGCAAACTCTCTGGTTAACTTATTACCAAAATCGGTCCTATCAAGTTTGTGTAATCGGTCAAACTAAGTTTGCCTGACCAACTCTCTGGAGAGCTTATTACCAAAATCGGTCTCACCGAGTTTATGTAATCGGTCCTACCGAGATTACGTTATGCCCTAACCCTAACCGAATCGGTCTCACCGAGTTGCATTTCGGTCCCCTGAAAATCCTAACTATCACATTATTTGCTAAATCGGCCTGACCGAGTTTAACGATTCGGTCCCACCGAGTTTGGTAGATTGTGTGTAACGGTTAGATTTTGTGTGGAGGCTATATATACCCCTCCACCTCCTCTTCATTCGTGGAGAGAGCCATCAGACTGAACCTACACTTCAAGCATACATTTTTCTGAGAGAGAACTACCTACTCATGTGTTGAGGCCAAGATATTCCATTCCTACCATATGAATCTTGATCTCTAGCCTTCCCCAAGTTGCTTTCCACTCAAATCTTCTTTCCACCAGATCCAAAACCTATGAGAGAGAGTTGAGTGTTGGGGAGACTATCATTTGAAGCACAAGAGCAAGGAGTTCATCATCAATGCACCATTTGTTACTTCTTGGAGAGTGGTGTCTCCTAGATTGGCTAGGTGTCACTTGGGAGCCTCCGACAAGATTGTGGAGTTGAACCAAGGAGTTTGTAAGGGCAAGGAGATCACCTAATTCGTGAAGATCTACCGCTAGTGAGGCAAGTCCTTCGTGGGCGACGGCCATGGTGGGATAGACAAGGTTGCTTCTTCGTGGACCCTTCGTGGACTCGCGCAGCCGTTACCCTTCGTGGGTTGAAGTCTCCATCAACGTGGATGTACGATAGCACCACCTATCGGAACCACACCAAAAACATCCGTGTCTCCAATTGCGTTTGAATCCTCCAAACCCTTCCCTTTACTTTCTTGCAATTTGCATGCTTTACTTTCCGCTGCTCATATACTCTTTGCATGTTTGCTTGATATGTATTGTGAATGTTGAAATTGTGCCCAAACTCCACTTAAACTCGAAGAAACTTAAAAACTGCAACTTTGGTACTTAGTGTCTAATCACCCCCTCTCTAGACACCTCTTCTCAAGGTCCTACAAGTGGTATCAGAGCATTGGTCTCCATTGCTTTGGTTTAATCACCATCGGAGGAAGATGGATGAGTCTACTTTGGGGAGTCTTAGACATAGAGTGCCTATTCTTGATGGAGAGTATTTTCATGAGTGGAAAAATGAGATGCTTGTTATTTTCAATCAATATCATTTGAACAAGTACATAGCTAGCCCTTGTGCACCTTATGTTGATCCTATGCATCCTACCCATGATGAATCAATTGACATGAATAGGAATCTTAGAACTGCCGAACTTATCATTAGAGGATTGCCTAGAAACTTTCTTGGATGTTTGCCTACTTTCAAGTGTGCCTACACTATATGGAAATTTCTTGAGGAACGATTTCCAGATTATTCCTTGAAAAATCTTGATGAAATTCTCCATAGGTCTATTGCTTTGAGCAAGATGAATACTAGTGATCCTATGTTTGGTGATCGTCTATTTGAGCTTACAAACCTTATGCGTGAAAAAGGAAATGTTGGTATTATTAGTGATATTATTTTCGAAGCTAAAATAATTCATAAGCAAGATCATTGTCAAACTCATTCTAAAGAATCACCCTATCTAGGACTTGATCCACCACATGACGATGTTGAACATGGATACTATGATGAGGATGATGATAGTGACTTCGATCTTGATGATGCAATGAGACATTTTGGTCTTATGGCAAATCTTTGGGGATATATGTCAGGAGGAAAGGAATGGGTTCTTGATAGTGGATGTACCGATCACATGACCGGAGATAAAGACATGTTTCGTGAGCTCGCTGATAATGATAGTCCTTGAAAGTATGTCACTTTCGGTGACAACTCAAAGGGTAAGGTGGTTGGCCTCGGTAAGGTGGCCATATCACATGATAGCTCCATACAAAATGTCATGCTTGTTGAATCTCTTGGATACAACTTACTTTCAGTATCTAGACTTGCTGATTTCGGTTTCAATGTCCTATTTACTGAAGAAGATTGCCAAGTGTTTCATCGAGACAATCATAAAATGGTCTTTACTGGTGTGCGTAGAGGTGATCTATACATTGTTGATTTCACTAAAAAGGCTCAACCTAAAACGTGCTTCATTGCTAAATCCTCAAAAGGTTGGTTATGGCATAGACGACTAGGTCATGTTGGTATGTGAAACCTTGACAAGCTTATTAAAGAAAATCATATCCTTGGAGTTAACGATGTCATATTTGATAAGGATAGACTTTGCAGTGCTTGTCAAGCAGGTAAACAGGTTGGAGGAAGACATTCCGTGAAGAACATCATGACCACAAGGAGGCCACTCGAGCTACTTCACATGGATCTTTTTGGTCCCAACTCTTACAAGAGTCTCGGTGGAAATTCTTTTGGTCTAGTTATAGTTGACGATTTTTCAAGATTTACGTGGGTGTTCTTTCTCGACGATAAATCGCAGGTCCAAAAGATCTTCAAAAACTTCGCTAGGAAGGCCCAAAATTAATTTGAAGTGAAGATCAAGAAGGTTCGCAGCGACAACGGAACGGAGTTCAAGAACGCAAATGTGGACACCTTTCTTGACGAAGAAGGGATTTCACACGAGTTCTCGGCTACGTACACACCTCAACAAAACGGAGTTGTTGAGAGGAAGAACCGGACGCTCATCGAAATGGTGAGAACGATACTTGATGAGTACAAGACGCCAAAGCACTTTTGGGCGGAAGCGGTTGAGACAGCGTGTCATGCAACAAATCGCTTGTATCTTCACAAGCTACTTGGCAAGACGGCATACGAGCTCCTCACCGGTAACAAACCCCAAGTTCGATACTTTCGAGTATTCGGCTCAAAGTGCTACATTCTTGATAAGCATCGTCGCTCTAAATTTGCTCCTAAATCTCATGAAGGTTTCCTACTAGTTTATGGCTCAAACTCTCACACTTACCGTGTCTACAACAATTTCACCCGAAAGGTAGAAGAGACGGTAGATGTGAAGTTTGATGAATCTAACGGCTCGCAAGTAGAGCAATTGCCAATTGATGTAGGTGACAAAGATCCTTCGGAAGCAATTCAAGACTTGTCTATTGGCAAGGTTCGTCCAACGGAGGTGAAGGAGAGTACCTCGTCCGTCCAAGTGGAAGCTTCTACTTCACAACAAGGTGAACCAAGAGATGATACGGAAGCATCCACAAGTGGGACACACCAAGATGAAGAAAACGAGGAAGTGCATCAAGATGAACGTCAACAACCTCCTTCTCCACCACGACAAGAGAACGACAATGCCAATAATGAAGAAGGCCAAGAAGAACAAGAACAAGATGAAGAAGATGTTCAACGAAGACCCAAGCAAAAGCTTTCACGAGTTCGAGCAAGAATTGCTAAAGATCATCCCGTCGAGCAAATCTACAATGACATTCAAACCGGGAGAATCACTCGCTCTAAAACTCGTTTAGCTAACTTTTCTGAAAACTATTCTTTCATCTGTAGCATTGAACCTATGAAGGTTGAAGAAGCATTGGAAGATCCGGATTGGATAAATGCTATGCATGAAGAGCTACACAACTTTGAGAGGAACCAAGTTTGGACATTGGTTGAGAAGCCCGACAACAACCACAACGTCATCGGTAACAAATGGGTGTTTCGCAACAAGCAAGATGAAGATGGACAAGTAGTTCGCAACAAAGCACGTCTTGTCGCCCAAGTCTGCACACAAGTTGAAGGTATGGACTATGGTGAGACTTATGCCCCTGTTGCTAGACTTGAGTCCATTCGCATCTTACTTGCCTATGCTAATCATCATGATATCACCCTGTACCAAATGGACATTAAAAGTGCTTTTCTAAATGGTGAAATAGAGGAGTAAGTTTATGTTAAGCAACCTCCCGGCTTTGTCAATCCTAAGAAACCCAATCATGTTTACAAACTTCACAAAGCTCTTTATGGTCTTAAACAAGCTCCTAGAGCCTGGTATAAATGCTTAACCAAGTTCCTTATTGAAAAAGGCTTTGAAATTGGGAACATTGATTCTACTCTTTTTACTAAAAGGGTTAATGGAGAACTATTTGTGTGCCAAATCTATGTTGACGATATTATATTTGGTTCGACTAACCCTCATTTTAGTGAAAAGTTTGGGAAGCTAATGTCGGAGAAGTGTGAGATGTCTATGATGAGTGAACTCAAATTCTTTCTTGGGTTGCAAATCAAGCAAACTAAGGAAGGTACCTTTGTTCCTCAAACGAAGTACACCAAGGACTTATTCAAGAAGTTCAATATGCAAGAATGCAAAGGTATGTCTACACCCATGCCTACTAGTGGACATAATGACTTAACCAAAGATGGTGAACCGGTTGATCAAAAGGTTTATCGCTCTATGATTGGTTCATTGTTATATCTATGTGCTTCATGTCCTGATATCATACTAAGTGTGTGCATGTGTGCACGATACCAAGCTGCTCCTAAGGAATGTCATCTTAAGGCCGTGAAAAGGATAGTGAGATACTTAATTCATACACCAAATTTTGGCATTTGGTATCCTAAGAGGGCCTCTTTCGATCTTGTTGGCTATTCCGACTCGGACTATGCTGGAGACAAGGTTGATAGAAAGTCCACTTCGGTTACATGTCAATTTCTTGGTAGATCTCTTGTGTCTTGGTCCTCCAAGAAACAAAACTCGGTATCCTTATCCACCGCCGAAGCTGAATATATTGCCGCTGGTTCATGTTGCGCTCAATTACTCTGGATGACCCAAACTCTTAAAGATTATGGGATATATGTGAGACATGTTCCATTGCTTTGTGACAATGAAAGTGCTATCAAAATTGGTCATAATCCTGTGCAACATTCTCTAACTAAGCATATTGAAGTTCGTCATCATTTCATTCGAGATCACGTTGCTAAGGGTGACATTGATCTTAAGCATGTTCGCACCAAAAAGCAATTAGCGGATATATTCACTAAACCTCTTGATGAGAAAGTGTTTTGCAGGTTAAGAGGAGAATTGAACATCGTTGATGCTTCAAACTTGGAGTAGAAACTCCATTGGATACATGCAAGACATGAGCTTATGACTAATTCTTGATATTTCTCTTATGATTAAAATCTTATGTCTTGGATATATTTGTATCTTGCATGTTATCTAACCCATGTAGGTACTTGGTGGAATCAAATTCCATGAGATTGTAATCTACTCACATCTTGAACAATCTCTACATCACCAAGTTTCTACACTATGGTGGTTGAAGACAAGGAGGCACGAAACCACTCAAACATATCCTTTGACAAATTCTATGATTAAGCTTCATGATTGTCATTTTTGGATACACAAGTGCTCCTCCTTGCAAGAACTAACCCATGTAGGTAGATGGACTAAAATTCCAAGTGGTGCTCCAAATTCTTGATGAGCTACATCAACCTTGAGCAACCCACACAAGTTCAACTACATGCACTACACCACCAACCAAGGTATGTCATTCCATCTTAGAGAAGCTTTACTCCAAGTAATGAGCTAAAGCAACTCGACAAGATGTGAATACATCAAGATACTTAAACGAAAAATGGCAACCCCATTTTGAGCTCAAACGATGAGTATGACCTATGATCAAGTGCTCTCACTTGACTCCTAAGTCAATATACTCTAACATAGGTGACCTTGTCGCCGACCATCTCTAGATGAAGTTCTCTTGTGTTGTTTTCTGTGTTTTTGCATTTGTCTCATGCATATTTATTTCCCCTTTCAACAAAAAAAACTTCATCTAGATTTCTTTCTGTTTGCTCTGCATTTTTCTGCATTCCAATTCATTGCATATCTTTCAGTAAATTCCTTGCAAATCTTTGTGAGATCTTACTAGACTAAGTGAGCTGAGGTGACAAGTGGTTTCTCTGAGATGAACTCGGTTTCACCGATTTGTTATTTTCAGCCCAACCGAATTCTTTCGGTACGACCGATGCAAACTACTCGGTGCCACCGATTTCACATCAGGAAAAACAGTTTGCCACATATTCTATGTTTCTTTTGATCCAGCTCCACTCAATGAATCTTGTCCTCTACAAGCATCACATTTTTATCATTGCTTTGTGTTGTGTCTCAAGGACCAATCCCATTCGACGGATTCTAGGAGACCCTTCTTGGAAATTGATGTCAAAGGGGGAGAGAGAGAACATCAAAGCTTATCATTTAGAGAGAGAGATCACATCAAAGAAAGAGTTTATCACCTCCTTAAGGGGGAGAGAGATCTTCTAGGGGGAGAGACCCTCAAAGGGAGAGAGAGAGAGAGAGAGATCTCCAGGGGGAGAGAATACTTAAGTAGAAAGTATTTATCAAGGATCCCAGATGCTTGGTGTTCAAGAGGAGAGATGCCCACATGTCTTCTTGAGGGGAGAGACATGTTCATATGATCTGTTGTGCTTATTTGCATTAGCATACATTAGCTCTGATCATCATTCATATCTTTCAGCTCTGATTTTTCAGCTCTGATTTCCTATTCCCTATCTTCTCCCAATATCCCATGTTAGATTCAGGGGGAGCAATACATCTAAGGGAAAGAAATCATTTAAATTCATTGCATATCTTTACTCTTGGGGACATGTTTAATCCAATGTGGTACTTAGTACTCACTCTCTACATGTCATCCCAGTCTTGGTATTATTGTAGCTTCTTCTGTTTGCTCTGGCTAGTAGATATATCTGTGTTATCTAACCTTGTTTACGCAGGTTCATCCCATCCCAAGCTAACTCAAGACTGCAAGGTAAGTATATGCATCACAATCATGTGTATGAGGAATTCTTGCTGATGTACATATTGTTTGCAAGAAGGACTCATGAGCATGAAGGTATTTTCTTTAAAATTCTTTGCTCTGATGCATATAGCCAAGATACATGTAACACATTGCCTACTCTATCATGGTTATGCTCTCACATGCTTCTATATTCCATATTCACATGATTGCATACATGTAGGGGGGAGCCTATGTCTGTTACATGTCTTTCCAAAGCTTTACTTGCTATTCCTTATATCTTTATCTAAAGCTTTGATGTATGTTGTCATCAATTACCAAAAAGGGGGAGATTGAAAGCACAAGTTCTCCCTAGGTGGTTTTGGTAATTAATGTCAACATATCTCTTGTTGGACTAACATTTTTATCTAGCATGTTTCAGATAAGTTCAACAATGAAGTGGCATGGACTAAAGGATATGGGAACTCCTTCAAGATGCTAATGACAAAGGATTGGCTCAAGCTCCAAGCTCAAGACTCTTCATTTTACATTTTAGTGATCCAAGATCACATTGAGTCTATAGGAAAAGCCAATACTATCAAGGAGGGATGAGGTGCTTAATGAGCCTCTTGCTTCATGTGCTTAGTGATATGCTCCAAAACCCTCAACTACTTTCCCACTTCCACAAATGACCTAAACCCAAAGCCAAAATCGGTCACACCGATTCTTCCTATCCGGCGCCACCGATTCCAAAAGTCATAGCCACTGCCACAAACCCTAAGCAAATCGGTCTTACCGATAGGGATCTCGGTCTCACCGAGATGGGATTGTAATCTCTCTGTGTATGTCCATTATCAAATCGGTCTCATCGAGTTTGAGCAATCGGTACTACCGAGATTACAATGCAAACTCTCTGGTTAACTTATTACCAAAATCGGTCCTACCGAGTTTGTGTAATCGGTCAAACCGAGTTTGCCTGACCAACTCTCTGGAGAGCTTATTACCAAAATCGGTCTCACCGAGTTTGTGTAATTAGTCCTACCGAGATAACGTTATGCCCTAACTATAACTGAATCGGTCTCACCGAGTTGCATTTCGGTCCCACTGATAATCCTAATGGTCACATTATTTGCTAAATCGGTCTGACCGAGTTTAACGATTCGGTCCCACCGAGTTTGGTAGATTGTGTGTAACGGTTAGATTTTGTGTGGAGGCTATATATACCCCTCCACCTCCTCTTCATTCGTGGAGAGAGCCATCAGACTGAACCTACACTTCTAGCATACATTTTTTTGAGAGAGAACTACCTACTCATGTGTTGAGGCCAAGATATTCCATTCCTACCATATGAATCTTGATCTCTAGCCTTCCCCAAGTTGCTTTCCACTCAAATCTTCTTTCCACCAGATCCAAAACCTATGAGAGAGAGTTGAGTGTTTGGGAGACTATCATTTGAAGCACAAGAGCAAGGAGTTCATCATTAACGCACCATTTGTTACTTCTTGGAGAGTGGTGTCTCCTAGATTGGCTAGGTGTCACTTGGGAGCCTCCGACAAGATTGTGGAGTTGAACCAAGGAGTTTGTAAGGGCAAGGAGATCGCCTACTTCGTGAAGATCTACCGCTAGTGAGTCAAGTCCTTCGTGGGCGACGGCCATGGTGGGATAGACAAGGTTGCTTCTTCGTGGACCCTTCGTGGGTGGAGCCCTCCGTGGACTCGCGCAGCCGTTAGCCTTCGTGGGTTGAAGTCTCCATCAACGTGGATGTACGATAGCACCACCTATTGGAACCATGCCAAAAACATCCGTGTCTCCAATTGCATTTGAATCCTCCAAACCCTTCCATTTACTTTCTTGCAATTTGCATGCTTTACTTTCCGCTGCTCATATACTCTTTGCATGTTTGCTTGATATGTATTGTGAATGTTGAAATTGTGCCCAAACTCCACTTAAACTCAAATAAACATAAAAACTACAACTTTGGTACTTAGTGTCTAATCACCCCCCTCTAGACACCTCTTCTCAAGGTCCTACACACAGCCACAGCAGGAGTCCTCCCGATGCTTTGCTCCCCGATCATTAGCAATGTACAAGTCACCAGGACCCTCGTCGATGGCGGAGCAGGGCTCAATGTCCTATCCGTTGAAACGTTCAACAATCTCCAAGTACCATACAATTAGCTGCAGCCAACCAAGCCTTTCTCAGGAGTCACCAATGGTTCCGCGGTTCCGATAGGGCAGGTCCGCCTTCCTGTCACCTTTGGGAAGCGCGACAACTACCGCATCGACCTCATTGACTTCGACGTCGCTCACATCCGCCTGTCGTACAATGCCATCCTCGGGTACCCAGGGCTGGCCAAGTTCATGGCCATGACCCATCACGGCTACAATGTCCTCAAGATTCCAGGAAGCGGTGGAGTCATCACGGTGCCTTGTGAAGAGAGAGACGCTGTATGTTCTCTAGAACGTGCTTTTCAAGCCGCGTCGATTGAAGACCCAGATCACAGGAACGGGAGGCCTCACGAGGCTGCTCCTAAGAAGAAGAAGACATCACCTGGCCCAACCCCTCGGGAGGCAGGCCCCTCAGGGTCCGCACCCGTTCAGGGGGCACCTCCTTCTGTTACATAGGGAGGCGCGCCCGGCGCCCTCCTCGAGCAGGGCTCGGGGGCTCTCTTCTGGAGGGCCATCGACTTTGCTAAGATTACAAGGGAGGTGCTCGGGCACCACTTGGAGGCGTGCTTCAATGCACGTTTCCCTCAGGAGGAAGAAAGGCAAGGAGGGCCGAACCCTCAGGAATTCATCAGTGAGATCATTCAGGAATTGCAGGAGTCAAGAGTCATGAGTGGCAGCCGCCGCTTGCCCGCCGTAGCTCCCCATCCAGGCAAGGATGGTGGGCTGCACGTCTGCATCGACATACTAGGACTCAACCGAGCCGCCTCTCAGGAGCGCCTCTGGCCCTCACGCGTGGGGTGCTGCGAAGGCCCACCCCACAGCTATGTTCGCATGCCTTACGGCCTGCCGAACGCGGCTGTGGTGCGTCAGCGCCTCATGAGGAGCATCTTGGAGGCTCAGGCGGTCAGGCATTCCGCAGTCTTGGCAGAGATGGAGATGGTCCGCGAGGAGCTACCAGCGCCTCCGGAGCCTCCCGAGGCCCCTGGGCCTGGGGGCTCGTGAAGATCGTCTCCCGCAGCGCACGCCGTCCGCTACTTCAGCATCCCTCCATCTTCAGCATCATTAGGTGACATCCTTCGAGTTTCATTTTCAGCTGGGAGCGCCGCCCAGGGCTGCATCATTCCCAGGCCATGTGGGTCCGTCCCTGCGGCATGTATCCCCTTTAGTTCATGTTTTCAGCTTACTTTATCAGGGGCGCCCCTTGGGCTGCATCATCCCCAAGGACGCTCGGGCCCGACCCAGCGGTGATCGTTTCTTTCTGCGTCTATCTAAATGAATTTTCTCCTTCATGGCTAACGTGCTTGACCTAATCGCCCGCTCGATTGACACCAACTGATGGATCTGCTCCCTCACGGCACGACGCTTGCGCATGGGTCCGTCCCTGCAACATCGACAAACCTGGACGGCTGAGCTCTGGCCGCGGCAACCCCGCAGGGCGCCACCTCACCAAGCCTTCAGTGCCTCGTCACCCTCCTGGAGCAACCAACAGCTGGCCGACAGTTGTAACAGAAAACCCTCGTTTTTTCTCATGATGAACTTGCATGATCATTTTAAGGAGCAGCGTCCGGCGAGGCCTCCGCGGCGTCTCCTTCACTCTCGTCCACGCGAAGCTTGCACGTTAAAGGGGGGTACCTGAGCATCGCGACTCATGGGCTCTTACTGGCTCTCCAGCCCTCACCCTCTGGCCTTGTTCACGGCATCGCGACCTGGCATACCAGCGATGGCTGAGACCGCTTGAGGGCCGAGACCTAAGGACGTAGAGCACGAAGGGGAGCAAAGACGAGGGGGAAGAGGCACGTGGGGGACCTCGCCACGCAACTCCTCGGCTGCCAACGCGCAGGCCCGGCGCCGCGACAAGGAGTGGTTTCTGACCCCCGAGATAAGTCATCCCTTGGAAGCACTAGCCATCGCAGCACCAACCTCGCACCTAATGCAGTTCCGTTTTTAGCAACGTCGCACTCCTTTCTCACCAAGCGATGGCTGCTTGAGCGCTAAAGGGGACCTCCTGAGCATCGCGACTCAGGGGCTCTTACTGGACCCCGGGGCGCTCACCTCCTGGCCTTGACCATGGCATCGCGACCTGGCATACCAGCGACGGCTGAAGCCTGCCTTGGGACCGGGACCTGTCAGCACAGAGCGTCAAGTCCTCGCGAGGTTTGAAAGGAGGAACTAAGCTAAGACGGGACGAGCACCCCTCACCACTTCATGATAAGGATCATATTAACAGACGGAACTACAAGCACCTTACAAACCCCCGCGGGGTGTGTTCTTTGATTCCTTCCAGGGAACAAAAGGAGTATGTCGGCATTCTGGGAACGGGGGTACCCAGACTTGCCTGCCTACGGCCTGCGGCGTGGCTCAAGGAGTGGCCCAGTGCGGCCCATCTTCATCAACACATGCTCAAGACCCTTGCGAGGGGCCAAGCCTCGCGGGGCGGACGGCAGGAGGCTTCCTCAGGCGCGGCCTCGTCAGGCTGGCTCACGAGGAGGCGGAGAGATCAAGGCGGGGTACCTCATGAGGTGCCCGTGACGCAAGCCATGACGACCAAGGCCAGGCGGGCGCCAGGTGGGTGCCGGCCTGCGCAGAGTCCTTGTTTCCCCTTTGGTGCAAAGGGGGCAAGCGCAGGCAAGGGTATAAAGCAAAGGTAACCATTTCGGTGCAACAAGACCAAGACCAGCAGGACGGCAGAACGGAGGTCATCGTGGAGCCAAAGCCAGCTTCATCGTTAGGGCCTTTTGGCAGGCGAGGACCAACTTTAGTCAGGATAAGAGTACTAGATGTTCCCCTTCAAAATGGCCAATTGTTGGCGCCCTTCCCGCTCAATATTTGGGAAGAGGCCCGGGGCCTTCGCCTATAAATAGGACTATCCACCCACAGGGTAAGGGAGAGAGATATGATCGGATCCGCATCCAAGACACAGAGAGAGAGGCGGCTGAACTCCCCTAGCAATTCATCGCCTCAACCAAGAACAGACCCTCGCGAGGCTGTTCTTCCCTTGTACTGTTCCTCATCAGCCCCAGAGGCAATCCACACACCACAAACTGGAGTAGGGTATTACACCACAATGGTGGCCTGAACCAGTATAAATCTTGTGTCCCTAGTGTTTTTCTTCGTGTAGTTTAGATCCTAGCGAGGCGGTGAGACATGGGTAGGCTGAGGGTGTGATCTCCGCGTGCACCCCAGTGTTCGAACCTCAAGGGTCTGCCAGAACCCGAAATCCGACATTTTGCGCGCCAGGTAGGGGTGGCCGGAATCTGCCTTCCGTCGCCTCGTGTTTTCACCGCCCGTCCCATCCATGTCAGACGCACGTCGCACCCGCGCCGAGCGCCGGGCCGCTCTTGCCACTCGCGTCGCCCAGACGGCCCCCGTCGGCGGGCGCCCCCATCATTCCCCATCGCTTGCCGTCAACGCCGCCACTGGCCCGGCAGGGAACGAACAGCAGGCGTCGTCCCTGCATCCATCAGTGCGGCGAGAAGGCCGCCCCGCCACTTCGTCGCTGACTCCGGCCGGCTCCTCGTCGCACGCCCGCCGCGCTCCTGCGGACGCACACACCACGCTGCTCCTGGCGCGGGAGCTCCTGTACTACCGTCCCATCGATGACCTCTACGACGAGTGGCTCGCCCGCATCACCGAGCTCGTCAGCGCCGCTGGGGGCTCCCCTGCACCCTCCCTCTCATTGCACCGCGCCCCGGCCTGCGCGGGCGACGAAGCTCCGGGGGCGCCTCAGCCGCCTCCCCCTCAAGAAGGCGCCCTGGCCCTGAGGTTCATGGCCCCAGGGCGGAACACACTCCGTCCGGCACCAGCACAGCGAGAGAAGAGCTGCCAAGAGATTCCTCGTCCCCAAGAAGCTGCCCGTGTGGTCCCCGCGCCGGCCCGGCATGAACGCACACCTGCCCCGGTGCATCAAGACCCCGCGCTACACCTGGCCGCAGCGCACAAAGACCTGCAAGATCAAGCTCTCCGTCACCAACGGGCTCCCATGGCCACTGCAGGTTGCCGTGCCTTCTCCGCCGAGCTGCGCAGCGTGGCCTGGTTGAGCAAGTTCAAGCCAGACCTGCCCCCGTGCTATGATGGCACGGCTGACCCTGCTGAGTTCCTCCAGCTCTACGAGCTAGGCATCGAAGCCGCCAACGGGGACGAGAAGGTCATGGCGAACTGGTTCCCCATGGCGCTCAAGGACGGCGACCGCACCTGGCTCCTGAACCTGGCTCCAGGCACGATATCCTCCTGGGACGAGATGCGCACCCGATTCATCGCCAACTTCCAAGGCACCCGCGACCGGCCCCCAGCCATGAGCGACTTGTGCCGCATCAAGCAGCAGCCGGGGGAGACCCTGCAGAAGTTCATCCAGCGCTTCAACAGCGCCCGCCTTAAGATCCCCAAGGTGTCCGATGAGGCCATCATCTCAGCCTTCTCCGACGGCGTGCGTGACGTCAAGATGAATGAGGATCTCGCGATCCATGAAGACCTGTGCACTTCCCTGGAGCTATTCAATCTGGCGACCAAGTGCGCCAGGGCTGAGGAAGGGCGCCTATCCCTCCTCGAGCTGCCAGCCGCTGACCCAGAAGAGAAGAAGCCCAAGACCAAGGATGTGAAGCGCAAGGGGGCTGCCGTGCTTGCAGCAGAGCCAGACACCAAGCAAGGCAGGGATCAGCCTGAGTCATCCAAGGGCAGCCGGTACTGCGTGTACCATGACCTCCACACCCACAACACCAACGAATGCCAAGAGATCAGAGTCGTGCGAGACGTGCGTGCCGGCCGACGCCCCGAGCGCAGCGACAGGGGCTATGACCGAGGAGGAGGAAGAGGTGGAGGACGATGGGAAGACCATGGCCCTCGCCAAGGGTGGCGGGACCAACCTCACGAGGACCGCTGGCAGGACCAGCCTCATGAGGGAGGTTGGAGGGACCCACCTCGTGAGGGGGGTTGGAGAGATCAGCCTCGCGAGGATCACCCACAAGGCAATGCGGGCCTCCCTCCTCTGACCACAGCCAAGGAGGAACGAAGATCATCACTAGGACGAGGGGGCTGGAGGCTTCCAGGAGCCACGCGCAATCACTTGCATCTTGGGCGGCACACAAGCCCCAGCCTCTCAGCGCAGCTTCAAGCAGTTTGCCCGCGAAGTGAATGCAGTCCTCCCCAAGCTTGAGGCCACATGCCCTCTCAGGTGGTCGTCGTGCGCTATCACGTTCAGCTCAGCGGATCAGCTCAAATGCGCGGCCACAGCAGGAGTCCTCCCGATGCTTTGCTCCCCGATCATCAGCAATGTACAAGTCACTAGGACCCTCATCAATGGCGGAGCAGGGCTCAATGTCCTATCCGTCGAAACATTCAACAATCTCCAAGTGCCATACAATCAGCTGCAGCCAACCAAGCCTTTCTCAGGAGTCACCGATGGTTCCGCGGTTCCGATAGGGCAGGTCCGCCTTCATGTCACTTTCGGGAAGCGCGACAACTACCGCACCGAGCTCATTGACTTCGACATCGCTCACATCCGCCTGCCGTACAATGCCATCCTCGGGTACCCAGCGCTGGCCAAGTTAATGGTCGTGACCCATCATAGCTACAATGTCCTCAAGATGCCAGGAAGCGGTGGAGTCATCATGGTGCCTTTTGAAGAGAGAGACGTTGTGTGTTCTCTGGAACGTGCTTTTCAAGCCGCGTCGATTGAAGACCCAGATCACAGGAATAGGAGGCCTCCCAAGGCTGCTCATAAGAAGAAAAAGACTTCGCCTGGCCCGACCCCTCGGGAGGCAGGCCCCTCAGGGTCCACACCCGTTCAGGGTGCACATCCTTCTGTCGTATAGGAAGGCGCGCCCGGCGCCCTCCTCGAGCAGGGCTCGGGGGCTCTCTTCTTGAGGTCCATCGACTTTGCTAAGATTACGAGGGAGGCGCTCGGGCACCACTTGGAGGCGTGCTTCAACGCACGTTTCCCTCAGGAGGAAGCAAGGCAAGGAGGGCCGAACCCTCAGGAATTCATCAGTGAGATCATTCAGGAATTGCAGGAGTCAAGAGTCATGAGTGGCAGCCGCCGCTTGCCCGTTGTAGCTCCCCATCCAGGCGAGGATGGTGGGCTGCGCTTCTGCATCGATATACCAGGACTCAACCGAGCCGCCTCTCAGGAGCGCCTCTAGCCCTCACGCGTGGGGCGCTGCGAAGGCCCACCCCATAGCTATGTTCGCATGCCTTACGGCCTGCCGAACGCGGCTGCGGTGCGTCAGCGCCTCATGAGGAGCATCTTGGAGGCTCAGGCGGTCAGGCATTCCGCAGTCTTGGCAGAGATGGAGATGGTCCGCGAGGAGCTGCCAGCGCCTCCGGAGCCTCCCGAGGCCCCTGGGCCTGGGGGCTCGTGAAGATCGTCTCCCGCAGCGCACGCCGTCCGCTACTTCAGCATCCCTCCATCTTCAGCATCATTAGGTGACATCCTTCGAGTTTCATTTTCAGCTGGGAGCGCCGCCCAGGGCTGCATCATTCCCAGGCCGTGTGGGTCCGTCCCTGCGGCATGTATCCCCTTTAGTTCATGTTTTCAGCTTACTTTATCAGGGGCGCCCCTCGGGCTGCATCACCCCCAAGGACGCTCGGGCCCGACCCAGCGGTGATCGTTTCTTTTTGCGTCTATCTAAATGAATTTGCTCCTTCATGGCTAACGTGCTTGACCTAATCGCCCGCTCGATTGACACCAACTGATTGAGCTGCTCCCTCACGGCACGACGCTTGCGCATGGGTCCGTCCCTGCAACATCGACAAATCTGGACGGCTGAGCTCTGGCCGCGGCAACCCCGCAGGGCGCCACCTCACCAAGCCTTCAGTGCCTCGTCACCCTCCTGGAGCAACCAACAGCTGGCCGGCAGTTGTAACGGAAAACCCTCATTTTTTCTCATGATGAACTCGCAGGATCCTTTTAAGGAGCAGCGTCCGGCGAGGCCTCCGCGGCGTCTCCTTCACTCTCGTCCACGCGAACTGCTTGCACGTTAAAGGGGGGTACCTGAGCATCACGACTCATGGGCTCTTACTGGCTCTCCAGCCCTCACCCTCTGGCCTTGTCCACGGCATCGCGACCTGGCATACCAGCGACGGCTGAGCCCTTGAGGGCTGAGACCTAAGGACGTAGAGCACGAATGGGAGCAAAGAGGAGGGGGAAGAGGCATGTGGGGGACCTCGCCACGCAACTCCTCAGCTGCCAACGCGCGGGCCCGGCGCCGCGGCAAGGAGTGGTTTCTGACCCCCGAGATAAGTCATCCCTTGGAAGCTGTCGGCGTTCTGGGAACGGGGGTCCCCAGACTTGCCTGCCTGCGGCCTGCGGCGTGGCTCAAAGGGGGCCCAGCATGGCCCATCTTCATCAACATAAGCTCAAGACCCTCGCGAGGGGCCAAGCCTCGCGGGGCGGATGACAAGGAGCTTCCTCAGGCACGGCCTCATCAGGCTGGCTGACGAGGAGGCAGAGAGTTCAAGGCAAGGTACCTCGCGAGGTTCCCATGACGCAAGCCATGACGACCAAGGGTGCCAATCGGGCGCCAGCCTGCGAAGTGTCCTCCTTTCCTCTTTGGTGCAAAGGGAGCAAGCGCAGGCGAGAGCATCAAGCAAAGGCATCCATTTCGGTGCAACAAGACCAAGACCAGCCCAACGGCAGGAAGGAAGTCATTGTGGAGCCCAAGCAGGCTTCACCACCAGAGCCTTTGACAGGCGAGGACCAACTTTAGTCAGGATAAGTGTACCCGATGTTCCCCTTCAAAATGGCCAATTGTTGGCGCCCTTCCCGCTCAATATTTGGGAAGAGGCCCAGGGCCTTTGCCTATAAATAGGACTAGCCACCCCCAGGGTAGAGGCATCTGGAAGACAGGATCCACGCCAAGTAACCAGTAGAGAGAGCGACTGAACTCCTCCTAGCAGTTCATCGCACCAGCCAAGAACAGACCCTCGCGAGGCTGTTCTTCCTTGTATTGTTCATCATCAGCCCAAGAGGCAATCCACCACACCACACACTTGAGTAGGGTATTTCACCACAATGGTGGCCTGAACTAGTATAAACTCTGTGTCTCTTGTGTTGTTCCTTCCGTAGCTTAGATCCTAGCGAGTCGGCGAGGAACAGGTAGGTAGAGGGCGAAATCTCCGCGCGCACCCTAGTGTTCGAACCTCAAGGGTCTGCCGGAACCCGAAATCCGACATTTGGCGCGCTAGGTAGGGGTGCGCCGGAATTCGTCTTCCGTCGCCCTGTTCTTCTCTGGCCATCGCATCCATGTCTAACGCTCGTCTGGCTCGCGCTGAGCGCCGAGCGGCCCTCGCTTCCCGCGTTGCCCAGACGACTCCCGTCGGTGGGCACCCTCGTCGCTCCCCGTCACCTGCCGTCAACGCCGCCACCGGCCCGGCGGGGAACGAGCAGCAAGCATCGTCCCAGCATCCCTCCGTGAGGCAAGACGGCCGCACTGCCACCCCCTCGCTCACCCCAGCTGGTTCTTCGTCTCGCGCATTCCGCACGCCCATGGAGGCTCGAGCTGCGCTCATCGCGGAAAATGAGCTCCTGCGCTACCGTCCCGTCGACGACGTCTACAAAGAATGGCTCGACCGCGTCTCCGAGCTCGTTCGTGCCGCAGGGGGCTCTCCTGCGCCGTCCGTCCTGCTGCACCGCACCCCGCCCTGCGCGGGCGATGAAGCTTCGAGGGCGCCTCAGCTGCCTCCCCCTCAAGAAGGCGCCCTGGCCCCAAGGCACGTGGCCCCTGGGCGGAACCCGCTCCGTCAGGCGCCAGCGCAGCAAGAGCAGAGCTGCCAAGAAGTCCCTCGCCCGCGAGAAGCTGCCCGAGCGCTCCCTGCTCCGACTCATGGTGACTACGCTCCCGGTCCAGCACGTCAAGATCCCGTGCTGCTCCCAGCTGCAGCGCACGGGGACCCGCGGGACCAAGCTCTTCGTCACCCAACGCCTCCCGTGGCCACGGCAGGCTGCCGCGCCTTCACCACCGAGCTGCGCAGTGTCGCGTGGCCTGGCAAGTTCAAGCCAGACCTGCCTCCTCGCTACGACGGTACGGCTGACCCCGCAGAATTCCTCCAGATCTACGAGCTGGGCATTGAAGCTGCCAACGGAGATGAGAAGGTCATGGCAAACTGGTTTCCCATGGCGCTCAAGGACGGGGCTCGCACTTGGCTCCTGAACCTGGCTCCAGGCATGATCTCCTCCTGGGACGAGATGCGCACCCGCTTCATCGCCAACTTCCAGGGTACTCGCGACCGGCCACCCGCCGTGAGCGACATGCGCCGTATCAAGCAGCAACCAGGGGAAACCTTGCAGAAGTACATCCAGCGCTTCAATAGAGCACGCCTCAAGATTCCCAAGGTGACCGATGAGGCCATCATCTCAGCCTTCTCCGACGGCGTGCGCGACGTCAAGATAAAGGAGGAGCTGGCGATGCATGAGGACATGTGCACTCCCTTGGAGCTGTTCAACTTGGCAACCAAGTGCGCCAGGGCTGAGGAAGGGCGTCTCTCCCTCCTCGAGCTGCCTGCCGCAGACCCAGAAGAGAAGAAACCCAAGCGGGGCAGAGATCAGCCCGAATATTCCAAGGGCAGTCGGTACTGCGTGTACCACGACCTCCACACCCACAACTCCAATGAATGCCAAGAGCTCCGAGCCATGCGTGAAGGAAGGGTCGGCCGACGTCCCGACTGCACCGACCGGGGCTACGGACAAGGAGGAGGAAGGAACGCGGGACGCTGGGAAGACCGCGGCCCTCGCCAAGGGTGGCGCGACCAACCTCGCGAGGATCGCTGGCAGGACCCGCCTCGCGAGGGAGGCTGGAGGGATCATCATCGCGAGGATCGGCCGCAAGGCAACGCAGGTGTAACGCCCTCGATGCGGCTATATCTCCCACGTGTCGAAGCACGACTTAGAGGCATAACCGCATTGAAAGCAATGTCGCAAGTGAGGTAATCTTCACACAAGCCACGTATTACATAAGGGAAAGAGATACATAGTTGGCTTACAGTCTCCACTTCACACAATACATAAATAAACATCCACCATTCAGTTTACACTCAAGGTCCGACTACGGAACCAAAATAAAAGAAGACTACCCCAAATGCAACACAGATCCCCGATCGTCCCAACTGGGCTCCACTACTGATCGTCTGGAAATGAAACATAGTGACGACCAAGGGCCTCATCAAATTCCCACTTCAGCTCAGTTGCGCCCTCTGCGCTAGTATCATCGGTACCTGCATCTGTTTTGGTAGAATCTGTGAGTCACGGGGACTCAGCAATCTCACACCCGCGAGATCAAGACTATTTAAGCTTAAGGGAAGGCTGGTGTAATGAGGTGGAGCTGCGGCAAGCGACTAGCATATATGGTGGCTACGATCGCAAAAGAGAGCGAGAAGAGAGGCAAGGCACGGTCGTGAAGCTAGTAGCGATCAAGAAGTGATCCTAAAACTACTTACGTCAAACATAACTCCAACACCGTGTTCACTTCCCGGACTCCGCCGAGAAGGGACCATCACGGTTACACACGCGGTTGATGTATTTTAATTAAGGTCAACTTCGGGTTTTCTACAACCGGACATTAACAAATTCCCATCTGCCTCATAATCATGGGCACGGCTTTCGAAAGATAATACCCTGCAGGGGTGTCCCAACTTAGCCCATCACAAGCTCTCACGGTCAACGAAGGAATAAACCTTCTCCCGGGAAGACCCGATCAGTCTCGGAATCCCGGTTCGCATGACATTTCGACAATGGTAAAACAAGACCAGCAAGACCACCCGACTGTGCCGACAAATCCCGATAGGAGCTGCACATATCTCGTTCTCAGGGCACACCGGATAAGCTAAGCATACATGTATCGACGTAATCCAAGTTGCCAAGGAATGGTCCCGCACGGTGCTCTAGTTTGGACCAACACTCAGAGGAGCACTGGCCCGGGGGGGTAAATAAAGATGACCCTCGGGCTCGCGAAAACCCAAGAGAAAAAGGCTTAGGTGGAAAATGGTAAAACCAAGGTTGGGCCTTGCTGGAGGAGTTTTATTCAAAGCGAACTGTCACGGGGGTCCCATAAATCACCCAACCGCGTAAGGAACGCAAAATCAAGGAACATAACACCGGTATGACGGAAACTAGGGCGGCAAGAGTGGAACAAAACACCAGGCATAAGGCTGAGTCTTCCACCCTTTACCAAGTATATAGATGCATTAATTAAAACAATAGATATTGTGATATCCCAAAATATCCATGTTCCACCAAGGAACAAACTTCATCTTCACCTGCAACTAGCAACGCTATAAGAGGGGCTGAGCAAAAGCGGTAACATAGCCAAACAACGGTTTGCTAGGACATGGATGGTTAGAGGTTTGACATGGCAATATGGGTGGCATGATATAGCAAGTGGTAGGTATCGCAGCATAGGCATAGCAAAAGAGCGAGCATCTAGCAAGCAAAGATAGAAGTGATTTCGAAGGTATGGTCATCTTGCCTGCAAGGTTCTCAGAGTTGTCGAAGGCTTGATCCTCGTAGGCCTTCTCAACAGGTTCCTCGTACACGTACTCGTCTCCCGGCTCTACCCAAAGCAAGAACACAAGCAATGGAACAACAATCAAACAAGGAGCAATGCACAAGCAATATGATGCAATACATGTCATGCTATGCGGGATGTGATATGCAATGCATATGTGCGCTCCGGAAGGAAAATGATGAACCGGGCATCAACTTGGCAAACCAAGTATGCCGCTGGAAAGATGAGATGATTTCGGTTGAAATCGATATAAAGATCACCGGAATCGGATGCACGGTTTGCAAATGGCAAGCAAAACAAGAATGACGCGAATCTGCGTTTAACAGCACGATGCTACTTAGCACGCAACAAGAAACTATGCTACAGCACCCCAACATAAAAACAAAGCATATGACAGTGATCTACAGAAGATGCTTAACAAAAGAGGAACACTGAGCTACGGCTAAATCACATCATAACAGGCTCAAACAAGCATGGTGAAAGTGCAAGAAAAATCAGGTTCACAGACTTAGTGAAAATACTAGCATGCCAGAAATTAACATCAGGAAGGCATGTTTAGAGCAAGCAAACAACAAGCTACAGGAACTTATAATAGGAAAACAAGACATGGCAGGAATCTACTCAAAGCATAGATCAAAAGTCCCTTACTGACCATAAGCCAAAAAGGACCATAAGAAATGATGGCACCCATGTAAACATAGCAAGTTTCATTACAGATCTCAGACTTAGCAGAAAAACTGGGCATGGCAAAAACAGATAACAAGTAGGCATGTTCGTGAGCTCGATGCACTCACTACAGAGCATTTAATGATAAACTAAGCATACACCCATCAAGAAGACATGGCATAGAAGCTATACATGGCAAGAACAACATAATAGCATACACGGATCAACTACAACAACCTTGTGAAAAGTGAATCCCATGTAACAATCTGCCAGGAAACATTTTGAAGCAAAAGTAGAGCACGAAAATGACATGCTAGACTACTCCATAAATGCCAACAAAGGCATGGATGGATAGAGCACATCCATATGTTCAAAACACCCTTACTGATCATGCTCAAAAAGGGCATAGATCTCTCTGTAACAACATGAACACATGGCATAAAAATAACAGCAGGACATGACTTAGTGAAAACACTAAGTTCCTGAAATCAGCAACATTATCATCCCTAGTTTGCATGCTTGTGCTAGTCACCACAGAGATCACAAAAATACATGGCATACACCCCTGGAAAGATAGCATGGCATATATCAAAACATATGTAGGGCTCAAGTTCATAAGGTGCACACATTAATCATGGCAAAAATGATAAAAGTGCAAGTTCTGTTAAGAAACAGAAACTAACATCACATAGCCCTCTTCCAACAGCATTTCGGGCATCAAGATGAGCTCAAATGTAAATGATGCAATGAGATGAAATGATGTACTCTTTGAGACGAACAATTTCATATATTATACGCATGAAATGGAGCTATGGATGCAGAGATGTGATGCGAAGAACATGCAATGATTTTATCACAGGAAAGAAAGACTTAGTGAAATAAACGGGGGGGAGAATCAACCGGGCCGAACTGGATCGGATCTGGGTTCGAGCTCGCCAGAGCTGGATGCCGGAGGCGGGGACGACGGCGGCCGGAGGGAGGAGAGCGAGGCCGGGGTGGCGCTTGGGCGGCGCGGCGGCGGGGTGGCCGGAGTCGGAGGAGGCCGCGGCCGGAGGGAGGAGAACTCGGGCGGCGGCGGCGCCTAGCGGCCGGAGGCGGCGCGGAGGAGATCCGGGCGGCGACGGTTGGCGGCGACCGGCGGAGGCGACGCGGCGCTGGGGCGCGCGGAACGGCGGCGGGCGCCGCGCGAGCGGCTGCGCGGAGGACGGGCCCCGCAGGGGCCGGCGGCGGGCCTGGCGGGCTTCGGCGGCTGCGGGCGCGGCGGCGCCACGTGTCGCGCTGTGATTCATCCGGGCGCGGCGGCGGACGCGTCCGGTCCGATCCGGACGTGTCCGGCGGCGCGGAGGGGAATTTCGCTAGGGTTAGGGGGGAATTGATCCGGGATTTCGAGGGAGGAGGCATATTTATAGGTAGAGGGAGCTAGGAGACTCCAAATGGGGTGCAGTTTTCGCCCACACGATCATGATCAAACGACCGAGAGCATGGAGGTGACTTAGATGGGTTAATGGGCTGTTTTGGAGGGGTGTTGGGCTGCAACTTAAAAGAGGCCTTTGCGAGAGTGCGGTTAACCGTTGGAGTACCAAACGAGCTCCAAATGACCCGAAACTTGACAGGTGGTCTACCGGTGCTATACTAGGGCCACTTGGCAAGCCTCGGTCCATTCCGAGAAAGTTTAATACCCGCTCATGGAAAAATGTAAAAAGGAGCGCCGGGGAACATAGGAGTGCCGGATTGCAAAACGAACAACAGGGAAAATGCTCGGATGCATGAGACGAACACGTATGCGAATGAGATGCACATGATGACATGATATGAGATGCATGACATGGACAAAATGCAAAAAGAAGAAAAAACCCAACCACGGAGGGAAAATCATATCACAATGCCGAAAATGGCAAGAGTTGGAGTTACAAAATGGAAAGTTACATCCGGGGTGTTACAACACTCCACCACTACAAGAGGATCAGTTTCTTCAAAGTTGATGGTGCGCTCAGGAATCTTGAAGCACTTGCGGAGCTGTGACACGTGAAACACATCGTGCACGTTTGCAAAGTTGGATGGAAGCTCAAGTTGATAGGCGAGATCGCCTCTTTTGCCAATGATCTTGAAAGGACCCACGTATCTAGGGGCAAGCTTCCCTTTGATACCGAAGCGATGAGTGCCTTTCATTGGAGAGACGCGGAGGTAGACATGGTCTCCGATTTCAAAAGCCACATCATGGTGCTTGTCATCATAATAGCCCTTCTGGCGCGATTGCGCGGCTTTGAGATTCTCACGAATGACTTTGCACATTTCTTCGGCTTCTGGATGCATGAGACGAACACGTATGCGAATGAGATGCACATGATGACATGATATGAGATGCATGACATGGACAAAGTGCAAAAAGAAGAAAAAACCCAACCACGGAGGGAAAATCATATCACAATGCTGAAAATGTCAAGAGTTGGAGTTACAAAAATGGAAAGTTACATCCGGGGTGTTACAGCAGGGCTCCCTCTGCTGCCACCGCAGCCAAGGAGAAATGAGGACCGTCATTAGGACGAGGGGGGCTGGGGGCTTCCAGGAGCCACGCGCGATCGCCTGCATCCTGGGCGGAGCTCAAGCCCCAGCCTCTGAACGCATCTTCAAGCAGTTCGCCCGCGAAGTAAATGCAGTCCTCCCCAAGCTCGAGGCCACGTGCCCTCTCAGGTGGTCGGCGTGCACCATCACGTTCAGTTCAGCGGATCAGCTCAAGTGCGTGGCCACAGCCGGAGTCCTCCCAATGCTTTGTTCCCCAATCATCAACAACGTGCTAGTCACCAGGACCCTCATCGATGGCGGGGCAGGGCTCAACGTCCTGTCCATGGAAACATTCAACAATCTCCAAGTGCCCTACAATCAGCTTTAGCCAACCAAGCCTTTCTTCGGAGTCACCGACGGCTCCACGGTCCCGATTGGGCAGGTCCGCCTCCCTGTCACCTTCGAGGCACGTGACAACTACCGCACCGAGCTCATCGACTTTGATGTTGCCCATATTCGCTTGCCGTACAACGCCATCCTCGGATACCCAGCGCTGGCCAAGTTCATGGCCGTAACCCACCACGGCTACAACGTCCTCAAGATGCCAGGGAGTGGTGGAGTCATCACGGTGCCCTGCGAAGAGAAAGGCGCGGTGTGCTCCCTGGAACGAGCTTTTCAGGCCGCATCACTGGAAGACCCGGATCGCAGAAGCAGGAGGCTTCCCGAGACCGCCCCCAAGAAGAAGAAGACATCGTCCGGCCCGGCCCCTCAGGAGGCAGGCCCCTCAGGGCCCACGCCCGCCCAGGGGGAACCTCCTTCCATCGCATAGGGAAGCGCGCCTGGCACCCTCCTCAGGCAGGGCTCAGGGGCTCTCCCTCGGAGGGCCGCCGACCTCGCCAAGTTCACGAGGGAGGCGCTTGGGCACCACTTGGAGGCGTGTTTCAAAGCACGTTTCCCTCAAGAAGGAGCAAGGCAAGGAGGGCCAAACCCTCAGGAGTTCATCAGCAAGGCCATTCAGGAGCTACAGGAGTCAAGAGTCATGAGAGGCAGCCGCCGCTTACCCGCTGTGGCCCCCCATCCAGGCGAAGATGGTGGGCTGCGCGTCTGCATCGACATACCAGGGCTCAACCAAGCCGCCTCTCAGGAGCGCCTCTGGCCCTCGCAAGTGGGGCGCTGCGAAGGTCCACCCTACAGCTATGTTCGCATGCCTTATGGCTTGCTGAACGCGGCTGCCACGTACCAGCGCCTCATGAGGGGCATCCTGGAGGCTCAAGAGGTCAGGCGTTCCGCAGCCCTGGCGGAGATGGAGATGGTCCGCGAGGAGCCACCAGCGCCTCCGGAGCCTCCCGAGGCCCCAGGGCCTGGGGGCTCGTGAGGATCGGCTCCCGCAGCCCACCGAGTCTGCTACACCAATACCCCTTCGTCTTCAACTGAAGGAAATATGCCCTAGAGGCAATAATGAAGTTATTATTTATTTCCTTATTTCATGATAAATGTTTATTATTCATGCTAGAATTGTATTAACTGGAAACATAATACATGTGTGAATACATAGACAAACATAGTGTCACTAGTATGCCTCTACTTGACTAGCTTGTTAATCAAAGATGGTTAAGTTTCCTAACCATAGACATGAGTTGTCATTTGATTAACAGGATCACATCATTAGGAGAATGATGTGATTGACTTGACCCATTCTGTTAGCCTAGCACTTGATCGTTTAGTATGTTGCTATTACTTTCTTCATGACTTATACAAAGTTCCTACAACTATGAGATTATGCAACTCCCGTTTACCGGAGGAACACTTTGTGTGCTACCAAACGTCACAACGTAACTGGGTGATTATAAAGGTGCTCTACAGGTGTCTCCGAAGGTACATGTTGAGTTGGCGTATTTCGAGATTAGGATTTGTCACTCCAATTGTCGGAGAGGTATCTCTGGGCCCTCTCGGTAATGCACATCACTATAAGCCTTGCAAGCAATGTAGCTAATGAGTTAGTTACGGAATGATGCATTATGTAACGAGTAAAGAGACTTGCCGGTAACGAGATTGAACTAGGTATTAGATACCGACGATCGAATCTCGGGCAAGTAACATACCGATGACAAAGTGAACAACGTATGTTGTTATGCGGTTTGACCGATAAAGATCTTTGTAGAATATGTGGGAACCAATATGAACATCCAGGTTCCGCTATTGGTTATTGACCGAGAATAGTTCTAGGTCATGTCTACATAGTTCTCGAACCCGTAGGGTCCGCACGCTTAACGTTACAATGACAGTTTTATTATGAGTTTATAAGTTTTGATGTACCGAAGGTTGTTCGGAGTCCCGGATGTGATCACAGACATGACGAGGAGTCTCGAAATGGTCGAGACATAAAGATTGATATATTGGACGGATATATTTGGACAGCGGAAAGGTTCCGGATGAGATTGGGACTATACCGGAGTTCCGGGAGGTTACCGGAACCCCCCGGTAAGTATATGGGCCTTATTGGGCCTTAGTGGAAGGGAGGGAGAAGGAGCAAAGGAGGGGGCGCCCCCCCCCAAGCCCAATCCAAATTGGGAGGGGGGCCGGCCCCCCTTTCCTTCTTCCCTCCCCTCTCTTCCTTCCCTCTCCTACTCCTAATAGGAAAGGGGGGCCAAACCTACTTGGAGTAGGTTTGCCCCCCCCCTAGGGGGCGCCTCCCCTCTTGGCCAGCCCCCTCCTCCTCTCCCCCTTTATATACGGAGGAGGGGCTCACCCCATAGACACACAAGTTGATCTACGGATCGTTCCTTAGCCGTGTGCGGTGCCCCCCTCCACCATATTCCACCTCGGTCATATCGTCGCGGAGTTTAGGCGAAGCCCTGCGCCGGTAGAACATCATCATCGTCACCACGCCGTCGTGCTGACGGAACTCATCCCCGACGCTTCGGGGGACGTCATCGAGCTGGACGTGTGCTGAACACGGAGGTGCCGTACGTTCGGTGCTTGGATCGGTCGATTCGTGAAGACGTATGACTACATCAACCGCGTTGTCATAACGCTTCCGCTTAATGGTCTACGAGGGTACATAGACAACACTCTCCCCTCTCGTTGCTATGCCATCACCATGATCTTGCGTGTGCGTAGGAAAATTTTGAAATTACTACGTTCCCCAACAGTGGCATCCGAGCCTAGGTTTTATGGTTGATGTTATATGCACGAGTAGAACACAAGTGAGTTGTGAGCGATACAAGTCATACTGCTTACCAGCATGTCATACTTTGGTTCGGCGTTATTGTTGGATGAAGCAGCCCGGACCGACATTACGCGTACGCTTACGCGAGCTAGTTTTACCGCCGTGCTTTGCACACAGGTGACTAGCGGGTGTCAGTTTCTCCAACTTTAGTTGAACCGAGTGTGACTACGACCGGTCCTTGCGAAGGTTAAAACAGCACCAACTTGACGAACTATCGTTGTGGTTTTTGATGCGTAGGTAAGAACGGTTCTTGCTCAGCCCATAGCAGCCACGTAAAACTTGCAACAACAAAGTAGAGGACGTCTAACTTATTTTTGCAGGGCATGTTGTGATGTGATATGGCCAAGACGTGATGCTATATTTTATTGTATGAGATGATCATGTTTTGTAACCGAAGTTATCGGCAACTGGCAGGAGCCATATGGTTGTCGCTTTATTGTATGAAATGCAAACGCCCTGTAATTGCTTTACTTTATCACTAAGCGGTAGCAATAGTCGTAGAAGCAATAGATGGCGTAAATGACAACGATGCTACGATGGAGATCAAGGTGTCGCGCCGGTGACGATGGTGATCACATGGTGCTTCGGAGATGGAGATCACAAGCACAAGATGATGATGGCCATATCATATCACTTATATTGATTGCATGTGATGTTTATCTTTTATGCATCTTATCTTGCTTTGATTGAGGTAGCATTTTAAGATGATCTCTCACTAAATTATCAAGAAGTGTTCTCCCTGAGTATGCACCGTTGCCAAAGTTCGTCGTGCCCAGACACCACGTGATGATCGGGTGTGATAAGCTCTACGTCCATCTACAACGGGTGCAAGCCAGTTTTGCACACGCAGAATACTCAGGTTAAACTTGACGAGCCTAGCATATGCAGATATGGCCTTGGAACACGGAGACCGAAAGGTCGAACGTGAATCATATAGTAGATATGATCAACATAATTATGTTCACCATTGAAAACTACTCCATCTCACGTGATGATCGGTTATGGTTTAGTTTATTTGGATCACGTGATCACTTAGATGACTAGAGAGATGTCTGTCTAAGTGGGAGTTCTTAAGTAATATGATTAATTGAACTTAAATTTATCATCAACTTAGTCCTGGTAGTATTTTGCAAATTATGTTGTAGATCAATAGCTTGCGTTGTTGCTTTCATATGTTTATATGTTCCTAGAGAAAATTGTGTTGAAAAATTATAGTAGCAATGATGCGGATTGGATCCGTGATCAGAGGTTTATCCTCATTGCTGCACAGAAGAATTATGTCCTTAATGCACCGCTAGGTGACAGACCTATTGCCGGAGCAGATGCAGACATTATGAACGTTTGGTTAGCTCAATATGATGACTACTTGATAGTTTAGTGCACCATGCTTAACGGCTTAGAATCGGGACTTCAAAGATGTTTTGAATGTCATGGACCATATGAGATGTCCTAGGAATTGAAGTTAATATTTCAAGCAAATACCCGAGTTGAGAGATATGAAGTCTCCAACAAGTTCTATAGCTAAAAGATGGAGGAGAATCGCTCAACTAGTGAGCATGTTCTCAGATTGTCTAGGTACTTCAATCGCTTGAATCAAGTGGGAGTTAATCTTCCAGATAAGATAGTAATTGACAGAATTCTCTAGTCACCATCACTAAGTTACTAGAACTTTGTGATCAACTATAGTATGCAAGGGATGACGAAAACGATTCCCGAGCACTTCGTGATGTTGAAATCGACGAAGGTAGAAATCAAGAAAGAGCATCAAGTGTTGATGATTGACAAGACCACTAGTTTCAAGAAAAGGGCAAAAAGGAAAGAAAGGGAAACTTCAAGTAGAATGGCAAACAAGTTTTCACTCCCGTGAAGAAGCCCAAAGCTGGACCTAAGCCTGAAACTGAGTGCTACTACTGCAAAGGAAATGGTCACTAGAAGTGGAACTACTCCAAATATTTGGTGGATAAGAAGGATGGCAAAGTGAACAAGGGTATATTTTGATGTACAGGTTATTGATGTGTACCTTACTAGTGTTTATAGTAGCCCCTGAGTATTTGATACTTGTTCGGTTGCTAAAAATTTAGTAACTCGAAACAGGAGTTACAGAATAGACAGAGACTAGTTGAGGGTGAAGTGATGATGAGTGTTGGAAATGGTTCCAAGATTGAAATGATCATCATCGCACACTCCCTAAACTTTCGGGATAAGTGTTAAACCTAAATACATGTTATTTAGCGTTTGCGTTGAGCATGAATATGATTTGATCATGTTTATTGCAATACGGTTATTCATTTAAAGTCAGAGAATAATTGTTGTTCTTTTTACATGAATAAAACCTTTAATGGTCATACACCCAATGAAAATAGTTTGTTGGATCTCGATCGTAGTGATACACATATTCATAATATTGATGCCAAAAGATGCAAAGTTAATAATGATAGTGCAACTTATTTGTGGCACTGCCGTTTTGGGTCATATCGGTGTAAAGCGCATGAAGAAACTACATAAAATACGGATTTTCGGAATCACTTGGTTATGAATCATTTGATGCTTGCGAACCGTGACTTTTGGGCAAGATGACTAAAACTCCGTTCTCCGGAACAATGGAACAAGCTACTGACTTATTGGAAATAATACATACCGATGTATGCGATCCAATGAGTGTTGATGCTCGTGGCAAGTATCGTTATTTTCTGACCTTCACAAGATGATTTGAGCAGATATGGGTATATCTACTTGATGAAACATAAGTCTGAAATAGTTGAAAGGTTCAAAGAATTTCAGAGTGAAGCGGAAAATCATAGTAACAAGAAAATAAAGTTTCTGCGATCTGATCGCGGAGACGAATATTTGAGTTACGATTTTGGTCTTCAATTAAAACAATGTGAAATAGTTTCACAGCTCATGCCACCTGGAACACCACAACGTTAAGGTGTGTCCGAACGTCGTAACCGCACTTTATTGGATATGGTGCGATCTATGATGTCTCTTACTGATTTACCACTATTGTTTTGGGGTTATGCATTAGAGACAACTGCATTCACATTAAAAGGGCACCATCTAAGTCCGTTGAGACGACATCGTATGAACTATGGTTTAGCAAGAAACCAAAGTTGTCGTTTCTTAAAGTTTGGAGTTGCGATGCTTATATGAAGAAGGTTTTCAACCTGATAAGCTCAAGCCCAAATCGGAGAAGTGCGTCTTCAAAGAATACCCAAAGGAAACTGTTGGGTACTCCTTCTATCACAGATCCGAAGGCAAAACATTAGTTGCTAAGAATGGATCCTTTCTAGAGAAGGAGTTTCTCTCGAAAGAAGTGAGTGGGAGGAAAGTAGAACTTGATAAGGTAATTGTACCTTCTCCAGAATTGGAAAATAGTTCATCGCTGAAATCAGTTCCAGTGATTCCTACACCAATTAGTGAGGAAGCTAATGATGATGATCATGAAACTTCAGATCAAGTTATTACAGAACCTTGTAGGTCTTCCAGAGTACGGTCCGCACCAGAGTGGTACGGTAATCCTGTACTGGAAGTCATGTTACTAGACCATGATGAACCTACGAACTATGAGGAAGCGATGATGAGCCCAGATTCCGCGAAATGGCTGGAGGCCATGAAATCTGAGATAGGATCCATGTATGAGAACGAAGTGTGGACTTTGGTGGACTTGCCCGATAATCGGCAATCCATAGAAAATAAATGGATCTTCAAGAAGAAGACGGACGTTGATAGTAGTGTTACTATCTACAAAGCTCGACTTGTCGCAAAAAGGTTTTTGACAAGTTCAAGGTGTTGACTACAATGAGATTTTCTCAACTGTAGCGATGCTTAAGTCTGTCCTAATCATGTTAGCAATTGCCACATTTTATGAAATCTGGCAAATGGATGTCAAAACTGCATTCCTTAATGGTTTTCTTAAAGAAGAGTTGTATATGATGCAACCAGAAGATTTTGTCAATCCTAAAGGTGCTAACAAAATGTGCAAGCTCCAGCGATCCATCTATGGACTGGTGCAAGCATCTCAGAGTTGGAATATACGCTTTGATAAGTTGATCAAAGCATATAATTTTGTACGGACTTACGGTGAAGCCTGTATTTACAAGAAAGTGAGTGGGAGTACTACAACATTTCTGTTAAGTATATGTGAATGACATATTGTTGATCGGAAATAATGTAGAATTATTCTGCAAAGCATAAAGGAGTGTTTGAAAGGAGTTTTTAAAGGAAGACCTCGGTGAAGCTACTTACATATTGAGCATCAAGATCTATAGAGATAGATCAAGACGCTTGATAAGTTTTTTCAATGAGTACATACCTTGACAAGATTTTGAAGTAGTTCAAAATGGAACAGTCAAAGAAAGAGTTCTTGCCTGTGTTACAAGGTGAGAAGTTGAGCAAGACTCAAAGCCCGACCATGGTAGAAGATAGAAAGAGAATGAAAGTCATTCCCTATGCCTCAGGCATAGGTTCTATAAAGTATGCCATGCTGTGTACCAGATCTATTGTATACCCTACACAGATTTTGGCAAGGGAATACAATAGTGATCTAGCAGTAGATCACTGGACATTGGTCAAAATTATCCTTAGTGGAATAAGGATATGTTTCTCGATTATGGAGGTGACAAAAGGTTCGTCGTAAAGGGTTACGTCGATACAAGTTTTGGCACTGATCCAGATGACTCTAAGTCTTAATCTGGATACATATTGAAAGTGGGAGCAATTAGTTAGAGTAGCTCCGTACAGAGCATTGTAGACATAGAATATTTGCAAAATACATACGGCTCTGAATGTGACAGACCCGTTGACTAAACTTCTCTCAGGAGCAAAACATGATCATACCTTTGTACTCTTTGGGTGTTAATCACATAGCGATGTGAACTAGATTATTGACTCTAGTAAACCCTTTGGGTGTTGGTCACATGAAGATGTGAACTATGGGTGTTAATCATATACAGATATGAATATTGATATTAAATCACATGGCGATGTGAACTAGATTATTGACTCTAGTGCAAGTGGGAGACTGAAGGAAATATGCCCTAGAGGCAATAATAAAGTTATTATTTATTTCCTTATTTCATGATAAATGTTTATTATTCATGCTAGAATTGTATTAACCGGAAACATAATACATGTGTGAATACATAGACAAACATAGTGTCACTAGTATGCCTCTACTTGACTAGCTCGTTAAGCAAAGATGGTTAAGTTTCCTAACCATAGACATGAGTTGTCATTTGATTAACGGGATCACATCATTAGGAGAATGATGTGATTGACTTGACCCATTCTGTTAGCGTAGCACTTGATCGTTTAGTATGTTGCTATTGCTTTCTTCATGACTTATACAAAGTTCCTACAACAATGAGATTATGCAACTCCCGTTTACCGGAGGAACACTTTGTGTGATACCAAACGTCAGACCATAACTGAGTGATTATAAAGGTGCTCTACAGGTGTCTCCGAAGGTACATGTTGAGTTGGCGTATTTCGAGATTAGGATTTGTCACTCCGATTGTCGGAGAGGTATCTCTGGGCCCTCTCGGTAATGCACATCACTATAAGCCTTGCAAGCAATGTAGCTAATGAGTTAGTTACGGAATGATGCATTACGTAACGAGTAAAGAGACTTGCCGGTAACGAGATTGAACTAGGTATTAGATACCGACGATCGAATCTCGGGCAAGTAACATACCGATGACAAAGGAAACAATGTATGTTGTTATGCGGTTTGACCGATAAAGATCTTCGTAGAATATGTGGGAACCAATATGAACATCCAGGTTCCGCTATTAGTTATTGACCGAGAATAGTTCTAGGTCATGTCTACATAGTTCTCGAACCCGTAGGGTCCGCACGCTTAACGTTACAATGACAGTTTTATTATGAGTTTATAAGTTTTGATGTACCGAAGGTTGTTCGGAGTCCCGGATGTGATCACGGACATGACGAGGAGTCTTGAAATGGTCGAGAGATAAAGATTGATATATTGGACGGATATATTTGGACACCGGAAAGGTTCTGGATGAGATTGGGACTATATCGGAGTTCCGGGAGGTTACCGGAACCCCCCGGTAAGTATATGGGCCTTATTGGGCCTTAGTGGAAGGGAGGGAGAAGGAGCAAAGGAGGGGGCGCCCCCCCCCCCAAGCCCAATCCGAATTGGGAGGGGGGGCGGCCCCCCCTTTCCTTCTTCCCTCCCCTCTCTTCCTTCCCTCTCCTACTCCTAATAGGAAAGGGGGGCCAAACCTACTTGGAGTAGGTTTGCCCCCCCTAGGGGGCGCCTCCCCTCTTGGCCGGCCCCCTCCTCCTCTCCCCCTTTATATACGGAGGAGGGGGTCACCCCATAGACACACAAGTTGATCTACGGATCGTTCCTTAGCCGTGTGCGGTGCCCCCCTCCACCATATTCCACCTCGGTCATATCGTCGTGGAGTTTAGGCGAAGCCCTGCGCCGGTAGAACATCATCATCGTCACCACGCCGTCATGCTGACGGAACTCATCCCCGACGCTTCGCTGGATTGGAGTCCGGGGGACGTCATCGAGCTGGACGTGTGCTGAACACGGAGGTGCCGTACGTTCGGTGCTTGGATCGGTCGATTCGTGAAGACGTACGACTACATCAACCGCGTTGTCATAACGCTTCCGCTTAACGGTCTACGAGGGTACGTAGACAACACTCTCCCCTCTCGTTGCTATGCCATCACCATGATCTTGCGTGTGCGTAGGAAAATTTTGAAATTACTATGTTCCCCAACATCAACATCATCAGGTGACATCTTTCAAGTTTCATTTCCAGCTGGGAGCGCCCTCAGGGCTGCATCATTCCTAGGCCATGTGGGTCCGTCCCTGCGGCGTGTACCCCTTTTGCTCATGTTCTTAGCTTACTTTGTTGGGGGCGCCCCTCGGGCTGCATCATCCCCAAGTCGCTCGGGTCAGACCCAGCGGCATGTACCCCTCTTGCGTTTATCTTCGGGCCATGCTTTCGACCCATCATGCTTGTTATTTGGTGCCTGTTCGTGGCACCTTTTCTTCCTGGATGTCGGCAGCTTGCGCATTAAAGGGGGGGTACCTGAGCATCGCGACTCAGGGCTCCTACCGGCTCTCCATCCCTCACCCTCTGGCCTTGTCCACGGCATCGCGACCTGGCATACCAGCGACGGCTGAGACGAGCTCGAGGGCCGGGACCCGAGGACGTAGAGTTTCCACATCTAACCAAGCTTGTGCGTTAAAGGGGGGGTACCTCAGCATCGCGACTCAGGGCTCCCATCGGCTCTCCAGCCCTCACCCTCTGGCCTTGTCCACGGCATCGCGACCTGGCATACCAGCGACGGCTGAGACCAGCTCGAGGGCCGGGACCCGAGGACGTAGAGTTTCGACATCTAACCAAGCTTGCGCGTTAAAGGGGGGGGGTACCTGAGCATCATGACTCAGGGGTCCTACCGGCACTCCAGCCCTCACCCTCTGGCCTTATCCACGGCATCGCGACCTGGCATACCAGCGACGGCTGAGACCAGCTCGAGGGGCGGGACCCGAGGACGTAGAGCTTCGGCATCTAACCAAATTTGCAGGGACACATCCCAAGATAAGGCCCAGTGCCAAGCGCAACCCGCCTTGAGATAGGGCCCCGTGAGTCCCGCGCTGGCTCACGGGTGCCCAGATACACCTCGTCAGGCCCTACCGTGCCAGCCACGTGTCAGGGCGGGGATGTACACGCTCTGGGGGCTCCTCCCGGAGGGGAGCCCCCTCCCACGCACCAGTGGAAGCACCATGCTCCGCGCTGGCTGACGACACTGCCGAGGAGCGGCTATGCCCGTACACATACGGAAGCGCTATGCTCCGCGCTGGTGATAAACAACTGAGGGTGGCCCCCGGGCCGCATCAACCTCAGGGAGCCCAGAGCTCAGTGTCTAGCCTCATCGCAACGCCTCCCCTCGGGAGTGCCGCGCGAGGGGGCTGGGCACGGGGGCTGTGCCTGGGTCACGCCCAGACGCACGCCACCCAGCCAGGCCCCCCGGGCCTGGTTCGTCGCGCGTCCCTCCCTGAGTGGAGCCAAGGTACAAAGGCCGTTTGAGTGTCAAGGGGGACTCCTGAGCATCATGACTCAGGAGCCTAACTGGTCACGTAGCCCCTCACTCCTTAGTTCTGAAAGGCTAACGGCGGTTGAGGTATGCGCGGGGCCGGGCTCTGCAGACGTAGAACGGTAGATCCACCCGCATCTCACCTCCCTAAGGAGTCACCCCCACATCTCACCTCCCTACTTGTTGTTCGCGCCAAGGGGGACTCCTGAGCATCGCGACTCAGGAGCCTAACTTGTCACATAGCCCCTCACTCCTTGGTCCCGTCCTGGTTTCCAGTCGGGGCTAACGGCGGTTGAGGTATGCGCGGGGCCGGGCTCTGCTGGCGTAGAACATAAGCAAGTAGGAAGGAATAGCGCAAATTTCAAGGAATTCAAAAGCAAATATTACAGTCCATATTGTTATCACAACACCAAATGCAAGTTTTAACGCCTCCCCGAGGCATGGTACATGTGCAGGAATTAAAAGCAGGATGGGAGCCATGACGGAGTCACTTGCCGGCGGTGGAGCTGCGCGGAGCGGGTTCGCCTTGTGGAGCTGCAGGGCCGGCAGCGCCCCGCTTCGGCTTGGTGCTGAAGGCCCGGAACTTCCCCAGCAGAGCCTCCACGCGACCCTTCACGGCCTCAGCAGCGGCAGCGGCAAGCTCGCAGCTCGTTGGCTCCGGCAGGCTGTCGAGGTCGACGTTGGGGTCGCGAAGATAGATGTGGGTAAGGACCCGCGTCAGCGCTGCAGAAGACAAGACGCGCGCCTCGGCCTCAGCCGTAGGGCCAAGGCCAAGGGTGACATCTTCAAGAGCACGAACTAGGAAGGGAAGCAGCTTGGCGGGGCCGTCCTTCTTGCCGGCCAGCGGGCTCTCCAGGCTGCTGTCATAAAGCGACTTCAGCGAGGTGCGAGCCTTCTCCTCCATCTCCGCGAAGGCCACGCGATCCTCGGCAAGAACCCGTGCCTTGCCGTCCAGCTCGACCTTCCTCGCCTCCAACTCTTGCTCCAGCGCACCTAGGCGGTCACGACGCTTCTTGAGCTTGGCATCCCGGTCCTTGATGGCCGCCTCGCGAGCCTTCATGCCTTCCTCCTGCTCTTGGCGAAGGCGGGTCTCCTCGGCGAGTTGGTCCCGCAGGCCCTGCAGCTCACTCTCCAGCGCCTTGTAGTGACCTTGGACATTAGCCACCTCCCCCAAGGTGGCGTCGCGAGCAGCCTTCGCCCCAAGGACGGCCTGCTTCTCCGCGTCGCAAGCCGTCGAGGCCTGGACCAGCGCCGCCCGAATCGAAGTGTCGGAGCGAATCTAGCCAGAAGCCAGCTCCAGACGTCCGGCCACTAAACGAGGGTCGGCGCCCAGAAGATCCTGCCGCAGACGGTCCAGTTCGGCAGCAGCACGATCCAGAACAATAGGAGGAGTCGGGGAAACAGCAGTTGGTGGAGTAGGAGGAGAAGACGGCAGCGTGACCACAGTATCCTGAGGTGGAGCCTGCTGCGCCCCAACGGCTGTGGTGGCGGCATCAGGCAAGGGCACCTCGGGAGTCGCTTGGGCCGTGGGGGCTGATCTCGCCCCAACCGGCTCAGCCAGGCCTCGCGAGGACACTCGGGCAGGAGAGGCCCGTGCGTCATGATCATCTTCTTTCGCGGGCAGAGACGCTGCCCCGAAGGAAACCTCAGGAGCTCCCTTCGACTTCTTTGCCGCGGGCGCCAGCCTAGCCGGGAGATACGAACGTCAAGCCTCAGCAACAGAACAAGAAATAAGACATGAATCAAGCACTTACAGGTCGTCGCTCATGAGCTCGAGCAGCCTCCGGCCATACTTGAAGCCCGAGAGCCGGCTGCAAGGATCAGCCTCCAGGAGCTCGGGAGCAGGAGGCGTGTCCACAGATCGCCTCGGGGCCGGGGCAGACCCGCGGGGGATCAGCCCGGTCTGGTCCTCCTTCGGGATCGGGGGCAGGCTCCCGCCGCCCTGCTCGTCATCATCCTCGTCGTCATCACTCAGAGAAAGGCGGAGAGCGCGGGACCTGCGCCGAAGGGGGGAGCCCTCGACTCTCCGTCGGTTGCCTTGGAGTCGGGCCCTTTTTCTCGCTCCCCTTCTTCCTTCTCTTTGCTGGAGCCGCCGGAGGACACGTCCACCGGGTCCTCAGGAGCCTCCGCGGGCACGGGCCCGTCCCCATTGAATACGGGCATGGACTCCACTACCTGCTCCCAGTCCTCGCGGAGGAACAGGGGCGTAGGATCGCCCTCCAACCTCGCCACGTCGCCCTCGACCAAAGACTGGAGAACCGCAGCCAGATCCTCGTCGGCCAAGACCGCGGGGCTCGGGTGGGGCCTCCACATCGGAAGTGAGTACTGACGAAGCGGAGCCAGCTAGTGCTCCAGGAATTCCCTCAGAAGCGACACGCCAGTCAGCTTCGCCGCCGCCATGCTGGCCAGCCTCAGATCCGCGTCCATCTTCTTCAATACCAGCCTCGCGCGGGGGTCCACAAGCTCCACTCGAGACCAGTCGTCGGAGCTCGTGGGGTGCCCTGTGGGCAAGATCAGCCGAGGGTGGATGCGCCCAGCATCTACCAAGACCCACTTGCTCCTGAAGCCCTCAATCCTCTTCCCAGGGTTCGAAATGGCGATGGAGCTACCGTACGCGACGAAGCTCGTGCACGCAGAGACGGGACCACGAGAGGTCCGGAGGGAGAAGTAGTGGCGCAGCAAGGCCACTGAGGGCTTCACCCCTATGTGAGCCTCGCAATAGTAGGCAAAGATTGCCAGGAGAAGGACAGAGTTGGGGTGGAGATGCAGAGCTTGAAGCTTGTAATGCCGGAGGATAGAGAGGAAGAACTTAGAAAAGGGAGGCACCAGAACTGCAACAATGGCGCTCACAAAGAGCGGATAGAAGGTGCTCCGTTGGCCCTCAGGGAGGGCAGAGCCGGCTTTGAACACCTTCGCCCCGTCGATGCCCTGCGCAGCCGCCATCTGGCGCACCCGGGCAAGACTCGCCTCCGACACGTTTGGCGAGTCCAAGGCGGACGAATACCAAGCTCCGGCCGGGGCCTGGCGAGGCGCCATGTCTTGCTAGGGAGCGCGGACGGAGTAGATTTGAAGATTTCGGAGGCAGGAAGGAGAGGCGCAAGAAAGGGGATCTGAGCAGCAACCGGAGAAAGCAAAGGAGGCAAAGCCTAGACAGATGCCGCTCCTTTATCAACTCGCGCGATTGCTGAGACACCCACGTCCAATCAACTGCCACGCGGCGCCTAAGGCCGCAGGCTGTTAGGGCCCGTGGTGCTTCGTACTTGCCCTTTCGCCTCTCTGCTCGGCCAAGTCCGGGCGTGCCTTGGGCCCGGGGGCTACTGTCGGCGTTCTGGGAACGGGGGTCCCCAGACTTGCCTGCCTGCGGCCTGCGGCGTGGCTCAAAGGGGGGCCCAGCATGGCCCATCTTCATCAACATAATCTCAAGACCCTTGCGAGGGGCCAAGCCTCGCGGGGCGGACGACAAGGAGCTTCCTCAGTTACGGCCTCATCAGGCTGGCTCACGAGGAGGCGGAGAGTTCAAGGCGAGGTACCTCGTGAGGTGCCCATGACGCAAGCCATGACGACCAAGGGCGCCAGTCGGGCGCCAGCCCGCGTAGTGTCCTCCTTTCCTCTTTGGTGCAAAGGGAGCAAGCACAGGCGAGAGCATCAAGCAAAGGCATCCATTTCGGTGCAACAAGACCAAGACCAGCCCAACGGCAGGAAGGAAGTCATTGTGGAGCCCAAGCAAGCGTCACGACCAGAGCCTTTGACAGGCGAGGACCAACTTTAGTCAGGATAAGTGTACCTGATGTTCCCCTTCAAAATGGCCAATTGTTGGCGCCCTTCCCGCTCAATATTTGGGAAGAGGCCCAGAGCCTTTGCCTATAAATAGGACTAGCCACCCCCAGGGTAGAGGCATCTGGAAGACAGGATCCACGCCAAGTAACCAGTAGAGAGAGCGGCTGAACTCCTCTTAGCAGTTCATCGTACCAGCCAAGAACAGACCCTCGCGAGGCTATTCTTCCTTGTATTGTTCATCATCAGCCCAAGAGGCAATCCACCACACCACACACTGGAGTAGGGTATTACACAACAATGGTGGCCTGAACCAGTATAAACTCTGTGTCTCTTGTGTTGTTCCTTCCGTAGCTTAGATCCTAGCGAGTCGGCGAGGAACAGGTAGGTAGAGGACGAAATCTCCGCGCGCACCCCAGTGTTCGAACCTCAAGGGTCTGTCGGAACCCAAAATCCGACAGAAGCACTGGCCATCGCAGCACCAACCTCGCACCTAATGCAGGATCCCGACCGCCTTTCTCAGGGCAGCACTCCAGCCAGCGCCCTTCCGCGTCGAAGAGCTTGAAGAACATCAAGGAGGCGCCATCGTACTCGAGGTGGATTGCAATGGCACCACCCATCCTACCGACCCGGGCGATCTCGCCCCAGCCACGGGTCAGGTAGACCCTGCCCGGAGCGACGACCTCGACCTCCGCTTCGATCGCAGGGGCACTGCAGCCAACATGCTGCAGCCAAAGCTCGATAGGCCCCCTCGACGGGATCTCGAAGGAGAAGGAAGGAGGGAGGCAAATCCAAGACCGAGGAGGCGTGGCGGCGTGAAGCACGAGCTCGCGAGCAGAGCCCATGGGATGAACCCCAGGAGGAACGACGCGCACCGCCGTGATCCGCCGGCGGCGACGGCGCCTCTGGCGATGCTGCTCGGCGCCGGCATCTTCGGGGCCCTCGATCCGGGCATACAAGGGCAGTGGGAATCCCAGTGGCGGCCGCTCGAACCATGGCCTCGACACCTCCTGCCAAGCACCCCCTTCCCCGTGGCAAGACACGAGCCGTTTCTTTGGAGGAAGCGGGACAGGACTCTCTCGGGGGGCCTTCCCCTTCTCTTCAGCAGAAAACCGACGGATTGGTGCCATTGGCGAAGAAAGGAGCAAGGACGAAGAGTAGCGGGAAGAGATGGATTGGAAGGGCTCGCGTCGTTCCGTACATATAGCCGAGGGAAGCCAACCATCGGCCTCCACAATCACAGGTAATCATAACCCGTTTTGCATCCAGGGACTTGTCAAATCGTGCAGCTACCGAGGCGTCATGGGGGAGGTAGGACGCCCACGTCCAATCAACCGCAACGTGGCGCCCAAGGCCGCAGGCTATTGGGGCCCGTGGCGCTTTGCACTTGCCTCTTCGCTTCTCTGCTAAGCCAAGTCCAAGCACGCCTTGGGCCCGGGGGCTACTGTCGACGTTCTGGGAACGGGGGTACCCAGACTTTCCTGCCTGCGGCCTGCGGCGTGGCTCAAGGAGTGGCCCAGTGCGGCCCATCTTCATCAACACATGCTCAAGACCCTTGCAAGGGGCCAAGTCTCGCGGGGCGGACGGTAGGAGGCTTCCTCAGGCGCGGCCTCGTCAGGCTCGCTCGCGAGGAGGCGGAGAGATCAAGGCGGGGTACCTCACGAGGTGCCCGTGACGCAAGCCATGACGACCAAGGCCGGGCGGGTGCCAGGCGGGTGCTGGCCTGCGTAGAGTCCTTGTTTCCCCTTTGGTGCAAATGGGGCAAGCACAGGCAAGGGTATCAAGCAAAGGTAACCATTTCGGTGCAACAAGACCAAGACTAGCAGGACGGCAGAACGGAGGTCATCGTGGAGCCCAAGCCAACGTCATTGTCAGGGCCTTTTGGCAGGCGAGGACTAATTTTAGTCAGGATAAGAGTACTAGATGTTCCCCTTCAAAATGGCCAATTGTTGGCACCCTTCCCGCTCAATATTTGGGAAGAGGCCCGGGGCCTTCGCCTATAAATAGGACTAGCCACCCACAGGGTAAGGGAGAGAGATCTGATCGGATCCGCATCCAAGACACATAGAGGCGGCTGAACTCCCCTAGCAGTTCATCGCCTCAACCAAAAACAGACCCTTGCGAGGCTGTTCTTCCCTTGTACTGTTCATCATCAGCCCCAGAGGCAATCCACACACCACAAACTGGAGTAGGGTATTACACCACAATGGTGGCCTGAACCAGTATAAATCTTGTGTCCCTAGTGTTGTTCTTCGTGTAGTTTAGATCCTAGCGAGGCGGTGAGACATGGGTAGGCTGAGGGTGTGATCTCCGCGTGCACCCCAGTGTTCGAACCTTAAGGGTCTGCCGAAACCCGAAATCCGACAGTAGTGGGTCATCGAGAACATTCTCTAACCTAGACAAGTTGTCTGCAACGGGGTTCTCAGCTCCCTTTCTATCAATATTATGCAAATCAAATCTTACATTCTCAAGAAGTTGATCCCCACTACTACCAATTCTCTCAACATGTAGCCCATCCACATCATCATCTAGCCACCTCAGCAATTTCCACCCATGTCACTTTATCTCTTCGTTTTTTTCTTCACGTTCACATAGCATCGGTTGATTGCATATTCCACCGAAGGGTTTTTACTAGCACGTGGCTTCAGTTACTGTTGTGACAACCAACAAGAGATCCTGACATCCTACGAGATGATCCCTCGATGCTCCACAATCCACGCCCTCCCGTTTGGATCTCTGTTCTTCAACCAGCGGAAGCCAAAGCAAACATCCCCAGAACGAAACGTCATGAATCCCTCATAAACTGGCCTCCCCGTCTCCCATCCCCACCATCTCAACCCCCGAGGCCCCGACGAAGCGACGAACACAAGCGAAGCCAGCCTCCTCTAGGGTTTATGGTGGTTGTCCTGGGGCAGAACCGGCGGGTACGATGGCGATGGCGGAGCAGCGACCAGATCTCAAGAAGATCGATCTAGAGGCTGGGTGGGGCATCAATAATCTCATCAACATCCTCGAGGGCAAGCCAGCGCCGCAGTTCAGCTTCGAGGACTAAATGAGGAATACACATAAGTCGACTCCTCCCTCTGGAGATGCCTTGGCTAGGCCCGATTAATTCGTACTAGGCCTGATTTGTTCCCCTGTTTTTCTGTATTTGTCACACATCCTGATATACAACATCTGCACTACTTGCAGCAGCTCTACGACATGTTCCTTAGTCCTTAAATACTGGCAGGGGTATCATTGCGGCTGTGTTGGGCATTTGTCTGATTCGAGTATGTCTGGTGGAATTTATGCATGAGCACATATTCATTGTTCAAGTATTACATTACCAAGTAATTTGTTCCCGTTAAATAGCTCTATGTGCCACCATCTATAAGTAGCCTCTCTCAATCTATTTTTTTCCGCATCATAAATTATCTTGCTGCTTTCAGAAAATCGTACTGAAGACTGTCTTCTTTCGTGCTTCTGGTCACTGTCTTCTTTCATGCTTCAGGTGGACTGAGTTACATATCTTGATGTATGCACAAGGCATCATAAATTATCTTACTATACTTTCTAAACAGCGTACTGAAGACTGTCTTCTTTCATGCTTCTGGTCACTCTCATCTTTCATGCTTAAGGTGGACTGATTATAAGCATTACGTCCTAGGTGGTAAATAAAATAACTCAACCAATTTCAAAGTGATGTGTTACTTGGTGCAGTCCAACTCTGTACGTTTTCTGCTTTTTATTTTCTTACTGAAGGTTAATTCCCACACATGCTACAGTCTGAAGGTACATGCAAAAATTATGTTTCTAAGTAGATATACATGTTTTACTACATATCATGATGGCTCGCTTCCTTTTTAATTGAAATTCCACAATAGTTCCTCTATACTAACGTCTACATATCATGATGGCCGGCTTCCTTTTTAACTGAAATTCCACAATAGTTCCTCTATTTTAACGTCTGTGTAAGTGTTCATTGTAGTAGGTTTTAGGATAAGAGCATATATTATGGATGCATAAATAGAATATTCTGGAGTTTCTTTTGTTTGGTCGATGGCAGATCAGCAAAACTGAATAGTGTTGTAGAAATTCTGAACTTTTTTGCAGGGACAGAAATTATGAACACTATAGTCTCATAAGACAAGGAGCTAGAGCTGCAGTTTACCTTTGAGGACTAAATGAGGAAGATACGACATGGTCGAGCTTCTAGCATGGCAATGATAGTGTTTTTTTTGGCAAGCTGACTCTGCAGCTGCTGAGGAAGCCATCTAGGCTGCTCCTTTCTATCGGTGGTAAGCTTATGAGTGGGGACGTTGATGACGATTCTGGAATTGGAGGTGTTGTTGTCCTCTTGGCCTGTTCTTGCAATATACTTGATCATGTCAAGTAATTTTGTGCTCAGTTCCTCCTGGACCGGTTTCTCTCTTCTTCTCCAGTAACATGTGAGGTGACTGGTGCAGCTTGAAATAGCCATTTCAAACTCATAAATTAATGGACATCTAAGGAGACACACGATGGGCTTTATAATACCATTCTCGATATGAATCTCGCCATCAACTCCTTACCTAGCACGTCGATGTAGTATTTCTGATGCTGACTTAATGATCATTATCTTCTTCAGGTCGAAGGTCTTGATCATCGTATATTCAAAGTTACATTGGACACATTCATAGTTCTTGATGGAATGAATTTTCTTTCATCTGACTTTTCATTTATTCTATTGCTATACTATTATCCATTAGTTGACATCCCAAAAATGTCGTTTTGTTTGATTTTGAGAGTTGCAGGTTAGTGATTGTTGACTTTGATGCATTGGTAGTAGATTTGAAGTTCAATTAAACTAGGTGACATTTCTGTACAAGTTTTCGCGTATGTGGCAACATTTTTTTGGTCTCCTATAGTTATTTTCTTCTGGAAGATAGTTATGTGTTACTTGCATTTTGACGTTACTCCCAGAATAAGAATAGTTGTTCAGCTCAGATAACATGATAACCACACGTACATGGAACCAACATCCAAATTTGTTACTTTTAGCTATATGCTGATCATGATGCACTCTTTTCATGTATGTAATAGGCAAGTTTCGTCACTTAAAGACTTCTTTGTTTCGAATTTTTTGTATTAGCTCATCATTCCAATTCTTTGTATTAACACAACTGTTACAATTTGATGCAAGCAATTCTTTTGTATGCACTCATTTGAAAGATATGCCTTCCCCACAAAAAGAGAAATGCTTTGACGCACATGCAAGTCACTATTTTTCTTTACATGACGTATCTCTCCAAATTAGAAATTTTAGCACAAAATATCCCGCAGCAACGCGCGGGGATTCATCTAGTTATTGTAGTACGAGAACCCATCTAATAGGTCTAGGTTTAGCATCTTTCTTTTCCATAAGATATTTAATAGCAGCATGATCAGTGTGAACAGTTACTTTAGAGTCAACGATTAATGTCTAAACTTATCACAAGCAAATACAACTACTAAAAATTCTTTTTCAGTAGTAGCATAATTTCTCTGGGCACTGTCTAGTGTTCTACTAGCATATTCAATAACATTTAATTTCTTATCAACTCTTTGTCCTAGAACAGCACCTACGGCATAATCACTAGCATCGCACATAATTTCAAAGGGTAAATTCCAATCAGGTGGCTGAACAATAGGTGCAGAAATCAAAGCTTTCTTAAGTATTTCAAATGCTTCTACACAATCATCATCGAAGACAAAAGGAATATCTTTTTGTAAGAGATCAGTCAGAGGCCTAGAAATTTTAGAGAAGTCCTTAATAAACCTCCTATAAAAACCAACATGACCAAGAAAACTTCTTATACCTTTAATGTCTTTAGGACACGACATCTTTTCAATAGCATCAACTTTAGCTTTATCAACTTCAATACCTCTTTCAGAAATTTTATGCCCCAAGACAATGCCTTCATTAACCATAAAGTGGCATTTTTTCCAATTCAAGGCAAGATTAGTTTCTTCACATCTCTGCAAAACTCGATCAAGGTTTCTCAAGCAATCATCAAAAGAAGATCCATAAATGGAGAAATCATTCATGAAAACCTCAACAATCTTTTCACAAAAGTCAGAGAATATAGCCATCATGCATCTTTGAAAGGTAGCAGGTGCATTACATAAACCAAAAAGCATACATCTATAAGAAAAAGTATTGAAAGGGCAAGTAAAAGTGGTCTTTTCCTGATCCTTTTTTGACATAGGTATTTGAGAGAAACCAGAGTAACCATCTAGAAAGCAAAAATGTGTATGTTTGGATAATCTTTCTAGCATTTGATCAATAAAAGGCAAATGGTAATGATCCTTTTTAGTAGCTTTATTTAATTTGCAGAGATCAATTACCATCCTATAACCTGTAACAATTCTTTGCGGGATCAATTCATCTTTATCATTAGGAATGACAGTAATACCTCCCTTCTTAGGGACACAATGGACAGGACTTACCCACTGACTATCAGCAATGGGATAAATTACACCTTCCTCCAGGAGCTTTAGTATTTATTTTCTTACCACTTCTTTCGTCTTAGGATTTAACCGTTGTTGGTGATCAACAACTGGTTTGGCGTCTTTCTCCAATTTTATTTTGTGTTGGCATAAAGTGGGACTAATGCCCTTAAGATCATCAAGATTATATCCAATAGCAGCATGGTGCTTCTTCAGAGTTTTCAATAATTTCTCCTCTTCCTGCTCTGAAAGCTTAGCACTAATAATAACAGGATATATCTTCTTTTCATCAAGATAAGCATATTTAAGAGTATCAGGTAGTGGTTTAAGCTCAAACACGGGATCGCCCTTGGGTGGTGGAGGATCCCCTAGAATTTCAACAGGCAAGTTGTGTTTCAAAATAGGTCCATGTTTAAAGAATACTTCATCTATCTCCCTGCTTTCATTCATAAACATATCATTTTCATTGTCTAGCAAATATTGTTCTAAAGGATCATTAGGAGGCACGGCAATAGAAGCAAGACCGATAATTTCATCCTTACTAGGGAATTCTTTATCATGGGGTTGTCTATGAAATTTAGCAAAATTAAAGTCATGAGACATATCCCCTAAACCAATCGTAACAATATTCTTTTTACAGTCTATCTTAGCATTAACAGTATTCAAGAAGGGTCTACCAAATATAATGGGACAACAGTCATCTTGTGGGGAGCCAAGAACAAGAAAATCAGTAGGATATTTAACTTTCCCACACAAGACTTCAACATCTCTAAAAATCCCAACTAGTGAAATAGTATCTCTATTGGCAACCTTAATTGTAACATAAATTTCTTCCATCTCAGCAGGTGCAATATCATGCATAATTTCTTTGTATAAGGAATGAGGTATTGCACTTGCACTAGCACCCATATCACATAAGCCATGATAACAATGATCTCCTATTTTAACAGAAATAACAGGCATGCCTACAACAGGTCTATGTTTATTTTTAGTATCGGGTCTAGCAATTCCAGCAGCTTCATCACAGAAGTAAATAACATGCCCATCAATATTATCAGCCAAGAGACCTTTAACCATAGCAATACTAGGTTCAACTTTAATTTGCTCAGGTGGTGTAGGTGTTCTAGTACTACTCTTACGAACCATAGTTGAAGCTTTAACATGATCCTTTATCCTAACAGGGAAAGGTGGTTTCTCAATATAGGTAGTAGGAACAATAGGATCATTATAAGTGATAGTCTTTTCTTCAACTTTAATAGGTGTGTCGGTGTCAAAACCGGCGGATCTTAGGTAGGGGGTCCCGAACTGTGCGTCTAGGCGGATGGTAATAGGAGACAAGGGACACGATGTTTTTACCCAGGTTCGGGCCCTCTCGATGGAGGTAAAACCCTAATCCTGCTTGATTAATATTGATGATATGGGTAGTACAAGAGTAGATCTACAACGAGATCAGAGAGGCTAAACCCTAGAAGCTAGCCTATGGTATGATTGTTGTTCGTCCTACGGACTAAAACCCTCCGATTTATATAGGCACCGAAGAGGGTTAGGGTTACACAGAGTCAGTTACAATGGTAGGAGATCTACATATCCGTATCGCCAAGCTTACTTTCCACGCCAAGGAAAGTCCCATTTGGACACGGGACGAAGTCTTCAATCTTGTATCTTCATAGTCCAGGAGTCCGGCCAAAGGTGATAGTTCGGCTATCTGGACACCCCCTAATCCGGGACTCCCTCAGTAGCCCCTGAACCAGGCTTCAATGACGACGAGTCCGCCGCGCATATTGTCTTCGGCATTGCAAGGCGGGTTCCTCCTCCGAATAATTCATAGAAGATTTTGAACACAAGGATAGTGTCCAGCTCTGCAAAATAAGTTCCACATACCACCGTAGAGAGAATAATATTTACACGAATTCAATCTGCTGACGTATTCCATGGCGTGACATCACACCACGGCCAAGCCTTTATTCGAATCGTTTTTACTGTCCCACCTCAGCGCGTTCAGAGACATCAAACATCCGGACTGGCTAGCAAACCTGGTAATGGTACCATAAAAGGACAAATCCTGGCGCCTGTGTGTCGATTTTAAAGACCTTAACAAGGCTTGTCCAAAGGATCCTTTCCCCCTTCCCCGCATCGATCAAATCATCGATGCTACCGCAGGGCACGATCATTGTGCTTCCTCGACGCATACTCCGGCTACCATCAAATCAAGATGGCGGAGACAGACCAAGCCGCAACGGCATTCATTACTCCATACGGACCATTCTGCTTCAATACGATGCCCTTCGGACTCAAAAACGCCGGCGCAACATATCAACGCATGATTCAGACATGTCTGGCTACCCAGATCGGCAAAATAGTAGAGGCATACATAGACGACGTGGTCATCAAGACCAAACACGTCGAAACTCTAGTAGACGACTTGAGGCTCACATTCGACAACCTCCGAGCATATGACATTAAGCTCAACCCGGAAAAATGCGTTTTCGGCGTACCAGCCGGAAAGCTCTTGGGCTTCATTGTATCCGGTAGAGGAATTGAAGCAAACCCAGCCAAGATCCGAGCTCTGTCACAGTTGGATATCCCAAAAGACCTCAAACAAATACAAAAATTGACTGGATGCGTGGCAGCTCTAAGCCGCTTCATCTCCCGTTTAGGAGAAAAGGCATTGCCCCTCTATCGCCTCCTCAGGCGCATCGAACACTTCGAATGGACGGATGCTGCCATGACCGGACTCGAAGAAATAAAGGCCATATTGGCAACAAATCCGGTCCTGGCCGCGCCCAACTTGGGCGAACCAATGTTATTATATATCGCGGCAACACATCAAGTTGTAAGCGCGGTGCTTGTCGTCGAACGAGAAACAGAAGGGCACAAATTCCCTCTTCAAAAACCAGTGTACTACATATCCACTGTCTTAACTCCATGCAAGTCCCGGTACCCGCATTATCAAAAGATAGCATACGCGGTGTTCATGGCATCCCGGAAGCTGCGACACTACTTTCAAGAGTGTTCGATAACAGTGGCCTCCAAAGTATCCCTCAACGACATTATAAACAACCGCGACACGACGGGCAGGATTGCAAAATGGGCCATCGAGCTCTTACCATTCGACATAACCTATAAACCACAGCGAGCTATAAAGTCACAAGTCTTGGCTGACTTCATCGCCGAATGGACCGAAGCCGAACTCCCTAAAGAGTACGGCGCATACTCCAATTGGATCATGCATTTTGACGGCTCCAAAATGTTGGCCGGCTTGGGGGCTGGCGTCGTATTGACGTCCCCAACCGGAGACACAGTCCAATACGTACTTCAGATAATGTACACGGACTCCAACAATGCAGCCGAATATGAGACCCTTCTACAGGGTCTCCGGATGGCAATCTCCATGGGTATTCAACGCCTAGAGGTGCGCGGGGATTCAAACCTCGCAATATCCCAAGTAAATGGAGACTTTGACGCCAAGGATCCGAAAATGGCAGCCTATCGTAACGCTGTCTTAAAAATGTCAGCTCGGTTCGAAGGAGTCGAATTCCACCATGTAGCCCGGGATAATAACCAGGCAGCCGACGTGTTGGCACGCATCGGCGCAAAACGCGATGCTGTCCCTCCAAACATCTTCCTGGAGAGGCTCTTTAAGCCATCCGTATTATGGTAAGAGGAGTCCGGAAATAACAACCCGGAACCAACCGCACCAACCAACACAGAACAATCTGACATAATCGGCGGCTCAGCCACTGAAATATCACCTTAAGCCCACGAAATAATGGCAGTAATTGCCTCGTGGACAGACCCATTCCTAGCCTACTTAATTAGGCAGGAACTTCCTAAAGACCAAAATGAGGCCCGCTGCATAGTTCGGCGATCTAAAGCCTACAAGGTCCATGAGGGAGAACTTTATAAGAAAAGCACAACTGGAGTCCTTCAAAGGTGCATCTCCGAAGAGGAAGGGCAAAATCTCCTGGCTGAAATACACGCCGGACTCGGCGGGCACCATGCCGTAGCTCGGGCCCTTGTGGGCAAGGCCTTCCGTACAGGATTTTATTGGCCGACTGCCCGGGCAGATGCTCAGGACTTAGTCCAACGATGCGTCAGTTGCCAGCTCTTTGCTAATCAAAGCCACATGCCACCCACCGCCCTCAAAACCATACCCATCACCTGGCCGTTCGCGGTCTAGGGGCTTGACATGGTTGGACCCCTTAAAGGGGGAACCCACAAGCAAAAGTACCTATTGGTCATGGTGGATAAATTCACCAAATGGATAGAGGCCAAGCCGGTTAAAACGGCCGAATCCGGACCTGTGATAGACTTCATATCTGGGGTAGTACACCATTATGGCGTCCCCCACAGCATCATCACTGATAACGGCATGAATTTCACGGCCGACGAGCTTAAACTCTGGTGCAAAAACATGGGCATCAAGCTCGACTACGCTTCAGTCTATCACCCTCAAACTAACAGTCAGGTCGAACGAGCAAATGGTCTAATCATGAGCGGCATTAAACCCAGGTTAGTGCGGTCCCTCACGGAATCTAACACGCACTGGTTGGAGGAGCTCGACTCCGTACTCTGGGGGCTGCGGACCACGCCAAATCGTACTACCGGATTCACACCATTCTTTATGGTATACGGCGCAGAGGCAGTTTTGCCCTGCGATATAATTCATGACTCACCTCGAGTGCGCATGTACGAAGAAAGAGAAGCCAAGTTGGATCGGCAGGACAGTTTGGACGCATTGGAGGAGGAGCGCGACGTGGCAAAGGCTCGTTCCGCATTCTATCAGCAGCAGGCTCGAAGATATCAAAGCAGAGAAGTACGGGCCAAAACTTACAATGTTGGCGAACTAGTTCTACGCCTGTCGGACAAGAAAAAGGACAAACTCAAGCCCAAATGGGAAGGTCCCTTCATCATCAACCAAGTCCTGACCGGCAGAGCATACCGTCTGCGAAACGCATCGGACAACCGACTCGAGCCGAACCCATGGAATGCAGCCCGCCTCCGAAGATTCTACGCCTAGCGCCGGACTCAGAGTTCGTCTCCTTCCTCCGTCCACATTTTACACTTCAGCTGTCTTTTGTTTCTCTCTTTTCTCCTCCCTTTTTCATAGAGCCTTTGAGGGCTGATCTGCGCATTGTTCGCACACACTTGACGTGCTACCTGCACTCATTATACCTGGGGGCTTCTTTAATAGAAGTTTATTTATACGGGCCTTATGCCCAACACATGTGTCAAACTTCCACATGTACCTTTTATTCACCATTATATGCATAGATATGACTTAAGTTTTGGCCAAGCTGGGTTGCCTGGCTCCTGTGCTTACCCCTACGTTCCCGATTGTTCGGCTAGGAGGTAAAGGGAGCACCTCTGCAATTGTTACTGCCGGGTCAGCCGGATGTGTACCTCAGACTGGGTGAAGCCGAAAGCTAGCGTTCTTAAGGGAATATTCGGTTGGTGACTTGAAATATGATTCTTTACCTATTTATTTATCTGCCCCCAGATGCTTTTCTGCTCTTTTCGCAGTCCGGACATTCACTTTAGGGCATGCCTCCCAGGGAAAGGAACCCCTAACGGAACTATTCTCCCTGGAAGATGTTTCTTACTAACCATGTAATATAACATAACTAGTTGGGCACTTGTCTGATAAAGCACTAATGACCCCAAGGCCTTTTCTCCATGCATGCCCTGGTTTTTTTCATAACCGTGAGGGTATTCGGACACACTCCGGACTCTAGGGTCCCGACATTGAAGCGAAAAGGTCCGCAAAGACAAACGATCTACAATCCGGTTAGAAGGCATTATACATGTCATTTTAAAATACATCGTCAAATTGACTGATTGTACATCTCTTCAATCCCGTCTAACAGGCTGTCTAATTTACAGTCCCGTTGGGAATACTTAGCGGCCAACTCTACTTGGCCATACACTAAGCTCACAGGGATCTCCTTCCCATCGGGCCCCACAGGTCCGACCTCGGCCATGTGGTTCGGATCCGCCTTTGTGTACCGCGTATTCACCATGGCCCAGGCCTTCCTGACGCCTTGACGGCAGGCCGATATCTTCCACATATGGAAGTGCTGCCGTGCTCCCTGAAGCTTCTCCGCAAGCCCTCCAAGACCCTCGGGTAGGGAGACGGACGGCCATAAGGCCTGGGCGACGCCACTCATTGCCTGCCGAACATGTTCGTGTAGTTGCAGCAGCTCGGGAAGTTGGTCACTCGTTGAACCGGGCATTTCCTCCGCGGGGCGACCTGTGAGCACACCTACAGACACATTTCTATCAATAGACTTCCTCGCCGAACTCTTCTTTTCAAAAGAGTTTGCTCAAGCACTTACTGTAGATGCCGCGACGAAGCCGCCGATTCTCCTTTACGGAGTCAGACAGCTGGACCCGAACATCTTTTAGTTCTTCTCCCAGCTGGGTGTTGGCATCTTGGAGTTTGTTCCTCTCCTGCTGCACCCTCATAAGCACCTTCTCGCCGGCCTTTAGTTGGCGTAGCAGATGTTGCTTGTCCGGATCTAGTCCGGCGCCCTCTGCAAAATTATTGTCAGACTTATACGCACGCCGCACGCCATAAAACCTTTTTGAAATATGTGTTACCGGAGGGGGTCTCTGTGTCTCCTCCTGTGGCGGCTAGTGCGGCCTCAAGTTGGGCCTTGCAATCTTGAAGCTCCTGGGACAATTGGGTATTCTTCTCCGTAAGATCCTGCATATCAAATGATTCTTAAATCAGTTATTCTAACTACTTTAAGTCTCGGGGGCTACTGGCATATACAACTATTAAAATTCCTTACCCGTATGTCTTTCACATACTGCTCCGTGGCTCTGGCTAAACCATCTTGAGCGGCACGGAGGTGCGCGTCTCCCGCATTAAAGGCATTCAACGCCTCTAGGGAGAAACACGCGTCACGAAGAACTGTCCGGCGGCGCCTATGATTCATGGTGCTCTCCACCTCAGACCTGGTGGCGGACAGCCTGTCGGCATCCTCCGTTGGAGGAGTATCCGGCTCGCGCCTTGCGCTCGCCTCCCCCTCCGGACCAGGTGTTGGAGCCTGGCTGGCGGAGGCTTGGTTGGCAACCTCTCCGGGCACAGTCCGGCGAGCGCTCTTTCTCCTGGAAAAGTCATGAGCATTAATACACCTCCCAGGAATCTTTTCCTTAACAACGGTGGCGTGCTATACCGTTGCGGCGACGTTTTGATTCGCACCGCACCCCTCTTCTGCCTGCTCGGCCGAACTGACCCTTGTCGGTCAGCCGTCGCGGGTTCGGCTTCCCGCCTTGAAGGCACCTCCTGCAAGACACCGTTGGTATACGGTGGTCAAAAATAAGCGAGGATGAAGTAATGGTGTCAGGACTCCGGTCATAGTTAACTGGGAAGCCGAAGATAAACCGGGGTAGTCAGCCGTAATGGCGACTACAGCATTGTCCATGCTGAGTTGGTGGAACACCCCGTCAATTAGCTCCACCTTTATGTCTGGATCCTCTCCGAAGGCCGGATCAAGGGATCTTTCCGGGTCCTCGGGTTGTGGAGTCGGACTGTGTATGCCCTCCACATCCTGGCGCAGTTCCTGCGTCGAAATCATAAAGTAAGAAACTTAACTTTGAAAGCACGGATCGGATAGATAAAACGTCCGCTTACCCAGCTCCGAGGGTTATTCATGGAGAATCCGTTCAATGGACTCGTTTGGAGGAAGTCCTCCTTCTCCCCCTTGTACAAGCCGGATAGGATCTTCACCAGATCTGCGGCCGATCCCGGCCCCTTGCGGCCATGACGGGTGGCGTCATTCTCCCCATTGAAATCCCACATGGGGTGGGCCCTATATTGGAGCGGCTGCACCCCTCGCATAATGCACGTGTCCATGACTCCAATCATGGTCAATCCGGAATGAGCCAGCAACCTTATCCGGCCCATCAGATAATGGACGCTCCTGTCATCTTCCTCTTGAGGGCTCCGCGGGCGCTAACTCAGGCGTTTCTTTAGAGGAGCGTTGCTGAACTCTGGGAGGCCGATCCGAACTGTGTCCGGCAGTGGGGCATCTTCCACATAAAACCATTCCGAAGGCCAGTCTTCGGACGCCTTCTTTGGGGTTCCGGATATATATCCGGTCCCGGCGATGCGCCATATTTCGGCTCCGCCCACTTGATATATCGACCCCTCGTGAGAATGGGGTACGAGGCAAAACAATCTCTTCCACAGCGCAAAATGGGGCTTGATGCCCAAGAACACCTCGCAAAGAGCTATGAAGCCCACAATGTGCAGAATGGAGGCGTGCGTAAGGTGGTGAAGCTGGAGTCCGTAAAACTCCAGAAGCCCCCAGAGAAACGGATGTATGGGAAATCCGAGCCCCCTTATTAGATAAGGAACGAAGCACACCCGCTCTCCTTTGGAGGGGCTGGGGGTGTTCTCCGCCTGCTTTCCACCTTTGTAGGTGGCCAGCCCGGCTCGAACCGGGACCATAAAGGCCGGAGGAAGGTATCCCTCTGCTTGGAGCGTCACCAGCTCGCTGTGCGGGACTGAACATCTCCTCCAATCTCCTGGCTGAGGGCTGGGAGCGCGAGAAGAGGATCCGCGTCGACGGTCCATGATGGAGTGGATTTTTGTCAGAAGCGCTCCGATGAGTACTCGCGGAAGGAGGATGGTGTGATTTGGATTTGGATTCTTGCCTCTCTTATAGGCAGCTTATTCGCGCAGCTTGGGGGTAAAATGTAAAAATACCCTGGCTTTTCGCATTCGTACGACACGTGGAAGAGGGCCATTATTGGGCGTGGAAGCCAAGGAGCGCAGCATTTATAAGGAAGCCGGACACTATTCGGTAAGCACATGGAATTTGGAGGAGAACCCGCCTTGCAACGCCGAAGATAATATACGCGCCGGACCCGTCGTCATTGAAGCCTGGTTCGGGGGCTACTGAGGGAGTCCTGGACTAGGGGGTGTCCAGATAGCCGAACTATCATCATCGGCCGGACTCCAAGACTATGAAGATAGAAGATTGAAGACTTCGTCCCGTGTCCGGATGGGACTTTCCTTGGCGTGGAAGGCAAGCTTGGCAATACGGATATGTAGATCTCCTACCATTGTAACCAACTCTGTGTAACCCTAGCCCTCTCCGGTGTCTATATAAACCGGAGGGTTTTAGTCCATAGGACCCAACAACAACAATCATACCATAGGCTAGCTTCTAGGGTTTAGCCTCCTTGATCTCGTGGTAGATCCACTCTTGTACTACCCATATCATCAATATCAATCAAGAAGGAGTAGGGTTTTACCTCCATCGAGAGGGCCCGAACCTGGGTAAAAACATCGTGTCCCTTGTCTCCTGTTACCATCCGCCAAGACGCACAGTTCGGGACCCCCTACCCGAGATCCGCCGGTTTTGACACCGACAGATGCCTCGGCCGCATTGTGCCCCCAAGGGGATCAGCCCTCCACCAAGCCGTAAGTAAAAAGGGGAGTTTTTTTTAAAATAAAGGATATCCCTGCCCTATTTCTGATGAAGATAACCAAAATTTTACCTTGTAGTTCGGATCTCAGCCCTTCTCAGCAGAGCTCATCTTCGGGGGATCTTCGTCCGGAGATGATGGAGAGCGAAACGCCTCCCCCTGCCGTACCGTCTTGCGAGGCGGGTGACCCTGAGGTGTCGCCGCGGAGGGTTTCTCCGAGTCCGGCGGGGCCGGAAGGCAGTCGTATGTCCCCTCAAAGCCCTCCGCGTCCGTCCTTCGAAAAAGGCCATCGGACGAGTCCGACACCACCTGGTGTACGGTCGGAGGAGCTGAAGGATCTGCTCGGGCGAGCATCTATCTCAGAAGATCATTGTGTGTTAATGGGTACGGTGATTGAAAGGATTTCATCCGCTGAGAGCAGATTGCACAAAGCCGTTAGAAGTTTACTGACAGGTTTTGAGGTACGCAAAATGATGTACCTTCTGACAGTTCCGCATATAAAATGCACCCTGTGTAGATAGTAGCCCCTGAGGCTCGGTGTGTTGTCAAAAAATGACAGCGCACCGAGGATCATAATCCCAGGTATAATATGTCGCCCTTCCTATGTAGGTGGCGAAGGGTCCGGTGGCTAGCCGGACTCATGAATTTGCCGAACTAAAGCGCTAACTTGACGTGGCGGATGCCGACATCACGCTTGTCAATAAGCGACTTGACGAGTCACAAGGTATGCAATTTCTCCGCGGACACCTGGTAAGGGAGCTTGATGCCCATGCCTTACAACGTGTATGCTTGATGCAGATGGTGCTGCTGCCATGGAGAACCTTCGGGCGGAGCTCGCTCGAGCCAAGGAGTAGGCCGGAAAGAGTGATGCGGCTGCCTTAAAGGCGGCCGAAGAGCTAAAAGATGAACAGGCTGCTCATTGCCGAAGCAAGAAGGAAATGGCCGAGATGGCCGTGAAGTTGAAGAATGCTACCGACCGCTGCAAGCTTCTTGAAAAAGAAGATCGAGCGGTACAAGAGGACCTGAAGAAGGCCACTACCGAGGCCAAGGATGCTCGCTTTGTGATGAGAGCTATGAAGGAGGAGCTGTGTCAGGCCGGAGATATCGCGGCTGGAAAGCCCTTTCTGCTGCGGAGGAAATTCCTGGATCCTAAATATGCTCAGTTGGACCGGCTGTGGAGTGCGGAGGATGCTTATCTGGACTTGGCGGCAAGTGCCGCGGACGCGGCCGAACACTTCCGAGATCAAAAGGATCACGAAATGGAAAAGGTTTTTTGGTCGCAGTTCCATAATCCAGAGCGCCCACTTCCATTAACCGATTGCTTGGCCGAACGGGCGGAGCTGAATAGGTTATCCAGACTTGCCATGAAGGATGTCGTGAGTCTTTTGTGGCAGAAAAGGCCCGAGCCGAAGAGTTATTTTGGCTTGGTGCACCAGTTCCTTGGTGCGGTGCCGCATATCAATGCAATGAGGAGGTCGGCATGCATAGAGGGTGCGCGGATGGCTCTTGCCCGTGTCAAGACATACTGGGCGGAGATGAAGGCCACCGATGTTGCATCCCAAGATTCGGACGGAAGCCGAGTACCTGTCGAGCACTATTTCCAGGAAGTTCTGCAGGGCGCTCGTTTAATAGAGACGCAGTGCTCGAAGGATATTATGTTCGAATAACATGTATTATTGTGAAACAATGTATCGATGGAATATAAAAGCTTTTTATACTTGTGCCTTTCAAGAACTAAAATACCTCCTGTGCGGCTGCTAATGTATATGTATATATAACCTGAAGATGGAAGTCTTCGGCTTCAGCCCCCACGCATATAATGCGGGGGTGTTTGCAAAAGGTGCATTTTCACACTTGATCCAACGTCTTGGTCCTATAAAGGAGGTGGTAGCGCGGCAAACTAGGCAACCGGACTATAATGCTTTATCACTTTCACTTAGCCATAGGAGTTTGACAGTGGGGCTACTATATAGCCCCTAGGGGCACCGCGCTCACCCGAATTCGGGGCGCGTATGTGCCTGACCGGGAAACGGCCCTTCGTCAAGGCGGAGGAATCCTAAAGATTCCGGCGGGTCATCGAGTGGTTGACCAGTCTCATGCTATATCATGACAGTCAGTTTTAGGCTTTCTCTACTGAGGTGCTCGCCTGGCCGAACCGGGGCACAATCGTAGTAGTTCTCCTGGTGCCGCCTTAGCCGATAGAGCGGAACGTAAGGCAGCAAAACACAGGAGCCGGGCAAACCCAACATTTGACCAAAGGCATGATTTGGAGCTGATGCATATAAGGCCTAACTCGTGACGCCGAACACTCCCTAAGGTATTCGGTCTTTATGAAAACGGGCCGAACAACGCCCTTGGTAATAAGCCCTGGTGTCCGGGTACGCGCAAAATTCTGACGTGCCCATGCCAAAATGCCAGCCTCCTCCTCGGTTATATCAAGAAACCAGGGGATGTGTATCAACAAGAGACAGTAAAAAAGGTTTACGCAGGGTCTTAATTTGTAAAGAATCCTTGTCACTGGTCCCTACTGCACGTCTGCGCCTGTGTCTCCGTTGTGCCGTATCCTGGACGGGTGTAGCACGGTGTTCATCTATAAAAGAGAGGAACTTAGTTGAAAAATATCATGCGAAAATGTACGTTATGTTAAATAAACAAAGTACGATTCAAAAAATGAATAAAGTTGAGCTTTATTGTCTCTTGTTGTACATGCGCGGAGCCCCTTGTAGAGGGGTATGCGGCTAGTAAGCCCTTGTATGTTTACGCCAGACTCATCTAGCCGTGTCTGGGGTCTGAACGACCTATTTAGGTGCTTTGATTGGTGAAGCCGGTTTAGTGTGTGGCTGTCAAGGCAGTCACACAATCTTCCGCGCTCGAGGAACACTATTTCCCTTTAAGGAGATGATGCCTCGTGGACCGGGCATTTTAAGTGTAAGGGATGCATAATGCGGTATTGCGTTAAAGCGGGCGAAAGCTTCGCGTCCCAGTAGTGCTTGGTAGCTACTTGTGAATGGGGCGAGGTGGAAGGTCAACTTTTCACGGCGGAAGTTGTCGGGTGAGCCGAACACAACTTCTAGCAGTAGAGAGCCCGTACAATGGGCATATGGGCCTGGCATTACCCCCTGAAAGGAAGTGTTGCTATGGCGAATTTTGGTTGGGTCTATCCCCATCTTGCGGATTGTGTCCTGATATAGCAGGTTTAGATCACTGCCGCCATCCATTAGGACTTGTGTAAATTGGAGTCCGTCGATTATCGGATCTAATATCAAGGCAGTCCATCTTGCATTCCGGATACTTCTAGTAATCCTGATGGTTGAAGGTGATTGGTTTTAACAACAAGTGGCGACACTCCTCTGGGATAGGCCGTATGGCGCGTATCTCTATGGGCGCCATTCTGTTTTTCCCTTTTGTCATGTAAAGTGAGTTTACTGTTTTGACTTCTTGTGGGAAATTCTTTTGTTTTCCGGTGCTCTGCTTGTGGGGTTCGTCATCGTCCTCGCTTGGTGTGTCGAGCCCCTTGTGTTCGGCGTTGAGTTTGCCGGACTGCTTGAAGACCCAACAATCTATGTGGGTATGGTTTGCAGGCTTCCCGGGAGTACTGTGGATTTGGCATATCTTGTCCAAGATTTTGTTTAAGTTAGATAGCTCGTCCCTGTTATCCTTAAGGGGCAGTTTCTTATAATTCTGTCGTGAGCTTTTGAATCTGGCGTTGACTGTCGTGCTCTTCGGGCTGTTTCCCTTTGTCCGGGCGCTGGTCCTTGCTGCGTCACGGTTTCCCGTTTCCATCCCTGACTTCGAATGTACTTGGGTCGCTGGTACTACATCTTTCCAGCCAGCTATCCTCTCCCGCGCAAAAGCGGGTCATGAGGCTTGTTAATGCGGCCATTGTTCTTTTCTTTTCTTGGCCGAGGTGTCTGGCGAGCCATTCGTCTCGGACGTTGTGTTTGAAAGCTGCTAAGGCTTCGGCGTCTGGACAGTCGACTATTTGGTTCTTTTTAGTAAGGAATCTGTTCTAGAATTTTTGGGCTGACTCTCCGGGTTGTTGAGTTATGTGACTTAAATCGTCTGCATCCGGAGGTCGGACATAGGTCCCTTGAAAATTTGCCCAAAAAGCATCCTCGAGCTCTTCCCAACTTCCAATGGTGTTTTCGGGGAGGCTTTTGAGCCAATGCTGGGTTGGCCCTTTGAGCTTGAGGGGTAAGTATTTTATGGCGTGGAGGTCATCTCCGCTAGCCATGTGTATGTGGAGGATGTAATCCTTGATCCAGACTCCAGGGTCTGTTGTTCTGTCGTATGCCTCTATGTTTACGGGCTTGAATCCCGCTGGAAATTCATAATCCAGAACCTCATCGGTGAAACATAGGGGGTGTGTGGCACCCCTATATTTAGGTGTACCGTAATATTCGGATACTTGATGTGTTGCATTGCTTACTAGAGCTTGCTTTCTTGGCCCGTAGATAGATCTAACTGGGCCATCTTTTTGATGCGAATCCGTGTGTGGATCGCGTGCCGGCTTGTGTGCGGCGCCATTTTCCGCTCTATGTTTGCCATGGGGTAGTCCATCCGACCGGGTGGTCTCCTTGTTCTTTGATTGCGGGGGCTCTACGGCCTCCTCATCAAATTCGGGCAGTAGTTTCCGCTTCGGGTAGCTCTTTGTTCGGCGACTATCACCGTATTTGTCTGTGGTGTTGAGTACTTAGCTCCATCTGATTCTAAGCGCATCTTCCGCTGTTTTGATCTTCTGCTTCTACTTTTTCAGGCTACGCGCAGTGGCGACGAGCCTTTTGTGGAGGTTCTTCTACTCCAGCGACTTGTCCGGCGTGAGAACGTCCAACTGTTATCTTTGCTGGCGACGGGTTGTTTATCCAAATTGTCCTGTTCGGATGGTTGCTCGATAGCATGTTCGTCATCCACCGGTTCGCCCTGCTCTATGGCTGGGTCTGTATGGCTGCTGTCTTTGTCGAGGCGGGACTTTGAGCGGCGCTTACGTCGCTGTTTTGACTGCTTTTCGAGGGAATGATCCCTCGTGGCGTCCCATTGTTCCTCGCCGTCGCTTCCTTTAGGTGTGTCCACCATGTATACATCATGAGATGAGGTGGTTGTCCAGTGCCCTATAGGTGCTGGTTCATGTTTGTCTCCTACATCATCGTCCATACCGTTGATGTCTTCGGAGTCGAAGTCGAGGACGTTGTTAAACTTTCGACAGTGGCTACGAAGTGGGTGGTGGGTGGGAGTCGAATTTCTTCGTCGTCCGCATCCCAACCTTGCTGACCATAGTCCGGCCAGGGCTCTCCTGATAAAGAGAGAGACTTTAGTGAATTCAGGATGCCGCCAAAGGGCGAGTGCTGAAAGATGTCCGCGGTGGTGAACTCCATGATCGGCGCCCAATCGGATTTGATTGGCAGGGGCACGGAAGGTTCGGAGTCCGGAGAGGAGTCTGGCACCTTGGAGTCACGAGCTTCGCAAAGGACAGGGTTGGTGTTCGGCTTAATCGCCGTAGAGATCGCAGCCCCCAAGGCGGAGTCCAGCCACACGTCCTCGATCGACGCAATCGGCTCCGAACTAAGGGTCAGAACAGGCACTGGTGCAGCCCCCAGGGCACTGTTCGGCGGTAGAGCTAGATCATGCCCATCGTGACAGTGCGGCGCGCTCGGCTGTGGCTCGAACCCATCGAAGATCAAGTCTTCGCGGACGTCAGTCGTATAGTTCAAACTTCCAAATCTGACCTGATGGCCAGGGGCGTAGCTTTCAATCTGCTCCAGATGGCCAAGCGAATTGGCCCGCAGTGCAAAGCCGCCGAATACGAAGATCTGTCCGGGGAGAAAAGTCTCACCCTGGACCGCATCGTTGTTGATGATCGAAGGAGCCATCGGGCCTAAAGATGACGACAAAGAGGAACTCTCAATGAAAGCACCAATGTCGGTGTCAAAACCGGCGGATCTTGGGTAGGGGGTCCCGAACTATGCGTCTAGGCGGATGGTAACAGGAGACAAGGGACACGATGTTTTTACCCAGGTTCGGGCCCTCTCGATGGAGGTATAACCCTACTCCTGCTTGATTAATATTGATGATATGGGTAGTACAAGAGTAGATCTACCACGAGATCAGAGAGGCTAAACCCTAGAAGCTAGCCTATGGTATGATTGTTGTTCATCCTACGGACTAAAACCCTCCGATTTATATAGGCACCGAAGAGGGTTAGGGTTACACAGAGTCGGTTACAATGGTAGGAGATCTACATATCCGTATCGCCAAGCTTGCCTTCCATGCCAAGGAAAGTCACATCCGTACACGGGACGAAGTCTTCAATCTTTTATCTTCATAGTCCAGGAGTCCGGCCAAAGGTGATAGTTCGGCTATCCAGACACCCCCTAATCCAGGACTCCCTCAAGGTGCAACTACTTTTACTTCAGTGGGAGGACTATATTTAAACCACGTCTCCTTAGGGAGGTCAGCATGAGTAGAAAATTATTCATAAAAATAAGCTACTATCTCAGAGTCAAGTCCATATTTAGTGCTAAATTCACGAAAAGCATCGGTATCCATAAAAGATTTAACACAATCAAACTTAGGTGTTATACCTGACTCCTTACCTTTGTCGAGATCCCAATCTTCCGAGTTGAGTTTAACTCTTTCCAATAAATCCCATTTGAATTCAATAGTCTTCATCATGAAAGAGCCAGTACAAGAAGCATCGAGCATGGAGCAATTATTGAGAGAAATCCGAGCATAAAAATTTTGAATAATAATTTCTCTTGAGAGCTCATGGTTGGGGCATGAATATAACATTGACTTAAGCCTCCCCCAAGCTTGAGCGATGCTTTCTCCTTCGCAAGGCCAAAAGTTATATATATAATTACGATCACGATGAATAAGATGCATAGGATAAAACTTCTGATGAAATTCCAATTTCAATCGGTTGTAGTTCCATGATCCCATATCATCACATAGCCTAAACCATGTCAATGCCTTTCCCTTCAAAGATAAAGGGAATACCTTCTTGTTTATAACATCCTTGGGCATACTTGCAAGCTTAAATAATCCACAAACTTCATCCACATAGATTAGGTGCAAATCGGGATGCAATGTTCCATCTCCTGTAAAAGGATTAGCTAGCAGTTTCTCTATCATACCCAAAGAAATTTCAAAGTGAACATTTTCAGTAGGTTCAGCAGGTTGAGGAGCAACTCTTTGCTCTACTGGTCGGGGTGAGGATACCCCGAACAAACCCCTCAAAGGGTTACTTTCCATAGTAACAAGTGACAGTAAATTTCAGCACACTATATAATTTTTTCCTTACCAAGTTCCATTTACCAAAGGCGCTTCAGTCTCCGGCAATGGCGCCAGAAAAGAGTCTTGATGACCCACAAGTGTAGGGGATCTATCGTAGTCCTTTCGATAAGTAAGAGTGTCGAACCCAACGAGGAGCAGAAGGAAATAACAAGCGGTTTTCAGTAAGGTATTCTCTGCAAGCACTGAAATTATCGGTAACAAATAGTTTTGTGATAAGGTAATTCGTAACGGGTAACAAGTAACAAAAGTAAATAAGGTGCAGCAAGGTGGCCTAATCCTTTTTGTAGCAAAGGACAAGCCTGGACAAATTCTTATATTAAGAAAAACGCTCCCGAGGACACATGGGAATTATCGTCAAGCTAGTTTTCATCACGCTCATATGATTCACGTTCGTTACTTTGATAATTTGATATGTGGGTGGACCAGTGCTTGGGTGCTGCCCTTCCTTGGACAAGCATCCCACTTATGATTAACTACTCTCGCAAGCATCCGGAACTACGAAAGAAGAATTAAGGTAAACCTAACCATAGCATGAAACATATGGATCCAAACCAACCCCTTACGAAGCAATGCATAAACTAGGGTTTAAGCTTCTGTCACTCTAGCAACCCATCATCTACTTATTACTTCCCAATGCCTTCCTATAGGCCCAAACAATGGTGAAGTGTCATGTAGTTGACGTTCACATAACACCACTGGAGGAAAGACAACATACATCTCATCAAAATATCGAACGAACACCAAATTCACATGACTACTTATAGCAAGACTTCTCCCATGTCCTCAGGAACAAACGTAACTACTCACAAATCATATTCATGTTCATAATCAGAGGGGTATTAATACACATATAGGATCTGAACATATGATCTTCCACCGATAAACCAACTAGCATCAACTACAAGGAGTAATCAACACTACTAGCAACCCACAGGTACCAATCTGAGGCTTTGAGACAAAGATCGGATACAAGAGATGAACTAGGGTTTGAGAGGAGATGGTGTTGGTGAAGATGCTGATGGAGTTTGACCCCCTCCCGATAAGAGGATCGATGGTGATTACAATGGTGACGATTCCCCCTCCCGGAGAGATGTTTCCCCGGCAGAACAGCTCCGTCGGAGCCCTAGATTGGTTCCGCCAAGGTTCCGCCTCGTGGCAGCGGTGTTTCGTCCCGAAAGCTTCTTCTTCATTTTTTCCAGGGCGAAAGACTTCATATAGCCAAATATGGGCACCGGAGGCCTGCCAGGTGGCCCACGAGGTAGGGGGGCACGCCTAGGGGTTAGGGCGCACCCCCACCCTCGTGGACGGTGGGTGGCCCCCCTCTGGTATTTTCTTCGCTCAGTATTTTTTATTAAATCCAAAATTAACTTCCATGAAGTTTTAGGACTTTTGAGGTTGTGCAGAATAGGTCTCTAATATTTGCTCCTTTTCCAGCCTAGAGTTCCAGCTGCTGGCATTCTCTCTCTTCGTGTAAACCTTGTAAAATAAGAGAGAAAAGGCATATGTATTGTGACATAATGAGTAATAACATCCCATAATGCAATAAACATCAATATTAAAGCATGATGCAAAATGGACGTATCAATGGGCAAGATGACTAAGACTTCGTTCTCCGGAACAATGAAGCGAGCAACTGAATTATTGGAAATAATACATACTGATGTATGCGGTCCAATGAATGTTGAGGCTCGTGGCGGGTATCGTTATTTTTTGACCTTCATAGATGATTTGAGCAGATATGGGTATATCTACTAGATGAAACATAAGTCTGAAAGATTTGAACAGTTCAAAGAAATTTCAGAGTAAAGTGGATCGTAACAAGAAAATAAAGTTTCTATGATATGATCACGGAAGCAAATATTTGAGTTATGAATCTGGCCTTCATTTCAAACAATGTGGAATAGTTTCACAACTCACACCACATGGAACACCATAGTGTAATGGTGTGTTCGAACGTCATAACCGTACTTTATTAGATATGGTGCAATCTGTGATGTCTCTTACCGATTTACCACTATCGTTTTGGGGTTATGCATTAGAGACAGCTTCATTCACGTTAAATAGGGCAACATCTAAATCTGTTGAGATGACACTGTATGAATTGTGGTTTGGCAAGAAACCTAAGCTGTCGTTTCTTAAAAGTTTGGGGCTGCGATGCTTATGTGAAGAAGCTTCAACCTGATAAGCTCGAACCCGAATCGGAGAAATGTGTCTTCATAGAATACCCAAAGGAGACTGTTGGGTACACCTTCTATCACAGATCCGAAGGCAAGATATTCGTTGCTAAGAATGGATCCTTTCTAGAGAAGGAGTTTCTCTCGAAAGAAGTGAGTGGGAGGAAAGTTGAACTTGATGAGGTAATTGTACCTTCTCCCGAATTGGAGAGTAGTTCATCACAGAAATCAGTTCCAGTGATGCCTACACCAATTAGTGAGGAAGTTAATGATGATGATCATGAAACTTCGGATCAAGTTACTACCGAACCTCGTAGGTCAACCAGAGTACATTCCGCACCGTAGTGGTATGGTAATCCTATTCTGGAAGTCATGTTACTATACCATGACGAACCTACGAACTATAAGGAAGCTATGATGAGCCTAGATTCCGCGAAATGGCTTGAGGCCATGAAATCTGAGATAGGATCCATGTATGAGAACAAAGTATGGACTTTGATTGACTTGCCCGATGATCAGCGAGCCATTGAGAATAAATGGATCTTCAAGAGGAAGACGAACGATGATGGTAGTATTACTATCTACAAAGCTCGAATTGTCGCAAAAAAGTTTTTGACAAGTTCAAGGTGTTAACTACAATGAGATTTTCTCACTTGTATCGATGCTTAAAAGTCTGTCCGAATCATGTTAGCAATTGCCGCATTTTATGAAATTTGGCAAATGGATGTCAACCCTGCATTCCTTAAATGGATTTCTTAAAGAAGAGTTGTATATGATGCAACCAGAAGGTTTTTTCAATCCTAAAGGTGCTAACAAAGTGTGCAAAGCTCCAGCGATCCATCGATGGACTGGTGCAAGCATTCTCGGAGTTGGAATATACGCTTTGATGAGTTGATGAAAGCATATAGTTTTATACAGACTTACGGTAAAGCCTATATTTACAAGAAAGTGACTGGAAGCACTACGACCTTTCTGATAATTATATGTGAATGACATATTGTTCATCGGAAATGATGTAGAATTTTCTGGAAAGCATAAAGGAGTATTTGAAAGGACATTTTCAAAGAAAGACCTCGGTAAATCTACTTACATATTGAGCATCAAGATCTATAAAGATAGATTAAGACGCTTGATAAGATTTTCAATCAATACATACCTTGACAAGATTTTGATGTAGTTCAAAATAGAACAGTCAAAGAAGGAGTTCTTGCCCGTGTTGCAATGTGTGAAGTTGAGTAAAGACTCAAAACCCGACCACGGCAGAAAATAGAAAAAAAGAATGAAAAATCATTCCCTATGTCTCAGTCATAGGTTCTATAAACTATGCTATGCTATGTACCAGACCTATTGTGTACCTCACAATGAGTTTGGCAAGAGGGTACAATAGCGATCTAGGAGTAGGTCATTGGACATTGGTAAAAATTATCCTTAGATGACTAAGGAAATAATTCTCGGTTATGGAGGTGACAAAGAGTTCGTCGTAAAGAGTTACGTCGATGCAAGCTTTGTCACCGATCTGGATGACTCTAAGTCTCGATCTCATATTGCAAGTGGGGGCAATTAGCTAGAATAGCTCCATGCAGAGCATTGTAGACATAGAAATTTGCAAAATACATATGGATCTGAATGTTGCAGACCCGTAGAATAAAATTTCTCTCACAAGCAAAACATGATTATACCTTATTACTCTTGGGTGTTAATCACATAGCGATGTGAACAAGATTATTGACTCTAGTGTTGGGGAACGTAGTAATTTCAAAAAAATTCCTACGCACACGCAAGATCATGGTGATGCATAGCAACGAGAGGGGAGAGTGTTGTCCACGGACCCTCGCAGACCGAAAGCGGAAGCGTTAGCACAACGCGGTTGATGTAGTCGTACGTCTTCACGGCCCGACCGATCAAGCACTGAAAACACGGCACCTCCAAGTTCCTGCACACATTTAGCTCGATGACGTCCCTCAAACTCCGATCCAGCCGAGTGTCGAGGGAGAATTCCGTCAGCATGACGGCGTGGTGACGATGATGATGTTCTACCAACTCAGGGCTTCGCCTAAGCATCGCTACGATATTATAGAGGTGGAATATGGTGGAGGGGGCACCGCACACAGCTAATAGATCTCAAGGATCAATTATTGTTGTGTCTAGAGGTGCCCCCTTGCCCCCGTATATAAAGGAGCAAGGGGGAGGGGCAGCCGGCCAGGAGGGGGCGCGCCAGGAGGAATCCTACTCCCACCGGGAGTAGGACTCCCTCCTTTCCTTGTCCAAGTAGGAGAGGGGGAAGGAAGGGAGAGAGGGGAGGAAGGAAAGGAGGGAGCCGCCCCCCTCCTTGTCCTATTCGGACTAGAGAGGGAGGGGGCGCGCGGCCTACCCTGGCCGCCCCTCCTCTTCTCCACTTTGGGCCATGAGGCCCATTAACCCCCCGGGGGGTTCCGGTAACCCCTCGGTACTCCGGTATATATCCGATAACCCCCGGAACCATTCCGGTGTCCGAATATAGTCGTCCAATATATCAATCTTCATGTCTCGACCATTTCGAGACTCCTCGTCATGTCTATGATCACATCTGGGACTCCGAACTATCTTCGGTACAGCATAACATATAAAATCATAATATAACTGTCATCTAACTTTAAGTGTGCGGACCCTACGAGTTCGAGAACTATGTAGACATGACCGAGACACGTCTGCGGTCAATAACCAATAGCGGAACTTGGATTCTCATATTGGATCCTACATATTCTACGAAGATCTTTATCGGTCAAACCACATAACAACATACGTTGTTCCCTTTGTCATCGGTGTGTTACTTGCCCGAGATTTGATCGTCGGTATCTCAATGCCTAGTTCAATCTCGTTACCAGCAAGTCTCTTTACTCGTTACGTAATGCATTATTATGTAACTAACTCATTAGCTACATTGCTTGCAAGGCTTATAGTGATGTGCATTACCGAGAGGGCCTAGAGATACCTCTCCGACAATCGGAGTGACAAAACCTAATCTCGAAATACGCCAACTCAACATGTACCTTTGGAGACACCTGTAGAGCTCCTTTATAATCACCCAGTTATGTTGTGACGTTTGGTAGCACACAAAGTGTTCCTCCGGTAAACGGGAGTTGCATAATCTCATAGTTGTAGGAACATGTATAAGTCATGAAGAAAGCAATAGCAACATACTAAACGATCAAGTGCTAAGCTAACAGAATGGGTCAAGTCAATCACATCATTCTCCTAATGATGTGATCCCATTAATCAAATGACAACTCATGTCTATGGTCAGGAAACACAACCATCTTTGATCAACGAGCTAGTCAAGTAGAGGCATACTAGTGACACTATGTTTGTCTATGTATTCACACATGTGTTATGTTTCCGGTTAATACAATTCTAGCATGAATAATAAACATGTATCATGATATAAGGAAATAAATAATAACTTTATTATTGCCTCTACGGCATATTTCCTTTAGTCTCCCACTTGCACTAGAGTCAATAATCTAGATTCCACAGTAATGATTCTAACACCCATGGAGCCTTGGTGCTGATCTTGTTTTGCTCGTGGAAGGGGCTTAGTCAACGGGTCTGCAACATTCAGATCCGTATGTATCTTGCAAATCTCTATGTCTCCCACCTGGACTTGGTCCCGGATGGAATTGAAGCGTCTCTTGATGTGCTTGGTCCTCTTGTGAAATCTGGATTCCTTTGCCAAGGCAATTGCACCAGTATTGTCATAGAAGATCTTCATTGGTCCCGATGCACTAGGTATGACACCTAAATCGGATATGAACTCCTTCATCCAGACTCCTTCATTTGCTGCTTCCGAAGCAGCTATGTACTCCGCTTCGCATATAAATCCCGCCACGATGCTTTGTTTAGAACTGCACCAACTGACAGCTCCACCGTTCAATATAAACACATATCCGGTTTGCGATTTAGAATCGTCCGGATCAGTGTCAAAGCTTGCATCGACGTAACCATTTACGACTAGCTCTTTGTCACCTCCATAAATGAGAAACATATCCTTAGTCCTTTTCAGGTATTCAGGATATTCTTGACCGCTGTCCAGTGATCCACTCCTGGATTACTTTGGTACCTCCCTGCTAAACTTATTGCTAAGCATACATCAGGTCTGGTACACAACATTTTATACATGATAGAGCCTATGGCTGAAGCATAGGTAACATCTTTCATTTTCTCTCTATCTTCTGTTGTGGTCGGGCATTGAGTCTGACTCAACTTCACACCTTGTAATCCAGGCAAGAACCCTTTCTTTGCTTGATCCATTTTGAACCTTTTCAAAACTTTATCAAGGTATGTGCTTTGTGAAAGTCCAATTAAGTGTCTTGATTTATCTCTATAGATCTTGATGCCTAATATGTAAGCAGCTTCACCGAGGTCTTTCATTGAAAAACTTTTATTCAAGTATCCTTTTATGCTATCCAGAAATTCTATATCATTTCCAATCAACAATATGTCATCTACATATAATATCAGAAATGCTACGGAGCTCCCACTCACTTTCTTGTAAATACAGGCTTCTCCAAAAGTCTGTATAAAACCATATGCTTTGATCACACTATCAAAGCGTTTATTCCAACTCCGAGAGGCTTGCACCAGTCCATAAATGGATCGCTGGAGCTTGCACACTTTGTTAGCACCTTTTGGATCGACAAAACCTTCTGGTTGCATCATATACAACTCTTCTTCCAGAAATCCATTCATGAATGCGGTTTTGACATCCATTTTCCATATTTCATAATCATAAAATGCGGCAATTGCTAACATGATTCAGACAGACTTAAGCATCGCTACGCGTGAGAAAGTCTCATCGTAGTCAACTCCTTTAACTTGTCGAAAACCTTTTGCAACAAGTCGAGCTTTGTAGACAGTAACATTACCGTCGGCGTCAGTCTTCTTCTTGAAGATCCATTTATTCTCGACGGCTTGCCGATCATCGGGCAAGTCAACCAAAGTCCATACTTTGTTCTCATACATGGATCCCATCTCAGATTTCATGGCCTCAAGCCATTTTGCGGAATCTGGGCTCATCATCGCTTCCTCATAGTTCGTAGGTTCGCCATGGTCAAGTAACATGACTTCCAGAATAGGATTACCGTACCACTCTGGTGCGGATCTGACTATGGTTGACCTACGAGGTTCGGTAGTAACTTGATCTGAAGTTTCATGATCAATATCATTAGCTTCCTCACTTATTGGTGTAGTCGTCACAGGAACCAGTTTCTATGATGAACTATTTTCCAATAAGGGAGCAGGTACAGTTACCTCATCAAGTTCTACTTTCCTCCCACTCACTTCTTTCGAGAGAAACTCCTTCTCTAGAAAGGATCCAAATTTAGCAACAAAAGTCTTGCCTTCAGATCTATGATAGAAGGTGTACCCAATAGTCTCTTTTGGGTATCCTATGAAGACACATTTCTCCGATTTGGGTTCGAGCTTATCTGGTTGAAGTTTCTTCACATAAGCATCGCAGCCCCAAACTTTAAGAAACGAAAACTTTGGTTTCTTTCCAAACCACAGTTCATAAGGCATCGTCTCAACGGATTTTGATGGTGTCCTATTTAACGTGAATGCAGCCGTCTCTAAAGCATAACCCCAAAATGATAGCGGTAAATCAGTAAGAGACATCATAGATCGCACCATATCTAGTAAAGTACGATTACAATGTTCGGACACACCATTACGTTGTGGTGTTCCGGGTGGCGTGAGTTGCAAAACTATTCCGCATTGTTTCAAATGTAAACCAAACTCGTAACTCAAATATTCTCCTCCACGATCAGATCATAGAAACTTTATTTTCTTGTTACGATGATTTTCCACTTCACTCTGAAATTCTTTGAACTTTTCAAATGTTCTAGACTTATGTTTCATTAAGTAGATATACCCATACATGCTCAAATCATCTGTGAAGGTGAGAAAATAACGATACCCGCCGCGAGCCTCAATGTTCATTGGACCACATACATCAGTATGTATGATTTCCAACAAATCTGTTGCTCACTCCATAGTTCCGGAAAACGGCGTTTTAGTCATCTTGCCCATAAGGCATGGTTCGCAAGTACCAAGTGATTCATAATCAAGTGATTCCAGAAGTCCATTAGTATGGAGTTTCTTCATGCGTTTTACACCAATATGACCCAAACGGCAGTGCCACAAATAAGTTGCACTATCATTATCAACTCTACGTCTTTTGGCTTCAACATTAAGAGTATGTGTATCATTACTATCGAGATTCAATAAAAATAGACCACTCTTCAAGGGTGCATGACCATAAAAGATATTACTTATATAAATAGAACAACCATTATTCTCTGATTTAAATGAATAATCGTCTCGCATCAAACAAGATCCAGATATAATGTTCACGCTTAACGCTGGCACCAAATAACAATTATTTAGGTCTAAAACTAATCCCGAAGGTAGATGTAGAGGTAGCATGCCGACCGCGATCACATCAACTTTGGAACCATTTCCCACGTGCATCGTCACCTCGTCCTTAGCCAATCTTCGCTTAATCCGTAGTCCCTGTTTCGAGTTGCAAATATTAGCAACAGAACTAGTATCAAATACCCAGGTGCTACTGTGAGCATTAGTAAGGTACACATCAATAACATGTATATCACATATACCTTTGTTCGCCTTGCCATCTTTCTTATCCGCCAAATACTTGGGGCAGTTCCGCTTCCAGTGACCAGTCTGCTTGCAATAGAAGCACTCAGTCTCAGGCTTAGGTCCAGATTTGGGTTTCTTCTCTTCAGCAGCAACTTGGTTGTCGTTCTTCCTGAAGTTCCCCTTCTTCTTCCCTTTACCCTTTTTCTTGAAACTGGTGGTCTTATTGAGCATCAACACTTGATGCTCCTTTTTTATTTCTACCTCCATAGCTTTTAGCATTGCGAAGAGCTCGGGAATAGTCTTGTCCATCCCTTGCATATTATAGTTCATCACGAAGCTCTTGTAGCTTGGTGGCAGTGATTGAAGAATCATGTCAATGACACTATCATCAGGAAGATTAACTCCCAGTTGAATCAAGTGATTATTATACCCAGACATTTTGAGTATATGTTCACTGACAGAACTATTCTCTTCCATCTTGCAGCTATAGAACTTATTGGAGACTTCATATCTCTCAATCCGGGAATTTGCTTGAAATATTAACTTCAACTCCTGGAACATCTCATATGCTCCATGATGTTCAAAATGTCATTGAAGTCCTGGTTCTAAGCCGTAAAGCATCGCACACTGAACTATCGAGTAGTCATCAGCTTTGCTCTACCAGGCGTTCTTAACATCTTCAGTTGCATCTGCAGCAGGCCTGGCACCCAGCGATGCTTCCAGGATGTAATTCTTCTGTGCAGCAATGAGGATAATCCTCAAGTTACGGACCCAGTCCATGTAATTGCTACCATCATCTTTCAACTTAGCTTTCTCAAGGAACGCATTAAAATTCAACGGAACAACAACATGAGCCATCTATCTACAACCAACATAGACAAGCAAAATACTATCAGGTACTAAGTTCATGATAAATTTAAGTTCAATTAATCATATTACTTAAGAACTCACACTTAGATAGACATCCCTCTAATCATCTAAGTGATCACGTGATCCAAATCAACTAAACCATGTCCGATCATCACGTGAGATGGAGTAGTTTCCAATGGTGAACATCACTATGTTGATCATATCTACTATATGATTCACGCTCGACCTTTCGGTCTCAGTGTTCCGAGGCCATATCTGTATATGCTAGGCTCGTCAAGTTTAACCTGAGTATTCCGCGTGTGCAACTGTTTTGCACCCGTTGTATTTGAACGTAGAGCCTATCACACCCGATCATCACATGGTGTCTCAGCATGAAGAACTTTCGCAATGGTGCATACTCAGGGAGAGCACTTATACCTTGAAATTTAGTGAGAGATCATCTTATAATGCTACCGTCAATCAACGCAAAAATAAGATGATAAAGGATAAACATCACATGGAATCAATATAAGTGACATGATATGGCCATCATCGTCTTGTGCTTGTGATCACCATCTCCGAAGCACCGTCATGATCACCATCATCACCGGCGCGACACCTTGATCTTCATTGTAGCATCATTGTCGTTTCACCACCTATTGCTTCTACGACTATCGCTACCGCTTAGTGATAAAGTAAAGCAATTACAGGGCAATTGCATTGCATACAATAAAGTGACAACCATATGGCTCCTGCCAGTTGCTGATAACTCAATTACAAAACATGATCATTTCATACAATAAAATATAGCATCATGTCTTGACCATATCACATCACAACATGCCCTGCAAAAACAAGTTAGACGTCCTCTACTTTGTTGTTGCAAGTTTTACGTGGCTGCTACGGGCTGAGCAAGAACCGTTCTTACCTACGCATCAAAACCACAACGATAGTTCGTCAAGTTAGTGTTGTTTTAACCTTCTCAAGGACCGGGCGTAGCCACACTCGGTTCAACTAAAGTTGGAGAAACTGACACCCGCCAGCCACCTACGTGCAAAGCACGTCAGTAGAACCAGTCTCGCGTAAGCGTACGCGTAATGTCGGCCCGAGCCGCTTCATCCAACAATACCGCCGAACCAAAGTATGACATGTTGGTAAGCAATATGACTTGTATCGCCCACAACTCACTTGTGTTCTACTCGTGCATATAACATCTACGCATAAAACCAGGCTCGGATGCCACTGTTGGGCAACGTAGTACTTTCAAAAAAAATCCTACACACACGCAAGATCATGGCGATGCATAGCAACAAGAGGGGAAAGTGTTGTCCACGTACCCTCGTAGACCAAAAGCGGAAGCATTAGCACAACACGATTAATGTAGTCGTACGTCTTCATGGCTCGACCGATCAAGCACCGAAAACACGGCACCTCCGAGTTCTTGCACACGTTCAGCTCGATGACGTCCCTCGAACTCCGATCCAGCCGAGTGTCGAGGGAGAGTTCCGTCAGCACGACGGCGTGGTGACGATGATGATGTTCTACCGACGCAGGGCTTCGCCTAAGCACCGCTACGATATTATCGAGGTGGAATATGGTGGAGGGGGCACCGCACACGGCCAATAGATCTCAAGGATCAATTGTTGTTGTGTCTAGAGGTGCCCCCTTGCCCCCGTATATAAAGGAGCAAGGGGGAGGGGGCGGCCGGCCAGGAGGGGGTGCGCTAGGAGGAGTCCTACTCCCACCGGGAGTAGGACTCCCTCCTTTCCTTGTCCAAGTAGGAGAGGGGGAAGGAAGGGAGACAAGGGAGGAAGCAAAGGGGGGCGCCCCCCCTCCTTGTCCTATTCGGACTAGAGGGGGAGGGGGCGTGCGGCCTGCCCTGGATGCCCCTCCTCTTCTCCACTTTGGGCTCATGAGGCCCATTAACCCCCCGGGGGGTTCCGGTAACCCCCCGGTACTCCGATATATATCCGATAACCCCCGGAACCATTCCGGTGTCCGAATATAGTCGTCCAATATATCAATCTTCATGTCTTGACCATTTCGAGACTCCTTGTCATGTCCGTGATCACATCCGGGACTCTGAACTATCTTCGGTACATCATAACATATAAACTCCTAATATAACTGTCATCTAACTTTAAGCGTGCGGACCCTACGGGTTCGAGAACTATGTAGACATGACCGAGACACATATCCGGTCAATAACCAATAGCGGAACCTGGATGCTCATATTGGATCCTACATATTCTACGAAGATCTTTATCAGTATAACCGCATAACAACATACGTTGTTCCCTTTGTCACCGGTATGTTACTTGCCCGAGATTTGATCGTCGGTATCTCAATACCTAGTTCAATCTCATTACCGGCAAGTCTCTTTACTCGTTGCGTAATGCATTATTTCGTAACTAACTCATTAGCTACGTTGCTTGCAAGGCTTATAGTGATGTGCATTACCGAGAGGGCCCAGAGATACCTCTCCGACAATCGGAGTGACAAAACCTAATCTCGAAATACGCCAACTCAACATGTACCTTTGGAGACACCTGTAGAGCTCCTTTATAATCACCCAGTTATGTTGTGATGTTTGGTAGCACACAAAGTGTTCCTCCGATAAATGGGAGTTGCATAATCTCATAGTTGTAGGAACATGTATAAGTCATGAAGAAAGCAATAGCAACATACTAAACGATCAAGTGCTAAGCTAACGGAATGGGTCAAGTCAATCACATCATTCTCCTAATGATGTGATCCCGTTAATCAAATGACAACTCATGTCTATGGTCAGGAAACACAACCATCTTTGATCAACGAGCTAGTCAAGTAGAGGCATACTAGTGACACTATGTTTGTCTATGTATTCACACATGTATTATGTTTCCGGTTAATACAATTCTAGCATGAATAATAAACATTTATCATGATATAAGGAAATAAATAATAACTTTATTACTGCCTCTAGGGCATATTTCCTTCATCTAGTAAACCCTTTTTAGTGTTGGTCACATGACGATACTGTGGGTGTTAATCACATAAAGATGTGAACTATTGGTGTTAAATCACATGGCGATGTGAACTAGATTATTGACTCTAGTGCAAGTGGGAGACTGAAAGAAATATGCCCTAGAGGCAATAATAAAGTTGTTATTTATATTTCCTTATATCATGATAAATGTTTATTATTCATGCTAGAATTGGATTAACCGGAAACTTAGTACATGTGTGAATACATAAACAAAACAGAGTGTCCCTAGTATGCCTCTACTTGACTAGCTCATTAATCAAAGATGGTTAAGTTTCCAAGCCATAGACATGTGTTGTTATTTGATAAACGGGATCACATCATTAGAGAATGGTGTGATGGACAAGACCCATCCATTAGCTTAGCATTATGATTGTTAAGTTTTATTGCTATTGCTTTCTTCATAACTTATACATGTTCCTCTGACTATGAGATTATGCAACTCCCGAATACCGGAGGAACACCTTGTGTGCTATCTCCGAAGGTATTTATTGGGTTGGCATAGATCGAGATTAGGATTTGTCACTCCGTGTTTCGGAGAGGTATCTCTGGGCCCTCTCGATAACTATAAGCCTTGCAAGCAATGTGACTAATGAGTTAGTTATGGGATGATGCATTACGGAACAAGTAAAGAGACTTGCCGGTAACAAGATTGAACTGGTATGAGGATACCAACGATCGAATCTCGGGCAAGTAACATACCGATGACAAAGGGAACAACGTATGTTGTTATGCGGTTTGACCGATAAAGATCTTCGTAGAATATGTAGGAACCAATATGAGCATCCAGGTTCCGCTATTGGTTATTGATCGGAGATGAGTCTCGGTCATGTCTACATAGTTCTCAAACTCATAGGGTCCACACGCTTAACGTTCGATGATGATTGGTATTATGAGTTTATGCGTTTTGATGCACCGAAGGTAGTTTGGAGTCCCGTATGTGATCACGGACATGACGAGGAGTCTCGAAATGGTTGAGACATGAATATTGATATATCGGAAGACTATATTCAGACACTAGAATAGTTCCGAGGTGTATCGGGTATTTTTCGGAGTATCGAGGAGTTACCGGAACCCCCCGGGGGGCTATTGGGCCTCATGGGCCAAGTGGTGGAAGAGAGGAGGCAGGCCAAGGTGTGGTGCGCGCCCCCCTAGCCCAAACCAAATTGGACTAGGGGGTCGGCCCCCCTTTCCTTCTCTCCTCCCCTCCTCCCCCCTTCTCCTAGTTGGACTAGGAAAGGGGGGAACCTACTCCTAGTAGGAGTAGGATTCCCCCCTTGGGGTGCGCCCCATGAGGCCGGCCGGCCCCCTCCTCCCCTCCTTTATATACGGGGGAGGGGGCACCCCATAGACACACAAGTTGATTTCTTAGCCGTGTGCGATGCCCCCTCCATAGATTTCCACCTCGGTTATATCGTTGTAGTGCTTAGGCGAAGCCCTGCGTCGGTAACTTCATCATCATCGTCACCACCCCGTCATGCTAAGAAACTCTCCCTCGGCCTCAACTGGATCAAGAGTTCGAGGGACGTCACCGAGCTTTACGTGTGCAGATCGCGGAGGTGCCGTGCATTTGGTACTTGATCGGTTGGATCGCGAAGACGTTCGACTACATCAACCGCGTTACTAAACGCTTCCGATTTTGGTCTATGAGGGTAGGTGGACACACTCTCCCCGCTCGTTGCTATGCATCACATAGATAGATCTTGCGTGATCGTAGGTAAAATTTTGAAATTACCACGTTCCCCAACACGATTGCCATACTATCAAGGGGGGCTCTTGATGAGTAGCTTGATCGTATCGTTCGCAGAGAGCTCAAACTATTGCATCCTTGCATCATATTTCTTGGTTCTTGTTTGGTTCTCTTTGTGAGTCTTAGAGCTTATGGTCATCTAGATGACAATCTCAAGTTCATCGAAAACGGAGTTCACTTGCATCTTCTATGATGTTTTCTATGTTGGAGGTTATGTCGGTTCTTCTCTGTTGGAGGTTTCTCTCCTCTATATGCTAGGCATACCTCCCTTGCCTCTTCTTAATACTCGTTTTGATGTTCTTTTGATGCTACTTTTTGTCTTCTTTCCAACAAGCTTGAGTTTGCTCAATTCGGAGCTCATTTGCAGAAGTTATGGCAGTACTAGTTTTATTGTATCCTTCCGTGTCTTTGCAAAATGAAGGCTTCCAAGTGCTAGAGTTTCTGTCGCGTGCGGTAGTACTAATCAAGGGAGCAGTAGTACCGCATAGGCTCACGGTAGTACCGGCCAGGGAAGCGGTAGTACCGCGCCATGCGGTAGTACCGCTCCCTAGGAGCAGTAGTACCGTGGCCTCTAGCCCAGAACACTGGCATGCGCGAAAGTAATTTTTTACATCTACGCCCTACGCAGTAGTACCGCTCCCTTCTAGCGGTAGTACCGTGCCGGACTTTTGCACAGACCGTTTTTCAGCGGAAGTAGCCATGGATGTACTTTTGTTAATCCGTGCCTTCCCTGCCTAGTCGAACCCTGCCTTGCGGTAGTACCGCAAGGACGCGCAGTAGTACCGCTCCGGCGGTTCTACCGCTTGTTGTTTTAATGCAACAGTGCCTCGTCTGGTCTCTGTCGCGGGAGCGGTAGTACCGCACATCCGAGCGGTAGTACCGCATGGCCTTGCGGTAGTACCGCGAGTCCGTGCGGTAGTACCGCGGGTCGCGGGCTGATGAAGTGGGTAACGGTTGGATTTTCCCCCTCCTATAAAAGGGGGTCTTCTTCCCCAATGGATCTTAGCCTTGGAGCTCGTGTTCTTCCCCCATTGTTGACCTTCTTCGAGTTTGCTAACTCTCAATCCCTCCATGGATTCTTTCTAGTTTTTGAGGGAAAAGGGAGAGGAGATCTAGATCTACGTTTCCACCAATAAATTTCTCCTCTATGTGAGGGGAACCCTTTGGATCTAGATCTTGGAGTTCTTCGTGTTCTCTTTTTCGTTCTTCCTCTCATTTCCTCTCTAGCTTGAGTTGCTTTGGTGGGATTTGGGAGAGAAGGACTTGGGCACTCCCTGCCCTTGCCATTGCATTTGGTGCATAGGTTTGAGTTGTCCACGGTGATACGTGGAAGTGAAGTTGAGAAGCTTATTACTCTTGGGTGCTTGGTACCCTTGAGCTTGTTCCTCTTGGGTGATTGGGCGCCCTAGACGGTTGAGGTTACCGTGGAGCCATATTCCATTGTGGTGAAGCTTCATAGTGTCATTGGCAGCCTCCAATTAAGTTGTGGAGATAGCCCCAACCTTGATGGTGTTCGGAGCTCAATCATTATGGTGTAAAGCTCCGGGAAAGCGTCGGGGTCTTCAATTAGGTTGTGGAGATCGTCCCGAGCAATTTGATGGGTTTCGGTGACAGCCCCCAAGGGTTGCCAAAGTGTACGGGTTCGGTGACCGCCCCCAAGGGTTGCCATTTGTACGGGTTCGATGACCTCCCTCAAGGGTCCCTTAGTGGAATCACGACATCTTGCATTGTGTGAGGGCGTGAGGAGATTACGGTGGCCCTAGTGGTTTCTTGGGGAGCATTGTGCCTCCACACCGCTCCAAACGGAGATTAGCATCCGCAAGGGTGTGAACTTCGGGATACATCGTCGTCTCCGCGTGCCTCGGTTATCTCTTACCCGAGCCCTTTACTTATGCACTTTACTTTGTGATAGCCATATTGTTTCTTGTCATATATCTTGCTATCCCCTAGTAGTTTATCTTGCTTAGCATAAGTTGTTGGTGCACATAGGTGAGCCTAGTTGTTGTAGGTTTTGTGCTTGGCAAATTAACTGCTAGGTTTATGCTGCATTTGTTCGAGCCTAAACCATAATTATTTTAAAGTGCCTATTCACCCCCCCCCCCTCTAGGCGACATCCTCGATCTTTCAACATGGTTATTGAAAACAATGAATAGAAAATTGATAAATGGGTAACATGTAAAGAATAGAGGGAGAATTAATAGATTATATGTTTTTTTGTACATGGACAAATGAACTGGCTGAGAGTTCAGAAGTTAGAACATAATTTGCAGATACGTAGAATAAAGTGGTAGTACTAAAAAAGGAAAACTAATAATCTGGTCAGATTTAGCTACATGTTCTAGTGTAGTCGCAGGTTGCCCTATTTGTCCACATGGGAGTATATTGCTTACCAATCCAGGGAACGGGGTTATTTTGTTAATTATTCTCGGATGGAAGTAACATTACTACTACCCTCCTCACAAAAAAGTACTGCTACCAATTAGAAGCACAAATTAAAATTAAAATAACGTGCATATTTATGTTTTCAGTGTAACCATCTCACTCAGGTAGATCAGTTCTAAAATGACACCCGAGTGCATGTGGCCCAACAAGATATGACTTCAAGAAATCTACTGCTAGTCAGTAGCAAGATTGTCAAATTATATCAAAAGACTAATTAGACAGTAGCTAGACTTCATCACCTCTGCAAAGTTGGCCTGTATATTGGTTCAGTATAGATAAAATAACATTCAGACCAAGGGAAAATAAATGAGGAAAAAAAATCTTTTAGCTGCCATGTATGAGAAAGGCAAGCAGAAGCCATAGTCATCAACACCAAAGAGTTCCAGGTAAAAATGCAAGCAAGTGTTTTGCAAGTCCTAATCGGACGCTGCTTGGGTGCCGTAACTGCACCTGCAGTTGGGCCAATGACATGTGGGCCAGCCATCTGTTAGGCCCACATGTCATTGGCCCAACTGCAGGTGCAGTTACGGCATTGAAGTTCAGCCCATCCTAATCGCTCAACAAATTAAGGATGTAGAAAACAAAAAAAATAGTAGCTTGTGGTATGACAGATGAGGGATATGCCTTTGGGCTGACGGGGGCTATTATGGCAGGTGCTTCACTCAGGGTCGGGGAGTTGGCGGCGCCTCCATATGCGAGCAGTAAATATCTGAAAGCGTTCCGAATTCCAACCACACCATGATGCATCTAGCTTACCGGAGCGGAAGCAAGGGCCAGGGGATTGACATCCGATCTTGTAGAAGCCGGTGTGCCGAGCAGTTGGCAGAACACGGGAAGGTAAATGGGCCTTGCAGCAGAGGAACACGCGGCGCTCGTGAAAGACCACAGTCCCGACGAGCTTCTCCTTGCCAAGCTCCTCCCACTAGAACCCACACTCCCTGTCCAGATAGAGGCCGTGTTCGGCGTGTCCGAGGCCGCCGGCGAGGTGAGGACCTGCGGAAGAGCAACGTCATGCGCATAGGCTGATTTGCTTGTGCTCCTCGACGATCTGGGTCGGCGGCAATCGAACCACTGCTTGACCTGCATCCAATGCATCTTCCTGTACACTAGTAGAAAAAGGGCCTAATGTGAAGCTCATTAGTCTCGGTTTGTAATTGAGCCGGCATTAATGTGACCATTAGTGCCGGTTTCAGCGGCTAGGCGGGCAGCGCTCATTAGTACCGGTTCGTGAAATGGGAGGCATGCAAGGGGTTGGACGTGAAGATGGGAAGGGTAGAGGAGGAGGAAACATTGCCGATGCAACCTTTTCACTGGCGTGATTTAATGGGGATTGGAGAATACTGTTTTGAGTGAAAAATAAAGAACGAGAGAGTTTGAATGAAAGATGATCCATCAGTCTTTATTGATGATAGAAGTGGGGTATTTATACCCAGGCGGAAGTACACATGGTGCTTGGCGGTCAAGTAAACACATAGTTACTTGAGAGCCAAGGAATTACATAGTTGCCTTGAGAACCAAGGAAGTACATGGTTGCTTGAGAACCAAGCAACCTATCTAACAATTAACTTAGTCCTAATTAGCTTAATTAATAAGAAACTATTCTATTCTTAAAACTCCCCCTTGTACGACGCCTCTTCTTTGATACATCCATCGTCTTGACAAATTCTTTGAATAATCTTGAATGTCTCCTCCAAAAACCCTGTGGGAAAAATATGAGGAGAATAGTGCAGATATGTTGCTAAAACTCCTTTAAACCCAGTGGGAAAAATAATAAGAAGAAAATGATGCAACATATAATGATTATTGTCTCTTGATAACTCATATGAGAAAAACCTTTGAAGAAGGAGAAAATTCATTGATGAGTTTAGAGAACAATTAATATGTCTTGAGTACTTTCTTTAAAAACCCCGATAGGGAAAATAGAAAGTATGACGTATTATATTTGATAAGATATTGCCTCATTAAAAACCATTATGAGAAACTTTGATAGAAAACTCATAAGGGAAAAGAGTGTGATATGATATGCCATTGAAAACTCCTTTAAAACCCAGTGGGAAAATATAAGGAGAAAGTGTATGACATATACGGGCACATGTGTTTATATTGTCTCGTTAAAAACCTTTTATGAGAAACCATTAGGGAAAGACTCATGAAGGGAAAAAGAGTACAACATATGCAATCTTACAATTGTTAACATGTTATAGTTTTGGAGATTACTCCCCTTGAAGTTTGCAAATCTGGAGGATGTGTCATACCAATTCCATTGACATGACCATGGCATTGTGAATAATCTGTAGGATTTTCACAATATTTTGTTTGCAAATTGTTTCCTCACTTTCTATAATTCGTAAGGATAAGTGATTTCAAGCAATGTGCTTTATGATATTGCTCTTCATATAACCTGTAGGTATTGAGTAACACAAGTGGTAGAATCTTGATAAAATCAAGTTATGTGATTCTGGTGAATTTCAACCACATGATTTCGAGTGTGATTAATCATTCTACAGAGCCATGCATATTTTACAATGCTTTTAAAGAATGATAAGTGGAAATAGTCATTAAAGTATATTTAGATGACTTTCATGAGAAGACTATTATAGTGAATTCAGTCATTGATATGGCATTGTTGGGATCAAATAAGGAGCCAATATCATTACATCATATTATGGTCATATTTTTTATTTTCCTGATGGAATTGTCCAAGATTTATTATGAGCTTGATATATAAGCTAATATTTCTTATATCAACCATATACCTTTTGTTAGGGGTTGCACTCTGAAAAAAGATAGCAAATATAGTGTCAGGCCTGACGTAGTTTGCAATGATATGAGTGCATTGACATTAGTGAGGTATAGAACTTCAGGTCCTGATATCACTTCATTATCACCCCTAGGTATGAATGGATTTGTACCCTATCAGGGGTACTATGACCATATTACATGTATTTTATTGGTATGATATATCCACATTGAACTTCTCGTACATGTCTTGGATATATGTAGACTGGTACGTATTCTTGAGAGAATGCTCAAGTTGTAAGCTAAATTTGGTTAAATCCAAATTTTCCGTCTGGAGATGATTATGTGTATGTTTAGGTCTTGTATAGACATTGATAATGAGGTCATCAATATACACTAAGGTGATTAAAGAAAATCAAATTTGGGATTCCTTTATTAAACATGTAAGTAATCATCATTATTCGAGTAATCCTTTTGAAGAAGGAACTCATTAAGTCAGTAGTACCATATGATTTCCGACTATTTCAAGTCATGGAGTGACTTATGAAGTTTTACACAAAACTTGTTGCGATTTGCTTTTGGATTCGGAAGTATAAGCCCTTTAGGGACTTCAATAGAGATTTCCGAACTGAGTGACTCATATGAGTATGTAGCCACTTCATTCATCAAGTGCATGGATAATATTATTATTGTTATTGCCAATGATATTTAGTATCGAAACATTATTCCACTCATACCAAGCGGGTATGTTACATCGTAATCGATGTCGGGTCTCTGCGTGAACCCTTTTGCTACAAGCCTCGCTTTCTCACCACCTCATTGACTTTGTCTATGAATGAGAAGTTTTTAGTATTCTGTAGGGATGATACTTATGAGGAGTAGGTATTATTGCGGTAAATACTACTCGTTACAGAGCAAGTGCTATTCTTCGTTACTTGCTTCCTTTTATGTGAACCAATATGAGTGCAAGAGGCACTCTACCATGGATTTTGGTTCAGGGCCCAAAAGATTTTAGCAATTTGAGAAGAAATATATGTCGACAAATGTAGTCTTTAGTTTATATGATTCTGACGGAATCATTGAAGTTTGTGGATAAAATATTTATTCCTTTGTAACTCCTTATGATTTCCTGTAACAAATGGAGTCAAGGTGTTTCGATGTCCCGCACCAAAACATTTGTGCACATTTATGTCGGGCTTTGGATGATGAGCATCCAGTTAGGTATCTTTCAACTTGATGCTGAACTACATTTACTGGTTGAGGATTTGATTTCCTCTGTTTCCGCGGAAGCATATGAGAAATTGTATCCCATCTTGTCAGATTTTCTCCCCCTCTTGCTCTCATTTGGGGAGAAGAGTGGTTTATCAGGTACCTCCACTCTTTCTAACACTTTACTGCAGGAATATAGAATTTAGTAACACCTTGTTATCAGTAAATGTATGTGGCAGATTTGCAATTTGTTGCAAATATATGATTCTCTAAACTTCTAGTTTAGATTCTTTGAGTACGTGGATATAAGGATCATTTCTAATTTATTATTCGACATTCTTTGTGGTACTTATCTTCCCTAATGCCAAAAAATATCCTTATTGCTGATGCAATCAGCATACGGGCCATGAATAATTTTGATTGACGGATAAATTGTTATTCTTCACATAGATCCCTAATTTCCCGTGAGGGCCCATTGATGTATGCCAGAGTGGTGATATCGATATGTAACCGAATTATCACAGATGGGAAATACTTTGTAGATTTCCACGTGATTACTACAAGGGGAAAGTAGTGTGATATGCAGTTGGTATGATTTAGATCATACTTACGGTGTGTAAGGCCGTATGTGTCCAGCAAGAGGCTGGTAAATTTACAATTCTTTAAAAGTGGTCACGTAATTCATTTAACTCTCTTTGATAAGAAATTTAGCTAAACCATTCTGGGTATGTACATAAAGTACTTAATGCAAAAAATGCTCATTGAATGAGTTCAACAACATTGTTCATTTGAATGGGTTTATAGATCCTGTTTTCAGGAGAATTTGCTCTTACTTTGATAAGTTGAGCAAAAAAAATTAGTAACATCAAGCATGGTTGTGTCTGATAAGAGACACAATTAAAACATTCTATGAATGTGTATATGAGTACCATGAAGTATCTAAATTACCCCAGATAATGGTTAAGCAATCAATACATATCTTTTGAATGTGTTCAAGGAAGAATAAGTGTCATGCTTAGAATTTTAAGGTGAGAGTGCCTTAAAACTTATTTCCCCTAGGGCACATGTAGTGCACATAAAATTTGATGATTTGGAAAATTTGTAACTTGCTAAGTTGTGACCAACAGGATTGTCAATAATTTTCTAATCATCCCCAAACCAGGATGGTTAAGGATACCAAGCCAAATATTTAATCTATTAAGATCTAGAAAATTATTGTGTACGCAACAATATTGAGTATGACTTGATTCATACATTCAGAATTTATCATGTATCGTGTCCGAGAAATAAGATATTGGACATCACACTACTTGTAGTACAACAAGTATATGCTAATAATATTTTGGGATAATTAAGAGATTGCATGAGGTCTCCAATATCATTGAAAAATTTATTATGAAAACGTATCATCATTGCAACGGGATTCACCATCCTTTTATTGCACTAGATTTTTGGTTCTCATCTTCTGATGAAGAATTGAGAACAATCATTTACCAGAATATTTTCTGGTTGTAAGTTTGCACATTTTAAAATTTATCCCAAATATGTGGTGTGGTTTGACTATGTATTTGAGGGTTTGGTAATCACAGGTATAATCTTTGTCTAATCACACATTTGACAAACTTGAGAGTTGTCTTTGTGATCGTTTGAAAACGATATATTCCCTATTTAAGAGGTAATTTTGTCTTTGGTTGTCTATTAGCCTCCACGTTACTTCGTATTCCTCATGGTTCTATTTTGTTACCACTAACTTGCATAGTATTCTCGGTTCTAGCAAGAATTTCAAATAATGGTATAGCACTCGTTGGGTGAATCTAATGATTTTAAGAAATTCATGTTTCTTGATCATAAAAATGGTAGTACCATCTTAAGAGGATGTAAACTGCATTAAGGGCTTTTCAACTAGATCTATATATAGGAAAATATTTGATCACCAGAACTCAACTTGAAGTTGATTAAGTGACAGAGTTGTGAGATGCAATAGACTTGAGGTCTTGAAAAACGGATGGGTGATCATTCGTGATGTGCTCATGGCAGCGTGTTTCTCTTAAGGAAAATATTCAAAGTGATAAATACTCATCCATAATGTACTTAGTTTGAGAACTAAGTGAAGTTTGCGAAATATAAAATGAATATGTACATATTTAGCTATCAAGAGAATAGCCATGGCATTTTTAGAACAGGGGGTTAGTCACTACAAAATAACAACCAAAAAATAAAGATGTGGATCTTGTAATAGTGCTTCAGACACTCAATCTTTACTATAAATTATGGTCTCCACCTTGATGTATGGACCACAATATCATCACAAATAGTAATATTTGTGTAATTTTCCATAACTTATTCAAGCAAAATGATGCTTAAATAATTGACACCGGAAGAAAAATGCCATTTTAACATGTAAGATCAATATTATTATTATTTTACTATGATAGTAAATAATTTTAGTGAACAACAATAATTGCTTCAAAGGAGCAAATTTTATGATAGCTGATGCTATACACTCATATGTGTAGACCTATAGAATAACACTTTGAAGATAATCACCGGATGCTGTGTAGATCTCGCAGTAATAGAAACATAGTCTGACTTTTGTCGGTAGATGTTCATAATTCTATTACCTTATGTTATGCAAAATCTATGAAATCACTTTGAAGGTAATCATCTATCAAAGTGACATGATGTAGACCCTGTAGTAATAGTGGATAGTCTGCAAAATTTGCAGTAGATGCCAGTATTACCTTATGATATCTTGAGGTAGTCACATATAATATTAATATTTGGAAGAGCCCTAGGAGGTAGTCATCTTGTTAAAAAGACAAGATGTAGACTTCAAAGTGGTGGTGGATAATCTGCAAGTGGTGCAGTAGATGCCACCAATACCTTGTGATTCACAAATAAAATTTGGGCTAGTCACATTTATATTTGGAAGAGCACATCGAAGGTAGTCATCTTATCAAAATGACAAGACGTAGACCTCACAATAGTGATGGATAATATTGAACTCCATAATAATTAGATCTGAGGATCCAAGAAGAAAGTCTGTTGGGCTAATCTGTAGTTGTTACAGCCTGAAAAATCATTTCAGAAATCCCAGTTGCACAGACGTAAAGTACAGTAAAGTCTGTGGCCTGAAGATGTACTATAGATACTAATATGTGAATACTAGGAAGTTGGAGAACCGAACTGAAAATCGCCAGAATGGATAAGGTTGCCCCAATCTTCTTCTCGTGCGGTTCCTGAGGGGAAAATTACCGCCGTCGGCGGCGGACACGAGGGCTCGCCGGGCCAGGGAGAGGATCCAGGCGCCACCAAACCTCGTACGCGAGGACGCCGCCGTTGCTCGGACTTGAGCGCGGGCCACCTCCACCGCGTGATGTGGCTGCGCTGCGGAGAGCCGGGCCGAGGGCCGCTCGGAGGAGCGGCGTGTCGTGGCTGTGGTGTCCGCCGCGCCCGGAGGACTGATGCTTCTGCGAGCGTCCTCGACGAGGTTGTTGCCGCTACAGTGATGGCGAGACGGCGAGACGGCGAGCAGCAGTGGCCGCTAGTTCCAGTTCAAGAAATTAGAAAAAGACATGGTACCTTCTTCTTCCCTTTGCATGACTGGATGATACGTTCTTGATTGAAGCTTTCTCTTCCTGATCAAGGATTTCTTCCACCTATTCATCTCGCCATGCTCACATGCTCGGATGAAGCGATGCACTATGTGGTGCAGAAAATGCAGTTAATTTCGAGATCACGGGAAGAAAACAAATACTTAATTACTAAATGGAATTAGTGTTTCCTGATCGATTTCTCTTATGGCTGCTTTAGGCGTTCGTGCCGAGAGGAGCCAGGCCGAGGGGAGCGTCGTTGCGCCGATGCGCGCCACTGCCTCCTGTCCCGCAGCGGGCTGCAACGATGAGACTCTGGAGGGTGTCGCTGCGGAGGGTCGGCCATGGCCATTTCCTCGGCGCCGTCGATCTGCGCGGATGTGAGCCTTTTCTTGTTCTGCTTTTTTTGTTTGTAGTTCAAGAATGATCAATTCTTTGTGAGATTCGTGTGAGCGCATATACATACAGGAACAAGACAAGATCAGTCAATTGATTGCAACAAGATTTGTGAGATTCGTGTGATCGATTTGTGAGATTTGTTAGATTATTAATTGATTGCAACAAGACAAGATCAGTCAATCAATCTCCTGATTAGTTTCTTTCCTTTTGTACGAGGAACATCTCGTCTTCGCCGTGAATCGCGTGGTGGCCGAAACTCCAGTAGCCAACTTCTCCAGACTTCCCCAGTCATCGTCTGCGGCAATTGCAGATCGCCGGAATGGCCTCCGCTCTCGGTAGTTGTTGCGTTGGGAGGCTGGGTCATGGTCAGATGGCCTCTGGCCATAGAGAGGTCTTGCCATTTGCGGCCGCTGCCGTCCGCAGTCATGTGGCGGATTGAAGCGCTGGAGGGCTTCGCTTCGACGCGCCTGAGGAGGGCGTCGTCGACCATGGAGTGCTGTCGAGGCCGAGGGTCCTTGTTTCCTTGGCGCCGGAGGGAGTCGCCGCCACAGCCGTGTATCAGGCCGATGGCCATGGACGCTGGTGCCGTCGAGTTCTTGGCCTACTTGCTTTCTGGAAGAGGCGTGCATGATAACGTGTTTTGAGTGAAAAATAAAGAACGAGAAAGTTTGAATGAAAGATGATCCATCAGTCTTTATTGATGATAGAAATGGGGTATTTATATCCAGGCGGAAGTACACATGGTGCTTGGCGGTCAAGTAAACACAGTTACTTGAGAGCCAAGGAATTACATAGTTGCCTTCAGAACCAAGGAAGTTGCTTGAGAACCAAGCAACCTATTTAACAATTAACTTAGTCCTAATTAGCTTAATTAATAAGAAACTATTCTATTCTTAACAAATACGAAGTGGGAGAGGAGTTTCTGTGAAGAAGACATGAAGGACAAGAGACACGGCGATGGAAAAAAACATTGGCGTGGAGAGAAAAGTAGTACTCTGCTTCATGCTATCGGGTCAATGCATCATGCAATAATTGAAACGCTAATCGTTGTTACTCTTCTCTGACCATTGAGGTTGCTTGTTTCTGCTTGCGCATGCATTCAAGGAAGCTGCTGATGTGGCATGTATGCTGAGTTGGAGTAGCTGGAACCGTGAATAATGATGTGGCACATCGTTAATGTGGATAGTATCTCTCCCTAATAATAAAGCATGGATTGGGTTTCCGGGTTCACCGTCACAATACGCTTTCTTTTTTGTGAATTTACGCTTTCAGTTTGAATTTGAATTTAAAATATATAAGCGAGGTGGTACTAATTCAGGGAATCATGCGAGCACGTATTTAACGCAGGGAGCTCCTACCTGGCATATTCAGCGTCGCTTAGCCCTTTTGGCGCTCGCGCGCAGCCTAACGGGCTGGCCCAGCAGCTACTTCTAAAAGTAGAAGTGAAAAGGAAAATTAACCACAGAAAATATACGCTAGAGCTGGGATTCGAACCCACATGTTTTTGTTAAACTTGCTTCTCTCCGCACAACAACCACTGCGCCAAAGGCCACTGTGTGTTGTAGAATACGAAAACAACTCTATTTAATACTTCGCATATTGTACCCATATAAAGAACTCGCTACCTGCACTACCTACGTGTGTTCAGCTAACCACTAGGGCCGGCCCATTTGTTTTTTGAGAGAACATATGATTTTTTTTAAGAAAAATGAAACCTCACAAATTTCGGAAAAAGTTCATGAACATGCATAAAAACATCGCCCTATTCAAGAGAAGCCCAATGATTTTAAAAAAAGTTCGTCAATTTACAAAAATAGTTCACAAGAAATTTAAAAAAGTTCATAAAAAATTTGAAAAAAAAAGTTCACCAATTTGAAAAAAGTTCATCAACTAAAGAAAGTAGTTCACAAAAAATTAAAAAATGTTCATCAAAAATTTGAAAAAAAGTTCATCAAGTTGCAAAAATATTTCATCCAATTTGAAAAAAAGTTCATTGAATTTGAAAAGAGTTCAAAGATTTTGAAAAGGTTTCATCGAATTTGAAAAAATTTCATCGATGAAACAAATAATTAATTTTTGAAAGTAGTTCACAAAAATTATTCAAAGTTCATAGATTTGAAAAGAAAATTTCATCAAATTTAGAAAAATCATTGAATTTGAGAATGTTCACGTATTTAAGAAAAAAACGAAGTCAGTGAGGGAAAGAAACCAGGAAGAAGAAGAAACAAAAAACGCAAAAAAGAAAAGAAAAAAGGAAAAAAGAAAAAGGGAAAAGGAAAAAGGAAAAGAAACGAATAAAGCAAAGAAAGAGTTGAATATTATCAGATCGTATTGTGTGTCGTGGTGGTTATACTATCGAACATCAATCCGGCAGGTCTGTGGTTCGAGTTGCAACGACAACTCCCTTCTTTTTTGCAGAACAGAGTATGCAGTAACGGCCCGGCCCAGTACGGGGTGCTGCAGGCGCCCGTTTGCAGAATACACGTTAACAGGCGCCTGCAGCGCCAAATAGGATCTGCCTTTGACGCATTCTGCGTCAAAAAGACGTCTCTTCGCATAGGAATCACGCGACTGGGCCGACCCATTTGGATTGACCTCGCGCGAGAGGTCAGGTGACAAATGCATAAAAAGAAAGAGTCGAATATTATCAAATCATATTGTGTGTCGTGGTGGTTATACTATTGAACATCAATCCAACAGGTCCGTGGTTCGAGTCGCAACGACGGCTCCCTTCTTTCTTGCGGAATAGAGTACGCAGTAACGGGCCGGCCCAGTACGGGGTGCTGCAGGCGCCCGTTTGCAGAATACACGTTAACGGGCGCCTGCAGCGCCAAATAGGATTTGCTTTTGATGCATTCTGCGTCAAAAAGACGTCCGTTCACATAGGAATCGAACGACTGGGCCGACCCATTTGGATTGACCTCATGCGAGAGGTCGGGCGACAAATGCATAAAAAAAAAAAGCGAGCCACCTGGGATTCAAACTATGAACCTTCACTTTATTCACCCGACAAGCTAGCCACCGCACCAACTAAAGCTTTTGTGACATACCTGTGGGGCGAATACAAATGAACTGAAAACCAAAATACATGCATATTTTTTCTACAGTATATATTTTCATGGCAGCCGATTTCAAAGAGTTTATTCATCCCATCATGCTTGGCGTTGTGTCGTGAAATGAGAGGGGGTCTTGAGCAATTGGGTTAGGGAAGTGTGGGTTTTCTTCACCCGATGCAACGCACGGGCGTTTGTGCTAGTGTATGATGAAAGAAGGGAAGCAACTTCTTAAAAATAATAGATTAACATGTGATCCATCTTTAAGTCACAATGAATCATTTTTTTCCGCGGCCGTAAAATCAGATTTTGATCGTGCAACGGGTAGCAATCCTACCCATACACTCGTTTGCAACACTGCCTTGTCGCAAGATGCACAAACGCAACAGGGATCTGTTGCAGACCGACAAATTGATCGGGTCTTTGTTCTCCCGTCTCCTCTCGATCCCATCTCACCTTCATGCCCGATAAGCCGGCGCCAGCCCTCGCATATGCACGCGTGCCAACCGACGCGTCGCGCTTGCGAGCAAGCACTCTGTCACTGTGCTCCCCTCTCATCATATCACCGCCAGCCGACTCACGCTCGACCCTCACCCCCCCCCCCCCCCCCCCTCCGCGCGGCCTCAAGCAGGCCGGCGCCTCTTGTCGCCCGCCGCCCCATGTGTCTTCGCCGACCTATACACCACCCACGCCGACGGGCACCTCGAGCTCCTTTCCTCGGGCGACATCCATTGTTGGTGTCCTGGACCTGGGGGTACCTACCATGTCGGCTCCAAGCCAGGTAGGCTGGGGCAAGGACCCCTTTTCGGTTCTGTCCTGGGCCACTTCGGGCGGCCCATGACGCAAGGGAGATTCCACAAAACTTGGCATATAAGACGAAGACTCTTCTCTACCAACATAGCCGACTAGAACTCCTATTATCCAAGGCCTCTGGTACATTATATAAACCCTACTTAGTCGATAGATCATTAGAATCTTACACGACAATCTCGTGGTAGGTACCTATATACTCTGTGCTATACCCCAATACAGTAAATACAAGTAGGACGTAGGATATTATCTCTTGGAAGAGCTTAGACCTGGGTAAAATCTCGTGTCCTTGTTATCATCATTACAAGACGCCTAACTTAGAACCCCTACCTCGAGATCTGTCGGATTTGGCTCCGTCAACCGTCGGTACCACCATGGCGCTGTCACGGATAGCCCGAGCTTGGCACGACTGCCACTAACCTCCTCCACGCCGTCCTGGACCATCACTAGCCGCCTCCGCCGTTGCGGCCCCTCCTGTACCCAACCTCACCTCCAGCTCCGGCGTTGTCCATGTGGCAAAGGGGATGAGGCTCCTATTGCTTTTTGCAACAAGAATCATGTTGCAGTCGCAATGACGGTAAATGACTACGGTGAACGATGGCAGTGCTACTAAAACATGCGCTGACAACGGCGGGGGTGTTTCTGCACTAACATCTCCATTGCAAATTTTTCAGCAACATCATCTCCATTGCAAAAAAAAAAAAAAAAAATTTGCAACATCACCTATGTTGCAAAGGTGAAGACAAAAGCAAAATTTTCTTCAACATCACCTATATTGGTTTCTTCTGCAACACCACCTATGTTGACGCTAGGCCGACCGATGATGCCAATCTAACGACTCGCTACCCGCTGATATTTTCAAAAATATCAGCCGGTGAACAGATAGTGCTCGCCCTTATTGTTTTCTTTCACGAGCTTGTTTTATAAGATCTACATACCATCTTCAACGCAAAACACTAAGAAAGAAGTTTAGAAAAATAAACGAAATATATGACCAACCCAAATAAGATACTTCATCCTTTCATATTAATTGACGCTCAAATGGATGTATCTAACATTCAAATACATTGATACAACAGTTTGAACGTCAATTAATATGTGACGGAGGGAGTATCTTTTTAACACAGTACAGATGCAGACACTTATACATATATACATACACTCACCTCTATAAACGCACACACGTTCGCACGCACATACCTCCAAGAGACTAAGACGGCACATCATTTTTAGATTGACAAAGTCGCCATAGATGCCTGCATAGTCGATGGAAACGTCTCCTCCCAAGAAACACACATCACCGAAAGGCCGGAGATAAATCCACAAAAATGCGAGCACCGGTGTCAAGTCTATGACTTGAACCCTGATGGGCTAAGCATATCAATGTCCTCTTAACCTTCCGACCAGTGGTTGGTTCGCTGGAGTACTTTTTAATGACGTGTTACACGAAAGCTCAAGCTTATAGCACCCCACAAAAATTTAGCCACTCGGGCTTCCCTTAAACTAGCATTTGAACTTTTCTTTACAGGGAAACTAGCGTTTGAACCTACTTTCCTTTTTCTTTTTTCCCATCAAGATGGCACTAAAAGTGTGTTAGCCACAGATCTTGATCTCCCTCTTCTTGTTTTTTGCGGGAAGAACAATCTTGATCCTAAGGCAACTGGCGTTTAGTTTCGATTGACAATGCAAAAATGTTCAACATTTTATACCTACGGCATCACTCTTTTGTTACTGCAAAATGGAAATGAATAATTTGCAAACGTTATGTTCTTGGTTGACCACATGCTTAATGTTTGCACAATCACATAGTGCATTCTGATGACCGGGACCAACTGCATAGGGCCCGTACGAACATGTGCCAATAATCCTGTCTAAAGAAATGCAGATTACTCACTTCGTTTTTCAATCACCCACAAGTTGTACACTGAGCGACAAACCAACAAAACTTGCACTAGATCAGCATTTGCTTTGTGAAGTGAAGTATAAAGGACAGGCCCATAAAAAGGCCTAAAGTCTAAAAGGACTAAGCAAGTTCGGTGCTGAAAGAATATGCTAAGGCGATCCCCTTCCAGCAAGCCTACAAAAAGACCAACGCTCCCTCTCAAGCTAATCCATTGTACCATTACATCTCGCGGTATCACCATCTGAGAGCCAGCCTCCTAGCATCGATTTGCCATGGTCCTCATCTTCATCCTCTGCTCTCAAATATGTCCGAGAAGCCGCGGATGATGGGCAGAACGCCGTGCTGAAAAGCCTCAAGCTCGTAGGGCAACCAAGCATCTTTGGCAGATATTACAGCATCTCCTGAGCTCATCTCTATTTTTTTCATGTGAACTATGTTGGAGAGTGATGGTTACCTGTTGGTTAAACTAGTAGTACTGTTTGTATGTTCATTTCCCTCCCCTTTGTACTGGTTGTAGATGCTCCTGTTGTTCTCTGAATGTTTACTTCTGAAATTGTACACACAGTGGATATGTATAGGCTCATCTCATCTCATGGCTGGCTACTGAATGAAGCATTACAAAACAGAGTCTAGACATCCATTAAGCCCAATGCAGAATTCAGCTAGCAACCACCAACCAAACTTTTCACTAACAAGGAGAAGAATTCAGGACAAGTTTGGGCTATCATATCCACGTTTATTCTCACATACTGTTCACTAGCAAGGAGAGGAATTCAGCCAGCAACCACCAACCAAACTGACCTGAAACCCTGAACCGAACACAGGCCAAGTTCTACTCGGCGGCCGCGGGCTTGGAGAACTCCGAGATGCCGCTCCCCTCGATCCACTCCTCCCAGTTCCTCCCGTCCGCCTTCCTGTACTCGACGTGCGCCAGGGTGCCGGGGTCGACGCAGGCCGCGGTGACGGCGACGCCGTCGGGGTTGGACCTCGGGATGTAGAAGGAGGTGATCCCGCACACCTTGCAGAAGGTGTGCTTGGCCGTGTGGGTGCCGAAGGTGTAGGTGGTGAGGAAGTCGCCGGCGCCGGGCTGGAGCGCGAACTTGTCCTTGGGCACGACGAAGTGGGTGTTCCCCCGCATGGAGCAGTCGGAGCAGTTGCAGATCCACGCCACCACGCTCGCCGGCGCCTCCACCTGCCAGCGCACGCGCCGGCAGTGGCACCCGCCGCTGTGGACGACCTCCGGCTCCGAGCTCATCGCGGGCTTTGGGTTCTTGCCCGGTTGGTCTACGGGGTCGAGGGGGAATGGGGGATATGGATGAGCTCTTGCTCGAGGGGAAGAGAGGAAGAGATGCTGGGAACAGGCGTATAAACTTGTCGCTCGTCGGGTTCACTGGTTTGTTTAGCTGCGCCGGGCTGATGCTACGTGCTCCTCGCAAAGCTAGACACCCGCATCAGCGGTGACAGAGGCTAGATTTACGAAAAACACTACAATACATTTTTTTTTCAAAAAACACCACGTCTACGGTAATCTTTTTGCAAAAAACACTGATCGACGGATCAGGCTCAGTTAAGTGAGTTTACGACAGGTGGGCTCCATTTTTTGCCTATGTGGCATGAATTTTACACATGCACCCCTCTCTTCTTCTCCATCTCTCTCCCCTCTCTGTAAAAATTAAACCGCCGCCGCCTGCCGCCGGCACTCCCTGCCGCCCACCACCGCGGCCCGGGATCCCGCCGTGCCACCACAGGTTCACCGGCTCCACCGCCGCGCCCCACACCGGATCCGGCGACATCCGCTTCCACCTCCGCACCCCACGGCAGATCCGGTGACATCCAATTCGACATGCAGCCGGAGCGCAAGGCGCACCCGGAGCCTCAACCTGCAGCCGGAGTGCAAGGCACAGCCCTGCAGCCGGTGCCCATGGCCCTTCGGCGGCGGCGGCACCAGCCATACCTGGTTCCCTGGCCACCAGTGTGGCCCTTCGCGGGCGCCCCGACGACGGCGACAACACCTCGACGTGCCCCATGACGGCACCTTTGACCGCGACCTGGTTCCCCGGCTGCCGACCTAGTTCCCCGGCTGCCCACGCGGCCCTTCGGCGGGCGCCCCGACTACGGCGACATCGGGGCAACGTGCACATGCTGGAGCTCATCCTGGTCGCCCCGAGATCCAAATCGGGCTCGCCCCAATCCATCCAAATCGAGCTCGCCCCAGCACCAATTAGAGAGAAGAGGAGGTGCTAGACCTCGCCGCCGGTGAGGTCCATGAGCCGCCCCAAGCCTCCATGGGCGCCGCCCCAGCCAACGACGAGAGCCCATGGCCGCCGTGCTACTGGTTTTATGCACGTGGGGGGCTGATTGTGATTTTGCATTTTGATTCAGGGGTGTATACATAAATTTCTAGGGACTACTTTGTGAATTTAGATTAAAACCCATTGGCACGAAATGTGATGCCACGTAAGCAAAAAACGTGACCCACCTGTCATAAACGTGCTCAAACGAGCCTAATCCGCCGATCAGTGTTATTTGCAAAAAAATTACCATAGACACGATATTTTCTGCAAAAAAAAAATGTATTGTAGTGTTTTTCGCAAACCTAACCTTCAAAGTGGTGGTTTTATGCAATTTACTCGCGGACACGACCGAAGCGGCGCGGAAAGCGGGGTGCAAGGTGCCGGCTGCGGCTGGCCAGCGACCAATCGGCCCAGTAGAGTAGTGGCCCAGTTGGCCGAAGGTTCCGTGAAAGGGGCCCCTCGACTGCTCTGCTCCCTGATCCAAAAAAAAAAAAAACTGCTCTGCTCCCAGTCTCAGACACCAGTTCCATTAGTGAATCGCAGTTGAAGTATATGCTTTACATTTAGGGTAGACCGTCATGTTAGGTAAGATCTTTCCTGTGATCTGTTTTCGTCCTTGTAATATTACGACGGTTTAATAAAGCTTCGTGAGATGGTTTAATATTTTTTAGTGAATCGCATGTGCGAAATCCTAGCTGGCCGGAAGCTGGTGGTGTTTAAATGATCTTGTTAGAGCCAGAGCGACGGAGAAAGAGAGATGGTCGTGCAACACATCGTACATTGATTATCTGGGGTTACACAGCTTATATACAGACTCCTCAACTAACTAACTTAAGGCTAGCCTAAAGACTAGGAAACAGAATAGACACAACGCTCACGTTCGCTAACGCCCCGCCACAGTCGTGTCATCGCTGCTTGGCAGTACACAAAGTCTGGATCGAAAAGTCCGAAAGACGGGTGTTGGCAAACCCTTGGTCATGATGATGGCGAGCTGTTGTGTTGTAGGAACATGTACAATGCAAGACGAAGTGGATATCGAGCTCAATGTGTTTGGTCCTTCGGTGATAAACTGGGTTTGTGGACATGTACATGGCTGATATGTTGTCGCAAAAAACAATGGTAGCCTTCGGTGTGGAGCAGCCTAGTTCATCAAGGCCCTGCCTGAGCCAAACACAATCTGCAACGGCATTCGTGACGGCTCGATACTCCGTTTCTGCGCTCGAGCGAGAGACAATGGCTTGCCTCTTAGATGACCAACTGACAAGTGTTGTGCCAAGATACACGCAATAATCGCAGGTGGAACGATGAGTATTGGGACAACCTCGCGCCAGAGTAGGCCACAATCTCGGTCGATGGCGAGGTCGGAAGCAGAAGACCATGAGTGGTGGTGCCGCAAACATTCCGCAATATGCATTTGAGGATGGCGAGATGGCTGTTGCGAGGATCATGCATGTGTAAACATGCCTGCTGGACAGCGTATGTGAGGTCATGACGCGTCATAGTGAGGTATTGCAGACCGTCGGCGAGGCTCCAATATGCCGAGGGGTCATCCACGGGACCGCCAGCATCGACAGCAACTTTAGGGTGTTGGGGAGCGTAGTAATTTAAAAAAAAATTCCTACGCACACGCAAGATCATGGTGATGGCATAGCAACGAGAGGGGAGAGTGTTCGTCCACGTACCCTCGTAGACCGTAAGCGGAAGCATTATCACAACGCGGTTGATGTAGTCGTACGTCTTCACGATCCGACTGATCCAAGCACCGAACGTACGGAGCCTCCGAGTTCAGCAACGTTCAGCTCGATGACGATCTCCGGCCCTCCGATCCAGCAAAGGCTCCGGAGATGAGTTCCATCAGCACGACGGCGTGGTGACGATGATGATGTTCTACCGGCGCAGGGCTTCGCCTAAACTCCGCGACGATATGACCGAGGTGGAATATGGTGAAAGGGGGCACCGCACACGGCTAAGGAACGATCCGTAGATCAACTTGTGTGTCCATGGGGTGCCCTCTGCCCCCGCATATAAAGGAGCAAGGGGGGAGGAGGCCGGCTCTAGGAGGAGGCGCGCCAAGTGTGGAGTCCTACTAGGACTCCCTAGTCCTAGTAGGATTCCACTTCCCTTGTTGGAGTAGGAGAAGGGGAAAGAGGGGGAGAGGAGGAAGGAAAGGGGGGCTGCGCCCCTTTCCAATTCGGACCAGAGGGGGGGCGCAGGCCTCCTTCCTTTTGGCCTCTCTCCTCTATTCCCGTATGGCCCAATAAGGCCCATATACTCCCCGGCGAATTCCCGTAACTCTCCGGTACTCCGAAAAATATCCGAATTACTCGGAACCTTTTCGAACTCCGAATATAGTCGTCCAATATATCGATCTTTATGTCTCGACCATTTCGAGACTCCTCGTCATGTCCACGATCTCATCCGGAACTCCGAACTCCTTCGGTACATCAAAACTCATAAACTCATAATATAACTGTCATCGAAACCTTAAGCGTGCGGACCCTACGGGTTCGAGAACTATGTAGACATGACCTAGAACTATTCTCGGTCAATAACCAATAGTGGGACCTGGATGCCCATATTGGCTCCTACATGTTCTACGAAGATCTTTATCGGTCAAACCGCATAACAACATACGTTGTTCCCTTTGTCATCCGTATGTTACTTGCTCGAGATTCGATCATCGGTATCCAATACCTAGTTCAATCTCGTTACCGGCAAGTCTCTTTACTCGTTACGTAATGCATCATCCTGCAACTAACTCATTAGTCACATTGCTTGCAAGGCTTATAGTGATGTGCATTACCGAGAGGGCCCAGAGATACCTCTCCGACAATCGGAGTGACAAAACCTAATCTCGAAATATGCCAACCCAACATGTACCTTTGGAGACACCTGTAGTACTCCTTTATAATCACCCAGTTACGTTGTGACGTTTGGTAGCACCCAAAGTGTTCCTCCGGTAAATGGGAGTTGCATAATCTCATAGTTACAGGAACATGTATAAGTTATGAAGAAAGCAATAGCAACATACTAAACGATCAAGTGCTAGGCTAACGGGATGGGTCAAGTCAATCACATCATTCTCCTAATGATGTGATCTCATTAATCAAATGACAACTCTTTTGTCCATGGCTAGGAAACATAACCATCTCTGATAAACGAGCTAGTCAAGTAGAGGCATACTAGTGACACTATGTTTGTCTATGTATTCACACATGTATTATGTTTCCGGTTAATACAATTCTAGCATGAATAATAAATATTTATCATGAAATAAGGAAATAAATAATAACTTTATTATTGCCTCTAGGGCATATTTCCTTCAGTCTCCCACTTGCACTAGAGTCAATAATCTAGTTCACATCGTCATGTGATTTAACACCAATATTCATATCTGTATATGATTAACACCCATAGTTCACATCATCATGTGACCAACACCCAAAGGGTTTACTAGAGTCAATAATCTAGTTCACATCGCTATGTGATTAACACCCAAAGAGTACTAAGGTGTGATCATGTTTTGCTCGTGAGAGAAGCTTAGTCAACGGGTCTGTCACATTCAGAGCCGTATGTATTTTGCAAATATTCTATGTCTACAATGCTCTGCACGGAGCTACTCTAGCTAATCGCTCCCACTTTCAATATGTATCCAGATTGAGACTTAGAGTCATCTGGATCGGTGTAAAAGCTTGCACCTATGTAACTCTTTACGACGGGCTCTTTTATCACCTCCATAATCGAGAAATATTTCCTTAGTCCTCACTAAGGATATTCTTGACCGCTGTCCAGTGATCTACTCTTAGATCAATATTGTATTCCTTTTGTCAAACTCAGAGCAAGGTATACAATATGTCTGGTTCACAGCATAGCATACTTTATAGAACCTATGACTGAGGCATAGGGAATGACTTTTCATTCTCTTTCTATTTTCTGCCATGGTCGGGTCTTGAGTCTTACTCAACTTCACACCTTGCAACACAGGCAAGAACTCCTTCTTTGACTGTTCCATTTTGAACTCCTTCAAAATCTTGTCAAGGTTTGTACTCATTGAAAATCTTATCAAGCGTCTTGATCTATCTCAATAGATCTTGATGCTCAATATGTAAGTAGCTTTACTGAAGTATTTCTTTTAAAGAACTCCTTTCAAACACTCCTTTATGCTTTGCAGAATAATTCTACATTATTTTCGATCAACAATATGTCATTCACATATACTTATCAGAAATGCTGTAGTGCTCCCACTCACTTTCTTGTAAATACAGGCCTTTCTAAAAGTCTGTATAAAACCATATGCTTTGATCAACTCATCAAGGCGTATATTCCAACTCCGAGATGCTTGCACCAGTCCATTGATGGATTGCTGGAGCTTGCACATTTTGTTAGCACCTTTAGGATTGACAAAACCTTCTGGTTGCATCATATACAACTCTTCTTTAATGAATCCATTAAGGAATGCAGTTTTGACATCCTTTTGCTAGATTTCATAAAATGTGGCAATTGCTAACATGATTCGGACAAACTTAAGCATCGCTACAGTTGAGAAAATCTCATTGTAGTCAACACCTTGAACTTGTCGAAAACCTTTTTGCGATAAGTCGAGCTTTGTAGATAGTAACACTACTATCAGCATCTGTCTTCCTCTTGAAGATCCATTTATACAATATGGCTTGCCGATCATCGGGCAACTCCACCAAAGTCCACACTTTGTTCTCATACATGAATCCCATCTCAGATTTCATGGCCTCAAGCCATTTCGCGGAATCTGGGCTCATCATCGCTTCCTCATAGTTCGTAAGTTCATCATGGTCTAGTAACATGACTTTCAGAACAGGATTACCGTACCACTCTGGTGCGGACCGTACTCTGGAAGACCTACGAGGTTCTGTAGTAACTTGATCTGAAGTTTCATGATCATCATCATTAGCTTCCTCACTAATTGGTGTAGCAATCACTGGAACTGATTTCTGTGATGAACTACTTTCCAAATTCGGGAGAAGGAACAATTACCTTATCAAGCTCTACTTTCCTCCCACTCACTTCTTTCGAGAGAAACTTCTTCTCTAGAAAGGATCCATCTTAGCAACGAATAACTTGCCTTCGGAACTGTGATAGAAGGTGTACCCAATAGTTTCCTTTGGGTATTCTATGAAGACGCACTTCTCCGATTTGGGTTCGAGCTTATCAGGTTGAAACTTTTTCACATAAGCATCGCAGCCCCAAAATTTAAGAAACGACAGCTTAGGTTTACTGCTAAACCACAGTTCATATGGTGTCATCTCAACGGATTTAGATGGTGCCCTTTTAACGTGAATGTTGCTGTCTTTAATGCATAACCCCAAAACAATAGTGGTAAATCAGTAAGAGACATCATAGATCGCACCATATCAAATAAAGTGCGGTTATGACGTTCGGACACACCATAATGTTGTGGTGTTCCAGGTGGCGTGAGCTGTGAAACTATTCCACATTGTTTTAATTGAAGACCAAACTCGTAACTCAAATATTTGTCTCCGCGATTAGATCGTAGAAACTTTATTTTTCTTGTTACGATGATTTTTCCACTTCACTCTGAAATTATTTGAACCTTTCAATTATTTCAGACTTATGTTTCATCAAGTAGAAATACCCATATCTGCTCAAATCATTTGTGAAGGTCAGAAAATAACGATACTTCCCACGAGCCTTCATACTCATTGGTCTGCATACATCAGTATGTATTATTTTCAATAAGTCAGTAGCTCGTTCCATTGTTCCGAAGAACGGAGTTTTAGTCATCTTGCCCAAAAGGCACGGTTCGCAAGCATCAAATGATTCATAACCAAGTGATTCCGAAAATCCATATTTATGGAGTTTCTTCATGCGCTTTACATCGATATGACCTAAACGGCAGTGCCACAAATAAGTTGCACTATCATTATTAACTTTGCATCTTTTGGCTTCAATATTACGAATATGTGTATCACACGATTGAGATCCAACAAACCATTTTCATTGGGTGTATGACCATAGAAGGTTTTATTCATGTAAACAGAACAACAATTATTCTCTAACTTACATGAATAACCGTTTTGTAATAAACATGATCAAATCATATTCATGCTCAACGCAAACACCAAATAACACTTATTTAGGTTTAACACTAATCCCGAAAGTATAGGGAGTGTGCGATGATGATCATATCAATCTTGGAACTATTTCCAACACACACCGTCACTTCACCCTTTAACTAGTCTCTGTTTATTCTGCAACTCCCATTTCGAGTTACTAATCTTAGCAACTGAACTAGTATCAAATACTGAGGGGTTGCTATAAACACTAGTAAAGTACACATCAATAACATGTATATCAAATATACTTATGTTCACTTTGCCATCCTTCTTATCCGCCAATCACTTGGGGTAGTACCTCTTCCAGTGACCAGTTTCTTTGCAGTAGAAGCACTTAGTCTCAGGCTTAGGACCAGACTTGGGTTTCTTCACTTGAGCAGCAACTTGCTTGCCGTTCTTCTTGAAGTTCCCCTTCTTTTTCCCTTTGCCTTTTTCTTGAAACTAGTGATCTTGTTAACCATCAACACTTGATGCTCTTTTCTTGATTTCTACCTTCGCTGATCTCAACATCGCGAAGAGCTCAGGAATAACTTTCGTCATCCCTTGCATATTATAGTTCATCACGAAGTTCTAGTAACTTAGTGATGGTGACTAGAGAATTCTGCCAATCACTATCTTATCTGGAAGATTAACTCCCACTTGATTCAAGCGATTGAAGTACCCAGACAATCTGAGCACATGCTCACTAGTTGAGCGATTCTCCTCCATCTTTTAGCTATAGAACTTGTTGGAGACTTCATATCTCTCAACTCGGGTATTTGCTTGAAATATTAACTTCAACTCCTGGAACATCTTATATGGTCCATGACGTTCAAAAACGTCATTGAAGTCCCGATTCTAAGCCGTTAAGCATGGTGCACTAAACTATCAAGTAGTCATCATATTGAGCTTAGCTGTTCATAACGTCTACATCTGCTCCTGCAATAGGTCTGTCACCTAGCGGTGCATTAAGGACATAATTCTTCTGTGCAGCAATGAGGATAAACCTCAGATCACGGATCCAATCCGCATCATTGCTACTAACATTTTCAACACAATTTTCTCTAGGAACATATCAAAATAAACATATGAAAGCAACAATGCAACCTATTGATCTACAACATAATTTGCAAAATACTACCAGGACTAAGTTCATGATAAATTTAAGTTCAATTAATCATATTACTTAAGAACTCCCACTTAGATAGACATCTCTCTAGTCATCTAAGTGATCACGTGATCCAAATCAACTAAACCATAACCGATCATCACGTGAGATGGAGTAGTTTTCAATGGTGAACATCACTATGTTGATCATATCTACTATATGATTCACGCTCGACCTTTCGGTCTCCGTGTTCCGAGGCCATATCTGTATATGCTAGGCTCGTCAAGTTTAACCTGAGTATTCTGCGTGTGCAAAACTGGCTTGCACCCGGTGTAGATGGACGTAGAGCTTATCACACCCGATCATCACGTGGTATCTGGGCACGACGAACTTTGGCAACGGTGCATACTCAGGGAGAACACTTCTTGATAATTAGTGAGAGATCATCTTAAAATGCTACCGTCAAACAAAACATAATAAGATGTATAACACATAAACATCATATGCAAAAATATGTGACATGATATGGCCATGATCATCTTGCGCCTTTGCTCTCCATCTCAAAGTACTGTCATGATCTCTATCGTCTCCGGCACGACACCATGATCTTCATCATCTTGATCTATATCAATGTGTCATCACATGGTCGTCTCACCAACTATTGCTCTTGCAACTATTGCTATCGCATAGCGATAAAGTAAAGCAATTATCTGGCACTTGCATCTTATGCAACAAAGAGACAACCATAGAGCTTCTGCCAGTCGCCGATAACTTCAACAAAACATGATCATCTCATACAACAACTTATATCTCATCACGTCTTGGCCATATCACATCACAACATGCCCTGCAAAAACAAGTTAGACGTCCTCTACTTTGTTGTTGCAAATTTTACGTGGCTGCTACGGGCTTAGCAAGAACCGTTCTTACCTACGCATCAAAACCACAACGATAGTTTGTCAAATAGACTCCGTTTTAACCTTCACAAGGACCGGGCGTAGCCACACTCGGTTCAACTAAAGTGAGAGAGACAGACACCCGCCAGCCACCTTTAAGCACAAGTGCTCGTAACGGTGAAACCAGTCTCGCGTAAGCGTACGCATAATGTCGGTCCGGGCCGCTTCATCTCACAATACCGCTGAACCAAAGTATGACATGCTGGTAGGCAGTATGACATATATCGTCCACAACTCACTTGTGTTCTACTCGTGCATATAACATCAACGCATAAAACCTAGGCTCGGATGCCACTGTTGGGGAACGTAGTAATTTCAAAAAAAATTCCTACGCACACGCAAGATCATGGTGATGGCATAGCAACGAGAGGGGAGAGTGTTCGTCCACGTACCCTTGTAGACCGTAAGCGGAAGCGTTATCACAACGCGGTTGATGTAGTCGTACGTCTTCACGATCCGACCGATCCAAGCACCGAACGTACGGAGCCTCCGAGTTCAGCACACGTTCAGCTCGATGACGATCTCCGGCCCTCCGATCCAGCAAAGGCTCCGGAGATGAGTTCCGTCAGCACGACGGCGTGGTGATGATGATGATGTTCTACCGGCGCAGGGCTTCGCCTAAACTCCGCGACGATATGACCGAGGTGGAATATGGTGGAAGGGGGCACTGCACACGGCTAAGGAACGATCCGTAGATCAACTTGTGTGTCCATGGGGTGCCCTCTGCCCCCGTATATAAAGGAGCAAGGGGGGAGGAGGCCGGCTCTAGGAGGAGGCGCGCCAAGTGTGGAGTCCTACTAGGACTCCCTAGTCCTAGTAGGATTCCACTTCCCTTGTTGGAGTAGGAGAAGGGGAAAGAGGGGGAGAGGAGGAAGGAAAGGGGGGCTGCGCCCCTTGTCCAATTCGGACCAGAGGGGGGGGGGGGGGGCGCAGGCCTCCTTCCTTTTGGCCTCTCTCCTCTATTCCCGTATGGCCCAATAAGGCCCATATACTCCCCGGCGAATTCCCGTAACTCTCCGGTACTCCGAAAAATACCCGAATCACTCGGAACCTTTCCGAACTCCGAATATAGTCGTCCAATATATCGATCTTTATGTCTCGACCATTTCGAGACTCCTCGTCATGTCCACGATCTCATCCGGGACTCCGAACTCCTTCGGTACATCAAAACTCATAAACTCATAATATAACTGTCATCGAAACCTTAAGTGTGTGGACCCTACGGGTTCGAGAACTATGTAGACATGACCTAGAACTATTCTCGGTCAATAACCAATAGCGGGACCTGGATGCCCATATTGGCTCCTACATATTCTACGAAGATCTTTATCGGTCAAACCGCATAACAACATACGTTGTTCCCTTTGTCATCGGTATGTTACTTGCCCGAGATTCGATCGTTGGTATCCAATACCTAGTTCAATCTCGTTACCGGCAAGTCTCTTTACTCGTTACGTAATGCATCATCCCGCAACTAACTCATTAGTCACATTGCTTGCAAGGCTTATAGTGATGTGCATTGCCGAGAGGGCCCAGAGATACCTCTCCGACAATCGGAGTGACAAAACCTAATCTCGAAATATGCCAACCCAACATGTACCTTTGGAGACACCTGTAGTACTCCTTTATAATCACCCAGTTACATCGTGACGTTTGGTAGCACCCAAAGTGTTCCTCCGGTAAACGGGAGTTGCATAATCTCATAGTTACAGGAACATGTATAAGTTATGAAGAAAGCAATAGCAACATACTAAACGATCAAGTGCTAGGCTAACGGGATGGGTCAAGTCAATCACATCATTCTCCTAATGATGTGATCTCGTTAATCAAATGACAACTCTTTTGTCCATGGCTAGGAAACATAACCATCTCTGATAAACGAGCTAGTCAAGTAGAGGCATACTAGTGACACTATGTTTGTCTATGTATTCACACATGTATTATGTTTCCGGTTAATACAATTCTAGCATGAATAATAAACATTTATCATGTAATAAGGAAATAAATAATAACTTTATTATTGCCTCTAGGGCATATTTCCTTCATAGGGGTGGTGTCGACTGGAGTTGCTGCGGGATGGCATTGGGACATGCCTGCTCGGTGAAGGAGTTCCTCAGCGTACTGAGCTTGGTTGAGGAAGAAACCGAGTGATGTACGTTTGACCCGGATGCCGAGGAAGTAGTGGAGGGCGCCCATATCCTTCATGGTGAACTCGTGCTGGAGTTGATCAATGAGCTTGTGAAGGAGAGGTGTGGAGGAAGTGATACGTCTCCAACATATCTATAATTTTTTTATTGTTCCATGATATTAAATTATCAATCTTGGATGCTTTATATACACTTTCAAGCAATTATATATCTTTTTTGGACTAACCTATTAACTTAGTGTCCAGTGCCAGTTGTTGTTTTTTGCTTGCTTTTGGTTTCGCGGAATATCAGTACCAAACGAAGTCCAAATGCCACAAACATTTTTGGAGATTTTTTTCCGGACAAAAGAGAAACTAGAAGCTTTGGGAGAAGACCAGATGATGAACCATGGGCCCACAAGGCACCAGGGCGCGCCCGGGGGGTAGGTGCGCCCTGGTGAGTAGTGGGGTCCATGTGGCTCCATTTGACCTAACTCCGCCTCTATAAATTCTCTAAAATCTTGAAACCAACAGAGGAGTCCACGAAATACTTTTTTCGCCGCCGCAAATTCCAGAACCACAAGATCCCATCTAGAGGCCTTTTTCGACACTCTGTCGGAGGGGGATTCGATCAGGGAGGGGGCTCTACATCATCTTTGCTGCCCTCCGATGATGCGTGAGTAGTTTACCACGGACCTATGGGTCCATAGTTAGTAGCTAGATGGCTTCTTCTCTATATTTGATCTTCAATACAATGTTCTCCTCGGTGTTCTTAGAGATCTATTTGATGTAATACCTTTTTGTGGTGTGTTTGTTGGGATCCGATGAATTGTGAGTTTATGGTCAGATCTATCCATAAATATTATTTGAGTTTTCTCTAAACTCTTTTATGCAAGATTGTTATAGCCTTGTATTTCTTCTCCGATTTATTGGTTTGGTTGGCCAACTAGATTGATTTATCTTGCCATGGGAAGAGGTGCTTTGTAATGGGTTCGATGTTACGGTGCTCGATCCCAGCGACAGAAAGGGACATGACACATATGTATCGTTGCTATTAAGGGTGAAACGATGGAATTTATTTCATACATGAGTTTATCTTGTCTACATCATTTCATTTTGCTTAAGTCGTCAATCCTTTTTCCATGAACTTAATACACTAGATGCATGCTGGATAGCGGTCGATGTGTGGAGTAGTAGTAGTAGATGCAGAATCATTTCAGTATACTTGTCTCGAACGTGATGTCTATACACATGATCATTGCCTTCGATATTGTCATAATTATTTGCTTTTCTATCAATTATCCAACAATAATTTGTTTACCCATCGTATGTTATTTCTTGAGAGAAGCCTCTAGTAAAAATTATGGCTCTCGGGTCTATCTTTTATCATATATTAAAACCAAAATACTTTGCTGCAATTTTTTTATTTTTTTTGTATTTTTGTCTGATCTATCTATCAAAAGCTATACAATTTAATATTATCCGTAACCGTCAAGGGATTGACAACTCCTTGCTCGCATTGGATTGCAAATATTTGTTATTTGTGTGCAGGTGTTGTTCACAAGTCATTGCTTGGTTCTCCTACTAGATTGATAACCTTGGTTTCATAAACTGAGGGAAATACTTATCTCTACTGTACTACATCATCTTCTCCTCTTCGAGGAAATCCCAGCGCAACTACAAGTAGCAGGAAGAATTTCTGGCGTCGTTGTCGGGGAGACATCATCAACAACTACCAAGTACCTTTGCATAAACTTTCATCTCCCTGCATTTACATTATTTGCCATTTGCCTCTCATTTCCATCTCCCCACACTTCTATTTTTTTTACAAAAATACAAAAATATTTTTCGTTTGCCTTCTTGTGTGTTGTCTTGTTTGCTTGCTTTGAAATTATCATCATGAGTGTTTTTGGTATGGCTGAAACGGATGATGGTAGAACTCCTAAAGTTCAAAGTTCTACTAATCTTGATGCTAAAAATTTTGTGTTGGGACAAGGGAATGTTATAGGAAAAATTGTCATCCAAGAATTCTTTAATTGCATTGGAACTTTGACTTGTGATGATGCTCCTATACTTAAAAGAACCAAAAATTATGCCGAGGCTATTTCTGCACTTGTTCTTAAACTAGAGAGAAGATTTATTCGTACTCATCCTACTTTGCAAAGATTGTTTTATGAGTTGCCTGCTATTAAAGAAACCCTAGAGCTAAAAAGATAGCTACCATTGTCCTCATGAATGAAATTGATCACATAGTGCGGGAAGGCAGCGAGATCTTTGATTTTTATGGTATGAACCATGAAAACCGGTGATAGATGAGATCCTTTATAATAGTGATTCATTGTTGAGCTATTTATTCCGCAATGACCATCTATTTGATTAGAACACTAAAAAGGAAGTCCCTCCTTTAAATATAATCCAGCAAGTTTTTAATAGTGTTAATAGTCAATACTCTTGGATTGTAGCCGATAATCAAGGGGGATTTGCGGATGAACAAAATGCTAATGCTAAAATTTCCATGGATGATGTGTTTCATATTACCTTTGAAAAACCTCCCGAGGAAAACACATCTTTGAATGAAAAGAAGAAAGATGACAACACTTGAAACTATGCATTATGCCTAGCTAGGGGCGTAAAACAATAGCGCTAGTTGGGAGGCAACCCAATAGTTATCTGTTAATTTTTTATTCATTTGCTGTTTTTAATAAGCACACAATTATTTTGCTGTTATGATTGAGTTTTAGTGTTTTAATTAGTGTTTGTGCTAAGCAAAGCCTTTGGGATGATTTGGATGATAGTTGTTTCGATTCTGTGCATTAACAGAAACTTTTGCATCTAGTAGAAGAATTGTTAAAATTTGTTGGAGTGTGATAAAATTCTGACTCTTCACACATGATTGATATACAAATTTCCCATGTTGTTCTAATTTTACAGAATTTTTGGAGTTACAGAAGTATGGTCAATGTTCAGATTGCTACAGACTATTCTGTTTTTGATGCATTGTTTTGCTTGTTTTGATGAGACTATGGATTATATCTGGGGGTATAAGACGTGGAGAAGTTAGAATACAGCAGCTATGATGCAACAACAAAATATGAATGGGTTTGCAACACTACTTAAAGTAGTGATTTGTTTTTTTATACTAACGGATCTCATGAGGTTTTGTTGAGTTTTGTGTGACTGAAGTTTTCAAGTTTTGGGTGAGATCACGATGGATGAAGGAATAAGGAGTGGCAAGAGCCTAAACTTTGGGATGCCCGAGGCACCCCAAGGTGTAAGGGCATATTTCACCCTATGTGTTTTTGATGATTGATGACAATGCTTTTGCGGACTAATCGTGTGCATTGAGCATTTCAGATATCTCATATTTAGGCGGACCGGGAGCAGGAGGTCGCCGGTTCAAAACAAACCAGGCACGCAAATTTTTGGGCGTTGAAATAGAAAAAAAAAAGAGGAAGATGGGCCGGCCCAGCGCGGAGGAGAGGGTGTGCGCGGGGGCCGGGGGTTCTCGGGCCAGCCAATACAACGGAACACCGGGCAACCATGGCTCCACGGCCCACGGGCCAGCCAACATTTTGATAAGTTTTGGTAGTGATCCAAACAAGCCCTCGGTCACCACGCAAACACCCTTTATGCCACGTTGTACATCTATGTGTTTTCTGTTTTAATATTTTATGAACGCGTCCTTGATACTTTCAAAACTGGTTGCAAAATGCAGCCAGGCTGGCGTTTGATTTACCGGAGAGATGTCCTTATAAAACCATCGAACTGTTAGATTTTGCATCATGTTCGATTGGCACATGAGGTTCAAAGCCATGAGGATCATCAGATCAGCAAACACTAATTCTATCTTCAGATCATCCACTAAAGCTAAAACAGTATCCAGTCATTTCACTCACTGGCTAAATTATCTACAATGTCGGTTTCTGCCTCTCCAATCCTGGAGCGAAGCAGTGGTTCAAATTGGACTGAATGTCCTTCTGCGCCCAGCAACTGAAGAAGCTCATCCTCGCACAAAATTTTCGCGTCCTTGCTCTTCTCCATCAGAAGAATGCCCTCCGCTAGCTTCTCGTCACCGTTGGCTCCTGAAAGATCGTTACCACAAATCAGGTTCGACTTCTGTGGACTATCTCTAGCCTGAGCAGTGCTACAGCTTGTGATAAACTTCTCCGTGGCGCTTATTTTCAGATTCTTGGTCGTCGGAATGGAGACAGTCTCGTTGTTAGCTGGGTAATAGCATGGCATCCCCAATTCAGATTCAATCCTCTCCTTCAAAAAGGACATCTGAGGCTTTTCACCATGAACAAGAATCACATGGCTGGGTGAAAGAAATTCTGTCAGATCCATGATCCCTTTGGAGTCTGTGTGAGGACTGAATGACAGCTGATGAATCTGGTGCACGGAATGGAAAAAATAACACTGGTATGAGCATAATTACATTCAGAGAAAAGGATAAGCATGAACACAGGGAAAAGGGATTACACAGGCTAACTACCAAAATTTCAAGAAAAGTGATTCATTAAGCTGGAGACCTGAACTTACGTTGTTACTATGCCGAACTAATCTGTCAAATAGTTTGTAGTAATAGTGTAAGTTACGAATTTGAGCATGCATAATCTGGTGATCCATTGAACTTATAAGCAACATAAGATTTTTCTTAGGAACACAATAAAGCACTAAATGGACTAGTGATGTCCGGTGAGTAATGGCACAAGATGTTGAAAATTATCAACCAAAGGTCCAATGTCTTCCACTTCCTACGTAATTTTACTGTAGACTGAGAGAATTGTAAATGAAGAAAGACCAACCTGACATCTGACATCAATATGTGTTTCCTTGTCTAAATCGATTCTGGTTGGTTTTCCAGACATCAATTTATGGCCAATGGTTCCGGCAACACAATATCTGGATGAAAGTAAACATGAGATCAAAATACAAATATCACAGTTCTATATTTTAAACAGGCAGAAAAGTTTTCCCTACTTATTTCAGTGAAAGATGAGGAAAATAAGAATAAATAGAAACCAAAGCAGAAAAATGTGGCAAGTACAAACTATAAAGCAACAACATTCAACTCCAAGAGAGACATCATCTCCAAGCAGGTAAGCATTCGCTAAAGCAGAAGGCAGGGTAGACCTCTCATGTTTTCCACCATAACAGTACCAGTAGTAACAACCCCAACAGGAGCAATTTATTCAGAGAATAAACATGTTTGTTTGTTCCTACGCCATTAGCAAACATGAAAAAAAAAACAGAAATTCTGAGTTAAGGGCAATACCCTGGAAGTGTAACCAGATTTTTTTCTGATGGAGCCCATCTTTTAAACACCTCAAGGGAAAATCCACCGCTAATCATACCAGGTGTCGCAAAAAGTACACAGGGTCCAGGATCATTAATGAATGAACGCTGGAAGTCGCAAACTGCAATGTGAGAAAACCTACAATGTCATTTTGGTAAAGGAATTGCAAATAAAGCAAAATAGCATATTTCTGTTTAAAAACAGGTTAAGTTAGGTCAAAAGAAATTCTTTAACATTACAAATAAGAACCTTTGCTAAGAAGAGACACAATGGACGAGCAGACATAGTATCCAGCAAATTCATTTAGAATTTTTCTTACAAAAAAATTAAATTTCACCTAATGCCAAAGATCGAAGTGTAGGTCTTCTTTTAAAGGCTGAACTAAACATTTAGAATTTTTACACAATCGAATGCTTTTTATATTCATTTTGCACATGGTTGACTGAGAAGCTTTTTCAAGAACGTTACCATGCTTAAAGTCAAATGGGTTGTGAACTGTGTAGCTGTCCTTGATCTTCTGGCTAGTCCATCCAATAAGCATCTTGTAGTACATGTTAGCTTGAATGGTTAAACCTATAGAACAAATATAATGTCAAATAAAACACACAATTCATAAAAGCAAGTTAAAGTTTGACCAAAAGGTGGATGGGCGCGTAGCCCCAGTGGTGGGAGTGCTGTGGTGTGGCCCTGCCGAGCTGGGTTCGACCCCTCAGGTCGAATTATATGTCTCACATTCTTTATTAATATAACGCCGCAGGTTTCCACCCGCGCTGGTCTACTTTTTTTAAGATAACCAGAAAAACACATACCAGCTGAGAAATAAATAGGAATCTTCAAGTTCATCCTTTCCCAATAGTCATCCAGCAATATGCATAGCTCCTGACACATATAAGATCAATTATGTCACATGTAAATGGATATTCTATTCTGGAAGTTTTGAACAGTGTGACCCCTAGGAAATATTTTTCCACTGGGAACCTACTCAGTTAAGTATAGTGATACAGTCGATCATAAATTTGCTTGTGTCACATATAACTGCCAGTAAGTGGGGGTACCTGAGCTCTGCCCAAAGCAAATGCTGGAATCAGAACTTTACCTCCTCCAGAAACACATTTATGGACCTACAGAAAACATACTATCACTGAGTAGCACACATAAACTCAAATGATTTTAATTTAACTTCTCAATATAGCCAAGTCAACAAATTTTAGAATAAATTGTAAGAACTCGACAACAGATGCATTATTGGAACAAGTTGCACTTAATAACTGGTGAATGTTAACTTCCTGGATGTAGGAGAACACAAGTATCAGCATTGATGATTATCTTGCTCCACCAACATATTAAACATGCAACAAAAATCTACAAGGCAGAATATATTGGCAATGTCAAGATTCAGGTTCCATACCGCTTTTAAGAACTCCCTCTCACGGGCATGCTTTGAGTCACGTACAGTTTTAGCGTATGTAGACCTGCAGATAGAAACATCAATTTGTACTTACACATGGAAAAAGTAATATCCAAACAACGGAACTGTACTGTTAATGCCTGATTATAATGGTACAAGACAACAAAAAATAAACCCTAAAATATTGAAGAAACATTTATTTTATTTAAATATTAGCTAAATGGACCAACCTATTCAGTACTTAAAGAGGTGATTTCCAACTATAGCCCAACTGATTTTCAGGTAAGCACAGTGGTTAATTACATGAACCAGCTACAGGTCGAGTGGTGTAGCAGTCTGGAAACATGAAATTAGTAAAGATAAACCATGCAATGAAATGTCACCTCAAAGAAGGACAAGAGAAAAAAAGAAACCTGCTAGGTCAACAATCCAAGAAAATTGGACATAATGTAGAAAAGCATATTTGCAATTGGAGTTGGAACATACTCCGTTATTAAGAGATCCAACTTCAGATGATCAATTTGCGCTGCTCCAAGATGTCTATCTGGTGTCATATTGTAATCCCCGGTGTAGACCATGGCAGCATCTCCAACTTTTGCATAAATCATTGCAGCTCCCAAAACCTTAAGTTTGGCACAATAACTAGATTAGGAAGCACAGACATGAACGCTCAACTCTCTGAGAATTAGTAAGCACAGAGAACAATTGACAACTTTGAATAATAATTTCAGGATATTGCTGGACGCAAGAGAAACATAGGTATGAGAACGTACATGTCCAGCATAATAGGCACGTATTACAAGGTCTCTATCTACTTGAATGGTTTGCTTCAAGTCCAAGGGTATGACTGAAAGGTCAAATATGAAAAGCAAATGAGAATTATCATCCCTGCATACTTGCGCGGCAGCATCATCATTTTGCGAGTCGACCAGTGAAAGAAATGTTGAAATCTATCACTACCTTTCTTCATACAGTTCTGAATGTCTTCATAGCTATACTGTTCCTCCTCTCCTCTGTGATCTACCATTACTTTCCTATAATCTTCCAGCATCAATGGAGCTAAAGCCTTTGTAGGGTACTGTTTGAGGCACAGGTTGTAATTAGAATATGAAGAAAACTCAGGAAAAAGTATTGAAGTCATAGGAATTTCAAAAATAAAATAAAATTAATCCCATTTTCCAAATATCAAAAAGATAAGTACTCCTCTGTAAACTAATACAAGTAGTTATCTAAACGATCTTATATTAGTTTACAGAGGTAGTACTTAATAAACTGTGCATAATGATTATTCAGTAAAAAAATTACCTAGCAAATGAGATTGAGTTTGATCTTGAAATTTTGCACATATATAATATTCACTATTTAGTAAATTTGAAAACAAAAATCAAAAAACTTCCGTGACCCGATGACATTCACTCACTTGCAACATTTGGCCCATCTATGAAATAATATTTACCAGCAAGGACTTACTGATAGCTCAGATTCAGTAAAATCTGAAAATTATCAACCCCTAATACAAATACAAATATATTCCCTAACCAGTAACAACATGAACAAAACCAAGTACACCAACAGTTGGCAGTTGGCACAACTAACAAAAGTTAGGCTTACCGTCATGTAAATCGGACCATGGTACCCACAGACCTCGGTGAAATACGGCAGCGCCCCAATATGATCCAAATGGCTGCAAGAGACAAAGTTCAGAAGTAGGTTAATCGTGCTAGAAACTGAAACAATCGACCCAGAGGAACTATAAAACAGTTGCCCACATACAAGTGCGTGATGACCACACAAGAGATGGCAGAGGTGAAGTCGGCGCCCGGGGTGGCGGCAAGGATGCGTGCGAAGTCCGGGTACCGTTGCCGATCGTGGTGGCCCATGTGCATGCCGCAGTCGAACATGACACGCTTCCCGCCGATGGTCACCACCACGCAGCTCTTCCCCACCTCCTGCCCCGCCCCTGCAACGCGTAGGTACACAGACGGACAGCATCAGAGTGGGTTCGATCAATCAAACCGTGTGAGATGAAGTGGTTGGCAGGTCGCTTACCTAGCACGAGGCAATCGATGGTCATGTCTGGATGGCCGCAGAGTGCTCGGCGGCGCCGTGCCTTTAGGGGTGGTGGGGGGGGGGGAGCAAGGTGCGCCGCCTACTTTAGCGGGGAGGCGGCCTGGAAGTGGAGAGCACGGCCGACGGGGGACGGGCGACGCCGGCAACGGTGGCGCGGCTCTCTCCTCTTTTTCTGCGTGCAGCGGCGTTGGGGCAGGAGGGTGGGGGACACAACAGTGGGCGGGACGGCGGCGGCGCTGTGCTTGCGAGGTGGATTGGCGGTGGGGGCGTGCTTGGGTAGGGGCGCGCCGGCGAGGGTGAGCGGCGGCTGGGAACAGGGCGGGCGGGGTTCGGGAGCGGCGCTTGTCTGGGCCAGTGCTCGGCTCGTGCGAGCTGGGCGGCTCGCCTACAGCGTACGGAACATGGGCCGGGCCCAACGTAGCGGCAGGTTGCATGCTCTCGTATAACACGCTTGCAACACTCTCTTTCATTTCCCCGCAAAAAAAAAACACTCTCTTTCATTATTTTTCACATTTTTTTTCTCTTGTTCTTTTAGGTAAAATACAATTGCCCAAAAAAGGTAAAGTACAATTGTCTCAAAAAAGGTAAAATGCAAGAATCCATATATCACTAAGAGATTGATCCCACTACTTTTAATTATCTCAACATGCATACTTTCACATCATCAAAATTGTTGTAGTTGTTAGATTTACTAGCTTGATATACTGACATCCATCTGATCTACACATGACAATGCTCTACCATTCAACATGCATTAGTGCATTATAACTGGGTTTTAGATCAAACTGCATTTAATTGTGACATACACAACTTTTCATGTTAATACTTTTCTTTGCTTATGCTGAAATTTCTCACATAACTTAAATCATAAGGACTGAATTAATATGCTAGACAATATTTACAATCCATATATCCAATTCCGCGACAACGTGCAGGTTATATTTTAGAGGTACATCAGAACTTATTTGTTATAAATGTTCATACTTTTATAAACAGTGTCCGCATGTTTTGAAAACATAGTAATGTACTTCAAAAAGTGGTCATGGATTTTCGCAAAAGCAGTTCGTATTTTTAAAACAAAATCAACTAAATAAAAATGTGACCACATACTATTTGAAAATAAATGATGAACCTTTTGAAAAACAGGGTGTATTTTACTTAAAACATGATGAACAGTTTCTAAATGCATGATGATTTTTAAGTACGTGAGGAAGATTTTTAGCAAATAGTGAACAGTTTTTGCAGACCGAAACATTTACTGTATATGATGAACATTTTCTAAGTACATGGCGAACATTTTTTTAATTAGTTACTTGGGACTTTTTCCAATGCACTAAGGAAAAATAGAACGCGATGAACAATTTTTTTAAATCACAATGAACATTTTCTAAAATACAAGCCTAAACTTTTTTCCAAAAACTATGTGATGAATATTTTAGAAATGCAAAATGCACTTAAAAAACACGGTCAAGGGCCTTGACATAATCAGGAATTGGAATCCCATCGTCCAAGGGGGATTAGTCAAATTGACCAAGTTTTCACATAAGTAGCCTTTCTCCCGTAAAAAGGTGGGTACCTTTCCCTTCCCACCTTCTAGGTTGCTTCTAGCAAGGTTGCCTCCCTTCCTCTATGGAAGAAACCAAAGACGAAGAAGAAAAGAAAGCAAAAGGACGCATGAGAAAAACTTCCTTCCGAGCAACCCCCCCCCCCCCCCTCCCCTTCCCACGTGGATAGGTTGCTCTGGAGCACAAGCTAAGATAGTGTCCCTAGCGTCTAAATACGGAGGCTATGACCGCAATTTTGTAAGGCGCTGCAAAAAGATTGGTCATCTAGATTGATATGGCAACTCTGTTAGAGTGCTTTTATCTGATATTTTCAGCATAAAAGCAGTTATTATGGTGATCGACCCCTCTTGGCAAGTCAGTCAGAGTTTGAATCTACACACTACTAATTCTATGAGACACGTCATCGCTGACATCAGAGCTACTATAGGTTTTTCCTAAGGAATGTTGGTGTCCTCGCAACTAACCTCAGCTTATTAGTTTAGTTTGCTGCTTTTTTTTAGAAAAGGAGGATGACCCAGTTTAGTTTGCTGCTAGATGGTGTATCATGTACTGTATTTATTTCTTATAGTAATACTAGATGGAGTAGTACTTAACTTCGTCCAATGTGAGCATCATTAAGAGCTACGGTTTGAAAACTCGATTACCCTTCTGGTCCTTGCTCATGTATCGATCATGCAGGGATACATGTCATTAAGAAGGTCTGATTGGGTGCAAGAGCCTTAATTGCCACAGCTTTGATGTTTAGTATATGAGGCAAGTCGAAGCATATTCATATTAGGTTCGTAGCATATCCCTTGTACGGAATAGTCAACGGGGTTCATGACGCGCCTTTGATATTGCCATGCTAATTTCCCATCCATATGTGCTCTGCTCCAGCGCTTCGTTCTCGACCGCATGATGTATGTGGAGTTCATGTGTTGCTAACCCAAAGATGTACTCCCTCCGTTCCATATTAGTTGTCACTTAAACGGATGTATCTAGTACTGAAATACATCTAGATACATTCATTTCAGAGACAACTAATATGAAAGGGAGGGAGTATGTGGTGTATTCGATGCATGATTTCCTTGGCAAAACTTGGAGATACATGTGTGTACGGTGTACCGACGTTTGGTCTTTCTTGTGCAGTTTGGAAATGCAAGGCGAGTTCAAACCTAAGCAGCGCCGGGCTGCTCGTGAGGAGCAGGCCTGGTCAACATGATCAATCCAGAGTCCAGCTAGCTTAGCTAGCCCCGAGATAAAGGTGCCGGGAATATCCCTTCACGCGGGCCCGCCTGCCAGAGACGCGACCATCTTCCAACTGTTTCCGATGGGTGTTGTCCTTGTCTCTCCTGTCTCCTCTTCCTCCTGCAGCTACCTTTAGCTTTTAGGTGCAGGCAGCAAGCCAAGTACTAACTAGTTCCAGTCGCACTCCAGGAAGACGTGGAAACTAGCCAACCTCCGTGTCCCTCTCTCTCTCTCCCACATCGTATCCGTGTCACCGGGTGCCTAGCTCGCCGGCCGTTTCCCGCCCAGCCGGAGATCAAGAGAAGGAGGATCGATCAAGTGAGCAGCTCATCGATCGATCAAGCAGCTAGCTAGCTATAGCTTGAAAGGAGGATCTGTATGGCGGAGGCAGGCGGCGTTGGCCGCAGCGGCGAGGATGAGGACGCGGAGGAGGAGGAGCGCGGAGGGAGAGCGGCTACGGCGGAGGTGCAAGTGTACTGCGCGGTGGGGAAGGAGGCGGGGCGGGAGTGGAGGACCGACCTGCGGTGGGTGCTGGCCAACTTCCCCCGGAGCAGCCACCGCCTCGTCCTCGCCCATGTCCACCGCCCGCCGCACCGCATCAACATGAGTAAGCATACTACTACTTGTTTACCTCTCCTCTCAAAATACTTCTATATTACTCTTCCTTCCGCCAAGCCTAACGCGCTCAAGCTCCGACCGAAACTCCTTAGTTTCTTTGGCGGTTAATTTCTGTATGTCCATTTTTTAGATGTCACTTTGTTAGTACAGTACACCTTTTGGTTCTTACACTTTTTGTACGTCGACGAGGAATCTCGTGTGTGGAATCGCCGGGCGCACGTACGGGCTGACGACGACCTTGCCGCTTGTTTGATCGCAGTGGGGGCGTGGGTCCCAGTGAGCCAACTTGCGGAGCACGAGGTGGCCGCATACAGCAAGCTGGAGCAGGACAGGGCCAGCAAGGCCCTCGACGTCCTCATCGACATCTGCACAAGTCAACGGGTTCGTTCCTTCCTTCCTTCCTTCCTTCCTTGGTCCACACCAACTCCTCCTCCCTTCGTTTCTTCTGATGATGAGGCGATCCTCATTCTGATCCCCGCCACGGCCGAGACGCTGAGCTGAACGGTCGTGTTGAATATATGGTTTGTGCATGTATATTATATAGTCTGGCCCACCTCCTAATCTTTGTATAGTTGAGGTTGTGGCCCACTTTATACTCCATATATACGTGCGCTTTGCACCGATCAATACATCGTGAAGCATTGCCAAAACAATCGTTTTCAACATGGTATCATACCTACGATCCTAACCCTAACCCGTGCCGCCGCCGCCGCGATCCCATCGCCGCCGCCGCCGCCGCCGCCACCCGCCGTCGCCGCCACCTCGCGCTGCCGCCGCCGCCGCGTCCCTACGCCGCCGCGCCGCCGCCCTGGTCCGCCGCCGCCGCCCGCGCTTCCGCCAGCCACCGCCGCGCCGCACCACGCCGCACCGCCCTCTACCTCATCGCGCCGCCCCCGCGCCGCGCCTCCTACTTCCCTGCCGCGCCGCCGCTACCCGAGCCGCCGCACTAACCCCCTTCGGCCATGACCTCCCCCGGCTCCACTGGCACCTCCCGCAGCCGCCGCACCAACCCGTTCGAGGGTCCCGACCCGGTCGTCATCCGCGACCTCAACATCCTCGCCCGGGTTCCCGTCGTCCTCGACCACCTCACCTCCATGTACTATGCCTGAAAGACGTACTTCTCCCTTGTGTTCCGTGAGTACAATCTCCGGGATCACATCGATGGCTCCATGGACTCCCGCTTCATGGCAGACGATGAGGAGTGGACGGCCATCGACGCCACCCTCATCCGTTGGTTCTACACCACCATCTCGAAGGACCTCTTCCACACGGTGGTCTCCGCCGACGATGACGCTCACGCCGTTTGGACCAAGCTCAACGGCCTCTTCACCGACAACGCGCTCCAATGCAAGGTCTTCCTGCACGACGAGTTTTTTGGGTGCCAGCAGCTTGAGTCGTCTGTTGATGATTATTGCATGCGCCTCAAGAAGCTCGTTGACGAGCTCCGTGACCTCGGCGAGAAGGTCTCCGATGAGCTTCTCCTCAGCACCCTCATCGCCGGCCTGAACGACGACTTCGGGAACGCCGCCTCCAACATCCCGCTCATCACCAACCCGACCTTCCCCAAGTTCGTCGCGTACCTGAAGCTAGAGGAGAGGCGGATGCGGATGTCACGCACTCGGGCCACGCACACGGCCCTCACCGCCGGTACCCGTGGCGGTGCACCGCCCACCGCCCCGGCCCCACCACCGCGGCCCGCCGCGGGCCCCTTCCAGGCGCCGCCGCCGCTCGGGTTCCCCTACCCGGTGCTGCCGCAGGCCCCTCCGCCTCCCGCCGAGCAGCAGCAGCGCCGGGGCGGGCGTCGCGGCCGCGGAGGCCGCAAGCAGCAGCAGCCGCAACAGCCCGCTGCCCACAGCGGGGCCCCCCGCCAGCCGCAGCAACCGCCGGCGCCGGCGCCCTGGCAGGCCGGCCAGAACCCGTGGACGGGGGTTGTGCACGCGTACTCCATGCCTATACCGCGTGCCCCCGTCCCCGGCTCCTTCGGCGCCCGCCCGGCCCCTCACCAGGCCCTGTACGCGGCCCCTCAGGCGTACCAGCCCGCGCCGCTCTACGACCCCTCGGGCTATGGGTATGTGGCGCCATCGCCTCAGCCGGCGCCATCTGCCCCGGCCCTCCCGCCGGCGCCTTGGGATCCCGCGCTCCTAGCGGCTCTGCACACCGCTCCCACGCCGCAGCAGTACACCGGTGGTGGCGACTGGTATATGGACACCGGAGCCACGGCTCACATGGCCGCCAACCCCGGTAACCTTCTTGCCGCTCACCCCGTTCACACCGCTGCTCGCATTACCGTGGGTGACGGCTCCTCCATGCCCATTACTCATGTCGGCCATGCTGCTTTTCCTTCTAACTCCATGCCATTACATCTGTCTAATGTGCTTGTTTCTCCTGACATCATTAAAAATCTTGTTTTCGTTCGTTCTCTTACACGTGAAAATCCTGTTACCGTTGAATTTGACATGTTTGGCTTTTCTGTCAAGGATGCCCGTACCCGGATGGTGCTCCACCGATGTGACAGCCCCGACGAGCTCTACCCGGTCCACTCACCTACCTCATCCGTTGCTGCACCCATGGCGCTTTCCGCCGGAGTGGATCTTTGGCACGCTCGTCTCGGTCATCCCAACATTGCCACTCTTCGCCACATTCTTCGGAGTTTTTCATTCACGTGTAATAAGATCGACGATCACACTTGTCATGCTTGTCGCCTCGTCAAACATGTTCGTCTTCCTTTTAGCAATTCCTCGCATGTCGCGTCATACCCATTTGAGTTAATTCATAGTGATGTCTGGACCTCTCCTGTTGCAAGTAACACGGGCTATCTTTATTATCTTGTCATACTTGATGATTTTTCACACTATGTGTGGACCTTCCCATTGCGGCGAAAGTCGGACTCTGTTGCCACTCTCACCGCCTTCTACTCCTATGTCTCCATGCAGTTTGGACGTCCCATCCATGCGTTGCAAACAGACAACGGGAAGGAGTTTGATAACCTTGCGATCCGCAACCTTCTTGCCACACACGGCACGATCTTTCGTCTCACTTGCCCGTACACTTCGCAACAAAACGGCCGCGCTGAGCGCGTGCTACGCACTCTTAATGACTGCGTTCGCACCCTCCTCTTTCACGCCAACGTGCCACCACGTTTTTGGCCCAACGCGCTTGCCACCGCATCACTACTCATTAACATTCGTCCCTGTCGCACTCGCGGGAACTTCGCCCCTCATCATTTCTTGTTTGGCACGCCACCCTCCTATGCTGAGCTCCGCATCTTCGGTTGCCTCTGCTACCCCAGCATCGCTTCCACCGCTCCTCATAAGCTCGCACCTAGGTCTGTGGCTTGCATCTTTCTCGGCTATCCCCCTAACACCAAAGGCTACCACTGCTATGATCCTATCTCTCATCGGGTCACCACTTCACGACACGTTTACTTTGATGAGATGGTCTTTCCGTTCCAGCAGGTACCTTCGGACGATGCGGCCTTGCCCGCTCCCGGTGATGGCCGCCCCCGTGCCTCTCTGGGGCCGCCTCCCGGCTTTGAGGGTGCCCCCCACGTCACGGGTCGAGTCTCTCCCCATTTGGCTGCCCTAGGGGCTACACCCCCCTCGATGCCCGCGACGCCCCCGGCGTCCCCGGCCTTGACCCTGCCGGCGGCCTCGTCCGCCGCCACGCCGGCGGCCTCCACCACGCCGGTGGCCCCGTCCGCCACCCCGCAGGCGGCCTCGCCCGCCGCATCGCCGGCGGCCTCGCCAGTCGCCTCGCCGGCGGCCTCGTCCGCGGTGGCCTCCCCCGCGGCGGTCTCATCGGAGGCGGGCTCATCTTCATCCTCGCCCGCCTCCCCTCCGGACCCACTGCCCCGCCCGATGACTCGCTCTCGGGCTGGCACCCTTTGCCCGAGCACGCGGTACCCTAGCGATGAGTATCTTCTCGCTGCTTCCGCCGCCGAGCCATCTCCTCTCCCATCGTCAGCTCGAGCCGCCCTTCGGGATCCTCACTGGCTTGCTGCGATGCAGGAAGAGTTCGACGCGCTCCAGCGGAATCGTACCTGGCAGCTTGTTCCTCGGCCGCCCCGTGCCAACATTATCACGGGCAAGTGGGTCTTCCGGCGCAAGACTCGCCCGGATGGCACTCTCGAGCGCTACAAAGCTCGCTGGGTGGTTCGGGGCTTTCGGCAACGCGCAGGCGTGGACTTCACCGACACATTTGCCCCGGTTGTAAAACCGGGCACGATCCGCGCCGTGCTCCAGCTAGCCGTGTCCCGAGCATGGCCTGTGCATCAGTTGGACGTGTCCAACGCCTTCTTGCACGGCCACCTGGCTGAGCAGGTGTTCTGTGAGCAGCCCACCGGCTTCGTCGACGCCACGCATCCGGATCATGTGTGCTTGCTCTCCCGTTCTCTCTACGGGCTGAAGCAGGCACCTCGAGCCTGGTACCAGCGCATCGCCGCCTTCCTGCAGACGCTCGGATTTACATCGACTCGCTCCGATGCGTCCCTCTTCGTGTATCATCACGGAGTTGACACGGCCTACTTGCTGCTGTACGTCGACGACATCATTCTGACGGCATCCACTGTCGCGCTCCTCCAGCGGCTCACTGCTCATCTTCGCGATGAGTTTGCCCTGAAGGATTTGGGTCCTCTGCATTATTTCCTTGGCATTGAGGTGGTTCGACGGCCAGATGGGTTCTTCCTGCATCAGCAGCGCTATGCCCATGAGCTTCTCGACCGAGCTGGCATGCTTAACTGCAAGCCCGCTCCCACGCCAGTCGACACCAAGGCCAAGGTCTCCGCTTTGGAGGGTTCGCCTGCATCGGATGCGGCCTTCTACCGCTCCATCGTGGGCGCCCTGCAGTACCTGACCCTGACGCGCCCCGACTTGCAGTATGCCGTTCAGCAGGTCTGTCTACACATGCATGCTCTGCGTGACTCTCACTGGACTCTGGTGAAGCGTATCCTCTGATACATATGCGGCACCCAGTCTTTGGGACTTAAGTTGACGGCTTCCGCCTCCACCGACCTCGTCGCCTACTCTGATGCGGACTGGGCTGGCTGCCCTGACACACGGTGCCCCACCTCGGGGTACTGTGTCTACCTTGGGCCGTCCCTCATCTCTTGGTCGTCCAAGCGACAGCCCACCGTCTCCCGCTCGAGTGCCGAGGCTGAGTATCGCGCAGTGGCTAACGTCGTTGCTGAATGCTCTTGGCTCCGTCAGCTGCTTCAGGAGTTGCTTTGTGATGTTCACAAGGCCACGCTCGTCTATTGTGACAACGTCTCCGCCGTCTACCTCTCCGCCAACCCGGTCCATCATCGTCGAACGAAGCATATTGAGCTCGATATACACTTTGTTCGTGAGCAGGTGGCTCTTGGGCGCATCCGGGTCCTCCACGTCCCGACGGCGTAGCAGTTCGCCGACATCATGACGAAAGGACTGCCTACTTCTGTTTTCGAGGAGTTCAGGTCCAGTCTTTCCGTCACCGGCGACGCTTCGACTGCGGGGGGGGGGGGGGGGGGGGGTGTGTTGAATATATGGTTTGTGCATGTATATTGTATAGTCTGGCCCACCTCCTAGTCTTTGTATAGTTGAGGTTGTGGCCCACTTTGTACTCCATATATACGCGCGCTTTGCATCGATCAATACATCGTGAAGCATTGCCAAAACAATCGTTTCCAACAGGTCGCATTCGATCGGAGCAGGTCCACGCACGCAAGGTCGTCGTGTCGGGGGACGACGCCGCGAGGGGCCTGGTCCAGCTCGTCAACGACCATGGCGTGGCCGAGCTCGTCATGGGCGCCGCCGCTGACCGGGGATACACCAGGTACCCGCCTACCTACCACTCTCTCTGTCCTGCAGTAGGTTCATACGTAGCACGATGGATTCAGCATTTCTGCTGCCTCTAGTGTCGGCGTGTGCGCGCGCGTGGATGTAGAGATGGTCGATACAAGTTACTTACTGTTTTCTAGCTAGATATGGTGTGATAGAAGATACTTTGTGATTGTGATTGATATGGTGTGTGTGGTTGTCAGGAAGTTGCGGACGCCCAAGTCCAAGAAGGCGGTGACGGTGCAGCGGAAGGCCAACCCCTCTTGCAGGATCTGGTTCGTCTGCAAGGGAAACCTCATTTGCACCAGGCACGTATATGTCTGAACATCTTGATGCCATTCAGTTCACTGTATCATATAGAGATTACCAAGAAGAAACTGTTTGACAGAGAGGACCAAGTAACAGGAGACCAATAACAATAATACCACAAAACCATTTTTGAAAAAAAAACTTTATTGGAAAATCATTTTTTATGTTTCACTGTATTTATACAGTAATAGACCAGCATTTATGCCATCAAATTATTAGCATTAGATTCATGATAAAATATATTTTCGTTATATACCTATTTGGTTTCACAAGCATTGACATATTTTTGCACAAACTCGGTCAAACTTTGTTGGAGTACGTTTCATTGAGCATATCTCATATCTGGGAAACTACACACAAGTGCTAGACTTGTAAGTTTTGATCGATCCATCTAATGGAACTTAATTACGGGTGAGGTGTGTATATATACGAAGTTAGAGTTCAATGAATCTTCATAGGAGGATTATAATCAAAGGTGCAGTTAGGCCTATAAGATGTGTAGTTTTCTAAATGAAGCAAATGAAATAAAACTAAGACTAAATCAAACAGTAAAGTTTTCTAAGTAAGAATGAATTATTGACATTGGTATTATCTTTTAAGAAGAATAAAATGAAACAAATAGTAACACAATTTGCGCAAAATTTACACCGAAATTGCGCTTCTTCATAATATGCAACAATAAGCATATAATAGTGAAATTTTTAACAAAAATTCTAAAAAAGAATGAATTAGTGGCATTACATTTTACTCTGGAAAAAGAAAGAAAATGAAATAAAATAAAATAAAAATCGTAAAGTTTTCTAACGAAAAATGAATTAGTGGCATTGACATTACACTTAACAATAAAGAAAAAAACAATTAATGATAAAATTGCACATAATTTGCGCTTATTTTCTATCATATGCAAGAACAAGCATATAATAGTGAATTTTCCACACAAAAATGTTTCGTAAGAAAGAATGAATTAGTGACATTGGTATTACCCTTAAATAATAAATAAAATTGAATAAAATTTCAAACAAGAATCAAAATAATGAAGTTTCCTAAGAAAAAAATAAATTAGGTGCATCGGTATTTCACTTGAGGAAGAAAGAAAGTGAAAAGAATAGATATAAATAATGAAAATTTTGGACATAATTTACACAGTGTTTTTTATAATATACAAGAATATATATATAATAGCGTAATTTTGCTAAAAGAAGTTCGGTAAGAAGGAATGAATTTGTGGCATTGTTCTTACTCTTTGTAAGAAAGAAAATGAAATGAAATTGACTGCCATTCATGTTGTTAATGTCATTTATCTGGCCTTTACCCAGGGAGGTCAGCGAGGGGCTGAACAAAGAACCATCCACGGCTAGCACTAGCCCTAGATCGGTCGCTTCCGACTACTCAAGATCGAAATCGTCGCCGCCACGCCTAATGCTCCACGGGGACGGTGACGGCGAGCTGTTCGGGATGCACCACGACTCGCCCAATCCGATGATGGTGGCGTCGCTCCGCCGGACACCGAGCAGAGACGACAACGACAATGCCACATATCACATCGCCGAGGATTTCGGTCATGAGGGAGCTGCTGAAGATGGGTCGTCGGCTGTCGTGCAGTCACTACAGGTTATTGAAGAAGACCCGTCCACGCCTTCGCACGATGGTTCGGTATGTGTGTGGCATTTCAAATGAAGGTTTTACTACCTTCGTCCTGGTTTATTGGTCCCATTCATACTTTGTGATTTTGACCTTAGATTTAACTATTAAATTGTTAATGCATGTCACCGAAAATAGCATCATTAAAACTATGTACGAATACGTCCAATGATATAATTTTTCGTGACATGCATTCATATTTTGCTAGCCCAATTTATTGTTAAAATTTAACACAAAATACAAAAGGACCAATAGACGAGGACGGAGGCTTACATTTTCAGTTTTTCATGCGCTATTGTGTGATCGTGTCGGCGTGGTTTCTTGTATGGTGGTTTTGTCAGGAGGAGGCTGGCGACATGGAAGATGCTATGTACGAGAAGCTCAAAGACGCGATTATGGAGGCCGGGAGCCTCAGGCACGAGGCGTACGAAGAGACTCGCCGGCGGCAGAAGGCCGACCGGGACCTGGCCGACGCGTCCATGATGGTAAGTTTCTGAATACAACAGATGAGATCGCTTTGCTTCGATCAACGAGTCAGATTCTCGACCATCTGATTTTCATTGGGTTCAGGCGAGGGACGCAGAGAGCTCCTACCATGGCGAGGCGAGGCGCCGGAAGGAGATGGAGGAGAGTCTGGCGAGGGAGCGCGCGGCCATGGAGCAGGAAAGGCGGGAACTCGACGCCATTCTCGCGAAGATACGGGAGGTTGATGAGCGCAGCGCCGAGCTCGAGCTCCAGGTCACCGACTCAGGGCACGTGATGAGCGAACTCGATGTCAGGATGTCGGAGTCGTGCTCTGTCCTCGACGCGCTCAGGCTGGAGCGACGAGGAGAAGAGCCTGCTGCTGACGAAGAACCCATGCCTGCTGTGGACGGTGGTGATCACAGTGTGAGTTTCTTGCGGCTTGGTTTGTCGGAGCTGGAGGAGGCGACCGATCGTTTCGACGAGTCCATGATAGGAGGCGCCGGTGCCGGCAGCCGCGGCCGCGTGTACAGAGGGAGCCTCCGCGGCATGAGCGCCGCCGTCAAGATGATCTGCCCCGACGTCGCTGTCCACGAGGCGCGGTTCGGTCGTGCAGTGGATGCCATCGCCAGGGCGAGGCACCCACACATCGTCGCTCTCGTCGGCGCGTGCCCGGAGGAGCGCGCCGTGGTGCACGAGCTCGTGCCGGGCGGGAGCTTGGAAGACCGTCTTGGAGGAGAGGCGCCGCCACTGCCGTGGCACGCACGGTGCGGCATCGCGTACCGAACCTGCTCCGCCCTGGCCTACCTCCACTCGACGGCAACATTGCATGGTGACGTCCGGCCAGCGAATATCCTTCTGGAGGATGAGCGGTGCTCGTCCAGCAAGCTCGCCGGCCTCGGCATGCCAGGTCTCGTGGCGCCGCCACAGCTCCCCAGCGGCGTGGCGCTGGCGTACGTGGAACCACGGTACCTGGCGACGGGGGAGCTGACCCCGCAGTGCGACGTGCACGCGCTGGGCGTGGTCCTCCTCCGCCTGGTCACGGGCATGCCGGCGTTCGCGGCGAAAAAGGCGGCACAGAAGGCCGCCGACGGGAGCACGCCTGGCACGAGGTGGTGGACGCGAGTGCCGGAGGGTGGCCGATGGAGCGCGCCACGGAGGTCGCGCTCCTCGGGCTGAAATGCTGCGACGCGGTCGAAACCGGAGGACCACGTCGCCCGGCCGAGCTTCTGGATGAGGCGCTGAGCGTGCTGGAGGCCGCGACGGATGCCACGCCGGGGAGGACGTGGTCGTCACTCTCGGCGTCGACGGCGTCCGACAGCGGCGGCGCTCCGTCCTACTTCCTCTGCCCGATACTCAAGGTATGCACATGTGCATTCGATCATTTACCTGCGCGCGGCTTTCCGAAATGATGCGCGGTGATGAATAACTGATGTGCGCTCGCAGGAGGTGATGAGGGATCCGCAGATCGCCGGCGACGGGTTCACCTACGAGGCGGAGGCGATGAAGGAGTGGCTAGGGAGCGGACACGACACGTCGCCGATGACCAACCTCAAGCTTCCCACCAACCACACACTCCGCGCCGCCATACAAGAGTGGCGACACACGAGGCCTAGCACCTTCCATCGGTCCCAATGATAGGTGTGAAATTCGGATTGTTCCAATCATGATTAGCATGTAGCAGGAGAAACGTTCATGTGTTTGAAAAGCTAGAAAAGATCACATGGTTTTGCTTCCCAAGCGTGTTCTTTGTGTCCTTGTAGAGCAATGTACAAAAGAAAGACGCAATTTTCATGATGAACATGCAATTGACCAATACAGGATTGCACCGTCGATTTTGCGTACATGAGCAATTCTAGCAGATTCGACAAAATTTGGATTGCCAAAACTATGCAGTCCGACACATATTCCCGATAAATTCCCGATAACTGGTGCTTACCGTTCCAGACTAAGGCATAGCCTAGTGGTGGGAAGGGGCTGATGCCTTCCCACCCACCCAGGTTCAAGGCATGTTACTTGCAATTTGGGTTTGTTGCACCAATTATACCGTAGGGGGTTCCCTTACAGTTTTTCTGTCAAAAAAAAAACTCCCCCCCCCCTCTTAGTGCCACCGCGTTGTGCAACCCAGCTGCCTGCCATGCCTAGCGTTAGGAGGACGTCGGGGGGCCGTCGTGCGGCGCTCCTTCTGCCTTAAGCCACTAAGGCTGCCATGTATGCATGCACGCCTCCGTGCGCCTAGCCCATGGCGTGCCCATGGCCACCACCCCGGTCGAGGAAGGAGAAGATGAGTCCACGACAGCAAGCACCACCACGGCCAGTGGCGGAGCTACGTGCAGCTCTGGGGTGGCCACTGCCCCCCCAGCTGCTGCCTAATTACTGAAGGGAATTTTTTAGAGGGTTAGATTAAGGAGACTTTAGTCTTTTGGCCCCCCCCCCCCAAAGATGTGTATTTCTTGTTTGGCCCCCCCTGAGATCTTGTGCTAGCTCCGCCACTGACCACGGCTGCTCGATGGGGAGAGGCGTTGCTTCTCCTCCGTGGTGACGGTGAGCACCACCGACTGCTCCCTGGCGATGCCGCACCACCGCATTGGCATGCACACACAAATGCATCACGCACACAACATACTTAGAGCAACTTTAGCGGTTCCCCCAAAAGTTATGTTTGAGGAGATTTTTTCTGGTTTGACGGATTAAGGCATATCTAGCGGATCCCCTAAACAAATAATCTCTCAAAAATGTAGGTTTGTATTCCTTCAAAATAATCTTGCCTCGATTGGCCGAGATCATCTCGACAAACCAAAGCATGTTCATCGTAGGTTGTTGTGTCCATGACAACAATTTTCTTGCCCACCAAACGAGACGTCGATTCGATGTCATGGCTATTTCTTCTCGAAACCATGCAGCACTTGGGATTTGGTCGACGACGGTGTGAGTGGGTGTCCATCCTCATCTCCACCGCTTCTACTCGCATCCTAGTCAACGGCAGTCTACCCCCCCCCCCCCCCAAGTGTCACATGCTCGTGGCATGTGTCAGGGAGACCATCTCTCGCCGACGCTCTTAGCCATCGTCATTGACACATTTAATTCCTTGTTGTAGCATACTTTGCACACCAGGTCCTCCGCCACCTTACCACCGCCACGCGATGTCCAGCATCTCGCGCTTCACCAATGACATTTTCATTTTGGCCATCTGAATCCTTCCGAGCCGATGATCATTTATGAGCTTTTGAGCGTGTTCGGAGGTGATTCGGTGCTCTGCACAAACTTCATCAAATGTTTAGCCATGCGAATCTAGTGCACCTCGGCAATCTATCCAATGCCATTGGAGTGCTGCTTAATTTTCCAGTCACCGTCTTCCCCATTCAATACACTGAGTTTCCCCTCTCGATGGCAAGGTTCCTTCCTCGGGCACTCATGCCACTTGTTGACAGAATGATCTGTAAGCTGACCACCTAGAAGGCATCCCATCTCTCGCACGGCGAGCGCCTTGCTCTAGTCCACCATGTCCTAAGTGATATCTTGGTTCACATCCTCCTTGCGATGGAGATCAACCCAACACTTCTCAAGCTGGTAACCAAGGTCATCCACGACTTTCGATGGCATGGTCGCAAGGATGCCAGGGCTGGTAACTACCTTGTTAGGGCATCTCCAACGCTGACCTGTAAATTTCCTCCCGCATCCGTCGGCGGACAGGGGGACCAATTGATACGTCTCCAACGTACCTATAATTTTTGATTGCTCCATGCTACTTTATCTATTGTTTTAGGCAATATTGGGCTTTATTATCCACTTTTATATTATTTTTGGGACTAACCTATTAACCGGAGGCCCAGCCCAGATTTGTTGTTTTATGCCTATTTCAGTGTTTCGAGGAAAAGAAATATCAGACGGAGTCAAAACGGAACGAAATCAACTGGAGAAGTCATTTTTGGAAGGAAAGCAACCCAGGGAACTTGGAGTGCACGTCAGGGGAGATACGGGCTGCCCACGAGGGTGGGGGTCGCGACCACCCCTCGGGTGCGCCCCCCTGCCTCGTGGGGCCCCCGTAGCTCCTCCGACGTACCCCCTGCACCCATATATACTCTTGTACCCTAAAACTTCCAGAACAGAAGATAGATCAGGAGTTCCGCCGCCGCAAGCCTCTGTAGCCACCAAAAACCTCTCGGGAGCCTGTTCCGGCGCCCTGCCGGAGGGGGAACCCATCACCGGTGGCCATCTTCATCATCCCGGTGCTATCCATGATGAGGAGGGAGTAGTTCACCCTCGGGGATGAGTGTATGTACCAGTAGCCATGTGTTTGATCTCTCTCTCTCTCTTGTTCTCTCTCATGTTCCCTCTATGGCACGATCTTGATGTATCCCGAGCTTTGCTATTGTAGTTGGATCTTATGATGTTTCTCCCCCTCTACTCTCTTGTGATGAATTGAGTTTCCCCTTTGAAGTTATCTTATCGGATTGAGTCTTTTATGAGAACACTTGATGTATGTCTTGCCGTGATTATCTGTGGTGACAATGGGATATCATATGCCACTTGACGTATGTTTTGGTGATCAACTTGCGGGTTTCGTGACATTGGGAACCTATGCATAGGGGTTGACACACGTTCTTGACTCTCTGATAGAAACTTTGGGGCACTATTTGAAGTACTTTGTGTTGGTTGGATGAATCTGAGATTGTGTGATGCATATCGTATAATCATGCCCACAGATACTTGAGGTGACAATGGAGTATCTAGGTGACATTAGGGTTTTGGTTGATTTGTGTCTTAAGGTGTTATTCTAGTACGAACTCTTTTATAGATTGATCCGAAAGAATAACTTTGAGGTGGTTTCGTACCCTACCATAATCTCTACGTTTGTTCTCCTCTATTAGTGGCTTCGGAGTGACTCTTTGTTGCATGTTGAGGGCTTGTTATATGATCTATCTATGTTATTATTGTTGAGAGAACTTGCACTAGTGAAAGTATGAACCCTAGGCCTTGTTTCCTATCATTGCAATACCGTTTACGCTCACTTTTATCATTAGTTACCTTGCTGTTTTTATTATTTCAGATTACAAAAACCTTTATCTACTATCTATTTTGCACTTGTATCACCATCTCTTCGCCGAACTAGTGCACCTATACAATTTACCATTGTATTGGGTGTGTTGGGGACACAAGAGACTCTTTGTTATTTGGTTGCAGGGTTGCTTGAGAGAGACCATCTTCATCCTACGCCTCCTACGGATTGATAAACCTTAGGTCATCCACTTGAGGGAAATTTGCTACTGTCCTACAAACCTGTGCACTTGCAGGCCCAACAACGTCAACAAGAAGAAGGTTGTGTAGTAAACATCAAGCTCTTTTATGGCGCCGTTGCCGGGGAGGTTAGCGCTTGAAGGTATATCTTTGGATCTTGCAATCGAATCTTTTTGTTTCTTGTTTTAGCACTAGTCTAGTTTATAAAAGAAAACTACAAAAAAATGGAATTAAGGATGCCTCATATGCTTCATCTTTTTAATATCTTTCGTGAAAATGATGGGAAGGAAAATTGTGCTCAAGTACTAGAAGAAGAACTACATAGAATGCTTGGCATAAAATATGTGAATGATGAGCATGATTGCAATGTTGTTAGTATGAATTCCTTGAATATCCATGATGCTAATGATATGCAAAGCCACAAGCTTGGGGAAGCTATGCTTGATGAAGATAATATTTTTTGTCCCCCAAGCTTTGATGAGCAAACTTACTATGATGAAAGCATGCCTCCTATCTATGATGATTATTGTGATGACACGTATGCTTTAAAGGATAATGATAACCATGAAACTTGTCATCTTGATCCTAATTTTAAATCATATAATAGTTATTTTGTTGAGTTTGCTCCAGTACTATTCATAAGAAGAATTTTGCTTATGAGGAGAGTAGTAAATTTTCTATGCTAGTAGATCATGAAAAGAATGCTTTAGGTGCTGGTTACATTGTTGAATTCATTCATGATGCTACTGAAAATTATTACGAGGGAGGAATATATACTTGTAGGAATTGCAATAATATCAAATTTCTTCTCTATGTGCTTCAAGTTTTGAAGCTATGCTTGTTTTACCTTCCTATGCTAGTTGATTATCGTTCCCATAAGTTGTTTGCTCACAAAATCCCTATGCATAGGAAGTGGGTTAGACTTAAAAGTGCTAGTCATATGCTTCATGATGCTCCCGTTATGTTTCAATTCTTATCTTTTATGTGAGCATCATTGTCATCATCATGCCTAGCTAAAAAGGCATTAAAGAAAAGCGCTTGTTGGGAGATAACCCAATAATTATCCTTACTGTTTTTGTGTGTTCACATGATTATGCTACTGTAGTAATAATGTTTTATAGATTTTGTTTCAATAAAGTGCCAAGTAAGACCTTTAGGATGGCTTACGATGATAGTTGTGTTGATCCTGCTGAAAATCAGAAACTTTTGCACCCAGTAAATTAGTTTTGTTAATTCACAGAAACGTGCTCTTGATCTCATTCTTTTTGCTATGGATTGCTACACGAATTTCTTAGGACTTCCTAATTTGGTAGGATTTTTGGAGTTCCAGAAGTATACGTTTTATACAGATTACTACAGACTATTCTGTTTTTGACAGATTCTGTTTTCTATGTGTTGTTTGCTTATTTTGATGAATCTATGAGTAGTATCGGAGGGTATGAACCATAGATAAGTCGGAATACAGTAGATATTACACCAATATAAATTTAGAATGAGTTCATTACAGCACCTAAGTGGTTGTTTTATTTTCTTATACTAACGGAGCTTACGAGTTTTCTGTTGAGTTTTGTGTTGTGAAGTTCTCAAGTTTTGGGTAAAGATTCGATGGACTATGGAATAAGGAGTGGCAAGAGCCTAAGCTTGGGGATGCCCATGGCACCCCAAGGTAATATTCAAGGACAACCAAGAGCCTAAGTTTGGGGATGCCCCGGAAGGCATCCCCTCTTTCGTCTTTGTTCATCGGTAACTTTACTTGGAGCTATATTTTTATTCACCACATGATATGTGTTTTGCTTGGAGCGTCATTTCCTTTTGTTAGTTTTTGCTTTCTGTTAGTTAGATTAATGTTTTCCATCTTTATTTTCAATAAGGAAGTCAAGGATAGACTTTGCCATGCTTATTTTGCTAGTATACATGTTGCTGTTTGAAAACAGAAAGTTTACCGGTGTTGCAAAAAATCCCTAGAAAAGTCAGAGAGTGGTATAATGTTGAATATTTTTGAATATTGAGATCTGATAAATTTATTACAGTGGTAATTTTAGTTCATAATTTTTGGAGTCAGGGAAGTATTGATACTCTTGCATTCTTTACAGACTGTACTGTTTTGACAGATTGCTGTTATGGTTGCATTGTTTGCATATGTTTGCTTGATTAATGATTCTATTTGAGAATAGGAGTATTAAATATGCAGAGGCATTTAGTATGTAATGTTGAATAATTATTTAAGTGATTTGTTACAGTAGAAAATGATAAGGTTTTGCATTGGTTTATACTAACCTATCTCACGAGTTCTTGTTGAGTTTGTTGTGAATGAAGCTTTTGATAAAAAGAGAAACCATGATATGAGAGGAATTAAGGAGACACAAAAGCTCAAGCTTGGGGATGCCCAAGGCACCCCAAGATAATATTTCAAGAATTCTCAAGCATCTAAGCTTGGGGATGCCCCGGTAGGCTTCCCACCTTTCTTCTTCAACAACTATCGGTTAGTATCGGTTGAGCCTAAGTTTTTGCTTCTTCACATGAGTTGTGCTATCCTTGCAATGTAGTTTTCTTTAGCTTTGCTTGCTGTTTGAATAAAGTATCAGGATCTGAAATTATTAAATGAGAGAGAGTCTTCACATAGTTGCATAATTATTTAGCTGCTCATTGACCTTCACTTATATCTTTCGGAGTAGTTTGTCATTTGCTCTAGTGCATCACTTATACCTTTTAGAGCATGGTGGTAGTTTTATTTTGAAGAAATAGATGAACTCTTATACTTCACTTAGGTTATTTTGAGAGTCGTTAATAGCATGGTAATTTGCTTAATGTTAATATACTTGGTATTCAAGATATGTGAAACTTTCTTTTGAGTGCGTTGAATACTAAGATAAGTTTGATGCTTGATAATTGTTTTGAGATATGAAGATGGTGATATTAGAGTCATGCTAGTTGAGTAGTTGTGAATTTAAGGAATACTTGTGTTGAAGTTTGTGACTCTAGTCGTTTTTTAAGGTAAGTAGGCAGGGGTGTCTTGATCGAAACCGAACTTCAATTCCACCCAGCTCAGATTCTATGCAGCAGTGGGGAAGACCTGTTTATACTTTTATTGAGAATTCCATTTCTTCCTGCCGCACCCCAATTCTTTCCCAGCAGTTGAAAATTGATATGAGATCTTGAACCCAGGGGGCTCCTATGTTCTGGGCAGAGGCATTGATGCGGGCTATTAGAATAAGGTGGTAAGGTCCAGGCATCTTCAAACCCCACATATGCCCTCTTTGATCTAGTAAGGGGAATGAAAGAAACAGGAATGTTGCACAATAAAGTGTCAGCAGTCATCCCCAAACTCCATAGGCCCCGCAATAGAAAGAGTTTACTTCGGTGCCGGAGAGTCGAAACCGCTATGGTGAACCATTATGTGATGAACTCGGAGCATGATTTATTTATTGATTGTCCTCCTTATGAGTGGTGGTCGGGGACGAGCGATGGTCTTTTCCTACCAATCTACCCCCCTAGGAGCATGCGCGTAATACTTTGCTTTGATAACTTCTAGATTTTTGCAATAAGTATATGAGTTCTTTATGACTAATGTTGAGTCCATGGATTATACACACTTTTTCCCATCCTTCCACCATTGCTAGCCTCTCTAATACCGCGCACTTTTCGCCGGTATCATACACCCACCATATATCTTCCTCAAAACAGCCACCATACCTACCTATCATGGCATTTCCATAGCCTTTCCGAGATATATTGCCATGCAACTTTCCACCGTTCCGTTTATTATGACACGCTCCATCATTGTCATATTGCTAGCATGATCATGTAGTTGACATCGTATTTGTGGCAAAGCCACCGTTCATAATTCTTTCATACATGTCACTCTTGATTCATTGCATATCCCGGTACACCGCCGGAGGCATTCATATAGAGTCATACTTTGTTCTAAGTATCGAGTTGTAATTGTGGAGCTGTAAGAAAAATAAAAGTGTGATGATCATCATTATTAGAGCATTGTCCCAAGTGAGGAAAGGATGATGGAGACTATGATTCCCCCATAAGTCGGGATGAGACTCCGGACGAAAAATATATAATAAAAAAGAGAAAGGCCCAAATAAAAAAAATGAGAGAAAAAGAGATAAGGGACAATGTTACTATCCTTTTACCACACTTGTGCTTCAAAATAGCACCAAGATCTTCATGATAGAGAGTCTCTCATTTTGTCACTTTCATATACTATTGAGAATTTTTCATTATAGAACTTGGCTTGTATATTCCAATGATGGGCTTCCTCAAATGCCCTAGGTCTTCGTGAGGAAGCGAGTTGGATGCACACCCACTTAGTTTCTTTTGTTGAGCTTTCATATACTTATAGCTCTAGTGCATCCGTTGCATGGCAATCCTTACTCACTCACACTGATATCTACCGATGGGCATCTCCATAGCCCGTTGATACGCCTAGTTGATGTGAGACTATCTTCCCTCTTTTTTTTGTCTTCTCCACAACCACCATTTTATTCCACATAGTGCTATATCCATGGCTCACACTCATGTATTGCGTGAAGATCGAAAAAGTTTTGAAAATGTTAAAGTATGAAACAATTGCTTGGCTTGTCATCGGGGTTGTGCATGATTTAAATATTTTGTGTGGGGAAGATGGAGCATAGCCAGACTATATGATTTTGTAGGGATAACTTTCTTTGGCCATGCTATTTTGAGAAGACATGATTGCTTTGATTAGTATGCTTGAAGTATTATTATTTTTATGTCAATATGAACTTTTGTCTTGAATCTTTCGGATCTGAATATTCATACCACAATTAAGAAGATTTACATTAAAATTACGCCAAAGTATCACTCCGCATCAAAAATTCTTTTTTATCATTTACCTACTCGAGGACGAGCATGAATTAAGCTTGGGGATGCTTGATACGTCTCCAACGTACCTATAATTTTTGATTGCTCCATGCTACTTTATCTATTGTTTTAGGCAATATTGGGCTTTATTATCCACTTTTATATTATTTTTGGGACTAACCTATTAGCCGGAGGCCCAGCCCAGATTTGCTGTTTTATGCCTATTTCAGTGTTTCGAGGAAAAGGAATATCAGACAGAGTCAAAACGGAACGAAATCAACTGGAGAAGTTATTTTTGGAAGGAAAGCAACCCAGGGAACTTGGAGTGCACGTCAGGGGAGATACGGGCTGCCCACGAGGGTGGGGGGCGCGCCCACCCCCCGGGTGCGCCCCCTGCCTCGTGGGGCCCCCGTAGCTCCTCCGACGTACCCCCTGCACCCATATATACTCTTGTACCCTAAAACTTCCAGAACAGAAGATAGATCGGGAGTTCCGCCGCCGCAAGCCTCTGTAGCCACCAAAAACCTCTCGGGAGCCCGTTCCGGCGCCCTGCTGGAGGGGGAACCCATCACCAGTGGCCATCTTCATCATCCCGACGCTATCCATGACGAGGAGGGAGTAGTTCACCCTCGGGGCTGAGGGTATGTACCAGTAGCTATGTGTTTGATCTCTCTCTCTCTCTCTCTCTCTCTCTCTCTCTCTCTCGTGTTCCCTCTCGTGTTCCCTCTATGGCACGATCTTGATGTATCCCGAGCTTTGCTATTGTAGTTGGATCTTATGATGTTTCTCCCCCTCTACTCTCTTGTGATGAATTGAGTTTCCCCTTTGAAGTTATCTTATCGGATTGAGTCTTTTATGAGAACACTTGATGTATGTCTTGCCGTGATTATCTGTGGTGACAATGGGATATCATATGCCACTTGACGTATGTTTTGGTGATCAACTTGCGGGTTTCGTGACATTGGGAACCTATGCATAGGGGTTGGCACACGTTCTTGACTCTTCGATAGAAACTTTGGGGCACTATTTGAAGTACTTTGTGTTGGTTGGATGAATCTGAGATTGTGTGATGCATATCGTATAATCATGCCCACAGATACTTGAGGTGACAATGGAGTATCTAGGTGACATTAGGGTTTTGGTTGATTTGTGTCTTAAGGTGTTATTCTAGTACGAACTCTTTTATAGATTGATCCGAAAGAATAACTTTGAGGTGGTTTCGTACCCTACCATAATCTCTACGTTTGTTCTCCGCTATTAGTGGCTTCGGAGTGACTCTTTGTTGCATGTTGAGGGCTTGTTATATGATCTATCTATGTTATTATTGTTGAGAGAACTTGCACTAGTGAAAGTATGAACCCTAGGCCTTGTTTCCTATCATTGCAATACCGTTTACGCTCACTTTTATCATTAGTTACCTTGCTGTTTTTATTATTTCAGATTACAAAAACCTTTATCTACTATCTATTTTGCACTTGTATCACCATCTCTTCGCCGAACTAGTGCACCTATACAATTTACCATTGTATTGGGTGTGTTGGGGACACAAGAGACTCTTTGTTATTTGGTTGCAGGGTTGCTTGAGAGAGACCATCTTCATCCTACGCCTCCTACGGATTGATAAACCTTAGGTCATCCACTTGAGGGAAATTTGCTACTGTCCTACAAACCTGTGCACTTGCAGGCCCAACAATGTCTACAAGAAGAAGGTTGTGTAGTAGACATCACCAATCTGTTGGAAATATGCCCTAGATGCAATAATAAAGTGGTTATTATTCTATTTCCTTAATCATGATAAATGTTTATTATTTATGCTAGAATTGTATTGATTGGAAACTTAAATACATGTGTGAATACATAAGCAAATACCAAGTCCCTAGTATGCCTCTACTAGACTAGCTCATTGCTCAAAAGATGGTTAAGGTTTCTAACCATAGACATGAGTTGTCATTTGATAACGGGATCACACCATCACAAGACCCAACTGTTAGCATAACATATGTTTGTTTAGTTTATTGCTACTGCTTTCTTAATGTCAAATGCATGTTTCTTCGACCATGAGATCATGCAACTCCCGGACTCCGGAGGGAATGCCTTGTGTGCCATCAAACGTCACAACATAACTGGGTGATCATAAAGGTGCTCTACAGGTATCTCCAAAGGTGTCTGTTGAGTTGACATGGATCGAAACTAGGATTTGTGACTCCTTATGACAGAGAGGTATCTCTGGGCCCTCTCGGTAATACAACATCACAAGAAGCTTGCAAGCAAAGTGACTAAGGAGTTAGTTACGGGATGATGTATCATGGAACGAGTAAAGAGAAAGATTGAACTAGGTATGGGGATACCGTCGATCGAATCTCGGGCAAGTAACATACCGACAGACAAAAGGAACTACGTATGTTGTCATAAAGGTTCGACCGATAAAGATCTTCGTAGAATATGTATGAACCAATATGGGCATCCAGGTCCCGCTATTGGTTATTGATCGGAGAAGCGTCTCGGTCATGTCTACATCATTCTCGAACCCATAGGGTTCGCACGCTTAACGTTCATTGACGATATAGTATAATATGAGTTATGTATGTTAGTGACTGTCGGTGTCAAAACCGGCGGATCTCGGGTAGGCGGTCCCGAACTGTTCATCTAGGCGGATGGTAACAGGAGACAAGGGATACGATGTTTTTACCCAGGTTCGGGCCCTCTCAATGGAGGTAAAACCCTACTCTTTCTTGATTAATATTGATGATCTCTACTCCTAATGTCTCAGTTGGTAGGTCGCGTTCCGGGTTTTATTTTCGTCCCACCTAATATGGTCTTTTTTGGTACTTCTTTGGTACTTGCTCCCACCTCCCGCTCAGCCGCAAAAAACCAGAAAAAACCCTCCGTCCAAGTCCCCCACCCGCCCCCACCCGCCCCCACCCGCCCATCGCACCCATCTACTCCCTCCGTTCTAAATTACTTGTCTTGGATTTCTCTAGATACGGATGTATGTAGACTCATTTTAGTGCTAGATACATCCGTATCTAGACAAATCTAAGACAACTAATTCGGAACGGAGGGAGTACAAGCTAAGGAAAAAAAGCCTACGAAATTAACCGACGAAAAAAACCTATGAAAGAAAACTAGCGAAAAAAACCGTCTGGCAACGTGCGAACGAGCGAGCGAGCGACGCCACACTAGATCCTTCGCCGTCGCCCTCTCACATCAAGCTGTCGCCCTCGCCCTCGCAGCCGCCGCCGATCCCCTCCTCCATCTCCCTCCCTCAAACGCCGCCGCCCGTCGCTGCCGCCCCCGCCACCTCCCGTCGCGGCTGGCCCCGCCACCTCCCGTCGCGGCCGCCGCGCCCAGCTCCAGCCGGGGCCGCCGCCCCAGCTCCAGCCGCGGCCGTCGCTCTCACCTCCAGCCGCAGCCGCCGCCCCACCTCCAGCCGCGGCCGCCGCCCCCACGTCCCACCGCGGCCGCTGCCCTGCCCCCTCAAGCGTCCTCAAGTGCGGCAAGGGCCTCAAGCTGCAGAAGCGCCTGGCCTCGAGCGTCCTCAAGTGTGGCAAGGGCAAGGTCTGGCTCGACCCCAATGAGGTTAACCCACCCCCTTCCTCTCTCTCCCTCGCCGCGCGTCTCGATTTTCTCGCGTATTCCGTAGATCTGTGGGCAGGTGGTGCTCCATGTGGTTTAGGTGATTCGAGGCGGGTAGATCCCTGCTTGCTTGTGCGGCGCTTGCTCATAGATCACATGAGCAGCCTCGGGTTGCCGGGATTAGTGTTCTTGGGATAGCTAATTTTTTAGCTGAAACATCATATAGCTGACCACTCTTATGGATTTGATTTTGTTCTGATGTCCCATGATAGCTATGGGATTGTGATGTTGCCACTCTGATTGTGTCTCAGATAGCAGATGAATCGGTGAGTCATGTAGATGCTTCTAAAACACAAGTCACTTAGATTGAGCATCCACGACTGCTCTTATTTTTCCATTGCGTGGTTAATGCAACTCCAAGTGTTTTACCCTGTTAAATTTACTTGCTTAGCTGCCAGAATTTGATAGTACGAATCTATATATGTACAGTGGAGTCTAATGTAATTGATTGTGCATATAGTTCAATATTATGTGGTCTCTCCATGTGATAATTATGTTTCCTTGCGGGGCACTGGCGAACTGCAAAACACGTACGACAAGAGTTCGAACATTGTTTAAGAAATCCTTGAAAGCATGTTTCTCCATTAGCTTAGCCATGCTAACTCGTTGAAGTTAATTCTACTGATGAAGCTAATAGAGTTGCTGCTTCTAATGTTGCTTTACCTTCATGCGCAATTGACTTCTTGCAATGAAACTAATAGAGTTGCTGGTTTCGGTGTTCCTTTACCTTCATGTGCACTAACACAACACAACATAGTTGGATTATACTGAAGTGGTTGCGTCGTTAGCTTAACCATGATAACTCCATGTAAATCCTCTGCCAGTGACATAGTTTAGGTGTTATTTTACCTTTAACGCATTAACGCGTGTATAAGCAGTCTTGTCTGTTAAGGTTCAATTGTTGCTTCATTTTGTGAATGTCAATCTCGTGGACCTAGCTCCCAGTTATGTTCCTCAGTTTGTATTAGTAAATTTGTAGTTCACACGCACTTGAATGTCAGGGTATTGCAATCACATCCATTCTTATGCTGTATGTTGTTTGTTTATAATAGGAAGTTTTTGTGTTAGTTTTAACTCATATTTCCGCGTACTTTGTACCTCTTATGTCCATTGATTCATAACTGTGATGCATTGTTTGGCTAAAACTTGCAGGGCAGAACATCCGGAAGCTGGTAAAGGATGGTTTCATCATCAGGAAGCCTCAGAAGATCCACTCCAGGTGTCGTGCAAGGAGGGCACATGAGGCCAAGCAGAAGGGTCGTCACTCTGGATATGGTTTGTAGCTGCAACTTTAATTGGCACGATGGTGTTCATTTTTGGGGATATATGTTGTAACCTGTGATTCTGTTCTCTGCACAGGTAAGCGTAGTGGTACCAGGGAGGCTAGGCTCCGCACCAAGATCCTATGGATGCGGAGGATGTGCGTCTTGAGGCGTCTTCTGCGCAAGTACCGTGAGGCAAAGAAGATCGACAAGCACATGTTTCATGACATGTACCTGAAGGTCAAGGTAACATGTTCAAGAACAAGAGGGTCCTCATGAAGAGTATCCACAAGTCCAAGGCTGAGAAGGCAAGAGAGAAGACCCTCTCTGACCAGTTTGAGGCCAAGCGTGCCAAGAGCAAGGCAAGCAGGGAGAGGATGATTGCAAGGAGGGAGGAGAGATTTGCTCAGTTAAGATGATGTTTTCACTTGAGCCCTTTCTATTTCCTCGCATAGTTAGATTTGTGCTGCATTTTATTGGTACTGAAATACATGATGCATGCACATGTCTCCTCTTGGATGTTTCAGAGATGCTTATGCAGAGTTTCTTTTAAACATTTTGGTTCACGGTACCAACTAATGACTACCGACTTGTTTAATTCTGCAGGTGCGGGTGTTGCCGGTTGATGGTGGCCTAAGCATTTGAGTCTAACTGAAAGTGAACTGGAGCGATATGCAGAAAAAAAATCTTAGCACAGAGACTGAATTTGTATACTACTTAGAATTTATTAGGTATACTCCCTACACTTGTATATCACTTCTGAATACAAGTTCAGGTTATTACGTAGTACTATTGAATTTTAGAATTGAAGGTTACTGAATTTTGTACCAAGTCTACTGTTATGTATAGGAAGAACATGATCTAAAATATTGATAATGCATATAAACGGTGATTATCTGCTCTTATGATGAAGACGTTCCTTGCTTCCCTATTAAATACATGTGAACTACAGGGAATTAATTTCTAACATTCATACTAGAAGAAACTATTTTCAGTTTTCAGGTTATGCCTTTCTTGCAATGATTGCATCTGTGAAGTTGATGCTTAATTACTTCCTACATTTAGAAGATCGTAACTTTTGCTATACAAACATGCATGGTGAGATGAAGCATTGATGAGTGCTGTACATTTTGCAGATCAGGTTATATTTCCTTGGTAGCATGGCAGCAGCACCCAATCAGACCACAACCGCGGCAGGCGTGCTCTGCGATCTTGGCCACCGTCTCCAAGGCAGGTACGACCTACCCCGCCACTGAGAGCTGCCCCTCCTCATCACCATCAACGCCGGTGAGCTCTCCCTCTACTCTCGCCGCTACCCAGCTCCATCCACTATCTTCTACAATATTGTTGCGACTTTGTAATGGCTAGCCCAATTTTCTTTATTGCTGTTATGTCTTTTTTGCGAGTCAACGATTTTCTTTCAAATCTACAAATGGGTGCATTTGTCTAACCATTATGTAAATGGCTGGAATCCATAATATGTGAAATTCCGGCACAGTTGCATGAAAAAGTGAGTATTGAGTAGGGATGTAATTCTTGCCGATTCAAATATCAGAATGTGTTCCAGAGACATAATAAAACCTGCCTAAATCTTACGTTTTTAGCATGCTGAGATCTGTACTACCATATATATACTTCTAAATTACATGGTATGGAGATTTTGAATATTGGCACCCGATCTTTTATCTTATAATAGATCAGATGTTTCTGGTCAGCATCAAGGAATTGTTTTGAGACTTGTATCCATTTTTTCCCTGGTAAAATGTATGACAATATACCGTCCATGTTGGTGACCTATTGATCTTCTAATTTCTATATTCGCAAAAAAAGATCTTCTAATTTCTAAAGATGTCTCTGACTTGCTCACATGCCAATAAATATAAGCTGCATCAAGTGAGCTTTCCTGTCAATAAGTAGCAATCAACCAAAATAAAAGAATAATGCTCATCTGACTTGTTGGTTGTTTCTCATAATTATTTGATTGCCTTATAACCTTCAATTTAACATAGTGTTGCAGTATTGATTTTCTGCATTCAGTGATGCACCCGCGGTCATGCGTATTTGGTAGTCTACATTACTTATAGATTTAGTTGTTTTTATCAGTATCCACCCGTAGGTTAGTTAACTGAAATTTGTTGGGAGTGGTTCATTATGTTCTTTAACTGCTATACTGAAGCAGCGGATCAAAAAATTTAAAGACAATTAGATCTGAAGTAATTAATTAAGACTTGATGGTTGTGTTATTATTATAGTATATACATTTCTGGGCTGAATTGCAAATTTGATCGAAATTTCCTGGTTTTGTGTTATTATTATTATGGTATACTATTATGCTGGCGAGCTTTTTGTTAGTGCTTTTCTAACCGTCCTTGCTAAACTTTTGATACTCTCTGCAATGATGAAATGTTTCTGCATGTTAGTTAAGTACCAGGGCAACCATAAATGATGGTCCTTCGTTTTGTTGAGCTACCTTACTGTTATGCCGTCTAGCTTTTTGTTAATATACACACTGGAATTCTCTATTCTGGAACCCATGAACTCTTTGTCTCTTTCCTGTGACCTGTTTCTCATCTAATTTTGCTTGTAAGAAACATTATAGTATATTACGTGCTATGTAGGCAAAATATACATAATTGGTTCTTTTCTACATGCTTTCCTCAATGAATACACTTGGTTCACAAAAGCATTGGGATAATTAGCTGAACAAGTTTTGCAAATTTTTGTTTCTTGCATCTCCCCTGATTATTTGCTGGTACTTGTGAAATTGTTCAGATTACTTAGCTTCGTTCAACTGCCATTTTGACATGGACTGCAAGTGGTGCTAGGGTTTGGTTGCTGGATGGAAAAACACCAAGAACATACGTCATTACTCCAGCCACATGGAAGCAAGAACGCATGGCACCGTCCGCGTGGCCTGATTAGCAATTAACCACACGTATGGTCTACACGTATATACTTGTCGATCATACATATATATGTGTACCCACATATTCTTGATTAGTTGGTTTGGTTAATATATAAATACATTCTTAATTGGTCTATCAGTTCTTGTGATGTTACGATTGAAAAGAAATTATTGGGGAGTTATTCCATGGAATTAATATCGTGGTAATGGTCTTGCAATCGAAATAAATATTTTCTTGCAACACGTATTGGATCTGTCTTCTCCATGAACAGATGTAAACAAATGGTAGTTTTGTTTAGCACTATTAGCTTTTTCTTTTTTCGCATGGGTGTCTCTCTTATCAAATTATACATCACACAATTACTGTTATGGTGTACGACAGTAGTACACTCTATTTATGTGCCCCAAAAGTGAATTAAAAAAATCATGAACCGTATGGAGAAGCACTGATGTGTTTTTGACTTGTAAAGACCATAACATTTCTATAGGGATGATACCCTCTTAGAGCAGATTAGTAAAGATGATTAAATGTGCTTTTGATCTTGAATTTGTAAAATATAGTATTTTTCTCCTGTATGCCATCCTTTGATGCATTTGATTTTCTCTCTCTCGATCTATTGTCTGGTGCAGTAGTAGTCAACATGAGATAAAGGTCTCAAAGAGCTATCTAGCATCTCAATAGGCCATTCAAATTAGCCCATAGAAAATTCAATTTTAATATGCCTAATAGGGACACTTAGCTAACTTATCATGTGTTTGTATTGTAGTTGACCCTCCTGTGTTTTTCATTCTCATTCATCATAGACATGGAAAGGGGATCAAGATGCTAGATAGTGTTAGAAGTGAAATGTTTTTACTTATTAGGTGAGTTGGATCCTTCATGCCTCCAGCTGTTTTATCCAACTAGCTACATGCTCGTTCGTTCCTACGGGTGTCTCAATGCTCATGCGGCCGTTGGGATGTCGCGATGACATGTGACAAGATGAGCTTTCTTGGACCTTTCGCCAGGTGATGATGGATGGGACTGGGTAGGTGGAGGAGATGTAGGGGTGATGGCATGGAGTACATGAGGTGGGATGGTAGTAGATATGCGCGTCATGATTTCTTTCCTCGCACGAGAAGAGAGGCAAGAGTGAATCCACGCAGTAGGAGTGAAGGAAAGGAGTGGGCAATGAGTCGAAGCGTTGGTGATATGGTGGGTAAGGAAACCATACACACACAAAATTGAAAGAAAACCCAAAACAAAAAATTAAAGAGGTGTTAGCTTTAATAGTCAATAACGGACACAACGGCGTATCAATTGCATCCCCAACAATGGACATCATATTTTTGTTTTATGGTAATGCATGACCTTCAACTGTTTATATTAGAACGTGGCAATGGCTCGGAAGACATCAAATGTGCCTTCTTGGCTCGGGGGGAGTCATGGGCGGCGAACGCCAAGTCCTCCCTTGATGGCAGTAGCGGATGGAACACGGGGAAGGGGATCAAGGCCAAGAGTAGGATGGTTGGTGAGGAACTCCTCCTTGGCAGTCCATGGGGAAGTACGGTGTGAAGGAGAGAGGGTGCCATGCGAAGGTGAGGTGGGTGTCATCCAGTTTTAAAGGAGAGGGCTTCAGCGAGAAATGTCCAGGTACGACAGGAAATTGAGCGGGAAGGGGAGGGTCCGACAGGAAAAGGGGAGGGTGCTTTGTGGGGTGGGGTTTTGTGTTGGGACAGCATGCTAGAGATAACATGTCGGATAGTCCGGACAACCACATTTCTCCTCACACATGGGCTGGATTTGGTGGAGCCCGGACTGTCGAGACGGGTGGATTTTGGGGAGCCCGCTGGGCACCCATTTGATGTCAGAACAAGCACGAACTTATGAGGGAGAAATGAGTTTCAACCATGAAGAAGATCTTAGTCATTTATTTGATTCATTTATTGTCATTGTAGCCCGTAGCAACGCACGGGCATTGTACTAGTATGGGTAGTACAAGAGTGGATCTACCACGAGATCAAGGAGGCTAAACCCTAGAAGCTAGCCTATGGTATGATTGTTGTTGTGTCCTACGGACTAAAACCCTCTGGTTTATATAGACACCGGAGAGGGCTAGGGTTACACAGAGTCGGTTACAAGGGTAGGAGATCTACATATCTGTATCGCCAAGCTTGCCTTCCACGCCAAGGAAAGTCCCATCCGGACACGGGACGAAGTCTTCAATCTTGTATCTTCATAGTCTTGGAGTCCGGCCGATGATGACAGTTCGGCTATCCGGACACCCCCTAGTCCAGGACTCCCTCAGTAGCCCCCGAACCAGGCTTCAATGTCGATGAGTCCGGCGCGTATGTTGTCTTCGGCGTTGCAAAGTGGGTTCTCCTCCAAATTCCATGTGCTTGCCGAATAGTGTCCGGCTTTCTTATAAATGTTGCGCTCCTTGGCTTCCACGCCCAACAATGGCCCTCTTCCACGTGTCGTATGAATGCGAAAAGCCAGGGTATTTTTACATTTTACCCCCAGGCCGTACGAATAAGCTGCCTATAAGAGAGGCAAGGATCTAGATCCAAATCACACCATCCTCCTTCCGCGAGTACTCATCGGAGTGCCTCTGACAAAAATCCGCTCCATCATGAACCGTCGACGCGGCTCCTCCTCTCGCGCTCCCAGCCCTCAGCCAGGAGATTGGAGGAGATGTTCAGTTCCGCACAGCGAGCTGGTGACGCTCCAAGCGGAGGGATACCTCCCTCCGGCCTTCATGGTCCCGGTTAGAGCCGGACTGGCCACCTACAAAGGTGGAAAGCAGGCGGAGAACTCCCCCAATCCCTCCGAAGGAGAGCGGGTGTGCTTCGTCCCCTATTTAATAAGGGGGCTCGGATTTCCCATACATCCGTTTCTCCGGGGGCTCCTGGAGTTCTATGGACTCCAGCTTCATCACCTTACGCCCGCCTCCATTTTGCACATTGCGGGTTTTGTAGCTCTTTGCGAGCTGTTCTTGGGCATCGAGCCCCATTTTGCTCTGTGGAAGAGATTGTTTTGCCTCGTACCCCGTTCTCACGAGGGGTCGATATATCAAGTGGGCGGAGCCGAAATATGGCGCATCGCCGGGACCGGATATCTATCCGGGACCCCAAAGAAGGCGTCCGAAGACCGGCCTTCGGAATGGTTTTATATGGAAGACGCCCCACTGCCGGACCCAGTTCGGATCGTCCTGCCGGAGTTTAGCAACGCTCCTCTGAAAAAACGCCTGAGTTGGCGCCCGCGGAGCCCTCAACGGGAAGATGATAGGAGCGTCCAGTATCTGATGGGCCGGATAAGGTTACTGGCCCATTCTGGATTGACCATGATTGGAGTCATGGCCACATGCATTATGCGAGGGGTGCAGCCGCTCCAATATAGGGGCCACCCCATGTGGGATTTCAACGGGGAGAATGACGCCACCCGTCATGGCCGCAAGGGGCCGGGATCGGCTGCCGATCTGGTGAAGATCATGTCCGGCTTGTACAAGGGGGAGAAGGAGGACTTCCTCCACACGAATCCATTGAATGGATTCTCCATGAATAACCCTCGGAGCTGGGTAAGCGGACGTTTATCTAACCGATCCGTGCTTTCAAAGTTAAGTGTCTTACTTTATGATTTCGACACAGGAACTGCGCCGGGATGTGGAGGGCATACACAGCCCGACTCCACAACCCGAGGATCCGGGACGATCCCTTGATCCGGCCTCCGAGGAGGACCCGGACATAGAGGTGGAGCTGATCGAGGCGGTGTTCCACCAACTTAGCGTGGACAGTGCTTTAGTCGCCATTACGGCCGACTACCCCGGTTTAACTCCGGCTTCCCAGGTAACTGCGACCGAGGTCTTGTCATTATTACTCATCCATGCTTATTTCCGAACACTGTATACCAACGGTGTCCTGCAGGAGGTACCTTTGGGGCGGGAAGCCGGATCCGCGGCGGCTGACCAACAAGGGTCAGTTCGGCCCAGCAGGCGGAAGAGGAGTGCGGCGTGACTCGAAACGTCGCCGCAACGGTATGGAGCACCACCGTATTTAAGGGAAAGATTCCTGGGAGGTATATTAACACTCCTGATTCTTCTAGGAGAAAGAGCGCTCGCCGGACTGTGCCCAGAGAGGTTGCCAATCAAGCCTCCACCAGCCAGGCTCCAACGCCAGGTCCGGAGGGGGAGGCGAACACAAGGCGTGATCCGTATGCTCCTCCAACGGAGGATGCCGAAGGCTGTCCGCCACCAGGTCTGAGGTGGAGAGCGCCATGAATCGTAGGCGCCGCCGGACAGTTCTTCATGACGCGTGTTTCTCCCCGAAGGCGTTGAATGCCTTTAATGCGGGGAACGCGCACCTCCGTGCTGCTCAAGATGGTCTAACCAGAGCCACGGAGCAGTATGTGAAAGACATACAGGTGAGAAATTTTAATAGTTATATATGCCAGTAGCCCCCGAGACTTAAAGTAGTTAAAAAACTGATTTAAGGATCATTTGTTATGCAGGATCTTACAGAGAAGAATACCCACCTGTCCCAGGAGCTTCAGGAGTGCAAGGCCCAACTTGAGGCCGCACTAGCCGCCGCGGGAGGAGCCGCATAGACCCCCTCTGGTAACACATATTTCAAAAAGATAAGCGGTTTATGAAGTGTGGCATGCGTAAGTCTGACAATAATATTGCAGAGGGCGCCGGACTAGATCTGGACAAGCAACATCTGCTGCGCCAGCTGAAGGCCGGCGAGAAGGTGCTTATGAGGGTGCAGCAGGAGAGAAACAAACTCCAAGATGCCAACACCCAGCTGGGCAAAGAACTAAAAGATGTTCGAGTCCAGCTGTCTGACTCCGTAAAAGAGAATCGGCGGCTTCGTCGCGGCATCTACAGTAAGTGCTTGAGCAAACTCCTTTGAAAAGAAGAGTTCGGCGAGGAAGTCGATTGACAGGAATGTGTCTGTAGGTGTGCTCACAGGTCGCCCTGCGGAGGAAATGCCCGGTTTAATGGGTGACCAGCTTCCCGAGCTGCTGCAACTGCACGAACGTGTTCGGCAGGCGATGAGTGGCGTCGCCCAGGCCTTATGGCCGTCCGTCTCCCTACCCGAGGGTCTTGGGGGGCTTGCGGAGAAGATTCAGGGAGCACGGCAGCGCTTCCGTCTATGGAAGATATCAGCCTGCCGTCAAGGCGCCAGGGAGGCCTGGGCCATGGTGAAGACGCGGTACACGAAGGCGGATCCAAACCACATGGCCGAGGTCGGACCTGTGGGGCTCGATGGGAAGGAGATTCCTGTGAGCTTAATGTACGGCCAAGTAGAGTTGGCCGCTAAGTATTCCCAACGGGACTGTAAGCTAGACAACCTGTTAGATGGGATTGAAGAGGAGTACAATCAGTCAATTTGACGATGTAATCTAAAATGACATGAAGAATGCCTTCTAGCCGGATTGTAGATCGTTTGTCTTTGCGGACCTTTTCACTTCAACCTCGGGACCCTAGAGTCCGGAGTGTGTCCGAATACCCTCACGGTTATGAAAAAACTGGGGCATGCATGGAGACCAGGCGTAGGGGTCATTAGTGCTTTATCAGACAAGTGCCCAACTAGTTATGTTATATTACATGGTTAGTAAGAAACATCTTCCAGGGAGAATAGTTCCGTTAGGGGTTCCTTTCCCTGGAAAGTGCATGTCCGGACTGCGAAAAGAGCAGAAAAGCATCTGGGGGCAGATAGATAAATAAATAAGAAATCATCTTTCAAGTCACCGACCGAATATTCTCTTAAGAACACTAGCTTTCGGCTTCACCCAGTCTGAGGTACACATCCGGCTGACCCGGCAGTAACAATCGCAGAGGTGCTCCCTTTACCTCCTAGCCGAACAATCGGGAACGTAGGGGTAAGCACAGGAGCCAGGCAACCTAGCTTGGCCAAAACTTAAGTCATATCGATGCATATAATGGTGAGTAAAAGGTACACGCGAAAGTGTGACGCATGTGTTGGGCATGAAGCCCGTATAAATAAGCTTCTGTTAAAGAAGCCCCCAGGTATAATGAGTGCGAGCAGCACGTCAAGTGTGTGCGAACAATGCACAGGTCAGCCCACAAAGGCTTTACGAAAAGAAGGGAGGAAGGAAGAGAGAAAAACAAAAGACAGCAAACATATAAAATGTGGACGGAGGAAGGAGACGAACTCTGAGTCCGGCGCTAGAATCTTCGGAGGCGGGCTGCGTTCCATGGGTTCGGCTCGAGTCGATTGTTCGATGCGTCACGTAGACGGTATGCTCCGCCGGTCAGGACTTGATCGATTATGAAGGGACCTTCCCACTTGGGCTTGAGTTTGTCCTTTTTCTTGTCCGGCAGACGTAGAACTAGTTCGCCAATATTGTAAGTTTTGGCTCGTACTTCTCTACTTTGATATCTTCGAGCCTGCTACTGATATAATGCGGAACGAGCCTTTGCCACGTCGCACTCCTCCTCCAATGCGTCTAAACTGTCCTACCGATCCAACTCGGCTTCTCTTTCTTCGTACATGCGCACTCGAGGTGAGTCATGAATTATATCGCAGGGCAAAACTGCCTCTGCGCCGTATACCATAAAGAATGGCGTGAATCCAGTAGTGCGATTTGGCGTGGTCTGCAGCCCCCAGAGTATGGAGTCGAGCTCCTCCACCCAGTGCGTGTTAGATTCCGTGAGGGACCGCACTAACCTGGGTTTAATGCCGCTCATGATTAGACCATTTGCTCGTTCGACTTGACCGTTAGTTTGAGGGTGATAGACTGAAGCGTAGTCGAGCTTGATGCCCATATTTTTGCACCAGAGTTTAACCTTGTCAGCCGTGAAGTTTGTGCCGTTATCAGTGATGATGCTGTGGGGGACGCCATAACGGTGTACTACCCCAGATATGAAGTCTATCACAGGTCCGGATTCGGCTGTTTTAACTGGCTTGGCCTCTATCCATTTGGTGAATTTGTCCACCATGACCAATAGGTACTTTTGCTTGTGGGTTCCCCCTTTAAGGGGTCCGACCATGTCAAGCCCCCAGACCGCGAACGGCCAGGTGATGGGTATAGTTTTGAGGGCGGTGGGTGGCATGTGGCTCTGATTAGCAAAGAGCTGGCAATCGACGCATCGTTGGACTAAGTCCTGAGCATCTGCCCGGGCCGTCGGCCAATAAAATCCTGTACGGAAGGCCTTGCCTACAAGGGCCCGGGCTGCGGCGTGGTGCCCGCCGAGTCCGGCGTGAATTTCAGCCAGAAGATTTCGCCCTTCCTCTTCAGAGATGCACCTTTGAAGGACTCCAGTTGTGCTTTTCTTATAAAGCTCTCCCTCATGGACCTTGTAGGCTTTAGATCGCTGTACTATGCAGCGAGCCTCATTTTGGTCTTCGGGGAGTTCCTGCCTAATTAAGTAGGCTAGGAGTGGTTCCGTCCACGGGGCAATGACTGCCATTATTTCGTGGGCTGAAGTTGTTCTTTCATTGGCTGAGCCACCGATTGTGCCAGAATGTTCGGTGTTGGGTGGTGCGGTTGGTTCCGGATTGTTGTTTCCAGACTCCTCTTCCCATACTACGGATGGCTTAAAGAACCGCTCCAGGAAGATATTTGGAGGGACGGCGTCGCGCTTTGCGCCGACGCATGCCAACACGTCGGCCGCCTGGTTATTATCCCTGGACACATGGTGGAATTCGAGTCCTTCGAACCGAGCTGACATTTTTAAGACGGCGTTATGGTAGGCTGCCATTTTCGGATCCTTGGCATCAAAGTCTCCATTTACTTGGGATATTGCGAGGTTTGAATCCCCGCGGACCTCTAGGCATTGAATGCCCATGGAGATGGCCATCCGGAGACCATGTAGAAGGGCCTCGTATTCTGCTGCGTTGTTGGAGTCCGTGTACATTATTTGAAGTACGTATTGGACTGTGTCTCCAGTTGGGGATGTCAAGACGACGCCAGCCCCCTAGCCGGCCAACATTTTAGAGCCGTCAAAGTGCATGATCCAATTGGAGTATGCGCCGTACTCTTTAGGGAGTTCGGCTTCAGTCCATTCAACGATGAAGTCAGCCAAAACTTGTGACTTTATAGCTCGCCGTGGTTTGTAGGTTATGTCGAATGGTAAGAGCTCAATGGCCCATTTTGCAATCCTGCCCGTCGTGTCGCGGTTGTTTATAATGTCGTTGAGAGGTACTTCGGAGGCCACTGTTATCGAACACTCTTGAAAGTAGTGTCGCAGCTTCCGGGATGCCATGAACACCGCGTACGCTATCTTTTGATAATGTGGATACCAGGACTTGCATGGAGTTAAGACAGTGGATACGTAGTACACTGGTTTTTGAAGAGGGAATTTGTGTCCTTCTGTTTCTCGTTCGACGACGAGCACCGCGCTTACAACTTGATGTGTTGCCGTGATATATAATAGCATTGGTTCGCCCAAGTTGGGCGCGGCCAGGACCGGATTTGTTGCCAATATGGCCTTTATTTCTTTGAGTCCGGCCGTGGCAGCATCCGTCCATTCGAAGTGTTCGGTGCGCCGGAGGAGGCGATAGAGGGGCAATGCCTTTTCTCCCAAACGGGAGATGAAGCGGCTTAGAGCCGCCACGCATCCAGTCAGTTTTTGTATTTGTTTGAGGTCTTTTGGGATATCCAATTGTGACAGAGCTCGGATCTTGGCTGGGTTTGCTTCAATTCCTCTACCGGATACAATGAAGCCCAAGAGCTTTCCGGCTGGTATGCCAAAAATGCATTTTTCCGGGTTGAGCTTAGTGTCGTATGCTCGGAGGTTATCGAATGTGAGCCTCAAATCGTCTACTAGAGTTTCGGCGTGTTTGGTCTTAACGACCACATCGTCTACGTATGCCTCCACTGTTTTGCCGATCTGGGTAGCCAGACATGTCTGAATCATGCACTGATATGTTGCGCCGGCGTTTTTGAGTCCGAAGGGCATTGTGTTGAAGCAGAATGGTCCGTATGGAGTAATGAATGCTTTTGCGGCCTGGTCTGTTTCCGCCATCTTGATTTGATGGTATCCGGAGTATGCGTCGAGGAAACACAATGAATCGTGCCCTGCGGTAGCATCGATGATTTGGTGATGCGGGGAAGGGGGAAAGGATCCTTTGGACAGACCTTGTTAAGGTCTTTAAAATTGACACAAAGGCGCCATGATTTGTCCTTTTTTGGTACCATTACCAGGTTCGCTAGCCAATCTGGATGTTTTATATCTCTGATGAATCCGGCTTCTAATAGTTTGGCTAGCTCCTCTCCCATTGCCTGTCTTTTGGGTTCGGAAAATCGCCGAAGAGCCTATTTGACTGGCTTGAATTCTTTTAGGATGTTTAGGCTGTGTTCTGCCAGCCTGCGTGGGATTCCTGGCATATCTGAAGGGTGCCAGGCAAAAATGTCCCAATTTTCCCGAAGGAATTCTCGTAGTGCGGCGTCTACATCAGGGTTTAATTGTGCCCCAATGGAGGCCGTCTTTGTGGGGTCCGTTGGATGGACCTGGAATTTGACTATTTCGTCCGCTAGTTTGAAAGAGGTGGACTTGGATCTCTTATCGAGTATCACATCGTCCCTGTTCACCGTGGAGCGCAGCGCAGTGAGTTCCTCTGCCGCTAGGGCTTCGGATAGTGCCTCTAGGGCTAGTGCGGCTGTCTTGTTTTCAGCGCGGAGTGCTATGTCCGGATCACTGACAAGAGTGATGATTCCATTGGGCCCGGGCATTTTAAGGTTCATGTACCCGTAATGGGGTATGGCTTGGAAAATTGTGAATGCCTCTCGCCCTAATAAAGCGTGATATCCGCTGCTGAACGGGGCCATTTGGAACGTGACCTCCTCGGACCTGTAATTGTCCGGCGAGCCGAACACCACATCAAGTGTAATTTTTCCTGTGCAGCGTGCTTCCCGACTAGGGATTATTCCTCTAAAGGTTGTGCTGCTTCTCTCAATGCGGCTCCAGTCAATTTCCATTTTTCGAAGGGTTTCCTCGTAGATGAGGTTTAATCCGCTGCCGCCATCCATGAGTACCTTGGTAAGACGAAAGCAGTCCACTATTGGACTGAGGACCAATGCGGCTGGTGCTCAAGCTGTTCGGAATTTAGGTTCGTCGCTAGCATTGAAGGTGATAGCCGTGTCACTCCATAGATTTTTTGTTGCTACTTGGTAGACTTCGGCGAGGCTGCGGATCGTTCGTTTCCGCATATTATTTGATGCGAAAGTCTCAAAGACTGTTAATACTGTACTGGTACTGTTGGGCTGGTTCTCCAGGGCTAGAAGCTCTTCGCCACTTTTGGCCACCTGCCGTAGTATCCAACATGCTCGAAGGCTATGTGTTGGAGTGGCACCCTCTGTACTATGGATTTTACAGGGTCCGCTGAGCCATCCCTCCAGTACGGTTCCGTGCCCTCTAGGGGTTTTTTGCTTTTTGTCCCAGGTGCCTGAGCATGGTGCACCCTTTTATTTCGGACTAGGGTTGTGTTCGGAGCCGGATTGTCCCAAAACTTAGTTTCGGTTTTCCAGGCACTCTCCATCGCACAGTACTTTCGTACTATGGACGCCAGGTCGGCGAAGCGTGTAATTTTGCGACGACTTACGGCGTTCAAGATTCCCTTGTCCATGCAATTGTTGCAGAAAATTGAGATTGCGTTTTCCTCACGGCAGTCCTTTATCCTGTCCATAACCAGGAGGAATCTGACCCAGTAATGATGTACTGTTTCAGCGGGCTCTTGCCGGATTTGAGATAGATCGCTTGTGTTTGGGTGGGCGGGTGGAGATAAATTCGGAACCCCGCCCAATCTGAGGCTCAAGGGCCGAAAAGTTTCCGAATTTGGAAGCTTGGATTGCTGGATGTTGTCCAACGGATCTAGTCCGTTGCCTGACTTTAGGTTCAGTACTTGATTGGCATCCGTCCCTCCGCGGGAATCCGGCATGGAGGGATCAGGAATCCGGACATAACTGGTCTTTAATATAGAAGAAGAGTCGCCGCGTTGTTCCTCCACCACAGCAACGTGGTGGGTAGCCTAGGGAGAGTTGATCTCTCTCAGATCAGTTTTAAGCCCAATCTGATCATAGTCTGTAGCGACTCCCAGGGCGGCGATGCGATCCAAGAGCTCGTTTACGGAGGAGAGCTCCATCGGATCTAGCTGCTCAGCGAATTCCGAGTTGACGTGAAGATCACTTTTGATGACCCGAGAGGTCATTGCCGGAGCGGCGGCCGAACAGGCGGTCATAAGAAAACCACCTAGCCGGATGGTTTGGCCGGTGGCCAAAGCTCCCTTGGCAATGGTACCGTCTTTAAAGACGGGAAGAGGCATCCTTCCTGATTGCGACGGCACAGAGGAACTCTCAATGAAAGCACCAATGTCGGTGTCAAAACCGGCGGATCTCGGGTAGGGGGTCCCAAACTGTGCGTCTAGGCGGATGGTAACAGGAGACAAGGGACACGATGTTTTTACCCAGGTTCGGGCCCTCTCGATGGAGGTAAAACCCTACTCCTGCTTGATTGATATTGATGATATGGGTAGTACAAGAGTGGATCTACCACGAGATCAAGGAGGCTAAACCCTAGAAGCTATCCTATGGTATGATTGTTGTTGTGTCCTATGGACTAAAACCCTTCGGTTTATATAGACACCGGAGAGGGCTAGTGAGGGAGTCCTGGACTAGGGGGTGTCCGGATAGCCGGACTATCATCATCGGCCGGACTCCAAGACTATGAAGATACAAGATTGAAGACTTCGTCCCGTGTCCGGATGGGACTTTCCTTGGCGTGGAAGGCAAGCTTGGCGATACGGATATATAGATCTCCTACCATTGTAACCGACTCTGTGTAACCCTAGCCCTCTCCGGTGTCTATATAAACCGGAGGGTTTTAGTCTGTAGGACGAACAACCATTACAACAATCATACCATAGGCTAGCTTCTAGGGTTTAGCCTCCTTGATCTCGTGGTAGATCCACTCTTGTACTACCCGTATCATCAATATTAATCAAGCAGGAGTAGGGTTTTACCTCCATCGAGAGGACCCGAACCTGGGTAAAAACATCGTGTCCCTTGTCTCCTGTTACCATCCGCCTAGACGCACAGTTCGGGACCCCCTACCCGAGATCCGCCGGTTTTGACACCGCATTGGTGCTTTCATTGAGAGTTCCTCTGTGTCGTCACCAATAGGCTTGATGGCTTCTTCAATCAACAACAACGCAGTCTAGGGTGAGACTTTTCTCCCCGAACAGATCTTCATGTTCGGCGGCTTCACACTGCGGGCTAATTCACTTGGCCATATGGAGCAGATCGAAAGCTACGCCCCTGGCCGTCAGGTCAGATTTGGAAGCCTAAACTTCACGGCCGACATCCGCGGAGACTTGATCTTCGATGGATTCGAGCCACAGCCGAGCGCGCCGCATTGTCACGATGGGCATGATTTAGCTCTGCCGCCGGACAGCGCCCTGGAGGCCGCACATGAGTCTGCTCCGACCCCTAGTTCAGAGCCGACCGCACAGATCGAGGACAGGTGGTTGGACACCGCCTCGGGGGCTGCAATCTCTATGGCGATGGAGCCGAACACTGACCCTGTCCCTTGCAAAGCTCGTGACTCTGAGGTGCTGGACTCCTTGCCGGACTCTGAACCTCCTGCGCCCCTGCCAACCGAATCCGATTGGGCGCCGATCATGGATTTCACCGCTGCGGACATCTTTCAGCACTCACCCTTTGGCGACATCTTGAATTCTCTAAAGCATCTCTCGTTATCTGGAGAGCCCTGGCCGGACTATGGTCACGACGGTTGGGATGCGGATGACGAAGAAATTCAAAACCCACCCACCACCCACTTTATAGCCACTGTCGACGATCTAACTGACATGCTAGACTACGACTCCGAAGACATCGACGGTATGGACGATGATGCTGGAGACGACCAAGAAACAGCGCCTACGGGGCATTGGAAGACCACCTTGTCATACGACATATACATGGTGGACATCCCAAAAGATGGGAACGGCGAAGAAGCAGCGAAGGCAGATTCCTCTAAGAAACAGCCCAAGCGCCGACGTCAGCGGCGCCGCTCTAAATCCCGCCACAGCAAGAATGGAGATTCTGGCACCGGAGACAATAACACCCCAGAGAGTGCCGAAGACAACCCCCTCCAGCAAGATTCAGCACAGGAGGACGGAGAAGCCAGCCCTCGAGAGAGAACGACAGACGAGGAGATAGAGGATGACAATTACATGCCTCCCTCCGGAGACGAGGCAAGCCTGAACGATGACGAATTCGTCGTGCCCGAGGATCCCGTCGAACAAGAGCGTTTTAAACGTAGGCTAATGGCCATGGCAAACAGCCTAAAGAAAAAGCAGCAACAGCTTCGAGCTGATCAAGATCTGCTGGCCGACGATGGACCGAGGTCCTCGCGGCCGAAGAGCATGAACTCGAACGCCCCTCCAAAAGCTACCCAAAACGCAAGTTGCTCCCCCGATTAGAGGAGGAGGCATATAAACCTTCATCACCAGCGCACAATACGGCAGACCGACCACCTCGTGGCCGTGACAGAGAGGCATCTAGGCCCTTCACCAGAACCGTAACCTGGCACCGCTCGAAAATCGCGAAGCCACGGGGGAATGTGCCGGACTTGCGAGACATATTGGAGGACAAGGCAGGACAATCAAGATCTATCTACGGATCACGTGGGCGCCCCATGATCCACAACGACTACCGTCGCGCCGGATACAACAACTCCAGCTGGGCCGAACACAGCAGACAAAGCTCTCTTGAGCTACGTCGTGATATTGCCCAGTATAGAGGCGCCGCACACCCGCTATGCTTCACAGATGAAGTAATGGATCATCAAATCCCCGAAGGGTTCAAACCCGTGAACATTGAATCCTACGATGGCACAACAGGCCCCGCGGTTTGGATCGAAGATTATCTCCTTCATATCCATATGGCCCGCGTTGACGATCTCCACACCATCAAGTATCTCCCACTCAAGCTTAAAGGACCAGCTCGGCATTGGCTTAACAGCTTGCCAGCAGAATCAATTGGGTGTTGGGAGGACCTGGAAGCCGCATTCCTTGAAAACTTCCAGGGCACATATGTGCGACCACCAGACGCCGATGACCTAAGCCACATAATTCAGCAGCCAGACGAATCGGCCAGACAATTCTGGACACGGTTCCTCACAAAGAAAAATCAAATCGTCGACTGTCCGGACGCAGAGGCCCTCGCAGCCTTCAAACACAACATCCGCGACGAGTGGCTGGCCCGGCACCTAGGACAGGAAAAGCCGAAATCCATGGCAGCCCTCACATCACTCATGACCCGCTTCTGTGCGGGGGAGGACAGCTGGCTAGCTCGCAGTAACAACCTCAGCAAAAATGGTGGCAGTCCGGATACTAAGGACCGCAATGGCAGGTCGCATCGGAACAAAAACAAACGCCACGTTAATAGCGATAACACTGAGGATACGGCAGTCAACGCCGGATTCAGAGGCTCTAAACCCGGTCAGCGGAAGAAGCCATTCAAAAGAACCACTCCGGGTCCATCCAATTTGGACCGAATACTCGACTGCTCTTGCCAGATACATGGCACCCCCGAAAACCCAGCTAACCACGATTGTTGGGTATTCAAGCAGGCAGGCAAGTTAATTGCCAAAAACAATGACAAGGGGCTGCACAGTGATGACGAGGAAGAGACTCGGCTGCCGAACAGTAGAGGACAGAAGGGTTTCCCCCCACAAGTGCGGACGGTAAACATGATATACGCAACCCATATACCCAAGAGGGAGCGGAAGCGTGCACTTAGGGACGTATATGCCATGGAGCCAGTCGCCCCGAAATTCAATCCATGGTCCTCTTGCCCGATCACTTTTGATCGAAGGGACCACTCCACCAGTATCCGCCATGGCGGATTCGCCGCATTGGTTTTAGACCCAATCGTCGATGGATTTCACCTCACTAGAGTCCTGATGGATGGCGGCAGTAGCCTGAACCTGCTTTATCAGGATATAGTGCGCAAGATGGGCATAGACCCCTCAAGGATTAAACCTACAAAGATGACCTTCAAAGGCGTCATACCAGGTGTTGAGGCCAATTGTACAGGCTCAGTCACACTAGAAGTGGTCTTCGGATCCCCGGATAATTTCCAAAGCGAGGAGTTAATCTTCGACATAGTCCCGTTCCGCAGTGGCTATCACGCTCTGCTCGGACGAACCGCGTTTGCAAAGTTCAACACGGTGCCGCATTATGCATACCTTAAGCTCAAGATGCTAAGCCCTCGTGGAGTCATCACGGTCAACGGAAATACGGAACGCTCCCTCCGAACGGAGGAACATACAGCGGCTCTCGCGGCAGAAGTACAGAGCAGCCTCTTAAGGCAATTTTCGAGTCCGGCCGTTAAACGACCGGACATGGCCAAACGCGCCCGGAGTAAAATAAATCAAGACCACCTGGCATGTTCCGAGCACGCGTAGCAATGCGGCCCCAACCCCAGCCCTTGCATGATTGCAAGACCAGCTCTTCGCGTACATCATTACGCTCTAGAGATACCATGGGCATAGGGGGAGGGGCACGACCATGCAGGCCCAGAGTACGGTTCAACCACACCAGGGGCTCCCAAGTGTGTCACTCTTTTTCTTTTCCTTTTTTGCTATTTATCCACAGGACTCCGTTCACCAGAGACCCTGTCCGGCGGTGAACCTGCCGAACTCACGATGCAACAGCCAGGGAAGGACACAGGCTACGACGAACACTCAGGTGGTATCCATTATGAGCATTAAATTTGTTAAATACACCATTCCGCAGCCTACCCCTGGAGGGGGACATGTCTAATAGTCCAATCCCTTGCTTACCGCACTATTTGTATCGTCCTGCACTCATGGCAGAATTCCTTGAGTAAACAATGCATCACTTTTTGCTTGTAGTTACATTCCTTTCTTACATGTATGTTCATTTATGACGTTTTGCATCCATACACTTTGGTACAGCCGAATACACCAGGGGCTTATGTTCCCCGCATTACGGTGTGATAAGTCCGAACACTTTCACAAGTGCGGCACCCCGAACTTATAGCATTATATGCATCGGCTCCGAATCATGTCTTGGATCAATAGTTGGGTTTGCCCGGCTCCCATGTTTTGGTACCTTACGTTCCGTTCCGTCGGCTAAGGTAGCACTGGGAGAACCACTGCGATTGCGCCCCAGTTGAGCTGGGAGAGCGCCTCAGTGGAGAAAGCTAAAACTGACCGTCATGATAAGGCGAGAGCTAGTCGCTGTTCGAGAGGTCTTTTCGAGTCCCTAAAGACTTATGCCGCTTAGAGCAAGGAACCGGCTTCATCCGTCCAAGGCGTGGATAGCGCCCCGAACTCGGTCTTCCGAACACTAGGGGCTTCGCCGAAATTTAAAATTATAAAATTCTATGGCTAAGTGAGAGTGTTCAAGCATTATAAGTCCGGTTGCCTTGTTCGTTGTGTTGAGCGCCTCCCTAGATGGACCCAAAAATGGGAACAAGAGCGCTCAAGTTTATCCCGAACACCCCAGCACTCGTGGCATGGGGGCTGAAGCCGACGACTTGCCATCTCTCAGATTTGATAAACGGCCGCACAGAAGGTAATATTTTAAATTAATAAGCGTTGCTTAGCGCATATGAACAAAGTTTTCAGCGCATAGGATAACACAGTGCGAGTCTACTCAAATATTACATCTTTGGGACACTCATCCGCAATCTTGATGGCACCCTTCAGGACACTCTTATAATACATTTCGGGCGTGCGATACTCCTTGCCCGCCGGTGGCGCGTCCGTCAGAAGCTTCTCAGCATCCAGCCTGCCCCAGTGCACCTTTGCGCGGGCAAGGGCCCGACGGGCACCTTCAATGCAGGCAAAGCGCTTGATGACTTCCTCCCAGGGACACGGATCCACCAGCCGCCGCACCATGCCGAAGTAGCTCCCAGGCATGGCCTCTTCAGGCCACAGCCGGACTATGAGGCCCTTCATGGCCTGCTCGGCTACCTTGTGGAGCTCGACCAGCTGCTTCAGCTGGTCGCTAAGGGGCACCAGATGTCCGGCCTCAGCATACTGAGACCAGAAGACCTTCTCCGTTGAGCTCCCCTCCTCAGCCCGGTAGAATGCGGCAGCATCGGACACGCTGCGAGGCAGATCTGCAAACGCTCCTGGAGAGCTCCGAATTCGGGTAAGTAACAGGTAATTCACATTCACATGCTTGCTTTGCATGAAAAATGCCTTACCGCCGCTATTTTCTTCACCGCCTCAATATCCTGGAGGGCCTTATGGGCCTCGGCCTTAGCGGCTTTGGCACTCTCAAGAGCCGAGGCAAGCTCGGACTCTCGAGTCTTCGAGTCGCGCTCCAAACTCTCATGCTTTTCCATGAGAGCCTGGAGCTCTTGCCGCACCTCCGCCACCCGCGCCTCCTGCTTCTCTCGCTCCGCTCGTTCCGCGGCCGCATTACGTTCGGCCGCGGACACGGCCTCCTTCAGGGTCGCCACCTCGCCCGTGGGCCCCGCAGTGCCCATGTTATCCTTGTTATTTCTATTGCAACCAAAATCCTTTTCTGTAAGGTACAAATTTAATACGGTGTTACTCACCTTCTTTGTCCTCGAGCTGCTTCTTGGCAAGGCCGAGCTCGTTCTCGGTCCGCTCGAGGTCCTGCTTCAAAGCACCGACCTCCGCAGTCAATGCGGTAGAGGTCAGCAGCGCAACCTGCAACCCCATATTGACATAATTTTTAGAACTCCTGCGTATATCTTTTTAGATCCTTAGTCCGGCTTTTCTTTTCAAACACCGAACTGAGCATTAGGGGCTACTGTCTATGCGGTATTACATTGCATATTTTAAAACTTCTTACCTCAAAGCCTGTTAGAAGGCTGCTGCAGGCTTCAGTCAGCCAGCTCTTGGCGAGCTGAACCTTCTGAATCATCGCACTCATGATAGTGCGGTGTTCTTCCTCGATGGAAGCGCTGTTGAGCGCCTCCAACAAGTTGTCCGGTGCCTCCGGTTGGACGGAGGCTGCCGGTGTCACGGTCTTGCCCTTCTTACAAAGGGGCCGCCTGCCGGACTCCGGAACCACTGCGGGTTCCGGCACGGAGTCCGGCGCAAAGTCCGGGAGGCTGCCTTGCGGCACCTCCGGAGCCTCCTCCTGATGGGTCCCCTCCTGGGATCCCACCTCGGTGTCGTTAGCATCACGAGAGGTGGAGGCGGTCGGAATGGAATCCACATCCGACGGAGCCAAGGACCCGCTCGATGAAGCGGGAAGATCATCCTCGGCCGGACTGCAGGTAGTGTGCGGCATTAGAAGGACACCATGTGGCACAAAAGAGAAATTATAAATCATTCAATAATCTGGATACTTACAATCTTGCCGGGGGCTTGGCCCTTGAGGGCCACCCTTTGTCGCCGTCGTTGGCGTTGGCGGAGCTATCCAGAGGAAGGGTCCTTCCTCTCTTGGACCCTTCGCCCCCCCGTTGGGGAAGCCTTCCTCTTCCTCTCTCCCCCTCCTGGGGAGAGTCCTCTTTCTCCTCCTCGTCTTCGGGGGAGGAGTCCGCCTCGGAGCCATCGGACGATGAGTCCGATACCACCTGGCGCCGGGAACTCCTTCGGGTTCCCGTGGCCTTCTTCTTGGCCTTCTTCTCCGACACCACATAAAGTGCCGGGACTAGCAGCCCCGTTAAACGGGTATCCGCTGGGTCTTCGAGGAGGGGAGCCGGACAGTTAACCTGTCCAGACGTCCTCTGCCAGTCCTGTTAAAGGCATTGGGAATTTTAGATCCCAGAATAGAGTAAAACTATGAAAGAAATAAATGTCCCATAAAGGATAACATATCTTACCACACCGGCCGGGCGTTTCGTGCTGAATCCGCGATCTTCAGTTGTGGATGCGGGGGCTTCTCCGCCCTTGAACAGCACCCTCCAGGCAGCTTCATACGTCGTGTCGAAGAGCCCGCTAAGGGTCCGGTGCTGTGCCGGATCAAACTCCCACAGATTGAATGCCCATTGTTAGCAGGGGAGAATCCGGCGGACGAGCATGACCTGGATCACGTTGACAAGCTTGAGCTTCTTGTTCACCAGGGTCTGGAGACAGGACTGGAGTCCGGTCAGCTCCTCCGAACTGCCCCATAGCAAGCCCTTCTCTTTCCAGGAGGTGAGCTGCATGGGGGTACCAGATCTGAACTCGGGGGCCGCTGCCCATTTAGGGTCACGCGGCTCGGTGATATAGAACCACCCCGATTGCCACCCTTTGATGGTTTTCATGAAGGCTCCCTCGAGCCAGAGTGTCACGCCAAATATGCGACCCTATCCAAAGGAACTCGAAGGTCCCACCAAGGATAGACCCGCATATTGGAACGCTTTTGCAAGGTGGATATCATTACATCAACATTACATAATAGTGGGGATACATACAAAAGGCATACAATGCCACATGAATACAACAATACATCATATACAAGATCAACATCCGACTACGGATGAAACATAAACAGAAACTCAAACAATATCCACCCTGCTAGCCTAGGCTGCCGACCTGGAACCTATCCCCTGATCGAAGAAGCAGAAGAAGAAACTCCAAAACAAGCAAGCATCGCTCTCGCGTCATGAACACCGCATAACCTGTACCTGCAACTATTGTTGTAGTAATCTGTGAGCCACGAGGACTCAGCAATCCCATCACCATGGGTATCAAGACTAGCAAAGCTTAATGGGAAAGGAAGGGGTAAAGTGGTGAGGTTGCAGCAGCGACTAAGCATGATATGGTGGCTAACATACGCAAAGAAGAGCGGGAAGAGAGCAAATGGAACGGTCGTGAAGCTAGCAATGATCAAGAGGTGATCCTGAACACCTACTTACGTCAAACATAACACAGAAACCGTGTTCACTTACCGGACTCCGCCGAGAAGAGACCATCACGGCTACACACACGGTTGATGCGTTTTAATTCGGATCTGGTGTCAAGTTATCTACAACCGGACATTAACAAATTCCCATCTGCCACATAACTGCGGGCACGACTCTCGAAAGTTTATACCCTGCAGGGGTGTCCCAACTTAGCCCATGACAAGCTCTCGCGATCAACGAAGGAATAGACCTTCTCCCAGGAAGACCCGATCAGTCTCGGAATCCCGATTTACAAGACATTTCGACACTGGTAAAACAAGACCAGCAAAGCCGCCCGATGCGCCGACAATCCCGATAGGAGCTGCACATATCTCGTTCTCAGGGCAACACCGGATAGGTCAGCCTACGAGTAAAACCAGACCTCGAGTTTCCCCGAGGGGGCCCCGCAGTCTGCCCGGTTCAGACCAGCACTTAGACAAGCACTGGCCCGGGGGGGCTAAAAATAAAGATGACCCTTGGGTTGGCCGACCCAAGGGAAGGGTATAGGTGGTGGTGAGGCAAATGGTAAAACCAAGGTTGGGCCTTGCTGGACAAGTTTTATTCAAAGCGAACTGTCAGGGGGGTCCCATAAATCACCCGACCGCGTTAGGAACGCAAAATCCGGGTACATAACACCGGTATGACGGAAACTAGGGCGGCAAGAGTGGAACAAAACACCAGGCATAAGGCCGGGCCTTCCACCCTTTACCAAATATATAGATGCATTAATAATATAAGAGATATTGTGATATCCCAACATAACCCTGTCCACCATGGAGCAATCTTCAACTTCACCTGCAACTAGCAACGCTATAAGAGGGGCTGAGCAAAGCGGTAACATAGCCAAACAACGGTTTGCTAGGAAGGGTGTCAAAGGTTAGAGGTTCATGGCAATTTGGGAGGCTTGATAGAACAAAATGATAGGTAGCGCAGCATAGCGATAGAACGAAGCAACTAGCATGGCAATGATAGTAGTGAGATCCAGGGTAGCGGTCATCTTGCCTGAAATCCCGCTAGGAAGAAGAACGAGTCCATGAAGAATATGAAGCCACGAAGACGAACCAAGCGTAGACGAACGAATCCTCACGATCGCAACGAAACGGGAACTATCGAGAAGAAACACACAACATGGTAAACACACCACACATAGGCAATACATGATGCACAACAAGCATGATGCATGACAAGGCTACATGAAGCTACTCATGGCAAGAGATGATGCAAACAAGAACAACACATCAAGGCAAGTTTAAATGAGTCCGGAAACAACATATAACAATTCCGGTAAGTCCTCATATGCATATTTCGAAATTGGTCCAGATCTGAATAAACCTTATGTTCAATTTGTTAAACAGCAAGTTAAAGAGCACCAAGAGGATCTACACGAAATTCTAGTCAAGTTATATATAAAGTTCATTAGATTCGGAGCTACGGCCTAGAAGATATGAGCAAACAAGTTAAGCATGGCATTGATGCAAAATGCACCCAAACATCAAGCAAACACCTCAAAACAAGGATGCAACATGATAATATGAAGCTACATGCAAAAACAAGCAAGTTTCATATAGAGCACACTCAAAACGGAGCAGCGGTGCAACACACACACTATACAAGTTATAGCAACAATCTGTCCATAACAGCAACTATGCATCTTGCAAGCATCAAAACAATAAGCTACAACACCCCAACACAATAACAAAAGGCATGGGCATGAAGTACAGGTAAAGCATAACAAAACATGAACACTAAGTTATCTCCAGAAATCACTAGAACATGCTCAAAAACACATGGTAAGATTGCAAAATAATAACTGTTTCAGACTTATCAGGAAATAACATCAGGTTGCAATGTTTAGAGCTGTGAAACAACATGTTACAGGTACTTATCATGGCAAACAAAGGCATGGAATGATACTACTAAATGCATAGAACAACAGTCCCTTACTGACCATGAGCCAAAGCATAGAAAATATGATGGCACCCATGTAAACATGGCAAATAATATGACAGATTCATACATGGCAGGAACAACAATAAGTAGGCATGTTGGTGAGCTTGAACCACTCACTACAGAGCAATACATGGCATGGCAAGGCAACCAACAGTAAGAAGACATGTTTGTGAAGTTAATCATGGCAAGATCAAGGTTATAGGGTTGATGGAACACTAGCAAAACACATGGGAACTAGTGAACTTAATGTTAACAGGCTGATAGCAACATTATCAAGCAACTTTGGAGCAAGATATGAACAATCTACAGCAAGCTATAAATGCAACCAGGGGCATGGATGGATAGGGAATAACATGTAGATCAAAACATGTTTATAGAACATCTCCAGATTATGCATAGAATGATTAGTAGCAACATGCTTACATAGCATCACCAAATAACAGATTCAGCCTAGCAAAACAGCAACAGCAAGTACACTACTTAACAAGCTCGATTCACTCACCACAAGTCATTGAATGACAAGATAAGCACATCATCATCAAGAAGACATGTTTATGTAACCAACCAAGGCAAGAACAAGTCCATAGCATGCAAGGATCAACTATAGCAACCTTGGCCAAATTGAATAACAAGTAAACAATCTGCCAGGAAACATTTTGAAGCAAAAGTAGAGCACCAAAATAACATGCTAGACTACTCAATAATTGCAAACAAGGGCATTAATGGATAGACAATAACCATATGTTCAAAACACCCTTACTGAAGTATCTCAAAATATGCACGGATCTCTCTGTAGCATCAAGTTTACATGGCATCAAAATAATAGCAGAACAGGGACTAAAATCAACAATATCACGAAGCCTAGTTTGCATGCTTGTGCTAGTCACCACATTGATCACAAAAATACATGGCATACACCCCTGGAAAGATGGCATGGCATAGATCAAAACACATGAAGACATCAACCTCATAGGATGCACACATCAATCATGGCAAAAATGACAAATGAGCAAGTTATAACAGTTTCAGCAGATTAACATCAACATGCACCCTTCCAACAGCATTTTGGGCATCAAGATGAGCTCAAATGAAAATGATGCAATGGAATGAAATGAAGTACTCGTTGAGACGAACAATTTGACATATTACACACACGAAACGGAGCTACGGATGCAGAGATACAATGCGATGAACATGACATGTTAATATGCAAATATACGGGACTTGGACGAATTCGGGGTCAACCTCGGGCTGCACGGATTTTGATGCGGTGACGGATCTCGCCGGAACTTCGCCGGAGTTCGGGGAGGAGGTGGCCGGAGCTGTGGGAGAGGTCGGGGAGGCGCGGCGGAGGCGGATCCGGACCGGATCTCGCCGGATCCGGCCGGATCCCGGCGGGGAACGGCGCGGGGAGGCGAGGGCGAGCTCGCCAGAGCGAAGCGGCGTGATGGCGCCGTCGTGCTCCGGCGAGGCGGCCGAGGCGAGGCGAGGCGGCGGCGGCCGGAGCCGCGGCAAGCGGGGCGAGGCGGCCGAGCGGGCCGCGAGCGGGGGCGACGGCCGGCGAGGGCTCGCGGCGCCGGCGAGGCGGCAGTCGGCGGCGGCGGCCCACGCGGGAGGCGGAGGGCGCGGGCGAGCGGGCGCGGCGGCGGCGGCGGAGTGGGCCGGGCGGGCCCCGCCTGGGCTCGCGGGCCCGCGGCGGCGCGCGGGTGGCCGGGGTGGCCACGTGGCAGGCGGAGATTGGGCGCGGGGCGGCGGTGGCTGAGGTGGCGGCCTCTAATTGGCTCGGGCGACGTGGCTGAGGGCGGCGGACACGTCCGGCGGCGCACGGACATGTCCGGCGAGCGAGAGGGAGGCTAGACTAGGGTTTCATCCGCGAAAATGGAAGGGGAGGGCCTTTTATAGGTAGAAGGAGCTAGGAGAGTCCAAATGAGGAGCAGTTTTCGGCCACACGATCGTGATCGAACGACCGAGAGCATGGAGGGGAGTTTGCTGGGTTTTGGGCCACTTTGGAGGGGGTGTTGGGCTGCAAACAAAAGTGGTCTTTGCGGTTACCCGGTTAACCGTTGGAGTATCAAACGACCTCCAAATGGCACGAAACTTGACAGGCGGTCTACCGGTGCTATACCAAGGCCGCTTGGCAAACCTCGGTCCATTCTGAGAAAGTTTAACACCCGCTCACAATGAGAGACAAAAAGGGGGACGCCGGGGGACATAGGAGTGCCGGATCGCGAAACGGACAACGGGGAAAATGCTCGGATGCATGAGACGAACACGTATGCAATGCAATGCACATGATGACATGATAAAATGCAACACACAAGCAAATGACATGGCAACGAAGGCGAATAACTGGCAGACACCTGGCGCATCGAATCTGGGACGTTACACAGAGGACGTTGGGCATTTTGCCCACTATGGCGCCTCCGCACTCCGCTTGGACGCCCTTCACTACCTTCGGCTTGACATTGAAGGTTTTTAGCCACAAGCCGAAGTGTGGTTGGATGCAGAGGAAGGCCTCGCACACGACGATAACGCCGAGATGTTGAGGATGAAGTTTGGCGCCAGATCGTGGAAGTCCAGGCCGTAGTAGTACATGAGCCCTCGGACGAAGGGAAGAAGTGGGAAGCACAGTCCGCGGAGGAAGTGGGGAAGAAATACGACCCTCTCATGGGGCCTGGGGGTGGGGATGAGCTGCCCCTTGTCGGGCAGCCGGTGCGCGATATCGCTGGACAGGTATCCAGCGCCGCGCAGTTTTTCGATGTGCCCCTCCGTAACGGAGGAAGCCATTCACTTGCCTCCCGCTTCGGACATGGCTGGAGAAGGTTGAGACGAGATGTGCAGACTTGGGCGCTGGAGCTCGAGTGCGCGGAGATGGATAGGCAAAGGAGGAAGAAGGCGTAGGTGAAAAGGGTGGATCCTTATCCCCTTATATATGGGCGGACAAAGACTATGCGTCCCCACCGGCCTGGTAAAACTCGCCTATCTCCCAAGCGCCACAATCAATGGCGCGGTTGGGTTACCCACGTCCGTATTGATGGGAATCCCGGAATAAGGGGAACACGATCTCTGCTTCGACAAGACGTGCCAAGGAAACCGCTTTGCTAAACGCGCTGAGGTGGTATAATAAAATTCAAGTAAAGGCTTGGTAGTGGCGTGACATCATGCCACAAAATACGTCAGCAGATTGAACTTGTGTACATATTATTCTCTCTACGGTGCTATGTGGAATTTATTTTGCAGAGCTCGACACTATCCTGGTGTTCGCAATCTTCTATGAATTATTCGGAGGAGGAACCCGCCTTGCAATGCTGAACAATATGCGCCCGGACTCATCGTCATTGAAGCCTGGTTCAGGGGCTACTGAGGGAGTCCTGGACTAGGGGGTTTCCGGATAGCCGGACTATCATCATCGGCCGGACTCCAAGACTATGAAGATACAAGATTGAAGACTTCGTCCCATGTCCGGATGGGACTTTCCTTGGCGTGGAAGGCAAGCTTGGTGATACGGATATGTAGATCTCCTACCATTGTAACCGACTCTGTGTAACCCTAGCCCTCTCCGGTGTTTATATAAACCGGAGGGTTTTAGTCCATAGGACGAACAACCATTACAACAATCATACCATAGGCTAGCTTCTAGTGTTTAGCCTCCTTGATCTCGTGGTAGATCCACTCTTGTACTACCCGTATCATCAATATTAATCAAGCAGGAGTAGGGTTTTACCTCCATCGAGAGGGCCCGAACCTGGGTAAAAACATCGTGTCCCTTGTCTCCTGTTACCATCCGCCTAGACGCACAGTTCGGGACCCCCTACCTGAGATCCACCGGTTTTGACACCGACAGCTAGGGTTACATAGAGTCGGTTACAAGGGTAGGAGAGCTACATATCTGTATCGCCAAGCTTGCCTTCCACGCCAAGGAAAGTCCCATCCGGACATGGGACGAAGTCTTCAATCTTGTATCTTCATAGTCTTGGAGTCTGGCCGATGATGACAGTTCGGCTATCCGGACACCCCCTAGTCCAGGACTCCCTCAGTGACTGAATGTTGTTCGGGGTCCCGGATAAGCTCACGAACATGACGAGGAGCTCCGGCATGGTCCGGAGGTAAAGGTTGATATATAGGATGATATGTTTGGGCCAAGGGGTAAGGCCCACGAGGCCTTAAGACAGTACACAAAGGGTTTTTTTGGAGGGCAGGGGCTAGGGCGTCTACCCCCTGGGCCAGGCGCCGTAGTCCGTGGCGTTTAGGTAAACGCCAGGAACCATGGAGTTTGGCCCTGGAAGTCCGAGAAGGACTCTTCTTTGCGTTCTAAACCGGCTTTGGGGAGGCCTCCTCTCCAAGTTACGACCCTAGGACGCAACATATAAATAGAGGGGCAAAGCTAGCACTCGGAACACATCAAGATTAACCAAGCCGTGTGCCGGCAACCCTGCCCCTCTAGTTTATCCTCCATCATAGTTTCCGTTGTGCTTGGCGAAGCCCTGCGGAGATTGTTCTTCGCCACCACCGTCACCACACCATCGTGCTGGACCAAGAAGGCGAGGATGTCATTGAGCTGAACGTGTGCTGAACACGGAGGTGCCGTACATTCGGTACTTGATCGGGACGGATTGTCAAGGTGTATGATGTCTACTATGCAACCTTCTTCTTGTAGACGTTGTTGGGCCTCCAAGTGCATAGGTTTGTAGGACAGTAGCAAATTTCCCTCAAGTGGATGACCTAAGGTTTATCAATCCGTGGGAGGCGTAGGATGAAGATGGTCTCTCTCAAACAACCCTACAACCAAATAACAAAAATTCTCTTGTGTCCCCAACACACGCAATACAATGGTAAATTGTATAGGTGCACTAGTTCGGCGAAAATATGGATGGTAGGTATAAGCTTTTGTAATCTGAAAATATAAAACCAGCAAGATAGCAACTAACAAAAGTGAGCAAAAACGGTATTGCAATGCTTCGAAACAAGGCCTAGGGTTCATACTTTCACTAGTGCAAGTTCTCTCAACAATGATAACATAATTGGATCATATAACAATCCCTCAACGTGCACCAAAGAGTCACTCCAAAGTCACTAATAGCGGAGAACAAACGAAGAGATTATGGTAGGGTACGAAACCACCTCAAAGTTATTCTTTCCGAATCAATCCATTGGGTATTCCTATAAGTTTCACAAACAGCCCTAGAGTTCGTAAAAATAACACCTGAAGACACACATCATCCAAAACCCTAATGTCACCTAGATACTCCAATGTCACCTCAAGTATCCGTGGGTATGATTATACGATATGCATCACACAATCTCAGATTCATCTATTCAAACCAACACAAAGAACTTCAAACAGTGCCCCAAATTTTCTACCGGAGAGTCAAGACGAAAACATGTGCCAACCCCTATGCATAAGTTCACAAGGTCACTGAACCCGCAAGTTGATCACCAAAACATACATTAAGTGAATCAATAGAATACACCATTGTCACCACGGGTATCCCACGCAAGACATACATCAAGTGTTCTAAAATCCTTAAAGACTCAATCCAATAAGATAACTTCAAAGGGAAAACTCAATCCATTACAAGAAAGTAGAGGGGGAGAACCATTATAAGATCCATCTATAATAGCAAAGCTCACGGTACATCAAGATCATGCCAAATCAAGAACACGAGAGAGAGAGAGAGAGAGAGAGAGAGAGAGAGAGAGAGAGAGAGATCAAACACATAGCTACTAGTACATACCCTCAGCCCCGAGGGTGAACTACTTCCTCCTCGTCATGGAGAGCGCCGGGATGATGAAGATGGCCACCGGTGATGATTTCCCCCTCCGGTAGGGTGCCGAAACAGGGCTCCGATTGGTTTTTGGTGGTTACAGAGGCTTGTGGCGGCGGAACTCCCGATCTAGGTTCTGTTATCGAAGTTTATGTATTTATAGGAATTTTTGGCGTCGGTTTCACGTCAGGGGGGGTCTCTGAGTCAGCCACGAGGTAGGAGGGCGCCCAGGGGGTAGGGCGCGCCCTCCACCCTCGTGGATGACTCGGGACTCTTCTCTTGCCCAACTCTTTTGCTTCGGGGGCTTCTTCTGGTCCATAAAAAATCATCGGGAATTTTCAGCTCGTTTGGACCCTGTTTGATATTCCTTTTTCTGTAAAACTCAAAAACAAGGAAAAAACAGAAACTGGCACTGGGCTCTAAGTTAACAGGTTAGTCCCAAAAGTCATATAAAATAGCATATGAATTCATATAAAACATCCAAGATGGATAATATAATAGCATGGAACAATAAAAAATTATAGATATGTTGGAGATGTATCAAGCGTCCCCAAGCTTAATTCCTGCTCGTCCTTGAGTAGGTAAATGATAAAAACGGAATTTTTGATGTGGAATGCTACCTAACATATTTATCCATGTAATTGTCTCTATTGTGGCATGAATGTTCAGATCCATAAGATTCAAAACAAAATTTAATATTGACATAAAAACAATAATACTTCAAGTATACTAATAAAGCAATCATGTCTTCTCAAAATAACATGGCCAAAGAAAGTTATCCCTACAAAATCATATAGTCTGGCTATGCTCCATCTTCATCACACAAAATATTCAAATCATGCACAACCTCGATGACATGCCAAGCAATTGTTTCATACTTTTGATGTTCTCAAACTTTTTCAACTTTCTCGCAATACATGAGTGTGAGCCATGGATATAGAATTATAGGTGGAATAGAATATGGTGGTTGTGGAGAAGACAAAAGGAAGGAGATAGTCTCACATCAACTAGGAGTATCAACGGGCTATGGAGATGCCCATCAATAGATATCAACATGACTGAGTAGGGGTTGCCATGCAACGGATGCACTAGAGCTATAAGTTTATGGAAGCTCAAAAGAAAACTAAGTGGGTGTGCATCCAACTCGTTTGCTCACGAAGACCTAGGGCAATTTGAGGAAGCCCATCATTGGAGTATACAAGCCAAGTTCTATAATGAAAAATTCCAAATAGTATATGAAAGTGACAACATAGGAGACTCTCTATCATGAAGATCATGGTGCTACTTTGAAGCACAAGTGTGGTAAAAGGTTAGTAGCATTGCCCCTTCTCTCTTTTTCTCTCATTTTTTGTTGTTTTTCGGGCCTTCTCTCTTTTTTGGCCTCTTATTTTATTTTATTTTTTATTTTTCGTCCGAAGTCTCATCCCGACTTGTGGGGAAACCATAGTCTCCATCATCCTTTCCTCACTGGGACAATGCTCTAATAATGAAGATCATCACACTTTTATTTACTTACAACTCAAGGATTACAAATCGATACTTAGAACAAAATATGACTCTATATGAATGCCTCCGGTGGTGTACTGGGATGTGCAATGAATCAAAAGTGACATGTATGAAAGAATTATGAACGGTGGCATTGCCACAAATACGATGTCAACTACATGATCATGCAAAGCAATATGACAATGATGGAGCATGTCATAATAAACGAAACGGTGGAAAGTTGCATGGCAATATATCTCGGAATGGCTATGGAAATGCCATAATAGGTAGGTATGGTGGCTGTTTTGAGGAAGGTATATGGTGGGTGTATGGTACCGGCGAAACTTGCGCTATACTAGAGAGGCTAGCAATGGTGGAAGGGTGAGAGTGCGTATAATCCATGGACTCAACATTAGTCATAAAGAACTCACATACTTATTGCAAAAATCTATAAGTTATCGAAACGAAGTACTACGCGCATGCAGTGGCGGAGCTAGCATTTGAGACCAGGGTGGTCCGTCCCAATATGACATATGAACGTTCTAACTAATTACCAATATGAAAAAGAAATAGATCGATATGGTTTTATGAACACACTAAAATTCTCAATAAATCTTAGCTTTTCATAAATAAGCCTACATAGTAAATACTACATGGACCATAGTACATAACTTGAGAAGTTCAAAAAGACTATGTTTATGGCCTATGCTTTTGCTCTATGGTCACATTCATCATAGACACTGTTGGTTCATAAGTTTGCTCTTCAATCACAACCGGTATACACACAAGTTCTCCGGTTTGCTCTTCGGCAACATGCGGCACATTCCCTGCCTTCTTCTTGTTCCCTATATTAATAGCTTCTCTCTGGAAAAGAGAAACAATGTCTCTGGCCCTATTCATTCTTCAATAATTCTTTAATAAAAATTCCTTTCTATCAATATACAATAAACAAGTAAATTGAGGCATTATGTGTAAAATGAAAGTAATGGAGGCAGAAATGATAGTTAGCTTCATTCAAGACAGCATAATGAAATAATTGAGGCAAAATTCAAGCCTGTGTGGCTTCATTCAAGCAAGCTATAATTGTACATCATTCCTGAATATAGACCGAATTAAGCAAAGTCCTTTACGTCATTATGTATGTGTTCATCAGTTCATGTACATGAAATTGGGGCAAAAAAGCAAACCCCAAGTCTGAAATTGAGGCATTTGGGTACCTTAAATCGGTCAGGGGTTTGCCTGCCACCGTGGTGGGGATTTGCAGGGGGGCGGCCAGGCCGGCGGGATGCCCGGATAGCAGGGGCGCGGCTAGACCGGGAGGGCGGTCGGGCGGGAAACAGGGAAGGGAAGGCGGGAGCATCCTGGGCGGCTGAACTCTGGGCTCCGGCTGGCGACCGGCGAAGCCGCGAGGAACGGCGAGGCGGCTGGCCGGCTGGGTGTCTAAGTCGGGCAGAGCCGCAGAGAAGTTGCTGTACGAGGGGGGCGAGACGAAGGTTCTGCTCGTGCTTGGACAGGCCTTGATGCGCTCGTCCTGGATAAGCTACTGGGCCGTTTTTTCCTCTCTGGCCCAATTAGAGATATAGGTATATAACCAGATTCAAAATCCCAGGGTGGGCCGCGGCCCACCCTGGCCATCCTGTACATCCGCCGATGCGCGCATGCTCCTAGGGGAATAGATTGGTAGGAAAAGACCATCGCTCGTCCCCGACCGCCACTCATAAGGAAGACAATCAATAAATAAATCATGCTCCGACTTGCTCACATAATGGTTCACCATACGTGCATGCTATGGGAATCACAAACTTCAACACAAGTATTTCTTAAATTCACAATTACTCCACTAGCATGACTCTAATATCACCATCTTCATATCTCAAAACAATCATAAATAATCAAACTTCTCATAGTATTCAATGCACTTTATATGAAAGTTTTTATTATATCCATCTTGGATGCCCATCATATTAGGACTAGTTTTATAGCCAAACAAAATTACCATGCTGTTCAAGACTACAAAAATAATATAAGTGAAGCATGAGAGTTCATCTATTTCTTCAAAATAAAACCACCTTCATGCTCTAAAAGGATATAAGTGAAGCTCTAGAGCAAATGACAAACTACTCCAAAAGATATAAGTGAAGATCAATGAGTAGTTGAATAATTATGTAACTATGTGAAGACTCTCTAATATTTAATAATTTAAGATCTTGGGATATTATTCAAACAGCAAGCAAAACAAAATAAAATGAAATGACGCTCCAAGCAAAACACATATCATGTAGTGAATAAAAATATAGCTCCAAGTAAAGTTACCGATAGACGAAGACGAAAGAGGGGATGCCTTCCGGGGCACCCCCAAACTTAGGCTCTTGGTTGTCCTTGAATATTACCTTGGGGTGCCTTGGGCATCCCCAAGCTTAGGCTCTTTCCACTCCTTATTCCGTAGTCCATCGAATCTTTACCCAAAACTTGAAAACTTCACAACACAAAACTTAACAGAAAACTCGTAAGCTCCGTTAGTATAAGAAAACAAATCACCACTTAGGTACTGTTGTGAACTCATTCTAAATTCATATTGGTGTTATATCTACTGTATTCCAACTTCTCTATGGTTCATACCTTCCGATACTACTCATAAATTCATCAAAATAAGCAAACAACACATAGAAAACAGATTCTGTCAAAAAATAGAACAGTATGTAGTAATCTGTAACTCTCGAATACTTCTATAACTCCAGAAGTCCATCCAAATTAGGAAAACCTGAGAAATTTGTGTACCAATCCAGAGCAAAAAGAATCAAATCAAAAGTATGTTCCTATGAATTATTAAAACTAATTTACTGGGCGCAAAAGATTCTGATTTTCAGCAGGATCAACACAACTATCACCGTAAGCTATCCCAAAGGTCTTACTTGGCACTTTATTGAAACAAAAGCTATAAAACATGATTACTACAGTACCATAATCATTTGAACACACAAAAACAGTAAGAGTAAACATTGGGTTGTCTCCCAAAAGCGCTTTTCTTTAATGCCTTTCTAGCTAGGCATGATGATGACAATGATGCTTACATAAAAGATAAGAATTGAAACATAACGAGAGCATCATGAAGTATATGACTAGCACATTTAAGTCTAACCCACCTCCTATGCATAGGGATTTTGAAACTTGATATTATTGCAATATGTAGAAGCATATGTTCCTCCCTCATAGTAATCTTCAGTAGCATCATGAATGAATTCAACAATATAACCATCACATAAGTCATTCTTTTCATGATCTACAAGCATAGAATTTTTTGTACACTCCACATAAGAAAATTTCTTCTCATGAATACTAGTGGGAGCAAATTCAACAAAATAACTATCATGTGAGGCATAATCCAATTGACAATTAAAATCAAGATGACAAGTTTCATGGTTATCATTATTCTTTATAGCATACATGTCATCACAATAATCATCATAGATAGCAACTTTGTTCCCATAATATTTTGGAACCTCTTCCTAAATAGTGGATTCATCACTAAATAAAGTCATGACCTCTCCAAATCCACTTTCTTAATTATCACAATAAGATTCAACACCCTCCAAAATAGTGGGATCATTACTTCCTAAAGTTGACACTCTTCCAAATCCACTTTCATAAATATAATCATCATAAATAGGAGGCGTGCTTTCATCATAATAAATTTCCTCATTAAAACCTGGGGGACTAAAAAGATCGTATTCATCAAACATAGCATCCCCAAGCTTGTGGATTTGCATATCATTAGCATCATGGATATTCAAGGAATTCATACTAACAACATTGCAATCATGCTCTTCATACAAAGATTTCATGCCAAACATTCTAATGCATTCTTCTTCTAACACTTTGGCACAATTTTCCTTTCCATCATTTTCACGAAAGATATTAAAGAGATGAAGCATATGAGGCAACCTCAATTCCATTTTTTGTAGTTTTCTTTTATAGACTAAACCAGTGATAAAACAAGAAACTAAAAGATTCAATTGCAAGATCTAAAGATATACCTTCAAGCACTAACCTCCCCGGCAATGGCGCCAGAAAAGAGCTTGATGTCTACGACGCAACCCTCTTCTTATAGACGTTGTTGGGCCTCCAAGTGCAGAGGTTTGTAGGACAGTAGCAAATTTCTCTCAAGTGGATGACCTGAGGTTTATCAATCCGTGGGAGGCATAGGATGAAGATGGTCTCTCTCAAACAACCCTGCAACCAAATAGCAAAGAGTCTCTTGTGTCCCCAACACACCCAATACAATAGTAAATTGTATAGGTGCACTAGTTCAACGAAGAGATGGTGATACAAGTGCAATAAGGACGGTAGATATAAGCTTTTGAAATCTGAAAATATAAAAACAGCAAGGTAGCAAGTAACAAAAGTGTGCGAAAACGGTATTGCAATGCTTCAAACAAGGCCTAGGGTTCATACTTTCACTAGTGCAAGTTCTCTCAACAATGGTAACATAATTGGATCATATGACAATTCCTCAACATGCAACAAAGAGTCAGTCCAAAGTCACTAATAGCGGAGAACAAACACAGAGATTATGGGAGGGTACGGAACCACCTCAAAGTTTTATTTGCGATCAATCCATTGGGCTATTCCTATAAGTGTCACAAACAACCCTAGAGTTCGTAGTAAAATAACACCTTAAGACACACATCAATCAAAACCCTAATGTCACCTAGATACTCCAATGTCACCTCAAGTATCCGTGGGTATGATTATACGATATGCATCACACAATCTCAGATTCATCTATTCAAACCAACACAAAGAACTTCAAAGAGTGCCCCAAAGTTTCTACCAGAGAGTCAAGACGAAAACGTGTGCCAACCCCTATGCATAAGTTCACAAGGTCACTGAACCCGCAAGTTGATCACCAAAACATACATCAAGTGAATCATTAGAATACCCCATTGTCACCACGGGTATCCCACGCAAGACATACATCAAGTGTTCTCAAATCCTTAAAGACTCAATCTGATAAGATAACTTCAAAGGGAAAACTCAATCCATTACAAGACAGTAGAGGGGGAGAAACATCATAAGATCCATCTATAATAGCGAAGCTCGCGGTACATCAAGATCGTGCCAAATCAAGAACACGAGAGAGAGAGAGAGAGAGAGAGAGAGAGAGAGAGATCAAACACATAGCTACTGGTACATACTCTTAGCCCCAAGGGTGAACTACTCCCTCCTCATCATGGAGAGCGCCGGGATGATGAAGATGGCCACCGGTGATGATTCCCCCCTCCGGCAGGGTGCCGGAACAGGGATCCAATTTATTTTTGGTGGCTATAGAGGCTTGCGATGACGGAACTCCTGATCCAGGTTCTGTTCTGGAAGTATATGTATTTATAGGAATTTTTGGTGTCGGTTTCATGTCAGGGGGTCTTCAAGTCAGCCACGAGGTAGGGGGCACGCCCAGGGGGTAGGGCACGCTCTCCACCCTTGTGGATGACTCAACACTCTTCTGGGCCAACTCTTTTGCTTCGAGGGCTTCTTCTGGTCCATAAAAAATCATCGGGAATTTTCAACTTGTTTGGACCCCGTTTGATATTCCTTTTCGGTAGAACTCAAAAACAAGGAAAAAAATGGCACTGGGCTCTAGGTTAATAGGTTAGTCCCAAAAATTATACAAAATAGCATATAAATGCATATAAAACATCCAAGATGGATAATATATTAGCATGGAACAATCAAAACTTATAGATACGTTGGAGACGTATTAGTGTACGACTACATCAATCGCGTTGATAAACGCTTCCGCTTAGCGATCTTCAAGGGTATGAAGATGATCTCCCCTTCTCGTAGCTATGAATCTCCATGGATAGATCTCGCGTGTGCGTAGAATATTTTTGTTTTCCATGCAACGTTACCCAACAGTGGCATCATGAGACAGGTCTATGCGTAGATGATATGCACGAGTAGAACACAAAGGAGTTGTGGGCGGTGATGTTCATACTGCTTACCACCAATGTCTTATTTTGATTCGGCGGTATTGTGGGATGAAGCGGCCCGTACCAACCTTACTTATCCACGTACATGAGACTGGTTCCACCTACTGATGCAACTTGTTTTTGTATAAGGTGGTTGGCGGGTGTTTAATTCTCTCACTTTAATTGAATCGAATTTGACTACGACCAGTCCTCGCAGAAGGTTAAAACAGCAAACTTGATAATCACCATTGTGGTTTTGCGTAGGTAAGAACGATTCTTGCTAGTTACCCATAGCAGCCACGCAAAACTTGGAACAACAAAGTAGAAGTCGTCTAACTTGTTTTTGCAGGGTGTGTTGTGATGTGATATGGTCAAGACGTGATGTGATATACATTATTGTATGAGATGATCATGTTTTGTAATATTGACAACTGGTAAGAGCCTTAGGGTTATCTTTTAATTATTGTATGACATGTGTGTCAATCATTAAGCGCCATGTAATTGCTTTACTTTATCGCTATGTGTTAGCAATAGTTGGCGAGACGACCCCGACGCAACGATGGAGATCAAGGTGTCGCGCCGATGACAATGGAGATCATGATGTTGCTTTGGAGATTGAGATCAAAAGCACAAGATGATGATAGGCATATCATGTCACATATTTTGATTGCATGTGATGTTTACCCTTTATGCATCTTATTTTGCTTAGAACGACAGTAGCATTATAAGATGATCCCTTCACTTAATTTCAAGATAAAAGTGTTCTCCCTGAGTATGCACCGCGGCTAAAGTTCGTTGTTTCGAAGCACCTCGTGATGATCGGGTGTGATAGACTCTACGTTCACATACAACGAGTGTAAGCCAGTTTTGCACAAGCAGAATACTTGGGTTAAACTTGACGAGCCTAGCATGTGTAGACACTGTCTCGGAACACTGGAGACTGAAAGGTCGAACATGAGTCATATAGTAGATATGAATAACATGAAGATGTTCACCATTGAATACTACTCCATCTCACGTGATGATCGGACATGGTTTAGTTGATATGGATCATGTATCACTTAGACAACTTGAGGGATGTTGATTTAAGTGGGAGTTCATTAGTAATTTGATGAATTGAACTTAATTTATCATGAACTTAGTCCTGATAGTGTTTGCAAATCTATGTTGTAGATAAACGGCCCATGCTACTGTTCCTTTGAATTTTAATGTGTTCCTAGAGAAAGCTTAGTTGAAAGCTAATGGTTTCAATTGCACGGACTCGGTCTGGAACTTGAGGATTGCTACGTCTCGAGCTTGCGTTGGTTTTCCCCGAAGAGGAGAGGATGATGCAGCACAGTAGCGTGAGTATTTCCCTCAGTTTTTTAGAACCAAGGTATCAATCCAGTAGGAGGTCACGCGCAAGTCCCTCGTACTTGCACAACACGATAGCAACTCGCAACCAACGCTTAGGGGTTGTCAATCCCTTCACGATCACTTACGAGAGAGAGAGAGATCTGATAGAGATAATATTTTTTGGTATTTTTGATAGATAGATGCAAAGTAAAAAGTAAAGGCAAAGTAAAAACAAAGCAAGTAAATAAAGTGATATAGATTAATATGATGAGAATAGACCCGGGGGCCATAGGTTTCACTAGTGGCTTCTCTCAAGAGCATAAGTATTCTACGGTGGGTCAACAAATTACTGTTGAGCAATTGACAGAATTGAGCATAGTTATGAGTATATCTAGGTAATGATCATGTATATAGGCATCACGTCCGTGACAAGTAGACCGAAACGATTCTGCATCTACTACTATTACTCCACTCATCGACCGCTATCCAACATGCATCTAGAGTATTAAGTTAAAAACAGAGTAACGCTTTAAGAAAGATGACATGATGTAGAGGGATAAATTCATGCAATATGATATAAACCCCATCTTATTATCCTCAATGGCAACAATACAATACGTGCCTTGCAACTCTTTCTGTCACTGAGTAAGGACACCACAAGATTGAACCCAAAGCCATGCACTTCTCCCATTGCAAGAACTACCAATCTAGTTGGCCAAACCAAACGGATAATTCGAAGAGACTTACAAAGATAACTCAATCATACATAAAAGAATTCACAGAAGAATCAAATATTTTCCATAGATAATACTGGATCATAAACCCACAATTCATCGATCTCAACAAACACACCGCAAAAAGAGGATTACATCGAATAGATCTCCACAAGAGAGGGGGAGAACATTGTATTGAGATCCAAAAAGAGAGAAGAAGCCATCTAGCTACTAGCTATGGACCCGAAGGTCTAAAGTAAACTACTCACACTTCATCGGAGTGGCTATGATGATGATGTAGAAGCCCTCCATGGTGGATGCCCCCTCCGGCGGAGCTCCGGAACATGCCCCAAGATGGGATCTCGTGGATACAGAAGGTCGCGGCGGTGGAATTAGGTTTTTGGCTCCCCGTCTGATCATACGGGGATACATAGGTATATATAGGAGGAAGGAGTACGTTGGTGGAGCTCCGAGGGGCCCACGAGATAGGGGGGCGCACCTAGGTGCGCCCTGCACCCTCGTGACCTCCTCGGAAGCTTCTTGGAGTAGGGTCCAAGTCTCCTAGATCACGTTCGGTTGGAAAACACGATCCCAGAGGTTTCATTCCGTTTGGACTCTGTTTGATATTCTGTTTCTTTGAAGGGATAATTAGATTTATACCCCTAGTTGTGTCCCACTCGTCTGTTTTACCCCTAATTCCCAAAAGTCACCGGTTCTGTCCAAGTCACTTTGCTCCTCTTATGCTTTTGCCCTTTGACCGTTTGACCGTCAGTTTGAAAACTTCATAACTAATTCATACTAAATCATAAAAATGCAAATAAGATACCAAAATGTTCAGAAAAACATCACCTATATGTCAGTGTCATTTGCATTGATGAAAAAAGTGTTGGAAAGTGCCCATTCGAGTTTTAGCTCTTATGCTACCACCATGAATAGTAAAATATAAAAAAGTACAAAAAAATTCAAAAAAATTTGGTGGCAAAGAATTACAATTGTTTTAAGTGCCTGCCAAGTTTCATCAGGGAATAACATTTGTGGGTGCCGCCGCAAAAAAAAAACAATCAGCACTCCAAAATAGATTATTTATTTGCCACGACTTCCATGAATGTCGTTCCCTTATGAAACTTGGCAAGCACTTAGAACATTTGTTGTTCTTTTCCACCATATTTTTTTTTGAATTTTTTTGAATTTTTTTAGAGTTCACTATTCATAGTTGTATCAAAAGAGCTAAAACTCAGATGTGCACTTTCCAACACTTATTTCATGAATGCAAATGACACTGACATATAGGTGATGTTTTTCTGAACATTCTGGTATCTTATTTGCATTTTTCTGATTTAGTATGAATTAGTTATGAAGTTTTCAAACTGGCGGTCAAACGGTCAAAGGGCAAAAACATAAGAAGAGCAAAGTGACTTGGACAGAACTGGTGACTTTTGGAAATTAGGGGTAAAACAGACGAGTGGGACACAACTAGGGGCATAAATCTAATTATCCCTTCTTCGAAATACTGAAAAAGGCAAAAAACAACAATTCTGGGCTGGGCCTCCGGTTAATAGGTTAGTCCCAAAAGTAATATAAAAGTGAAAAATAAAGCCCAATATAGTCCAAAACAGTAGATAAAGTAGCTTGGAGCAATCAAAAATTATAGATACGTTGGAGACGTATCAAGCATCCCCAAGCTTAATTCCTGCTCGTCCTCGAGTAGGTAAATGATAAAAAAAAGAATTTTTGACGCGGAGTGATACTTTTGCATAATTTCAATGTAAATCTTCTTAATTGTGATATGAATATTCAGATCCGAAAGATTCAAGACAAAAGTTCATATTGGCACAGAAATAATAATAGTTCAAGCATACTAATCAAAGCAATCATGTCTTCTTAAAATAACATGGCAAAAGAAAGTTCATCCCTACAAAATCATATAGTTAGGCTATGCTTCATTTTCGTCACACAAAGATGTTCCCAACTTCTATACCCCCGATGACAAGCCAAGCAATTGTTTCATACTTAAATAATCTCAAACTTTTTCAAGCTTCACGCAATACATGAGCGTGAGCCATGGATATAGCACTATGGGTGGAATAGAATATGATGATGGGGATTGTGTGGAGAAGACAAAAAAATGAGAAAGTCTCACGTTGACGAGGCTAATCAACGGGCTATGGAGATGCCCATCAATTGATGTTAACATGAGGAGTAGGGATTGCCATGCAATAGATGCACTAGAGCTATGAATGCTCAACAAAAGAAAACTAGTGGGTGTGCATCCAACTTGCTTGCTCATGAAGACCTAGGGCATTTTGAGGAAGCCCATCGTAGGAATATACAAGCCAAGTTCTATAATGAAAAATTCCCGCTAGTATGAACAAGACAACTTAAGAGACTCACTATATGAAGAAAAAAGTGCTACTTTGAAGCACAAGTGTGGAAAAAGAGATAGTAGCATTGCCCTTTTTATTTTTTATTTATGTTTTTATTTTTTGGGCCTTGTTTTTGGCCTTCCCCCCCTTTTTTTTATTTGGGCAATGCTCTAATGATGATCATCACACTTTCATTACAACATATGAATTACAACTCGATACTAGAACAAGATATGATTCTATATGAATGCCTCCGGCGGTGTACCGGGATGGTGCAATGAATCAAGAGTGAAATGTATGAAAAATAATGCATGGTGGCTTTGCCACAAATACGATGTCAACTACAAGATCATGCAATGGCAATATGACAAAAGTAATGCATGTCACGATGATGATGGTGGAAGTTGCATGACAATATATCTCGGAATGGCTATGGAAATGCCATGATAGGTAGGTATGGTGGCTGTTTTGAGGAAGATATAAGGAGGTTTATGTGTGATAAAGCGTATCATATCACGGGGTTTGGATGCACCGGTGAAGTTTGCACAAACTCTCAAGGTGAGAAAGGGCAATGCACGGTACCAAAGAGGCTAGCAAAGGTGGAAAGGTGAGAGTGCGTATAATCCATGGACTCAACATTAGTCAAAAGAACTAATATACTTATTGCAAGAATTTAGAAGTCATCAAAAATCAAGTACTACGCGCATGCTCCTAGGGGGATAGATTGGTAGGAAAAGACCATCGCTCGTCCCCGACCGCCACTCATAAGGATGCACAAGCCAGGTACACTTCATGTTTCAAATTTGTTACACAACTTTAACCATAAGTGCATGCTATGGGACTTGCAAACTTCAACACAAGCGTTCTTTGAATTCATAATCACCCAACTAGCACGACTTTGATATTATCACCTCCATATCTCAAAACAATTATCAAGCATCAAACTTATCTTAGTATTCAATTCACTCAAAAAAAGTTTCACATATCTTGAACACCAAGTATATTAACATTAAGCAAATTACCATGCTATTAAAGACTCTCAAAATAATCTAAGTGAAGCATGAGAGATCAAGTTTCTTTAAAACAAATCCACCACCATGCTCTAAAAGATCTAAGTGAAGCACTAGAGCAAAAATTATCAAGCTCAAAAGGATATAAGTGAAGCATTATGAGCAAAACTATCAAGCTCAAAAGATATAAGTGAAGCACATAGAGTATTCTAACAAATTTCAATTCATGTATGGCTCTCTCAAAAGGTGTGTACAGCAAGGATTATTGTGGTAAACTAACAAGCAAAGACACAAATAATACAAGACGCTCCAAGCAAAACACATATCATGTTGGTGAATAAAAATATAGCTCCATGTAAATTACCGATGGAAGTGGACGAAAGAGGGGATGCCTTCCGGGGCATCCCCAAGCTTTGACTTTTTGGTGTCCTTGCATTATATTGGGGGTGCCATGGGCATCCCCAAGCTTATGCTCTTGCCACTCCTTGTTCCATAATCCATCAAAAGAATTCACCCAAAACTTGAAAACTTCACAACACAAAACTCAATAGAAATCTCGTGAGCTCCGTTAGAGAAAGAAAACAAAAGACTACTTCAAGGTATTGTAATGAACTCATTCTTTATTTATATTGGTGTTAAACCTACTGTATTCCAACTTCTCTATGGTTTATAAACTAATTTACTAGCCATAGATTCATCAAAATAGGCAAACAACACACGAAAAACAGAATCTGTCAAAAACAGAACAGTCTGTAGCAATCTATAACTAACGCAAACTTCTGGAACTCTAAAAATTCTAAAAAAATAGGAAGTCCTGTAAAATTTATTTATTGATCAGCAGCAAAATGAATCAACGCAAAAGCACGTTCCTGTGATTTATCATAATTATATTCGTGCGTGCAAAGTTTCTGTTTTTCAGCAGAATCAAATCAACTATCATCGTAGGTTATCCTATAGGTCCTACTTGGCACAAACACTAACTAAAACATAAAACCACATCCAAACAGAAGATAGATGGATTATTTATTGCTAAACAGAAGAAAAAACAAAAAAACACAAAATAAAATTGGGTTGCCTCCCAACAAGCGCTATCGTTTAATGCCCCTAGCTAGGCATAAAAGCAAGGATAGATTTAGGTATTGCCATCTTTGGTAGGCAATCCATAAGTGGCTCTCATGATAGATTCATAAGGTAATTTTATTTGCTTTCTAGGGAAGTGTTCCATACCCTTCTTTAAGGGAAATTGGAATCTAATATTCCCTTCCTTCATATCAATAATTGCACCAATTGTTCTAAGGAAAGGTCTACCAAGAATAATAGGACATGAAGGATTGCAATATATATCAAGAACGATAAAATATACGGGCACATAATTCCTATTTGCAACAATAAGAACATCATTAATTCTTCCCATAGGCTTTTTAATAGTGGAATCCGCAAGATGGAAGTTTAGAGAGCAATCATCAAAATCACGGAAATCTAGCAAATCACATAAAGTTTTGAGAATAGTAGAGACACTAGCACCCAAATCACACAAAGCATGAAACTCAAAGTCTTTAATTTTAATTTTAAGGGTTAATTATCCTTTTGCCCTTAGTGGTGTCCATCTGCTCAGTTTTGCCCTTAGATGCAAACTGTGCTCAGTTTTTGCCCCTAGTCCGTGCGCACGGACTCGTTCTGTGAACTTTGGCGTCTCCGTCAGGTCAACGTTTTGACTCGGCCCTTACAGGTGGGACCAGGCGGTAGAGGCGGCCAATTTTATTCAGACTGTTGCACGCATGGCTTGCGGGACCCAGCAGAGAGCCGTTGAGCTTAGAGCCGTTGCGGGTGTGCTATATTAGCGGGCGATAGCGGCGGTGACCACGGCGACAGAGAGCACGACACTGACCACGACGAGAGAGCGAGAGCATGACGGCGGTGGGAAGCTAGCTGTGTAGGGCACGGCGGTGGGAAGCTAGCTGTGGAGGGCGCGGCGGCGTTGAGATCCCGTTGGGCTCCGAGCTCCATGTCTTCTGCAAGCTCCCGCGCCACCTCGCAGATGCAGAGCCGGGCGCGTGTGGAGATGCCTGTCTTTGTCTGTCCATGGTGCCGGGCGAGCGTTGATCGGAGGGTTTCTCACACACCGAGGAACCACAATCGTCCGTTCTACGTGTGCAGCAAGAATGGGGTAAGAATCGGGGCAATTGCACCATTTTCGTGGTCGGGATCTTTGAGAAATCGGTTGATCTGTTTCGTGTTCATGCAGGTGACATGCTTCTTTCTTTGGGTCGATGCTCTGGCCAAGACTCTGATAAATGAACTGCAAGAAGAGCATGGCGAATGGTTGCGCATGCTACCCAAACCGCAGTGGCCGCAGCACGAGCTCCGGAAGAAGAGATGGAGGGCGAAGCACGCACTGACAGAGAGCTAGCTGTTGAGATTAGGATGTTGAAGAAGAAGGTTAGGAAGCTTGAAGATCAAGCACTACCAATACCCATTTGCAAATAATTTTGGGCATTTGTAGGTATGGTAATCGCACTGGTTGTAATGTTGAAAATGTATGGAAAGGCATGATTATGGAGGAATTTGTAATCTTGAAATTGTATGAGAAATTCACCTAGTTTAAATGTTGGTAAAATTTGTTTAAATGTTGAAAAAAAAGAAGTGACCAACATTTAAATATGTTGAAAAAAAGGAGAAGAAATGAAGAATTCAGAAACTTTTGATCAATGAAATGCAGCTAGAATTATTCCAGAGCCAAACAATTAAGGTTAGAAATTTTTTGGAGCTGTTAAAATATTTAATAGCAATTTAAGTAATCCAATTCAAATCCACCGTGGTTTAAATCAAAGACCAAAATGTCATGGAAAATGTTCCTCAGCTCTGGTAGATGTTTACACCTAGTGCCAAAATAAATGAACATTTTTAAGGGCATTACATTGAGTAGAAACTAATTTGTCTAAAAAATGAAGGGTGGAAAATGCAAAAAAAAATATTGGTGCGGCTGGGGACTCGAATCCAAGACCGGTGGGTTTGTGGTGTTTAGGGCTGCGCTGGTAACCGCTAGGACAGATGGCAAGAGTTTGACATGGGAAGGGAAGCAATGTATACATAGTGAGACTGTGAAATTTGTCAAAAAAATGAAGGGTGAAAAAATGCACAAAAAATTGGTGCAGCTGGGGACTCGAACCCAAGACCGCGTGGGTTTGTGGTGTTTAGGGCTGCGCTGGTAACCGCTAGGACAGATGGCAAGAGTTTGACATGGGTAGGGAAGAAACGTATACATAGTGAGACAGTGAAATTTGTCAAAAAAAATGTGAGACCATGAAAACGTATGTTTGCACTGCCATGTGGTTTTGGTTAGAGTGGCACTTGGTTTAGTGTTAGAGTGGCACTTGGTTTAGGATTTAAACGGAATAAATTTGCATGTTAGTTCATGACTTTTTTTTTGAATAAAACGGAGGGCTTCTCACCCCCTCTTTGGGATGACAAGCACAAGTTCTCGAGCTTCATGACTTGGTTTAGGGAAGAAATTATATGCTTGGGCACGGACATTTTTTAACACACATAATAAACCCTAATAAATAATTTAGATAAGATGCAACACAAGTACCATTACAATAATATAAGTTCACGGACAGTTCAGGGACACATGACGAAACATGACACGACACGACACGACATAGAAAAGCAACAAATAAAAAACGAAACAATATTCATCTTGATCTCCTCCTTCCACTTTGGTCGCGCGCGCCCCTTCAACACCATCTTCATCTTCACACCTCCTCCTCGTCGTCGTAGGGAAGGGAGTGCATCCCGGCTGGAGTGGGGAAGATGTTCTCGTAGTTGGTGTAGATGTTGTAGACGGTGAAGAAGATGGCCTCGCAGCCGCACCAAAAGACTTTGCCGAGGAGCTTGTGCGCGTCAAACGGGTTGGTGAAGGTGACCGTGAGCAGTAGGAGGATGCTGCCGCGGTCACGAACCTCGTTGAGGGTGAACATCCTCGGCGAGCCCCATGGGAGGTGGGCATAGCCGGCTCTGAGGAAGGCGCGGGTGAGTTCGACGGAACCCCTCCACCTTGAAAAAGCCCACACGGAGCTCCCTCTCCACGAGCACGCCCGGTGGGTAGCGCCGCTCCGGCACGACAGGCGGACGGCTGAAGGTCGGCCGGTTGAACTGCATGGTCTCGCTTGGGGAGGGCTCGGTCGATTGGGTGTTTGAAGTTGGAGAGAATGGATCGGATCTGGCTTATGGGTGGGAGAGGAAGATAGGCACCCCATTTATAGGCCTGTGGGTGGGAGAGGAAGAGAGAAAGGGTGAGAACGGTGCGTGTGTGAACCCGAACGCGTGTGTGTATCCGTAACGCTTTGCACTCTTAAATTTTTGCACAAAAACGATGCATGCATGGGGCGCGTGCGTGCATTTGAATCACTGCATAGCTCTTTGACCGGACGGTGCATCTGACTCGTTGAACCACCTAGCTGGCCTCGCTAGCCTAGCGCGCCTAGCACGCCTCGCTCGCCTCGCTCACATGCATGCACGTCGCAGCCTCCCGCGCATGCAAACCCACGTCGCAGCCTATGCACGTCGCCGCCTCCCATGCATGCATGCAAGGCCTGGAAAGGATGAGACGGGCTATTTACTGCGGTCTCAGGCCCAGACAACGAGACGGCCCAACGGTCCATCCAGCGCGCCCGATATTTGTTTAAAAAAAGAATCTCCCAGCCAATCAGATTGCATCTCGCGGATCGCCCCCCTCCTCCCCACAGATTCCTTCTAGAAGGGTTAGATTGACGGCCCTTGTTCAGCCCTAGGGTTAGATGAACGGTCCTGGTTCAGCGCTAGGGTTAGCAGGGTTTGGGAGGGGTTTGGAGCAGTCAAAGCTATGTTTGACCAGATTTCAAACGAGCATAATAAATTAAATAAAAATTAGAAAAATAAAAAACCAGTGCACATAGTCTTCTTATGTCATATACTAACGATTTAAGTTGATAAACAAGGTTTACATACATTTAGACGATAAGTTCATGTGTATTTGTATGATATCTCGGGTATCTCAAACTCTTTTGTATGAAGTGAAGAGAAGTGTTTTGGGGAAATAAACATGAAAAATTCAAAAAACCCACCACAGATTCATTTTAGAGTGACTAAGAAGGATCCAGGCTTAGTTTTTCATTTTGATGTTTTACACTTATTTAAATCTTGGTCAAAGTTAAGTTTGACCAGAATTCAAATGAGCAAAACAAATTTAAAAAAAATCAAAAAAATGGAAAAACCAGCGCACATAGTCCGTATATATAGAATATATGTTTAGGAAAGTTATTTGGTTGATTTAGACAAGGTCGAAAAAAACCTTGCTTAGAGATGAGGCCGTTTACCCTACCTTTGGACCCTCATTTTAGCACATTTTTCATGAAAAGTTCAAAAACCTCACCACAGCTTCATTTTGGATTGACTAAGAAGGATCCAGGCTTAGTTCTTCATTTTGATGTTTTAGACTTGTTTAAATCGTGGTCAAAGTTAGGTTTGACCAGAATTCAAATGAGCAAAACAAATTCAAAAAAATAAAAAAATGGAAAAACCATGTGCTCATTCAAACATCATCCAACAGATTTAACCATCATGTCAAACATAGTTCTAACATCATCCAACAGAAATACAACATTATTCATAATGTTTCATAATTATTCACATATAGCGTTCGGGCTTCTGTCTGTTCCTTGAGCTTCTTGCCATCACTTTGCTCCTCGTGCACCTTGTGCTCATTGCTTCTTCTCTTCTCCTCTTGGTTGTCGGTACCTTGTGCGTCTTCTTCAAACCTATCATAGAGTTGTGCAAAGCATAAAGGGTAATGAGATCATGTCAAGTGACCCATAAATGTACAGTAGTATTTGACCCTTGCAAGATTTACATACCTAGCAGAACTCACAACAACAGAAGGTTGGTCACCATTTAGAGCCTCACTTGGATCATCATTTGGAGCCTCACTTGGATCACCAAGATCATCATTTGGAGCCTCACTTGGATCACCAAGATCATCATTTGGAGCCTCACTTGGATCACCATGATCATCATTTGGAGCCTCACTTGGATCACCATGATCACTATTTGGAGCCTCACTTGGATCATTGTCAAAATCATGCGGCTGTTGACCATCATCATTTCGAACCTCGTCAAAATCCTCATCTGATGCAACCGGCTGCTGTCCATCATTTTCATCGAAGCCTTCATCGAAACTCTCTCCGAACGCTGGATCTACTGTGTTATCACAATACTTACCAAAATGACCAGACCCACCACATCTTGTGCACTTACGCTTCCTCGCTCCAAGTCTAGCTCCTTCGCTGCGAGGTCTGATTCGACTCTTCCTTGGTCTACCTGCTGCTCTTTTCAGAACTGGAGTGCAAAGCTTGAATCCAGGGTCCACCATGTCCCATTGTTGTTTCCCCTCCATAGCAGGCAAGACATAAGCATGTGTGGCTTTGAACCTTGAAACAGAGTAGTAATCATGCACATACTGTTGAATGTTCCCTGCTGGACCAGGGAGAGAAGTGATGAAAAACAAGGCATGAATGCATGGCAACCCAGTTATCTGCCATTGCCTACAACTGCAAGTTCTAGCTTCTAAATCCACTGGATATCTCCATTCCCTCTTCTCTTTATCCAAATATGATATCTCTGCTGTGGTACCCGAGCAAAGAGTCATGTTCATTTCCAAGCCTGTTGTTTTCTGCATCAGCTCATTCATCACGGCAGGGATGATAATGTGGCCCATGAATTTTGCCTCGGCTATTCCTGCACGATAATGAAATTTCTGCATGTATTCTATCCTTATCATGTCCAGCAAATCCACCACATAATGACCCTTTAGTTTCCGGATCGTTGAGTTGAAAGACTCTGCTAGATTATTGTGCACATAGTCAACTTTGCTCAGTTCACTGAATTGGCTTCTGGCCCATAACTTGGAGTGGTGTGTTTCCAAGTATTCTTTCACTTTGGGATTCATGTATAACTGCCTCAAGTGGTAGTTGTGCTTCTTCACACTGCAAGCCAAAGATGCTGGCCATAAATTGTGGGTATACACCTTTCCTTTGAATTTCTTCATGAAATTTGCAGCAAGGTGACGCATGCATTCCCTATGCTCTACTCCAGGGAACACATTATCCACGACCACTTCTAAACCTTTGCAGGCATCTGTATGAATGACCAACCCATTGGGATGTGAAATAGCCCGGCGCAGATTATGCAAAAACCAAGTCCAGCTCTCCTCAGACTCTGTCTCCAGCACACCGTAGGCAACTGGAAATACAAAACTGTGTGCATCTACTGCACAAGCAGCTACTAACTGTCCTTTAAACCTCCCTGTGAGAAAAGTGGCATCAATAGCCAAATAAGGCCTGCAACCTGCCAAAAAACCCCGACGACAAGCCTCAAAGCAGACAAAGACCCTCCTAAAGCATTCCTTGGTCTTTGTCACTCCCCTGAATGTGTACTCCACGGTGTGGTGATCAATATCTACAATACTACCTGGGCTTGTCCTCTCCACTTCACCTTTGAATGAATACAACAATTGAAAACTTTCCTGCCAGTTACCATACATAGAATCCATAGCCTGTTGTTTACCATTGAACAACCTCATGTATGGTAAATCTATCTTGAATTTATCTTTGATGTTCTTCTGCAATTCCTTTGGACCCACTTGCTAGTTTTCTTTCACCCACTTCTTTACTTCTTCTGCCACCCATCTTGACTTGGCTCTACTGATTGTATCCTTCCTAAGGGTTGATTCCTGGCATGTGTGCTTAAAAGGGTTCACTTTGACCTGAACATTAGTGCTATTTCGCATTTTAGATGTGAGCAGCCTCCATGGACAACCCTCAGTCGGACAGTGCACTCTGTAACGTACTTGATCGCTCTTGTCAACTTTGAAAGTACGTTCTACCTTGATGCAGTATGTCACAACTGCATTTCTACACTCATTCATGGATGCAAAAACTGTACCTTCTTCCAAATTAGGGTTCAAAGGGTCCCATTCAACAGCTGCAAGGTCTTCGTCCTCACCCACCGCATCATCATCCACACGGACTGCATTGTGAGCCTCATCTTGGCTATCAGCCCGAGGTGCCCATCGTAAATTCCGAATAACATTAGAATATAGCTTCTCTTCATCAACCCCAGAATTGTAGTCATCATGCTCCACTTCAACGGGGACCCTATTGCTACTGCCCACACTTGTCGAGCCACCACGTCGTCGTGCACCAACTGAACTATTCTGGCTAGAGATGCCATTACGACGACTTGGTTCTCCCCGAGATGTTGCACCCGTCATCCTAGGTCCAAATGCCTGCACAAGCACATCAACTTGCAGCCTCACATGAAAATTATCTTTCTCTTTATGCCTAACAAACATGGTAGCTAGCTCTTCATCATTACTAACTGTCACCCATTTCTTTCCCCATCATAGTATTTGTATACCACTTCGTCAAGCAAACCCCAAGGATATTGGCTACAAATTACCTCCCCAAATTGTCTGAAACTCCAATTACTAGCCATTGGCAACCAAAAATCAAAACCTCCTTGGTATTTCTTCTGATCCTTTGCATCGAACGTGTACCGGTCCCTTCTAATGTGCATCAAGAAAGCAAACCGCAACTCCATCCTAACCGGCGAAAAACAGAGACGCAATCAGCACACTAATTGGGCAAACCTACTCGAATCGAGTGTTCAATTGCACAACTAAGCTCAATCTAAACAGGAGGCAAGACTTACCCCTCGGGAACCCAGTCGTGGACGCGGCGGATCTCCGGCCCGATGCCTGCCTCGCCAGATACTCCGGGGTCGCCGCTGCTCTCCATTTCGGCCTAGGGTTCTTCCTCCTAGTTCAAATAGCTCCAGCAGCCCCCACCTTTGAGCGCTTCGGCCGGGCGCACGGAAGGAGGCCGCGCCGCGGGTCGAGCAGGTGGCGGGCGCCCCACCCGTGGCGTCGCAGGAAGGTGGCGGGCGTCGCAGGCAGCCGTGGAGCGTAGGCGCAGAAAGGTAGCGGTGGAGTAGGCGTGCAGCTGGTGGCGGGGCAGGTCCTGGCCGCGGCGCAAGTGCCGGCGGCGGCGCAGGTCAGCCGGCCGGCGGGGAAGCGGATGGGCAGAGTGAGCTACGAATGATTTGGGGATTTAGTTGCACGGGCCTACATGTCAGCTCCGGACCCACGTCCATGCGGTTCCACGTGTAAGCTCCGGACCCACGTCCACGCGGTCCCACGTGTAAGCTCCGGACCCACAACTTAACGCTGGCGGACGGAATGGACTCAAATATGGCCGTTTGGCCTCGTCATAGTAGCTGTGCATGGACTAGGGGCAAAACTGAGCACAATTTGCATCTGAGGGCAAAACTGAGCATAGAGACACCACTGAGGGCAAAAGGATACTTAACCCTAATTTTAATAGTAGGTTCCCACTCATCATAGAGTTTTCTAGGGATAGAGACTTTCATCTCAAGTTTTTCTTCATAAGATTGCATCAAGGCATCAACAATATGTTCGGTAAAGGCCTTATTTTGACTATAAGCATGAGGAGATTCTAGCACGGATTGCAACAAGGAAATACAACCAATCAAAGAACAATTTTCATAATTAAATTCCTTGAGATCCAAAATAGTAGGTTTAGCAACATCACGGTTTCTATTTATTTCAGTCCCACTTTCATCAATTTCATCATCAAGATCTAGAAACTCCGAATTCTTAGAACGCCTTCTTGGTAAAGGAAGATAGTCTTCAGATTCATTAAGATTCATATTGCAAAACAAAGATTTAATGGGGGACGCATCAATAACTTTTAGATCTTCATCTTGATTTTCATAGGGATTAGAAGAACATGCTTTAATAAAGGCATCTTTGGAAGCACGCATCCTAGAGGTTCTTTCTTTGCACTCATCAATGGAAATTCTCATGGCTTTGAGAGACTCATTGATATCATGCTTAGGAGGAATAGATCTAAGCTTTAAAGAATCAATTTCAAGAGAAATTCTATCAACGTTCCTAGCCAAATCATCAACTTTAAGCAATTTCTCTTCAAGCAAAGCATTAAAATTCTTTTGTGAATTCATAAACTCTTGACACTACTCTAAAATTCAGAGGGCATCTTATTAAAAATTCCATAAGAGTTGTTGTAGGAATTTCCATAATTATTAGAAGGATTACTAGGATAAGGTCTAGGATTAAAATTCCCTCTATAAGCGTTGTTTCCAAAACTATTCCTACCAATAAAATTCACATCCATAGATTCATTATTATTCTCAAGCAAAGTAGATAAAGGCATATCATTGGGATCAAGAGGAGTATTTTTAGGAGCAAACATCTTCATAAGTTCATCCATCTTTTCACTCAAAACATTGATTTCTTCTATAGCATGCACTTTTTTACTAGAAGATCTTTCGGTATGCCATTGAGAATAATTAGCCATAATATTATCAAGCAATTTTGTAGCATCTCCTAACATAATTTCCATAAATGTGCCTCCCGCGGCCGAATCTAAAAGATTTCTAGAAGCAAAATTCAATCCGGCATAAAAATTTTGTAGGATCATCCATAAATTCAAACCATGAGTAGGACAATTGCGAAGCATCAATTTCATTCTTTCCCAAGATTGGGCAACATGTTCATGATCAAGTTGTTTAAAATTCATAATATCGTTCCTAATAGTGATGATCTTAGCGGGAGGAAAATACTTAGAGATAAAAACATCTTTGCACTTGTTCCAAGAATCAATACTATTTTTACAAAGACGAAAACCAAATTTTAGCATGATCTCTAAGTGAAAATGGAAATAACTTCAATTTGACAATATTGTTATCTGTATCTTTCTTCTTTTGCATATCACACAAATCAACAAAATTGTTTAGATGAGTAGCGGCATCTTCACTAGGAAGCCCGGCGAATTGATCTTTCATAACAAGATTCAGCAAAGCGGTATTGATTTCACAAGACTCATTATTATTAAGAGGAGCAATCGGTGTACTAAGGAAATCATTATTATTGGTATTTGAGAAGTCACACAATTTGGTATTATCTTGCGCCATGGCAACAATTAATCCAACACAAGCAAACAGAAAGGCAGCGAGAAATGGCAAACGGGAAAGAGAGGAGGAGATTGGGAAAGAGAGGGCAAATAAAACGGCAAGGGTGAAGTGGGGGAGAGGAAAACGAGAGGCAAATGGCAAATAATGTAATGCGAGAGATAGGGATTGTGATGGGTACTTGGTATGTTGACTTTTGCGTAAGCCTCCAAGGCAACGGCGCCAGAAATCCTTCTTGCTACGTCTCGAGCTTGCGTTGGTTTTCCCCGAAGAGGAGAGGATGATGCAGCACAGTAGCGTAAGTATTTCCCCTCAGTTTTTGAGAACCAAGGTATCAATCCAGTAGGAGGTCACGCACAAGTCCCTCGTACCTGCACAACACGATAGCAACTCGCAACCAATGCTAGGGGTTGTCAATCCCTTCACGGTCACTTACGAGAGTGAGATCTGATAGAGATAATATTTTTGGTATTTTTGATATATAGATGCGAAGTAAAAAGTAAAGGCAATGTAAAAACAAAGCAAGTAAATAAAGTGATATAGATTAATATGATGAGAATAGACCCGGGGGCCATAGGTTTCACTAGTGGCTTCTCTCAAGACCATACGTATTCTACGGTGGGTGAACAAATTACTGTTGAGCAATTGACAGAATTGAGCATAGTTATGAGTATATCTAGGTAATGACCATGTATATAGGCATCACGTCCGTGACAAGTAGATCGAAACGATTCTGCATCTACTACTATTACTCCACTCATCGACCGCTATCCAGCATGCATCTAGAGTATTAAGTTAAAAACAGAGTAACGCTTTAAGCAAGATGACATGATGTAGAGGGATAAATTCATGCAATATGATATAAACCCCATCTTGTTATCCTCGATGGCAACAATACAATACGTGCCTTGCAACTCTTTCTGTCACTGAGTAAGGACACCGCAAGATTGAACCCAGAGCCATGCACTTCTCCCATTGCAAGACTACCAATCTAGTTGGCCAAACCAAACGGATAATTGGAAGAGACTTGCAAAGATAACTCAATCATACATAAAAGAATTCAGAGAAGATTCAAATATTATTCATAGATAAGCTGGATCATAAACCCACAATTCATCGGTCTCAATAAACACACCACAAAAAGAAGATTACATCGAATAGATCTCCACGAGAGAGGGGGAGAACATTGTATTGAGATCCAAAAAGAGAGAAGAAGACATCTAGCTACTAGCTATGGACCCGAAGGTCTAAAGTAAAATACTCACACTTCATCCGAGGGGCTATGGTGTTGATGTAGAAGCCCTCCATGGTAGATGCCCCCTCCGGCGGAGCTCCGGAACAGGCCCCAAGATGGGATCTCGTGGATACAGAAGGTTGCGGCGGTGGAATTAGGTTTTTGGCTCCATCTCTGGTCTATTGGGTGTACGTAGGTATATATAGGAGGACGGAGTACGTCGGTGGAGCGTCAGGGGGCCCATGAGGTAGGGGGCGCGCCCAGGGGGGCCCTCCACCCTCGTGACTGCCTCTGGCGCTTCTTGGAGTAGGTTCCAAGTCTCCTGGATCACGTTCGGTGAGAAGATCATGTTCCCGAAGGTTTCATTCCGTTTGGACTCCGTTTGATATTCTATTTCTTCGAAATACTGAGAAAGGCAAAAAACACCAATTCTGGGCTGGGCCTCCAGTTAATAGGTTAGTCCCAAAGATAACATAAAAGTGGAAAATAAAGCCCATTATAGTCCAAAACAATAGATAAAGTAGCATGGAGCAATCAAAAATGGTAGATACGTTGGAGATGTATCAGGCATCCCCAAGCTTAATTCCTGCTCGTCCTCGAGTAGGCAAATGATAAAAAGAGAATTTTTGATGCGGAGTGATACTTTGGCATAATTTCAATGTAAATCTTCTTAATCATGGTATGAATATTCAGATCCGAAAGATTCAAGACAAAAGTTCATATTGACATAGAAATAATAATACTTCAAGCATACTAATCAAAGTAATCATGTCTTCTCAAAATAGCATGGCAAAAGAAAGTTCATCCCTACAAAATCATATAGTTAGGCTATGCTTCATTTTCGTCACACAAAGATGTTCCCAACTTCTATACCCCCGATGACAAGCCAAGCAATTGTTTCATACTTAAATAATCTCAAACTTTTTCAACCTTCACGCAATACATGAGCGTGAGCCACAGATATAGCACTATGAGTGGAATAGAATATGATGATGGGGATTGTGTGGAGAAGACAAAAAATGAGAAAGTCTCACATCAACGAGGCTAATCAATGAGCTATGGAGATGCCCATCGATTGATGTTAATGCAAGGAGTAGGGATTGCCATGCAACGGATGCACTAGAGCTATGAATGCTCAACAAAAGAAAACTAGTGGGTGTGCATCCAACTTGCTTGCTCATGAAGACCTAGGGCATTTTGAGGAAGCCCGTCGTAGGAATATACAAGCCAAGTTCTATAATGAAAAATTCCCACTAGTATGAACAAGACAACTTATGAGACTCATTATATGAAAAACATGGTGCTACTTTGAAGCACAACATATGAGACTCACTACATGAAGAACAAGGTGCTACTTTGAAGCACAAGTGTGGAAAAAGAGATAGTAGCATTGCCCTTTTTATATTTTTTTTGGGCCTTTCTTTTTTTTATTTTGGCCTTTTTTTGGGCAATGCTCTAATAATGATGATCATCACACTTCTATTTATTACAAAATAAGGATTACAACTCGATACTAGAACAAGATATGACTCTATATAAATGCCTCCGGCGGTGTACCGGGATGGTGCAATGAATCAAGAGTGACATGTATGAAAAATAATGCATGGTGGCCTTGCCACAAATACGATGTCAACTACAAGATCATGCAATGGCAATATGACAAAAGTAATGCATGTCACGATGATGATGATGGAAGTTGCATGGCAATATATCTCGGAAAGGCTATGGAAATGCCATGATAGGTAGGTATGGTGGCTGTTTTGAGGAAGATAATAGGAGGTTTATGTGTGATAGAGCGTATCATATCACGGGGTTTGGATGCACCGGTGAAGTTTGCACCAACTCTCAAGGTGAGAAAGGGCAATGCACGGTATCGAAGAGGCTAGCAAAGGCGGAAAGGTGAGAGTGCGTATAATCCATGGACTCAACATTAGTCAAAAGAACTCATATACTTATTGCAAAAATTTAGAAGTCATCAAAAATCAAGTACTATGCGCATGCTCCTAGGGGGATAGATTGGTAGGGAAAGACCATCGCTCATCCCCGACTGCCACTCATAAGGATGCACAAGCCAGGTACACTTCATGTTTCAAATTTGTTACACAACTTTAACCATACGTGCATGCTACGGGACTTGCAAACTTCAACACAAGTATTTCTCAAATTCATAATCACGCAACTAGCACGACTTTGATATTATCACCTCCATATCTCAAAACAATTATCAAGCATCAAACTTATCTTAGTATTCAACGCACTCAAAAGAAAGTTTCATATATCTTGAATACCAAGTATATTAACATTAAGCAAATTACCATGCTATTAACGACTCTCAAAATAATCTAAGTGAAGCATGAGAGATCAAGTTTCTTTAAAACAAATCCACCACCGTGCTCTAAAAGATCTAAGTGAAGCACTAGAGCAAAAATTATCAAGCTCAAAAGGATATAAGTGAAGCATTATGAGCAAAACTATCAAGCTCAAAAGATATAAGTGAAGCACATAGAGTATTCTAACAAATTTCAATTCATGTATGGATCTCTCAAAAGGTGTGTACAGCAAGGATGATTGTGGTAGACTAACAAGCAAAGACACAAATAATACAAGACGCTCCAAGCAAAACACATATCATGTTGGTGAATAAAAATATAGCTCCAAGTAAATTACCGATGGAAGTGGACGAAAGAGGGGATGCCTTCCGGGGCATCCCCAAGCTTTGACTTTTTGGTGTCCTTGGATTATCTTGGGGGTGCCATGGGCATCCCCAAGATTAGGCTCTTGCCACTCCTTGTTCCATAATCCATCAAAAGAATTCACCCAAAACTTGAAAACTTCACAACACAAAACTCAACAGAAATCTCGTGAGCTCCGTTAAAGAAAGAAAACAAAAGACTACTTCAAGGTACTGTAATTAACTCATTCTTTATTTATATTGGTGTTAAACCTACTGTATTCCAACTTCTCTATGGTTTATAAACTAATTTACTAGCCATAGATTCATCAAAATAAGCAAACAACACACGAAAAACAGAATCTGTCAAAAACAGAACAGTCTGTAGCAATCTGTAACTAACGCAAACTTCTGGAACTCTAAAACTTCTAGAAAAATAGGAAGTCCTGTACAATTTTTTTATTGATCAGCAGCAAAATGAATCAACGCAAAAGCACGTTCCTGTGATTTATCATAATTATATTCATGCGTGCAAAGTTTCTGTTTTTCAGCAGAATCAAATCAACTATCATCGTAGGTTATCCTATAGGTCCTACTTGGCACAAACACTAACTAAAATATAAAACCACATCCAAACAGAAGGTAGATGGATTATTTATTGCTAAATAGAAGAAAAAACAAAAAACACAAAATAAAATTGGGTTGCCTCCCAACAAGTGCTATCGTTTAATGCCCCTAGCTAGGCATAAAAGCAAGGATAGATTTAGGTATTGCCATCTTTGGCAGGCAATCCATAAGTGGCTCTCATGATAGATTCATAAGGTAATTTTATTTTCTTTGTAGGGAATTGCTCCATACCCTTCTTTAAGGGAAATTGGAATCTAATATTCCCTTCCTTCATATCAATAATTGCACCAATTGTTCTAAGGAAAGGTCGACCAAGAATAATAGGACATGAAGGATTGCAATCTATATCAAGAACGATAAAATCTAGGGGCACATAATTCCTATTTGCAACAATAAGAACATCATTAATTCTTCCCATAGGCTTTTTAATAGTGGAATCCGCAAGATGCAAGTTTAGAGAGCAATCATCAAAATCACGGAAATCTAGCAAATCACATAAAGTTTTGGGAATAGTAGAGACACTAGCACCCAAATCACATAAAGCATGAAACTCAAAGTCATTAATTTTAATTTTAATAGTAGCTTCCCCACTCATCATAGAGTTTTCTAGGGATAGAAACTTTCATCTCAAGTTTTTCTTCATAAGATTGCATCAAGGCATCAACAATATGTCCGGTAAAAGCCTTATTTTGACTATAAGCATGAGGAGATTCTAGCACGGATTGCAACAAGGAAATACAACCAATCAAAGAGCAATTTTCATAATTAAATTCCTCGAGATCCAAAATAGTGGCTTTAGCAACATCATGGTTTCTATTTATTTCAATCCCACTTTCATCAATTTCATCATCAAGATCTAGAAACTCTGAATTCTTAGAACGCCTTCTAGGTAAAGGAAGATCATATTCAGTTTCATCAAGATTCATAGCAAAACAAAGATTTAATGGGGGATGCATCAATAACTTTTAGATCTTCATCTTGATTTTCATAGGGATTAGAAGAACACGCTTTAATAAAGGCATCTTTGGAAGCACGCATCCTAGCGGTTCTTTCTTTGCACTCATCAATGGAAATTCTCATGGCTTTGAGAGACTCATTGATATCATGCTTAGGAGGAATAGATCTAAGATTTAAAGAATCAATTTCAAGAGAAATTATATTAACGTTCCTAGTCAAATCATCAACTTTATGCAATTTCTCTTCAAGCAAAGCATAAAAATTCTTTTGTGAATTCATAAACTCTTTGACACTACTCTCAAATTCAGAGGGCATCTTATTAAAATTTCCATAAGAGTTGTTGTAGGAATTTCCATAATTATTAGAAGGATTACTAGGATAAGGCCTAGGATTAAAATTCCCTCTATAGGCGTTGTTTCCAAAACTATTCCTACCAATAAAATTCACATCCATAGATTCATTATTATTCTCAAGCAAAGTAGATAAAGGCATATCATTGGGATCAAGAGGAGTATTTTTAGGAGAAAACATCTTCATAAGTTCATCCATCTTTTCACTCAAAACATTGATTTCTTCTATAGCATGCACTTTTTACTAGAAGATCTTTCGGTATGCCATTGAGAATAATTAGCCATAATATTATCAAGCAATTTTGTAGCATCTCCTAACGTAATTTCCATAAACGTGCCTCCCGCGGCCGAATCTAAAAGATTTCTAGAAGCAAAATTCAATCCGGCATAAAAATTTTGTAGGATCATCCATAAATTCAAACCATGAGTAGGACAATTGCGAAGCATCAATTTCATTCTTTCCCAAGATTGGGCAAAATGTTCATGATCAAGTTGTTTAAAATTCATAATATCGTTCCTAAGAGTGATGATCTTAGCGGGAGGAAAATACTTGGAGATAAAAGCATCTTTGCACTTGTTCCAAGAATCAATACTATTTTTAGGTAAAGACGAGAACCAAATTTTAGCATGATCTCTAAGTGAAAAACGGAAATAACTTCAATTTGACAATATTTTTATCCGTATCTTTCTTCTTTTGCATATCACACAAATCAACAAAATTGTTTAGATGAGTAGCGGCATCTTCACTAGGAAGGCCGGCGAATTGATCTTTCATAACAAGATTCAGCAAAGCGGTATTGATTTCACAAGACTCATCATTATTAAGAGGAGCAATCAGAGTACTAAGGAAATCATTATTATTGGTATTCGAGAAGTCACACAATTTGTTATTATCTTGCGCCATGGCAACAAGTAATCCAACACAAGCAAACAGAAAGGCAACGAGAAAAGGCAAAGAGAGGAGGAGATTGGGAAAGAGAGGGCGAATAAAACAGCAAGGGTGAAGTGGGGGAGAGGAAAACGAGAGGCAAATGGCAAATAATGTAATGCGAGAGATAGGGATTGTGATGGGTACTTGGTATGTTGACTTTTGCGTAAGCTTTCCCGGCAACGGCGCCAGAAGTCCTTCTTGCTACGTCTCGAGCTTGCGTTGGTTTTCCCCGAAGAGGAGAGGATGATGCAGCACAGTAGCGTAAGTATTTCCCTCAGTTTTTGAGAGCCAAGGTATCAATCTAGTAGGAGGTCACGCGCAAGTCCCTCGTACCTACACAAAACTCTAGCTACTCCCAACCAACGCGATTAGGGGTTGTCAATCCCTTCACGGTCACTTAAGAGAGTGAGATCTAATAGAGATAATATTTTTGGTATTTTTGGTATAAAGATGCAAAGAAGAAAGTAAAGGCAAAGCAAGTAAATAAAGTGATGGAGATTAATATGATGAGAATAGACCCGGGGGCCATAGGTTTCACTAGTGGCTTCTCTCAAGACCATAAGTATTCTACGGTGGGTGAACAAATTACTGTTAAGCAATTGACAGAATTGAGCATAGTTATGAGGTTATCTAGGTATGATCATGTATATAGGCATCACGTCCGAGACAAGTAGACCGAAATGATTCTGCATCTACTACTATTACTCCACTCATCGACCGCTATCCAGCATGCATCTAGAGTATTAAGTTAAAAACAGAGTAACGCCTTAAGCAAGATGACATGATGTAGAGGAATAAATTCATGCAATATGATAAATACCCCATCTTGTTATCCTCGATGGCAACAATACAATACGTGCCTTGCAACTTTTTCTGTCACTGAGTAAGGACACCGCAAGATTGAACCCAAAGCCATGCACTTCTCCCATTGCAAGAACTACCAATCTAGTTGGCCAAACCAAACGGATAATTCGAAGAGACTTGCAAAGATAACTCAATCATACATAAAAGAATTCAGACAAGATTCAAATATTATTCATAGATAAGCTGGATCATAAACCCACAATTCATCGGTCTCAACAAACACACCGCAAAAAGAAGATTACATCGAATAGATCTCCATGAGAGAGGGGGAGAACATTGTATTGAGATCCAAAAAGAGAGAAGAAGTCATCTAGCTACTAGCTATGGACCCGGAGGTCTGAAGTAAACTACTCACACTTCATCGGAGGGGCTACGGTGTTGATGTAGAAGCCCTCCGTGGTAGATGCCCCCTCCGGCGGAGCTCCGGAACAGGCCCCAAGATGGGATCTCGTGGATACAGAAGGTTGCGGCGGTGGAATTAGGTTTTTGGCTCCGTCTCTGGTCTATTGGGGGTACGTAGGTATATATAGGAGGAAGGAGTACGTCGGTGGAGCGTCAGAGGGCCCACGAGGTAGGGGGCGCGCCCAGGGGGGCGCCCTCCACCCTCGTTACCGCCTGTGGCGCTTCTTGGAGTAGGGTCCAAGTCTCCTGGATCACGTTCGGTGAGAAGATCACGTTCCCGAAGGTTTCATTCCGTTTCGACTCTGTTTGATATTCTGTTTCTTCGAAATACTGAAAAAGGCAAAAAATAGCAATTCTGGGCTGGGCCTCCGGTTAATGGGTTAGTCCCAAAAGTAATATAAAAGTGGAAAATAAAGCCCATTATAGTCCAAAACAATAGATAAAGTAGCATGGAGCAATCAAAAATTATAGATACGTTGGAGACGTATCACTGTACTAGGCTAGCTCGTTGATCAAAAGATGGTTAAGGTTTCCTGACCATAGACATGAGTTGTCATTTGATAACGGGATCACATCATTAGGAGAATGATGTGATGGACAAGACCCAACCGTTAGCATAGCATATGATCCTTTAGTTTAATGCTACTGCTTTCTTAATGTCAAATACATGTTTATTCGACCATGAGATCATGCAACTCCCGGACTCCGGAGGAATGCCTTGTGTGCATCAAACATCACAACGTAACTGGATGATCATAGAGGTGCTCTATAGGTATCTCTGAAGGTGTCTGTTGAGTTGGCATGGATCAAGACTGGGATTTGTCACTCCGTATGATGGAGAGGTATCTCTGGGCCTTCTCGGTAATACATCATCACAAGAACCTTGCAAGCAAAGTGACTAAGGAGTTAGTTACGAGATGATGTATTACGGAACGAGTAAAGAGACTTGCCGGTAACGATATTGGACTAGGTATGGAGATACCGACGATCGAATTTCAGGCAAGTAACATATCGACAGACAAAAGGAACTACATATGTTGTCATAAAGGTTCGACCGATAAAGATCTTCGTAGAATATGTAGGAATCAATATGGGCATCTAGGTCCCGCTATTGGTTATTGACCGAAGAAGCGTCTCGGTCATGTCTACATCATTCTCAAACCCGTAGGGTCCGCACGCCTAACATTCATTGATGATATAGTATAATATGAGTTATGTATGTTGGTGACCAAATGTTGTTTGGGGTCTCGGATAAGATCACGGACATGACGAGGAGGTCTGGAATGGTCCGGAGGTAAAGATTGATATATAGGATGATATGGTTGGGCCAAGGGGTACGTCCCATGAGGCCTTAAGGCACGGTGTGGTGACGGTGGTGGTGAAGAACAATCTCCGTAGGGCTTCGCCAAGCACAACGGAAACTATGACAAAGGATAAACTAGAGGGGTGGGGTTGCCGGCACACGACTTGGTGAATATTGATGTGTTCCGGGTGCTAGCCCTGCCCCTCTATTTATATGTTGAGCCCTAGGGTCATAACTTGGAGAGGAGGTCTCCCCAAAGTCGGTTTGGAACGCAAAGAAGAGTCCTTCTCGGACGTTCAGGGCCAAATGTCACGGTTCCTGGCATTTACGTAAACACCATGGACTACGACATCTGACCCAAGGGGTAGACACCAGGAACCTTGGCATCTAGCGCCTGTCCTCTGAGGATTTCTTACAAATCAGATGAAACATTCACATTTTGGACATATTTTAACTAAAACGGTAAAACTTGTGCACATACGGTCGTGCGGAGCTCCATTCCAATGACGCATATACACTACATTAGTCTATGGCCGGCCACGGTGGATCCCTTTGTCTTCCCCATGTTCGGCATCCCGCTCATCAGACTGCAGAGAGCCCCAGAGATATATTCTTCCCCTGTATCTTCCCTAAGTCCGGCTGCGCTGCTCATCGGAGTGTCAACGGGGATGCTTCAGCCAGAGGGGAAGGGGTGCCTACTCTACTTCCGTGAAGCCGAGGCGAGGATCGATGATGGTCTGCGCTGAACCGGGCAAGTCACCAGTTATGCATGTTGGCGACGCGCCGATGGTGGCCTTCCTGGGAACCAAGCGGTGGCGGCCTCTCGTGTTCCACTTTCCCTCAATGTTGGCGGTGTCGGCCTCCCGTGTTTTACTTTTCCTTGATGTTGGCGGCGGTGGCGGGCACGAACACGCTGGCCACCGACCCGTCGATCTCCGTGTCTTTCTCCATGGACCGGGCACGGTGCGATTTTTTTTACGGTGGATGGCACGGTGGCTGGCCTTGTCCATGGCAGCCACGATGCCCATTCCGTCGTGCTCCCCCGCGTGCCTACCTGGAGCAACTCGCCGCTCCTTCGCGAGCTGGCTTGGAGCAACAATTTGCCGAACCACACGTCGGCTTGGAGCGACAACTTGCTCCGTCGGGCTAGGCAAGGGAGGTGGGGCAGCGAGCTTCCTAGCTCGTATCCGGCAGGCTCGGCGAGCCACCCAGCCAAATTTTATGCCGGAGAAATACTCTTCCCACTCGTCAGATGCCATCAAAAGGTGTAGAAAATGGTGGAAGGAGGAGATGGGGAGTGGCAGAGTGGTGCAATTGTTGCTCGACGTTTGGCCTCCTTTAAATAGTCGTTTCATGGGAGGAGCTTACTCGTTTTTGTGGTTCATGTCGACCCCTCATGAATGGATGTGTGACCGGAGAAGGTTTCTTGGCACAAGTGCGGGGTTAATGGAGACGTTAGAATGCGGCGAGGAGGCGTGTTCGGCCAAATGTGCAGCGGACGGCACCCTCGGTTGGTGCGCCGCTTCAATGGCGAGGGCAGTGAGAGGCCGCGCCCGCTCTGGGCCGGCTTCAATGTGGAGCGGACACTCTACATCCGCATGAAAGTGGGCAGCTGGCGCCGGGCGGGAAAGTGCGCGAGTGAGGGAGGAGGGTTTTGGATGAGCCAGGGTGATCAGAAGCGGGCGTGGGTGCTGTTTCGATGTCCGCAAAGCCCCCCAGCGCTTGTCTCCAGTTTGTGGGAGAAAGTGCTTCCGAACTGCCCTGCAGGCCAATGCAGGACCGTGTTAAATGGCTCAACACGTCTAGACCATGCAGTCCGAACGCTTCCGAGCGGTTTGAGGGTCGACGTTGAAGATGCCCTTAGCTGGCCCAAAGTATGCCGCCCTCCCTTATTTTGCGGCCTGGCTATAGACATCGCTCCTCGCACCCGCTGGCTCTGGTTTCGATCGATGACCCGTCTCGGCCTTAGTGCCACCTACAACTTCCTTGCGAACCCGAGGTTCGGGGGTTCTTCTGCGCCTCCATGGTCTGGACTTTAGGGGATGGATGATTGTGTCGCTCTGGACGGACCACTGGCTGGAAGGCCCTTCCATCACTGAGCTTGCTCCCACGCTCACTGCTCATGCCCCTCCGATGCCGATGAACTCTCCTGTTATGTGATGCTTTCGCGCACCTAACCTAGGTCCATGACATCATTCTCACGGCTTGGTTTACATGGAAACAACGCAACGCAACCATCATCGAAGGTGTGCACTGATAACCCACAAGTGTAGGGGATAGTTGTAGCCTCTTTCGATAAGTAAGAGTGTCGAACCCAACGAGGAGCTAAAGGTAGAACAAATACTCTCTCAAGTCCTATCAGCCACTGATACGACTCTATGCACGCTTGACGTTCGCTTTACCTAGAACAAGTATGAAACTAGAAGTACTTTGTAGGAGTTGTTGGATAGGTTTGCAAGATAATAAAGAGCATGTAAATAAAAGTTAGGGGTTGTTTGAATAAAGATGCAATAAAGTAAATATTAGTAGAGAGCTTTTCGTTACGAGAAAGTTATTTGTCGAAGCCAATCGATAACTAGACTGGTGATCACTATTGCAATTTTATTTGAGGGAGAGGCATAAGCTAACATACTTTCTCTACTTGGATCATATGCACTTATGATTGGAACTCTAGCAAGCGTCCACAACTACTAAAGATTCATTAAGGTAAAACCAAACCGTAGCATTAAAGTATCAAGTCCCCTTTTATCCCATACGCAACAATCCCCTTACTCGGGTTTGTGTTTCAGTCACTCACGCAACCCACTATAAGCGAATCATGAACGCATTGCAACACCCTACAGCGGGAATCCCTCATGCTTGCACGACACGGAGGGCACCATTGGACATCAACAATAATAAAACATGCAACTCAAACCAATCATGATCATCAATTAACCCATAGGACAAAACGGATCTACTCAAACATCATAAGATAGCCATACATCATTGGGAAATAATATATAGCGTTGAGCACCATGTTTAAGTAGAGATTACAGCGGGTAAGAGAGAGGTTACACCGCTGCATAGAGGGAGGAAGAGTTGGTGATGAAGGCGGTGAAGTTGTTGGTGAAGATCGTGGTGATGATGATGGCCCCCGGCAGCGCTCCGGTGCCACCGGAAGCAAGGGGGAGAGGGCCCCCCTTCTTCTTCTTCTTCCTTGACCTCCTCCCTAGATGGGAGAAGGGTTTCCCCTCTGGTCCTTGGCTCCCATGGCGTGGGAGGGGCGCGAGCCCCTCCGAGATTGGATCTATCTCTTTGTTTTTGCGTTCTGGAATTCTGCCCTGGCACCGTTTCCTTTATATCTGGAGATCCGTAACTCCGATTGGACTGAAACCTTCGCCCAGATCGTTTTCCAAAAATTAGCTTTCTTGTGGCCAAAGAAGGGCATCAACCGCCTTACGGGTGGCCCACGAGATATGGGGGCGCGCCCCCTTGGAGTGGTGGCATGGGCCACTCTCGTGGCCACCTCGGACACCGTTTCGCGTTGATTCTTCCTCCAAAAAATCACAAATATTCCAAAATAATTCTCCGTCCGTTTTTATCCCGTTTGGACTCCGTTTGATATTGGGTTTCTGCGAAACATAAAACATGCAACAGACAGGAACTGGCACTGGATCAATATGTTAGTCCCAAAAAATAGTATAAAAGTTGCCAAAAGTATATGAAAGTTGTAGAATATTGGCATGGAACAATCAAAAATTATAGATACGACGGAGAAGTATGAGCATCCCCAAGCTTAATTCCTGCTTGTCCTCGAGTAGGTAAATGATAAAAAAGATAATTTTTGATGTGGAATGCTACCTAGCATAATCTTAATCATATGTCTAATCATGGCATGAATATTAAGACACGAGTGATTCAAAGCAATAGTCTATCATTTGACATAAAAACAATAATACGTCGAGCGTACCAATAAAGCAATCATGTCTTTTCAAAACAACATGGACAAAGAAAGTTATCCCTACAAAATCATATAATCTGGCTGTTGCTCTATCTTCATCACACAAAGTATTTAATCATGCACAACCCCGATGACAAGCCAAGCAATTGTTTCATACTTTAATAATCTCAAACTTTTTCAACTTTCATGCAATACATGAGTGTGAGCCATGGATATAGCACTATAGGTGGAATAGAATATGATGGTGGAGGTTAGAAGGGGAAGACAAAAAGGGAGAAAGTCTCACATCAACTAGGCGTATCAACGGGCTATGAAGATGCCCATCAATAGATATCAATGTGAATGAGTAAGGATTGCCATGCAACAGATGCACTAGAGCTATAAGTGTATGAAAGCTGAAACTGAAACTAAGTGGGTGGGCATCCAACTTGCTTACTCATGAAGACCTCGGGCATTTGAGGAAACCCATCATCGGAATATACAAGCCAAGTTCTATAATGAAAATTCCCACTAGTATATGAAAGTGAAAGCATAGGAGACTCTCTCTATGAAGAACATGGTGCTACTCTGAAGCACAAGTGTGGTAAAAGGATAGTAACATTGCCCCTTCTCTCTTTTTCTCTCCTTTTTTTTCTTTTATTTCTCATTTTTTTCTTTCTTTTTGGTGGGCTTCTTTGGCCTCTTTATTTTATTTTATTTAGGCTTCGTTGGCCTCTCTTTTTTTTCATTAAGTCCGGAGTCTCACCCCGACTTGTGGGGGAATCATAGTCTCCATCATCCTTTCCTCACTGGGGCAATGCTCTAATAATGATGATCACCACACTTTTATTTACTTACAACTCAATATCTAAAACAGAGATATGACTCTATATGAATGCTTCCGGTGGTGTACCGGTATGTGCAATGATCTAGCGTAGCAATGACATCAAAAGATGGACAAGCCATGAAAACATCATGCTAGCTATCTTACGATCATGCAAAGCAATATGATAATGGAAAGCTCAAGTCATATATATGATGATGATGGAAGTTGCATGGCAATATATCTCGGAATGGCGAAATGCCATGATAGGTAGGTATGGTGGCTGTTTTGAGGAAGATATAAGGAGGCTTATGTGTGATAGAGGTATCATATCACGGGGTTTGGATGCACCGGCGAAGTTTGCACCAACTCTCGAGGTGAGAAAGGGCAATGCACGGTACCGAAGAGGCTAGCAATGATGGAAGGGTGAGAGTGCGTATACTCCATGGACTCAACATTAGTCATAAAAAACTCATATACTTATTGCAAAAATCTACAAGCCATTGAAAACAAAGTACTACGCGCATGCTCCTACGGGGATAGATTGGTAGGAAAAGACCATCGCTCGTCCCCGACCGCCACTCATAAGGAAGACAATCAATAAATAAAATTGTGCTCCAACTTCATCACAAAGCGATTCACCATACGTGCATGCTACGGGAATCACAAACCTCAACACAAGTGTTTCTACTAATCCATAGTCACCCACTAGCATAACTCTAATATCACCACCTTTATATCGCAAAACTATTGCAAGGAATCAAACATATCATATTCAGCGATCTACAAGTTTATGTAGGATTTTATGACTAGCCATGTGAATGACCAATTCCTGTCATCTCTCTAAATAGATATAAGTGAAGCAAGAGATTTTAATTATTTCTACAAAAGATATGCCCACTCTCTAACAAATATAAGTGAAGCAAAAGAGCATTCTACAAATGGCGGTTTTCTATGTGAAGAGAAATAGGCAATCCAAACTTCAAATGATATAAGCGAAGCACGTGAAGCATTCTATAAAGCCATACTCAAAAGATTTAAGTGAAGTGCAATGAACATTCTATAAATCAACCAAGGACTATCTCATACCAGCATGGTGCATAAAAGAAAAATGAAAACTAAATACAAAAGACGCTCCAAGACTTGCACATAATGCATAAACGAAACGAATACGAAAACATACCGATACTTGTTGAAGAAAGAGGGGATGCCTTCCGGGGCATCCCCAAGCTTAGATGCTTGAGTCTCCTTGAATATTTACTTGGGGTGCCTCGGGCATCCCCAAGCTTGAGCTCTTGCCTCTCTACCTTTTCCTCATATCGAGACCTCCTCGTTTAGACACTTCATCCACACAAAACTTCAACAGAAAACTCGGTAAGATCCGTTAGTATAATAAAGCAAATCACTACTCTAAGTACTGTTGCAAACCAATTCATATTTTTTTGCATTGTATCTACTGTAATATAACTTTTCCATGGCTTAATCCACTAATATAAATCGATAGATTCATCAAAACAAGCAAACTATGCATCAAAAACAGAATCTGTCAAAAACAGAACAGTCTGTAGCAATCTGAACATCCACCATACTTCTGTTACCCCAAAAATTCTACCAAAATTAGGAAAAATAAAAAGGTTGCATATCAAGATAGTGCAAAAGGAATCAGAACCAATTGACGTTCCAGTTAAAAATGTAAAATCGCGACCTACAGCCAAAGTTTCTCTCCTGCACCGTACAAACCAACAAGCATTGTAAACATCCTAAAGGCAAACCTTGGCATATTATTTTTATAATACAATGGAATTGTACAAGGGGATAATTATTTTTGTTGAAAATTTTCTGTAATCAAGATTCACAAAGTTTCCGTGAGCATGAACAAAGTTCAAGGCTAGCTCCCACTTCAACAATGCTTGTCTTTCTCACTTTCACTTTCCTTTTTGAAAAAGTTTTAGGTTTCCCTCTTTATTTTTTTGTTTTTTAAACTATATGAAAGCACTCAACAGAAATAAATTACTCTCTAAAACTTCCGGGTTGTCTCCCTGGCAGCGCTTTCTTTAAAGCATTAAGCTAAGCATTTAGTGCTCAAGTAATGAATCCACCCGGATCCCAAGGTATATCAAAGCCAATTTTAATTAACAATGATTTGTAATTTAGTAGTGAGCACAAAGTAACATATATCATGCAACAACGAAGTCTAACTCTCTTCCTATGCATCCGCATGTCATAAAAGAACAATTAATGCACACCAAGTAAAGGCCAATGCATAGTATAAGCAGTTTCTTGCAATTCTATTGTGTTGGAAACATAAAGAGGTGGAGACATAGTTACTCTCTCATAATAATTGCAAGTAGGAGCAGCAAGCACATGCATATTACATTCATCAAAATCATCATGTGCAATGGTAAAAGGCAACCCATCAATATAATCCTTAATAAGCACAAACTTCTCCGATATAGTGTAGTTTGGAGAATTCAAAAAGATAATAGGACTATCATGCGTGGGTGCAATTGCAACAATTTCATGTTTAACATAAGGAACTATAGCAAGTTCATCTTCATAAGCATAATTCATATTAGCATCTTGGCCACAAGCATAGCAAGCATCATCAAAAAGGGATATTTCAAACAAATTCAAGGGATCATAGCAATCACCATAGCAATCATCCTTCGGTAAGCACGAAGGGGAATTAAACAATGTATGAGTTGGAGGGTTACTCTCATTAGAAGGTGGGCACGGGTAGCTAATCCGCTCTTCCTCCTTTTGTTCTTCGCTCTCCTCATCATCTTTTTCATCCAATGAGCTCACTGTTTCATCATTTTCTTCTTCCATAGCTTCCTGCAAAATATTAGTCTCTTCTTGGACAGCGGAGAAGTCCTCAATATATGGTTTAACATAGGCATTAGAAGCATAATTATCATAATAATATTGAAATATGGCAAAATTTTCAGATTTGTAAAGAGTAGCGTCATACTTTTCAATCAAAGAGGCAATCTCATAAGCACCTTTAAAAGCAACAAATTCTTCAATTTGTTGAACATCATAGTAATTGTAAACACCCTTAGCATACGAAGATACGATTCCATTATCACTAAACAAGAATTGATAGGGTAGGTGTTTCTTAGGGTCTTCAAAACAACAAGTAAACTCATATATTTCACATAAATTCTAAGCATAGCATTGCAAACATTGAATTTGATCCCATAATAGTTTCCCTTTTTCAGATATACGGTGTCGCACAAAACAAGCATGCTCATCTAAAGATTTTCCCTCAACTAAACTAGTGGGGGTTTCAGCACGAGCACAAAGGGATCGAAGATGATCCAAGTAAAAAGCTTCAGGAGTGTGATAGATTTTGAGTGGTTCTTCAACCATTGGTTCAGTAGGTACAACTAATTTTTTTGGTATTTTGCATTTCCTACCCATAATTAAAGATAGAAAACAACTAAAAACAGCAAAGAAAAATTACTTAGTGATAAAGCAAACAAGCACACACGAGAATATTCACACCACGCTATGACTCCTCGGCAACGGCGCCAAAAAAAGGTCTTGATAACCCACAAGTGTAGGGGATAGTTGTAGCCTCTTTCGATAAGTAAGAGTGTTGAACCCAACGAGGAGCTAAAGGTAGAACAAATACTCTCTAAAGTCCTATCGGCCACCGATACGACTCTACGCACGCTTGACGTTCGCTTTACCTAGAACAAGTATGAAACTAGAAGTACTTTATAGGAGTTGTTGGATAGGTTTGCAAGATAATAAAGAGCACGTAAATAAAAGCTAGGGGCTGTTTAAATAAAGATGCAATAAAGTAAATATTAGTAGAGAGCCTTTTGTTACGAGAAAGTTATTTGTCCAAGGCAATCGATAACTAGACCGATAATCACTATTGCAATTTTATTTGAGGGAGAGGCATAAGCTAACATACTCTCTCTACTTGGATCATATGCACTTATGATTGGAACTCTAGCAAGCGTCCGCAACTACTAAAGATTCATTAAGGTAAAACCCAACCATAGCATTAAAGTATCAAGTCCCCTTTTATCCCATACGCAACAATCCCCTTACTCGGGTTTGTGTTTCAGTCACTCATGCAACCCACTATAAGCGAATCATGAACACATTGCAACAGCCTACAGCGGGAATCCCTCACGCTTGCGCGACACGGAGGGCACCATAGGACAGCACCAATAATAAAACATGCAACTCAAACCAATCACGATCATCAATTAACCCATAGGACAAAACGGATCTACTCAAACATCATAAGATAGCCATATATCATTGGGAAATAATATATAGTGTTGAGCACCATGTTTAAGTAGAGATTACAACAGGTAAGAGAGAGGTTACACCGCTGCATAGAGGGAGGAAGAGTTGGTGATGAAGGCGGTGAAGTTGTTGGTGAAGATCGCGGTGATGATGATGGCCCCTGGCAGTGCTCCGGCGCCACCGGAAGCAAGGGGAAGAGGGCCCCCTTCTTCTTATTCTTCCTTGACCTCCTCCCTAGATGGGAGAAGGGTTTCCCCTCTGGTCCTTGGCTCCCATGGCGTGGGAGGGGAGAGAGCCCCTCCGAGATTGGATCTATCTCTCTGTTTCTGCGTTCTGGAATTCTGCCCTCGCACCGTTTCCTTTATATCTGGAGATCCGTAACTCCGATTGGACTGAAACCTTCGCCCAAATTGTTTTCCAAAAATTAGCTTTCTTGCGGCCAAAGAAGGGCATCAACCGCCCTACGGGTGGCCCATGAGATAGGGGGGCGCGCCCACTGGAGTGGTGGCATGGGCCACTCTCGTGGACACCTCGGGCACCGTTTTGCGTTGATTCTTCCTCCCAAAAATCATAAATATTCCAAAATAATTCTCTATCCATTTTTATCCCATTTGGACTCCGTTTGATATTGGCTTTCTGCGAAATATAAAACATGCAACAGACAGGAACTGACACTGGGCACTGGATCAATATGTTAGTCCCAAAAAATAGTATAAAAAGTTGCCAAAAGTATATGAAAGTTGTAGAATATTGGCATGAAACAATCAAAAATTATAGATACGACGGGGACGTATCATGCACCCCTCCACCGCCAAGCTCATCCACGACATCCAAGAGAAGGCACATTGTTGGGTTATGGCCGATGGCAAAGGGCTAGACAAAACTATCCATGTAACATGATTTGCTTTCTTGGGGCTGAGCAACCCCTCTCCCTCTGGTCATCGTGAACCGTAACGCCAACTTGTATACGTGGCTAGAAGCTGCACTTTGTACTTTCTTCCACCCTATCAATGAAATGGTACACTATCAGCATATTCAAAAAAACGAAATTTCCAAATCACATGTGGTGAATAAGGTATACACTATAAGGTACCCACTATAATAGTGCTCGGATTTATCACCTCTCTAACATCGAATAGATTTCATCCCCACCTTCAAACCAATATCACAATAGCTAAACGTGAGTCGCCTGAAAATCCGATTTGAGTTAGTCGATTTTTGCTAGAAGAAAGGAGGCGCCGGAGGTAAGGAAGAAACAGCCGCAGCCAAGGGGGGGGGGGGGGGGGGGGGGGGAGGAGGCTCGCCGGAGAAGCTTTCCCATGATCTATCCTAGGGCGGGGGGTGGGCCAATGGTGCAAGTTCGCCGGAGAAAAAACCGGCGAGGCCCGGGGCTTAAGGGATGGTCGGGGCGACGACTACACCAGCAGTGAAGGGCGGGGTGGCGAGGCAGTCGCGGGAGCGCCGCCGGCCGTGGGCGGCGGCAACATGCAGTTTGGCCGGCGGTCGCTCGGCGGTTCGAAGGAAGAAGAGGGTGGCTGGAGGTTGAAGACGCACATCCAGCGGTCGGTTTTTCATCGGACGGCCGAGAACCTTGTGGTCGAAAGAAACCCTGAACGCCTTTCCAAGAGAAGGCCTGAATATTCATTTGCTTTTTGTAGGTAACATTCGAGAACGAAACATGGCCAGAACAAACAGCACACGAAGCAATTATTTCACCTGAAAATCTGGGAACGCACACACCGACCCATGGAAACAACAACACCACAAATCACCACCTCACGTGCCCGGTGACCGCCGAGCGTCTACGTGTCGGAGCACTAAGCGGCGGCGCCCAGCTGGCTGCCGGCAACGTCGATGACGAAGCGGTACCTCACGTCGTTCCTCTCCAGCCGCTCCACCGCCGTGTTGACATAGTCCATCTTGACGACCTCGACGTCCGCGGTGATGCCGTGCTTCCCCGCGAAGTCCAGCATCGCCTGGCAGCTGCTGACGCTGCCCACGCCGTTCCCGGCTACGCGCTTGCCGCCTCCGATGATGGCGTAGGCCGGCAGCGCCAGCGGCTCGCTCGGCGCGCCGACCACCACCATCTGCCCCATCGGCTTCAGCAGCTCCAGCAGTGGAACGAGCGGGTGCCCCGCCGACACCGTGTCGATGATTCCGTCCATCGTGCCCGCCGCGGCCTGCGCCCAATAACGTACCCTTGTCAATCGCCACCGTGCCAAGAATCATGCACACACAGGGTCAATCAATGGAGGGGGCAAAGAAACGTCACCTTCATTTGCTCGGCGTCCTGGCTGACCAAGAACGCGTCGGCGCCGAGGCGCTCGAGCGCCTCCTCGCGCTTCCTCGGCGACGAGCTGATCACGGTGACGGTCATCCCGAACGCCTTGCCGAACTTGACGGCCATGTGGCCGAGGCCCCCGAGGCCGACGACGCCGAGGTGCTTCCCCGGCGCGTTGAGGCCGTACTGCATCATCGGGCTGTACACCGTGACGCCGGCGCAGAGCAGCGGCGCCGCCCCGGCGAGAGACAGGCTCTCCGGGACGCGGAGGACGTAGTCCTGGTTGACGACGAGCACGTCGGAGAAACCCCCCTGGGTGGTGGCGCCGTCGTAGTCGACGCCGTTGGAGGTGAGCACGAGCGTGGGGCAGTAGTTCTCGTACCCCTTGCTGCAGGTGTCGCAGGAGCGGCAGGAGTCGATGAAGTAGCCCACGCCCACCGTGTCCAGGGCCGACGTCGGTGACGACGCCAACAATCTCATGCCTGCGCCGGCAACACGGTAACAGTTAATCCACCATTGTAGTCGTAGACCATCGATGATATGTTTTGGTTGGTGTACCCACCCTGGAACGATGGGGTAGAGGGCGTTGCCCCACTCGTTCTTGGCGATGTGGAGGTCGGTGTGGCAGATCCCGCAGAAGAGCACCTTGATCGTCACATCGTCGTCCTTCGGAACCCTGTAGGAATTCATCAGCGCAGCGCAAGAAGCAGAGGTGAGTCACATAGTATCACCGAGCGGAGTACGCGCCATGATAGGGACTGGATAGAGGAAGACCTTCGCGAGAAGCTGTACGGGGAGAGGAGACCGGAGTCGTCCCTCGCGGCCCAACCGAGCGCGGGCGTGCCATTCTCCATTGATTTCCTGCTCACAAATCTGGGTGTTGGTCACTGCCAAGCCCGGAGATGGGAATAAGTAGGCATGCCGACGAGCCGGACTGGACGTCAGACACTACGTGTCCACGGTACGGCAACGTCAGACACTACGTATCTCCACTCTTCACCTACTACTGGTCGACTCCTGGCCGAAACACGTGTATCCCCGAATTCCATGCTCACACACCTGGGACCTGGCCGCAGCTCCGCAGCCAGCCAGCGGCTGCTCTGCCTGCTTTCTTTCTTCGATCGGAACTGAAATGTTAATCAATGGAAGGGTTTGCTCAGTTGGGCCATGTTTGTCGCGGGGTCGGCATATTAAAAACCGCGAAGCAATGAACACTACGCACTGGGTCATTTGATCAAAGCTGCCCATTCAGTGCGGGGTTGGGAGCGGATAAAAGAATCGAGGCCAGTGTAGTGTGCAGTGACGGTGACCGGCCGGGTCTTGACATCGGATTTTGGCGAGGTACAAAAGGCAAGTAAGATGGCCTCAAGTGAAAGAGTTTTTCAACATGCAAAGTTTCAGGTCGCCGAGTGGAATAACTTTGATGTTTAATTTATCGCCATTCGACCTTATCTTGGTGGCCGAAGTTGTACTCCGAGTGACAAAATTCAACATTCCGAGTGGTTTTCGGCCGATCATGCCTTCAAGACGACCTCGGATGAAGGAGTATTCTAAAGGAATTGTCTTCGTCTCGTTGAGGCAATCAATTTTGATGTATAAATCATCTCAATCCGAGTTCATATGCAAAAGTTAGAGGCAATACACTGCAGGCCGAAGCTGAATGGAAATATGGCGCGAAGTACCAGACGCCCTATCTGATGGGTCGCGCAAGCAATTCGGCCCTTAAGAAGTCCTTGAATCGGAAAAACTTCAACACGAGAAAGTTTCGTCTCGTCGAGCCGATCGATTTTCATATATAATTCGTCTCAATCCAAGGTCGTATGAGACTTGGGGAGACAAATCAAGATCAAGCTATGTTTTTGGTCGAGTGAAAAGCTTACCATCCGAGTGAAAACTCACCGGTCGAGTGAAAGCTTACCTTTCGGGTAAAAACCTACCGATCGAATAAAAGGTCGAGTGAAAACCTACCAATTGAGTAAAAGGTTAAAAACCTACCGATAGAGTAAAAGGTCGAGCGAAAACCTACTGATCGAGTAAAAGGTCAAGTGAAAACTTATCGATCGAGTAAGGGATTACCTTTCGAGTGAAAATATAATTATTCGAGTGGAATATTACCTTCCAAGTGAAAGATTCTAACATCCGAGTGAAAAGTCCAGTCGGACGATCCGAGTGACTCTAATATCCGAGTGGATGAGCTCGAATCCAAGTGAAACTGAGCATGTGCCCGAAAGTTTATCAAGATGATTTCGAGTGAAGAAGTGTTCAATACAGAAGTTGCGCGTATCATCAAGACGGTAAACTTTGGTTTTGGAGTCATCGTCATCAGAGATAGTATATGGCCTGCAAATTCACTACAAGACTCGGACAATTCAGTCTACCGCAAGACCGAGTCCGACTAGAAGGTAAAGACGACCTCGAAAAGTATTCAAGATGGCCTTATTTAAAAAAGTGATCAACATGAGAGTTGTTCGTATCATTGAGGCGCACAAGTTTGATATTTGGGCCATCTTGATCGGAGGTCATATGGAGGATCGGCGGCCTGCACAAGGAGGAAGACAGAAGTTGGGCCAGATTTAGATTGAATCCGAGTTGGAATAGAACTAGGACTCTAGGACGCGAATTGATGTAATTTCTCTTGTAAGGAAAGCCTAGATGAATCCTTTACTTGTACGGGAAGTCCAGCCGCCTCTTATGTATGTTGGGGGTGACAGCCGATTGGACAACACACAATCGAACAAATTAATATACTACTTTTTCCTGTCTACTTTTTATCTCTCCACAGTTTTTCTCTCTCGTTCTTCGCTATTCTTCGTGTTTGAGAGCTGCGAATCCCGAGGCTCTAGGGGCGAGAGAATCGACCTAGGGCAGCCCATAGCCGCCGCAATCCCTGACGGGGTCCCTCCCGGGTGCGCGGGGTTTCGGGTCTGCAAAAGCACCCGCCAACTGTCTTGCGTATCGCGCTGTCGGTCGGGTCTCCTTCGACGTGAGCTGCGGTGCATCACCCCCGGCGTCGAGGGTACACGTGACGTGTTCGTGTGTCAACACACTTTTTGGCGACTCCGCTGGGGAACGAAGATCAATCATCATCATCCACCATGTCCGATCTTCCCAAGCCATCTGAGGTAGACGCCGATAACATCATTAAGCCCAGTCTTGATGAGATATCGGCCGATCATCGCCAAGTCTATGAGGAGTACAAGAAGGCGCGCGAGGATAAGGACTTGCAGGAGTTCCTTGCAAAGTTCAAGAAGGATCGCCAAGGCAACATCACTCCGATTGAAGAAATCAAGTTCCCTCCTCTTCAAGCCGAGCAGGTTAAACCCTCTGTAAGTACTACCTTTTCTCCTGAGCAGTGGGCTGAGATTGAAAGTCGTATTGCTGATGGTAACAATCTAGTCTATCAAACTTTCATAGAAAATACTAATGCTCAGAAGAATGCATCTCAATCAACTAGTGGTAATGATGGTGTAGCTGCTAGTGTGCAAAACCCTAATCTGGCTTTACCTATCTCATCGGCGCCTCCCGTGCCGATGACTTATTATCCTACCCAAACAAATCAGATTGTGGCTGCACCCATTAATCCTATTATGAGCATGCCAGGTTCGGTGGCAACGCCGAACCCAACCTTACCTACAGCTACAACCACTCGACCACTAGCAAATTATGGGTCGACATACCTGCCACAATTCCTACCTACAGCTAGTAACCCTACTCCTCCTATGCCACTGCCACCAGCTTCATCGTCTACTATGGATGATGGTTTAGCTAATCTCAGAGAGGAGATGGCTAAGATGCTTCGAGAGAATTTTGGAGTTGAGTTACCTCGAATCGGATTTACCAAAAGCCGTACCCCGAGTACTTTGATGCCATCCAGTGCCCTCCAGGATATAAAATTCCAGATTTTGTTAAGTTTAATGGAGAAGGTACAAAAACCACATGGGAGCATGTTAGTCAATACTTAGCACAATTGGGTGAGGCAGGCTCACTGAATGAGTTGAAAGTGCGTTTATTTCCTTTGTCATTAACTGGTACCGCATTTTCATGGTTTTCTTCTTTACCACATGGTTCCATTCGAGTTTGGTCGCAGCTAGAGCAGAAATTTCATGATCACTTTTATAGCGGCGACAATGAACTCAAGTTGTCACATCTAACATTGGTTAAGCAGAAGCATGATGAATCGGTCTCCGATTACGTCAAGAGATTCAGAGAAACGAAAAACCGGTGTTTTAGTTTGGTGATAACCGAGAGAGACTTGGCAGACCTAGTGCTGAGTGGATTGAGAACTCCCGTTAGAGAAAACCTAGAAGGCTATGAGTTTTTAAATATCAACCAAGTCTTACAAAGGGCTTTGGCTCAGGAAAGCCGAAGCAAAGATCTCAAAGAAGTGCATAGATACAAAGCCGATCGACCAAAGATGAATATGGTGGAATATGATAGTGATCACTCGGACGATGAGGGTGATGTTTTTGCTACTGAATTTGTTTGGCCATCTAAGGCCAAACCCTTTACTTGCAATGATCTGAAACCGATTCATAAGAATCGTGATGAAGAGATGAAGTTTACTTTTAACATTGCTAAGTGTGATAGAATATTTGATGCTTTGTTGCAGGCTAAGATTATTAGAATATCTCATACTTTACCGCCGTTTGAAGAGCTGAAACGGCGTGCTTATTGCAAGTATCATAACTCTTTTTCTCATGCTACTAACGGTTGCAATGTTTTTCGACGACAGATACAATCGGCCATTAATGATGGACGATTGAACTTTTCTGAGATGCAAGTTGATAAACAGCCCTATCCAATGAACACCATGGATTTAGAAGGGAAGAAGCTGCTCATTCGGCCGGAGGTAGCCGAATCTGCTAATAAAGCTAATGTCATTGTTGGTGAGCCCAGGAAAGACAAGGAGGGTGACAAGGTCTTGGGGAGACATGTTGTGCTTGATAAGCAACCCGATGGCAAGGAAGTGATCAAGATCACCATCAAGAATCCTACACTCGGGGGGCAAACACAGGTGCAGCAGGACACTCGAGTTAAATTTGTCAAGCCCAAGAGTCCAGAAGTTGGCAAATGGAAGAGGAATGAAGCTAAAGTGCAACGCAAGCGGATCAAGCCAACTTTTGATATGTTGCTGTCCAAATATGCTAATCAGTCGGCTGGTCCCAGCTCTAACCGGCCATCACACTTGAAGCGACCAAGGTCACCATCAGATGATATGTTCAGTCGGTATGCAAAACCGAGTGGACCAAAGGCACTGTTTCCAGAAGAGCAGAGGCAAACTGTTTGGGACCGACTTGAATACTCATATAATGGCCGACTGAACATTGGCGACTATCAGTCGGCTGGTCAAAATATGCGACCGAGTGGAAACTATCCTAGTGTAAGAATGCACCCAGGTGGAAGCTATCCAAATGAAAAAAATATGGATGGGTAGATTCCATCAGAGTGACGTCCATCCGAGTGGATTCCATCCGAGTAAAAAGGTGCGCCCGAGTGGAAATTTCATGCATCTGGAAAGTCGAAAAGAATGGCGTGTTAAGTCACCAAGTGTTGCAACAGTTGAGTCGGGAAAAGGCAAGGAGAAAATGGATGTCGACTCACTTATCTTGGGCACCGAAACATTCCCCATACAGCAGCCGACTGTGCATAATCACTCAACTGAGCCGATACTTGCTATCGCGCCAAAGCACTCGGTTAATGACCATGAAGCAAGCACCAGTCAAGTAAAGGTGAGAGATGCTAAATACACTTGACCAAAGTGGTGTCCTCCAGGGCTAACAAAGACACAGAAGAGGAAACTACAGAGGTTAAGGAGTCAAGAGATGGCGGAGCAGGAGGCCGAGAAGCAAAGGGATAAGTTGTTCAATGACACTCAGCCCATGGTTCCAGCAAAACAAGTGTGGAGGCCAAAACAAATACAAGATACATTAGCTTCTACATCTATCACAAAAGTGCCTACACCACCCAAGGAGGACGATGTGACAGCTATTACATCGTCTGCGACACTTCTTACTTCTCCTTCACTCGGCCAGCTTTCAAGATCGGTTGATCCACTTGAAGAAGAGGTTGATATGTTGGACTATGAGTCTACGCCGGTTCAGGTATGGATATCAATATGGTGTATTACTTACCTGCTGAGTTTCGTGCTGTAGATGAGGAAGGGGAGGTGGCTCAGCTGGATTTTGGCCCTAAAAATGCAATATTCGAGATGCAAAAGAACCAGTAACGCATCTGAAACCGTTATATCTCAGAGGTCATATCAATGGGTCGCCGCTCACTCGGATGCTTGTGGATGGAGGTGCTGTGGTAAATCTTATGCCCTATTTGGTCTTCAAGAAATTGGGTTTGCCTGATGAAGAATTGATCAAGACCAATATGGTGCTCAACGGGTTTGAAGGCAAAGAGAAAACTGAAGCCAAAGGTGTAATGTATGTGGAGCTTACAGTCGGAAGCAAAACTTTGGCCACTGCATTCTTTGTCGCTGAGGTGCAAGGTAAATACAACGTTATACTAGGCCGTGATTGGGTTCATGCAAACCAGTGCGTGCCATCCACTATGCACCAGTTTTTGATTCACTGGGTTGATGATGAAGTGGAAGTCATTCATGCGGATAACTCGGCCTGTGTTGCTTTGGCTGATGCATCGGTGGATTGGCAACATCCCAATGCTACTTGCTTGACGGGACGTGACTTATCAGAGTTTGATTTTCTCAGCGCGACCAAGAATGGTTTTGTACCCGTGTCTTTAAAGCCGACTGAATGCAATCTGCTCCAAGGTATGATATGTTTAAATGGATTCTAATTCCGAGTGGTTACAAAAACGTCTTGTAAAATATCGATCCAGTGAGGACGATATGTATGAGTCTATAGAGGAGTTGGATGACATGGATAAACTTGGACAAGGTTTTACATCGGATGATCCATTAGAAGAGATAGACATTGGAGATGGTTCAATCACTCGACCGACATTTATAAACAAAAATTTGAAAGCCGATTGTAAGGCTAAATTAATCAAGCTATTGAAAGAATATGCTTGTTGCTTTGCATGGGAATATCATGAGATGCCAGGGTTGAGCCGAGAGCTAGTGGAGCATCGGTTGCCTCTAAAAGCCGGTTTTAGACCTTATAAACAGTCGGCCAGAAAGTTTAATCCGAAAACATATGACCGGATCAAGGAAGAGATCGGTCGACTGCTTGAAGCTAATTTCATTCGACCTTGCAGGTATGCCGAGTGGATTTTTAACATTGTCCCAGTGGAGAAGAAGGGATCCGGCAAGTTGAGGGTGTGCATTGACTTCAGAGATTTGAATAGGGCTACACCCAAAAATGAGTATCCCATGCCAATAGCCGATATGCTTATTAATGATGCTTCTGTACATAAGGTTATTAGCTTTCTAGATGGTAATGTCGGATACAATCAAATTTTTATGGCTGAAGAGGACATGTACAAAACAGCTTTCCGATGTCCTGGTTTCCTTGGTTTATTCGAGTGGACAGTGATGACATTCGGATTGAAAAATGTTGGGGCCACATATCAAAGGGCTATGAATTTGATTTTTCATGATTTACTCGGTATCATACTTGAAGTTTATATTGATGATATTGTTGTCAAATCGGATGCTTTTGAATCTCACTTGGCCGATTTGCATTTAGCTTTTGAAAGAAAGAAAAAGTATGGACTGAAGATGAATCCTTTGAAGTGTGCATTCGGCGTGTCAGCAGGCAAATTTTTGGGTTTCATTATTCATGAAGATGGCATCGAAATCGATCCCAAAAAGATAAAGGCCATACAGAAAGTGGAGGCTCCAACATGCAAGAGAGATATGCAAAAGTTCCTTGGCAAGGTCAATTATTTGAGAAGGTTCATAGCTAATCTGTCAGGGAAAGTTGATGCATTTACTCCTATCCTTCGGTTAAAGAATGATGTTGATTTCACTTGGGGGGCAAAACAGCAAGAAGCCTTTGATATGATCAAGAATTATTTGTGCACTCCTCCGGTGATGAAAGCACCCAAGCATAGAGAGCCTTTTAAACTTTATATCGCAGCAGAGGAAGGTGTTATTGGTGCTGTTTTGACTCAAGATACCGAAGGAAAAGAGCATGCCATTACATATTTGAGCAGACGTTTATTGGACGCCGAGACAAGGTATACATTTATTGAAAAACTATGTCTATGCTTATATTACGCTTGCACAAAATTGAGACATTACCTAGTGCCGAGTGCTTGTGTAGTAGCTTGTCAAACCGATGTCATTAAGTACATGTTGCATAGGCCAATTCTTAGTGGTAGAATTGGCAAGTGGGCTTATGCTTTGATTGAGTATGATTTGGCTTATGAATCTCTAAAATTCATGAAAGGCCAAATTGTTGCTAATTTCATTGTTGAACATCGGATTAATGACAAGCATGATGTTGATATGAACCTTGTTTCATTAGTGCCATGGAGATTGTACTTTGATGGTTCAGTTTGTAGCAATGGCCAAGGTGTTGGTATTGTTTATATATCTCCTCATGGTGTTGTTTTTGAAGCCTCATGCCGCTTAGAATATTTTTGCACAAACAATCAAGCCGAATATGAAGCATTGTTATTCGGTCTAGAGATGTTACTTGCAATAGGTGTTACACATATTGAGGCTTACGGTGATTCGTTACTAGTGGTGCAGCAAATATCCAGAGTCTTTCAGTGTTTTGATGAATCACTTAATGTTTATCTTGATAAATGTCTAGATATAATTTCTACTTTGGATTGTTTTAGCATTGCACATATATCTAGACATGACAACTGGAAAGCAAATGAGTTGGCACAGCAAGCATCTGGATATCATGTTGATCATGGCATGTTTCATATCTCTCAAAGACCGATGTCTTGTCTTGCCAATATGGGAGAGGCCGAACCTGAACCCACTAATTCGGCCATTAACAAAAAATCTAGTGCAGGTGATAATTCCGACTGGAGAAAGCCCATTGTTGATTACTTGTGCAATCCGAGTGAAAGGGTGGACAGGGCTGTTCGGCGTATGGCTTTCAAGTATACAATGAGAAATGATGGTCTTTATCGCCGAACAGTCGATGATGTTCTTGTAAAGTGTTTGGATGAGGACCAGGCAAGAGTTGCTATGGGAGAAGTACATGAAGGTATTTGTGGCACTCACCAGTCGGCTCCCAAAATGAAATGGTTATTGCGACGTGCTGGGTTTTATTGGCCGACTATGATTAATGATTGCTTCAGATATTATAAAGGGTGTGAAGCTTGTCAAAAGTTTGGTGATATTCAATTGGCTCCTGCTGCTATGTTCCATCCTATTATCAAACCGTGGCCTTTCAGAGGTTGGGGTTTAGATTTCATTGGACAAATCCACCCGTCTTCCTCAAAAGGGCATCGGTTCGTATTGGTGGCAACTGATTATTTCACTAAATGGTCTGAAGCAGTACCTCTCAAGAACATGACACATACGGAGGTAATTCAATTCATAACCGAGCACTTTATTCATAGATTCGGTATTCCTCAAACGTTAACTACAGATCAAGGTTCATCTTTTATGTCACACCAAGTCAGAGAGTTTGCCGAATCTTATAATATAAAGTTGCTCAATTCCTCTCCATATTATGCCCAAGCTAATGGACAAGCCGAGTCTAGCAATAAAAATTTTAATCAAGCTCATCAAGAAGAAGATTGAGGATAATCCGAGGAGATGGCATGAGTTGTTGTCTGAAGCTTTATGGGCACATAGAATTTCAAGGCATGGTGCTACGAAGGTAACTCCATATGAGCTAGTATATGGTCAAGAGGCCGTTTTACCAGTAGAAGTAAATTTGAATGCTTTGAGAATAGCCAAACAAAATGATTTATCGGCAGTAGACTTTTATAACTTGATGATGGACAATATTGATGAAGTTGCCGATAAACGTTTGGTTGCTTTGGAGTCCATAGAGAGAGACAAGTTGAGGGTTGCAAGAGCTTACAATAAGAAAGTTAAGTTGAAGAATTTTCCAGTTGGTGAACTCGTCTGGAAAGTGATTCTACCGATTGGTTCAAGAGATAGAAAATTCGGGAAGTGGTCTCCAAGTTGGGAAGGTCCTTTTAGGATTACAAGGGTTGTTCCTGGAAATTCATATTTGGTAGAATCAATACAAGGGGCATTGTTACCTCGAGCTCTCAACGGAAAATATTTGAAGAAGTACCACCCGAGTGTGTGGCAGGAAGCCTGAGTAGGCAATGGCCGATATACGATTATCGCCCTTAGCACAAACATGGCTAATACATAATTATCGCCCTGAGGAAAATAAATGGCCGATGGAGTGTTGACATCGTCCTTAGAACAAACACCGTGCATATTATTTTTCGGCGTGCAAGCTTTGCCGAAAAACAGGGGGGCATGTGTTGACATCGGATTTTGGCAAGGTACAAAAGGCAAGTAAGATGGCCTCAAGTGAAAGAGTTTTTCAGCATGCAAAGTTTCAAGTCACCGAGTGGAATAACTTTGATGTTTAATTTATCGCCATTCGACCTTATCTCGGTGGCCGAAGTTGTACTCCGAGTGACAAAATTCAACATTCTGAGTGGTTTTCGGCCGATCATGCCTTCAAGACGACATCGGATGAAGGAGTATTCTAAAGGAATTGTCTTCGTCTCGTTGAGGCAATCGATTTTGATGTATAAATCATCTCAATCCGAGTTCATATGCAAAAGTTAGAGGCAATACAGTGCAGGCCTAAGCTGAATGGAAATATGGCGCGAAGTACCAGACGCCCTGTCTGATGGGTCGCGCGAGCAATTCGGCCCTTAAGAAGTCCTTGAATCGGAAAAACTTCAACACGAGAAAGTTTCGTCTCGTCGAGCCGATCGATTTTCATATATAATTCGTCTCAATCCGAGGTCGTATGAGACTTGGGGAGACAAATCAAGATCAGGCTATGTTTTTGGTCGAGTGAAAAGCTTACCATCCGAGTGAAAACTCACCTGTCGAGTGAAAGCTTACCTTTCGGGTAAAAACCTACCGATCGAATAAAAGGTCGAGTGAAAACCTACCAATTGAGTAAAAGGTTAAAAACCTACCGATCGAGTAAAAGGTCGAGTGAAAACCTACCGATCGAGTAAAAGGTCAAGTGAAAACTTATCGATCGAGTAAGGGATTACCTTCCGAGTGAAAATATAATTATCCGAGTGGAATATTACCTTCCAAGTGAAAGATTCTAACATCCGAGTGAAAAGTCCAGTCGGACGATCCGAGTGACTCTAATATCCGAGTGGATGAGCTCGAATCCAAGTGAAACTGAGCATGTGCCCGAAAGTTTATCAAGATGATTTCGAGTGAAGAAGTGTTCAATACAGAAGTTGTGCGTATCATCAAGACGGTAAACTTTGGTTTTGGAGTCATCGTCATCAGAGATAGTATATGGCCTGCAAATTCACTACAAGACTCGGATAATTCAGTCTACCGCAAGACCGAGTCCGACTGGAAGGTAAAGACGACCTCGAAAAGTATTCAAGATGGCCTTATTTGAAAAAGTGATCAACATGAGAGTTGTTCGTATCATCGAGGCGCACAAGTTTGATATTTGGGCCATCTTGATCGGAGGTCATATGGAGGATCGGCGGCCTGCACAAGGAGGAAGACAGAAGTTGGGGCAGATTCAGACTGAATCCGAGTTGGAATAGAACTAGGACTCTAGGACGCGAATTGATGTAATTTTTCTTGTAAGGAAAGTCTAGATGAATCCTTTACTTGTACGGGAAGTCCAGCCGCCTCTTATATATGTTGGGGGTGACGGTCGATTGAACAACACACAATCGAACAAATCAATATACTACTTTTTCCTGTCTACTTTTTATCTCTCCACCGTTTTTCTCTCTCGTTCTTCGCTGTTCTTCGTGTTTGAGAGCTGTGAATCCCGAGGCTCTAGGGGCAAGAGAATCGACCTAGGGCAGCCCATAGCCGCCGCAATCCCTGATGGGGTCCCTCCCGGGTGCGCGGGGTTTCGGGTCTGCAAAAGCACCCGCCGACTGTCTTGCGTATCGCGCTGTCGGTCGGGTCTCCTTCGACGTGAGCTGCGGTGCATCATCCCCGGCGTCAAGGGTACACGTGACGTGTTCGTGTGTCAACACCAGGAAAATTATTGGACACGTTTGACCAACGATTCGCGAACTGCACTCAAGATGGTTAGTTAAAAAAAAGCTGCTCACATTTTTTCCCCAGATTTTTCGTCGATGTTCGTTCAGTGGAAGAAGACGTATCCATAGACTATGAAGACACTGTGATGGCCTCACCAATCTCAAGATGTTGTGTTGACTCGGTATCCCAGAGGTGCTCATAGAGGTAGGGATGCGTGTATATGGGCATCTGCATTGTACTGTGTTCAAAATAAAATAACCGACGATGCAGTAGATGGGCCATGGATTCAAACTCGTCTCTTAGGCCAGCTCCAACGCACGATCGACGTATGTTTTGTCCGGATTCTATCCTTTTGGATAGGGCAAAGGGTTGTTTTCCGGCCGCGCCGGAACAGCCGTTGCGCCCAACCGACGGACATATTTTGTTCCGGCACCATGTTTCTTTTGCAAGAAAAATAAAGTAAAAACTGAAATAGTCCACGGCCATAGCCATGCCAGCGGCCATAGTTCATATCGGCCCGAGCGCCAATAGCTGGTACACATGCCAGCCTACAAAATGATCACCCCACGGCCACGCTGTCAAACTAGCCAGTGGCCGACACACTTGCCACGCACAAAAACGGCCGAAGTTCATGTCTCGCGGCCCTAGTTCATGCCGACACACAAAAGCCGACATACAAAATGCCACTCTTGGGTGTAGCTCAATCATCTAGCTCGAGCATCGCCTTTTGCTTCTTATCCAACCAAACCCTTCTCCTCGGTGACACCTTGATCAAGTCCACCGTCATAATCTCCACCTCCTTCGCAATGAAAGCAAACACCATCTCTTTTGCTTTGGTGTTTGCATTGGTCACCTCAATCCTAAACTTCTTCATTTGGACGACCTCCTCAATCTCGAGCTTCCTCCTTTTGACGGCCTCCTCCATCTCAAGCTTCTTCGTTTGGATCTCGATGTAGACCTTCATTTGCTCCTCTTTTTTTGGCGCTTCCTCTCGTCCCTTGCTTCCTTTTGGGTCATCATTCCTTGTAAAGTTTCTTGCAAGGCGAACGATGTCACATCACGCTTCTCCTCCACCTTGGAGTTGGTCTTGCCGCTTGGTCGCTTCTCTCCTCCTTCATGCTCAACGACGGTCGTTGGCCCTCCATTCTTCTTTTGGGTGGCATATTGCTTTTTAAACTTGGGGGAATCTTTGATGATCATCGAACAATGGGTGAAGGTGAATGGCTTGTTCCCATGTTGGGCCTTGAAGGCTTCCAAAGTTTGAAATGCCTATAAAATGAAAGTGAAGGTCACAATGTAATAGCGAAGGACACAAAAGCCAACAAACATGAAAATGGAATATGAACAAAAGAGAAGAAGTTGCATACCATGTCACTCACGCCCAGGCCACTCACGGAATGCCCAAAACTTGTTGCATTCGTGTTGGATAAACCCCCCACCTCTTTTGGATTGAGCGGACACCATGAGTGCTAAAAAAATTAGTAGGGCGGGAACTTCCTACGTTCATGGAAGTTCGCATGAACTCTCCCCCAAAAAGAGCTCCTTTTGCTCGGCGCCTGTCTTGGGATCTTTCCCTATTTCCTTCCAACCTTCGCAAATCAACTTGTCCTCATCTTTGGCGCGCTCATCTATAAACAATGGCTCCTCCTCAATGTCTACGCCATCTTCCTCGTCTTTGCAATAAATGTCTCCATGCCATGCATCGTCTTGGCCGTCGGCCTCTTCTTGGTTTTCGTGGCCGCCTTGGCCATGATCTTGGCCGCGGCTTGATATGTCCCCAACGTATCTATAATTTTTGATTGCTCCATGCTGCTATACTATCATTCTTGGCTATCTTATATTCATTTTATAGCAACTTTATATCATTTTTTGGGACTAACCTATTGACATAGTGCCCAGTGCCAGTTGTTGTTTTTTGCATGTTTTTTACTTCGCAGAATATCCATATTAATCGGAGTCCAAACGTAGCGAAACTTTTTGGAGATTCTTTTCTGCCCAAAAGACAACTTGGGAGCCAAGGAAGTGTAGAAGGGGAGGTCTGGTGGATAGTGGGGCCCACGGGAGTCCTTTCCACCGCCTCTCGGCTCTATAAATACCCAAATATTCCATAAACCCTAGGGGAGTCGACGAAACACAATTCCAGCTGCCGCAAGTTCTAGAACCACGATATCCAATCTAGAGCCCTATTCCGGCACCTTGCCGGAGGAGAACACGATCACGGAGGGGTTCATCATCCTCATTGATGCTCCTCTGATGATGCGTGAGTAGTTTACCATAGACCTACGGGTCCGTAGGCAGTAGCTAGATGGCTTCTTCTCTCTTTTTGCTTCTCAATACAATGTTCTCCTTGATGTTCTTGGAGATCTATTTGATGTAATGACTTTTGCGGTGTGTTTGTTGGGATCAGATGAATTGTGAGTTTATGATTAGATCTATCTATGAATATTATTTGAGTCTTCTTTGATCTCTTATATGCATGATTATTATAGCCTCGTACTTCTTCTCCAAAACTTTGGTTTGATTTGGCCAACTAGATTGTTTTTTCTTACAATGGGAAGATGTGCTTCGTGATGGGTTCGATCTTGAGGTGCTCAATCTTAGTGACAGAAGGAGAAGTGACGCACATGTATCATTGCCATTAAGGATAAAAGGATGGGGTCTATTCCTACATGCATAGGTCTTGTCTAGATCATGTCATCATTCTTATTGCATTACTATGTTTCTCCATGAACTTAATACACTAGATGCATACTGGATAGCGGTCGATGTGTGGAGTAATAGTAGTAGATGCATAATCGCTTCGGTCTACTAATCTTGAATGTGATGCATATATACACGATCATTGCCTTGGATATAGTCATAATTATTTGCTCTTCTATCAATTGCCCAACAGTAATTTGTTTACCCACCGTATACTATTTTCTCGAGAGAAGCCACTATTGAAATCTACGGCCCCCGGGTCTATTTCCTATCATATTGTTTTCAGATCTATTATTCCAAACCCCCAAAATAACTTGCTGCACTTTTTCTTTATTTATTTTATTTCGTGTTTTTGCTAGATCTATTTATCCAATCTCATACAATTTAATCTATATCAATACCGAGGAGGGATTGACAACCCCTATTACGCGTTGGGTTGCAAGTATTTGTTATTTGTGTGCAGCTACTGTTTACATATTGTTGCTTGGTTCTCCTACTGGATTGATAACCTTGGTTTCATAACTGGGGAAAATACTTAATGTTGCTGTGCTGCATCATCCTCTCCTCTTCAGGGAAATACCAACGCAGATACAAGCAACCAGGAAGAATTTATGGCGCCGTTGCCCGGGAGACATCATCAACATCTATCGGGTACCCAATCACAAATCTCATCTCCTTATAATTTACTTTATTTGCCATTTGCCTCTCATTTTTATCTCCCCCACTTCTAAAACATTTTTGCAAAAACACAAAAATATTTGCCTTTTTATTTGCCTTGTTTCCGTTCACCTTTTAATTTGCCTTTATGTCTTACTTGGTTTGTTTGCTTGTTCGTTTGGTATAATTGTATGTTTATTGAAAATCAGAAAACAAAAACTTATGGATCCTCAGCCACTTGCAAATCTTTTTAAAAGATCCAACTATGATGAACCAATTGCTAGTGTGTTGAGTGCACTAGATTATCTTTATGAAGTTTTGCTTGAAATTCATGAATCTGAAAATGGTGATGAAGTGCTAAAAGAAGAAATTTATGAAGTGATTCATGATAGACCCTTGACAGAAAATCATGATTGCAATGGTGTTATTACAAATTCTATTAATGCCAATTGTGCCAATGATATGGAAAACCCTAATCTTGGGGATGCTAATTTTGATATGTCCACTACTTATTGCAATGATCATGATTGGGGTGATTCTTCTTCTGATCTTGAAAATTTATTTAAGCCTCATGATGAATATGAAATTGATAATAATGTTTGCAATATTATTAAAAGTGGGTTTGGAAGAGTGTCAACTCTAGGAAAAAAGAATCCCACATATTTGGAGAATGATCAATCTTATGATTTTTTTTGGTAAAAGTGGGATTGGAGAGGTCATGACTTTATTTGATGATATTCCCAATATTTTGTAAGAGTGTCAACTTTGCATGCATGTGGATCATGAAGAGAAAATTTTATATGATAGCTATATTGTTGAATTTGATTATGATCCTACATGTAATTATTATGAAAGAGAAAAATATGGTTGTAGAAATTTTCATGTCACTAAATTACCTCTCATTATGTTCAGTTTGCTATTGTTTCTTTCTTCTTCCTTGCATATGCTAGTTTTTGCTTATCTTTATAATTTATTTGTTTATAAAATGCCTATGCATAGGAAGTATGGTAGACTTAAACTTGTTTTTCACATGCTACATGATGCTCTCCTTGTGTTTCAATTGCCATCTTTCCTGTGAGCATCATTAAAATTATCAATGCCTAGCTAGGGGCATAAAACGATAGTGCTTGTTGGGAGGCAACCCAATGAATAAAATAGTTTTTCTCTTTTATTCCTGTTTTCGGGTGTTCACACAATTATGCTACTGTTATGATTGTGTTTTTATGTTTTAATTAGTGTTTATGCCAAGTAAAGCCTTTAGGATCATGTTGGGTGATAGTTGATTTGATCTTGTTGGAAAATAGAAACTTCCAGTATTAGAATTTTTAAAAATCACAGAAGCGACGAATTTTTTTGATTTTTTTACACAAGCTTTATATACAGATTTCTTAAGTTTCCTTAATTTTTCAGAACTTTTGGAGTTATGGAAGTATGGTCAAAGTCTAGATTACTACAGACGGTTCTATTTTTGACAAATTCTATTTTCATTGCATTGTGTGCTTATTTTCATGAATCTATGGACTATATGGGGGGGGGGGTTACAAGCCAAAGTTATAATACAGTAGGTATAATGCAATAATAAAATATGAATGAGTTTGCAACAATACTGAAAGTGGTGATTTGCTTTATTATACTAACGAATCTCACGAAGGTTTTGTTGAGTTTTGTGTGATTGAAGTTTTTAAGTTTTGGGTGAGATCATGATGGATGAAGGAATAAGGAGTGAAAAGAGCCTAAGCTTGGGGATGCCCATGGAACCCCAAGGTAATATTTAAGGAGAACCAAGCAACTAAGCTTGGGGATGCCCTGGAAGGCATCCCCTCTATCTTCTAACGACCATCGGTAATTTTACTTGGAGCTATATTTTTATTCGTCGCATATCATGAGTTTTGCTTGGAGTGTCTTGTATTATATGAGTCTTTGCTTGTTTTGCTTTTAATTTGTCACAATCATCCTTTCTGGACAGACCTATTTGAGAGAGCCATAATGATGCTATGATTTGTTAGAATTGCTCTATGTGCTTCACTTAAAAAAATTGAGCTATGGAATTGTTCTAGTGATTCACTTATATCTTTTTGAGCACGAAGGTGCTTTAATTTTTGAAGAAATACTCTCATGCTTCACTTATATTATTTTGATAGATGATGAAAACATTATTTATGCTCATGTTCTTCACTTAAATTTATTTGAGAGCTTGTTATAAGCAATGGTAGTCCAAGAGGGATATATATAAAAATTATTTATGCTCATGTTCTTCACGTATCTCATGCATTTTGCCAATGTGGATTCTGAGAAAGGCCTGAGCAACATCGCTACTTACCTGTACAAGACCATTGTTGATAGTCCTCAGAAGAAGGAAAACTTTATCATGTCTTATGTCGAAGCATAAGTTGTTCATTCCTTTATGCTTTCACGTATACCCGAGTAATTCGGTGTCAATCATATCATTTTACATTGTTCAATTGTTTTTGTGCAACAATGAACATTGGATCGTGATTGCACTGATGCCCCAGGACGGTCAAGCTTATTTCTTTGATTCCAGAAGAGACCCTAACATGCCGTGGACCAATCTAACTCTTATAACCTCTACTCTTGACTCCCTAGCCACTTAGTTCGTGCCCGTCTTCCATCCGCCCAAGAAAATTGTCAAAAAGTTAGATGCCATCCGTCGATCCTTCTTCTGGGCTGCCGAAGAGTTCTTCTCAGGGGAAAAATGCATCATTGCCTGGAAAGATGTCTGCCAACCAAAAGAGCCGGGTGGCCTAGGCAACAAAAACCCGTACCTTCAAAATAATTGTCTCATCATGAAATTCGCTTGCAAACTTCTCCACATGCCTGACCTCCCATGGTCCAGTGGTTCTTTCGACAATATTCCCTCGACCATACCCCAAAACCTAGATCTCCGTCTTTCCTTTGGAAGGTCATGCATGATCAACTAAACCCCCTTCAAAACATCTCTTCTTTCCTTCTAAACAATGGTACATCAACTTTCTTCTTGCACGACTCATGGCTCATCCCCAAACCTTTTGCGTTAGCTTATCCCCACCTATAGTCTCACTCCACCTCACCGCACATATTGGTTGCCCAAAGTCTTGCAGGACGGATTACTAGCTACCTTGCGGGATCTCGTAACCCATGTTGCTTCGATCGAACTTGCTGCTATTTTGTCGCTGCTGCATGATGTTTCAATGAGTGACACGCCCGATGACAGGTTCATCAATTAGGGATCGGAGTTCTCCTCTAGGTGCACCTACTCGCTGCTCTACCCCTACACTAAGGTTGATGGCAACGCTGACTATATCTGGAGCTCTATGGCCCCAATTAGGGTCAAACTTTTTGGTTGGCTACTTTTCTGTGATAGGTTAAACATGACGGGTAACCTACGACGAAAAACCATCTCCACCGACTCCTCCTTGCACGCACTGTTATCACCACCTAGAGGACACCCTCCACCTTGCCATCTTGTGCCCCATGGCAGCACATGTCTATCTTTTGCTTGGTCTCATCGCTCCTACGCCCATCAATGCCATCTGGGATACTACTACAGCGGTAGGCCTCGGCATCAACATTTGGCTTACTATCGCTCGCCGTGCTTTGGAAGATTTGGGACTCCCGTAACGCTAGGGTGTTCCGACACGAGCTTCACTTCACAAATGTCACCCTAAAGAACATCATCTCCGACCGTTGTACCTTTAGATTTAAGGAGCTTGTTAGAAGGGAGGCTGGCATGTCATGGCTCCTTTACCTCTCCTCTCGATGTAATCTCTGATGTAACGCTTGACCTCTAAGCCCTTTTGAGTATGCTTGGCCTCTCGCCCCTTGAGTAATATATTCAAGTAGGGATCCCCCCCGGTGTGATTGTTCAAACATTTTTATAAAGCCTAGGGAACTGAAGAATGATGATGCACTAGGAGATGTCAATGGTACTGACTGGAATGTCGCCAATCGTTGCAAGGATGTGCCAGCTTCAGTTTATAAGCCTATCTTTTTCGCCCAGAGTTCCAGGTTAAGTAATTTGTATGGATGTATACGAGTATGGCGTTTTGGATCTGCCTCCATGGAGGCCGAATTTTTGAAAAATTCAAAAATTACGGTTTAATTTTTTTTGAATTTTTTTGTACAAGCAAACAAGGATGTGAGGTGTATGTGTTTAAAATTTCAGGATGAAATGTGACCTGTACAAAAAAGACAAATTCATGGTCTGTGAGGATTAATAGTATCATGTGTTAAAAAGCCCAACCTGCTATGGTAGCCTGGTTCACTGTTTGCAGACCCAAAAAAATCAAGGACTTGGAGTCATGAACATCTTTGTGCAAAATCAAACCCTGCTCCTCAGAACCTACATAAATTCTACAATAGAGAAAACATTCCACGGGTCCACCTCATTTGGGAATCATACTATGATGATGGTCAATTGCCTGGTACTAATTGAGAGGGGTCATTTTGGTGGAAATGCAACTTGAGACTAGTGGACGGTTTTAAATCCTTGGCAAAATGCACTGTGGGAGATGGTAAAAGTGTTTTCTTCTGGTCTGACCTCTAGTACTCAGCATGCCTGCATCACTTGTTCCCCATCCTTTTTCCTTTATAAAGAACAAAAACCTCTCTGTTCATAACGTTTTACAACATGAATACCTAGAAGATTTATTTCATCTACCTCTCACCGAACAAGCTTTTAAGGAGAAATGATGGACGAAATCTATGACACACTAAGGAGATATGAATACAGGGACCACACTGATACATGGAGCTACATCTGGGGCAATGCAAAGTTTTATGTGGCTAAAGCATACAAAATTCTGATTGGGTTAAAAGTGGTACCTCAGCAATTTCAATGGACCTGGAAATGTTCTTCCTGGGCCATTTGGATTACAAGGAATAACCACATATTCCAAAACACTCAACCCAGCATCCTCAGGTGGAGAGACACTTACATGTCAAAGCTTCAACTCCTCAGATTCAGGATAAAACAAAGCTATGCTAGGGTGTTCAGTAGCTCGTTAGATAGCCTTCAATTGTAAAGTGTTTTTCTTTCTTTCTTTTAGTAGTTTCTTTTCTGTTAGTTTCTTTCTTGCTCTTCTTTCCTTTTCCTGGCTTATCTCAAGCCTTGTACTATACTTCTATTATTAATAAAAAAAATTGCAGTGGGGAGTTTGCCTTTTTTTGCACAACCCTCATTTCAACGTATTTCATCCTGAAAATTTACACACCTGTACATTATGCATTCATCTATATCTGTATTTTTTTTTAGAATCTTTTGAAATGTAAAAATATTTTTCATGAATTTTGTATTTTCTATTTGGAGGCCTTCATGGAGCTCGGCCTCCGAAAGCAATTTCTCGGGTGTATATGATATAGCTACTTCACATAATTGAAATTTATGGATGTTAATTAATACTGTCTGGCTACAACTTGCCGAAAAGTCTCTTGTTTTTCTCTCTACTTTGACCAGAGAGAGAAAGAAAGAGAGAGAGAGACCAGAAAGGTAGTCAAAAGGCTGTTCACATTTCCTGATACGTGCAACAAAAAAAAGAGGCTGAGAAGGACTGTACACAATTCCTCTTGCATGCAAGGTAAAACGAGAGGGCAGAGAGAGAGAGAGAGAGAGAGAGCGCGCGCAGCCTACCAAAGAACACGATCCTCTGCAGATACATGTACATATCTGTGTCGTTTTTCTCCTTTCTCTGTCTCCACATGTCCAAATTTAACGGCAAACCATTTCACTCGTACTGTAGTTAATTTCCTCTAGTGCGCGCGGAGCAAAAGAGGCTCTCTAGAGCAGGAGGGTGTTGCAGAGCTGTGACCGGCAGGGTGGCACGTAGATCGAGCTCAGCAGCAGGATGGCGCAGGGCAAAGCTGAGCAGCAGGGGCGGGCTCGTGGAGCCTTTTCTCTGCCTCCTACTTCTCCTGTGCGTTGGAAACCCAGGGGTACTGCAGTTCATTGTTCTTCGGATTAGTTCTGCTTGCTTCAGCTTCTACAACCATGGCAAGAGCGCTTGTGCTGCCCGTTCTCATCCTTGCACTGCTTCTCGTTGGCCCCTCCACCGTAGCCCCGATGGTTTTCAGCCTTGCCCAGTCCCTGCTCCGCCTTGGCTACTCCCTCGCATCCAACATGCTGCAGCTGCCGCTTCGCTTTGCCTCTACTAGGCTTCCTTCTTGGAAGCCCAGTTGGAGACCGCCAGCGCCGCCCGTCGCCGACCCCAAACCGCCACCGCCACCCGTCCAAGACGGCGACCAATGCTGCTGCAGCTGTACTCCGAAGGGGGGTCGCGACCGCTTCACCGCCTTTATTTGCAAGGTCTTCGGTTGGTTGGACCTGATGGGTGTGATTTGAGTGCGTGCAGAGGGCAAAATTTCTCTAGATGGGTTTCATTATTATTTCAAAGTATGAGGTAGAGTTATGGTGATGAAGTATGACGCCAGATTTTGCAACAGATGTCAAACTGTTGGATGCTATCCAAAGATGAAGTTCTCCGTTTTGTTTGATTTGTTTTGTTCACTCTGTAACATTTCCTCTTTGTTTGACCCCTGTGCATGCTTTTGCTTTTCGACATATGATTCATTCTCCCCTTCGAGCCTTTTGTTCCGATCCCAATCGACCATGGCGTCGGGTCCCGGTACCGAGAGGAAGGCGAAGGCGCCGTCGGTGGCAGCGGCGGTCGCTGCTGTGCTTGCCGCCTTACCTGCGGCGGCAGGAGGTCGCCGCAGTGGCTACCTTCATGGGTGGACGGGGGCAGCTGGAGGTCGCTGCCGAGCCCCGACCGCTGCGCGAGCGGCGAGGTTTTCCCCTGTGGCACTCCCAGTCCTAAAGTCAAAACTCCCTGAAATCTGAACCCGTAGCAGCAAGTTTTCTCTCCGCCTGTAGCATCGTTGAGGACTTCCAGTGTCGGAGGAACAAGCGTTCGTTCTGCTATGCCTATAATTTCGTGCTGTCTTCAACTAGTATTACTCTTCCATGGTTGAAATGCGGTGCTTGTCCAATTTCAGTTTTGACTTTGAAGAAATAATCCCAGCTATGCATGTAACTCCAATTGTTCTGAAGAATCATATCCCTGCAACATCCCAGTTGTTCTGAAGAATCATATTACCCCATCAGTTGTCTCCTCCTTCATTCCAGTACTGATCCTCCTATTATTGAGTCCATTCTGCAAATCTGATGACCAGTTGACACCTGCAAATGCAGCCGCTCTCCCCCAGCGACACCATCGTCGCCACGGGCTTGGTTTCCTCTCCCCGAACAGCTCCAAGGCGACCCATTTCACGATTATAACGCAGGCTGGGTGGCGGCCCATGCTGCCCTTAGCGATTCTTTTCTTTTCGGTTAGCTTTCGACCATTTTTTTTTCTACTATGGCCTTTCCCATTATTTTTTAAAACTCATGACTTAACAAATGGTCATTCATTCAAAAAACAAACAAACAAATGGTCATTCATTATAAAAATATGTTGACGGATTAAAAAACATCATAAAATTTAAAAGTCTACACATATTTAAAAACACTGAATGCATATTTAAAAATGTTACACATTTTTAATAATATAAATGGATTTTAGAAATGTTAGAATTTTCTTTATAAATGTCGTGATTTATTTGTAAAAAACTTAATTTACAAATAAATCATGCACTAAAAAACTTGAATTTCTTCTTGAATTTAAAAATATTCATGAACTTACGAAAAGGAAAATAAAAAATTAAAGAGGATAAAGTAAAAAATGAAAACAAACAACAAAAGAAATGAAAAACCTGGGTGAAAACTGTTGAAACAAAATAGCAAAAACCGCGAAAAGATTGAAAAAAGGGGGAAATACGATAGCACCTACTCAACGCCATCAGCATGGAATTGTTGCTATATCGCACAACTGGCCGCAGCCGAATAGCCCTCTCACTTCCCCTTCTAGTCTGGCTCGCTCCCGGTCTGCGAGAGCTATGTCTCGCATTAAACGAGACAGAAGCTACTCTCGCAGAAGGAAATTGATTCAGCGTAAGAAATTGGGCTGGCCCATCAGCACACAACTAAAAGAAAAGGAGAAAAAGGTGCACAAGCTGGGAATCGATCATAGTACCTCCAAGAAGAAGAAGACCGGCGCTGCTAGGAGAGTGGTTTTTCTAGCGGTATCGGTGGTATGCATAGACCACACGATTGTGGTATGAGATTCATGTTGTATCAGCCCGGTCAACGTAGTGCATTATGCGTATTTCGATGGGCAGTACACAACCTCAACCCATGTGTACACTTGTACATGTCCAAAATAGTAGTAATACCATGTGGGGCCCATGCGTGTGCCATGCTTCACCCATATCCCACTTGTTGTCCTGTCATGTGAGCTAAATCGATATATCGATGGTTCTCTAAGTTTGGGATTCAGATTTCTTTGTCGACCTGGTTACATTTGAACTACAAATCCGTCCGCATACTACGAATTTTCAAATCGAGGTTCGGTCCCCTTCTTTTTTCTCAAGGTAATCTCTCCTCATAAATAGTATTACAGTTAATGGTGTTTATCGGCGGGGAACTTTTACAGTTCCAGATCTTTTCCGACTTGCTAGCAAACATTGCGCAGAAGTTGTGTTCTTCCAATATGAAAGTGATTTTCTTTCAAATGTTATACGATGTATTACATAAGTATGGTACAAAAATTTACCCATTGTTTATTTACTGCAAAGTGATGGGTAACGTTGCATGAAAATCAACAAATTTCCTATGAAACACCAAAGATCTAATCTAGGAGATGCATAGCAATGAGAGGGGAGTGTGTGTACTTACCCTTGTAGACAGAAAACATTAGCATATGTAACACGGTTGATGTAGTCGTACTCTTCGCGATCCAATCACGATCCAATCCGATCTAGTGCCGAACGAACGACAACTTCAAGATTAGCACACGTTCAACTCAATCGCGTCCTCTCCTTGATACAACAAGCGAGGGAGAGAAGGTATATGATATCAGGACCAGACCAAGGGTGAGGTAGTGGTGGTGGCAGCGGAATTCCGATAGGGCTTTGCCAAGCGCGTACCGAAGAAACATGCGAGGAGTTGGGAGAGACAATTGGCAAGGGTCAAGGGGGTTGCTGCCCCCATGCGCATCCCCCTTCTATATATAGTCTAGGGGTAGGGGAGGACATCCAAAACCCTCCTAGGGCCGGCCACAAGGTAGAAATCCGAGATAATATCTTATCTCTAGATTCAACCCTTTAAATTTAGAGATAAAAGCTCTAGATTTAAACGACATGTGCCTTGGGGAATGGTGCGGCCAACCCTTGTGGGTTGTAGTCCCACCCCTCGGTCCATGTAGTCCCTTCCTGGGTCATTGGGCTCCGTGATGGAACCCCTGGAACCTTCAAAAACCTTCCCAGTACTCTATATAAAATTCCCAAACTTTTGTGGAACGCTGAATATGGCTGCCCATATATAAATATTTACCTCTGGACCATTCTGGAGCTCCTCGTGATGTCCCTGATCCCATCCGGGGCTCAGAACTACTTTCAGACTTTCCACTATTAATATCTCAACATTACCCTAGCTCTACGGAATGTTAAGAGTGTGACCCTACAGGTTCCGGAATCATGTAGACATGACCGAGACACCTCTCTGGTCCATAACCAGTAGCGGGACCTGGATGCCCATATTGATTCCTACATATTCCATGAAGATCTTTATTGGTTGAACCACAATGTCGGGGATTCAGTTAATCCCATATACAATTCCCTTTGTCTGACGATATGTTACTTGCCCGAGATTCAATCATAGGTATCTCCATACCTAGTTCAATCTTGTTACTGGCAAGTCTCTTTACTCATTTCGTAATACAAGATCCCATGAGTAAACTCATTAGTTGCATGCTTTGCAAGCTTCTTGTGATGTTGTATTACCGAGAGGGCCTAGAGATATCTCTCTGTCACATCATTAGTCACATGCTTGCAAGCTTATTGTGATGTTGTATTACCGAAAGGGCCCAGAGATATCTCTCTGTCACACGGAGTGACAAATTCCAGTGTCGATCCATACAGCCCAACTAATACTTTTAGAGATACCTGTATAGAATCTTTATGATCACCCAGTTATGAAGTGATGTTTGATAGCACACAAAGTATTCCTCCGGTATCTGGGAGTGGCATAATCTCATGGTCTAAGGAACAGATAATTGGCATGAAGAAAGTTGTAGCAAATAAACTAAGTGATACAATATGATGCCAAGATTACGGTTGGGTATGTCCATCATATCATTCTCCTAATGGTGTGATCCCGTTATCAAATGACAACTCATGTCTAAGGTTAGGAAACCTTAACCATCTTTGATCAACGAGCTAGTCTGGTAGAGGCTCACTAGGGAAACAGTGTTGTTTATATATCCAGACATGTATTTAAATTTTCGGTCAATACAATTCTAGCAAGAATAATAAACATTTATCATGAACAAGGAAATATGATAATAACCAATTTATTATTGCCTCTAGGGCATATTTCCAACAGTCTCTGATGTCGCTTGAAGCTACGTCGGTATTTCCCCAAAGAGGAAGGGGTGATGCATCACAGCGGCGGTAGGTATTTCCCTCAGATATGAAACCAAGGTTATCGAACCAGTAGGAGAACCAAGCAACACAACGTAAACATCCCCTGCACACAAATAACAACACCTCGCAACCCAAACATGTTAAAGGGGTTGTCAATCCCTTTGGGGTACGGTGCCAGAAATTGCGTGTTGACGGGAGAAAGTTGTAATAGATTGAATAAATAGATCGCAAATAAAATAAAGTGCAGCAATGTATTTTTGTATTTTTAGTTTAATAGATCTGAATAAAAAGTGCAAATAAAATAGATCGCAAAGAAAATATATGAGAAAGAAGACCCGGGGGCTATAGGTTTCACTAGTGGCTTTCCTCGAGAAAAATAGCAAACAGTGGGTAAACAAATTACTGTTGGGCAATTGATAGAACTTCAAATAATTATGACGATATCTAGGCAATGATCATTACATAGGCATCACGTCCAAGATTAGTAGACCGACTCCTGCCTGCATCTACTACTATTACTCCACACATCAACCGCTATCCAGCATGCATCTAGCGTATTAAGTTCATGGAAAAACGGAGTAATGCAATAAGAATGATGACATGATGTAAACAAGATCTATCTATGTAGAGATAGACCCCATCGTTTTATCCTTAGTAGCAACGATACATACATGTCGTTTCCCTTTCTGTCACTGGGATCAAGCACTGCAAGATCGAACCAACTACCGGGCACCTCTTCCCATTGCAAGATAAATAGATCAAGTTGGCCAAACAAAACCCAAATATCGGAGAAGAAATACGAGGCTATAAGAGATCCTGCATATAAGAGATCAAAGAAACTCAAATAACTTTTATGGATATAAAAATCCCAACAAACACACCGCAAAAGATTTACATCATATGGATCTCCAAGAGACCATTGTATTGAGAATTCAGCGAGACAGAGAGAGAAAGTTATCTAGCTACTAACTACGGACCCGAAGGTCTACAAAGAACTACTCACGGATCTCGGAGAGGCACCAATGGAGGTGGTGAACCCCATCCGAGATGGTGTCTAGATTGGATCTGGTGGTTCTGGACTCTGCGGCGGTTGGATGAATATTTCGTCGATCGTCCTAGGGTTTCTGGAATATTGGGGTATTTATAGAGCAAAGAGGTGGTCCGAGGGGCACCAGAGGTGGGCACAACCCACCAGGGCGCGCCTGGGCCTCCTGGCGCGCCCTGGTGGGTTGTGCCCCACTCGGGGCACCCCCCAGGCGTAGCCAGGGCTCGTTGTGTTCCTTCTGGCCCATAAAAAGTCATCGTGGAGTTTCGTGGCATTTGGACTCCGTCTGATATTGATTTTCTGCGATGTAAAAAACATGGAAAAAAATAGCAAGTGGCACTTGGCACTATGTCAATAGGTTAGTACCAAAAAATGATATAAAATGACTATAAAATGATTATAAAACATCCAAGATTGATATTATAACAACATGGAACAATAAAAAATTATAGATACGTTGGAGACATATCAACATCCCCAAGCTTAACTCCTACTCGTCCTCGAGTATGTAAGTGATAAAAACAAAAATTTTGATGTGGAATGCTGCCTATCATGTCATATCGTATTATTTTCTTTATAGCATGGATAATTGGACTTTTATGTGATTCAAAGCAGTAGTCTAGTTTTGACATAATAATTTAGATACTCAAGCATATCAATAAGCAACCATGTCTTTCAAAATATCAACGCTAAAATAAGTTATCGCTAGCCCATCATGCTCAAAAATTGATCCATTCATGAAACAGACTCAAATATTAGCTACACCCAATACTTAAGTACGATCAAATTGCCTCCTAGTTGGTTCTTTTTATGAGAGAAGATGGAGACTCAAATTGAAAATAAAAATTGCATAAAGTAAAAGAAAGGCCCTTCGTAGAGGGAAGTAGGGATTTGTAGAGGTGCCAGAGCTCAAAGCGAAAAATTAGAGATAAAAACATTTTGGGAGGTGTATCCATCCCACCAACAAAAACGACTTAGAGTTCCGAACACTTTCCATGCTAGATATGCCATAGGCGGTTCCCAAACAGAAAATAAAGTTTATTCCTTTTTTCCACCATACTTTCACTTTCCATGGCTAACCGTATCCACGGGTGCCCTCCATACCAACACTTTCCAAGGAACTTATTATTTGACAACATAAAGTAAATTCATTTTTGCATTTCGGGACTGGGCATCCCTAAGACCTTTGCCTTACTCTCGTGCAATGACAAGTGAATAAACACTCATCGTGACAATAACACATCCAACATAGAAAATATTAGCCACCCGTTACCGTTCCGCGAGCGAAACAAACACACAAAAGAGAAGTTTATTTTGAAAATTTAGAGATGGCACATGCAAATTTGCTTAGAACGGAAAAAGAATAACGCATATAGGTAGATATAGTGGACTCATGTGGCAAAGCTGGTTTAAAGGATTCTGGATGCACAAGTAGAGGTCATACTTGGTGCAAAATGAAGGCTAGCAAAAGATTGAGAAGCGACCAACCAAGAAATAGATAATCTCATAAGCAAGCATTAAGCATAATTAACACCGAATAATGCACCACAAGTAGGATATAATTTCATTGCATGACTATTGACTTTTGTACTTGCATAGGGAATCACAAACCTTAACACCAATATTCTTACTAAAGCATAATTACTCATCAACATAACTCACATATCACATCATCATATCTCAAAACTATTACTAAGAATCAAGTTTATTTTGTCCAATGATCTTCATGAAAGTTTTTATTATATCCTTCTTGGATATCTATCACTTTGGGACTAATTTTTATGTGTTGCTTTTCATAAGCTCAAACAAATATAAGTGAAGATCATGAGCAGTATTTTTCTTCTTTCTCTCAAAATAATTTAAGTGAAGCAAGAGAGAATTTCTTTAAAATTTTACTAACTCTCAAACAAATCTAAGTGAAGCAAGAGAGCATTTCTTCAAAAATACTAAGCACACCATGCTCAAAAAAGATATAAGTGAAGCACTAGAGCAAGTCCTAGCTCATAAAAAAATTAAGTGAAGCATAGAGAGCAATTCTAACAAGTCATGAAATAATTTTGGCTCTCTCAAATAAGTGTGTCCAAAAAGGATTGATGACTTAAAACACAAAATAAAACAAGCAAAGACTCATATCATACAAGACGCTTCAAGCAAAACACATATGATGTGACGAATAAAAATATAGCTTCGAGTAAAATACCGATAGTTGTGGGAAGAAAGTGGGGATGCCACTCGGGGGCATCCCCAAGCTTAGTTGGTTGCTCATTTTTGGATAATGTCTTGGGATGCCGAGGCATCCCCAAGCTTAGGCTCTTCTATCCTTCCTTCATCCATCGTAAGACAACCCAAAACTTGAAAACTTCAATCACACAAAACTCAACAAAACCTTTGTGAGATCCGTTAGTGTAAGAAAAATAAATCACTACTATAAGTGCTATATCAAACCAACTATTATTTTGTTTTTGTATTATATATACTATATTCCAACTTTTCTATGGCAAAAACTCATCAAAGAAAACCACAGAGCCATCAAAATAAGCACACAACACAAAGAAAACAGAATCTGTCAAAACAGAACAGTCTATAGCAATCTGATTTGTTAAAAAACTTCTGTAACTCCAAAAATTCTACAAAATTAGGATGACCAGGGTAATTTTTATATTAATCTCATTAAAGACGAATCAGGGCAAAATAACTTTTGTGTGATTTATGAAAATTATTTTTGTGAGCGCAATGTTTCTGTCTTTTTCAGCAAGATCAGACAACTATCACCCAAGAAGATCCTAAAGACTTTACTTGGCACAAACACTAATTAAAATACAAAAATAAAATCATAACAGTAGCATAATTGTGTTAACACTCAAGAACAGAAAGAAAAAAGCAAAAATAAAATTTATTCATTGGGTTGCCTCCCAACAGGCGCTATAGTTTTACGCCCTTAGCTAGGCATAAAGCAAGGATCCAAGTTTTGTCATCCTTCTTCTTCTTGATTTTCTTAGAGTTTTCATCATGGAGTTTTGTAAACACAACATAAAACATATTATCCATGGAAACTTTAGCATTCCTTAGTTGGTTTTCATCATAATCCCTTTGATTTCCCGCAACAATCCAAGAGTAGTGTTGATTAACATTATTAAAAAATTGTTGGATTATATCTAGAACGGGGACCTCCTTCTTAAGATTCACATCAAAGATCTTATTATCCCCAAGAAAATGCCTTAATGCATAATCACTATTGTAAAGAATTTCATCTATAACGGGTTTTTCATGATTCATACCATAAAAATCAAAGATTTCCCTAGCTTCCCGAATTATGTAGTCAAACTCATTCTTAAGAACGAGAGTGGCCAACTCTTTAGGCCTAGGATTCTTTATTTCGGGAAGCTCAAAAAATAATCTTTGCAAAGTAGGATGGGTACAAATAAATTTACTTTCGAGCCTAAGAACTAGTGCTGAAATAGCATTCGCATAAGATCTAGTAGTTTTAAGTATAGGAGCATCATCAAGACTTAAATTTCCAACACAGTTGATATTTTTGTGGATAGGTTCTTTTCCCATAACGTTCCCTTGCCCCAAGTTAAAAGTTTTAGCATCCAGATTCCCGTACGTCCAATTTCAGGACTTAGGCCATCATATGTTAGTGCCATACCAAAATCACTCATGATTGCAAGCAAAGAATAGATCTGACGAGAAAACGACGAACGAAAAAGAGAGGCAAATAAAATGGCAAATTTTTGTGAAGTGGGGGAGAGGAAAATGGCAAATGATGTAAATTGCGAGGAGATGAGATTTGTGATTAGGAACCTCGTATATGTTGAAGATCCACCCCGGCAACGGCGCCAGAAATTCCTTTTGATATTGCTTGAAGCTACGTCGGTATTTCCCCAAAGAGGAAGGGATGATGCAACACAGCTGAGGGAGTCCGGGATTAAGGGGTACTTGGACAGCCAGACTATATACTTTGGCCAGTCTGTTGGAGTATGAAGATATAAGATTGAAGACTTCGTCCCGTGTCCGGATGGGACTCTCCTTTGCGTGGAAGGCAAGCTTGGCAATTCGGATATGTAGATCTCCTTCTCTGTAACCGACGCTGTGTAACCCTAGCCCCCTCCGGTGTCTATATAAACCAGAGGGTTTAGTTCGTAGGACAACAACAATCAGAATCATAGGCTAGCTTTTAGGGTTTAGCCTCTACGATCTCGTGGTAGATCAACTCTTGTAATACTCATATCATCAAGATCAATCAAGCAGGAAGTAGGGTATTACCTCCATCGAGAGGGCCCGAACCTGGGTAAACATCGTGTCCCCCGTCTCCTGTTACCATTAGCCTTAGATGCACAGTTCGGGACCCCCTACCCGAGATGCGCCGGTTTTGACACCGACATTGGTGCTTTCATTGAGAGTTCCACTGTACCGTCGCGATAGGGCTTGATGGCTCCTTCAATCATCTTCAATGACGCGGTCCAGGGGAAGGTTTTCCTCCCCGGACAGATCTTCGTATTCGGCGGCTTTGTACTGCGGGCCAACTCGCTTGGCCATCTGGAGCAGATCGATAGCTACGCCCCTGGCCATCAGGTCAGGTTTGGAAGCTTGAACTATACTGCCGACATCCACGGAGACTTGATCTTCGACAGACTCGAGCCCGAGTCAGGTGCGCCGAACAGTCACGATGAGCATGTCTTAGATCTGCCATTGGACAGTGTTCGGGAGATCGCGCCTGCGGCAGCTCCGGGAATCAATCCGGAGCAGATTGTGCCATCCGAGGACGGGTGGATGGACCCTGCCACGGAGGCCGCACACTCATCGGCCTTGGAGCCGAACACTGACCCCAACTCCTATGAGGTCGGTATCATCGGATCCCCGGACTCGTCTCCCTCTACAGGATCCGAACCACGTACATCCGTGCCTATTGAATCTGATTGGGCACCGGTCATGGAGTTCACCTCCGCGGATATCTTTCAGCACTCGCCCTTGGGTGATGTGCTAAATTCATTAAGGTCTCTCTCCTTGTCAGGAGACTCCTGGCCGAACTATGTTCGGCTCGAGTGGGAAGCGGACGACGAAGAAATTCGTTCCCCACCAACCACCCACTTAATAGCCACTGTCGATGACTTAACCGACGTGCTTGACTTCAACTCCGAAGACATCGACGGTATGGACGACGATGCAGGAGAAGAACAGGAACCACCGCCTATAGGGCGCTGGATAGCCACCTCATCATATGATATATATATATATATATATATATATATATATATATATATATATATATATATATATATATATGGTGGACACCCCCAAATAAAGCAATGACGATGAGGCAGGAAGATAATCCCTTGGAGAAGCAACCTAGGCACCGGCGTCATAGGCGCCACTCCAAGCCCCGCCATAGTAAAAATTTGTGATACCGGCACAAGAAATGATAATAATCCGGATGGTGCCGAAGACAAAAACAATCCTGCCCAGCTAGGCTTCAAGCAAGTCGAGCAAGAAGATGGGAAGCTAGCCCTAAAGAACAGGCAACAGATGGAGAGTCAGAGGATGAGAACTACATGCCTCTCTCCGAAGACGAAGTGAGCCTTGGCAATGAAGAATTCATCGTGCCTGAGGATCCCGTTGAGCAGGAGCACTTCAAGTGCCGGCTTATAGCCACTGCAAAAAGCCTGAAGAAAAAGCAGCAACAGCTTCAAGCTGATCAAGATCTGCTAACTGATAGATGGACCGAGGTCCTGGCTGCCGAGGAATACAAACTCGAGCTCCCTACAAAAAGTTACCCAAAGCGCAGGTTGCTACCTCAACTCAAGGAGGAGGTGTTAAAGCCCACACTACCAGTGCATGATGCGGCTGACCGGCCACCCCGTGGCCGAGACAAAGCGGCGTACCAGCCTGAAGTCCAGACTGCACCACGTCGCCAATCAAACAATAACACTAAGGCCCAGGGCTACACGAAGGACCTGCAAGACGTATTGGAAAACAAAGCAGGACAATCAAGATCGATCTACGGATCACGGGGGCGCGCCACAACGTGTGATGATGACAGTCATGCCGGATACAATAAAGAAAAGTCCGGCCAGGACGACTACAACAAACCAGACTCATTTGAACTACGTCGGGATGTAGCCCGGCATAGAGGCGCCACACACCTCCTATGCTTCACTAATGAAGTAATGGATCATGAATTCCCAGAAGGGTTTAAACCCGTGAACATTGAATCATATGATGGCACAACAGACCCCGCAGTATGGATTGAAGATTTTCTCCTACACATTCACATGGCCCATGGCGATGACTTACATGCCATAAAGTACCTACCACTTAAGCTCAAAGGACCGGCTCGGCATTGGCTGAATAGCCTGCCAGCAAGCTCCATTGGCAGTTGGGAGGACCTGGAAGACGCATTCCTTGACAACTTCCAGGGCACTTACGTGCGACCACCGGATGCTGATGACTTAAGTCACATAACCCAACAGCCCGGAGAGTCAGCCAGGAAATCCTGGACTTGGTTCCTAACTAAAAAGAACCAAATTGTCAACTATCCGGATGCCAAAGCCTTAGCAGCCTTCAAGCATAACATCCGTGACGAATGGCTCGCCCGACACCTCGGCCAAGAGAAGACAAAATCCATGGCATCCCTCACGACACTCATGACCCGCTTTTGCGTGGGCGAGGACAGCTGGCTGGCTCGTAGCAACATCACACCAAAAAAACTCTGGCGATTCAGATGCCAGAGATGGCAACGGCAAGACACGACGCATTAGACACAAGCGTCATAACAATGGAGACAACGCCGAAGACATGGCAGTCAATGCCGGATTCAGAGGCTCTAAATCCGGACAGCGGAAAAAGGCATTCAAAAGAAACAATTCGGGCCCGTCCAGTCTGGACCGCATACTCGATCGCCCATGCCAGATTCACGGCACCCCCGATAAACCAGCCAACCACACCAACAGAGAATGCTGGGTGTTCAAACAGGCCGGCAAGTTGAATGCCGAAAACAAGGAAAAGGGGCTGCATAGCGATGACGACGAGGAGCCCCGGGCGCCAAACACAGGAGGACAGAAGAAATTCCCTCCCTAGGTGAAAACGGTGAATATGATATACGCAACCCATATTCCCAAGCGGGAACGAAAGCGTGCACTAAGGGACGTCTATGCGATGGAGACAGTCGCCCCAAAGTTCAATCATTGGTCCTCTTGTCCGATCACTTTCGATCGCAGGGACCATCCTACCAGTATCCGTCATGGCGGTTCGACCGCATTGGTCCTTGACCCCATCATCGACAGATTCCATCTCACACGAGTCCTCATGGATGGTGGCAGCAGCCTAAACCTGCTCTATCAGGATACAGTGCGCAAAATGGGCATCGACCCCTCAAGGATCAAGCCCACAAAAACCACCTTCAAAGGTGTCATACCAAGTGTGGAGGCTTGTTGCACGGGCTCAATCACACTCGAAGTGGTCTTCGGCTCTCCGGAAAATTTCCGAAGCGAGGAGCTAATCTTCGATATCGTCCCCTTCCGCAGTGGCTATCATGCACTTCTCGGACGAACCACATTCGCTAGATTCAATGCGGTACCGCATTATGCATACCTCAAGCTCAAAATGCCAGGACCTCGCGGGGTCATAACAGTTAATGGAAACACAGAGCGCTCTCTCCGTACAGAGGAGCACACGGCGGCCCTCGCGGCAGAAGTACAAAACAACCTTCTTAGGCAAACAACCAATTCGGCGATAAAGAACCTGGACACCGTCAAGCGATTCCGGAGTACCCTGCAACAGGATTGTCCGGCACGTCCAGAGCTCGACTAGAAATTCGGCCTCCATCCTAGTCCCAGACAATCAGTGAAATTTGTGCCACGCGTACACAACTACGCACTTAAAATACCATGGGCATAGGCGGAGGCACGGCTATGACATGGTCCACAATGCGGTTCGACCGCCCCAGGACCGACGCATCTTTACACCTTTTTTCTTTCAGGTCCCTATCTTCGGGAGGCTCTTCTGATAGACCGACTATCGGACACATAGCGGGATGGACACACCAAGAAGACAAGAAGCTTGGGCATACAAGGGAATCCTCATCTTTACATACCCACACATAGCTCGCTCCTAGCCAGGATGTGTCCAACAGTCCTATTTTGCTTATCGCACTACTTGTATATGTACGCTTTGACATATTATCTGAATAACAAGGGAAAATAGTGTATAGTGTCAGCATACTATTACATTTATTTACCCCTTTCCTTTACTGCTTATTTATTACACCCGTGCATTTTGGTACGCCCAGTTTGCCAGGGGCTTCAGTGTACCCCATAACATGGCAAGAAAAGTCCGAACACTTTTGACAGTGCGGCACCCCGAACTTATAACATTATATGCATCAGCTCCGAATCATGTCTTGGGTCAATAGTTGGGTTTGCCCGGCTCCCATGTTTTGGTATCTTACGTTCTGCTATATCGGCTAAGGTAGCACAGGGAGAACTACTGCGATTGTGTCCCGGTTCTTCCGGACGAGCACCTCAGTATAGAAAGCCAAAAACTGACTGTCATGATGAGGCGAGAGCTGGTCGCTGTTTGAGAGGTCTCAAATCCTTAAAGATTTTTTCCGCTTCAGGCGAGGAATCGGCCTCGTCCGATTTAGGCATGTATAGCGCCCCAAGTCCGGCCTTCCGAATACTAGGGGCTTCGCCAAAATGTAAAATTGTAGACTTCTATGGCCAAGTGAGAGTGATAAATCTGTATAGTCCGATTGCCTTGTTCGTTGCGTTAAACACCTCCTTAAAAGGTCCAAAAATTTGGATAAAGAGTGTTTTATTTATCCCGAACACCCCAGTACTAGTTACATGGGGGCAGAAGCCGACGGCTGGCCAACTCTCAAGATTTTATAAACGGCCGCACAAAAGGTAATATTTTAAATTAACAAGTGCCATATAGCGCACATGAACTCGTTTTTATATTACAGGATGATATGAGTACATTCACTCAAATATTACATCCTTGGCACATTCATCTGCCACAAGGCGGGCACCCTTAATGACATTGTCATAGTACTGTTCGGGGCGGCGATGCTCCTTGCCCTTCGGAGGCCCCTCTGTCACCAGCTTCTCGGCATCCATCTTCGCCCAGTGCACGTTCGCATGGGCCAAGGCCCTGCGGGCACCTTCAATGCAGACGGACCTCTTAATGACTTCAAGCCACGGACAGGCATTTACCATCCGCTTGACAAGGCCGAAGTAGCTGCCAGGCAGGGGCTTGCCAGGCCACAGCCGGACTATGAGGTCTTTCATGGCCAGTTCGGCCGCCTTGTGAAGTTCGACCAGTTGCTTCAGCTGGTCGCTCAAGGGCATCGGATGTTCGGCCCCAATATACTAGGACCAAAACAGCTTATCCATCGAGCTCCCTTCCTCAGCTCGGTAGAACTCTGCGGCATCAGAGATGTTGTGTGGCAGATCAGTGAATGCTCCTGGAGAGCTCCGAATTCGGGTAAGTGAAAGGAAAGTATCCTTCACATGCTTTCTTTGCATAATGAAAGCCTTACCCGCCGCTATCTTCTTGGCCACCTCAATCTCCTGGAGGGCCTTCTGGGCTTCGACCTTGGTGTCTTGCATGCTCTGGCGGGCCTTCGCAAGCTCCGACTCTTGCGTCTTGGAGTCACGCTCCAAGGACTCGAATTTTTTGACGAAATCCTGGAGCTCTTGCTGTTCCTCATCAACCCGAGCCTCTTTTTTTTTGCGCTCGGTGCGCTCTTTGGCCGCTTTGTCTTCGGCCTCGGACAATGCCTTCTTAAGGGCCGCCACTTCGGTCGTGGCCCCTATTATATACATGATGCTTCTATTAGTGTCAACAATTTTTCCTTTATATATCATCCAGACGGGGTATCACTTACCTTTGTTCTCCTCGAGCTGCCTCTTCACGAGGCCGAGCTCTTCTTCAGCCCGCCCTAGGTTCTGCTTCAGTCCGGAGACCTCCGTAGTGAGGGCGGTAGCGGCCAGCAGCGACGCCTGCTTATTCGCATAGACATAATATGATTAGACTCCTGGGGATAATATGTGATCCTCTGTTCGGCCTTTCTTTCCGAACACCAAACAAAGCATCAGGGGCTACCGTCTATATTGTGATATTTCCTCATAATTGAATTACTTACCTCAAAGCCTTTCAGGAGGCTGGCGCAGGCCTCGGTCAATCCGCTTTTTGTGGACTGAACCTTCGCAATCACCGTACTCATAAGAGTACGGTGTTCTTCATCAAGGGAAGCGCCCTGAAGCGCTTCCACCAAGCTGTCCGATACCTCTGGATGGATAGAGGTCATCGGCACAGGCGGCTCACCCCCCTTAGCATGGGGCCGCCTGCCTGAATCCAGAACCGCTGGAGGTTCCGGCACAGTATCCGGCTGGGGGCCAAGCTTGCTGCGGCCCCCCTCATCAGAATCCATGGGGATCTTCCCCCCCTATGAGCCCAGCATCGGGGGTTTGCCTTGAGGTGCCTCCAGAACTATCTCCCCCTGGCCCGGTATCCTCTGAGACAACACTTCGGGGTCGTCCGCGGGCCGGGGAGTGGAGGCCGTCGAGAGCGAATCGCTGTTCATCGCCGACGAGCTCAAAGACCCATCCGAGGAGGATAGGTCGATGCGGGCTTTGGATGGACTGCACGAACATATTTTAACATGATAAGAAGCCATAAAGCTAAACATGCTACAAGCATTATGATATCCGGATACTTACGACTTCGCCAGGGCTTGTCCCTGGGCAGCCACTCCTCGTCGCTATAGGCGGCTGTTGTGGAGTGGTCCGGAGGGAGGGTCCTTCCCTTCTTGGACCCTTCGGCCTCCCCGGATGGGGCGGCCTTTGAGGGAGTCCTGGATTAGGGGGTATCCGGACAGCCGGACTATATACTTTGGCCGGACTGTTGGACCTTGAAGATACAAGACTCAAGACTTTGTCCCGTGTCCGGATGGGACTCTCCTTTGCGTGGAAGACAAGCTTGGCGATCCGGATGTTATATTTCCTTCTTTGTAACCGACTCCATGTAAACCCTAGCCCTCTTCGGTGTCTATATAAACCGGAGGGTTTAGTCCTTAGAGACACAATCATAATCATCATAGGCTAGCTTCTAGGGTTTAGCCTCTACGATCTCGTGGTAGATCAACTCTTGTAATACTCATATCATCAATATCAATCAAGCAGGAAGTAGGGTTTTACCTCCATCAAGAGGGCCCGAACCTAGTAAAACATCGTGTCCCTTGCCTCCTGTTACCATTAGCCTTAGACGCACAGATCGGGACCCCGTACCCGAGATCCACTGGTTTTGACACCGACATTGGTGCTTTCATTGATAGTTCCTCTGTGTCGTCGCTGCAAGGCTTGATGGCTCCTTCAATCATCAACAACAACATGGTCCAGGATGAGACATTTCTTCCCGAACAAATCTTCGTGTTCGGTGGCTTCGCACTGCGGGCCAATTCGCTCAGCCATCTGGAGCAGATCAACAACTACACCCCTGGCCATCAGGTCAGATTCAGAAACTCGAAGTACATGGATGATATCCGCGGAGATTTGATCTTTGATGGATTCGGGCCTACGCCAGGAGCACCGAATAGTCACGACGAGCACGGCTTAGACCTGCCGTCTAACAATACTCGGGATATCGCACCTGCAGGAGCTCCGGACCTAAATCCGAGGCAAATCGCGTCGTCCAAGGACGGGTGGTTGGAACCCGCCTTAGAGGCCGCACACCCATCGGCGGTAGAGCCGAGCACCGGCTTCACCCCCAAGGAAGCATGTGTCACCAGACCCCTGGACTCGTGTCCAGCTGTAGGTTCCAGTCCACGCACCCCCGAGCCCGCCAAATCTGGATGGGCTCCAGTAATGGAGTTTACCGCTGCGGATATCTTCCAGTACTTGCCCTTTGGTGACATGCTGAACTCATTAAAGTCACTCTCTTTGTCAGGAGACTCTTGACCAAACTATGTCCGGCTCAAGGGGGAAGAAGGCGACGAAGAAATCTGTTGCCCACCCACCACCCACTTCATAGCCACTGTCGACGATGTATCAGACATGCTTGACTTTGACTCTAATGATACCGACACTATGGACGTCGGTGCAGGAGACCATTCAGAACCGCCACCAACGGGGCGCTGGACTGCCATCTCATCATACGATATATACATGGTGGATACGCCTACAGAGGACGACGGCGACAAACTGGAGGATAAAACCCCCGGACAAAAGCCAAAACGACGGCGCAGATGCCGCTCCAAGTCCAGCAACAGTAAAAATAGCGACAACAGCGCTAGAAAGATCAACACCCCAGTCAACTCTGAGGGAAACAACGACCATATGTACCCAGCAGTGGAGAAGGATGAGCCAAGTCACGCCGAACACAGCCGGGAGCAGACGCCCGATCACAATGATCCCGAGGGACGAACTCATCAAACTGCCCTGGGACAAGAGCACAGTCTGGACGACGATGCATTCATCATCCCGGAAACATGTTTGGAACAAGATAACCTCCACAGAAGGCTTATGGCCACTGTGAGAAGTCTAAAGAAGCAGAAGCAAAGGCTTAAGGCCGCACAGGAAACGCTCAATCGCAGATGGAATAAAGTGCTAGACACTGAAGAAAAGTACGACGATGATCGCCACACAAAGAGCTACCCAAAACGCAAGCAGCTGCCAGAATTCGACAATGAGGCCATTCCACCGAAGAAAAATACGACCAGGAGGCCGGACAAACCACTTCGTAACCGCAATAGAGCAGCTATCGACGCCGCACACGATTTACGGGAGCTCCTGGATAAAAAGGCCGGCACGGCCAGGTCCATCTATGGATCTAAAGGACACGCCCCGGTGCAGGACTATGGTCACCAAAACGATCAGACTGATCGGATACCAGTTCAGAATCAGCACCGGACACAACAACAGCCGACGGCATGCCACAACACGTCTAGATACAGAGGGGCTGCTCACCCCCTGTGCTTCACCGAAGAGGTGCTGGACCACGAATTTCCACAGGGTTTTAAACCTGTGAACATAGAGGCATATGACGGAACGACAGACCCCAGGGTCTGGATTGAGGATTTTATCCTGCATATCCACATGGCTCGTGGGGACGACCTCCACACCATCAAATACCTTCCCCTCAAGTTGAAGGGACCAGCTCGACACTGGTTGAAAAGCCTCCCCGAAAATTCAATCGGAAGTTGGGAGGAACTCGAGGATGCTTTCAGGGCCAATTTTCAAGGGACCTATGTCCGGCCTCCAGACGCGGATGATTTAAGTCACATAATTCAACAGCCTGGAGAGTCCGCCTGCAAGCTCTGGAACAGATTCCTCACTAAGAAGAATCAAATTGTCGATTGTCCGAATGCCGAAGCCTTAGCGGCCTTCAAACACAGCATCCGGGATGAGTGGCTCACCAGATACCTCGGCCAAGAAAAGCCGAGGACAATGGTAGCCTTAACAAGCCTGATGACCCGCTTTTGCGCTGGTGAAGATAGTTGGTTGGCCCGCCAACGACACAAGTACATCCGAAATCAGGGATGACAACGGGAAGCCACGGTGCAATAAAAACAAACGTCAAAACAAGGAAGAAAGTCCGGACAACACAACGGTTAACGCCGCATTCAGGGGCTCTCGACCCGGTCAACAAAAGAAGCCATTTAAAGGCAGCAAAGAGGGACCGTCTGGCCTGAACAAAGTCCTGGACAGACTGTGCCAAATTCATGGCACCCCCAAAAACCTGCGAACCACACTCACAGAGAATGCTGGGTCTTCAAGCAGGCCGGCAAATTAAATGCCGAACACAAGGGAAGGGAAACACCAAGTGAAGACGAGGATGAGCCTCGCTAGCCGAACACTAGGGGACAGAAAAAATTCCCACCAGAGGTAAAAACAGTAAACATGATCCACGCGACTCACATATCCACGAGAAGGCGCGAACGCGCGCTCAGAGACACACACGCTATAGAGCCCATCGCCCCCAAGCTGAACCGTTGGTCGGCCTGCCCGATCACCTTCGATCACAGGGACTACCCGACTAGTATGCGGCACGGTGGATCAGCTGCCTTGGTGCCCGACCCAATAATCAATGGATACCATCTCACTCACGTCCTCATGGACGGCGGCAGTAGTCTCAATCTAATATACCAGTACACTATCCGCAGGATGGGGATAGACCCATCCAGAATCAGCAAGTAACACCACCTTCGAAGGGGTGACACCAGGCATTGAAGCCCACTGCAGGGGCTCCCTCGTACTGGAGTTAACATTCAGTTCCCCAGGCAACTCCAGAAGCGAAGAACTACTTTTCACCATCGCCCCCTCCAAAGCGGCTATCATGCATTGCTTGGGAGAACGGCCTTCGCCCGCTTCAACGCAGTACCGCACTACGCCTACCTTAAACTCAAGATGCCCGGTCCACGTGGCGTCATCACCGTTAATGGAAACACAGAGAGTTCCTTACGCGCGGAAGAGTACGCGACGGCTCCAGCAGCCGGACTCTAAGCGGCCTCTAATACCAGAAAGCATGACCGGTCGTTAAGACCACGGATATGGTTAGACGAGTCCGGCAGCCCAGATAATCCCGATCTAGGCGCCACACATGTAATCCCATAGAGGACACCAGGGGCTATAGATAATTAATAAAGCCCAATTCTCGGCCTGACCTTATTAACAGGCCAATGTCTTACACTTTTACTATCCATTAGTGATAGCCAACTTTTCGCACGCTTACGTCATACTCTTCTACATGAGTTTTTATTTTTACAGACACCATTCGTACAACGCCCTCCCAGGACACGACACAATGGGGACAAAGGCGCAGACGTGCAGCAGGGCCCCGCTCAAAGGTTTCTCTTTAGATTAAGCCCCTGTGTAAACCTTCTTTATTGTCTCTTGTTGCTTACAAATCCCATGGGTACTACACCCACAGAGGATACTGCCGTTATTGGCATTTCGCCACGACAGACTAATGCACGTACCTGGGAATACAAGGTTTATAATAAAGGGCGTTACTCAGCCCAGTATATGTTATAAAGTCCGAATACCTTCGGGGGTGTTCGGCGTCACGAGTTTGGCCTTATATGCATTAGCTCCGAATCATGTCTTTGGTCAAATGTTGGGATTGCCCGGCTCCTGGGTTTGCCGCCTTACGTTCCGTTCTTATCGGCTATGGCGGCCAAAGGAGAACTACTGCGATTGTGCCCTGGTTATTCCAGATGAGCACCTCAGTAGAGAAAGCCGAAAACTGACTGTCATGATATAGCGAGAGACTGTTCAACCACTCAAAGTCTTATCGTAACCTTTAGGGTTCCTCTGCATTAATGAAGGACCGTTTATCGGTCATGTAAACGCGCGCCCGGATTCGGATGCACGCAAAGGTACAAGGGGCTACATAGTAGCCCCACCATCAAACTCCTGTGGCTAAGTGAAGGTGTTAAAGCTATATAGTCCGGTTGCCTAGTTCGACGTGCGATCACCTCCTTATTGGACCAAGACGTTGGAGCAAGTGTGATTACGCATATTTTTGTGAACACCCCCGCATTATATGCATGGGGGCTGAAGCCGACGACTGCTAACTTTCAAAATTGCATATATAAATAAAATAGCCGCACAGGAGGCACAATAACACTTTCGGGCGAAAAGTATAAACATAGCCTTCATAATTAAAAAAGCATTCTTTTTACAATGAAATGATTTGTCACTCGAACATGACATTCTTCGAGCACCGAGCCTCTATTAAGCGAGAACCTTCTGTCACTTGCTCCAAGTAGAGCTCGGCTAGATCCTGGCCTCCCGCCGGATTCTGGGTTGCAATGATGGTGGCCTCCATACCTGTCCAATATGCTTTAACCCGGGCAAGAGCCATCCGTGCACCCTCTATGCACGCCGACCTCTTCAGGGCATCAATCTGCGATACGACACCAAGGAATTGTTGCACTAAACCAAAATAACTGTCCGGCTTAGGCTCCTTCGGCCATAGGTGGTCTATCATAGACCGCATTGCAAGGCCGGACAACCTATGGAGCTCGGCTATAGCAGCCATCTTCTCACTCAATGGCAATAGGTGCGTCGGAGCACTGAATTGTGACCAGAACAACTTCTCCACTTCATTATCTTTTTGATTCTCGAAAAACTTGGCCGCATCAGCGATACTCTTCGCCAAATCCGCATACGCGTCTGCAGGGCTCCAACGTCGGTCCAGAGGAGCATACTTTGGATCCAAAAACTTCATCTGCAACAAATAAGGGTTTCCAGCCGCGATTTCTCCGGCCTGTCAAAGCTCCTCCCGTGCATCCCTAATGTCGGAACGCGTCTCCTTGGCCGCATCAAGGGCCTTCTTCAGGTCAGCCTTACTCACCTGATTTTCTTTTTCAAGAAGCTCATACCGGTTGGCGGCATTTTCTAGCTCCACAACCATTTCGGCTATTTTGTCTTCGCTCCGATGATGAGCAACCTGTTCGGCTCTCAACTCTTCGTCCGCCTTTAGGGCAGCCGCATTGCTCGCCCGGGCCTATTCCTTGGCCAGGGCAAGTTCCGCCCTCAGGGCTTCGACGGCAGCAGCACCGTCTGCAGTCCAAACATATCGCATTAATATTATGCTCCTCTTAGTTTTTCCTATAAAAAATAATAAGGAAAGCAGAGCACATACCTTGTGACTCGTTAAGCTGCTCGTTCACCAATGTGATATCAGCATCAATAACTCCAATCTGCCTCCTTAGTTCGGCAACTTCAACGGACCGGTCAGCTGCCGGATCCTTAGACACCTGCGCATAAATACAGCGCGATCATCACTTAACAATGTGATCCTTGTTTGCCGCCTAGGTCTGGCAACCAGAGTCTCAGGGGCTACTATCCATATGGAGCACACCTAGCGCGTGCGTCACAGTCAAAAATTATGTATTTTCATTACATACCTCAAAGCCTCTGAGCAGGTTCGTAAAGGCATCATTCAACCTGCTTGTGGCGGATGAAATCTTCTCGAGCACCATGCTCATTAATGAACGGTGCTCCTCCAAGAGAGAAGCTTGCTCCAGAAGGCCCGTCAGTGTGTCTGGCCGGACGCCGAACTGTGTTGGACCCTTCTTACCGCCCCCCGTGGGAGCCGAACGCTCTGGGCTCAGGGCGGCCGAAGTATTAGCTTCTGGCTTTGGCAGATCTAGACTCCTCCGTGACGACACCTCAGGGTCGCCCGCCCCATGAGGCGGAGAGGTGGGTGGGGTCTCACTCTCCATCATCTCCGGAAGGAGATCCCCCGAAGACGAACTCTGTCGAGAAGAGCTGCTAGCCGGACTGGAAAGAATGGATCCTGTTTATTATTCTCGGAGAAGGAAGCAATACCTTCGTATTCATGATTAACTTGCATCTTGGCTGAGGGCTGGCCCGTTGGCATGCAAGGCGCGGTGAGGACGCCCTTCGGGGCAGGGCCCCCTGGTGAAGCTTTCTTCCCTTGTCTGGGCAGCTCCATCTCTAAGTCTTCGGAGGCGGCCCTCTTCTTCCTGCGAGGGGAGGAGGCCTTAGATTCCCCTCCTCGACTATCCTCCTTTGGAGAGGTATCAATTCCCACGGTTTGGATGTGCAATGTGTGAAGTTCTGCTTCTCTGTTCTTCCCTTCGTCTTTCCCCGAGGGCACTTTGCTTAGCACGTGACCAAGCATCTTGGCTATGGTGGGACTAGGCAAGCCTTCAGGAAGTGGCGCCAGACACCTGATTCTCTCCACCTTGCTGAGCCATTCCTGGCCAGGGATGATTTTCAGAATAATATTATGATAAAAATAAACTAAGTGTTCGGTTTCTGGGTTGCTTACTTGGGTATCTGGGCGATTGCAGCTCAGGCCCGCATCCTCGGTGGTGTCCGGACACTTTACTTGTGGTCCGAAGAATAACTTACACATCCCTTCGAGCGTGACGCCGAAGAAGTGCAGAATAGTCCGCGGACCTTCCGGATTGAACTCCCACATCCGGAGAGGCCGGCGTTTGCACGGCAAGATCCATCGGACTAGCATTACCTGAATTATGCTGATAAGGCTAATGTCCCTCTCAAGAAGCTCCCGGATGCGGCTCTGCAAGGTCGGTACATCATTAGCAGGCCCCCAATCCCGTCCTACATTGTCCCATGATGCCAGTTGAGGCGGAGGGCCCGAACGGAAGTTGGGGGCAGCCACCCACTTTATGCCTCTGGGAGCCATGACGTAAAACCACCTCCGCTGCCATAGATCGGACACTTCTGGGAAGGAGCCCTCCGGCCATGGGGCATCGGCGTTCCTGCTTATTACAGCACCCCTGCACTCCGCGTGTCGCCCCTCAATCATCTTTGTCTTCACATTGAAGGTCTTGAGCCATAAGCCGAAATGCGGGTTGACGTGGAGAAAAGCTTCGCACACAACGATGAACGACGAGATATGAAGGATGGCGTCCGGAGCTAGATTATGAAAATCTAGCCCATAGTAGAACATGAGCTCTCTCACGAAGGGATCAAGAGTGAAGCCTAAGCCACAGAGGAAGTGAGAGACAAATACGGCGCTCTCATTGGGCTCGGGAGTAGCAATGATCTGCCCTGGAGCAGGGAGCCTGTGCTTGATGTTGGCGGTCAGGTATCCGACCTCCCTAAGCTTCGCAATATCCTCCTCTGTGACAGAGGAAGCCACCCACCGGCCTTGAAGGTTGGATTCGGACATGATTGAAGATATGGAGGGCTTGAGCTTGACATTTGGGTGTTGGAACTCAAGATGCAAAAAGGCGCAAGCGTGGTAAGAAAGAGGGATAGGCCTCGGCCCCTCTATAAAGGGGGTGAATATCAAGCGTCCTCAGCGTAACCGCTTGGGGCTTACCTAAAAACACGGAGTCATACCAACAGGCGTCGTGGGGTTGTACGCACCCGTATTGATGGAAAATCCCGCGATAAGGGGAACACGATCTCTGCTTTGGCAGGGTGTGCCAATAAAACCGCCTCGCGACGCGTATCGAGGCAGGCTAAGAAAAACCGGTTCGTGTTGGGCCAGGCCATGGTGTGAGAGCACAACGTACAAAAATTGCCAGCGGATCAGATTTATGAAGTGCTATGCTACGCTGGTGTGCGGAAATTACCTCATGAAGCTGGACACAATCCTCAATCTGCATTGGAGTATTCGGAGATGGAACCTGCCTTGCAATGTCGAAGACAATCTACGCGCCGGACTCATTGTCATTGTAGCCTGGTTCAGGGGCTACTGAGGGAGTCCTGGATTAGGGGGTATCCGGACAGCCGGACTATATACTTTGGCCGGACTGTTGGACCTTGAAGATACAAGACTCAAGACTTCGTCCCGTGTCCGGATGGGACTCTCCTTTGCGTGGAAGACAAGCTTGGCGATCCGTATATTATATTTCCTTCTTTGTAACCGACTCTATGTAAACCCTATCCCTCTCCGTGTCTACATAAACCGGAGGGTTTAGTCCTTAGAGACACAATCATAATCATCATAGGCTAGCTTCTAGGGTTTAGCCTCTACGATCTCGTGGTAGATCAACTCTTGTAATACTCATATCATCAATATCAATCAAGCAGGAAGTAGGGTTTTACCTCCATCAAGAGGGCCCGAACCTGGGTAAAACATCGTGTCCCTTGCCTCCTGTTACCATTAGCCTTAGACACACAGATCGGGACCCCCTACCCGAGATCCGCCGGTTTTGACACCAACAGCCTTCCTTTTCTTCCCCCCCTCGGTTTGAAAGAGGGGGTTTCCTCCTCCTCCTCCTCATTTTCATTGGAGAAGTGCGCCTTGGTGTCTTCGGACGACGAGTCTAACACCACCTTGCGCTGGAGACCTTTCCTGGTCCCCATGGCCTTCTTCTTGGCCTTCTTCTCCGGCACCTCATAGGGCGCCGGAAACAGCATCTCCGTTAGGAGAGGCATCGCTGTGTCTTCGGATAGTGGAGCTAGGCAGTCGATCCGCTTCGCTGTCACCACCTAGTCCTGTTAAGATTGGTGGGAAGGCTTAACTTCCTTTCACGAATATATTTGGGGAAGGAGCATCTTGTAAAACATAGAAAACTTACCGGAATGGCGGGGCGCTTTGCGCTGAGCCCGCGATCTTCGGTAACGGGGGGAGGTACCTCGGCGGCCTTGAACAACACCTTCTAGACGTCCTTGTGCATCGTGTCGAAGAGCTCTCGCAGCATATGGTGTTCGGTCGGGTCGAACTCCCACATATTAAATGCCCGTCTTTGACACAGGAGGATCCGGCAGAAGAGCATGACCTGGACCACGTTGACAAGCTTGATCTTCTTGCTTATCATATTCTTGACGCAGTTCTGGAGTCCGGTCAACTCCGCTGGTTCACCCAAGGCTAAACCCTTCCTTTTCCAAGATGTAAGCCGCATGGGGATGCCGGATCAAAATTTGGGGGCTGCCGCCCAATTGGAGTCGCGCGGCTCGGTGATGTAGAACCTACCCGACTGCCACCCCTTCACGGTCTCCACATAGGAGCCTTCGAGCCGGGTGACGTTGGGTATCTTGCCCACCATGGCGCCTCCGCACTCCGCTTGCTGGTCGACCACTATCTTCGGCTTCACGTTGAAGATCTTCAGCCACAGGCTGAAGTGGGGTTTGATGCAGAGGAAAGCCTCGCACACAACGATAAACGTCGAGATATTGAGGATGAAGTTAGGGGCTAGATCATGGAAATCCAGCCCATAATAGAACATGATCCCACGGACAGATGGGTGGAGGGGAAATCCCAGTCCACGAACGAAGTGGGTGAGAAATACAACCCTCTCGTGGGGTTCCGGAGTAGGGATGATCCACCCTTCGTACGGGAGCTGGTGCGCGATGTCTGCGGCCAAGTATCCGGCCTCCCGGAGCTTCGTGATGTCCTCCTCCGTAATGGAGGAGGCCATCCACTTGCCTCCCACTTCGGACATGTCTGGGATAGCCTTATAGAGAATGTGAGAACTTGGGCGCTGGAGCTCGAGGGTGCGAGAATGAATGAGCGAATAAGGAGTGGGTGAAAAAGGGAATCCCTATCTCTTTATAAAGGCGGTAGAAACTGTGCGCCTCCCCACCTGCCCGTTAAAATCGCTTATTTCCCAAGCGCCACAATTGATGGCGCGGTTGGGTTACCCACGCCCGTATTGATGAGACTCCCACGATAAGGGGACATGATCTCTGCTTCGACAAGATGTAGGAAGCCTCCTCACAATATGTGCAGTAGCTGGTTGTGAAAAACGGTTCGAATAATGACCGGGCTGTGGCGTGATGCCACGTTATGAAAAGTTGTCAGCAGATTAGATTTGTGGAACATTGTACTCTCTACGGTGGTATGTGGAATTTGTTTTGCAGAGCCGGACACGATTCTTGTGTTCAAAATCTTCTATGGAATATTTGGAGAAGGAACCCACCTTGCAATGCCGAAGACAATCTGCGCGCCGGACTCATCGTCATTGAAGCTTGGTTCAGGGGCTACTGAGGGAGTCTGGGATTAAGGGTTCCTCGGATAGCCGGACTATATACTTTGGCTGGACTGTTGGACTATGAAGATATAAGATTGAAGACTTTGTCCCATGTCCGGATGGGACTCTCCTTTGCGCGGAAGGCAAGCTTGGCAATTCGGATATGTAGATCTCCTCTCTGTAACCGACTCTGTGTAACCCTAGCCCCCTCCGGTGTCTATATAAAACGAAGGGTTTAGTCCGCAGGACAACAACAATCATAATCATAGGCTAGATTTTAGGGTTTAGCCTCTATGATCTTGTGGTAGATCAACTCTTGTAATACTCATATCATCAAGATCAATCAAGCAGGAAGTAGGGTATTACCTCCATCGAGAGGGCCCGAACCCGGGTAAACATCATGTCCCCCGCCTCCTGTTACCATTAGCCTTAGACGCACAGTTCGGGACCCCCTACCCGAGATCCGCCGGTTTTGACACCGACAACAGCGGCGGTAGGTATTTCCCTCAAATATGAAACCAAGGTTATCGAACCAGTAGGAGAACCAAGCAACACAACGTAAACAACCCCTTGTGGGGACCCCGACTCATAAGTCGTGATCACCGAATGCATGTGTACAGTGATCTCAGAGATCAATGCTCACTGAACACACATAAGCTGAATAACAAGAGTCTTACATCCATACATACCGTCTTACACAAATTATGACCATTATGGTCAAGTCTTACATAGATAAAGCCATAGGGGCTGAATACCAAATAAACTTAAGCAGCGGAAATCTTTGTCGATAAGTAGAACCCATGCCATCCTCCTTAACACTACAGGCATTCTGACTGGGAAGCGTCCTAGTTCGCATGTTCGTCACCAAAGAACTCTTCCTCGAACTCCTGCTCTTCCATTCCTGGTCAATTAAATAACCAGTGGCAAGCCAATGAGTACTTTGAATGTACTCGCAAGCAACCCATGATTTGGTTCAAAGTAACAATGCAATTGTACAACAAGTAAGCAACCTAGCTTCAAGCTAGTTGAGATGTCCTATCAACTTGTGAGATATGCATCAATAAACATGAGTAACCTTGAGAACAGGTTACATATATCAACATAAATAGAATTTGAATCAATGCCATGCCTTCCAACATGTCAAGTCACCACCTTGACACAAATAGTTCTCTTCCACACACACATGCACCGAGATTGTAAAATTTCTGGACATAGTTTAAGCAGCACCTCCCAACTGTCCATGACCATGGACACGGCTATTCGAATAGTTTGACACTCTCCAGAGGTTGCGCACTTTACCCACAAGATCCGGGAAGCTTTCGTGTCATCCATGATCCCGCAGTACCTCAAGTACTCGGGGGAAGCACCCGATCATTACCTTTCCCTAGACGACACTAACATAGGGTCCACTCATTGATGCACGGCCCTCGTGTATAAGCAAAAGATCGTGGGACTCTGCCCTTTTCACATTATTACGCATACACGAAGGGACCAACGGTGTGTCCGGTGCCCTGTGAAAATAGTCATGGCCGCCTATCCAAGCACGACCCCGTCTCGAGAGTGACCTCAAGTCACCCCCGTCACTAGTAATGTGGGCACCATGCTAGTATCAGCCTAAGTAATCAATAATTCCCCGTCCCATAAAGGGGTAGAGTGGTTGCACATGTTTGGTTGGGACAGTAATCACACATAAATCTAATCCATCATTTTACACACACACACACACACACACACACACACACACACCAAAAGTCTCTTTGGTACACCACTTCTTCCTCAAGTGGTGACCTTAGTTCAACATCTCCCAAGGGCATTAGGGGCACCCGATAGGGTTTTCGAAAGAATGTAACCGCGAAGAGTTCATGGTACACATGCATCATTATGCATCAACTAGTCTCTTGACAATGCAATCATGAACAAGGTAAGGTCACGAGTAGGGGTATGCATCATGGGGTGGTTCACAACAAGTTTACCACCGTCATATTTCATCATCATGCAATCGGAAAAAGGGTACCGATGAACAAGAGGGGTGTCATGGTCAAAGGGCTGCTTGCCTGGCTCAGCAAGGTCTTCTGGGTCTTCAAAGTCTTCTGGTCCAACTCCTTCATTAGCAACGCAATCTATCATCGCAAAATAATAACGAGAAAAATAAGGAAAAAATAAAACAGAAAAACCAAAGTGCTCAGAAAAATGTCAACTCATTTTTGTTAAATACTAGGGTGAAAACTAAGAAGGGGGAAAATCCTAGTTTTGGATTTGGAGTAGCATAATTGTAGAAATGGATTTTCAGAGGGGTTTAGATATATTCAAATTTGCATTTGAATATGAACAGTACATAAAAGTTGTTTGGACATGAGTGAAGGTTATACCATTAAATAGGTAGGATTTTTACAAGATTTTAGGAACTAGAATTATTGCATTTGGATTAATATTTAATCCTCTGGAATTTTTGGAAAAGTTACAGAAAAAGAAAAGGAAAAGAAAAAGGAGAAGGGCTCTGTGCCTGCTAGGCCAGAACAGCCGCAGCGCAGCAGGCCCAGCAAGAGAGACGGCCCAACGCACTGGTGCACGCGCGTGCGCCAGGTTTAAACCTGACGGGCGGGGCCCAGGCGTCAGCGAGAGAGAGATGGGCGATGGAGAGGAGAGGCTGACAGGCGGGGCCCGCTTGTCATCCGCAGAGGGCCGACGAGCTCACCAGCGTCGATGTAGGGAACGGCGAGGTAGGGCGAGGGTACGGCTGGACTCAGCATTGGGTCGCCGTTCGGGTGGAGGTGGTTGCAGTCGCCGGGGTAGCCTGGTTCGCCGGCGACGAGGTCACGCGTCGGAGGAGCTTCGGGCGTCGACGGTTCTAGCCGTTTCGGGCTGCAAAAGAAGCGGGGGAGAAAGCGGAAATTGTCGGCGTTCTGGGAACGGGGGTCCCCAGACTTGCCTGCGTGCGGCCTGCGGCATGGCTCAAAGAAAGCCCAGCACAGCCCATCTTCATCGACACAAGCTCAAGACCCTCGCGAGGGGCCAAGCCTCACGGGGCGGACGACAAGGAGCTTCCTCAGGCACGGCCTCATCAGGCTGGCTCACGAGGAGGCGTTGAGTTCAAGGCGGGGTACCTCGCGAGGTGCCCATGACGCAAGCCATGACGACCAAGGGCGCCAGTCGGGCGCCAGCCCGCGCAGTGTCCTCCCTTTCCTCTTTGGTGCATAGGGAGCAAGCGCAGGCAAGAGCATCAAGAAAAGGCATCCGTTTCGGTGCAACAAGACCAAGACCAGCCCAACGGCCGGAAGGAAGTCATTGTGGAGCCCAAACAGGCGTCACCACCAGAGCCTTTGGCAGACGAGGACCAACTTTAGTCAGGATAAGTGTACCCGCTGTTCCCCTTCAAAATGGCCAATTGTTGGCGCCCTTCCCGCTCAATATTTGGGAAGAGGCCCAGGGCCTTTGCCTATAAATAGGACTAGCCACCCCTTGGGTAGGGAGAAGAGAGAAGAGAGGAGAGAGAATAGAAAAAGAGAGAGGAGAGACCGGATCAAGACCCAAGAGCCAGAACCAAGTAGCGCCAGCCAAGAGCAGACCCTCGCGAGGCTGTTCTTCCTTGTATTGTTCATCATCAGCCCGAGAGGCAATCCACCACACCACACACTGGAGTAGGGTTTTACACCACAATGGTGGCCTGAACCAGTATAAACCTTGTGTCTCTTGTGTTGTTCTGTTTGGTAGTTTAGATCCTAGCGATTTGGCGAAGAGCAAGTAGGCAGAGGGTTGAATCTCCGCGCGCACCCCAGAGTTCGAACCTCAAGGGTCTGCCGGAACCCGAAATCCGACATTTGGCGCGCCAGGTAGGGGTGCGCCGGAATTTGCCTTTTGTCGTCTCATTCTTCTCCGACCATCGCATCCATGTCTGACGCTCGTTGGGCTTGCGCCGAGCGCTGAGCCGCCCTCGCTTCCCGTGTCGCCCAGACGGCCCCCGTTGGGGGGCGCCCTCGTCGTTCCCCGTCACCTGCCGTCAACGCCGCCACCGGCCCGGCGGGGAACGAACAGCAAGCATCATCCCAGCATCCATCCATGAGGCGGCCATGGAGGCCCGAGCAGCGCTCATCGTGGCAAACGAGCTCCTGCGCTACCGCCCCATCGACGACGTCTATGAAGAGTGGCTCGACCGCGTCGCCGAGCTCGTCCGCGCCACCGGGGGCTCCCCCGCGCCATCCTTGTCGCTGCACCGCGCCCCGTCCTGTGCGGGCAATGAAGCTCCTGGGGCGCCTCAGCCGCCTCCTCCTCAAGAAGGCGCCCTGGCCCCAAGGCGCGCAGCCCCTGGACGGAACCCGCTCCGTCAGGCGCCACCGCGGCAAGAGCAGAGCTGCCAAGAAGTCCCTCTCCCTCGAGAAGCTGCCCGAGCGCTCCCTGCTCCAGCACGTCAAGACCATGCGATGCCCCCAGCCGCAGCGCATGGGGACCCGCAGGACCAAGCTCTCCGTCGCCCAAGGCCCCCTGTGGCCATAGCGGGCTGCCACGCCTTCACCTTCGAGCTACGCAGCGTCGCGTGGCCCGGCAAGTTCAAGCCAGACCTGCCTCCTCGCTACGACGGCACGGCTGACCCTGCAGAGTTCCTCCAGCTTTATGAGTTGGGCATCAAGGCTGCCAACAGGTACGAGAAGGTCATGGCCAACTGGTTTCCCATGGCGCTCAAGGACGGATCCTGAACCTGGCTCCAGGCACGATCTCCTCCTGGGACGAGATGCGCACCCGCTTCATCACCAACTTCCAGGGTACTCGCGACCGGCCACCCGCCGTGAGCGACATGCTCTGTATCAAGCAGCAGCCAGGGGAAACCCTGCAGAAGTACATCCAGCGCTTCAACAACACGCGTCTCAAGATCCCCAAGGTGACGGAGGAGGCAATCATCTCAGCCTTCTCCGACGGTGTGCGCGACGTCAAGATGAAGGAGGAGCTGGCGATGCATGAAGACCTGTGCACCTCCTTGGAGCTTTTCAACTTGGCGACCAAGTGCGCAGGGCTGAGAAGGGATGCCTCTCCCTCCTCGAGCTGCCTACCACGGACCCAGAAGAGAAGAAGCCCAAGGCCAAGGACGTGAAGCGCAAGAGGGCTGCCGTACTCGCGGCAGAGCCAGACACCAAGCGGGGCAGAGATCAGCCTGAATCCTCCAAGGGCAGTCGGACTGCGTGTACCACGACCTCCACACCCACAACACCAATGAATGCCAAGAGCTCCGGGCCGTGCATGAAGGAAGGGTCGGCAGGCGTCCCGACCACGGCGACCAGGGCTACGACCAAGGAGGAGGAAGGAACGCAGGACGTTGGGAAGACCGCGGCTCGCGCCAAGGGTGGCGCGACCAACCTCGCGAGGATCGCTGGCAGGACCTGCCTCACGAGGGAGGCTGGAGGGATAAGCCTCGCGAGGATCGCCCACAAGGGAACGCAGGCCTTCCTCCGCTGCCGCCGCAGCCAAGGAGAAATGAAGACCGTCATCAGGACGAGCGGGCTGGGGGTTTCCAGGAACCGCGTGCAATCACCTGCATCCTGGGTGGAGCTCAAGCCCCAGCCTCTCAACGCATCTTCAAGGAGTTCGCCCGCGAAGTGAATGCAGTCCTCCCCAAGCTCGAAGCCACGCGCCCTCTCAGGTGGTCGGCATGCGCCATCACGTTCAGTTCAGCAGATCAACTCAAGTGCGCGGCCACAGTCGGAGTCCTCCCGATGCTTTGTTCCCCAATCATCAGCAACGTGCTAGTCACCAGGACCCTCATCGACAGCGGAGCAGGGCTCAACATCCTGTCCGTGGAAACATTCAACAATCTCCAGGTGCCCTACAGTCAGATTCAGCCAACCAAGCCTTTGTCCGGAGTCACCGACGGCTCCACGGTCCCGATTGGACAGGTCCACCTTCCTGTCACCTTCGAGGCACACGACAATTACCGCACCGAGCTCATCGACTTCGACGTCGCCCACATTCGCCTGCCGTACAACGCCATCCTCGGGTACCCGGCGCTGGCCAAGTTTATGGCCGTGACCCACCATGGCTACAACGTCCTCAAGATGCCAGGAAGTGGCGGGGTCATCACGGTGCCCTGCAAAGAGACGGACGCAGTGTGCTCCCTGGAGCGAGCCTTTCAGGCCGCGTCACTGGAAGACCCGGACCGCGGAAGTAGGAGGCCTCCCGAGGCCGCCCCCAAGAAGAAGAAGACATCGTCCAGCCCGGCCCCTTAGGAGGCAGGCCACTCAGGGCCTGCTCCTGCTCAGGGGGAACCTCCTTCCATCGCATAGGGAAGCGCGCCCGGCGCCTTCCTCAGGCAGGGCACGGGGGCTCTCCCCTGGAGGGCCGCCGACCTCGCCAAGGTCACGAGGGAGGCGCTTGGGCACCACGTGGAGGCGTGCTTCGAAGCACGTTTCCTTCAAGAATAAGCAAGGCCAGGAGGGCCCAACCCTCAGGAGTTCGTTAGCAAGGCCATTCAGGAGCTACAGGAGTCAAGGGTCATGAGAGGCAGCCGCCGCCTACCTGCTGTGGCCCCCCATCCAGGCGAGGATGGTGGGCTGCACGTCTGCATCGACATACCGGGGCTCAACCAAAGCCGCATCTCGGGAGTGCCTCTGGCCCTCGCGAATGGGACGTTGTGGGGGTCCGCCCCACAGCTATGTGCGCATGCCTTATGGCTTGCCGAACGCGGCTGCTGCGCACCACCGCCTCATGAGGGCCATCCTGGAGGCTCAAGAAGTCAGGCATTCCGCAGCCCTGGTGGAGATGGAGATGGCCCGCGAGGAGCCACCAGCGCCTCCAGAGCCTCCTGAGGCCCCTGGGCCTGGGGGCTCATGAGGATCGGCTCCCACAGCCCACCGAGTCTGCTACACCAATACCCCTTCGTCCCCAACATCATCAGGTGACATCTTTCAAGTTTCGTTTCCAGCTGGGAGCGCCCTCAGGGCCGCATTATTCCCAGGCCGCGTGGGTCCGTCCCTGCGGCGTGTATCCCTTTATTTCATGTCCTTAGCTTACCTTATTGGGGGCGCCCCTCGGGCTGCATCATCCCCAAGTCGCTCGGGCCTGACCCAGCGGTGTGTACCCTTCTTGCGCTTATCTTAGGTCTATGCTTTCGATCCATCATGCTTGTTATTTGGTGCCATTTCCTCTTGGGTGTCAGAATCTTGGGCGTTAAAGGGGGGTGCCTGAGAATCACGACTCAGGGCTCTTACTGGCTCTCCGGCCCTCACCCTCTGGTCTTGTCCATGGCATCGCAACCTGGCCAGCGACGGCTCAGACCAGCTCGAGAGCCGGGACCCGAGGACGTAGAGTTTCGACATCTAACCCAACTTGCGCGTTAAAGGGGGGTGCCTAAGCATCGCGACTCAGGGCTCTTACCGGCTCTCCGGCCCTCACCCTCTGGTCTTGTCCACGGCATCGCGACCTGGCAAGCCAGTGATGGCCGAGACCAGCTCGAGAGCCGGGACCCGAGGACGTAGAGTTTTGACATCTAACCCAACTTGCGCGTTAAAGGGGGGGTGCCTGAGCATCGCGACTCAGGGCTCTTACCGGCTCTCCGGCCCTCACCCTCTGGTCTTGTCCATGGCATCGCGACCTGGCAAGCCAGCGACAACTGAGACCAGCTCGAGAGCCGGGACCCGAGGACATAGAGTTTCGACATCTAACCCATCTTGCGCGTTAAAGGGGGGTGCCTGAGCATCGCGACTCAGGGCTCCTACCGGCTCTCCGGCCCTCACCCTCTGGTCTTGTCCATGGCATCGCGACCTGGCATGCCAGCGACGGCTGAGACCAGCTCGAGAGCCGGGACCCGAAGACGTAGAGCACCCGCATCTGGCCAAATTTGCAGGAACACACTCCAAGATAAGGCCCAGAGCCAGGCGCAACCCGCCTTGAGGTAGGGCCCCGTGAGTCCCGTGCTGGCCCACGGGTGCCCAGATACACCTCGTCAAGCCCTACCATGCCAGCCACGTGTCAGGGTGGGGCTGTATACGCCCCGGGGGCTCCTCCCGGAGGGGAGCCCCCTCCCACGCACCAGTGGAAGCACCATGCTCCGCGCTGGCTGACGACACTGCCGAGGAGCGGCTATGCCCGTACACATACGGAAGCGCTATGCTCCGCGCTGGTGATAGACAACTGAGGGTGGCCCCCGGGCCGCATCAACCTCAGGGAGCCCTGAGCTTAGTGCATGGCCCCGTCGCACCGCCTCCCCTTGGGAGTGCTGCGCGATGGGGCTAGGCACGGGGGCTGCGCCTGGGTCACGCCCAGACGCACGCCACCCGGCCAGGCCTCCCCGGGCCTGGTTCATCGCACGTCCCTCCCCGAGCGGAGCCAAGGTACGAAGGCCGTTTGAGCTTCAAGGGGGACTCCTGAGCATCGCGACTTAGGAGCCTAACTGGTCACGTAGCCCCTCACTCCTTAGTTCTGAAAGGCTAATGGCGGTTGAGGTATGCGCGGGGCCGGGCTCTGTAGACGTAGAACGGCAGATCCACCCGCATCTCACCTCCCTAAGGAGTCACCCCCACATCTCACCTCCCTACTTGCTGTTCGAGCGCCAAGGGGGACTCCTGAGAATCGCGACTCAGGAGCCTAACTTGTCACGTAGCCCCTCACTCCTTGGTCCCGTCCTGGTTTCCGGTCGGGGCTAATGGTGGCTGAGGTATGCGCGGGGCCGGGCTCTACCGGCGTAGAACACAAGCAAGTAGGAAGGAATAATGCAAATTTCAGGGAATTCAAAAGCAAATATTACAGTCCATACTGTTATCACAGCATCAAACACAAGTTTTAACGCCTCCCCGAGGCATGGTACATGCGCAGGAATTAAAAGCAGGACGGGAGCCACGACGGAGTCACTTGCCGGCAGTGGAGCTGCGCGGAGCAGGTTCGCCTTGTGGAGCAGCAGGGCTAGCAGCGCTCCGCTTCTGCTTGGTACTGAAGGCCCGGAACTTCCCTAGCAGAGCCTCCGCGCGACCCTTCACGGCCTCAGCAGTGGCACGCTCGCCGCTCACTGGCTCCAGCAGGCTGTCGAGGTCGATGTTGGGGTCACGAAGATAGATGTGGGTGAAGACCCGCGTCAGCGCTGCAGAAGACAAGACGCGTGCCTCGACCTCAGCCGTAGGGCCAAGGCCAAGGGTGACATCTTGAAGGGTGCGAACCAGGAAGGGAAGCAGCTTGGCGGGGCCATCCTCCTTGCCGGCCAGTGGGCTCTCAAGGCCGCTATCATAAAGTGCCTTCAATGAAGTGCAAGCCTTCTCCTCCATATCCGCGAAGGCCACGCGATCCTCAGCGAGAACCCGGGCCTTGCCGTCCAGCTCGACCTTCCTCGCCTCCAACTCTTGCTCCAGCGCGCCTAGGCGGCCGCGGCGCCTCTTGAGCTTGGCCTCCAGGACCTTGACGGCCGCCTCGCGAGCCTTCATGCCTTCCTCCTGCTCTTGGCGAAGGCGGGCCTCTTTGGCAAGCTGGTTCTGCAGGCCCTTCAGCTCCCCTCCAGCGTCTCACAGCGACCTCGGATGCTAGCTGCCTCCCCCAAGGCAGCGTCGCGGGCAACCTTCACCTCAAGGACGGCTTGTTTCTCCTCGTCGCAAGCCGTCGAGGCCTGGACAAGCGCCGCCCGTACCGAAGCGTCGGAGTGAATCCAGCCAGAAGCCAGCTCCAAGCGCCCGACCACTAGACGAGGGTCGGCGCCCAGAAGATCCTGCCGCAGACAGTCCAGTCCGGCAACGGCGCGATCTAGAATAGTAGTCGGAGAAGCAGCAGTCGGTGGAGTAGGAGGAGAAGACAGCAGCGTGACCACGGTACCCTGAGGCGAAACCAGTTGCGCCCTGATGGCTGTGGAGGCAGAATCAGGTAAGGGCACCTCGGGGGTCGCCTGGGCCATGGGGGCTAAGCTCGCCCCAGCGGGCTCAGCCTGGCCTCGCGAGGACGCCCGGGTAGGAGAGGCCCGTGCGTCGCAGTCACCTCCTTTCTCTGGCAGAGGCGCTGCTGCGGAGGGGGCCTCAGGAGCTCCCTTTGACTTCTTCGCCGCGGGCGCCAGCCTAGCCAGAAGACATAGACATCAAGCCTCAGCAACAGAACGATAATCAAGACAGGAATCAAGCACTTACAGGTCCTCGCTTGCGGGCTCAAGCAGCCTCTGGCCATACTTGAAGCCCGAGAGCCAGCTACTAGGATCAGCTTCAAGGAGCGCGGGAGCAGGGGGTGCGCCCGTGGATCGCCTCGGGGCTGGGGCAGACCCGCGGGGGATCAACCCGGTCCGGTCCTTCTTCGGGATCAGGGGCAGGCTCCCGCCTCCATGCTCATCATCGTCCTCGTCATCATCACTCGGAGCAAGGCGGAGAGCGTGGGACCTGCGCCGAAGGGGGGGGAGCCCTTGACTCCGCCTCAGAATCAGCCCCCTCTTCCCGCTTCTCTTCTTCTTCCTCTTCGTTGGAGTCACCGGAGGACACGTTCACCAGGTCCTCTGGAGCCTCCACGGGCACAGGCCCGTCCCTGTTGAAGACGGGCATGGACCCCACTACCTGCTCCCAGTCCTCGCGGAGGAACAGGGGCGTGGGAGCGCCCTCTAGCCTCGCCACGTCGCCCCCAACCAAGGACTGGAGGACCACAGCTAGATCCTCATCGGCCAAGACCGCGGGACTCGGGTGAGGCCTCCACATCGGAAGTGAGTACTGACGAAGCGGAGCCAGCTGGTGCTCCAGGAATTCCCTCAGCAGCGAAGCACCGGTCAGCTTCGCCGCCACGCTGGCCGGCCTCAAATCTGCGTCCATCTTCTCCAACACCGGCTTCGTGCGGGGGTCCAGAAGCTCCACTCGGGACCAGTCGTCGGAGCTCACGGGGTGCTCCGTGGGCAGGATCAGCCGAGGGTGGATGCGCCCGGCATCCACCAAGACCCACTTGCTCCTGAAGCCCTCAATCCTTTTCCCAGGGTTCGAAATGGCGATGGAGCCGCTGTACGCGACGAAGCTCACGCACGCGGAGGCGGAACCATGGGAGGTCCGGAGGGAGAAGTAGTGGCGCAGCAAGGCCACCGAGGGTTTCACCCCTACGTGAGCCTTGCAATAGTAGGCGAAGATCACCAGAAGAAGGACGGAGTTGGGATGGAGGTGCAGAGCTTGAATATTATAGTGGCAGAGGACAGAGAAGAAGAACTCAGAAAAGGGAGGCACCAGACCGGCGACAACGGCGCTCACGAAGAGCGGGTAGAAGGTGCTCCCTTGGCCTTCAGGGACGGCAGAGCCGGCCTTGAACACCTTCGCCCCGTCGATGCCCTGCGCCGCCGCCATCTGGCGCAGCCGAGCAAGGCTCGCCTCCGACACGTTCGGCGAGTCCAAGGCAAACGAGTACCAAGCTCCGACCGGGGCTTGGCGAGGCGCCATGTCTGGCTAGGGCACGCAGGCGGAGTAGATCTGAAGATTTCGGAGGCGGGGAGGAGAGGCGCAAGAAAGGGGATCTGGGCAGCAACCGGAGAAAGCAAGGGAGGCAAGGGGCAGATACCGCTCCTTTACCGACTCGCGCAGTTGCAGAGGCGCCCGCGTCCAATCAACCGCCACGCGGCGCCCAAGGCCGCAGGCTGTTAGGGCCCGCGACGCTTCGCACTTGCCCTTTCGTCTCTCTGCTCAGCAAAGTCCGGGCGCGCCGTGGGCCCGGGGGCTACTGTCAGCGTCTAGGAATGGGGGTCCCCAGACTTGCCTGCCTGCGGCCTGCGGCATGGCTCAAAGAAGGCCCAACACAGCCCATCTTCATCGACACACGCTCAAGACCCTCGCGAGGGGCCAAGCCTCGCGGGGCGGACGACAAGGAGCTTCCTTAGGCACGGCCTCATCAGGCTGGCTCACGAGGAGGTGGAGAGTTCAAGGCGGGGTACCTCGCGAGGTGCCCATGACGCAAGCCATGACGACCAAGGGCGCCAGTCGGGCGCCAGCCCGCGCAGTGTCCTCCCTTTCCTCTTTGGTGCAAAGGGAGCAAGCGCAGGCGAGAGCATCAAGCAAAGGCATCCATTTCGGTGCAACAAGACCAAGACCAGCCCAACGGCCGGAAGGAAGTCATTGTGGAGCCCAAACAGGCGTCACCACCAGAGCCTTTGGCAGACGAGGACCAACTTTAGTCAGGATAAGTGTACCCGCTGTTCCCCTTCAAAACGGCCAGTTGTTGGCGCCCTTCCCGCTCAATATTTGGGAAGAGGCCCAGGGCCTTTGCCTATAAATAGGACTAGCCACCCCTTGGGTAGGGAGAAGAGAGAAGAGAGGAGAGAGAAGAGAAAAAGAGAGAGGAGAGACCGGATCAAGAACCCAAGAGCCAGAACCAAGTAGCACCAGCCAAGATCAGACCCTCGCGAGGCTGTTCTTCCTTGTATTGTTCATCATCAGCCCGAGAGGCAATCCACCACACCACACACTGGAGTAGGGTTTTACACCACAATGGTGGCCTGAACCAGTATAAACCTTGTGTCTCTTGTGTTGTTCTGTTTGGTAGTTTAGGTCCTAGTGATTCGGCGAAGAGCAAGTAGGCAGAGGGTTGAATCTCCGCGCGCACCCCAGAGTTCGAACCTCAAGGGTCTGCCGGAACCCGAAATCCGACAGAAATGACCAGGGGTGCTCGGGGGTTCCAGATCGAGGCAGAGGAGGAGCGGGGGAGGCTGGTACCTCGTGAACTCCGGCGAGCCGAAGCGGCGGAGCTCGAGCTCGATCTCGAGCTCGGGCGGCTCTGGAGAGGAACTGGGCGTGAAGGAGGATTATTTGGTGGTGCAGAGGGCGAGTGGTGAGGAGAGGAGAGCTCGAGGAGGTCTTATATTGCCGGGCCAGGGCTTGCCGTGGACCCATGCGCCGGCGAGATTGTTGCCGTTGCCGTGGGTAACGGGGGCACGCGTGGGCGTGTCTGGGGTGCTCGTGGGGTTGGTCTAGGGAGAGGGGAGAGAAGAGAGGGAAAGCAGGAGGGGCCAGAGGCGCCACGCGTGTGAGGCTGCTCATTGGAGCTCTCGGGCGGCCAGTGCGCGTGCGAGCAAGGGTAGCAGGAGGGAGAAGGAGGACGGGGACAGAGGCGTGGCGTGCTGAGGACGTCGAGGAGCATCGGCTGGCGTGAGGGAGAGAGCCGAGGTGGCCGGATGTGCCTGGCAGGGGCGGCTCCAGTGCGGGTGCGCACTGTAGCGTGCTCCAGAGCGCCCAAATGGCCGGCATGGCCATTTTCTATGCAACGTGGGCGCGACCAAAGATGTTTGGTAGCTCTAGGGGGAAGTAAAGAAGAGGGGAGGAGCATTGGATGCCCTGGGTGGCCACTGGAGTGAGGAGGGAGGTGAGAAAGGAGAAGAATGCTGCTGTCCAGAAGGGTAAATGGGGATGTTCCACCCTTCAATCATTGAGTTGAGGCCAGGGAAGAGTTACTTGGGGTAGAGGACGACTTGGAGGAGCTGTGGTAAAAAGTTGAGGCCATGGAGAAGAGTGGAAGTGGTCAAAACAGGGGTTTTAGTAAAATGGCAGAAGGTGTTTGTTGCTGGTTTGGGAAAGAAGATGAACTCCTCTTGTAATGAGGCTTGACAGGGTCAAATGGAATGAGATAATAATAGGTTCCACCAAGGTTGAGTCCATTTGGGCAAAGTTGCCAATGCAACTTTTGTAAACCCTAGAAATCAACATAAATGAGTTTTCCAAGATCTAGACATGCAAGACTATTCTCCTTGATGCACCACTTGGTGAAGTGTCATCATTTGAGGTTCTGAACATGTCCACAAAAGTTGAGATCAAAAGGATAAAGTTGCTAATGTAGAGTTGTTCAAATTTGGTTCTGGACAGGAAGGGTTTTGGGGCCCTTTGATCAGGTTAACTTGTTCTCCAACTTGTGCCACTTGGTCTAGATGAACAATTAGAACATTTGAGCATGTTCACAAGGTTTTATAACATTTGGAAATGTTTGGCAATGTAAAGTGGCTCAAACTTCCAAAATGGACAAAAATGGTTTTGAGGGGATTTGATGATGTTATATTGTTCTCCAAGGCATGAGACTTGGCAAGATCATCTAATATGTCACATGTGACATGCTAGAATTTTCTTGGAATTTTTAGATAATATTTCCTTTGTAAATATTTCAAAATCTTGAAATATCCAGAAAGGGTTTTTGAGGGGTTTGACCAATATTTTGAACATGACCATGTGTTGAAACTCTTATATATGGACAATATATGTCCACTGAGTTTCCCTAAATTTTCAATATTTTTAAAGTATTAAGATAATTTTAACCTATTAAAGACCATTTCCGGCCTATAGAAAAAGCCTTTGAATAAAATAGCAAAATGACTTTTAAAATTATACTTTTGTGGTTTTTGGGAGTACTATACCTAATAGGAGTCAAATATACTCTTTGAAAGATTTTTCATACCCCAAATCAAGTACTTGCAGTGCAAACCTCAATTCAGTGGTTTTTGGAAAACTAAATTTAGAAAATACTTTTTGGCCAAATTATTTTTGTAATAAAATTCTATATTATACTATACACATGGTATGATCATTGGGCAGAAGTTTTGGATCAAGGAAATGAAGTATAGAAGGTGAAGCTATGTTGACTTTTAAGAGCACTTGAAAACACAGAGAGAAAACCAACTCAAATAAAAAGTCAAATAATGCAAAAGTTTTTGTCAAACCACATTTTATCATGATTTATCATCTTAAGTGTTGTGCCATGAAAATCAGGGTGTGACAGACCTACCCCCCTTACAAGAATCTCGTCCCCGAGATTCCCAAACTAGGCGCGGAAAGGAGTATGGAAACTTGGATTCGGGGTAGTCTCCACGTCCTCATACTGCTTTTGTTTCCGAGTGGTGCTCCATTGAACCTTGAGGTACTTGATGGTGTGGCTCCGTGTATGATGTTCGGCTTGATCCAGGTTGCTAAGGCGTTTCTCACATAGGTCCGGTTGGGCTGGGGTCGATGGCTCAATGATCGATGTCCTTGTTAGTGATCGGGCTAGCTAGGAAGTCGAAAACACTCCCAGAGTTGTGTCATGTGGAAAAATTATGCACAGTGGGTAACTCAGGTGGTAACTCTAGCTGGTAGCCGTCTATCCTTCATCTTGCAGTGACCTCGGAGGGGGTTGTTAAATCTTGGTGTAAGCTTCCCTTTGACATGGAAAGGCTTGGTTCCTTTGAGAGAAATGGCTTGCAGATACACCTGGTCTTCGACGCAGATGTTTACTTCTTGATGATGCTGGTTGGTGTAGTTCTTCCTTCTAGACATGGCGGTTTTAAAGATGTCTTCTAATCAGCTGAACGTCTCTTCTTCCATTTTCGGGTAGACAAGTATGTCGCCAAATAAAGATGACAACTAACTTGTCCAAGTATTCCATGAAGTCTATGGGGTACACAAAGTAGGCTGGGGTATTGGTGGTGGTCTCGATTGAGCATTGGCAAAGGTCTTCTCGTCCTATAGCAAAAGCCCGTGGTCATGATTCGATTATGTTGTGGTTTGGTGGGGCTTAAGAGTTTCAAGGATTCTAGTGTGCGGGTGAACACTTATCATCTCATCCTTAAGCATAGTTTCTGAGATGCCAATAGTTCTACCTAGTCTTCACATCATATTACCAAAAGAATCATCTCGTATCGGTCAACTCCAATCATCACTCATGTTATTCATACCCCCATGGCTCCCGAGAGGGGTTCTAACAAAATCATACAGTTTAACTATACCCAAGCTCATATGCATGGATATCCCTAAAAATCCATGGGTAGAGCATACAAGCTTCCCGGCTTGAATTAAACATAACAATCCGACCGCTCAACCTATTCATCCGATGTCAAACATAGTGCATCTCTATCCTAAGGAAACACGTCGTATGCCACTCCAAGATCTTGTTCCCTTCCTATGAATTAGCTCCAACAGCCTATTAACTCCGTCAATCACTACATGATCCATCAATTCTACAATCCAATATCTATGGTGTCCCATACGACCTTCCAGAGTTCCTACAATCACCAAATACCTGAAAGGGCTATCTTTACTATGCTTAGTCCACCAATTCCCGTTATCGGGGTCAAGTAACTTCCAACCTCAAGCTTATATAGATCCCTAAATCAACCCCGACAATTAATCCAATCTCCTAGTTTATTATCCACCGAGAAACACGGTATCATAATTGAGATCATCGGTATAACTCCAATTTAATCTGAACCATGTAGACTTACTCAGCATCTAGACTCCATTAGGATCACCTATTTAATCCAAATATCATGGCCAGCTATCTCCTATCAATATCCCCTGGCTAAGTCAAATCCTTATACCTTCAAGAATTTCATCGTGCGATCATAATTGTCCTACAATATCCACTTTACCCCACGGGTAATGAATGTTATGCTACTCTATTAACATGATCCCACGAAGTTCATTAACTAACATGAAAACCTCAAAATCACCAGAAAGTCTCGGATAACTCCTCAGGGTCTCTGATATAAACTCATCAAGTCATTTGTCATCATTCAATATCCTCAAATAGGTCTACCCTATGGCATCGTCAGTTCTGGTACTACCTTAGGATGATAATGGGCTCGTTCACTGTGACCACTAGTTCCATAATGAACCAGTGCAAGGTTACGGAGGCTTAGCTGGTTCTCTTGCAGTTTTGTGGGTTAAGCACTTGGTTAGGGATTCGAGCTGGGTTATCTCATGAAGTCTCAAAGGGTCTAGGGATGGGTTTCTAATCTTGAGAGGTAAACATAACTCTACTGGGTTGGTCTTGGTCAAGGAGGCTGCAGCAAAAATCTCTAGTGCTAGTTGGTCGCCAAAGTAGAATCCTTGGTGTACCTTGTCTTGCCGGTCTTCAGTTGAGGAGAGAGGGATGAGAGGGAAAAGCATCATAGATGGTGGGATGCTTAAAGGGGGTTCTATAGTGCAGGTGCAAACAAACAGGTGCCAAAAAGGCCACACACAATTTCATTAAGATAAGATAGGTTATATAGTCGCATACATGATGCCTAAGGCAAAAGTGCAACTTATATCAAAACACAAACAGATAAGAACAAGCAACACTCAACATGGTTTCATTTGAACCATCATATGGACTCGACTACGCATAGGGGGTACACGACTCATCCTACCCTAGGGGTCCTCGGATTCAGTAGTCGTTCTTGCTTCATCACTTTGAGAGAAAGGCATTCGGTCTTCAGCTTCTAGGTTCTCCTGGGTACCAATGGACATGCGACAGTCGGCTGCTTGTTGGGACACATCCTATTAATATGCCCGAGTTCACCACACCCGTGACATGTGACGGAAGCAAAAGGGTTGCTATTCAGTCTTGGGTATTGTCGTCGGGGGCCTGACGATGATCCTCGATGAGGTGGATATGGAAATCCATTCCTATGCCTTTTGCGTGGGTTTTGGTTGCGAGCTTTCTGAAGTCCCTTGATTTGCTGCTCCTGATTAAAAATGTGGGCTTCTAGGGTAGTGATTTGCTGTTCTTGCTCGACCACCTTCTCCTTCTCGAGGCAGTGGAGGTGCAGAAGTGAAGGGAGATCGTGGCGAGCCTTGAGAATTGCTTCGGTAAGGTGGCATAGAAGGTAGTCTCCTGCGTTGACGAAACGGATCTGGTACTTGAGGGTTGGATCCTCGTCTTCTGGGGAAATCATCACTTGAGTCGGAGCTCCAAATCCACTCTTGCCAGGTAGGTAGCGGGTGGCATGTTCTTCTTTCATTTTTGGAAGGAGGTCTCGAAGACGGAGGAGTGCTTCATATGCCACTTGCTGAATGGTAGGTCTCTTGTTGGCATAGTTGGTTGAGGGAGTCCTGGACTGGGGGGTGTCCGGACAGCCGGACTATCATCGTCCGCCGGACTCCAAGACTATGAAGACACAAGATTGAAGACTTCGTCCCGTGTCCGGAAGGGACTTTCCTTGGCGTGGAAGGCAAGCTTGGCGATACGGATATGTAGATCTCCTACCATTGTAACCGACTCTGTGTAACCCTAGCCCTCTCCGGTGTCTATATAAACCGGAGGGTTTTAGTCCATAGGACACAACAACCATTACAACAATCATACCATAGGATAGCTTCTAGGGTTTAGCCTCCTTGATCTCGTGGTAGATCCACTCTTGTACTACCCATATCATCAATATCAATCAAGCAGGAGTAGGGTTTTACCTCCATCGAGAGGGCCCGAACCTGGGTAAAAACATCGTGTCCCTTGTCTCCTGTTACCATCCGCCTAGACGCACAGTTCGGGACCCCCTACCCGAGATCCGCCGGTTTTGACACCGACATTGGTGCTTTCATTGAGAGTTCCTCTGTGTCGTCACCGATAGGCTTGATGGCTTCTTCAATCAACAACAACGCCGTCCAGGGTGAGACTTTTCTCCCCGGACAGATCTTCGTATTTGGCAGCTTCGCACTGCGGGCCAATTCACTTGGCCATCTGGAGCAGATGGAAAGCTACGCCCCTGGCCGTCAGGTTAGATTTGGAAGCCTAAACTTCACGGCGGATATCCGCGGAGACTTGATCTTCGATGGATCCGAGCCGCAGCCGAGCGTGCCGCACTGTCACGATGGGCATGACCTAACTCTGCCGCTGGACAGTACCTTGGAGGCCGCACACGAATACGCACCGGCCCATTATTTGGAGCCGATCGCGCAGATCGAGGACGGGTGGCTGGACACCGCCTCGGGAGCTGCAACTTCCACGGCGATGGAGCCGAACGCTGGCCTTATCTCTTATAAAGCTTGTGACTCCGAGGTGCCGGACTCCCTGCTGGACTCCGAACCTCCTGCGCCCCTGCCAATCGAATCCGATTGGGTGCCGATCATGGAGTTCACCGCCGCGGACATCTTTCAGCACTCACCCTTTGGCGACATCCTAAATTCGCTAAAGTATCTCTCGCTATCCAGAGAGCCCTGGCCGGACTATGGCCAGGATGGTTGGGATACGGACGACGAAGGAATTCAAAGCCCACCCACCACCCACTTTGTAGCCACTGTCGACGATCTAATTGACATGCTAGACTGCGACTCCGAAGACATCGACGGTATGGACGACGATGCCGGAGACGATCAAGAACCAGCGCCTACAGGGCACTGGAAGACCACCTCGTCATATGACATATACATGGTGGACACCCCAAAGGATGGGGACGGCGAAGAAACAGCGGAGGCAGATTCCTTAAAGAAACAACCCAAGCACCGACGTCAGCGGCGCCGCTCTAAATCCCGCCAAAGCAAGAATGGAGATTCCGGCACAGGAGATAATAACACCCCAGAAAGTGCCGAAGACAATCCCCTCCTGCAAGATTCAGCGCAGGAGGATGCAGAAGCAAGCCCTCACGAGAGAGCGGCAGACGAAGAGGTCGAGGATGATAATTACATACCTCCCTCCAGAGACAAGGCAAGCCTCGACGATGACGAATTCATCATGCATGAGGATCCCGTCGAACAAGAGCGTTTCAAACGCAGGCTAATGGCCACAGCAAATAGCCTAAAGAAAAAGCAGCAGCAGCTTCAAGCTGATCAAGACCTGCTGGCCGACAGATGGACCGAGGTCCTCGCGGCCAAAGAGTATGAACTTGAACGCCCCTCCAAGAGCTACCCAAAACGCAAGTTGCTCCCCCGATTAGAGGAGGAAGCATATATACCTTCATCACCAGCGCACAATACGGCAAACCGACCACCCCATGGTCGGGACAGAGAGGCACCTAGGCCCTCCATCAAGACCGTACCCCGGCATCGCTCGAAAAGTACGAAGCGACGAGGGAACGCGCCGGACTTGCGGGATATATTGGAGGATAAGGCAAGACAATCCAGATCCATCTATGGATCATGTGGGCACCCCACGACCCACGAGGAATATCGTCGCGCCGGATACAACAACTCCGGCCGGGCTGAACACAGCAGACAACGCTCCCTTGAGCTACGTCGTGATATTGCTCAATACAGAGGCGCCGCACACCCACTATGCTTCACAGACGAAGTAATGGATCATCAAATCCCTGAAGGGTTTAAACCCGTCAACATCAAATCCTACGATGTCACAACAGACCTCGCGGTTTGGATCGAGGATTATCTCCTTCATATCCATATGGCCCGCGGCGACGATCTCCATGCTATCAAATATCTCCCGCTCAAGCTTAAAGGACCAGCTCGGCATTGGCTTAACAGCCTGCCCGCAGAGTCAATTGGGTGTTGGGAGGACCTGGAAGCCGCATTCCTCGACAACTTCCAGGGCACATATGTGCGACCACCAGACGCCGATGACCTAAGCCGCATAATTCAGCAGCCAAATGAATCGGCCAGACAGTTCTGGACACGGTTCTTAACAAAGAAAAATCAAATCGTCGACTGTCCGGATGCAGAGGCCCTCCCAGCCTTCAAACATAACATCCGCGACGAGTGGCTAGCCCGGCACCTAGGACAGGAAAAGCCGAAATCCATGGCAGTCCTCAAATCATTAATGACCCGCTTCTATGCGGGAGAGGATAGCTGGCTAGCTCGCAGCAACAACCTCAGTAAAAATGCTGGCAGTCCGGATACTAAGGACCACAATGGCAGGTCGCGTCGAAGCAAAAACAAACACCGCGTTAACGGCGACAACAATGAGGATACGGCAGTCAACGCCGGATTCCGAGGCTCTAAACCCGGTCAGCGGAAGAAGCCATTCAAAAGAACCACTCCGGGTCCGTCCAATTTGGACCGAATACTCGACCGCTCATGCCAGATACATGGCACCCCCAAAAAGCCAGCTAACCACACCAACAGAGATTGTTGGGTATTTAAGCAGGCAGGCAAGTTAATTGCCGAAAACAACGACAAGGGGCTGCACAACGACGACGAGGAAGAGACCCGGCCGCCGAACAGTAGAGGACAGAAGGGTTTCCCCCCACAAGTGCGGACGGTAAACATGATATACACAACCCATATACCCAAGAGGGAGCGGAAGCGTGCAATAAGGGACGTATATGCGATGGAGCCAGTCGCCCCGAAGTTCAATCCATGGTCCTCTTGCCCGATCACTTTCGATCGAAGAGACCATCCGACCAGTATCCGCCATGGCGGATTCGCCGCATTGGTTTTAGACCCAATTATCGATGGATTTCACCTCACGAGAGTCCTGATGGACGGCGGCAGTAGCCTGAACCTACTTTATCAGGATACAGTGCGCAAGATGGGCATAGACCCCTCAAGGATACCTACAAAGACGACCTTCAAAGGCGTCATACCAGGTGTTGAGGCCAATTGTACAGGCTCAGTCACACTGGAAGTGGTCTTCGGATCCCCGGATAATTTCTGGAGCGAGGAGTTAATCTTCGACATAGTACCGTTCCGCAGCGGCTATCACGCTCTGCTCGGACGAACCGCGTTCGCAAAGTTCAACGCGGTGCCGCATTACGCATACCTCAAGCTCAAGATGACAGGCCCTCGTGGAGTCATCACGGTCAACGGAAATACGGAATGCTCCCTCCGAACGGAGGAACATACAGGGGCTCTCGCGGCAGAAGTACAGAGCAGCCTTCGAAGGCAATTTTCGAGTCTGGCCGTTAAACGACCGGACACGACCAAACACGCCGGGAGAAACATCAATCAAGACCACCTGGCACGTTCCGAGCACGCGTAGCAATGCGGCCCCAACCCCAGCCCTCGCATGATTGCAAGACCAACCCTCCGCGTACATCATTATGCTCTGGAGATACCATGGGCATAGGGGGAGGGGCACGACCACAACAGACCCAGAGTGCGGCTCGACCACACTAGGGGCTCCCAAGTGTGTCACTCTTCTTATTTTTATTCTTTTTATATACAGGACTCCGTTCACCAGAGGCCCTGTCTGGCGGCGCGCCCGCCGAACTCATGATGCAACAGCCAGGGAGGGAAAAAGGCTGCGACGAACACTCTGGTGGTCTCCATTACGCGCATTAAATTTGATTATATACACCAGTCCGCAGCCCACCCCTGGAGGGGGACATGTTTAATTAGTCCAATCCCTTGCTTACCGCACTATTTGTATCACTCTGCATTCATAGCAGAATTCCTTGAATAAATAATGCAGCACTTTTTGCCTATAATTGCATTACTTTACATATATGTTCATCAATGACATCTTGCACCCGTACAATTTGGTACGGCCGAATACACCAGGGGCTTATGTTCCCCGCATTATGGTGTGATAAGTCCGAACACTTTCACAAGTGCGGCACCCCGAACTTATAGCATTATATGAATCGGCTCCGAATCATGTCTTGGGTCAATAGTTGGGTTTGCCCGGCTCCCATGTTTTGGTACCTTATGTTCCGTTCTGTCGGCTAAGGTAGCACTGGGAGAACCACTGCGACTGCGTCCCGGTTGAGCTGGGCGAGCGCCTCAGTGGAGAAAGCTAAAACTGACTGTCATGATAAGGCGAGAGACTGGTCGCTGTTCGAGAGGTCTTTTCGAGTCCCTAAAGACTTATGCCGCTTGGAGTGAAGAACCGGATAATGTCCGGCTAAGGCGTGGATAGCGCCCCGAACTCGGTCTTCCAAATACTAGGGGCTTCGCCGAAATTTAAAATTATAGAATTCTATGGCTAAGTGAGAGTGTTCAAGCATTATAAGTCCGGTTGCCTGGTTTGTTGTGTTGAGCGCCTCCCTAGACGGACCCAAAAATGGGAACAAGAGTGCTCAAGTTTATCCCGAACACCCCAGCACTAGTGGCATGGGGGCTGAAGCCAACGACTTGCCATCTCTCAGATTTTCTAAACGGCCGCACAGAAGGTAATATTTTAAATCAAACAAGCGTTGCTTAGCGCATATGAACAAAGTTTTCAGCGCACAGGATAACACATAGCGAGTTTACTCAATAATTACATCTCTGGGGCACTCATCCGCAATCTTGCGGGCACCCTTCAGGACAGTCTTATAGTACATCTCGGGCGTACGAAACTCCTTACCCGCTGGCGGCGCGTTAGTGATAAGCCGCTCCACATCCAGCCTGCCCCAATGCACCTTTGCGCGGGCAAGGGCCCGACGAGCAGCTTCAATACAGGCGGAGCGCTTGATGACCTCCACCCAGGGGCACGCATCCACCAGCCGCCGCACGAGGCCGAAGTAGCTCCCAGGCATGGCCCCTCCAGGCCACAGCCGGACTATGAGGCCCTTCATGGCCTGCTCGGCTACCTTGTGGAGCTCGACTAGCTGCTTCAGCTGGTCGCTAGGGGGCACCGGATGGCCGGTCTCAGCGTACTGAGACCAGAAGACCTTCTCCATTGAGCTCCCCTCCTCGGCTCAGTAGAATGCGGCAGCATCGGACACACTGCGAGGCAGATCTACAAACGCCCCTGGAGAGCTCCGAATTCGGGTAAGTGTCAGGTAGTTTACATGAACATGCTTGCTTTGCATGAGAAATGCCTTACCCGCCGCTATTTTCTTCACCGCCTCAATCTCCTGAAGGGCCTTATGGGCCTCGGCCTTGGCGGCTTTAGCACTTTCGAGAGCCGAGGCAAGCTCGGACTCTCGAGTCTTTGAGTCGCGCTCCAAAGTCTCATGCTTTTCCATGAGAGCCTGGAGCTCTTGCCGCACTTCCGCCACCCGCGCCTCCTGCTTCTCTCTATCCGCTCGTTCCACGGCCGCATTGCTTTCGGCCACGGACACGGCCTCCTTCAAGGCCGCCACCTCGTTCGTGGCCCCTGCAGTACCCACGTTATCCTTGTTATTTTTATTGCAACCTAAATCCTTTTCTGTAAGGTAACTATTCAAAGTGGTGTTACTCACCTTCTTTGTCCTCGAGCTGCTTCATGGCAAGGCCGAGCTCTTGCTAGGACCGCTCGAGATCCTGCTTCAATGCACCGACCTCCGTAGTCAGTGCAGCAGAGGTCAGCAGCGCAGCCTGCAAACCCATATTGACGTAATTTTCAGCAACCTTGCGTATATCTTTTTAGATCCTTAGTCCGGCTTTTCTTTCCGAACACCGAGCCGAGCATCAGGGGCTACTGTCTATGTGGTATTACATTACATAATTTTAACTTCTTACCTCAAAGCCTGTTAGAAGGCTACTGCAGGCTTCGGTCAGCCCGCTCTTGGCGAGCTGAACCTTCTGAATCACCGCACTCATGATAGTGCGGTGTTCTTCCTCGATGGAAGCGCCATGGAGCGCCTCCAACAAGTTGTCCGGCGCCTCCGGTTGGACGGAGGCCGCCGATGTCACGGTCTTGCCCTTCTTGCGAAGGGGCCGCCGGCCGGACTCCGGAACCACTGCGGGTTCCGGTGTGGAGTCCGGCGCAAAGTCCGGGAGGCTGCCATGTGGCGCCTCCGGAGCCTCCTCCCGATGGGTCCCTTCCCGGGATCCTACCTCAGCGTCCTCAGCGGCGCGAGGGGTGGAGGCAGTCGGGATGGAATCTACATCCGACGGAGCCAGTGACCCGCTCGACGAAGCGGGGAGATCATCATCGGCCGGACTGCATGCAGTATGCGGCATTAGAAGGACGCTATGTGACACAAAAGAGAAATTATAAATCATTCAGGAATCCGGATACTTACGATCTCGCCGGAGGCCTAGCCCTTGAGGGCCACTCTTCTTCGCCAACGTTGGCGTTGGCGGAGCTGTCCGGGGGAATAGTTCTCCCCCTCTTGGACCCTTCGGCCTCCCCTGTTGGGGAAGCCTTCCTCTTCCTCTTTCCCTCCTCTGGGAGAGACTTTCTCCTCCTCATCTTCGGGGGAGGAGTCCGCCTCGGAACCATCGGACGATGAATCCGATACCACCTGGCGCCGGGAACTTCTTCGAGTTCCCGTGGCCTCCTTCTTGGCCTTCTTCTCCGGCACCACATGCGGTGCCGGAACCAGCAGCCCCGCTAGATGGGCGTCTACTGGGTTTTCTGGCATGGGAGCCGGGCAGATGATCTACTTGGCCTTCTTCATCCAGTCCTGTCAAAGGAAAAGAAATATTGAAACCCGCATAGGGTCAAACTATTGAAAACAAGTGTCCCCTAAAGGGGTAGAATCACTTACCTCGTCAGCTGGTCGCTGCGAGTGAAATCCGCGATCTTCAGTAGCGGATGCGGGAGCTTCGGCGCCCTTGAACAGTACCCTCCAGGAGCCTTCGTACGTCGTGTCGAAGAGCCCGCTTAATGCCGGGTGCTATGCCGGATTGAACTCCCACAATTTAAGCGCCCGTTGTTGGTAGGGGAGAATCCGGTGGATGAGCATGACTTGGACCACATTGACAAGCCTGAGCTTCTTGTTCACCAGCTTCTGGATACAGGCTTGGGGTCCTGTCAGCTCCTCCGAACTACCCCATAGCAAGCCCTTCTCTTTCCAGGAGGTGAGCTGCATAGGGATACCAGATCTGAACTCGGGGGCCGCCGCCCACGTAGGGTCGCGCGGCTCGGTGATGTAGAACCACCCCGATTGCCACCCCTTGACGGACTCCACAAAGGCCCCTTCGAACCAGAGGACATTGGGCATCTTGCCCAACATGGCTCCTCCGCACTCCGCTTGAGTGCCCTTCACTACCTTCGGCTTGACATTGAAGGTCTTGAGCCACAAGCCGAAGTGGGGCTGGATGCAGAGGAAGGCCTCGCACACGACGATAAACACCGAGATGTTGAGGATGAAGTTCGGCGCCAGATCATGGAAATCCAGGCCATAGTAGAACATGAGCCCCCGGACAAAGGGGTGAAGTGGAAAGCCTAGTCCGCGGAGGAAGTGGGGAAGGAAAACGACCCTCTCATGGGGCCTGGGGGTGGGGATGAGCTGCCCCTTGTCGGGCAGCCGGTGCGCGATGTCGCTGGAGAGGTATCCGGCGCCGCGTAGCTTTTCGATGTGCTCCTCCTTAACGGTGGAGGCCAACCACTTGCCTCCCGCTCCGGACATGACTGGAGAAGGTCGAGACGAGATGCGCGAACTTGGGCGCTGGAGCTCGAGTGCGCGGAGATGGATAAGCAAAGGAGGAAGAAGGCGTAGGTAAAAGGGTGGATCCTTATCCCCTTATATAGGCGGACGAAGACTATGCGTCCCCACCGGCCTGGTAAAACTCGCTTATCTCCCAAGCACCACCATCAATGGCGCGGTTGGGTTACCCACGTCCGTATTGATGAGAATCCCCGGAATAAGGGGAACATGATCTCTACTTCGACAAGACGTGCCAAGGAAACCGCTTCGCTAAACGCGCTGAGGTGGTATAATAAAAAATGATTCAAGTAAAGGCTTGGTAGTGGCGTGACGTCATGCCACGAAATACGTCAGCGGATTGATCTTGTGTACATATTATTCTCTCTACGATGGAGTGTGGAATTTATTTTGCAGAGCCGGACACTATCCTGGTGTTCACAATCTTCTATGGATTATTCGGAGGAGGAACCCGCCTTGCAATGCTGAACATTATGCACGCCGGACTCATCGTCATTGAAGCCAGGTTCAGGGGCTACTGAAGGAGTCCTGGACTAGGGGGTGTCCGGATAGCCGGACTATCATCGTCCGCCGGACTCCAAGACTATGAAGACACAAGATTGAAGGCTTCGTCCCGTGTCCGGATGGGACTTTCCTTGGCGTGGAAGGCAAGCTTGGCGATACGGATATGTAGATCTCCTACCATTGTAACCGACTCTGTGTAACCCTAGCCCTCTCCGGTGTCTATATAAACTGGAGGGTTTTAGTCCGTAGGACACAACAACCATTACAACAATCATACCATAGGCTAGCTTCTAGGGTTTAGCCTCCTTGATCTCGTGGTAGATCCACTCTTGTACTACCCATATCATCAATATCAATCAAGCAGGAGTAGGGTTTTACCTCCATCGAGAGGGCCCGAACCTGGGTAAAAACATTGTGTCCCTTGTCTCCTGTTACCATCCGCCTAGACACACAGTTCGGGACCCCCTACCCGAGATCCGCCGGTTTTGACACCGACAGTGGTCCAACGAAGAACCACCCTTGAGGTGAGGTCTTGGCAGGCACAAAAACCTTGGCATAGAAATCCTTCTCGGACACACCAGTTTCTAGTTCGTGCAGGGTGTATATGGGCAGCAAGGGATAGTGGCATTGTTGGAGGCAGTCTCTTAGGAGTGATGGAAATCCTGTCGTAAGGAGTCTCAAGGGGGCGACGACCATCTACAAAGGTTGAATGGGAGAGGTAAATAAGGGAAATATATTTTGGGTTGGGTAAGCTTTAGAAAAGAAGAGAAGTTTAGATGGTCTCAAGCTAACTAACGTCCATGCTAACTAAGGCTTCCTACAGTCAGGATGGCTCTGATACCAGCTCTGTGGGGACCCCGACTCATAAATCGTGATCACCGAATGCACGTGTACAGTGATCCCAGAGATGAATGCTCACTGAACACACAGAAGCTGAATAACAAGAGTCTTACATCCATACATACCGTCTTACACAAATTATGACCATTATGGTCAAGTCTTACATAGATAAAGCCATAGGGGCTGAATACCAAATAAACTTAAGCAGCGGAAATCTTCGTTGATAAGTAGAACCCATGCCATCTGCCTTAACCCTACAGGCATTCTGACTGGGAAGCGTCCTAGTTCGCGTGTTCGTCACCAAGGAACTCTTCCTCGAACTCCTGCTCTTCCATGCCTGGTCAATTAAATAACCAGTGGCAAGCCAATGAGTACTTTGAATGTACTCACAAGCAACCCATGATTTGGTTCAAAGTAATAATGCATTTGTACAACAAGTAAGCAACCTAGCTTCAAGCTAGTTGAGATGTCCTATCAACTTGTGAGATATGCATCAATAAACATGGGTAACTGTTGGGGATATAACTATTTGTGTAAGCCGCCCAGGAGGGGCCGGGTTACGCAAAGAAGACTCAGCAGGAAGAAGCCCAAGACCAAGCATGAAGATGGCGGTTCATAAAGGGTCTAAGGCCCTTCAGGCGGCTCAAGGCCCAGAATGATAAACCGCCATGATGGTATGACTTATAACATAAGGTAGACTTAACTAGTCACCGAGCCGGACACTGTCTATGAGCCGGCCGGACTCTGTAGGCCGCAGGGCGTCCGCCCGTGTATATAAGGGGACGACCCACTGGCGGCTTAGGGCAAGAAACAACTCATCGAGAACTGGGCATAGCGTATCTCGCTCCCCGGTCATCGAAACATCAAGCAATACCAACCCAACTAGACGTAGGCCTTACCTTCGCCGTAAGGGGCCGAACTAGTATAAATCTCTCGTGTCCTTTGTCCTGATAACCCCTTTAAGCTTCCTAGTTGCGATGATTCCACAACTAAGTCCTTGCAAGAGGACATCTATTGTGACAATTCCACGACAGTTGGCGCCCACCGTGGGGCCAGCGAACGGTGGATTTGAGTTCTTGAAGGTCAACCTCGGAGGGCTCAAGGGATACGCAGTGGGCCGGATGACCAAGAGTCGTCGCGGCAAGATCTACATCGACGACAAAGGCTGGGACCCCGACGTCGGCTCAATTGAGTACGGGTACCGGGTTCCCTTCGGCGGAATCCACGTCTTCATCGGCCGGATTGGTGAGCCGGGCCCTGAGCCGGACAACTGCACCGACCTCGTCGAGACGGCTCAGCGTGCGAGAAAGGCTCGAGTTCAACCCGTCATGAAGCGTGCCTTCGTGGGCTGCATCCACAGAGAGGAACTTTCTGAAGGATCTGAAGATGGTGGTGAGACAGCCGTCCTCTCTGACGGTGATTCGTCCCGCCGGTTCAACAGATTCGATGTACCAAGTGCAAGACGACATGCTTGGGGGCTGTTCCGATGGCACCAGTATTCCGGACCCCTATGAGCCGCCAAGATGGGCAGGAGTCTTCATGGCTGGGACTCAACCCGGCCAAAACTCTACAACCGCTACAGCAATAACGTCCGGGACAGGAGCGGCCGCGGCAGGAGGCCTTCTGCGCCCGTTGGCTCAGGTGCTGATAGATCTCATGGATAAGCTTACGGCCCTGTTAACCGCCACGGTTATTCCTGCAAATAAAGATGAGCATGACGCGGAGGCTGCACGGGTGCGCGAGGAAATAGCTCGGGCCAAGGAGGCTTTGGCGGCTGAGGACACCAGGTTGGCCACAGAGCGGGCGGCTTTAGATGCACGGGCGCAACAGCTACAGTCAGAGGCCTTCCAGCTCACGATGAGCCTGAACGCGTCTAACGAGGTGATGAGGAGGAGACATCAGAAAACCCAGTCCCGTTTACCTCCGGTTTATGATCCTTAGAATCTTTTTGCTACACCCGGAGCCGGCCGAAGTAACCCGCCAGATGCAAATCAGTTTATGACAGCCGGAACAGGAGGACCGGCTCAGCCTCGGGAGATGGCGCCTCCTCATGGGAACATGGCACCACCCGGTTACGTGCCAATACCACCGGGTCACTTCTCCAACCCCATGGAGAACGTAATCGCGGCATCGGCATGTTTGGCAGCTCTCCCAGTGGACGGTAATGATCCGACAGTGGTGGAGACCCGGAGGATCAGAGAACTTGTCCAGACGTCCCTGGCTTAGCAAGAGACTTATTCTTATAGCCGGGACATGATTCATTCAACTCCTCCGCCTTGGTTAGCACCGCCTCGTCAAAACCGGAGTCCAAGTTATAGAAGGCACATGGAGTCAGAATCTTTGTCAAGCAACGCCCAGCGCCGTAACCAGCCCGGTGACTATAATCCGGTGCAAGACCGAATACGTCAGGAGAACGAGCGGGCGGCTTAGCTAGCGGCTCAACAGACGGCTCATCAAGATTTCCCAGAGTATCCGACGACTTCCGTTGAGATGGGAGTGGCTACTAGAACCGACGGTGTTCCTTGTTTGGTACCGGCTCTGAGTAATGTATGTTTGCCCAAGGACTTCAAGGGACCTCGAAAGGTGCCGAATTACACGGCCGGCTTACAACCCGGAGCGTGGATTGAAAGTTATGAGATGGCCATGGAGCTGTTAGAGGTCAGCGACGCAGCAATGGCTAAGTACTTCACCATGATGTTAGATGGAACGGCCCGGTCTTGGTTAAAGGGCTTGTCACCCAATTCCATTAATTCGTGGGCAGAGCTAAAGGCCCGTTTTATCTAGAACTTCAAGGACACTTGCAAGAAATCTATGTCGATTGTGGACTTGACAAATTTTAAGCAGGAGGAGGGTGAATCCACGACTCACTGGGTACGCCGGGTCAAGGAGATAATACATTCATCTGACAAGATGGATGCTGGCTCTGCAGTCCTTATGTTGGAGAAGAACTGTCGCTTTGAGCCGCCGAGACAGAAACTGGGGCGCCTTAAGCGTGATTGCAAAGATATGGGTATGCTGATGGTAGCTTTAGTCAAATACGCCGACTCTGATAGTACCAAGGATCCCGTTTCTGATGAGGAAAAGACAGGGAAGGGAAAGAAGAATGACAATGGAAAGGGCCAGCAGCATAACCCGATGAATCAAGGAGGCAATAAGCGTAAGGTGGAGGGTAACCCAGAGTTTGTGGCCAATGCCAATGCACAGGGTAATGATCAGAGATGTAAGGGAAAACCGCCCCCTCTATCTGGCGGGTCAGGCCCGTCTCTTGAGCAGCTACTCAATGAGCCTTGCCCGAGACACGACACCGGGGAACGACCCGCCACCCACTTATGGAAAGATTGTGCGATCATGAAGGCTTTTAAGAATTCCAACATGTTTGATGGCAATCATGGGTCGGGCGGCGGCTCAGGAGCTGGCGGCTTTCATGGCCTGGGCAGCGGTTCAAGTTCCGGCTTCCAGGGACATCAAGGCGGTTATAATCAACAGTAGTCTGGTCAATGGGAACAACAGCAGCAGCAGTCGGGTTATCAAAGCCATCCGAAGTAGCTGAATAGTGGGCAGTACCACATGTTCACCACCAGCTTGTGCAAACGTGACCAGAAGGTTCATCAGAGGGCCGTCAATTCTGTTGAGCCGGCAGTTCCCCGTTATTTGAGGTGGTCAGAACAGCCCGTTGTATGGAGCAGGGCGGATCACCCCCTCCGGGTTGATAATCCGGGTCAGTTAGCCTTGGTGGTAGCACCTCAAGTTGGTGGATATAAATTCACCAAGGTACTCATGGACGGGGGTAGCAGCATCAATATCTTCTATTATGAGACCTTTCGACGCATGGGGTTAACTGATAAGAATTTGAAGACGTCCAACACTGTTTTTCATGGAGTGGTTCCTGGTAAGTCGGCTTACCCAGTTGGCAAGATTGAACTGGAAGTGGCCTTTGGAGATGAGTATGATTCCAGGGCTGAGAAATTGACGTTTGAGGTGGTCAAAATCAGGAGTTCTTATCATGCTCTGTTTGGGCGGCCGGCTTATGCCAAGTTCATGGCACGGCCGTGCTATGTTTATCTGCAGCTTAAGATGCCGGGTCACAAGGGCACCATCACCGTGCATGGGAGTCGAAAGGTAGACCTGGAATGTGAGGAGGGCGACGCGACTTATGCTGAGTCTGTTTGTGCAGCAGAGGAACTGAAGTTTTACCAAGACAATGTTGACCCGGCGGATATGACCTCTCTACAGAAGCCAACCACCGAGCATGACCCGGCGATGAAGTTTATCGGCTGCTGAAACCAAGCTTGTGGATTTCAATCCAGGTGATTCATCTAAGCAGTTCAGTATCAGTGCCAATTTGGATCCTAAATAGGAAAGCGCGCTCATCGAGTTCATCCGTGAGAACCGGGACATCTTTGCATGGAAACCTTCTGACATGCTGGGTGTACCGAGAGAACTCGCTGAGCACACTCTTAATATTGATCGGAAGTATAACCCGGTGAGGCAGTTTCTTTGACGGTTCAACGAAGAGAGGCGGAAAGCTATTGGTGAGGAAGTCGCCTGGCTCTTAGCGGCTGGGTTTATTGTTGAAGTTTTTCACCCGGAGTGGTTGGCTAACCCGATGCTCGTGCTCAAGAAGAATGGCACCTGGCGGATGTGTGTGCATTACACGGACTTAAATAAGGCTTGTCCGGCTGATCCCTTTGCTCTCCCCCGTATTGATCAAATCATTGATGCTACGGCGGCTTGCAAACGTTTGAGCTTTTTGGATGCATACTCTAGTTATCATCAGGTAAAAATGGCAGTTAAGGACCAGGAAAAGACGGCTTTCATCACTCCGTTTGGAGCCTTCTATTATGTATCTATGCCATTTGGGCGCAAGAGTGCTCAGGCGACTTATCAGCAATGTGTACAGAACTGTCTCCACGATCAAATTGGGCGCAATGTTCATGCTTATGTGGATGACATCGTGGTGAAGTCCAGAGAGAAGGAAACTTTGATATCTGACTTGAAAGAGACCTTTGATAATCTCCGAGTTTATAAGATGATGCTTAACCCGGCCAAGTGTGTATTTGGTGTACCTGCAGGCAAGCTCTTGGGTTTTCTGGTCTCAAACAGAGGCATTGAAGCTAATCCGAAGAAGATCAAGGCGATTACCTCTCTGGCTAAACCGGCCTGCATCAATGATGTTCAGCGACTAGCGGGTCGTGTTGCTGCTTTAAGCCGGTTCATAAGCCGGTTAGGTGAGAAGGCCCTACCGCTGTATCAGATGATGAAGAAAACGGACACTTTTGTCTGTAATGATGCTGCTGATACCGCCTTTGAAGATTTAAAGAGACAGTTGTCTAAGCCACTGGTCCTTGTGGCTTCCATTGATAAAGAGCCGTTGCTGTTTTATGTGGCTGCTAATTCACGAGCTGTTAGTGTTGCCATCGTGGTGGAGCGTAAGGAGACAGGCAAGGAGCATCCGGTTCAACGGCCGGTTTACTACATCAGTGAGGTGCTTATTGAGTCTAAACAAAGGTATCCACATTGGCAGAAACTTGTTTATGGAGTGTTTATGGCAAGCCGGAAGCTGAAGCAGTACTTCCAAAGTCATCCTATAACTGTGGTAAGTTCTGCCCCCTTGGGGGACATCATCCGGAACAGGGAAGCCACAGGACGAGTCGCCAAGTGGGCTATTGAGCTTGGGCCTCATGGTTTGAAGTATATGCCACGTACTGCTATTAAGTCTCAAGCCTTGGTGGACTTTATCAATGATTGGACAGAGTTGCAGGCACCTGAGGAGAAGCCAAATAACACATATTGCACCAGAGTCTAGGCAGTTAGAAGGCTCGGGGGCTGGAGTTGTTTTAACTTCCCCTCGAGGTGCCAAATTTTGTTATGTGCTCCGGCTTATGTTTCCTTGTACTAACAATGCAGCTGAGTATGAGGCCTTACTCCATGGTCTCCAGATGGCCAAAGAGATGAATTTGAGCTGGGTAAGGTGTTTGGGCGATTTAGATCTCGTGGCCCAACAAGTGTCAGGCAAGTGGGACTCCAAGGTTCCCCTTATGGCGGCTTACTGCTGTGAAGTAGATGCCGTGGCTGGGCACTTCAAAGGTTATCAAGTGGAGCACATTGATCGAAGGAAGAATAAGGCGGTTGATGCTTTAAGCCAGTTGGGATCTCAGCGTAAGCCGGTGCCGTCTAACACCTTTCTCGATGTTTTGCATAATCCTTCTGTCAAGGTACCTATAGAGGAGGAACTAGTAGTGCCAGACCCGGAGGCACAGCTGGTGGCAGCTCTTCACGTCATACCGGATTGGACAGTGCCATATTTGGCCAATATGACCCGGGGAGAGTTGCCTGAGGATGAGACCTTTGTGAGACAAATCATCATGTGGTCCAAATCTATGACGATTGTTCACGGCGAGTTACATCACCGCAGTGTCACTGGGGCGTTTCAACATTGTGTGTTGCCTGTGGAGGGTCAGGAGATACTTCATGAGATCCATGAAGGAGATTGTGGTCATCATGCCGGTTCAAAATCTCTTGTGGCCAAGGCTTTCCGTCATGGTTTCTATTGGCTGACGGCTCATGCTGATGCGGAGGATTGATAACCCACAAGTATAGGGGATCGCAATAGTTTTCGATAAGTAAGAGTGTCGAACCCAACGAGGAGCTAAAGTTAGAATAAATATTCCCTCAAGTTCTATCGACTACCGATACAACTCTACGCATGCTTGACGTTCGCTTTACCTAGAACAAGTATGAAACTAGAAGTACTTTGTAGGTGTTGTTGGATAAGTTTGCAAGATAATAAAGAACACGTAAATAAAAACTAGGGGCTGTTTAGATAAAGATGCAAGAAAGTAAATATAGCGAGTGTGGAAAAGTGGTGGTAGGAGTTGTGAAATTGTCCATAAGCAATTGACTACGTTACTAGACCGGTAATCGCTATCGAAATTCTATTTGAGGGAGAGGCATAAGCTAACATACTTTCTCTAGTTGGATCATATGCACTTATGATTTGAACTCTAGCAAGCATCCGCAACTACTAAAGATTCATTAAGGTAAAACCCAACCATAGCATTAAAGCATCAAGTCCCCTTTTATCCCATACGCAAACAACCTACTTACTCGGGTTTGTGTTTCAGTCACTCACGCAACCCACCATAAGCAAATCATAAACATATTGCAAACCCTACAGCGGGAATCCCTCATGCTTGCGCGACACGGAGGGCACAATAGGACAGCACCAATAACAAAATATGCAACTCAAACCAATCATAGCAATTCATCAATCACCGATAGGACAACGAAAATCTACTCAGACATCATAGGATGGCAACACATCATTGGATAATAATATGAAGCATAAAGCACCATGTTCAAGTAGAGGGTACAGCGGGTTGCGGGAGAGTGGACCACTGTAGATAGAAGGGGAAGGTGATGGAGATGTTGATGAAGATGGCGGAGGTGTTGGTGAAGATCGCGGTGATGATGATGGCCCCCGGCGGCGTTCCGGCGCCACCGGAAGCAAGGGGGAGAGAGCCCCCCTTCTTCGTCTTCTTCCTTGACCTTCTCCCTAGATGGGAGAAGGGTTTCCCCTCTGGTCCTTGGCTCCCATGGCTTGGGAGGGGCGAGAGCCCCTCCGAGATTGGATCTATCTCTCTGTTTCTGCGTTCTCTGATTCTACCCCTTCACCATTTCCTTTATATCCGGAGATCCGTAACTCCGATTGGGGTGAATCTTTCGCCCAGATCTTTCTCATAAAATTATCTTTCTTGTGCAAAAAGAAGAGCATCAACCGCCTTACGGGTGGACCAGGAGGGCCAGGGGCGCGCCCCCTATCTCGTGACCACCTCGGACACCGTTTTGCGTTGATTTTACTTCCCAAAAATCATAAATATTCCAAAAAAAATCTCCATCCGTTTTTATCCCGTTTGGACTCCGTTGGATATTGGGTTTCCGCGAAACAAAAAACATGCAACAGACAGGAACTGGCACTGGGCACTGGATCAATATGTTAGTCCCAAAAATAATATAAAAAGTTGCCAAAAAGTATATGAAAGTGAATAATATTCGCATGGAACAATAAAAAGTTATAGATATGTCGGAGACGTATCAGCATCCCAAGCTTAATTCCTGCTCGTCCTCGAGTAGGTAAATGATAAAAAAGAATAATTTTTGATGTGGAATGCTACCTAGCATAATCTTGATCATATGTCTAATCATGGCATGAATATTAAGACACGAGTGATTCAAAGCAATAGTCTATCATATGACATAAAAACAATAATACTTCGAGCATACCAATAAAGCAATCATGTCTTTTCAAAAAAACAAGGCCAAAGAAAGCTTTTCCCTACAAAATCATACAGTTTGGCCATGCTTCATTTTTGTCACACAAAATGCCCCCATCATGCACAACCCCGATGACAAGCCGAGCAATTGGTTCATATTTTTTAACGCGCTTCAGCTTTTTCAACCCTCACGCAATACATGAGCGCAAGCCATGGATATAGCACTATAGGTGGAATAGAATATAATGATGGAGGTTATGTGGAGAAGACAAAAAGGAGAAAGTCTCACATCGACGCGGCTAATCAACGGGCTATGGAGATGCCCATCAATTGATGTCAATGCGAGGAGTAGGGATTGCCATGCAACGGATGCACTAAGAGCTATAAGTGTATGAAAGCTCAACAAAAGAAACTAAGTGGGTGTGCATCCAACTTGCTTGCTCATGAAGAACTAGGGCATTTGAGGAAGCCCATCGTTGGAATATACAAGCCAAGTTCTATAATGAAAATTCCCACTAGTATATGAAAGTGACAACATAGGAGACAATCTATATGAAGAACGTGGTGCTACTTTGAAGCACAAGATATGAGACTCACTACATGAAGAACATGGTGCAACTTTGAAGCACAAGTGTGGAAAAAGAGATAGTAACATTGCCCTTTTTTGGTGGGTTTCGTTGGCCCCCTTTTTATTTAGGCTTCTTTGGCCTTTCCTTTTTTTATGGGGCAATGCTCTATAATGATGATCGTCACACTTTTATTTACTTACAACTCGATATTACAACTCGATACTGGAACAAAGATATGACTCTATATGAATGCTTCTGGCGTGTACTGGGATGTGCAATGATCTAGCGTAGCAATGACATCAAAAAACGAACAAGCCATGAAAACATCATGCTAGCTATCTTACAATCATGCAAAGCAATATGACAATGAATGCTCAAGTCATGAATATGATGATGATGGAAGTTGCATGGCAATATATCTCGGAATGGCTATGGAAATGCCATGATAGGTAGGTATGGTGGCTGTTTTGAGGATGATATAATGAGGCTTATGTGTGACAGAGCGTATCATATCACGGGGTTTGGATGCACCGGCGAAGTTTGCACCAACTCTCGAGGTGAGAAAGGGCAATGCACGGTACCGAAGAGGCTAGCAATGATGGAAAGGTAAAAGTGCGTATAATCCATGGACTCATCATTAGTCATAAAGAACTCATATACTTATTGCAAGAATTTATTAGCCCTCAAAGCAAAGTACTACTACGCATGCCCCTAGGGGGATAGATTGGTAGGAAAAGACCATCGCTCGTCCCCGACCGCCACTCATAAGGAAGACAATCAAAGAAACACCCCATGCTTTAAATTTGTCACACAACGGTTACCATACGTGCATGCTACGGGACTTGCAAACCTCAACACAAGTGTCTCTACAATCCACAACCGCCCACTAGCATGATTGTAATATCACCACCTTTATATCGCAAAACTATTGCAAGGAGTCAAACATATCATATTCAGCGATCTACAAGTTTATGTAGGATTTTATGACTAACCATGTGATTGACTAATTCCTGTCATCTCTCTAAATAGATATAAGTGAAGCAAGAGAGTTTAATTCTTTCTACAAAATATATGCCCACACTCTAACAAATATAAGTGAAGCAAAAGAGCATTCTACAAATGGCGGTTTTCTATGTAAAGAGAAACAGGCAATCCAACTTCAAATGATATAAGTGAAGTACATGAAGCATTCTATAAAGCCATACTCAAAAGATTTAAGTGAAGTGCAATGAGAATTCTATAAATCAACCAAGGACTATCTCATACCAGCATGGTGCATAAAATAAAAGTGAAAACTAAATGCAAAAGACGCTCCAAGACTTGAACATAATGCATGAACGAAACGAATTTGAAAACATACCGATACTTGTTGAAGAAAGAGGGGATGCCTCCCCAGCATCCCCAAGCTTAGACGCTTGAGTCTCCTTGAATATTTACTTGGGGTGTCTCGGGCATCCCCAAGCTTGAGCTCTTGCCTCTCTTCCTTCTTCTCACATTGAAACATCCTCGATTAGACACTACATCCACACAAAACTTCAACAGAAAACTCGGTAAGATCCGTTAGAATAATAAAGCAAATCACCATTCTAAGTACTGTTGCAAACCAATTCATATTTTGTTTTTTCATTGTGTCTACTGTAATATAACTTTTTCATGGCTTAAATCCACTGATATAAATTGATAGTTTCATCAAAACAAGCAAACTATGCATCGAAAACAGAATCTGTCAAAAACAGAACAGTCTGTAGAAATCTGAACATCCACCATACTTATGTTACCCCAAAAATTCTACGAAAATTAGGAAAAATAAAAAAGTTGTATATAAAGACAGTGCAAAAGGAATAAGAACCAATTGACGTTCCGGTAAAAAATGTAAAATCGCGCACTACAGCCAAAGTTTCTGTCCTGCACCGTACAAACCAACAAGCATTGTAAACATCCTAAAGGCAAACCTTGGCACATTTTTTTTTTATAATACAATGGAATTATACAAGGGGATAATTATTTTTGATGAAAAGTTTCTGTAATCAAGATTCACAAAGTTTCCGTGAGCATGAACAAAGTTCAAGGAGCTCCCCCACTTCAACAATGCTTGTCTTTCTCACTTTCACTTTCCTTTTTTGAAAATTTTTTAGGTTCCCCTCTTTATTTTTTTGTTTTAAAACTATATAAAAGCACTCAACAGAAATAAATGACTCTCTAAAACTTCCGGGTTGTCTCCCTGGCAGCGCTTTCTTTAAAGCCATTAAGCTAGGCATTTAGTTCTCAAGTAATGAATCCACCCGGATCCCAAGGTATATCAAAGCCAATTTTAATTAACAATGATTTGTAATTTAGTAGTGAGAACAAAGTAACATAAATCATGTAATGACGAAGTCTAACTCTTTCCCTATGCATCGGCATGTCATAAAAGAACAACTCATGCACACATAGTAAAGGCCAATGCATAGTATAAACAGTTTCTTGCAATTTTATCGTGTGGGAAACATAGAGAGGTGGAGATATAGTTCCTCTCTCATAATAATTGCAAGTAGGAGTAGCAAGCACATGCATATTATATCTATCAAAATCATCATGTGCAACGGTAAAAGGCAACCCATCAATATAATCCTTAATAAGGGCATACTTCTCCGATATAGTTTAGTCGGGAGAATTCAAAAAGATAATAGGACTATCATGCGTGGGTGCAATAGCAACAATTTCATGTTTAACATAAGGAACTATAGCAAGTTCATCTCCATAAGCATAATTCATATTGGCATCTTGGCCATAAGCATAGCAAGCATAATCAAAAAGGGATATTTCAAGAGAATCAACGGGATCATAACAATCATCATAGCAATCATCCTTCGGTAAGCACGAAGGGGAATTAAACAATGTATGAGTTGAAGAGTGACTCTCATTGGAAGGTGGGCACGGGTAGCTAATCCGCTCCTCCTCCTTTTGTTCTTCGCTCTCCTCATCATTTTTTTCATCCAATGAGCTCACAGTTTCATCAATTTCTTCTTCCATAGCTTCCTACAAAATATTAGTCTCTTCTTGGATAGCGGAGACTTTCTTAATAAATTGTTTAACACAGGCATTAGAAGCATAATTCTCATAACAATATTCAAGTATGGCAAAATTTTCAGATTTGTAAAGAGTAGCATCATACTTTTCAATCAACATAGCAATTTCAAAAGGACCCTTAAAAGCAACAAATTCTTCAATTTGTTGTACATCATAGTAACTATAAACACCCTTAGCATAAGAAGATAAGATTCCATTATCAATAAACTCACATTGGTAGGGAAGGTGTTTTTTAGGGTTTTTAAAATAACAAGTAAAATCATATTCCCAACATAAATTCCAAGCATAGCATTGTAAACATTGAATTTGACCCCATGATAATTTCCCTTTCTCAGATATACGGTGTCGCACATAACAAGCATGCTCATCTAAAGATTTGCCCTCAACTAAGCTAGTTGGGGTTTCAACACGAGCACATAGGGATCGAAGATGATCCAAGTAATAAGCTTCAACAGTGTGATAGATTTTGAGTGGTTCTTCAACCATTGGTTTAGTAGGTAGAACTATTTTTTTTTGGTATTTTGCTTTTCCTACCTATAACTAAAGATAGAAATCAACTAAGAACAGCAAATAAAAATTACTTAGTGATAAAGCAAACAAGCACACACGAGAATATTCACCCCACGCTATGACTCCCCGGCAACGGCGCCAGAAAAAGGTCTTGATGACCCACAACTATAGGGGATCGCAACAGTTTTTGATAAGTAAGAGTGTCGAACCCAACGAGGAGCTAAAGGTAGAATAAATATTCCCTCAAGTTCTATCGACCACCGATACAACTCTACGCACGCTTGACGTTCGCTTTACCTAGAACAAGTATGAAACTAGAAGTACTTTGTAGGTGTTGTTGGATAAGTTTGCAAGATAATAAAGAACACGTAAATAAAAACTAGGGGCTGTTTAGATAAAGATGCAAGAAAGTAAATATAGCGAGTGTGGAAAAGTGGTCGTAGGAGTTGTGAAATTGTCCCTAAGCAATTGACTACGTTACTAGACCGGTAATCGCTATCGCAATTCTATTTGAGGGAGAGGCATAAGCTAACATACTTTATCTAGTTGGATCATATGCACTTATGATTGGAACTCTAGCAAGCATCCGCAACTACTAAAGATTCATTAAGGTAAAACCCAACCATAGCATTAAAGCATCAAGTCCCCTTTTATCCCATACGCAAACAACCTACTTACTCGGGTTTGTGTTTCAGTCACTCACGCAACCCACAATAAGCAAATCATAAACATATTGCAAACCCTACAACGGGAATCCCTCATGCTTGCACGACACGGAGGGAACAATAGGACAGCACCAATAACAAAATATGCAACTCAAACCAATCATAGCAATTCATTAATCACCAATAGGACAACGAAAATCTACTCAGACATCATAGGATGGCAACACATCATTGGATAATAATATGAAGCATAAAGCACCATGTTCAAGTAGAGGGTACAGCGGGTTGCAGGAGAGTGGACCGCTATAGATAGAAGGGGGAAGGTGATGGAGATGTTGGTGAAGATGGCTGAGGTGTTGTTGAAGATCGCGGTGATGGTGATGGCCCCCGGCGGTGTTCCGGCGCCACCGGAAGCAAGGGGGAGAGAGCCCCCCTTCTTCTTATTCTTCTTCGTTGACCTTCTCCCGAGATGGGAGAAGGGTTTCCCCTCTGGTCCTTGGCTCCCATGGCTTGGGAGGGGCGAGAGCCCCTCCGAGATTGGATCTATCTCTCTGTTTCTGCGTTCTCTGAGTCTACCCCTTCGTAACTCCGATTGGGGCGAACCTTTCGCCCAGATCTTTCTCATAAAATTATCTTTCTTGCACAAAAAGAAGAGCATCAACCGCCTTACGGGTGGACCACAAGGGCCAGGGGAGCGCCTGGGGGGGTAGGGCGCGCCCCCCTACCTCGTGACCACCTCGGACACCGTTTCACATTGATTTTACTTCCCAAAAATCATAAATATTCCAAAAAAAATCTCCATCCGTTTTTATCCCGTTTGGACTCCGTTTGATATTGGGTTTCTGCAAAACAAAAAGCATGCAACAGACATGAACTGGCACTGGGCACTGGATCAATATGTTAGTCCCAAGAATAATATAAAAAGTTGCCAAAAAGTATATGAAAGTGAATAATATTGGCATGGAACAATCAAAAATTATAGATACGACGGAGACGTATCAAGGATCTAGTCAGCAAATGTGATGGATGTTAAAAATTCTCACGACGAGCTCATGTGCCGGCTCAAGAATTGAGAATGATTCCAATTACTTGGCTGTTTGCAGTCTGGGGGCTTGACATGGTTGGACCTTTCAAGAGGTCTAAGGACAAAAAGACACACCTCCTGGTGGCAGTGGATAAGTTTACGAAGTGGGTTGAGGCAGAGCCGGTCAGTAAGTGTGATGTAGCCACGGCGGTTCAATTCATGAAAAAGGTGGTTTTTCATTTTGGTTTTCCACACAGCATCATAACTGATAATGGCACTAATCTCTCCAAGGGTGCCATGGAAGAGTTCTGTCAACGAGAACATATCCGGCTTGATGTTTCGGCTGTTGGTCATCCTCGATCCAATGGTCAAGCAGAAAGAGCTAATCAAGAGATCTTGAAGGGTATCAAACCCCGGCTCTTGGTCCCCGGGTTGTTGGGTGGAGGAGTTACCCTCGATACTATGGAGCATCAACACTACACCTAATAGATCTACAGGTTACACCCCTTTCTTCATGGTGTATGGAGCAGAAGCAGTCCTGCCAAGTGACATCCGGCACGATTCACCCCGCGTGGCGGCATACGTTGAGGCTGATAACGAAAAAGCTCGTCAGGATGCACTTGACTTGTTGGATGAGGAGCGAGACTTAGCAATAGCCCGCTCGGCAATTTACCAGCAAGACCTGCGCCATTAGCACAGCCGTCGGGTTAGAAGCAGAACCTTTCAGGAAGGTGACTTAGTGCTCCGGCTCATCCAGGGTCAGTCTGATAGGCACAAGCTATCCCCTCCTTGGGAAGGACCCTTTGTGGTCAGCAAGAATCTGAACAACGGGTCATACTACCTTATCGATGTTCGAGAGCACAAAGACTCACGTAAGTCAGAGGAGGAGACCCGCCGGCCATGGAATATCGCCCATCTTCGGCCTTACTGTACTTGAGCAACCGGCTCTCAAGATGTATATATTTTGACGATGTATATATTATATAAAGCAATAAAGTAGGACCTCTATCCTTTTCACCTTCAAAAGTTTATGTGTCCTCTTTATCAGGTGGTGGAAATAACCAACAGGGAGCGGATCATATCTGAATCCGACTTTCCCTTTGGTCCGGCTTATGATCATATCTGAATCTAGCCATGATCACTTGGGGGCTTCCTGTTCAAACATAGGTCGTATTTGAACCAAAGAGAACATAGCTGTCGATACCCACTTTGATCGGCACACTGCCAAACCCACTTGGGGGCTTCTTGATCATATTTGAATCATAGCTTAACCCCTTTGGGTCTGACGTGGATCATATTCGAATCAGCGTCATTAAACAACTCTTATGGTCACTTGGGGGCTTCCTGTTCAAACATAGGCCGTATTCGAACCAAAGAGAACATAGCTGTCGATAGCCACTTGATCGGCATCGCCAAAGCCACCGGGGGCTATATGATCGTATCCGAATCTTAGCTTAACCCCTTTGGAACGGTTTACTGATCGTATTCGAATCAAAAGCCTTTGAATATTGTTTATTATCCATTATATTTCATAAGCATAATTATTTGACTATCTTGAGACCTTCTTGAAAGCACTATGAGATGGTTTTTGTTCTTCTGGCTTAATATTGATCACCCCGGGTTGTTAAGTGCCAGGTGAACATTATATGTTCCAACTTTCAGGAGTTGAATTTACTCGCATGGTGTAGGTCATATAAGCAGGCGAGATTACCAAAGGGATCGCAGGTATGCTATTGTGATTATGTTTAACAAATATAATCATAAACTGGCCTTTATATGAGGTTTTTGGTTCGCACTCTGGGTTATCAATACCTTATGTGACCCCCGATGCGATAAACTACCAAGGGAATTTTGTTTGTTTTATATGCAGGATAAGGCAAGCAAATTTAACATCAAGGAAATAAACGATCAACATAAGCTGGAAATATATAACGATGGCGGCTTACGAAAGTATTAAGCGCCATAAACATGTGTGAAGGCATGGCAAAAATTGAGAGGTTTTTCTACCCTATTACAAAACTCCCCGAGTCTGAATAACGAAGCATTGTTTTTGTAAAGTCATAAACGCCTAGAGGTTCACTCCTTTGGTGGGCTTGAAGATTCCGGGTTATCCTTCTCCGCCTCTCCGTCGTCTGCCTTGTCCTGGAAGGTTGACGAGGCCCAGTCAATGCCACTCAAGGCTTCAAACTCAGCTTCATCATCTATTAAAACCGGCTGGGTCCACTTTAGGGGAAAAGGTATGCTTACGAGTTGGAGGGATCAGGCTGACTTCATCATAGAGAGGTGTTGGAATTCTCTGGTTCTCGCTGTCATAGCCCGGCTGATACTTGGTAAGGTCAATGTCGTTCCCAATGAGAGTAGCCATGGGGCGTATATCTTTGACGCAGGCGGTGAAATCCTGTTCATCAAATACGGTCCCATCCTCTTTCAGACTCGGGTATCCAAGAGCGAGGTCGGCCGGGTCTAGTTCTGGAATCCATGCTTTTGCCCGGCTCAACGCGGCTATGGACCCGGCTCTTGAGGACGCCCGCCTTAGATCCTGGACTCGTTGAGGTAGTACAGCAAGACACTTCAGCACGTCTTGCAGGAGGTGGGGAGTGTTATTTGATAAAGCTACAACGGCCAAAGCACGTTGTGACCCGGTGTACAGTTGCTCCACTAGAGTGTAAACCGCTTTCAGTTTGATCAACATGTGCTGCTTGAGGTTTGTGCTCCTGGGGCCTGCGTTCATAAACAAAAGGTGAGCTAGAGATAACGATTAAAATAGTCATCAAAGGAAGGATTACAATATTTGAGGTTATATACGGTAACTTACTGAAGATGGCTGAGACCATTTGAGATATCTGGCGCTTTAAGCCGGACAGCTCGGCTGTTGCTTCTGCAAGTGATGCCTCTGCCGTCTCGGCCCGAGTCACCAGTGAAGCCTTCTCATCAGCCCAGATTTTCTTCTCCGCCTCAAAATTCTTCTTCAACTTCTCTTTTTCAGAGACGCTGAATTCAAATTTGGAGTTGGCCTTTTGAATTTCAAGTTCTTGAGCTGTTAGACGGCTCTTCAGGTCAGCAATCTCCGACTCAAATTGACTTATGGTGGCCTGCATTGATGCCAGGTTATAGTCAGAATCATGGTAAGATAACATTAAGCCCCAAGCACTTTGCAAGCAAAGATAATTGACACTTGGGGGCTAATGTATGCTGAAGAATTTTAACTTACAATGCCGGTTCATGCAAATTAAGTCCCAAGCACTTTGCAAGCAAAGATACTTGACACTTGGGGGCTAATGTGTATCGCAAGTTCAAGGTATCATGTTACAACCGGGTTAAATATCTTCTTTCTAAACCAGACAAAGCAGTGCTAAGCAGTTTTCTAAGTCTACAACATACTTATTCATAAGCAATAGACTTGGGGGATGATACAGTAAGTATGGTTTAGAAAAGTAGCATAAGTTATACCTCAGATTTTTGCTGTATTTGCTTCACCATGTCAATTTCCGGGTCACGGCTGCTATGTACTTGGTTGAGATAGCCAGAGACTATATCTCCAATGCTTAAATGAGTATAGTCATCAATGTCTAGCTTGGCCTTTCGGCGTTCCAGAAGCTCCTCCTTAGCAGAGCACTTGGCAAGGACAATGGGCCGCCCTGGCTCAACAAACTGAGTCTTCAGAATCTCAACTTCCGGATCAATTTTCTTGGCCGGGCTAGGAGCTTCCGGGTTATCAGAGTTGTTGAGAGTATCTTCGGCGGGTGGATCTGAGGTTGGTGCTGGAATGTCATAGGCTGGTTCGGGCGGTGGATGATGGGTAGAACTATCAGGAGCAGTCGTGCCAAGCTCCGGTTCAGTCACGACCGGGTCTTGAGACGGCTTACTCTTTTTTGCCCTCTTATTGGGTTTCACTTGCACGCTGTGGACAAAGGCAGAAGGATGAGTACAAAGGCATGAGTAAGGTAAAGCATAAGGTAAACAAAATTACATTACCCAGGGGCAGTTTTGAAAGCCGGCATGTTAGATTGCATAGACTCGCCGGAGGAAGGAGAGGTTTCCTGATAATTGGAGCTAGATGAATTGAGAGGTTGGCGAATTAAACCCGCCAAAGGTAAAACAAAACGTAAATCAGAGATAACCTTAGTCCGGCGCTTCCTGGTTACATCAGGTAAGCCGGAGGAGAGCTCTACATCCTTGCTAGTCCGGTTCTGCCTCCGGCTTTCAAACTGCTGTTGCTTCAAAAGAAATTGAGGATCTTGATAAGCTAGAGGATGTGAAAATCTTACTTTCCGGGTCACCCTTTGGATTTTTTGCTTTGGCAAAGGCTCTGAGTCGGAGGAGACTATAGTTACCTCTTCATCAACCGCTTGGCTTTTCCCCGTATCCTCCTAAAAAGATAGAATGTCAATAAAATAATGAAAAAAGAGTCAAGAGAATTAAGGATTACCTCTTCTTCATCATCAGAAGTGTCGTCTAATTTGAATAAATCTAAAGCGCTTGGCTTCTTCTTCCTAGAAGTTCCTGTTTTGGCGGCTTTCTTTCGGTTCTCTTGGCTGCTCTGGCTTGTTTGGCAGCCTCATGGTCATACTTGACCTTCCAGAAGTTGTCATCGTCCTGTGAGAAAAGATAAGGGGTTATGAGTAAAAGCAAGGTGTAATATAGCAAAGAGTATTCATTGAGGTTGATGACTCACTGCGGGGGCCGGGTTCTTCTTGCAGAAAGGAAGTAAGCCAAAGGCATTACTGGTCACCGTGCCCTCTTTCAACAACGTTTGGGTCGTAGCCTCCACCACATCATCTGGTAAGTCGTCGGGACTATGATGCAGTGGGTCATCCTTCTCGCCTGAGTAAGTGCACATTAAGCCGGGGCTGCGGCTTAACGGAAGCACTCGCCAAGTGACCCAGACTCGGACCAGGTCGATGCCGTCTAAGCCGTTTCCCAAAAGAGCTTTGATTTTTCTAATGGTGGGAGCGAGTGGCAGACGTTCAACAACAGTAAGTTTATCCGGCAGCGGGTGGTTGGATTCAGGGCGCAGAGCGCGGAAGCCGGGCAGAGGGTTCTCGTCAGCTAGAGAAGTGTCCTCGCAATAGAACCACGTCTGATTCCAATCCTTCGGATGACTCGGCAGTTCAGCATAAGGAAAAAGGCAGTCTCTCCACCGCTGAATCGAGATGCCACCAAGTTCTAGACTGGGTCCGTTGACATGTTCATTCTGCCGGTTTAAGTAGAATAGCTCTCTGAACAAAAGCAGATTGGGCTCTTCTCCCAGATATACCTCGCAGAAGACTTGGAAGTTGCAAATATTTGACACGGAATTAGGCCCGATGTCTTGAGGTCTGAGGTCAAATAAATGCAAAACATCCCTGAAGAATTTTGAACCGGGTGGAGCAAATCCCCGGCTCATATGATCCGTAAAAACTATAACCTCCCCTTCTTTGGGCTGAGGTTTCTCCTCAGACGGGTCAGGGGCACGATAAAACATGACCTCCTTCTTGGGCAGATGGCCAGACTTCACAAATTCAGACAAATTGCTCTTTGTGACAGTGGATTGGACCCAATTACAGGTCACAGGAGCCTTGGTTGCTTTAGGTGCCATGATGTAAGTGGAAGCCTATGACAAAATAAGAAGCTCCGGTTTAGATTTAACCCGGAAGGAAAGTATTTTTTAAGTCTATTCAAAATGGCGGCTTAAGACAGGGCCTAATGACATATGGCTAATTATATTTGGTCAGTTAAGCCGCTATGAATATCAGAAGCAATTAAGTTATTTTAAACCGCCAGGAATTGGTAAGGCTGTGATTCAGTGTTATCTTTTTTAAAGCCGGTGGTAAGAGTCGCTGCGATTAAATTGATTCGACAGAAATGGATTTTGCCTAAGTGTCGCACAAACAGGTTTTGCAGTTGGCGGATATTATTTTGGATCAAACAGGTGCACAAAAAAGAAAATATTCTAGACCTAAAACTAGTACAGATAAGTTCATCAGTTCTAAACAAGGCTTCTGTACAGAGAAGAGGAATCTACTTGCATTCGAAATGGGTGCGAAGTAGCTACCGCATCAGTTTTATATCATCTTAAGGATCAAGAAACGGCGGTGGTGATGAAATCTATGAGGGGTTCCTGACGAACAGCAAAGAACACCGAGGAACTCAAAGGTCCTAATGCGTATCTGAGGAACAAGAAGGAGGAAACTTACAGATGCAGAGTTGCTGCGGAGGTTCGTCGCGGTTTTCTAGTCAAATCAGGTTGATGCAGTGGCCTGAGTTGGCAAGGACGAGGAGATTTGCGATGGCGGCGGCAGAGAAACAGTGAGAAGAAGAAGACGACCGAAGGGGGAGAATGGAAAAGACCTAGGTCGTGCCTATTTATAAGGAAGGGCTTACTGAGACAGCACAAGAAACGAGGAGACTAAACATTATTATCCAGCGGCCCCGACGCCTCGGTTTTCAGAACGGTCAATAAAAGCAAAGATCCGTTGGAGGATATGGTGGAATAAAGAATGAATTTAAGTAAAGATGACATCACGGCGGGTTAACCCGGATTCAGAAGATGACATCATGGCGGGTTAAAAAAAACCTTTGCACAGGCAGAAGGCTGAAGATTTATTTCTTAAGGTATTTTAAGATTGACATGAACCGGTTCAAATCAATCTGGGGCCTAATGTTGGGGATATAACTATTTGTGTAATCCACCTAGGAGGGGCCGGGTTACGCAAAGAAGACTGAGCAGGAAGATGCCCAAGACCAAGCATGAAGATGGCAGTTCATAAAGGGTCTAAGGCCCTTTAGGCGGCTCAAGGCCCATAATGATAAATCGCCATGATGGTATGACTTGTAACATAAGGTAGACTTAACCAGTCACCAAGCCAGACACTGTCTATGAGCCGGCCGGGACTCTGTAGGCTGCAGGGCGTCCGCCCGTGTATATAAGGGGATGACCCGCTGGCGGCTTAGGGCAAGAAACAACTCATCGAGAACCGGGCATAGCATATCTCGCTCCCCGGTCATCGAAACATCAAGCAATACCAACCCAACTAGACGTAGGCCTTACCTTCACCGTAAGGGGCCGAACTAGTATAAATCTCTCGTGTCCTTTGTCCCGATAACCCCTTTAAGCTTCCTAGTTGCGATGATTCCACAACCAAGTCCTTGCAAGAGGACATCTGTCGTGACAATTGCACGACAGTAACCTTGAGAACAGGTTACAGATATCAACATAAATAGAATTTGAATCAATGCCATGCCTTCCAACATGTCAAGTCACCACCTTGACACAAATAGTTCTCTTCAACACACACATGCACCGAGATTGTAAAATTTCTGGACATAGTTTAAGCAGCACCTCCCAACTGTCCATGACCGTGGACACGGCTATTCGAATAGTTTGACACTCTACAGAGGTTGCGCACTTTACCCACAAGATCCGGGAAGCTTTCGTGTCATCCACGATCCCGCAGTACCTCCAGTACTCGGGGGAAGCACCCGATCATTACCTTTCCCTAGACGACACTAACATAGGGTCCACTCGTTGATGCACGGCCCTCGTGTATAAGCAAAAGATCGTGGGACTCTGCCCTTTTCACATTATTATGCATACACGAAGGGACCAACGGTGTGTCCGGTGCCCTGTGAAAATAGTCATGGCCGCCTATCCAAGCACGACCCCGTCCCGAGAGTGACCTCGAGTCACCCCCGTCACTAGTAATGTGGGCACCATGCTAGTATCAGCCTAAGTAATCAATAATGCCCCGTCCCATAAAGGGGTAGAGTGGTTGCACATGTTTGGTTGGGATAGTAATCACACATAAATCTAATCCATCATTTTATACACACACACACCAAAAGCTCTCTTTGGTACACCACTTCTTCCTCAAGTGGTGACCTTAGTTCAACATCTCCCAAGGGCATTAGGGGCACCCGATGGGGTTTTCGAAAGAATGTAACCACGAAGAGTTGATGGTACACATGCATCATTATGCATCAACTAGTCTCTTGACAATGCAATCATGAACAAGGTAAGGTCACGAGTAGGGGTATGCATCATGGGGTGGTTCACAACAAGTTTACCACCGTCATATTTCATCGTCATGCAATCGGAAAAAGGGTACCGATGAACAAGAGGGGTGTCATGGTCAAAGGGCTGCTTGCCTGGCTCAGCAAGGTCTTCTGGGTCTTCAAAGTCTTCTGGTCCAACTCCTTCGTTAGCAACGCAATCTATTGTCGCAAAATAATAACGAGAAAAATAAGGCAAAAATAAAACAGAAAAACCCAAGTGCTCAGAAAAATGTCAACTCATTTTTGTTAAATACTAGGGTGAAAACTAAGAAGGGGAAAAATCCTAGTTTTGGATTTGGAGTAGCTTAATGGGAGGAATGGATTGTCAGAGGGGTTTAGATATATTCAAATTTGAATTTTAGTATGAACAGTACATAAAAGTTGTTTGGATATGAGTGAAGGTTATACCATTAAATAGGTAGGATTTTTACAAGATTTTAGGAACTGGAATTATTGCATTTGGATTAATATTTAATCCTGTGGAATTTTTGGAAAAGTTATAGAAAAAGAAAAGGAAAAGAAAAAGGAGAAGGGCTCTGTGCCTGCTGGGCCAGAACAGCCGCAGCGCAGCAGGCCCAGCCAGAGAGACGGCCTAGCGCACTAGTGCACGCGCGCGCGCCAGGTTTAAACCTAACGGGCGGGGCCCAGGCGTCAGCGAGAGAGAGAGGGGCGATGGAGAGGAGAGGCTGACAGGCGGGGCCCGCCTGTCATCCCTAACCCCGCGACAGAGGGCCGGCGAGCTCACCGGCGTCGATGCAGGGCACAACGAGGTCGGGCGAGGGTACGGCTAGACTCAGCGTCGGGTCGCCATTCGGGTGGAGGTGGTTGCGGTCGCCGGGGTAGCCTGGTTCGCCGGCGACGAGGTCACACGGTGGAGGAGCTTCGGGCGTTGACGGTTCCAGCCGTTTCCGGCTGCAAAAGAAGCAGGGGAGAAAGGGGAAATAATCAGGGGTGCTCGGGGGTTCCATATCGAGGCAGAGGAGGAGCGGGGGAGGCCTGTACCTTGCGAACTCCAGCGAACCGAAGCGGCGGAGCTCGAGCTTGATCTCGAGCTCAGGCGGCTCTGGAGAGGAACTGGGCATGAAGGAAGACTATTTGGTGGTGCAGGGGGCGAGTGGTGAGGAGAGGAGAGCTCGGGGAGGTCTTATATAGTCGGGCTAGGGCTTGCCGTGGACCCATGCGCCGGTGAGATCATTGCCGTTGCCGTGGGTCACGGGGGCGCGCGTGGGCGTGTCTGGGGTGCTCGTGGGGTTGGTCTAGGGCGAGGAGAGAGAAGAGAGGGAAAGCAGGAGGGGCCAGAGGGGCTGCGCATGTGAGGCCGCTCATTGGAGCTCTCGGGCGGCCGGTGCGCGTGCGAGCAAGGGCAGCAGGAGGGGGGAGGAGGAGGGGGACAGAGGCGTGGCATGCTGAGGACGTCGAGGAGCATCGGCTGGCATGAGGGGGAGAGCCGAGGTGGCCGGAGGTGCCTGGCAAGGGGCGGCTACAGTGCGGGAGCGCACTGTAACGCACTCCAAAGCACCCAAATGGCCGGCATGGCCATTTTATATGCAATGTGGGCGCGGCCAAAGATGTCTGGTAGCTCTAGGGGGAAGTAGAGAAGAGGGGAGGAGCATTGGATGCCCTGGGTGGCCACTTGAGTGAGGAGGGAGGTGAGAAAGGAGAAGAATGCTGCTGTCCAGAAGGGTAAATGGGGATGTTTCACCCTTCAATCATTGAGTTGAGGCCAGGGAAGAGTTACTGGGGGTAGAGGAGGACTTGGAGGAGCTATGGTAAAAAGTTGAGGCCATGGAGAAGAGTGGAAGTGGTCAAAACAGGGGTTTTAGTAAAATGGCAGAAGGTGTTTGTTGCTGGTTTGGGAAAGAAGATGAACTCCTCTTGTCATGAGGCTTGACAGGGTCCAATGGAATGAGATAATAATAGGTTCCACCAAGGTTGAGTCCATTTGGGCAAAGTTGCCAATGCAACTTTTGTAAACCCTAGAAATCAACATAAATGAGTTTTCCAAGATCTAGATATGCAAGACTATTCTTCTTGAGGCACCACTTGGTGAAGTGTCATCATTTGAGGTTCTGAACATGTCCCCAAAAGTTGAGATCAAAAGGAGAAATTTGCCAATGTAGAGTTGTTCAAATTTGGTTCTGGATAGGAAGAGTTTTGGGGCCCTTTGATCAGGTTAACTTGTTCTCCAACTTGTGACACTTGGTCTAGATGAATAATGAGAAAATTTGAGCATGTCCACAAGGTTTGAGAACATTTGGAAATGTTTGGCAATGTAAAGTTGCTCAAACTTCCAAAATGGACAGAAATGGTTTTGAGGGGATTTGATGATGTTATATTGTTCTCCAAGACATGAGACTTGGCAAGATCATCTAATATGTCATATTTGACATGCTAGAATTTTCTTGGAATTTTTTAGAGAATATTTCCTTTGTAAATATTTCAAAAGCTTGAAATATCCAGAAAGGATTTTTTAGGGGTTTGACCAATATTTTGAACACGACCATGTGTTGAAACTCTTATATATGGACAATATATGTCCACTGAGTTTCCCTAAATTTTCAATATTTTAAAGCATTAAGATAATTTTAACCTATTAAAGACCATTTCCGGCCTATAGAAAAAGCCTTTGAATAAAATAGCAAAATGACTTTTAAAATTATACTTTTGTGGTTTTTGGGAGTCCTATACCTAATAGGAGTCAAACATACTCTTTGAAAGTTTTTTAATACCACAAATCAAGTACTTGCAGTGCAAACCTCAATTTAGGGGTTTTTGGAAAACTAAATTTAGAAAATACTTTTTGGCCAAATTATTTTTGTAATAAAATTCTATATTGTACTATACACATGGTATGATCATTGGGCAGAAGTTTTGGAACAAGGAAATGAAGTATAGAAGGTGAAGCTATGTTGACTTTTAAGAGCACTTGAAAACACAGAGAGAAAACCAACTCAAATAAAAAGTCAAATAATGCAAAAGTTTTTGCCAAACCACATTTTATCATGATTTATCATCTTAAGTGTTGTGCCATGAAAATCAGGGTGTGACACCCCTGCACACAAATAACAACACCTCGCAACCCGACGTGTTAAAGGGGTTGTCAATCCCTTTCGGGGTATGGTGCCAGAAATTGCGTGCCGGAGGGAGAAAGTTGTAATAGATTGAATAAATAGATCGCAAATAAAATAAAGTGCAGCAAAGTAGTTTTGCATTTTTGGTTTAATAGATCTGAATAAAAAGTGCAAATAAAATAGATCGCCAAGCAAATATATGAGAAAGAAGACCTGGGGGCCGTAGGTTGCACTAGTGGCTTCTCTCGAGAAAAATAGCAAACGATGGGTAAACAAACTACTGTTGGGCAATTGATAGAACTTCAAATAATTATGACAATATCCAGGAAATGGTCATTACATAGGCATCACATCCAAGATTAGTAGACCGACTCCTGCCTGCATCTACTACTATTACTCCACACATTGACCGCTATCCAGCATGCATCTAGTGTATTAAGTTCATGGAAAAACGGAGTAATGCAGTAAGAACGATGACATGATGTAGACAAGATCTCTCTATGTAGAGATAGAACCCATCGTTTTATCCTTAGTAGCAACGACACATACGTGTCTTTTCCCTTTCTGTCACTGGGATCAAGCACCGTAAGATCGAACCAACTACCGGGCACCTCTTCCCATTGCAAGACAAATAGATCAAGTTGGCCAAACAAAACCCAAATATCGGAGAAGAAATACGAGGCTATAAGAGATCAAAGAAACTCAAATAACTTTCATGGATATAAAAAGATATAACTGATCTTAAACTCGAAGTTCATCAGATCCCAACAAACACACCACAAAAGAGTTACATCATATGGGTTTCCAAGATACCATTGTATTGAGAATTCAGCGAGAGATAGAAAGCCATCTAGCTACTAATGACGGACCCTGAAGGTCTACAAAGAACTACTCATGCATCATCGGAGAGGCACCAATAGAGGTGGTGAACCCCATCCGAGATGGTGTCTAGATTGGATCTGGTGGTTCTGGACTCTGCGGCGGTTGGATGAATATTTCGTCGATCTTCCTAGGGTTTCTGGAATATTGGGGTATTTATAGAGAAAAGAGGCGGTCCAGGGGCACCCGAGGTGGGCACAAACCACCAGGGCGCTCCTGGGCCTCCTGGCGCGCCCTAGTGAGTTGTGCCCCCCTCGGGGCACCCCCAGGCATAGTCAGGGCCCGTTGTGTTCCTTCTGGCCCATAAAAAATCATCATGGAGTTTCATGGCATTTGGACTCCATCTGATATTGATTTTCTGCGATGTAAAAAATATGGAAAAAACAACAACTGGCACTTGGCACTATGTCAATAGGTTAGTACCAAAAAATGATATACAATTATAAAATGATTATAAAACATCCAAGATTGATATTATAATAGCATGGAACAATAAAAATTATAGATACGTTGGAGACATATCAGTCTCCCACTTGCACTAGAGTCAATAATCTAGTTTACATCATAGTGTATCTAACACCCATAGAATACTTGTGTTGATCATGTTTTTCTCGTGGAAGAGGTTTAGTCAACGGGTCTGCCACATTCAGGTCTGTATGTACTTTGCAAAGTTCTACGTCTCCCTCCTTGATGTAATCACAGATGGAGTTGAAGCGGCGTTTGATGTGCTTGGTCTTCTTGTGAAACCTGGGCTCCTTGGCAATGGCAATGGCACCAGTGTTGTCACAAAAGATAGTCATTGGATCCGATGCACTAGGTATTACTCCTAGATTAGATATGAATTCCTTCATCTAGACTCCATTTTGCATTGCTTCCGAAGCAGCTATATATTCCGCTTCACATATAGATCCTTCTACGACGCTCTGCCTGGAACTGCACCAACTGACTGCTCCTCCATTCAAAATAAATACGTATCCGGTTTGAGACTTTGAGTCATCTGGATCAGTGTCAAAACAAGCATCGACGTAACCCTTTACGACGAGCTCTTCTTCACCTCCATAAATGAGAAACATGTCCTTAGTACTCTTTAGGTACTTAAGGATATTTTTGACCAATGTCCAGTGATCTACTCCTAGATCACTCTGGTACCTACCTGCCAGACCTATGGCCAGGCACACAGCATGTCTGGTACACAACAGAGCATACATTATAGAGCCTATGATTGAGGCATAGGGGACGACCTTTATCCTTTCTCTTTCTTCTAACATGGTCGGGCTTTGAGTCTTACTCAACTTCACACCTTGCAACATAGACAAGAACCCCTTCTTTGACTGGCCCATTTTGAACTTCTTCAAAATCTTATCAAGGTATGTGCTCTATGAAATTCCTATCAGACGTCTTAATCTATCTCTATAGATCTTAATGCCCAATATGTAAGCACCTTCACCTAGGTCTCACTGAAAAACTCTTGTTCAAATGACCTTTTATGCTTTCCAGAAATTCTATATCATTTCCAATCAATAATATTTCATCCACATATAGTATTAGAAATGCTACAGAGCTCCCACTCACTTTCTTGTAAAGACAAGCTTCTCCGTAAGTTTGTATAAAACCAAAAGCTTTGATCACCTCATCAAAGTGTACATTCCAATTCCGAGATGCTTGCACCAGTCCATAGATGGATTGTTTGAGCTTGTATACCTTTTTAGAATCCTTAGGAATGACAAAACCTTCCGGTTGCATCGTATACAACTCTTCCTTAAGGAAACCATTAAGGAACATTATTATGACGTCCATCTGACAGATTTCATAATCAAAATATGTGGCAATTGCTAACATAATTCTAACAGACTTCAGTATCGCTGTGGGTGAGAAAGTCTCATCGTAGTCAACCCCTTAAACTTGTCAAAACCCTTTGCAGCAAGTCAAGCTTTATAGACATGATTACCATCAACGTATGTCTTCTTCTTAAAGATCCATTTGCTCTCAATGGCCTGCCGTTCATTGGGTAAGTCTACCAAAGTCCATGCTTGGTTTTCATACATGGATCATATCTCATATTTCATGGCCTCAAGCCATTTGTCAGAATTTGGGCTCATCATTGCTTCTTCATAGTTCGTAGGTTCGCCATTATCTAACAACATGACTTCCAAGAGAGGATTAAAGTACCACTCTAGTGCAGAACGTGTCATGGTCGACCTATGAAATTCAGTAATAGCTTGATATAAAGTTCCGCAATCATCATTAGCTTCCTCTATGGCTGGTGTAGGCATCATGGGAACTTCTTTCTATGATGTGCTACTTTCCAATTCAACAGAAGGTATAGTTACCTCATCAAGCTCTACTTTCCTCCCACTCTCACTTCTTTCGAGAGAAACTCCTTCTCTATAAAAGACCCATTCTTGGAAACAAAGATCTTGCCGTCAGATCTATCATAGAAGGTATACCGAATGGTCTCTTTAGAATATCCTATGAAGACACACTTCTCTGCTTTGTGTTCGAGATTATCAGGCTGAAGCCTCTTGACATAAGCGTCGCATCTCCAAACTTTAAGAAATGATAGCTTAGGTTTCTTGCCAAACCATAATTCATACAGTGTCATCTCAATGGATTTATATGGTGCCCTATTTAAAGTGAATGCAGTTGTCTCTAATGCCTAAACCCAAAACGATAATGGTAAATCGGTAAGAGACATCATAGAACGCACCATATCCAATAGAGTACGATTACGATGTTTGGATACACCATTACATTGTGGTATTCCAGGTGGCGTGAGTTGTGAAACCATTCCACATTGTCTTAATGCGTGCCAAACTCGTAACTCAAATATTCTCCTCCATGATGAGATCGTAAGAATTTTATTTTCTTGTTACGATGATTTTCCACTTCAGTCTGGAACTTCTTGAACTTTTCAAATTTTTCAGACTTACGTTTCATTAAGTAAATATACCCATATCTAGTTAAGTATACTATGAAGGTTATGAAATAATGATATCCACTGTCGGCAGTCTGGGAACGGGGGTCGCCAGACTTGCCTGCCTGCGGCCTGCGGCATGGCTCAATGGGTGGCCCAGTACGGCCCATCTTCATCAGCTCAAGCTCCAGACCCTCGCGAGGGGCCAAGCCTCACGGGGCGGATGATGCAAGGCTTCCTTAGGAATGGCCTCACCAGGTAGGCTCGCGAGGAGGCGGAGATATCAAGGCAGGAGTACCTCGCGAGGTGCCCATGATGCAAGTCATGACGATCGAGACCAGGCGGGCACCAGGCGGGCACCAACCTGCGCTATGTCCTCATTTCCTCTTTGGTGCAAAGGGGGCAAGCGCAGGCGCGGAGTACCGAGGCATCAAGCAAAGATTACCATTTCAGTGCAATGAGACCAAGACCAGCAGAGCGGCAGGACGGAGGTCACCGTGTTTCCAAAGACGGCATCATCGCCAGTGCCTTTGGCAGCCGAAGACCAACTTTAGTCAGGATAACTTGTACTAGATGTTCCCCTTCAAAATGGCCGTTGTTGGCTCCCTTCCCGCTCAATATTTGGGAAGAGGACCAGGGCCTCTATATATAGGGATAGCCACCAAAGAAGAGGGGGGATCGAGTTCTCATCAGATCCAGAGGCGATCGAACCCACCCAAGTAGAACACCGCACCAGCCCAAGAACACCTCTCGCGAGGCTGTTCTTCCTTTGTACCGTTCATCATCAGCCCCTGAGGCAATCCACCACACCACACACTGGAGTAGGGTATTACACCACAACGGTGGCCCAAACCAGTATAAACCTTGCGTCCCTTGTGTTCATCATGTAGCTTAGATTCTCAGCGAGGCGTTGGGATGCGGAACGGTAGGGGGAAGATCTTCCCGCGCACCCCAGGGTTCAAACCTTAAGGGTTTTGCCGGAACCCGATATCCGACATTTGGCACGCCAGGTAGGGGTGCGCCAGAATCTTTCTTCCGTTGTTCCGCGTTCGATCGTTCATCGCATCCATGGCTGGCGCTCGTCGAGCTCGCGCCGAGCGTCGGGCTGCTCTTGCCGCCCGTGTCGCCCAGACGGCTCCCGTCGGTGGGCCTCCCCATTATTCTCCATCGCCTGCTGCCAATGCCGCCATCGTCCCGGCGGGGAACGAGTAGTAGGCATGATTGCTGCATCCATCGGTGCGGCGGGAAGGCCGCACTGCCACTCTGTTGCTGACTCCAGCTGGTTCATCGTTGCACGCTCGTCGCGCTCCCACGGACGCGCATGCTATGTTGCTCCTGGAACGTGAACTCCTGCACTACCGCCCCGTCGACGACCTCTACGAGGAGTGGTTCGCTCGCATCACGGGGCTCGTCAGCGCCGCAAGGGGCTCTCCTGCGCCGTCCCTCTTGCTGCCTCGCCCTCCGTCCTGCATGGGTGACGCAGCTCAGGAGGTGCCTCCGCCACCTCCTCGCCAAGAAGGCGCCCTGGCTCCAAGACGTGTGGCACCTGGACGGGACCCACCACATCCAGCACCCGCGCCACAAGAAAGGAGCTGCCAAGAAATCCCTCGTTCCCAAGAAGGTGCTCGCGTGTTCCCTGCTCCAGCACGTCACGACCGCATCCCTGCGCCAGCACGTCAAGACCCCGCGCTACCCCTGGCGGCAGCGCACGGGAATCTCCAGGAGCAAGCCCCGTGTCAGCATAGGGCTCCAGTGGCCACCGCAGGCTGCCGCGCCTTCACCACCGAGCTGCGCAATGTCGCCTGGCTGGGCAAGTTCAAGCCGGATCTGCCTCCTCGCTACGACGGCACTGCCGACCCCGCGGAGTTCCTGCAGCTCTACAAGCTGGGCATCGAAGTACCCAACGGAGACGAGAAGGTCATGGCGAATTGGTTTCCCATGGCGCTCAAAGATGGTGCCCGCACCTGGCTCCCGAACCTGCCTCCTGGCACGATCTTCTCTTGGGACGAGATGCACACCCTCTTCATCGCCAACTTCTAGGGCACTCGCGACCGTCCTCCAGTCGTGGGTGACCTGTGCCGCATCAAGCAGCAACCTGGAGAGACCCTGCAGAAGTACATCCAGTGCTTCAACAACGCTCGCCTCAAGATTCCCAAGGTGACCGAGGAGGCCATCATCTCAACGTTCTTTGATGGCGTCCGCGATGTCAAGATGAAGGAGGAACTGGCAATCCACGAGGATATGTCCACATCTCTGGAGTTGTTCAACCTAGCGACCAAGTGCACAAGGGCTGAGGAGGGGCGACTCTCCCTTCTCGAGCTCCCAGCCGCTGACCCTGAAGAGAAGAAAGCCAAGGCCAAGGACGTGAAGCGCAAAGGAGCAGCTGTGCTCGCAGCAGAACCAGACACGAAGCACGGCAGGGACCAGCCGGAGTCGTCCAAGGGCAGCCGGTACTGCGTATACCATGACCTCCACACCCACAACACCAACGAATGCCAAGAGCTCGGGGCCGTGCGAGAAGGAAGTATCGGTCCACGCCCCGAGCGCAGCGATCGGGGCTACGACCGAGGAGGAGGAAGAGGTGGAGGACGATGGGACGACAGATGCCCTCGCCAAGGGTGGCGTGACCGACCTCGCGAGAACCGCTGGCAAGACCAGCCTCGCGAGGGGGCTTGGAGGGATCATCCTTGCGAGGATCGCCCGCAGGGCAATGCAGGCCTTCCTCCTCTGCCACCACCACCAAGAAGGAATGACAACCATCATCAAGACGAGGGGTTGGGGGCTTCTAGGAGCCATGTGCTATCGCTTGCATCTTGGTCGGTGCCCAGGTCCCAGCCTCTCAGCGCATCTTCAAGCAGTTTGCTCGCGAGGTGAATGCAGTCCTCCCCAAGCTCGAGGCCACGCGCCCTCTCAGGTGGTCCACGTGCGCCATCACGTTCAGCTCAGCGGATCAGCTCAAGTGTGCGGATACAGTCGGGGTCCTCCCAATGCATTGTTCCCCAGTCATCAGCAATGTGCTTGTTACCAGGACCCTCATCAATGGCGGCGCAGGGCTCAATGTTCTGTCCGTCGAGACGTTCAACAATCTTCAAGTGGCATATGATCAGCTTCAGCCAACCAAGCCTTTCTCAGGAGTCACTGATGGCTCCACCACCCCGATAGGGCAGGTCCACCTCCCTGTCACCTTTGGACAGCGCAAGAACTACCATACCGAGCTCATCGACTTCGACGTTGCCCACATTCGCTTGCCATACAATGCCATCCTCGGGTATCCGGCCCTGGCCAAGTTCATGGAAGTGACTCACCATGGATACAATGTCCTCAAGATGCCGGTAGCGACGGAGTCATCACGGTCCTCTGCGAAGAGAAAGATGCGGTATGCTCTCTCGAGCGTGCCTTCCAAGCTGCATCAGTCGAAGACCCAGACAACAAGAATGAGAACCCTCCCGAGGCAGTTACCAAGAAGAAGAAGACATCACCAAGCTCAAGGCCTTAGGAGGCAGGCATCTCCGGAGGCACCGCGCTAGGATCTGCGCCCGTCCAAGGTGCGCCTCCCTCCATCGCATAGGAAGGCGCGCCTGGCGCCCTCCTCGGGCAAGGCTCGGGGGCTCTCTCCTGGAGGGCCTCAGACTTTGCCAAGATCACGAGGGAGGCGCTCGGGCACCACTTGGAGGCGTGCTTCGCGGAACGTTTCCCTCGGGAAGGCATGAGGCAAGGAGGGCCCAACCCGCAAGAGTTCATCACCAAGACCATTCAGGAGCTGCAGGAATCAAGAGTCATGCGCGGCAATCATCGCTCACCCGGTGTAGCTCCCCATCCAGGCGAGGATGGTGGGCTACGCATCTGCATCGACTACCCAAGGCTCAACCGAGTCGCGTCTCAGGAGTGTTTCTAGCCTTCGTGCATGGGATGTTGCGAGGGTCCACCTCACAGCTATGTTTGCATGCCTTTTGGCCTGCCGAACATGGCTGCTGCTCACCAGCGCCTAATGAGGAGCATTCTAGAAGCTCAGGAGGCCAGGCACCGCGCGTTCCTGGCGGAGATGGAGATGGACCTTGAGGAGCCGCCTGGACCTCCAGAGCCTCCTGAGGCTCAGGGATCCGATGGCTCGTGAGGATCGGCTTCTTCACCGTGCATCATCAGCTACTCCAACATCCACTCTGCAATGATACCAGGTGACATCATTCAAGTTTCATTTCAGCTGGGAGCGCCCTCAGGGCTACATCATTCCCAAGCCGTGCAGGTCCGTCCCTGCGGCATGCATCCATTTTGCTTATGTCTTAGGTTCACTTTGCTGGGGGCGCCCCTCGGTCTGCATCATCACCAAGCCGCTCGGGCCTGACCTAGTGGCATGAATCTTTTTTGCATCTATCTAAGCTGATTTGCTCTTCGTGCTTAACCTACCTGTGATAATCGCCTGCTCGATTGACACCTACCTTTGGAGCCGCTCACTCTGGCACGGCGCTTGTGCATGGGTCCGTCCCTGCAACATCGACAAATTTGAGCGGTGGAGCTCTGGCCCATGGCAGGCCCACAAGCGCCACCTCACTAGGCCCTCAGTGCCCTCATCACCCTCTCAGAGCTACCAATGGTTGGCCGACAATCATAATGGCAACCCTTGCTTCTCTCGTGTTGTCTTACAGGAACTACCTGAGGAACAATGTGGGGGGCGTTGCGAGCTCTCTCTCTCTCTCCCTTGCCCATATGATCCGCTCGCGCGTTAAATGGGGGGCTCCTGAGCATCGCGACTCAGTAGCTCTTACTGGCTCTCCAGCCCTCACCCCCTGGCCTTGTCCATGGCATCGCGACTTGGCATACCAGCGGCGGCTGAGCTCGCTCGAGGGCCGGGACCTGAGGACGTAGAGCACGACAGAGAATGCGGAGAAGGGGAGGAGGAGCTCATGATGGCCTGACCCAGATACATTCTAGCTGCCGACGTGCAAGTCTGGCACCTCGTGAAGGAATGGCTCCATGCTTTCGAGATAAGTCACGCTCCTGGAATAGCTAATCGATGCAGTGCCAAACCTCCACTCATTGCGGCTCTGTAATGGCGATGTTGCCTTCCTTTCTCGCCTTTTGACGGCTGCTTGAGCGCTAAAGGGGACCTCCTGAGCATCGCGCCTTAGGGGCTCTTACTGGACCTCGGGCCGCTCACCTCCTGGCCTTGACCACGGCATCGCGACTTGGCATACCATTGACGGCTGAAGCCTGCCTGGGGACTGGGACCTGTCAGCATAGAGCACCAAGCCGTCGCGGGGTTAGAAAGGGGGAACCGAGTCGAGGCAGGACATGCACTCTGCACCGCTTCATGATAAGGATAACATCAACAAAAGACACAACAAACGCTTTACACGCCCCCACGGGGTATTTCCTTGATTCCTCGCAGGGAACAAAAGGCATAAATCCTGAGGTGCCCTAACTACATGTGCCTCCACGGCCGACGCCATCATCAACAGTGGGCCATCAAGCGCCGGCGCCAACCCCATCCAGATCAGCCGCGTCGGCGACCTGAGGCAGCTGCCTTGCTCCGGGCACGGCGCGAGCTCAAGGGCTCGTAGCTGTCGTCGCTCGTCTCCGGAGTCACGAGAAGCTCGGGAGAGTCGCTGGATTCCCCAGCGTCTCCGCTGCTGCCAGAGGAGCCGCTGAGGAAGCGGAGGGCAGGCCTGGCCCTCGCCATATCGACGTCCTGGCCACCTCCTCTGGGGCAGCACTCCAGCCGGCGTCCTTCCGCGTTGAAGACCTTGAAGAGCATCAAGGAGGCGCCATCGTATTCAAAATGAATCACTAAGGCACCCCCTGTTCGGCAGACCCGAGCAATCTCGCCCCAGCCTTGGGTCATGTAGACCTTGCCCGGAGCGACGACCTCAACATCCGATCCGGTCGCCGGGGTACCGTAGTCGGCGTTTTGCAGCCAGAGCTCGAGAGGCCCCTGTGGCGGCATCTCGAAGGCGAAGAAAGGAGGAAAGCGGATCCAGGAGCTTGGAGGCATGGCGGCGTGGAGCACAGGCTCGCGAGGGGAGTCCGCGGCATGGACTCTAGGAGCAATGACACGCACCACAGTGACTCGTCGACATCGCCGACGGCATGGGCGGTACCGCTTGGCGTCTTCTTCTCTAGGGCCCTCGGCCCAGGCGTACAGAGGTAGAGGAAATCCAGGAGGCGGCCGCTCGTACCAGGGCCTCGACGCCTCCGGCCGATCGACCTTGTCGCGGGGGCTGAGGACCGGCTGTTTCTTCGGCAGGAGCGGTTCGGGCCCCTCTCGGGGGGGCCTTTCCTTTCTCTTCAGCTGAGAACCGGCGGATCGGTGCCATTGGCAAAGATGGAGGAGGAGCGAGGAAGGAAAAGCGAGCGGGGCAAGGAGAGATGGACTCTGGGGGCTCACGCCTCTCCGTACTTATAAACCAGAGGAGGCCAACCGTCGGCCTCCACGATCGCAGGTAATCATGACCCTCTATGCATGCAGGGACTCATTACATCGGGTAGTTGTCGAGGCAGCATGGGGAAGCGGAGACGCCCACGTCCAATAAACCGCCACGCGGCGCCCAAGGCCACAGGCTGTTGGGGCCCGCGGCGCTCCGCACTTGCCCTTTCGCTTCGCTACTAAGCCAAGTCTGAGCGCGCCTTGGGCCCACGGGCTACTGTCGGCGTTCTGGGAATGGGGGTCCCCAGACTTGCCGGCCTACGGCCTGCGGCGTGGCTCAAGGGGTAGCCCAGTATGGCCCATCTTCATCAGCTCAAGCTCAAGACCCTCGCGAGGGGCAAGCCTCGCGGGGCGGACGACGCAAGGCTTCCACAGGAATAGCCTCACCAGGCAGGCTGGCAAGGAGGCGAAGAGATCAAGGCAGGAGTACCTCGCGAGGTGCCCATGATGCAAGCCATGACGATCGAGACCAGGCGGGCGCTAGGCGGGCGCCAGCCTGCGCAGTGTCCTCGTTTCCTCTTTGGTGCAAAGGGGGCAAGCGTAGGCGCGGATTATCGAGGCATCAAGCAAAGATTACCATTTTAGTGCAATGAGACCAAGACCAGCAGAGCGGCAGGATAGAGGTCACCGTGGAGCCCAAGATGGCGTCATCGCCAGTGACTTTGGTAGACAAAGACCAACTTTAGTCAGGATAACTTGTACTAGATGTTCCCCATCAAAATGGACGTTGGTGGCTCCCTTCCCGCTCAATATTTGGGAAGAGGACCAGGGCCTCTCTATATGGGGATAGCCACCAAAGCAGAGGGGGGGATCGAGTTCTCATCAGATCCAGAGGCGATCGAACCCACCCAAGTAGAACACCGCACCGGCCCAAGGACACCTCTCGCGAGGCTGTTCTTCCTTTGTACTGTTCATCATCAGCCCCTGAGGCAATCCACCACACCACACACTGGAGTAGGGTATTACACCACAACGGTGGCCTGAACCAGTATAAACCTTGTGTCCCTTGTGTTCATCGTGTAGCTTAGATTCTCAGCGAGGCGTTGGGACGCGAAATGGTAGGGGGAAGATCTTCGCGCGCACCCCAGAGTTTGAACCTTAAGGGTTTTGCCGGAACCCGATATCCGACATCCACCACATGCTTCAACACTCATCGGACCGCGTATATGGGTATGTATTATTTCCAACAAGTCACTTGCCTGCTCCATTGTACTAAAAAACGAGGTTTTAGTCATCTAGCCCATGAGGAATGGTTCACATGTTTCAAGTGATTCCAAAAGTCCATCAGCATGGATTTTCTTCATGTGCTTTACACCAATATGACCTAAGTGGTAATGCCACAAGTATTTTGTACTATCATCATTAACTTTGCATCTTTTGGGATCAATGTTATGAACATTTCTATCTTTACAATCGAGATTCAACAAGAATAAACCATTCATATTGGGTGCATGACCATAAAAGATATTATTCATGTAAATAGAACAACCGTCAATCTCTGTCTTAAATGAATGACCATCTCGCATAAACACGATCTAGATATAATGTTCATGCTCAACGCGGGCACCAAATTAAAATTATTTAGTTTTAAAACTAATCCCGAAGGGAGACGTAGAGGGGCGCACAGACGGCGATCACATCAAACCTTGGAGACATTTCCAACTTGCATCCTCACCTCGTCCTTAGCTAGTCTCCGTTTATTTCACAGTTCCTATTTCGAGTTACAAATATTAGCAGCCAAACCAATATCAAATATCCAGGTGTCGGCATCCTGGGAACGGGGATCCCCAGACTTGCTTGCCTGCGGCCCATGGCATGGCTCCACCAGCGGCCCTGTACGGCCCATATTTACCAGCAAACACTCGAGACCCTCGCGAGGGGCCAAGCCTCGCGAGGCGGACGACACAAGACCTCCTCGGGGGTGGCCTCACTAAACTGGCTCGCGTGGGGCGGAGAGATCAAGGCGAGGGGAACCTCGCGAGGTTCCCGTGATGCAAGGCATGACGACCAAGGCCAGGCGGGCACTAGGCGGGCGCCAGGGCATGCAATGTACTCATTTCCTCTTTGGTGCTAAAGAGGCAAGCGCAGGCGAGGAGTCCCGAGGAATCAGGCAAAGGTTTCCACATCGGTGCAACAAGACCAAGACTAGCAGGACGTCACGACGGAGGTCACCATGGACCCAGGACGGCGTCACCACCAGAGCCTTTGGCAGGCGAAGACCACCTTTAGTAAGGATAACTTGTACTAGTTGTCCCCCTTCAAATTTGGCCGTTGTTCGATCCCTTCCCGCCTACATTTGGGATGAGGACCATGGCCTCTATAAATAGGACTGGCCACCACAGTAGGAGGCAACTGATCTTGGATCAGATCCATTCCATCCTCACACACACAAGCTCACCGAGCTCAAGAACACCTCTCCTCAGGAGGTTGTTCTTCCCTTGTACTTGTTCATCCTCAGCCCAAGAGGCAATCCACCACACCACACTGGAGTAGGGTATTACACCACATTGGTGGCCAGAACCAGTATAAACCCGGTGTCCCTTGTTCTTCGAGTTCGACGTGCTGAGCCTTGAGATCGTTGTAAGTGGGTGAGCTGGGGAAGGGAGAGATCTTCATGCGCACCCCAGTGTTTGAACCTTGAGGGTTTCGCTGGAACCCGAAATCCGACATTTGGCGCGCCAGGTATGGGTGCGCTGAAGCTTTCCTTTCATCAATCCACGCTCCACCACCTCCACCCCTTGTCCCCATGGCCGGTGTTGCTCCTCTGGCTGAGGTGACGGTTGCCGAAGACGGCGCCAGGGGGCTCAGAGCCTTTGCCCCCGCCTTGCGACGGGTACAATGGCCGCCCAAGTTCAAGCCGGAGATGCCGACGCATTATGACAGCGTGGCGGACCTGTTGGCCTTCCTGCTAGCGTATGAAGAGGCCGTCCTGAAGGCTGGTGTTAGTGTCAAAACCGGCGGATCTCGGGTAGGGGGTCCCGAACTATGCGTCTAAGCTCAATGGTAACAGGAGATGGGGGACACAATGTTTACTCAGGTTCAGGCCCTCTCTATGGAGGTAATACCCTACTTCCTGATTGATTGATCTTGATGAATATGAGTATTACAAGAGTTGATCTACCACGAGATCGTAATGGCTAAAACCCTAGAAGTCTAGCTTGTATGCCTATGGCTATGAGTCTTGGCCTCTACAGACCTACCCTCCGGTTTATATAGACACCGGAGGGATCTAGGGTTACATTAGGTCGGTTTATAGAGAAAGGAATCTTCATATTCGATCGCTGAGCTTGCCTTCCATGTCAAGGAGAGTCCCATCCGGACACTGGTGGAGTCTTTGGTCTTTGTATCTTCATAGCCCATTAGTCCAGCCCATGTCCAACAGGCCGGTCGCCCGAGGACCCCTTAGTCCAAGACTCCCTCAGTAGCCCCTGAACCAGGCTTCAATGATGAGGTATCCGGCACGCAGATTGTTTTCGGCATTGCAAGGCGGGTTCTCCTTTTCAAATACTCCAAGATAGTCTTCAAACGCAACGAACGTGTCCGAATCTGCAACACAAGTACCACACACACAGTCGTAGAGAGTATAATATTTCACGAGTCCCATTCGCTGACAATTTTTGCAAGATGACATCACGACTGCCCGGTCATTATTTCACTCCACCCTTTCATCCGCGGACTTATGTTCTATTACGGGCTAGATTTCCATGATCTAGCCCCGAACTCTTTCCTCGACATCTCGACATTCATTGTCATGTGCGAGGCTTTCCTCCGCGTCCAACCCCACTTCGGTCTGTGGCTTAAGATCTTCAACGTGAAGCCGAAGGTGGTGGATGGCCAACACGCGGAGTGCGGAGGAGCCATGGTGAGCAAGATGCCCAATGTCACATGGCTCAAAGGCACGTTTCTGGAGACTGTCAAGGAGTGGCAGAAGCTGTGGTTCTATATCATAGAGCCCTGCGAAACCACTTGTGTCGCGGCTCCCAAATTCAAGTCCGGGGCTCCAATGCGGCTGACCTCCTGGATGGAGAAGGGCCCAAATTGGTCTTCGTCCGACGAGCTGATGGCGCTACAAACACGCATCCAAAGCATGGTGGACAAAAACATCAAGCTCGTCGACGTGATCCAGGTTATGCTAGTTCACCAGATCCTCCCCTGCTAAAGCCGAACTTCCCCTCTATGGGAATTCGATCCAGAGAAGCACCAGACCTTGGTGAGGCTCTTCGGCACCACTCACGAAAACACCTGGAAGCTGCTCTTCAAGGGCGATGAGAAGCCGCCAGCCATAGACTCGGATTGTGGGCACGATCTTGCCCACCCCGCCAGCGCCGGAAGTCCTTCACATCTCAAGGCGTACTCTCTACCAGCTTGTCCAAGGAGGGTAACTAAACTTTGCTAATTTATCCTTTCAAGAATGGACGGAGAAAGTGGAGCGAATTCACAGTTCGGCTCCACTGCCCGAAGAACCAGTCATCCATCTTCTGGCGAAGATGCTGGTCCCGGCACCCTACCAGCCATCGGAGAAGAAGGCCAAGAAGAAGTCCAAGGGGTCCGGGGTGGCCCTCGCTGCAAGGGCACTTCGGACGTGATGTCTGAAGACAAGACTCACTCCTCTGTCCCCGAAGATGATGATGATGAGGAGGAAAGCAACCCTCCCCTGATGGGGGGAGGAAGAAGAGGGCGGCCTCCATGAATTTTTAGGCGGAGGCGCCCAAGAAGGGGAAAGGCTCCCTCGTGGATAAGACCGAGTGGGACGTTGACAGCAGTCCAGAGTGACGCCCCCAGAGCAAGCCCCTGGCCGCATCATAAGTATTGATAGACTCGTGCTCGCCCGTGTATCCGTCCTTTCCTCCTCATTGTATTAACATGGTTAATTGTGCAACTGCAGTCCGACCCACCACAGCTCCCAGCGATCCTCATCAAGAGGTTTGTTGGATTCAAGGGCGATGGACACGCGTCACCGCCGGCCGCTTACTCTCCCACGTCCAAGGGCGACGCAGGGGTGCTGTCGCGAAGGACTTTCCTAGGCCAGGGAGAGTCTCGGGAGGCTGTCAGGGTGGCGCCAGAGGGCGAAACCTCGGCCGCCGGACACATGGGGGAGCAGTCCCCCATGGAGACTGGCGATGGGGGCCGTATTCAGTTTGGCCCCCGTTCGGATACGGTTCTGGAGACCTACACGGCTCTGGGGTTCGGCGTGCAGCCTCCTTTGAAAGACGGAGGTGTGCCTATCCCACCAGTGACCTCTGTTCAACCAGAGGCACCGGACAATCTTCTAGAAGCGCTGCGAGGCGCTTCCATTGTGGAAGAACACCGTATCCTTATGGGTATGGTGATTGAGAGGGTTCAGTCCGTCAAGAGCGTACTGGCCAAAGCCTACAGCGGCCTGCTAACAGGTTTTGAGGTAAGCGACGAAAAGGAGAAAATCCCCATATAGACAGTAGCCCCTGAGACACTGTCCAGTGTTCAAAAAGCGAAACCGGACAGAGGATCAATTCATTTTTGCAGGAAACTAACTAAATGTATCTTGTATTAATGAGTAGGCGTCGTTACTAGCCGCGACCTCACACACTACCAAAGTCTCGGACTAAAGTAGAGACTGGAGCGAGCCGAGGAGGAGCTCGGCCAAGCGACGAAGGAGCTAGCAGACCAGCAAGGTATTTAATGACTCACTATATATTTGGAAAGAATAAATGATGTGTATTGACCATAGCGTTATGATATGTGCAGGAGCAACGACCGAGGTCGAGGCCCTTAAGAAGGCCCTGGCCGAAGCCGACGAGAAAGCTGGCAAGGAGCAAGCCACCCGTAAGAAGCTCAAGGCCAGGGTCAACGAGGTTCAGCAAGAGCTCTAGTATGCTGTGAAGAAATGTGAGGCCTTGGAGTGCGATGTTTCGGCTCGAGAGGCCGAACTCGCCAAGGCACGCCAGAGCGCGGAAGAGGCCCGGGTTGAGGCCCAGGGCGCCCTCCAGGAGATCCAGGAGGCCAGGAAGATCTTGGCGGGTAAGGAATTTAGTATGCAAAGCAAGTATGTGAAGAAGCAGCATGTCTTACTAACTCGGATTCGGAGTTCTCCAGGGGCGTTTGCGGATTTGCCGCGCAGTGTGTCAGATGCTGCGGAGTTCTTCTGAGCTGAAGAAGGGAGCTCAATGGAGAAGCTGTTCTGGTTGCAATACCTTGCACCAGAACATCCAGTGCCCTTCACCGATCAGCTAAAGCAGCTGGTCAAGCTGCATAGGGTGGCCAAACTGGCCATGAAGGATTTAATAATCCAGTAGTGGCCTGCCGAAGCTATACCCGGCAGTTACCTCAGACTCGTGAAGCGGCTGGTGAGCGCCTGTCCTTGGCTGGACGTCATCAAGCGGTCGGTCTGCATCGAGGGCGCGCGCATCGCGTTCGCCCGCGTCAAGGTCTGGTGGGCGAAGATGGATGTCGTCAAGCTCGTGACTGAAGGGCCGCTTGAGGGCAAGGAGAACCGCATGCCAGAGCGAAATTTTGAAGATGTCCTGGAGGGGTCCCGCATTGTAGCGATGCAATGTGCGAAAGACATTATCTTTGAATGAATACATTCATGTTGTCTCTGCCATGTATGATGAAACAAAGTTGTTAATATAGTTTTTGTTATGTTTTTAAAAAAATTTACCTCCTGTGCGGCTGATTTTTTTGAAATCTGAGAGTTGGCCAGTCGTCGGCTTCTACCCCCACGTAGGTAGTACAGGGGTGTTCGGGATGGAATCTAAACACTCTTGATCCAATTATTTGGTCCTTGAAGGAGGTGTTTAGCGCAACGAACCAGGCAATCAGACTATGCGGCTTTAGCACTCTCACTTAGCCATAGGAGTTTGACAATAAAAATGTGGGCGCAACCCCTAGTATCCGAACTTGAATGCTATAAGCACCTGATCGGGTAGGTACCGATCCTTCGCGTAATGCGGAAAAAATCTCTAACGATTTGAAACCTCCGAAGAGCTGACCGGCTCTCGCCGCATCATGACAGTCAGTTTTCGGCTTTCTCTACTGAGGTGCTCCTTCAGGTAAACCAGGGCACAATCATAGTAGTGCTCCCTTTACTACCTTAGCCGATATAGGGGAACGTAAGGTAGCAAGAACATGAGCCAGGCAACCCAACTATTGACCAAAGACATGATTCGGAGCCAATGCATATAGTGCTAAATTCGGGGTGCTGAACTATACTGTAAACCATGTTCGGACTTTGTTGCCATGGTGTGGGGCGCTATGAAGCCCCTAGCAAATTGAAACGTACCATAGTGTACGGATTCTATCTGATAAGCTTATTAATAAAAAAAAAGAAAAACAGAAAGGGAGTAAAAGCAATAAGCAGGGGCCCTAAAATTTGGGCCACAAACTGTTTCCAATATGATTTGATTAATACGTCGAAGCACATTGATACAAGTAGTGCGATAAGCAGGCTATTTGACATGCCACGACCAAGGGAGAGCTGCGCATGGGGCCCTGCGGACAGGTAGAGTGGTTGTTAAAGAAACAACTTAGAAATTCCCCTCTATGTCCAAGCTGACTGTCGGCTTGGTGTATTTGTCCTTTGAAAGGACCTGCGATCAAGCCGTCTTGGAATGCCTATGGAAAAGAAACTTGAAAAGCAGAAAAGAAACAGTGAATGTATATGTGTCCGGGAGCGGTCAAGCCGTATTGTGGATCACTAGCTAGTTATGCCTTCGCCTGTCCCCATGGTATTTGGAGTGCGTAGTTATGTATGCGCGGTGCGAATGCCGCCACTTCATCACGACTGGGACGGAGGCCAAATTGCTAGTCAAGATCTTGACGAGCCGAGCTGTCCTGCAGCAGAGTAGTCCGGACCCTCTTGATAGTGTCCGGGGGCTCGGCCGCCGAATTAAGGCCTTGCTTGAAAAGGCCACTCTGTACTTCTGCTGCTAAGGCAAGGGTGTGCTCCTCGGTACGGAGGGAGCCTTCCGTATTTCGATTAATTGTTACGACACCACGTTGTCCGGGCATCTTGAGCTTGAGGTAAGCATAGTGAGGGACCGCATTGGATCGAGTGAATGCAGTTTGTCCGAGCAGTGCGTGGTAGCCGCTGCGAAAAGGGACGATATCGAAGATTAACTTTTCGCTTTGGAAGTTGTCCGGAGATCCAAAGACAACCTCTAGCATAATTGAGCAAATACAACGGGCATCTACACCTGGTATGACTCCTTTAAAGGTAGTCTTTGTGGGCTTGTTCCGTGATGGGTTAATGCCCATTTTGCACACTGTATCTTGATAGAGCAGGTTCAGGCTGTTGCCGTCGTCCATAAGGACTCGCGTCAGGTGGAATCCGTCAATTATTGGGTCAAGGACCAATGTGACTGAACCGCCATGACGGATACTGGTCGGATGACCCCGTTGATCAAAAGTGATCGGGCATGACGACCATGGATTAAATTTTGGGGCGGCTGGCTCTATCGCATAGACGTCCCTGAGCGCGCGCTTGCGCTCCCTCTTGGGGATGTGTGTAGCATATATCATGTTCACCGTTTTGACCTGGGGGGAAACTTCTTTTGTCCTCCTGAGTTCGGTTGTCGGGGCTCCTCGTCATCGTCCTTGCTTTGCAATCCCTTTTCTTTGTTCTCGGCATTTAACTTGCCAGCCTATTTAAAAACCCAACAATCTCTGTTGGTATGATTGGCTGGTTTGTCTGGGTGCCATGGATCTGGCATGGACGATCGAGTATGTTGTCCAGGCTGGATGGTCCCTGATTGTTTCTTTTATATGGCTTTTTCCGCTGACCGGACTTGGAGCCACTGAATCCGGCATTGACTGTCGTATCATCGGTGTTGTCACCATTGCTTCGGCATTTGTGTCTGCTGTGGTGGAGCATGCCGTTGCTATTTTTGACCTCGAGGGTGCCCGTTTCGCTTTCTGTGTTTTTGCTACGGGCCAGCCAGCTATCCTCACCCGCACAAAAGTAGGTCATGAGTGCTGTGAGGACTGCCATGGACTTCGGCTTTTCCTGGCCGAGGTGACGGGCGAGCCATTCGTCACGGATGCTATATTTAAAGGCCGCTAGGGCTTCGGCATCCGAACAGTCGACGATCTAGTTCTTTTTTAGTTAGGAACCTAATCTAGAATTTCCTGGCTGACTCTCCAGGATGTTGAACTATGTGACTTCAGTCACCGACGTCTGGTGGCCGGACATATGTACCTTGGAAGTTGTCAAGTTCTTCCAAGTCCTCCCAGCTGCCAATAGAGTTTTCAGGCAGACTGTTTAACTAGTGCCGAGCTGGCCCTTTGAGTTTTAGTGGGAGGTATTTGATGGGGTGAAGATCATCTCCGCGGGCCATATGGATGTGGAGAATAAAATCCTCAAACCATACCGCGGGATCAGTTGTTCCATCGTATGATTTGATGTTTATGGGTCTAAATCCTTCTGGGAATTCATGATCCATTACTTCGTCGGTGAAGCAAAGAGGGTGTGCGACACCTCTATATCGGGCCGCATCGCGACGTAGCTCCGATGGAGTCTGTCTGTGGTTTTCGGCCCGGGCGTGACTAGGTTTGTCACGTCCGAATAGGTAGCCGTCGTCGCGTCTCGAAGCACGTCCTCGCGATCCATATATCGATCTTGTGTGTCCTGCTCTACTATCCAGGTCCTGCCGAAGGTCATATGTGTAACCCTGAGCTGTTTTGTCCCTGCCTTTACGGCGAGGTGGGCGGTCTGGTGTTCGGCTTGAGTTACCGCTTTATCCCGACCACGTGGTGGTCGGTCAGCCGCATTGTGCGATGATGGTACGGGCTCCAGCGCCTCGTCATCGAATTGAGGTAGCAATTTGTGCTTCGGGTAACTTTTGGCTGGGCGTTTAAGGTTGTATTCTTCGGCTGCCAGGACATTGGTCCATCTATCATTCAGCAGATCTTGATCAGCTTGAAGCGGCTGCTGCTTCTTTTTCAGGCTTCTTGCAGTGGCTATTAGCTGACACCTAAAGCATTCTTGCTCGAGAGGTTCCTCAGGCACGATGAAATCATCATTGCCAAGGCTCACCTCATCCTCGAAGGGTGGAAGATAAATGCTGCCCTCTGAGTCGTCGTCTATGGCCTGTTCGTCAGGGCTAACTTGCCCATCTTCCCGATCGTCCTGTTCGGCCGTTTGTTCCTCGGGATCTTCTCTCTCTTCAGCATCGTCCGGAGTGTGATCATCTCCTGTGCTGGTGTTGCTATCCTTGCTGCGACGGGATTTAGAGCGGCACCGTTGGCGCCGGTGCTTTGGTTGTGTCTTAGGAGGCTCATCCTCAGCTGGATTTTCCTTGTCCTCGCCGTTATTCTCTTTGGGTGTATCCACCATGTATGCGTTAGACGAAGAAGTGGCCGTCCAGCGTCCGGTAAACGGCGTGTTTTGGCCATGCTCCTCCTCTGCATCATCATCCATACCGTCAATGTCTTCGGAGCCGTAATCGAGCATGTCGGTTAAATCCTCGACGGTGGCTATGTAGTGGGTGGTGGGTGGGAAGCGAAATTCCCCGTCATCAGCCTCCAATTCGAACCGGATATAGTTCGGCTGTGAGTCCACCGCTAAGGACAGATTTTTTAATGAGTTTAACACGTCGCCTAAAGGCGAGTGCTGGAAGATGTCTGCAGCGCCAAATTCGGCGATCGATGACTGATCCAGCTCGACATGCACGGTGACACATGGTTCAAAACTTATAGTCATAAACGCGTCTGAGGTTTCGGAGACACAGATATTACCCGAGGTTAAGACTGTGTGTGGCTCCAACGCCACGGAGTCTGTGGCTTCTGTGGTAGGGTTGAGCTTCCAGCCCTCGGATGTTGCAATCTGCTCCGGATCCAAGGCTAGAGTAGTTACAGATGCAATTTCCTGAATACGGACCGATGACAGATTTAAGTCATGTTCATCGTAGGGACAGGGAGCGGCTGTCGTGGTGTCAAAGCCGTTGAAGATCAAGTCTCCATGGATATCTGCGACGAAGTTTAAGCTCCCAAATCTGACCTGATGGCCAGGGGCGTAGCTGTGATCTGCTCCAGATGGCCAAGCGAGTTTGCTCGCAGTGCGAAGCCGCCGAACACGAAGATCTGTTCGGGGAGGAAAGTTTCCTCTTGGACATCATCGTTGTTGATGTTTGAGAAAGCCATCGAACCTTTTGGCGATGACATAGTGGAACTCTCAATGAAAGCACCAATGTCGGTGTCAAAACCGGCGGATCTCGGGTAGGGGGTACTGAACTGTGCGTCTAAGGTCGATGGTAATAGGATACGGGGGACACAATGTTTACCCAGGTTCGGGCCCTCTCTATGGAGGTAATACCCTACTTCCTGCTTGATTGATCTTGATGAATATGAGTATTACAAGAGTTGATCTACCACGATGTCATAATGGCTAAGACCTTAGAAGTCTAGCTTGTATGCCTATGGCTATGAGTCTTGGCCTCTACAAACCTAGCCCTCCGGTTTATATGGACACCGGAGGGGTCTAGGGTTACATCAAGTCGGTTTACAGAGAAAGGAATCTTCATATTCGATCGCTGAGCTTGCTTTCCACGCCAAGGAGAGTCCCATCCGGACACGGGTGGAGTGTTCGGTCTTTGTATCTTCACAGCCCATCAGTCCGGCCCATGTCCAACATGCCGGACGCCCGAGGACCCCTTAGTCTAGGACTCCCTCAGATGGGGGCGTCGACAAGGTCATGGACAACTGGCTTTCCATGGCCCTCTCCCATGCACCACGTGCCTGGCTGCTCACCCTTTCAGGATCCTTAGTGACATCTTGGGAGGAGCTGTGCAGCCTCTTCGTCGTGCGCTTCACGACATCGGCGCCTCTCGCCATCGCAGCCCTCCTCGGTGGCTCGCAAGAACAGCCCTCGGATCGTCACACCAAGCAGTTCTTTCGCCAGATCGGTGCCACTTCCATGCAGCAAGGAGCTCCCCCGGGTTGGGTGGCGCCCAAGGCCGACCTCACCTTCGGTTTGGTGGATCACCCCATCACCACCATCGGCTAGGGCGTGCTCCCAATGCTTTGCACGGCCACCATCTGCAATGTAGCTATCACCAAGACCCTCATCGACGGCGGCGCTGGCCTCAACGTGCTTTCCGTGGAGGCTTTTAACCTTCTTCACGTACCACTCGAACGGCTCTGCCCCAGCAAGCCCTTCTCCGGGGTCGGCGGCGGCTCCACCAGCCCCCTGTGGCAAATCCGCCTTCCTGTGACCTTTGACACTCGCGAGTCGCGACAACTTCCGCACCGAGATGATCGACTTCGACATCGCCCGCATTTGCCTCCCATACAACACCATCCTCGGGTATCCGGCTCTGGCTCAGTTTATGGCGGCGATTCATCCGGCCTACAACCTCATGAAGATGCCCGGGAGAAAGAACATCCTCACCATAGTTGGAGACACCAAGGAGGCTCTGGCGGCGGTCAAGCTTGCCCTCAAAACCGTCGCGGCGGCGAGACCGGCCAACGAGGCCACCCTTGGAACTAAGGAGGCCGTGCCAGCAAAGAAGAAGCAGTTGTTCACTCAAGATCGGGCCGAAACTAAGCACGTGCCGGTCGAGGAGGATGGGTCCTCAGGAGCCACCTTCACCATAGGCGCCAACCTCGACCTGGATCAAGAGGAGGCATTGGTGAGGTTCCTGCGTGCGAACAAGGATGTATTCGCCTGGGAACCTAAGAAGCTAGTAGGGGTCCCGAGGGGGGTGATTGAGCATCACTTGAGGGTGTGCCCCAATGTGCGCCATGTGAAGCAGAAGGCGCGGCGACAGTCCACGAAGATGCAGTCCTTCATTGTCCAGGAAACCCGCAAGCTGGAGGCAGTGGGTATCATTCACGAGGTTCGGTACCCTGAGTGGCTGGCGAACCCCGTCGTCGTGCCAACTTCACCAACCTCAACAAGGCCTGTCCCCAACACCCATTCCGCTTCCGCGCATCGACCAGATTGTCGACTCCACCGCCGAGCGCGACCTGCTGTGATTTCTGGACGTGTTCTCAGGCTATCACCATACCAAGATGGCAGTGGAGGATGTGGAGAAGACGACCTTCCTGACCACGTGTGGGGTGTACTGCTACATTTGCATGCCATTCGGGCTGTGTAACGCAGGAGCGACCTTCCAACGGCTGATGCACATTGCCCTGGGTCAGCAGCTCGGGAGGAACGCTGAAGCCTACGTCGACGACATTGTGGTAAAATCTCGGGAGCCAAGAACTTTGATTCAGGACCTGGAGGAGACCTTCGCAAGCCTGCGCTAGGTGGACCTACGGCTCAACCCAGAGAAGTGTGTGTTCGGTGTCCCCTCCAGCAAGCTGCTGGGCTTCCTCATGTCCCACAGGGGGATCGAGGCTAACCCGGAGAAGGTCAAGGCGATAGAAGACATGAGCCCACCACAAACTCTCAAGGAGATGCAGAAGCCTGCGGGCTACGTGACCTCGCTGGGGCGCTTTCATCTCCAAGCTGGGAGAGTGCGCCTTGCCATTCTTCAAGCTGATGAAAAAGAAGGGCTCGTTCGAGTGGACCCCGGAGGCCGACCAAGCGTTTCAAGACCTCAAGAGATACATGACCAGCCCTCTGGTGATGGTGGCGCATCGCCCTCTCGAGCCCCTAGTGCTTTACCTTGCTGCCACTCCCTACTCCGCTAACGCAGCTCTAGTGGCGGTTCGGGAAGAGCGCCAGGCCAAGGGTCTGCCGCACCATGCCGCACCACCAGCCGGGGCGATACAGGACCTAGAGGGCACCGCAAAGGCTGCAACAACACCAAGGAGAGATCAGGCCAGCAAGGTGGCGTTCGCGGGCCTGCAGAGGCCCAGTGGACGTCTAGGCTCTTGGGATCCCGTTACCTGTGGAGACGCCCCAACCTCTAGCAGACACAGGCTCCGTCGATGCTCCCGCCCTCCTCGAGCACCCAGTGTACTTCGTCAGCACGGTAATGCGAGATGCAAGGGCACGGTACCCCATGCCTCGAAAGCTCTTGCTCACTATCTTGGTGGCCTCGCGTAAACTGCATCACTACTTCCAAGGTCACCCAATCAAGGTCGTCTCGGCCTACCCGCTAGAGAGGGTACTCAGGAGCCCCAACGCTGCTGGAAGAGTCGCCAAATGGAACATCGAGCTACAAGCATTCCATCTGGAGTTCAGCACAACGAGGGTCATCAAGGGAGCCGCGCTTGCTGACTTTGTGGCAGAATGGACTGACTCCCTGGGGCTTGAAGCAGGCGAGGACCGATCCCTCTCGCTAGGAAGTGAAGCACCAGATGTCCGGGTCATGTATTCCGACGGCGTGTTCGCATGCCAGGGCGCGGGAGCTGGAGCAGTGCTCATCTCGCCCGCTCAGGACAAGCTCTACTACGCCGTGCAGCTTTGCTTCCAGCAAGGCGAGAAGGTCTCCAACAACATCGTGGAGTACGAAGGCCTCATCGCTGGCCTTAAGGCTGCGGTGGCCTTGGGGGTGAAGCGCCTCACCATCAGGGGTGACTCGCAGCTCCTCGTCAACTTCTCCAACAAGGTATACGAGCTGAGGGATGAGCACATGGAGGCATACCTCCCGGAGGTACGCAAAATGGAAAAAGCAGTTCTTGGGCCTAGTGTTGTAGCACAAGCCCCATGGCACCAACAAAGAGGCTGACGACATCACCAAAAGGGCATCCAAGCGCCAACCCCAAGAGCCTGACGTCTTCGAGGAGTGGCTCTTCAAGCCTTCGGTGGCATCTCCGCTTTCAGGGAAGGCACCGCCTTGGGAGGAACTCCCCCAACCACCTACCTCGGGAGCCCCGGCCTGTGGCCCGACCTCGGGAGTGCGCCTACTCCTGGCGCTCGAGTCTCAAGAGGGATTCTAGACCAAGGAGTTCAAGGAATACCTGACACAAGGGACGCTGCGGGAGAAAGAAGAAGACGCAGAGCGCGTGGCCCGACAGGCAACGGCATACTGCATCCAGGACAGTGAGCTATACAGGAAGCAGCTAAATGATGTTTCCTTGCGATGCATCTCCAGGGAATAGGGGAACGAGTTGCTAGCTGACATACACGGCGGAGACTGCAGGCACCACTCGTCGTCACGAACCCTCGTCGGCAAGGCGTTCCGCAGTAGGTTCTACTAGCCTATGGCACTCAACGACGCAACCGAGCTGGTGATGTCCTGTGAGGCCTGCCAATTCCACGCCAGGCAGATTCATCAGCCAGCTCAGGGCCTACAGACCGTCCCACTCTCGTGGCCATTCACGGTCTGGGGGTTGGATATCCTAGGCCCGTTCCCTCGAGCGCCAGGGGGCTACCACTACCTCTACGTCGCCATCGACAAGTTCACCAAATGGGCAGAGGTAGAAGCTGTCTGCACCATCCCGGCCGGATCGGCTGTCAAGTTCATCAAGAGTCTCGTGAGCCGGTTCGGGCTCCCTAACTGCATCATCACCGACAATGGCTCATAGTTCACTAGCAATCTTTTCAAGACATATTGTGCTAACCTTGGAACGCATGTCTGCTACGCTTCAGTGGCACACCCCAGGAGCAATGGTCAAGCTGAACGCGCCAATGTGGAAGTCTTGAGAGGCATCAAGACTGAACCTTCAAGAAGAAGCTCGAGGCCTGTGGCAGGGGCTGGCACGACGGGCTCCAGTCTGTGTTGTTTTCCATCCGTACCACCGCCACCAAGCCAACACGCGAGACCCCGTTCTTCCTCGTCTACGGAGCAGAAGTGGTTCTCCCTCACGAGGTCAAGCATCGCTCCGCGCGGGTCCTGGCATTTGATTAGACGTGGCAAGATGCCATGCGGGGAATGGACCTTGTGCTGGGGGAGGAATGCCACCGTGAAGCCACGCTTCGAGTGGCAAGATACCAGCAGGCGCTGCAGCGGTATCACTGCCGCAGCGTCCACTCCAGGACGCTCGAGGTGGGCGACCTCGTCCTAAGGCGGGTGCTCTCTAGGGAAGGGTTGCATAAGCTCTCGCCCATGTGGGAGGGCCTGTTTAGGGTCGCCCATGTCTCCAGGCCTGGCACCGTGAACCTGGAGACACAAGACAGGGTCCCCATCCAGAATGCCTCGAACATCCAGCACCTCCGGAAGTTCTACCCATGAAGCAAGGCCCAACGCCTGTGAAGCAAGGCCCCGTGCCTATGAAGGTCTCCACCCGTGACACTCTCACGTAATAATGGGTGGGGCTATACAAGCCCCGGAGTCTCAGGGGTGCCGCCCTTGGGCCTCGGGGGCTCCCTCCCACATCCCAGTGGTAGCACTTAGCTCCGCGCTGGTGAGAAGACTAGACTAGGTGCCGGACATGGCTTTTCATTTGCTTTCCATAGTTGGCTTTCCCCTCTTTAATGGAAATTCACATTCTGGTGTTCCTTGTCGTCTTGGTTCGATCGCCTTTTTCCTCTGTTTCTTCCCTCGGTTCCTTTTTTTGGCCCGTACTGTCCCTCGAATGCCTCACGAGGGGGCTGGACCGGTGCACTCATGAGCATTTTTCCTGGTCTTCGTGAGGCACCCTCGCTCGAGCTCGCAAACTAGCGTGCCTCCCTCTCTTAAGTCCATGCCCCTCGGGTACCGCGATGCAGAGCGCTGGGTTATGGCTGGCCACGCCTAGGGCTGTGGGCATTGAAGAGTAAGAGTTTCTTAACAAACTTTTGCAGTTCCTCGACACCTCCCAAGCCCACGGCAAGAAGGTCTCCCCAGATGCTGGGAGATAAGCGCCTCACGAGGCGGGAACTACTTCAGACACGTTGAGCTAAGTTATCTCTACACACCTACATAGAACACTAATGTTGCAACACGACACAGGAACAATAAACATAACATAGTGAGTGGGAAATCGCGGTTCGTTGCACGCCCTTGTAGGGCCCCATACTTGTTTCTTTTTCGAATGCAGGAAGAAAGGAAAGAACAAAACAAAAGCAATGCGCGCCCCCACAGCGATTCGTGGGGGTAGTCCCTTGGTGCCCTCCTAGACTCAGCCAGACCCCTCCGCGTGCTTCACTGGTGCGCGGCAACGAGGCGACCCGCTACCGCCCTCGAAGCGGGCATGCCGGCATGGCTGCTGGTCATAGCCGCCGCTGCTGGAGCTGTCGCCGGAGGAAGAGCCGCTGCAGCTGGATGAGCCGCGGCCGGCGCCGAGGGAAAGTCCACCTTCACCCTTGTCACGACTATCGCCTAGGCCGAGCACCTCGCTGCCGTTGTTGTCCTCAGGGCAGCATCTGACGCGGCGACCATCTTCCCCGAATACCCTCACGTACAGGGTCACGTTGCCGTCGTACTTGAAGTGGAGGGTACACCGCCTGCCAAGGCCGCGCGAGCGGGCAAACGTCTGCCAGCCGCGGGCTAGAGCTGCATTGCCCATAACGGAGACCTCCACCGTGATCCATGAAGCCCTGCTGCAGCAGCCGTCCTCCTGCAGCCAGAGACCACCTGGACCCATGGCCGGTAGTTCGCCAACGAAGAAGCACGGGAGCTGAAGCCAGGTGCCGACCGGGTTCTCTGACCACACGGCGAACTTCGGCAGCACCTCCGCCGAGTGGAAGCGCGGCCGGAGAGGCCGCGCAACCATGGCGCACCTCACTTCATCGACGGGGCTGCCTCGACCTGGGCGGCTCCCACCATGCGAGGAGGCACCACCGCGGCCGCAAGGGGCCGTGGCGGGGGTCGTGACATGCTTACGTGGGTGACCGCGACTCCTCTTGGGTGGTGGCGGGCCGGGCCCCTCCTGGCAGGCCTTCCCCTTCTCTACGGCCGAGAACCTCTTCACCGGCGCCATGGGTGTTGCTGCTAGCAACAAAGCAAGGAAGAAGAAGCGAATGGAACAGGAAGAGATGGGCGACGGGGGCTCTGCCCCCTCTTCATTTATAGCACGAGAAGGCCAACCGGCAACCTCCACGATCACTGGTAATGATGGTTTTCTCTGCATGCATCAGGGACTCGTCAAATCAAGAAGTTGTCGAGGTAGCATGGGGAAGCGGAGACGCCCATGTCCCATCAGTCGCCACGCGTCAACCGAGACCGCATGCTATTGGGGCCCGCGGAGCTCCGCACTTGCCCCTTGGCTTCGCCTCGAAGCCAAGTCCGAGCGCGCCTTGGGCCCGGGGGCTACTGTCAGCGTCCTTGGAACGGGGGTCCCCAGACTTGCCTGCCTGCGGCCCACGGCGTGGCTCCACCAGCGGCCTGTACGGCCCGTCTTCACTAGCAAACACTCAAGACCCTCGCAAGGGTCCAAGCCTCGCGAGGCGGACGACACAAGACCTCCTCGGGGGCGGCCTCACTAGGCTGGCTCGCGAGGGGCGGGGAGATCAAGGCGAGGGGCACCTCGCGAGGTTCCTGTGACGCAATCCATGACGACCAAGGCCAGGCGGGAACCAGGCGAGCGCCAGTGCATGCAGTGTACTCGTTTCCTCTTAGGTGCTAAAGAGGCAAGCGCAGGCAAGGAGTCCTGAGGCATCAGACAAAGGTTTCCACATCGGTGCAACAAGACCAAGACCAGCAGGACGGCAGGATGGAGGTCACTGTGGATCCTAGGATGGCGTCACCACCAAAGCCTTTGGCAGGCGAAGACCACCTTTAGTCAGGATAACTTCTATTGGTTGTCCCCCTTTAAATTTGGCCGTTGTTGGATCCCTTCCCGCCTACATTTGGGAAGAGGACCAGGGCCTCTATAAATATGACTAGCCACCACAGTAGGAGGCAATGGATCTTGAATCAGATCCATTCCATCCCCACACACACAATCTCACCGAGCTCAAGAACACCTCTCCTCAAGAGGTTGTACTTCCCTTGTACTTGTTTATCTTCAGCCCAAGAGGCAATCCACCACACCACACTGGAGTAGGGTATTACACGACATCGATGGCCCGAACCAGTATAAACCCTGTGACCCTTGTTCTTCGAGTTCGACGTGCCGAGCCTTGAGATCGTTGTGAGTGGGTGATCTGGGGAAGTTCCACTTCTAGTGACCATTCCCCTTGCAATAGAAGCACTTGGTCTCAATTTTGGGTCTAGCCTTGGGTTACTCCATGGGAGCAACAACTGCCTTGCCATTCCTCTTGAAAATCCCTTTCTTTCCCTTGTCTTTCTTGAAACTAGTGGTCTTGTTGGCCATCAACACAAGATGCTCCTTCTTGATTTCTACCTCCGCGGCCTTAAGCATCGCAAATAGTCATGTCTACTATGCAACTTTATTCTTGTAGACTCGTGTTGATCCTCCAAGCGCAGAGTTTTGTAGGACAGTAGCAAATTTCCCTCAAGTGGATGGCCTAAGGTTTATCAATCCGTGGGAGGCATAGGATGAAGATGGTCTCTCTCAAACAACCTTGCAACCAAATAACAAAGAGTCTCTTGTGTCCCTAACACACCCAATACAATGGTAAATTGTATAGGTGCACTAGTTCGGCGAATAGATGGTGATACAAGTGCAGTATGGATGGTTGATATAGTTTTTTGTAATCTGAAAATATAAAAACAGCAAGGTAACAAGTAACAAAAGTGAGTGAAAACAGTATTTCAATGCTTCGAAACAAGGCCTAAGGTTTATTAATCCATGGGAGGCGTAGGATGAAGATGGTCTGTCTCAAACAACCTTGCAACCAAAGAACAAAGAATCTCTGGTGTCCCCAACACACCCAATAAAATGGTAAATTGTATAGGTGCACTAGTTCGGTGAAGTGTAGTATGGATAGTAGATATAGGTTTTTGTAATCTGAAAATATAAAAATAGCAAGGTATCAAGTAGCAAAAGTGAGCGAAGACGGTATTGCAATGCTTGAAAACAAGGCCTAGGGTTCATACTTTCATTAGTGCAAAGTCTCTCAACAATGGAAACATAATTGGATCATATAACACTTCCTCAACATGCAACAAAGAATCACTCCAAAGGGTGCCTCAGGATTTCAATCGGAGAAACAAGGAAGAGAACATGCAACCCCTATGGGTGGATTACCCCAATGTCACCTCGGGAATCCACGAGTTGATTGCCAAAACATACATCAAGTGAATCAATATGGTACCCCATTGTCACCACGGGTATTCATACGCAAGACATACATCAAGTGTTATGAAATCCATAAAAGTATTCAAACCAATAAGAATAAAATCTCAAAGGTAAAACTCAATTCATCACAAGAAGGTAGAGAGGGAAGAACACCATAAGATCCAACTATGTTAAAAACCTCGCGGTACATCGAGATCGTGCCAAATCAAGAACACAAGAGAGAGATCAAACACATAGCTACTAGTACATACACTCAGCCCCGAGGGTGAACTACTCCCTCCTCATCATGTTGGCCGCCGGGATGATGAAGATGGCCTCCGGTGATGATTTCCCCCTCCGGAAGGGTGCCGCAACGGGTCCCGATTTAGTTTTCGTGGATATAGAGTCTTGGGGAGGCGGAACCTCTCATCTAGGGTTCTTTCTGGAGGTTTGGGTATTTATAGGAATATTTGGCGTCAGTCTCACGTCAAGAGGGGGTCTGAGGGGACGAGAAGCTCGGGGGACGCGCCCTAGGCGGTGGGTGCACCCCCAGGCTTGTGGCTCCCTCCTCCACTTCCCAGCCCGGCTCCGGTGCTTCGGGGGTCTCTTTTGGTCCATCAAAAATCTCCGCAAATTTTCAGCCCATTTCGAGAACTTCTATTTCTGCACAAAAAATGACACCATGGTAGTTCTGCTGAAAACAACGTCAGTCCAGGTTAGTTCTAATCAAATCATACCAAAACCCTATAATTTTATTGCAAACATTGCATGAATACTTCATAAATTATAGATATCATGGAGACATATTAGCATCCCCAAGCTTAATTCCTGCTTGTCCTCGAGAAGGTAAATGATAAAAAAAATTATGAAGTGTGAATGCTAGCATTTTGCATAAATTTGATCAATGATAGTTCCAAACACTTTTTCTAGCATCATTATATATCATAAACAGTAGCTCATCTCATAAAACTTCTCATGATCAAGTAGAAAGCTATTCACATGTTAAAGTATAGACCATAAACTTTCTTGAAAACTAACAAACTATGTTCTCAATCATCAAACAATTGCAATTCTTCTTATTTTCAGGTAGGGTCTATGTAAGAGCTTTGATTTAGCAAATTCCACATACTCAACTATCATATCGTCTTCCATGATTGCTGACACTCAAAGCATATTTTTAGAACAAATAGAATCCATCGAACAAAGAGAAAGATAGGGGCTTAACGTTTTGCCTCCCAACTCATTTATCATATAGATAATTGTCAACAATAATAATTCATGATCAAATATATTTGAATGGCCATATATGCTTGGATCTTTCCCCACCACATGATACTTGCCAACTAGAGAATAATTGAGGTTGAAATGAGAAGGAATACTACTGACTCTTGCATAAAAGTAAAAGATATACCCTTCACAAAGGGAAGCAAGGATTTGCAAGCTCAAAGCTTTTAAAATAGAGATGAATATAATTTTGAGAGGTATGCTTTCATTGTCAATGTAGTGACCGAGATTTTTCAACATCTTCCATGCTAGACACATTGTAGGCGGCTCCCAAACAGAAAGGTAAAGTTTTACTCCCCCTCCACCAACAAACACAAGCCATGGCTAGTTGAAACCTCGGGTTCCCTCCATACCAACAACAATCCGGGGGAGTTTTGTTTTATTATTATTATTTGATTTTGATCATAGGACAGGGCATCCCAATTACCATCCACTTTCTCATGAATGACAAGTGAATAAACACTCATCGTGAGAATAACCCACCTAGCATGGAAGGCGCTGATAGCCCCTGTCTTCATGATCGATTTGAGCATACAAAAAAATTATTATTTGGAGATTTAGAGTTTGGCACATGCAAATTTACTTGGAACGGCAGGTAAATATTGCGTATAGGTAGGTAAGGTGGACTCGTATGGAATAACTTTGGGTTTAAGGATTTGGATGCACAAGCAGTGTTCCCCTTAGTACAGGTGAAGTCTAGAAAAAGAACCTAACACTACAAGAAATATGTCAACTTATGACCTTCTGTCAGTGACCCTGGAAGAATTGGTCATAGATTTATGACCATTTGAGACCAATTGGTCAAAAGCTGTTCGAGGGGCTCCAAACCCTAAACCATTGCGACCATTTTGGTCAGAAAGGTCATAATTTCCTTACATGAAATGGTCATAAAGCTAACAGTGCTAGTCCGCTGCCTTATTTCTAGTTGTTAACGACCAATATAGATGGTCATAGCCTTCTAAATTGTGGTGGGTTGCTATGACTAGGCGCCACCTCATCAGTTTTGCCTATGTGTCATGTCCATGTGGCAGTTTTTGCCCTAGGTTGTGAAGCAACCTATATTTCTGTCATTCCCAAAATTCCCAAAAAAATCTCATAAATTCTTTGGGTCATATCTTCGTCAAATATGTAAAAACCTTCCTTGCCTAGTTCAAAAATAATTCAAAAATATTCATTTTCCTATTCTGTTCAGAGTAACAGTTTGTGAAGGAAGTACCACTTTGGCATGTCCAAATAGTATCCATTTTCTACAGTGCTTTCCTATGCCCAAATAACCATCCTCCACCAAATGCCATCTCAATCCATTCATTATTTTGAGCCGAGCTTCAACATTCGTATTTATGTCCAGTGTGGTGGTTTTCAAAGCAAGTACAACCTAGGCTCCTCCTTTTGAGATGAAAATTTGTGAAAACGGTCTTCTTAGTAACTGATCATCCTCAGCCAAAACTCACGCCCATTAGCCATGTACATTTCCCGTACCGCTAATCAAACACTTGGCTGCTAATTCATGTTTGAGCATCGATTGGTCTCCTCGTGAGAATCTTATGTTGTAATTTTATTCCTAGCACCAACCTGGGGAGTGCCCAACCCACTAGACATGCCTAGGCCACCCAGAACACATGGCAACGCCACGGTCATGCGGTGACCACGCGGCGGGCATGCGAGTTTACGCGCTCTAGAGTTGGGGCCCTCGGCCACCGCCCAAACCTCGACGTATCACCACCAAACCATGTATTTATGATTAAATAGGTCCTTATGTAACTATAAATGGTTTTTGGAAAAAATAAATAGCAAACTATGAGGCAGCTGCAGTTCAAATTTGACCCGCTTCCAGCTGAATCGGTAGAAATTTGTCTTTTTCACGAGAGGTGGATCAAAATTTTTTACACCAGACCATTTTTTCAATTGTGCATGAAATATGGCCTAGTATTTTATAAAAATGATTTGGTCCAATTTTTCAACAGTTATTTGGTAGTTCCTTCACAAAAAAACCTCCTTTCGGGCACTCGAAAAATGGAAAATGGTTTTTTTGTCCAACGAAAATGAAAAATTACTTAGGCAACATTGTTTGCTATTCCAATATGCACCCTTGTGCAGAATATGAGATTATTTGAACAAACTATGCCATGAATGTGGCCATAAGATTGATCATTTGGCTTGAAAGCCATGAATCTTCACACTTGATAGCTCATTTCTGAGAACACTTTTTTAAAATAATTACTGTATTACAAGTTTATTATTTTTCCTGGAAACTTGGTCACATATAATGACACAATGCGAAGGTTTTCCAATTTTTTGATTTTTTTTGAATTTTTTATGCCCATTTCAAAATGCAGTCAAAACGGCGGGCTTGACCGTTCCTAGCTAGTGCTTGAATCTTGGAATTTTTTTGGTGTTTCTATGATTAAATAGATACTTATGTACCTAGAAATGATTTTTGGAAAAAATAAATAGCAAACTATGAGGCTGCTACAGTTCAAATTTGACCCGCTTCCAACTGAATTGGCAGAAATTTATCTTTTTCACGAGAGGTGGATCAAATTTTTTTACACCAGACCATTTTGTCAATTGTGCATTAAATATGGCCTAGTATTTTATAAAATTGATTTGGTCCATTTGTGCAACAATTATTTGGTAGTTCCTTCACAAAAAAACCTCCTTTCGGGCACTCGGAAAATGAAAAATGAATTTTCCGTGCAAAGAAAATGAAAACTTCCTTAGGCAACATTGTTTGGAATTCCAAGATGCACCCTTGTGCAGAATATGAGATCATTTGAAAAAACTATGCCATGAATGTGGCCATAAGATTGATCATTTGGCTTGAAAGCCATGAATCTTCACACTTGATAGCTCATTTCTGAGAACACTTTTTTGAAATAATTACCGTATTACAAGTTTATTATTTTTCCTTGAAACTTGGTCACATATAATGACACAATGCGAAGGTTTTCCAATTTTTTGATTTTTTTGAATTTTTTATGCCCGTTTCAAAATGCGGTCAAAACGGCGGGCTTGACCGTTCCTAGCTAGTGATTGAATCTTGGAATTTTTTTGGTGTTTCTATGATTAAATAGATACTTATGTAACTAGAAATGATTTTTGGAAAAAATAAATAGCAAACTATGAGGCAGCTATAGTTTAAATTTGACCCGCTTCCAACTGAATCGGCAGAAATTTATCTTTTCACGAGAGGTGGATCAAAATTTTTTACACCAGACCATTTTGTCAATTGTGCATTAAATATGGCCTAGTATTTTATAAAATTGATTTGGTCCATTTGTGCAACAATCATTTGGTAGTTCCTTCACAAAAAAACCTCCTTTTGGGCACTCGAAAAATGAAAAATGAATTTTCCGTGCAAAGAAAATGAAAACTTCCTTAGGAAACATTGTTTGGAATTCCAAGATGCACCCTTTGCACAATATGAGATCATTTGGACAAACTATGCCATGAATGTGGCCATAAGATTGATCATTTGGCTTGAAAGCCATGAATCTTCACACTTGATAGCTCATTTCTGAGAACACTTCTTTAAAATAATTACCGTATTACAAGTTTATTATTTTTCCTAGAAACTTGGTCACATATAATGACACAATGCTAAGGTTTTCCAATTTTTTGATTTTTTTTGAATTTTTTATGCCCGTTTCAAAATGCGGTCAAAACGGCGGGCTTGACCGTTCCTAGCTAGTGCTTGAATCTTGGAATTTTTTTGGTGTTTATATGATTAAATAGATACTTATGTACCTAGAAATGATTTTTGGAAAAAATAAATAGCAAACTATGAGGCAGCTACAGTTCAAATTTGACCCGCTTCCAGCTGAATCGGCAGAAATTTATCTTTTTCACGAGAGGTGGATCAAAAAATTTTACACCATACCATTTGGTCAATTGTGCATTATATATGGCCTAGTATTTTATAAAATTGATTTGGTCCATTTGTGCAACAATTATTTGGTAGTTCCTTCACAAAAAAACCTCATTTCAGGCACTCGAAAAATGAAAAATGAATTTTCCGTGCAAAGAAAATGAAAACTTCCTTAGGCAACATTGTTTGGAATTCCAAGATGCACCCTTGTGCACAATATGAGATCATTTGAACAAACTATGCCATGAATGTGGCCATAAGATTGATCATTTGGCTTGAAAGCCATGAATCTTCACACTTGATAGCTCATTTCTGAGAACACTTTTTTAAAATAATTACCGTATTACAAGTTTATTATTTTTCCTGGAAACTTGGTCACATATAATGACACAATGCGAAGCTTTTCCAATTTTTTGATTTTTTTTGAATTTTTTATGCCCGTTTCAAAATGCGGTCAAAACGGCGGGCTTGACCGTTCCTAGCTAGTGCTTGAATCTTGGAAATTTTTTTGGTGTTTCTATGATTAAATAGATACTTATGTACCTAGAAATGATTTTTGGAAAAAATAAATAGCAAACTATGAGGCAGCTACAGTTCAAATTTGACCCGCTTCCAGCTGAATCGGAAGAAATTTGTCTTTTTCATCAGAGGTGGATCAAAACTTTTTACACCCAACCATTTGGTCAATTGTGCATTATATATGGCCTAGTATTTTATAAAATTGATTTGGTCCATTTGTGCAACAATTATTTGGTTGTTCCTTCACAAAAAACCTCATTTCGGGCACTCGGAAAATGAAAAATGAATTTTCTTTGCGAAGAAAATGGAAACTTCCTTAGGCAACATTGTTTGGAATTCCAAGATGCACCCTTGTGCACAATATTAGATCATTTGAACAAACTATGCCATGAACACATTTGGTTTTCCAATTTTTTGATTTTTTTTGAATTTTTTATGCCCGTTTCAAAATGCGGTCAAAACGGCGGGCTTGACCGTTCCTAGCTAGTGTTTGAATCTTGGAAAACTTTTGATGTTTCTCTGATTAAATAGATACTTATGTACCTAGAAATGATTTTTGGAAAAAATAAAGAGCAAATTACGAGGTAGCTGCAGTTCAAATTTGACCCGCTTCCAGCTGAATCGGCGGGAATTTGTCTTTTTCACCAGAGGTGGATCAAAACTTTTTACACCCAACCATTTGGTCAATTGTGCATTAAATATGGCCTAGTATTTTATAAAATTGATTTGGTCCAATTTTGCAAGAATTATTTGGTAGGTCCTTCACAAAAAACTCGTTTTGGGCATTCAAAAAATGGAAAATTGATTACGACCATTTTAGATGGTCATAACATCATCAAAGCCTGCACTTCGTTCTGATTGGTCTATGGGCATGTCACGCGGATCAAGCAGTAGAGACCGTTGGATACTGCCAGATCCAACGGCCCACATCCCTCACCCTCTCCCCACCCACACCCAGCCAGAAGCAGCTCCCTTCACCTACACCACGTGCCGTTAAGGACATTGACATGTGGGCCTAGTTCCTCACGGGCCCACCTGTCAGTGGTGAATGCCACCACTCACCCACCGCACACCACTCCTCCCCCTTTCCCCCTCTCCCCCGCACACCACTCCTCCCCCCACGACCCGCATCCCAAACCCTAACCCCTCTTCACTCTCCCCCATGGACTGCCGCCGCCACCGCCCCTATGACGGCCGATCCCGCCGCGACCTTCCCTCCCCTCCCACCTCAAGGCGCTCCTCCCGCCGTTCGCGCCCGCGCGCCTGCTCCTCATCGCCTCGCTCCTCACCTTCCCCACCGACCACCCGCTCCGCGACCACCTCATCGCCACCGCCGCCTCCGCCCTCGCCTCCATGTTCTCCGCGCAGCTCTCCGACCACTGACAAGATGGAGCCGTACCTATCCATCTCTCCCATGGCGCCAGATCGAGCCGACGAGGTCCGTCCGCGGCCAGATTCGCCACAGCCACCGAGGGCCTTCCGGATCCGCACCGTCGTTGAGCTGGATCCGCGCCCTGCTAGGCACACCATGGTCGACGTACTCAAGGTAACCCCTTCTCCCACTCGACTTCCCCTTCCCCTTCCTCGGCCCCGATCCTCTCTCTACTTCCTTGTCTGATCCCCTTTTTTGGGTTGGATTTGAACCGGCAGGCGACCTCCATGGACGACATCGACGACGATGACAAGGATGAGGAGGAGGACGACCAGGACATGCGTGACCCCACCCACGAGCCCGACGAGCTTGACAAGGAGATGTCGAGTCCGACCTCGAGCTCGACCACGACGGCATCGTCCGGCCCGACCATGACAATGCGCCACAGAAGGTTGTTCCCCTGCTCCCTCCTCTGCCTTCCCCGCCTTGTTTACTGCCTTACCACCGAACAAGATGCTCTATTTTCCTCTGTAATTTATACATCAGTGATCTGCCTATGTGGCTATGCAGGGCTTAGGCAGGAACTTTCATACAATAATCACTAATCAATGGACTCTATTTGAGTTTATACGTCCAGTTTTAGCACAACTTTAGAGTTTATAATGTTTATCATGTGCTGTTGATATTTGACCACGAGGTACAAAGATTGAACCTCTCATGGCAGATCAGTGACCGGCCTAAATGCTTATATACCTGCTGTTGCCTTACATGTAATGGATGTCTGGTCTCTGCAATCGAGCATGTACTATTTAACCCCCGAGAGCTAATCACACACAGGGTGCTCATGTGTGCTCCGAAAAAGAAGTAGCTTATCATACACAGGCACTGTGATTATCTAATTTAGCACGTTGCTGGTCTTATAATGCTACTCTGCATACTTAACTTGCTGCCTGGTAGGGGTTCCCCTTGAAGGATTGATTGTGCTCTGTATCCTACCATGATATATTCTCAGCGAGTTTACTGAAATTGCTGTAGTCTGAAAAATAGTTAACAGTTTCTCTGTTTGGTACTATTAAACTGATAGTCAAAGAAACTTTTAAATTGTTGGTTTCATACTACTCACAACCAACAGATGAATTTCAGTACTTCTGTTTGGTACTATTTGCCACTAGTAAGAACAATTGTTTGTGAAGCTAGTAAAAATCATGGAACTTAAAAGGTCAAATAAGTTGATTTATCTCTTTTCAGCCTTAACAGAGAAGATGGAGTTATCCGTTCTATTTAGCCTATTTTTACTTGGGTTGGATTAACCTGTGAACTGCAGTTTCCCCTCCAACTCAGTGATTATTGGTCCACACGAATGACATGTTTTTAAATCTATTTCCTAATTTTGTGGTCTGCGGAACAAGGCTGGTTGCTGTAGCTGCTCAAAAGTTCATTGCAGACATCGCAGACATTGCTGTTACTTACTATACGTTGCATTGTAGATTCGCTGGAGATTTTGCTTGAGAGCCACTTGGATTCACACAGCATCAGGAGGAGCTCAAGCACGACCACCAAGAGGCACCACCGCAGCAGCAGGTAGCATGTCCATATTCACCTCCCTCTCCCTCTGCTCCCAATCCTTTTTATTAGAATATACTGTGTACATTCTGAACCCCCTAATGTGACACAAGTATATGCACATGCTATGGTTTAAGTGTTGCTAGTGTATGGTAAATAGGTTGAGCACCCACCGCTATTTGATGCTATTTTGTTTAGGATTCTGTTCCTATATGCATGTAATCTCCAGACCATGCTCAAGCATACACACACGGTTGATTTGCATGGAACGATTACTACTAACTAAAGAAGGAAGAAGACTTCACATAAAGGAAGATGTCTATTTTAGTAATATAAACAAATAAAAAAAGATTGTTTGCATACAATTAGATCATTCTCACTTATTAGTTGATGAGTTCAAAGTATGTAGAATCTTTAGTTCTCTGGTTATATTATAGTCAGAATTATACTGTGTGCATGATTTTATCCATTGCTGGTACTATGGATAGAGCTTTGTGTGTAATCTGGAGTTGTTCTTGTTATTGTTATATCCATTTTATTGTTCTATCCATTTTATTATACTGTGTGCATGATTGTTCCATTGCTGTTGCATGATTTTATCCACTGTTCACTCCAAACTAGGAGCTTGTTCTATATTATTCTATAATGAATCAGCTAATAATCTGGAGTTGTTCTTGTTATTCATTGCTGGTACTATGGATAGAGCTTTGTGTGTTTATCATTCTATAATGAATTGTCCTTTACTCCATTTTACTCCAGTTTTTCTAATTCTTCTTAGCTGATTCATGTAACAGGGCGATCATGGAGGGCATGCAGTCGTTCTGTTAGCCCAGTCCTAACTATGGCCGTCCAGTGAGTCCGGCATTTGATCTCTATCGAAGGATCTTCATGTTGAAGAAGAAAACACTTGTAGAGCTTGTAACATTACTTGGAGAGCTTGTAAAGTACTGTAGAGCTTTGCATTTGTAGAGCTTGTAAAGCATTGTATATGTTGAGCTTGTATTACGTGTCATTTGTAGAGCTTGTACTGAATCTGGCTATTGTTATTTGAATTATTATGTGTGTTTTCTGCTTGCCTATTTAAATACTGGTTGTTTTCTTACTATGAAATTCAAATATGATGTCAAATTGAAATATGAAGAATCTGAGCCTAATAGCTGGGACCCATTTATCAGAACCTGACAAGTGGGACTTGTTTGACTAATAGACCCATTTTATAAAAAAGAAAGAAAACTAAAAATGCTGGTACAAAAAGGCCTTGGCCCAGAAAATAAAAAGGCCGAATTGTAGGGCTTGGCCCGTGTAGTTCATCAAAATTAGTAGCGAAAAAAATATAGAAAGGCTGAATTAATGGGCTCGGCCCATGTAGAAAACCGAATTGGACCGGGCTGAATCTTGTGCCACATCAGCTTGCCACGCTGGATGCCTACGTGGCTTGGGGAGGTTGCTAGTGACCAAAACGCCACAGTAGGAATATTTTGGTTGTAAACGTTTTTGACCATTCAAGAAGAAAGGTCGCTATAGTCAGTTTACGACGGCCAGCTTTTGACCTTCTGTTTTTGGTCACAAAAAGGTCATAAATGGAAATTTGTGACCTTTCAGTGACCAATAGTGGTGGTCATAAGTTGACATATTTCTTGTAGTGTAAGCAAGCATCACATGTTCGAGGATTCATAACAATATAACTTCTATACAAATATACCCAAACATAACTCATTACGTTGTCTTCCTTGTCCAACTTCAACTAATTTGCTCAAGTTTGAAAATAATTAATGGGGCTCACAATCATAGAAGATGTCCAAGATAGTATATTTGTATGTGAAATCTCTGTTCCTTCAATATTCTTTCATGAATTGTTCAAGTGACCAATGATGTGTTTGCAAACTTTCAATAAATTTTACCACCTATACTTCTTATGTGTGAAGTCATTACTCCCCATGGGATAAGTATATGAAGCATATATAATTTCAGATTTATGATAATCAATTCATTAAACCATTTAGTCATAGGATATAAGTGAAGTAAAATATTAAATGACGAACTACTCCAAAAAGATATAAGTGAAGATCAAGCAGTAGTCAAATAATTAAGTAGCTATGTGAAGACTCTCTCACATTAAAAAAATAGATATTAAGTATTTTATTCAAACAACAAGCAAAACAAAATAAAATGATATTCCAAGGATAGCACATATCATGTGAGGAAGCAAAAACTTAGGCTCAACCAAAATAGACCGGTCATTGTTGAAGAAGAAAGGTGGGATGCCAACCGGGGCATCCCCAAGCTTAGATGCTTGAGACTTCTTGAAATATTAACTAGGGATGCCTTGGGCATCCCAAGCTTGAGCTATTGTGTCTCCTTAATTCCTCTCATATCACAGTTTCCCTAATTCTTAAAAACTTCATCCACACAAAACATTTTATTGAATTCTTCTTCTATCAATTGAGCACAATTTTCCGCTCCATCATTTTCTAGAAAGACGTTATAAAGACGAATAATATGAGGCAACCTCAATTCCATTTTTTTAAGTTTTCTTTTTATAAACCAAACTAGTGATAAAACAAGAAAATAAAAGATTCAATTTCAAGATCTAAAGATATACCTTAAAGCACTCACCTCCCTGGCAACGGCGCCCGAAAAGAGCTCGATGTCTACTATGCAACTTTATTCTTGTAGACTCGTGTTGGGCCTCCAAGTGCAGAGTTTTGTAGGACAGTAGAAAATTCCCCTCAAGTGGACGACCTAAGGCTTATAAGTCCGTGGGAGGCGTAGGATGAAGATGGTCTCTCTCAAACAACCCTGCAACCAAATAACAAAGAATCTCTTGTGTCCCCAACAAACCCAATACAATGGTAAATTGCGTAGGTGCACTAGTTCGGCGAAAAGATGGTGATACAAGTTTAGTATGGATAGTAGATATAGGTTTTTCTAATCTAAAAATATATAAAAAGCAAGGTAGCAAGTAACAAAAGTGAGCGAAAACGGTATTGCAATTCTTGAAAACAAGGCCTAGGATTCATACTTTCACTAGTGCAAAGTCTCTCAACAACGAAAACATAATTGGATCATATAACACTCCCTCAACTTGCAACAAAGAATCACTCCAAAGAGTTCCCCAAGATTTCTACCAGAGAAACAAGGACGAAAATGTGCATCAACCCCTATGCATAGATTACCCCAATGTCACCTTGGGAATCCGCGAGTTGAGTGCCAAAACATACATCAAGTGAATCAATATGATACCCCATTGTCACCACAGGTATTCATATGCAAGACATACATCAAGTGTTCTCAAGTCCATAAAAGTATTCAATCCGACAATAACGAAATCTCAAAGGTAAAACTCAATTCATCACAAGATGGTAGAGAGCGAAGAATGCCATAAGACCAAACTATGTCAACAAAGCTCGTAGTACATCAAGATCGTGCCAAATCAAGAGCACGAGAGAGAGAGAGAGATCTCAAACACATAGCTACTAGTACATACCCTCAACCCTGAGGGTGAACTACTCCCTCCTAAACATGGTGGCCGTCGGGATGATGAAGATGGCCTCCGGTGATGATTTCTCCCTTTGGCAGGGTGCCCGAATAGGGTCCCGATTGAGTTTTTGTGGATATAGAGGCTTGCGACGGCAGAACTTCTCATCTAGGGTTTTTTCTGGAGGTTTAGGCATTTATAGGAATTTTTGCCCTTGGTCTCATGTCTAGGGGGTGCTTGAGGGGCCAACAAGCTTGGGATCGCGCCCTAGGGGGGTGGCCGCAGCCCCCGGGCTTGTGGCTCCCTCGTCCACTTCCTGGCCCAGATCCGGTGCTTCGGGGGTCTCTTTTGGTCCATAAAAAATCACCGTAAATTTTCAGCCCATTCCGAGAACTTTTATTTCTGCACAAAAAAGACACCACGGTAGTTCTGCTAAAAAAGAGCGTTAGCCCGGTTAGATCAAATCAAATCATACCAAAACCATATATTTTTTTTGCAAACATGGTATGAATACTTCATAAATTATAGATACGATGGAGGCATATCAAAGAGCTCCAGGATCGTCTTCTCCATCCCTTTCATATTATAGTTCATCGTGAAGCTCTTGTAGCTTGGTGGCAGTGACTGGAGAACTCTACCAATCGCTAATTCATCCGAAAGATTAACTCCCAACTGGTTCAAGCGATTGTAGTATCCAGACATCTTGAGTACGTGCTCACTAACACAGTTGTTCTCCTCCATCTTGAAGCTAAAGAACTTGTTAGAGGTGTCATACCTCTCAACCCGGGCATGAGCCTGAAATACCAATTTCAGCTCCTGGAACATCTCATATGCTCCATGGTGCTCAAAACGTCTTTGGAGCTCTGGTTCTAAGCCATAAAGCATGGCGCACTGACCTATCATGTAGTCATCATTTCTTGTCTTCTGAGCATTCATAGCATCTACATTTGCAGGAGCGGATGGCTCACCTAGCCGTGCATCAAGGACATAAGCCTTATGTGCAGCAGTGAGGATAATCCTTAGATTAGTGACCCAGTCTGCATAGTTGCTTCCATCATCTTTCAACTTTTCTTTCTCTAGGAACTCATTAAAAATCAGGGGAGCTACAACGTGAGCCATTGATCTACAATTTAAATTTGCAAAGACATTTATTCTATGTTCATGATAATTGGTTCAGTTAATCAAATTACTAGTGAACTCCCACTTAAATCAGCATCCCTCAAGTTGTCTAAGTGTTACATGATCCAAATCAACTAAGCGATGTCCGATCATCACGTGAGATGGGGTGGTCATCAATGGTGAACATCTCCATGTTGATCATATCTACTATATGACTCATGTTCGACCTTTTGATGCTCCGTGTTCTGAGGCCATGTTTGTACATGCTAGGTTCGTCAAGTTTAACCCAAGTATTCTACATGTGTAAAACTAGCTTACACTCACTTTATGTGAACGAAAAGTCTATCACACCTGATCATCACGAGGTGCTTCGGAACGACGAACTTTTGCAATGGTGCATACTTAGGGAGAACACCTTTTATCTTGAAATGAACTGAAGGGATCATCTTATAATGCTATTGTCGTCCTAAGAAAAATAAGATGCATAAAAGATAAACATCACATGCAATCAATATGTGACATGATATGGCCATTATAATCTTGTGCTTTTGATCTCCATCTCCAAAGCACTGGCATGATCTCCATCGTCACCAGCATGACACCATGATCTCCATCATTGTGCCGTCATGTGGTTGTCTCCACCAACTATTGCTTCGACAACTACTGCTAACTCATAGTGATAAAGTAAAGCAATTACATGGCATTTAATGATTGATACACATGTCATACAATAAATTAAAGACAACCGTATGGCTCCTGCTGGTTTCCATACTCACCGAAATGCAAGTCGCGAACCCATTACAGGACATGATCATCTCATACATCAACATATATCACATCACGTTTTGGCCATACCACATCACAACATGTCCTGCAAAAACAAGTTAGACGTCCTCTAATTGCTGTTGAAATTTTTACTTGGCTGCTAGAACAGACTATAAGAACCGTTCTTATCTATGCAAAACCACAACGGTGATATACAAGTTGCATTTTACCTTCTAGAAGGACCGCCATTGTCAAATCAGATTCAACTAAGGTAAGAGAGAGACACACCCGCCAGCCACTTTTATGCAATACAAGTTGCATGTTAGTCAGTGAAACCGGTCTCTTGTGCGAGGACAAGTAAGGTTGGTCTGAGCCGCTTCATCCCACAATACGGCCAAATCCAGAAATAACAACGGAGTTAAGCAATCTAAACATCAGCGCCCGCAACTTCTTTGTGTTCTACTCGTGCATATACATCTATGCATAGACCTAGCTCATGATGCCACTGATGGGTAATGTTGCATGAAAATCAAAAAATCCAATGAAACACCCAAAATCTAATCTAGGAGATGCATATCAATGAGAGGGGATTGTGTCTACGTACCCTTGTAGACCAAAAGCACTAGTGTATGTAACACGGTTGATGTAGTCGTACTCTTCGTGATCCAATCACGATCCAATCTGATCTAGTGCCAAACGGACGACACCTTCGAGATTAGCACATGTTCAACTCAATGGCGTCCTCTCCTTCTTGATCCAGCAAGCAAGGAGAGGAGGTAGATGAGATTGGGACCAGCCCAACGGCGAGGTGGTGGTGGTTGATATGTCTCAACGTATCTATAATTTTAATTGTTCCTTGTTGTTATATTATCATTCTTGGATGTTTTCTAATCATTTTATATCATTTTTTGGTACTAACCTATTGACATAGTGCCAAGTGCCAATTGCTGTTTTTTGCATGTTTTTTAGTTCGCAGGAAATCAATAACAAACGGAGTCCAAAGGCAGCGAAACTTTTTGTGGATTTTTTTGGACCAGAAGACATCCAGTGGGCCGGAGAAGAGCCTGGGGGTGCTCCGAGGGGAGCACAACCCACCAGGGCACGCCTAGGCAGGTTGTGCCCACCTCGAGTGGCCCTTGGACTGCCTCTTTGCTCTATAAATACCCCAATATTCCAGAAACCCTAGGGGAGTCGACGAAAATCAATTATAGCGCTGCACTAAAGTTCTGGCCCTTTAGTACCCCATACTTGTGCACGGGCAGTTGCAGCCATACCCGCGGCAAAGCCTGATAGGGACGACCAGAAGCAAATACGAGACGGCTGGCTGACTGATACGTCTTCAACGTATCTATAATTTTTGATTGTTCCATGCTATTATATTATCCATCTTGGATGTTTTATATGCATTTATATGATTTTTGGAACTAACCTATTAACCTAGAGCCCAGTGCTAGTTTCTGTTTTTTTCCTTGTTTTTGAGTTTCGTAGAAAAGGAATATCAAAAAGAGTCCAATTGAGCTGAAAATTTATGGTGATTTTTTATGGACCAGAAGAAGCCCCCGAAGCAAAACAGTTGGGCCAGAAGAGCCACGAGGCCTCCACAAGGGTGGAGGGCGCGCCCTCCGACCTTGTGGGCTTGTCGTGGACCCCCTGACTTGAAACCGATGCCAAAAATTCTTATAAATACAGAAACCCCCGAAAAGAAACCCAGATCGGGAGTTCCGCCGCCGTAAGCCTCTGTAGACATGAAAAAACAATTGGAACCCTGCTCCGGCACCCTGTCGGAGGGGGAAATCATCACCAGGGCCATCTTCATCATCTCGGTGCTCTCCAAGGCAAGGAGGGAGACCCTCGGGGCTGAGGGTATGTACCAGTAGCTATGTATTTGATCTCTCTCTCTCTCTCTCTCTCTCTCTCTCTCTCGTGTTCTTGATTTGGCACGATCTTGATGTACCGCGAGCTTTGCTATTATAGTTTGATCTTATGATGTTTCTCCCCCTCTACCTTCTTGTAATGGATTGAGTTTTCCCTCTGAAGTTATCTTATCGGGTTGAGCCTTTAAGGATTTGAGAACACTTGATGTATGTCTTGCATGTGCTTATCTATGGTGACAATGGGATATTCACGTGATCCACTTGATATATGTTTTGGTGATCAACTTGCGGGTTTTGTGACCTTGTGAACTTATGCATAGGGGTTGGCACACGTTTTCGTATTGCCTCTCCGGTAGAAACTTTGGGGCACTCTTTGAAGTTCTTTGTGTTGGTTTGAATAGATGAATCTGAGATTGTGTGATGCATATCGTATAATCAAACCCGCGGATAGTTGTGGTGACATTGGAGTATCTAGGTGACATTAGGCTTTTGGTTGATGTGTGTCTTAAGGTGTTATTTTAGTACTAACTCTAGGGCTGTTTGTGACACTTATAGGAATAGCCCAATAGATCAATCAGAAAGAATAACTTTGAGGTGGTTTCATACCCTACAATAATCTCTTCGTTTGTTCTCCGCTATTAGTGACTTTGGAGTGAATCTTTGTTGCACATTGAGGGATTGTTATATGATCTAATTATGTTATCATTGTTGAGAGAACTTGCACTAGTGAAAGTATGAACCCTAGGCCTTGTCTCGAAGCATTGTAATACTGTTTTCGCTCACTTTTGTTACTTGTTACCTTGTTGTTTTTATATTTTTTAGATTACAAAAACCTATATCTACCATCCATACAGCACTTGTATCACCATCTATTCGCCGAACTAGTGCACCTATACAATTTACCATTGTATTGGATGTGTTGGGGACACAAGAGACTCTTTGTTATTTGGTTGCAGGGATGTTTGAGAGAGACCATCTTCATACTAACCTATCTCACAAGTTCTTGTTGAGTTTTGTGTGGATGAAGTTTTTGAGATTTAGGGAAACTGTGATATAAGAGGAATTAAGGAGACACAAAAGCTCAAGCTTGGGGATGATTAAGGCATCCCAAGGTAATATTTCAATAAGTCTCAACCATCTAAGCTTGGGGATGCCCCGGTTGGCATCCCAGCTTTCTTCTTCAACAATGATCGGTTAGTTTTGGTTGAGCCTAAGTTTTTGCTTCTTCACAAGATATGTGCTATCTTTGCAATGTCATTTTATTTTGTTTTGCTTGCTGTTTGAATAAAGTACTTAAGATCTGAAATACTTAAATGAGAGATAGTCCTCACATAGCTACATAATTATTCAACTACTCATTGATATTCACTTATATCTTTTTGGAGTAGTTTGTCATTTTTCTCTCATGCTTCACTTATATCCTATGAGTAAATGGTTGAATGAATTGAATATCGTAAATCTGAATTTATATTTTTTTCATATGCTTATACCATGGGGAGTAATGACTTCACATATAAGAAGTAGAGGTGGTAAATTTATTGAAGGTTAACAAACATTGTATTGGTCACTTGAACAATTCATGAAAGAATATTGAAGGAAGAGAGATTTCACATATAAATATACTATCTTGGACATCTTCTATGATTGTGAGCCCCATTAATTATTTTCAAACTTGAGAAAATTAGTTGAAGTTGGGCAAGGAAGACAACATAATGAGTTCTGCTTGGGTATATTTGTATAGAAGTTATATTGTTATGGATCCTCCAACATGTGGTGCTTGCTATTTAGAATTTTTTGCTAGCCTAAATTTCCGTACTAAGCGGGAATACTGCTTGTGCATCCAAATTCCTTGAACCAAGTTTTTTCCATGAGTGTCTACCATATCTACCTATATGTGGTCTTTACCTGCCGTTCCAAGTAAATTTGCATGTGCCAAACTCTAAACCTTCAAATAGTAATCTGTTTTGTATGCCCGAATCGCTCATGTAGCGACTAGGGGCTGTCAGTATCTTCCATGCTAGGTTGGCTATTCTCACGATGAGTGTTTATTCACTTATCATTCACGAGAGAGTGGCTGGTAATTGGGATGCCCAGTCCTATGATCAAAAGATCAAAAACAGAATCACAAATAAATTAAACAAAACTCCCCCAGGATTGTTGATAGTTGGACGGTACCCGTCGTTTCGGACCAGCCGTGGAATGTGATTGTTGGTGGTGGGGGAGTAAAATCTTTACCTTTCTGTTTGGGAACCGCCTATAATGTATCTCGTATGGAAGATATTGGGAACTCTTGGTTGTTATGTTGACAATGAAAGCATACCTCTCAAAATTATTTTCATCTCTGTTTTAAAAGCTTCGAGCTCTGGCACCTCTGCAAATCCTTGCTTCCCTCTGGGAAGGGCCTATCTTTTACTTTTATGCAAGGGTCAGCAGTATTCCTTCTCATTCCAACCTACTCTTTAGTTGGCAAGCATCATGTGATGGGGAAAGATCTAAGCATATATGTCCGTTCAAATATATTTGGTCATGAATTATTATTGTTGACAATTATCTACATGATAAATAAGTTGGGAGGAGAAACATAAAGCCCCTATCTTTCTCTGTGTTCGATCGATGCTATTTGTTCCAAAATATGCTTTGAGTGGTAGCAATCATGGAAGACTATATGATAGTTGAGTATGTGAGATGTCCTAAATCAAAGCTCTTACATAAACCCTTCCTGAAAATAAGATGAATTGCAATTGTTTGATGACTGAGAACATAGTTTGTTATTTTTCAAGAAAGTTTATGATCTATGCTTTAACATGTGAATAGCTTGCTACTTGATCATGAGAAGCTTTATGATATGAACTACTGTTATGATATATAATGATGCTAGAAAACTTTATTGAAATTATCATTGATCAAACTTGTGCACTTGATAGCATTCCACATCAAAAATTCCGTTTTTATCATTTACCTACTTGAGGATGAGCAGGAATTAAGCTTGGGGATGCTTGATACGTCTCCAACGTATCTATAATTTTTGATTGTTCCATTCTATTATATTATCCATCTTGGATGTTTTATATGCATTTATATGCTATTTTATATGATTTTTGTGACTAACCTATTAACCTAGAGCCCAGTGCAAATTTCTGTTTTTTCCTTGTTTTTGAGTTTCGCAGAAAAGGAATATCAAACGGAGTCCAATTGAGCTGAAAATTTACGGTGATATTTTATGGACCAGAAGAAGCCCCGAAGCAAAAGAGTTGGGCCAGAAGAGCCACGAGGCCTCCACAAGGGTGGAGGGCGCCCCCTACGACCTTGTGGGCCCCTCGTCGACCTCCTGACTTGAAACCAACGCCAAAAATTCTTATAAATACAGAAACCCCCCAAAAGAAACCTAGATTGTGAGTTCCACCGCCACAAGCCTGTATAGCCACAAAAAACCAATCGGGGCCCTGTTCTGGCACCCTGCTGGAGGGGGAAATCATCACCTATGGTCATCTTCATCATCCCGGTGCTCTCCATGACAAGGAGGGAGTAGTTCACCCTCAGGGCTGAGGGTATGTACCAGTAGCTATGTGTTTGATCTCTCTCTCTCTCTCTCTCTCTCTCTCTCTCTCGTGTTCTTGATTTGGCATGATCTTGATGTACCGCTAGCTTTGCTATTATAGTTGGATCATATGATGTTTCTCCCCCTCTACCTTCTTGTAATGGATTTTAAGTTATGTTATCGGATTGAGTCTTTAAGGATTTCAGAACACTTGATGTATGTCTTGCATGTGCTTATCTGTGGTGACAATGGGATATTCACGTAATCCAGTTGATGTATGTTTTGGTGATCAACTTGCAGGTTCTATGACCTTATGAACTTATGCATAGGGGTTGGCGCATGTTTTTGTCTTGACTCTCTGGTAGAAACTTTCGGTCACTCTTTGAAGTTCTTTTTGTTGGTTTGAATAGATGAATCTGAGATTGTGTGACACATATCATATAATCAAACCCGCAGATACTTCTAGTGACATTGGAGTATCTAGGTGACATTAGGGTTTTGGTTGATGTGTGTATTAAGGTGTTATTTTAATATGAACTCTAGGGCTGTTTGTGACACTTATAGGAATAGCCCAATAGATCGATCAGAAAGAATAACTTTGAGGTGGTTTCGTACCCTACAATAATCTCTTCGTTTGTTCTCCGCTATTAGTAACTTTGGAGTGACTCTTTATTGCATGTTGAGGGATTTTTATATGATATAATTATGTTATCATTGTTGAGAGAACTTGTACTAGTGAAAGTATGAACCCTAGGCCTTGTTTCGAAGCATTGCAATACTGTTTTCGCTCACTTTTCTTACTTGTTACCTTGCTGTTTTTATATTTTTAGATTACAAAAACCTATATCTACCATCCATACTACACTTGTATCACCGTCTCTTCGCCGAACTAGTGCATCTATACAATTTACCATTGTATTGGATGTGTTGGGGACACAAGAGACTCTTTTATTTGGTTGCAGGGTTGTTTGAGAGAGACCATCTTCATCCTATGCCTCCCACGGATTGATAAACCTTAGGTCATCCACTTGAGGGAAATTTGCTACTGTCCTACAAAACTCTGCGCTTGGAGGCCCAACACGAATCTACAAGAAGGAGGTTGCGTGGTAAACATCACTGAGCCCCTGGCAAGATCCTTGCCAGGATGGTTTGCGAGGCCCCAACAAGATCCTTGCCGGGACGGCTTGCGAAGCACTGACAAGACCACCACCCTTGAGGTTGAGAGCTTTGACACCATCGACAATGTCAAGACCAAGACGTGGGGCGCCTGCATGGTGGCATGTAGATGTTTGTGAAGACCAGAAGGCAAAGTTCCTAGCAAGATCCTTGTCGGGGATGTTTGCAAGGCCGCGACAAGACCCGCACACGGCAGGGCTTCGCCGCCCCGCTAGCGCTCCAGCATAGCGGCTGGCCTGCCACCCTGGCAAGCACCTGCGTGGTGGCATGCAGATCTTTGTGAAGATCCTGCCACCGCTCCAGCGCAGCGGCTAACCAGTCAGCTTGGCACTGCGTGCCTCATCATCCTGGATGCGTGTCAAGACGGGGTGAGGCGGAGATGGACGGGACAAGCTCTATTTCTGTCCTCGATAAAGTTAGGGGCATGTAACCAGCGCATTTGATGCGTTTGTGCTAAGACGTCAGTGATAAGCATGTACACTGTAGCAACTTTACACCTCCTGTGCGCCTGTACGCCACTGTGGTTGCCCCTTGCTATAAAAGGAGGCCCAAGGCGATACAGGAGGGGACTTTTTGGACTCTCCGACCCTGTTTGCATGTGTAGCAGCTAGCCGAAGCTCAAGAACACTCAATACACTACAAGCAGAACTAGGGTTTTACGTTTCTTGGCGGCCCGAACCTGGGTAAAAATCCCTCGTGTTGATCGTTAGATCTGCTCTTTGTGCACTCCTCTTTCCCTGCCAACCGTAGAAGGGATCCACGGGATCCCATAGGTGATATTTCCCCGACATCTTTGTCACGCCAGGTAGTGGGAGATTAGGTTGTGCAAACCTGATCTAGTAGTTAGCGTGTCGGTTTCTTGATCACCATGTCTCTCAAGAAAAAGACGATCTCGGAAATCGGTTCGTCAGCGGTCGATCTGCCTGTACCAACACGAACGGGAGACAGGGTAGACGCGGATGGCGGCGGAGGTGGAGATCAGGAGCATCCACGCCGTTCTGGCGACCGGAGCCAGGCGAGCGGTATCGTCCGCGGCCGCGACAATGACCTGCGCACCGCCTGGTCCAAGGGCGGAGCCGTCCTGCTTACGAGGGGCGCGGTGACCTCCAAGGGTGGGAAGGCGACCTCCAAGACGCCCCCGCCGGCGCATGCACCGCGGTCCTCCCATGTCGTGCGTGATGAGTAATGCCGCATCGTTGGTGACCCCGAGCGTCACCACAGAAAGAGTCCTCGGCATCATTCTCGAGATGTGCAGGGCCAACATGCATCCAAGATGCTGGTGGAAATGGCGCACGGCCGCGGAACTGCGATGGGGCTCCTTCTAACATAGTTAGAAGTCAGAGCACCACACGTTCCTCATGCTTGTCGCCGCTACCTATGCCAAGAGAAGCGTTGGCACGACGCAGCTGCTCCTGGATTTTGCTCCTGCTATGGAGAAGCAAGAAGAGTGGAGAGCTGCTATCCAGAGCCGTATTAGCCTCTCCAATAAAGATGGGCACCAGGAGGCAAGTCCTTCGCGGTGTCGGTCCACCGAGCCAGCGCGTGCCGACGGCGGAAGGATCGGAGGTGCTGCAACCACGGTGCACTCGCCTCCACCACGATAGCAACGGTCGCCAGCTCGGCGGGTTGATGCCCCCGATGATGGATCCACAGTGTTGTCTGATCCACGAGTTCGCCATGATCAACGTCAAGTCTTTCGGGAATGGGTTAAAGAAGACACTCGAACTACCATCGGGCGGTGGTGGGAAGTGCGCCATCAATCTGACAGGCGCACAGGGCCCAATGCGTACAAGCCCGCGTTGGGGGATTCTGGTGACTTGCCTTACGAGGTAGGTTGTCCAGCTTTTACCCATGAGCTGCGGCAGTTCCAGTGGCCCACTACCCGCATGTTCAAACTAGAGGTCCCGGAGAAATACGATGGCAAGACTCATCCGTCTGAGTTCCTGAGCATTTACACCATTGCGATGCAAGCTGCCAGGGCTCGAGACGGCAAGGTGGTCGCCAACTACTTTCCGTTGGTGCTGAAGCCCAATGTCAGGCCATGGTTGATGCACCTTCCAGTGGATTCCATCTCCACTTGGTTGGATCTCTACCACGAGTTTGTTGGCGCCTTTACCGGAGGCCACCAAGCTCCTGGCCAGGCAAGTGATTTACATCTCATCCCCAGAAAGATGGCGAATCCTTGCACAAATACATATAGAGATTCATCCGTGTGCAGTACAACATCCCTGATGTTCATCCTGCCGCTATCGTCAGCGTGTTCCATCAGAATGTGCGCAACCGAAGATGCGTGAAGAGCTGGCGATGAACAAGGTTAGGGATGTTGCCGAGATTTATGTTTTGGTTGATAGATGTGGTCGCGATGAAGAAGGAAGGAAGTACCCCGGTGAAGATGCCGGCGCGGGAAGTGACTCCGGAGACGAAGACGTCGTCGCCCCGACAAAGAAGGGACGACGACGTAACAGGAAGCGCAAGAACAAGACCATGCTTGCCGTCGAGAAATCCGGCAACCCCAGCACCGCCAAGAAGGCCAAGGTTGACGACCCGGGCAAAGAGGTTGCCGGGTGCGCCGCCTGCCAGGCCTTGGCGGCTGCCGACAAGCCGAAGGCTCCGACAAGCAATATTGCAAGATCCATCGCACTAAGGGCCATGACCTCCAGAACTACCAGCAAGTTGGGCTGCTTGTGGAAAGGCAGAAAGCTGAGTATGAAAGGCGAGGCCAGGAGAAGGGCCAGGATGGTGCTGAGGGGTCCAGCAAGAAGCATGGTGGCCGAGGGGGTCGCCATGGCAAGGAGAAGCAACAAGAGAGGCCTGCTCGAGGCCGCAACAAGAAAGAGGGAGATGATGATCATGAAGAGTACGAGAGTCCAGCGAGCATGAGTTTCAAAAAGCTACAGAGGCCATGTGTATTGATGGTGGTGCCTCGTTGCATTCTTCTCACCGCCAACTTAAACCGTGGGCGCACGAGATTAACGCGACAGAGACGTCGACCAATGCCTAGAAGACACTGAAATAGTCCAACGTGCCTATCATTTTTGACACTGAGGATCACCCCGATCGCACAACCGCGGTCGGGTGTTTGCCATTGTTGGTTTCACCAAGAATTCACAAGCTCAAGGTGACAAAAATGCTAGTTGACGGTGGGGCCGGTCTGAACTTGATCTCGCCCAAGGTGATCAAGAGGTTGCAAATTCCTGATGGAGATCTCGAAGAGACGGGCATGTTTCAAGTGATCAATCCGGGGAGAAGCCAACCGAAGGGTAAGATCACACTACCATTTACATTTGGTGGTGAGCTGAACTACAGGACAGAGAAGATCGTTTTTATGTCGCCAAGATCCCGTTGCCATATAATGGGATCCTTGGCCGTCCCGCACTGGCCAAGTTTATGGCAACGTCACACTATGCCTACAACACGTTAAAGATGCCCGGCCCGATGAGCATCATCACTGTCGTCTCCGACAAGAAAGACGCGCTCATCTGCGCCGACCAACTCTACCGGGAGGCAGTTGTAGCAACTGTCGTCAAGGCACTTGCTCCTGGCACTGGAGCTCCTGAGGGGAAGAAGACCGGCAAGACCTCTTGCACCCACTCCGGCAAGCGCGCCTCTTCGGAGTGTTGCGTTACCGTTGAGAAAGTGCCATAGAGCTCCACCGGGAAGAACAAGAAGTCCAAGGCAGCACCATTAGAAACTAAGAAGGTGCCCGTCAAGGAGGACGGCACGGGCGAGGATTTCACTATAAGCTCCACTCTCGACAGCAAATAGGAAAGCACGCTCATCACCTTCCTGCGGGCGAATGTCGATGTGTTTGCATGGCAAGCATCTGACATCCCCGGCGTTCCCAGGGAGGTGATTGAGCACCATCTTGCAGTCTGTCCTCATGCGTGGCTCGTCAAGCAGAAGGTCAGAAAGCAAGCTTTGGAGCGGCAAGAGTTTATCATTGAAGAGATTAGGAAGCTGGAAGCGGTAGGCTTGGTCAGAGGAGTGCTCCACCCAACATGGTTGGCCAATCCGGTGGTGGTGCGCAAGGCGAATGGAAAATGGAGGTTGTGCATTGATTATACAGATATCAACAAAGCATGTCCAAAGGATTGCCACACATCGACCAGATCATCGGCTCCACTGCCGGGCACGACTTGCTGTCGTTTCTTGATGCATATTCAGGATACCATCAAATTTGCATGACGAAGGAAGATGAAGAGAAGACCACATTTATCACCCCATGTGGTACGTATTATTTTATACGAATGCCTTTTGGGTTGAAAAGCGCTGGTTCAACGTTTGCAAGAGCAGTTTAGATTGGTTTTGAGCCCAAGCTACATAGAAATATGGAAGCTTATATGGATGACATAGTGGTCAAAACCAAGGACAAGACAACACTCATACAAGATCTAGAAGAAACATTTGCAAATTTGTGCAAGATCAATCTCAAGCTCAATCCTGAGAAGTGTGTGTTTGGAGTCCCATCCAGCAAGCTTCTCGGACTCTTTGTGTCTCAGCGTGGGATCGAGGCAAACCCCAACAAGATCAAGGCAATTGAGCAAATTGAAGCACTAAGATGAGTCAAGGATGTACATCGACTTGCTGGCTGTGTTGCTGCTTTGAGCAGGTTCATGTCCAAATCTGCTGAGCGTGCCCTGCCCTTTTTTAAGATTTTCGAAAAGGCGGGTCCAATGAAATGGACTCTGAAAGTGGAGGCAACACTGCAAGTTTTGAAGAGGTACCTCTCTCTACGCCAACACTAGTCGCGCCTAAACCGCTAGAGCCGTTGCTGCTATATCTAGCGGCAACGAATCAAGTGGTCAGTGTTGTGCTAGTGGCGCAGAGAGAAGTTGATGAAGAAGCAGCGGCAGTGGCAAGACCGTCGGATGACGAGCCAGAGCTCTCCTGGAGAGGGTCTGGTGCCGGCAAGGCAAGACCCCTGGCATATTCTGGTGTCGGCAAGGCAAAATTTGCACAAACAAATGAAGTGACACAGAAGAAGAAGATGGTGCAGCACCCAGTTTATTTTGTCAGCTCCCTCTTGCAGGGGGCTAGATCAAGATACTCTGGTGTGCAGAAGTTGCTCTTCGGCCTGCCTCAAGGAAGCTGCGCCACTATTTTCAGGCACATGAGATCACCGTCATCACTCGCTTCCCGTTGCAACATATCTTGCACCACCCAGATGCAACCGGAAGGATTGTGGAGTGGGCGCTGGAACTGTCAAGCTTTGGTCTCAGGTTTGAAAGCACTTCTATAATTTAGAGCAGAGCCATGGCAGAGTTCATTGTAGAATGGACCTCAACGCCTGACGAGGAAGTTCAAGAGACCACTCTCCCCGGCAAGGAAACAAGTCGTGACTGGATTATGTACTTTGATGGGACTTTCTCACTGCAAGGCGCCGGTGCTGGTGTGCTACTTGTCACACCCACCGGAGAGCACCTCAAGTACGTAGTCTAGATGCACTTTGCCCGGGAGAGATCAGCAAACAACACTGCAGAGTATGAGGGACTGCTTGCCGGTCTTAGGATCGTAGCAGACCTTGGAGTTACGAAATTCATCGTCAGAGGTGATTCACAGCTTGTTGTCAACAAAGTTAATAAGGATTATCAGAGCCCGTTGATGGAAGCTTAAGTAGATGAAGTGAGGAAGTTGGAAGAGCGTTTTGACGGTCTACAAGCAGAGCATGTTCCCCGAGCAGAGAACAGCATTGTTGACGACCTGTTAAAACGTGTTGCCCTCAAGTGAGCTGTGGAGCTAGGGACTTTTGTGCTCCAACTGACTCAGCCATCCATTGAACCATCAGCAAGGCAGAATAAGCGAAGAAAGTTGAGCCCCGGCAAGTACTTTTCCTTTGAGCTCCCAGGAGCCGCCGACAAGGAAGCTGTCGGGCACGACGCCAAGCTTGTCGGGGAGAGACAGGCTCCGGCAGGGCCTCAAGCCATTGCTGTAGAGACAACTGCTCCCGTGGCAGAAGACATGCCTTTAGTCCTTGCTGTCGAGCCTCAAGCTCCAGCACGGGAACAACATGTCATCTAGTTCCTCCAGACAGGAGAACTCCCTGAGGAGTAGGAAGAAGCGGAGAAAGTAGCCCGTCGGTCTAACATGTACCAGTTTGTGGATGATGTCATGTACAGAAAAAGATCGAACAACGTTAAATTGAAGTGCATTCCTCAGGAGGACGGACTGGAGCTGCTGGCAGATATACATGGAGGCATATGTGGCTCTCACATAGGATCAACGGCTCTTGCCGGCAAGGCTTTCCGGCAAGGTTTCTTTTGGCCCACTGCCCTCCAGGATGCAACTTCACTAGTAACCAAGTGTGAAGCGTGTCAGTTCCATTCAAAGAAACTCCATCAGCCAGCCCAAGCTCTTCAGACGATCCCTCTCTCCTGGCCATTTTCAGTTTGGGGGCTCGACATATTGGGCCCTTTTCCCCATGCTATCGGGGGCTTTGAGTACTTGTATGTCACAATCGACAAGTTCACAAAGTGGCCAGAAGTGGAGGTAGTGAGAAAGGTGACAACATAGTCGGTCATCGAGTTCTTCAAAGGACTAGTTTGCCGTTTTGGTGTGCCAAACTGAGTCATCACCGATAATGGCACACGGTTCATGAGTCGCACCTTCATGCAGTATATCCAAGACCTCGGCAGCAAAATCTGTCTTGCTTCTCTTGCTCATCCGAGAAGCAACGGCCAGGCAGAAAGGGCAAATGCTGAAGTGCTGCAGGGCCTCAAAACAAGGACTTTTGAAAGTTTGCACAAGTGCGGAAGATGCTGGATTGATGAGTTGCCGACAGTTCTTTGGTCAATCAGGACAACACCAAATCGAGCCACCGGCCAGACGCCCTTCTCCTTGGTGTACGGGGCAGAAATAGTTCTCCCCATAGAACTCATATACGGGTCGCCTCGAGTGCTCGCTTATGATGAGCTTGAGCAAGGGAAGTTGTAGCAAGATGATGATATGCTCCTTGAGGAAGATCGTCATCAGGCTGCTATGCGAGCTGCGCGCTACCAGCAAGCCTTGCGCCGCTACCGTAGCCGCAAGGTTCATGTCCGAAGCCTTGAGGAAGGCGACCTTGTTCTTCGGTGCGTTCAGTCGGCCAAGAATTCCAACAAGTTGACGCCAAAGTGGGAAGGCCCTTATCGAGTAATACAAGTCACCAGGCCCGGCACAGTCTACTTGGAGACCGAAGATGACATTCCAGTGAGCAACTCCTAGAATATCGAACATCTTCGCAAGTTTTACCCATGAGGTGTGGTTGCCGGGTCCCCCTGCAACCCCTTTTTTATACTAGCCTTGCCGGCAAGGCATATAACCCTATGTACATAGCCAGGCGCAGACCATGTGCGCAGTTGAATAAGTTTAAGTATGTACAGTTCTTGTTGATTTTCATGTTTATATATATGCATGCATGTCCAAGATATTGTACTACATTTGTTTCCTGCAAGTACTGATGAACCGCCAAGGTTCCATGTCCCTATTTTCTCTTCTTTCTTTTTCTAAAGGATAGAAGGTTCCCTCGCATACAAATTTGACGGGGTGGTATGGAGTGTGGACGCCAACAGGCGAAGTTTGAACTGGCATCTTCCGGGAGAGAGTACAGTAGTGAAAAGCTAAGTTGTGAAACCTTGAGTAAATTTATTTTAAATATGAGGTTATTTTTCCTAAATGATTTCAGTCTTGTATGGAAATCCTTCACGCGAAGGAACCTTGTCATGACTGGTTGCGCCCTTGCTCTGTTTCGAGTCCGCTCAACAGTCCAAGTGGCTGTGCTAAGAATGACAAGGTATCTTGCCGGCAGCGGCACCCCCAGCAGGCTGCTAAGGATCCGTTCCTCAAAGCGCTTGAGGCAACGGTGCGTGCACCGGCAAGCTTTTCCCAATAAAGCATAGGGTACATGCCATACATGGAGAAATCAAATGAGAAAGATAGCATGCATACACCCAAAACACAGCAAGTTATATTACATTAGTGGTTGCCATAGTTCTAACTTAAGATAAATTGTCTTGGGTGCGAGTCCGTGGCGGCAAGAAGAAGCGAAGCGGCTAGTCCCTACACTGGCCTTCCACCCTCTTGACTTGGTCCACCACATTGACGATAGGCGCGACGAGCTCTGCAAGCACCTTGCGGTTCGCATCCTCCGGCAAGCTGTCAAGCACTTGGCTGAGGTCGAGGCCGGGGTTCCTGTACGCCACCTTGGTGAGCACCTTGAGAAGCACGACCCAACAAAGCTTGTGGGATTCATTGTCCAGTTAGGTTGCTCGGCCAGTGTGGAGCAGCTTCAGGGCATCAAGAAGGGCCTCGAACAGCATGGCCAGTCTGGCGCTCGGAGTTACCCTCTCCTCATGAGAATACCTGAAACCCGACAAGCCCATGGTGGACAGTTGTGCATGAGGCTCTCTGCGACGTCGATGAGGCGCTTAGTCTAGATCCCCATGCTTTTCATATAGTTGTTGTAGGTGGTTGCGGCGCTCTCGAGCAGTTTCTTCTCCTCCTGGAGGTCCTTGGCCAGGGCCTTCACGCGAGCCCTGCTACCCTCAAGGGACTCCTCTAGAGTGGTCACCTTCTGCTTCAAATGGGCAATGTATTCATTGGCGACAGAGATCTGTTTGGTCTTATCAGAGATGGTGGTCTGCAACTCTGCCAAGGTATAGGCAGTTTTGTCATTGTCGCTTTTGAGCGTCGAGACCTCCTTGTCCTGCTTCTCTAGATCCAACTTCAACTTCTCCACCTTCCCGGCCAACTCACTCTTGGTGGCCTCTGCAGCTTCGGCGGCATTGACGGCTTCCCTCAGCTTGTCGACATAATCCAACACCAGGGCGTCAAGCGCTTTCTTGTGCTCCTACTCCAGCTCTTGGGTCCGTTGCGCGACAAGCTTCTCAATCTCCTTGTCCTTGCCGTGGATCTTGGTGGCAAGTGCCTCCTCGCGAGCGGCAAGGTCCTCTTCTTGAGCATCGAGCAGGACGCGGTGTTCCCTTAGTTGGGCATCGTTCTTGGCGGCCTGTTGAGCGGCCTCCTCTTGCACCTTCTCAATGTCGGACTGCTTTAGAAGGACCTCGTTCCAACTTTGGCTCAGCTACTCCCGACCAGTCTTCAACTCTTGCCAGGCCTTGGCAAACCAGACCTACACCTGCTCAACACGCTTTTGAAGGTCTGCCTCTGTCGTGTCGACAACCGCTGCCCTAGAGTCCAGTTTCTCCTTATGGGTACGGTGAAGCGCCCGAAGCTTCTGGAAGTTGTTTCTCATGGCCTAGAGGAGCTGGTCTTCTTTGGATTCGCTGCTGCTGGCGCTCGGCTCGTCAACAACCTTGAGCCCGGCAGCAGCGATGGCTTCTTCGTCAAAAGCCTCCCTTTCTGGCGGCGCCTGGATCCCTAGGTCAGGGAGCAAGGACACATACCCAGATGGGGATTACCACGAGAAGTGGGACGAATGGTGGGGAGATGGTGCTGGATCATGGAGGAAGAGATGCATCCGTTCTGCTTACTCCGCAATCGAAGCCGACCCGCGGCAATAGCTCGAGCATCCTCGACCCTCAGGACGAGAAGCTCGCAATCATCATCAACAGGATCCATCGCCTCAAGGCTGTCGGGCTCACCATTGAAATGGTTGGCGCTGATTTCCTCCGCCGCCGCATCGCCCCTTTGCAGAACAAGGGGAGACCAGCTTAGGATTACCGGAACGCAGTGGATATCATGCGGCTGCGCCTTGGCTTAAACAACAACTGGATGGTCCTTAAACACTCAACCCTCTGCCACAAGCTGTTCAAGCTGGATGAGACATTCAAGCTGCCGGCAAGCATCGTCCCTCTGTGCAACAACTCTGCGCTGAAATCGGTCATCACCATCATGCTGGTGTTCAATGCTCATGGCCTTCACCAAACCTGGGTCGAGCCATCCATGGAGCAAGCACAGGAGTTCTTCGATAACTTTTCGGAGAAGGACATCCGGGAAGAGACGAGCCTCATCCGCGACACCACCGACGAAGAGTTGGCGTACATCGCTAATATGTCTCCAACGTATCTATAATCTATGAAGTATTCATGCCATGTTTACAACAATTTTATATGGTTTTGGTATGATTTGCATGGAACTAACCTGGACTGACGTTGTTTTCAGCAGAACTACCGTGGTTTCATTTTTTGTGCAGAAATGAAAGTTCTCCAAATGAGCTGAAACTTTTTGACAATTTTTTTGGAACAAAAGAGACCCCTGAAGCTTCGTGGGAGGACCAGAAGGTGAAGGAGTAGGGCGCAAGACATCGGGGCTCCTGGGCCCTTGCCCGTGCCTCGGTGGGTTGTGCTCACCTCGAGGCCCATCTTGACGTGAGACCGACGCCAAAAAATCCTATAAATAGAGAAACAATCAGAAATAGCCCTAGATCAGAAGTTCCGCCGCAGCAAGGCTCTGTAGCCACCGATAACCAATCTAGACCCTGTTCCGGCACCCTGCCGGAGGGGGGAATCATCTTCGGTGGCCATCTTCATCATCCCTACGGCCACCATGATGAGAAGGGAGTAGTCCACCCTCGGGGCTGAGGGTTTGTTCCAGTAGCTATGTGTTTAATCTCTCTCTCTCTCTCTCTCTCTCTCTCTCTCTCTCTCTCTCTTGTGTTCTTGAGATGTCACGATCTTGATGTATCGCAAGCTTTGTTAATATAGTCGGATCATATGGTGTTTTCCCCTCTCTACCTTGTTGTGATGATTTGAGTTTTTCCCTTTGAGATTTCACTGTTATCGGATTGCATACTTTTATGGATTTGAGAACACTTGATATATGTCTTGCAATTGAATACTCGTGGTGACAATGGGGTATCGTATTGATTCACTTGATATATGTTTTGGCACTCAACTCATGGATTCCCGAGGTGACATTGGGGTAACCTATGCATAGGGGTTGATGCACGTTCTTTTGTGGCACCTTTGCCGGGGAGGTGAGTGCATGAAGGTATATCTTTAGATCTTGCAATTGAATCTTTTAGTTTCTTGTTTTATCACTAGTTTGGTTTATAAAAGAAAACTACATAAAAATGGAATTGAGGTTGCTTCATATTATTGATCATCTTTATAATATCTTTCTTGAAAATGATGGATCAGAAAATTGTGCTAAATTGTTAGAAGAAGAAGTTAGTAAAATGTTTGGCACAAAAATATTTGAATGATGAGCATGATTGCAATGTTGCTAGTATGATTCTATGAATATTCATGATGTTAATGATATGCAAAGCTCTCAGCTTGGCGATGCTATGTTTGATGAAGATGATATTTTTAGTCCCCCAAGATTTGATGTGCAAATTTGTTATAATGATTGCATGCCTCCTATTTATGATGATTATAATGGTGAAAGTGGATTCGGAGAGGTCATGACTTTATTTAGTGATGAATCCACCATTTTGGATGAGGGTTCAATTGACTATGATAACAAAGTTGCTATCTATGATGATTATGGTGATGACATGTATGCTATAAAGAATAATGATAACCACAAAACTTGTCATCATGATTTTAATTTTCACTCTCATGATAATTATTTTGTTGAGTTTGCTCCCACTACTATTGATGAGAAGAAATTTGCTTATGTGGAGAGTAACAAAATTTCTATGCTCATGAAAAGAATGCTTTATGTGATAGATATATTGTTGAATTCATTCATGATGCTACAGAAAATTATTATGAGAAAGGAACATATGCTTTTACATATTGCAATAACATCAAGTTCCCTCTCTTTGTGTTGAAGGTTTTGAAGTTGCACTTGTTTTGCCTTCCTATGCTAGTTGATTCTTGCTCCCCTAAATTGTTTGCTCACAAAATCCCTATGCATAGGAAGTGGGTTAGACTTAAATGTGCTAGTCATATGCTTCAGGATGCTCCAGTTATGTTTCAATTCTTATCTTTTATGTGAGCATCATTGAAATCATCATGCCTAGCTAAAAGGCATTAAAGAAAAGCACGTGTTGGGAGACAAACCAACACTTTTAACTACTGTTTTTGTGTGTTCACATGATTATGCTACTGTAGTAATCATGTTTTATTGCTTATGTTTCAATAAAGTGCCAAGTAAAGCCTTTGGGATAGTGTGGATGCTAGTTGACTTGAATCTGTGCAAAAACAAAAACTTTTGCACTCATTCCAGGAATTTTCAAAATTCACTGGAACGTGATTTTGATCTGAATTTCTTACAGGTGATAGAAATACAAATTCTCTATGTTGTCCTAATGTTTGAGAATTTTTGGAGTAGCAGAAGTATGGTTGGAGTACATATTACTTGAGACTGTTCTGTTTCTGATAGATTCTGTTTTCAATGCATAATTTGCTTGTTTCCTAGTTTCTATGGCTTATATTGCTTAATATAATTTGTGGAAATGATATGCTACAGTAGGCATTGTGTGGAAACAATTATGAATCTAGTCTTTGAGAGTACCAAAGCTAAATGGTTTGCTCTTTATCATACTAACCTATCTCGCGAAGTTCCGTTAAGTTTTGTGTGATTGAAGTTTTCAAGTTCTGGGTGAGATGTCGATATGAGGAGAATAAGGAGTGACAAGACCCTAATCTCGGGGATGCCCAAGCCACCCCAAGGTAATATCAAGGAATATCCAAGCAACTAAGATTGGGGATGCACCGGAAGGCACCCCCTCTTTCATCTCCAACATTATCGGTAACCTCACTTAGAGCTATGTTTTCATTTGTCACATGATATGTGTTTAACTTGGAGCGTCAATTTATTTTGTCAGGATTTGCTTGCTACTATATATAATAATGTTTTTCATCTTTTACTTCAATAAAAATGTCAAGGGTAGCCTTCCCCATACTTATTTTGCAAGTCTACATGTTGCTGTTTGAAAACAGAAAGTTTATCAGTGTTGCAAAAATTCCCCAGAAAAGTCAGAATGTGATACAATGTTGAAACGTTTTGCACAATAAGCTCTGATAAAATTTCTACAGTGTGTTAAATTTTCAGAATTGTTTGAGTTAAATAAGTATGGATCCTCTTGCATGCTTTACAGACTGTACTGTTTTGGCAGACTGCTGTTATGTTTGCATTGTTTGCATACGTTTGCTTGTTTAATGATTCTATTTGAGGATAGGAATATTAAGTATGCAGAGGCATTTAGTATGCAATGTTAAATAATAATTTTTGTGATTTGCTACAGTGCAGAATGATAAGGTTTTTGCATTGATTTATACTAACTTATCTCACGAGTTCTTGTTGAGTTTTGTGTGGATGAAGTTTTTAACATTAGGGAAACCGTGATATGAAAAGAATTAAGGAGACACAAAAGCTCAAGCTTGGGAATGCCCGAGGCATCCCAAGTTAATATTTCAAGAAGTCTCAAGCATCTAAACTTGGGGATGTCTGAGGCATCCCAAGTTAATATTTCAAGAAGTCTCAATCATCTAAGCTTGGGGATCCCCCGGTAGGCATCCCACCTTTCTTCATCAACAATTGTCAGTTAGTATCGGCTGATCCTAAGTTTTTGCTTCTTCACATGATGTGTGATATTCTTAGAATGTCATTTTATTTTGTTTTGCTTGTTGTTTTAATAAGATACTTATAACTGAAAGTTTTTAAATAAAATAGAGTCCTCAAATAGTTGCCAGGGAGGCTAGGTAAGCGGCACTTACATCCCGTCAACGAAGCTCTTTTCTCTAGGATTGCTCTAGTGCTTCATGAAGATCATTGGACAAAATAAACTTGATTCCTTGTAATAGTTTTGAGATATGATGATCTGATATGTGAGTCATGTTCATGAGTAATTGTGCTTTAGTAAGAATATTGGTGTTAAGGTTTGATCCCCTATGCAAGCACGAACGTCAATAGTTGTGCAATGAAACTACATCCTACTTGGTGCATTATTTGGTGTTAATTATGCTCAATGCTCGCTTATGAGATTATTCGTTTCTTGGTTGTTCTCTTCTCAATCTTTTGCTAGCCTTCATTTTGCACTAAGTATGATCACTACTTGTGCATCCAAAAACCTTTAAACTAGTTTTGCCACATGATTCCACTATATCTACCTATATGCGGTATTCTCTTGCCATTGTAAGCAAATTTGTATGTCCCATCTCTAATTTTCAAAATAAATTTTGCTTTTGTGTGCTTGTACCGCTCGCGAGGCGGTGAGGGGTGGCCAATATTTTCCATGCTAGATGTGTTATTCTCACGATGAGTGTTTATTCACTTGTCATTGCACGATTGTATGGCAAAGGTATTAGGGATTCCCAGTCCCGAAATGAAAAATAAATTTACTTTATGTTGTGAAATAATAAATTCCTTGGAAGGTGTTGGTATGGAGGGCACCCATGGATACGGTTAGCCATGGAAAGTGAAAGTATGGTGGAAAAAGGAATAAACATTATTTTTTGTTTGGGAACCACCTATGATATATCTAGCATGGAAAGTGTTGGGAGCTCTAAGTCATTTTCGTTGCTGGGAAAAGTATGCCTCCCAAAATGTTTTTATCTCTCAATTTTCGCTTTGAGCTCTGGCACCTCTACAAATCCCTACTTCCCTCTACGAAGGGCCTTTCTTTTACTTTATGCAATTTTTATTTTTAATGTGAGTCTCCTTCTTCTGTTATAAAGCACCAACTAGGGGGCACTATGATCGTACTTGAGCATTGGGTGTAGCTAGTATGTGAGTGTGTTTCATGAATGGATCAATGATTGAGCATGATGGTCTAGGCATAACTTATTTTATCATTGATATTTTGAAAGACATGGTTGCTTGTTGGTATGCTTGAGTATTTAAGTTCTCATGTCAAAACTAGACTATTGCTTTGAACCATATAAAATTCGAAATATCCATGCTACAAAAGAAAGATTATATGATGAATATGATAGGTAGCTTTCCACAAAAAAAATCCATGTTCAATTGCTACTTTATCCTGATGCTTTTTATGAGAAAGAGTTGCTGTTTTGATGCTAGGAAAAGTGATTGAAATTATCATTGATCAAACGTATGCACTTTGCTAGCATTCACACTCCATAAATTATTTCTTTAATCATTTACCTATTCGAGGACGAGTAGGAATTAAGCTTGTGGATGCTGATACGTCTCCAACATATCTATAATTTATGAAGTATTCATGCCATGTTTACAACAATTTTATATGGTTTTGGTATGATTTGCATGGAACTAACCGGGACTGACGATGTTTTCAGTAGAACTATGTGGTGTTGTTTTTTGTGAAGAAATGAATGTTCTCCAAATGAGCTGAAATTTTTTGACGATTTTATTTGGAACAAAAGAGACCCTCGAAGCTTCATGGGAGGACCAGAAGGTGAAGGAGTAGGGCACAAGACACCGGGGTACGCCTGGGCCCTTGCCCGTGCCCCGGTGGGTTGTGCTCACCTCGAGGCCCATCTTGACATGAGACTAACGACAAAAAATCCTATAAATAGAGAAACCATCAGAAATAGCCCTAGATCAGAAGTTCTGCCACCGCAAGGCTCTGTAGCCATCGAAAACCAATCTAGACCCTTGGGGTGGAGGGTTTGTACCTGAGGGAATCATCTCCGGTGGCCATCTTCATCATCCCAGTGGCCACCATGATGAGAAGGGAGTAGTCCACCCTCGGGGCTGAGGGTTTGTACCAGTAGCTATGTGTTTAATCTCTCTCTCTCTCTCTCGTGTTCTTGAGATGTCACGATCTTGATGTATCGCGGGCTTTGTTAATATAATTGGATCATATGGTGTTTTCCCCTCTCTACCTTGTTGTGATGAATTGAGTTTTTTCCTTTGATATTTCGTTGTTATCGGATTAAATACTTTTATGGATTTGAGAACACTTGATATATGTCTTGCAATTGAATATTCGTGGTGACAATGGGGTATCGTATTGATTCACTTGATATATGTTTTGGCACTCAACTCGCGGATTCCCGAGGTGACATTGGGGTAATATATGCATAGGGGTTGATGCATGTTCTTGTCTTTGTTTCTCCGGTAGAAATCTTGGGGCACTCTTTGAAGATCTTTGTGTTGGATTGAGTATTATGAATATGAATTTGCTTTGGTGTTATTTTAGTACAAACTCTAGGATAGATCGAACGGAAAGAATAGCTTTGTGTTATTTTAGTACGAACTCTTGAACAGATCGAACAGAAAGAATAGCATTGAGGTGGTTACGTACCTACAAAAAGATTATTCTTATGTTCTCCGCTAGATATTGGAGTGATTCTTCGTTGCACGTTGAGAGATAATCATATGATCCAATTATATTAGGATTGTTGAGAGATCTCACTAGCGAAAGTATGGACCCTAGGCCTTGTTTTCAAGCATTGCAATACCATTTGTGCTCACTTTTGTTACTTGCTACCTTGTTGTTTTTTTACTATTAAAAAAATCAATGTCTACTATCATTATTACACTTGTATCACCATCTCTTCGCCGAACTAGTGCACCTATACAATTTACCATTGTATTTGGTTTGTTGGGGACACAAGAGACTTTTTGTTATTTGGTTGCAGGGTTACTTGAGAGAGACCATCTTCATCCTACACCTCCCACGGATTGATAAACCTTAGGTCATCCACTTGAGGGAAATTTCTACTGTCCTACAGAACTCTGCGCTTGGAGGACCAACACGAGTCTACAAGAATAAAGTTGTGTAGTAAACATCAATCGCCAGCAGGGCGAAAGAGCTGGTCCTTGCCGAGGAGGCCGATAGCGTTGGCTTTGTGGGAGACGAGGATGATGCAGAGGAGGACCTTGCCGAGTGGGAGGAGCCTGTCGGAGAGCACAGTGGCGCAGCTGCCGTGGGCCCACTTGCTGAAGAGACAGCCGAAGAAACAGCTGAAGAGACAGCTGAAGTGGAGCCCCCAGCCCCAAAGAAGAAATGTGTCCTTCGGTGAGCCAGTCCATCAGGCTTCCTCGCATGAAGAGGGCCCCGGCAAGCTGTCAGTCGGCAAGGCTGTGCAGCGGCAAGAGGTCCAACCGCAACCTGTGCGCCAAACAAGGTGCACGACAGCGGCAGCAGAGGATGCAGCAGTCACCGCCTCCGCCGTGGCCAAGCGGCCCACGTCTCCATCTCCACCCCCTTGCATGGACACCATAGCATAGGCCAACTTTGACCTCTTCTCTTTTAGCCCGAGGAGGGAAAGAGGCCAGAAGAAGGAGAAGACGAGTAAGTGTCTTGCCGCTTTCTTCATCCCCTGAGTCCCTGTTTTGCTTATCTTATCTTACTCTCGCTTTGGCCTGTCCCCACAGAGACACGGAAATGCTGGTGCAGAGGATGGCGAAGAAGGCCAAGACCTTAATGGGTGACGAGCCCCTGGCAAGCACCTCAGGCGCACCGGAGACGATCACGACCAGCCCGGATTCCAGCCCACGACGTAGCCCCCAACCCAGCCCCCAGCATGAGCCCGTTACTCATTTTCCACTAGCAGGCATCTAGGTGTGTATCTTCATAGCTAACCTTGCCGGGTTTGCAGGAGAAGAATGGCAACAGGAGGAGCCACTAAGGGCCATCCCCGACATGCCTCCTCCGTCAACCACACCACCCAGGGAGGGATTCCCGTCAAGGGCTCCTACCGACGAGCCCACGCACATAGAAGAAGAGCTGGTGAGCACAAGCGCCGACAGCTCCATACCGGCAACGAATGTTGCCGGGGAGGGGGTCACCTCCCAGGCGTTCGTCACAGGTATGCCACTTGCTTTCAGGCACTCGCCATTCTTGTTGCATGATTTTCTTTTCTTCTCTTTCTGCTTTGAGCTTCAACCTTGGTTTCATCTTGTTTCTCCTCTTTGGTTTTCAGTTCTCCCTTTGACGGACCAGACGGATGTCGATGCCATCATCGTGGAGACCGCCAAGGACTCTGCCGCAGAAGCCGCCAAAGTCACTCCTGACGAGGCTGCCAAGGACGCGCATGAAGAGGCCGCCAAGGGGCCTGTCGAGGAGGCCGACAAGAAGACCGGCGATCGTACTGACGGCATTCCTGCCGCAGGAGCGCCTGGCGCTACATCGGTCCCGGAGTCCTCGGTTGCCGGGGAGATGATTGTTGAGGACCAGCCGTCAACATCCGAAGCCCCTCCCTCAAGTAGGCACCTGAAAATTGGCGACAATCTATTCGTCAAATTCCAGCTGCCGCAAGTCCCAGAACCACCAGATCAAATCTAGACACCATGACGGAGGGGTTCATCATGTCCATTGGTGCCTCTCTTATGATGCATGAGTAGTCTTTTGTAGACCTACGGGTCCATAGTTAGTAGCTAGATGGCTTCCTATCTCTCTCTTTTGATTCTCAATACAATGGTCTCTTGGACATCCATATGATGTAACTCTTTTTGCGGTATGTTTGTTGGGATCGGATGAACATTGAGTTTATGATCAGTTCTATATTTTTATCCATGAAAGTTATTTGACTCTTCATTGATCTCTTATATGTGTGATTGCTTATAGCCTCGTATTTCTTCTCCGATATTTGGGTTTTGTTTGGCCAACTTGATCTATTTATCTTGCAACGGGAAGAGGTGCCTTGTAGTGGGTTCGATCTTACGGTGCTTGATCCCAGTGACAGAAGGGGAACTGACACATATGTATCATTGCTACTAAGGATAAAATGATGGGGTCTATTTCTACATAAATAGATCTTATCTACATCATGTCATCATTCTTATTGCATTACTCCCTTTCTCCATGAACTTAATACACTAGATGCATGCTGGATAGCGGTCGATGTGTGGAGTAATAGTAGTAGATGCAGGCAGGAGTCGGTCTACTAATCTTGGACGTGATGCCTATATAATGATCATTGCCAAGATATCATCATGATTATTTGAAGTTCTATCAATTTCCCAACAGTAATTTGTTCACCCACCGTTTCCTATTTTTCTCGAGAGAAGCCACTGCTGAAACCTACGGCCCCCGGGTCTCTTCTTTATTATCTTTGCCTTTGCGATCTATTTTCCTTTGCTATTATTTTTAGATCTATTAAACTAGAAATAACTTGCTCCAATTTATTTTATTTGGCGTTTGATCTATCAACATTTACAACTCTCTCACGTCCGTTTGCCAATTTCTGGCGCCGTTGCCCGAAAGGGATTGACAACCCCTTTAACACGTCGGGTTGCGAATATTTGTTATTTGTGTGCAGGTGCTGTTTACGTAGTGTTGCTTGGTTCCCCTACTAGTTTGATAACCTTGGTCTCATCACTGAGGGAAATACTTACCGCCGTTGTGCTGCATCATCCCTTCCTATTTGGGGAAATACCAATGTAGCTTCAAGCCGCATCAAAAGGAATTTCTACCGCCGTTTCCTAGGAGACATCATCAACATCTACCAGGTTCCTAATCACAAATCTCATCTCCTTGCAACTTACATTATTTGCCATTTTCCTCTCATTTTCATCTCCCCCACTTCACAAAAATTTGCCGTTTTATTCGCCTTCTTTTTTGTTTGCCTTTTTCTCATCAGATCTCATTTTTGCTTGTGTTGCCATGTGCCTTCTATTTGCTTGCATCTTTGCTTGCGAAAAATATATTGATATGGATCCTCATCCACTTGCTAATCTTTTCAAAAGATCCAATTATGATGAACCAATTGTTGGTGAATCGAGTTCACTACATTATCTTTATGAAGCTTTGCTTGAGATTTATGAATCTAAAAATTGTGATGAATTGTTAAACGAAGGAATTTATGAAGTGATTCATGATAGCTTCTTCAATGAAAATCATGATTGCAATGATGTTATTATAAATTCTATTAATGCTAATTGTGTTAGTAATATGCAAAACCCCAAGCTTGGGGATGCTTGTTTTGTTATGCCCACAACTTATTGCAATGATAATGATTGGGGTGATAGTGATTCTTATGATCTTGAAAATTTATTTAAACTTCATGATGAATATGGCTGCAGTAATATTAAAAGTGGGTCTGGAAGAGTGTCAACTTTAGCTAAAAATAATCCAACATATTTGGAGAGTGTTCAATCTTATGAAATTTTTGATCAAATTGGGCTTGGGGAGGTTATGACTTTATTGAATGATGATCCCACTATTTTGGAAGAGTGTCAACTTTGGATGCATGTCACTACTGCAGGATGGTCCAAACGCGACACTACGATCGAGACCCTTCGACAAAACTGTGTGCGATGCCATAATCGCAAACGGTGGTGTAAAAAACCATCAAAAAATGTGCAAAACATTTGCGATGACAAATGCATCAAACACGGTTCAGAATTTATTTGCGTGTGCGATGCAGGGCATACAGTTCAGCTCAATGAACTGTTTGTGATGAGGAGGCACAAAATAAACGGGTAGCCAGATGAAGGCGTGTGCAATATACACCACACAGTTCACTGGGATGAACTGTCTATGATTAGGCAACAAAATGGAAACGGTTCAACTGAACAAGATGTGTGTGATACGCGGCAAACAGGTCTGTAATCTAAAAATGTGTGCAAAGACCAATAATAACACAAATGATTACTACTAATAAGCCGTGTGAATTGCTCTGTCTACAGTAGAATAACATGTCACACACTGTGCCACACACTGTGCCAGACGTTCTTGTCCTTATTGCTCTCTTGCTTCATCTTCGCGTAGTAGGGGTTGATGATGGCCGAGGCGAGGCAACCAGGGAGTTCACTTTGCTTTTGTCGGTGCCCCAAACCTTGTAGTGGTGCTGGATGTTGACAAGATTCGGGCGTTTCAAGTCCGAAACCTTGAGCTGTCAGGACCCCGACTCGATGCCACACTGAACTACCATGTAACACCCCATATCACTTTGCGGCCTCAAGCACGGTATCCCCACGGGTGTCGCCTTACCAGGCCCGGGACCGTTTGCGCCTTTTGGCACACGTATATGATAGTGTCGCTAGCATCAATATAACAAGGAGCCTGGGCTGACATGGCTAGTCGTGAACCCAAAGTGCCACTAACTTATAGGGATAGGCGTACATGACCCAGCATCGAACGTGTCGGTCATCAGCGAGTGAATCCGGGCTGTAGCAGCTGGGCTAGCAAGACTCCGGGGAATCCGGGCTGTAGCAGGCTAACAGGACTCCGGTAGACACTGCGTGACATTTCCCCGAAGGGACAGACACAGGAACAAAGAAGGACACATGCTGGCCAGCCTAAGTGTTCCGGAGCTGTAGCAAGCTACCAAGGCTCAGTGGAAGCACTAGGAGACATTTCCCGGTAAGAGAGTCTACCAGGGATAAACAACTAGATAGTCAGATCCCACACATACCAAGCATTTCAATAACATACACACAATATGCTCGATATGTGCAAATACAACATGGCATCACAACATGACTCCAAAACTCGAGTATTTTATTCAATAGGCTCCGAGGAGCGAGATATTACAAACATGGGTCTCTCGACCCAGCATTCAGAGCATACAAGTCAAAGCACAAACGAAAGCTTAACATGTCTGAGTACAGACATCTACAAATGAAAATGCTGAGAAGCCTGACTATCTACCAGATCCTGCCGAGGGCACAAGATCATAGCTGAGGTAACAAGCTAAACATCGAAGTCCAAGTGGAACTACTAGCGAGACTAAAGTCTCTCTGCAAAAACATAAAATAGGCAAATGTGAGTACAAATGTACCCAACAAGACTTACATCAGAACTAACTACATATGCATCATTATCAACAAAGGGGATGGTGGGGTTTAACTGCAGCAAGACAGCTTTGACTCGGTGGCTATCCTGAACTACGACTGCAAGTAACTCTTTGAGGTGGCGCACACGAGTCCACATATTCACCATATCAATACACCACTATGGATCCGCTTTCGTCTCCCTACGAGAACGCCATCCACAGCACTCATGCTTATCTTGCGCATTTTAGAGTATCCACTTTTGCTTGTCTATGAACTGTATAGGCAACCCAGAGGTCCTTTACCGTGGACGTAGCTATTCGAATAGATGATGTTAACCCTGTAGGGGTGTACTTCTTCATACATGTTTCCACCACTTAGCGTCTACACATGACATGTGCTCGGCAGACTTCAAGCGAAAGCCGACGTGGGTGTAGACCATGACCTACCTAAACACTCAAGTCTCTAGTCCAGGTTTATCGCCTATTCAGGTTCCATCCGCAGGGAGTCCGGTCGAAGTTTCCACATACGGCCCCGAACGATGTGTGCAGGGTTCCTGAGACACCAAACGGGCGCCAGGTACACCGTGCCACATGCCTACCGCATCACAGCCCACCCCTCGGGTCAGCGCTGCACACGGCCTCCAGCATACTACAAACACCAGAAACTACTTGCAAATCCTGGACAGAGGGCAAGGGTGGTTAAGAAGTCGAGCGGGGTCATATTTCAGGGCCCAATGCATGGTAGTAGCTATTTCATGGATCACAAACACAGAACTCAGTTCCTGAGGACTGCTTCAATGAGATAACCCACCATGTACTCCTACATGGCCTCTCACTGCTACCTTTACCAAATCGTGTTAACACACTTAGCTCACACACAGTAGGACATGTTCATCACTGTTCCAATTCATCCCCGATGAATCAGACCTGACTCAACTCTAAGCCATAGCAGGCATGACAAACACGCATGAATGAGTAGCCACATCAGGGCTCAAACAACTCCTACTCATGCTAGTGGGTTTCATCTATTTACTGTGGCAATGACAGGTCATGCAGAGGAAAGGGGTTCAACTATCGCAGCAAGTAACAGATGAATCGTTGTAGTCCTAATGCAGTAAAAGAGAGTAGGAGCGAGAGAGTGGGATTGTATCAGAATGAACAAGGGGGTTTTGCTTGCCTGGCTCTTCTGTAGATAGTATAGCTCTTCATCGGTGTCATCGAACTCATCATCGGTACGTCGTCTACTAAGAGGGGGAAAACACCGGCAAACAAGGAGGAACACAATCAATGTAATGCACAATATGACGCATGATCATGACATGGCAATATGCTGTGGGTTGAGCTAATGCAACTAGCAGCAAGTTAAATGGAGTTGGTTTGAATCCAAGATTCAAATTCAGACTCCATATGTGATGGTTTAAATGCCCTTTATATGATTTGTCCTAAACAACATCTATAAGTTGTTCTAACATGCATGAAAATGGTATAGATGGATAGATTGGATTTTTTTGATCATTTTTCATATATAAATTATTTCATTCTGAGTTACGGTTGAATTTAATGAATTTTTGAAGTTTATACTATTTTCTGGAATTTCTGATTTGTTTTTAATCCAGAAAATGATTTACTGCGTCAGCCTGATGTCAGTGTGACGTCAGCAGGTCAACTGACCCGGTCTAGGTCAAACCTGACGTGTGGGTCCTACCTATCACTGACACAATGGCTAAACAGTGATTAATTAAACCTAACAAAACTAATTAACAGGCACTAGGGCCCACTGTCAGTAATCTAGGTTGTTAATTAGGCGCTAAAGACGATACCACGTCACCAGCCATCAGAGTTCGACCGGCGGCGACCAAAAGCGCGGCGGGAACTCACCGGGCCTGCGCTAGAGGCGGCGGATGGACATGCAGAGATCACCGAGGCATAGCCCGTGCTCGCCCGCATCCAGGGGAGCAGGTGGGAGGCCATGGGTTGACCGGAGCTCACCGGAAACAAGCTCGCGGCGGCGGCCAAAGTTCAGTTGCGCGCGGGACCGCGTTGTGGTGCACGGGGATGACGGCGGCGGGTTGATATGTGCTACTGGGTGTGTGCTGAGCATGATGGAGTGCTCGGACACGAGCTCTAGTGACTAGAGCAGCGGCAGCGACATCGCCGGCGGCGGTAAGCTCGCGGGCACGACGGCCAGCAGGGCTACGGCACAAGAAAATTGCTAGGGAAGAGGGGAAATGAGGCGGAGCTCACAGCGGGCTCGTAGAGGTGGTCGGCGAGCTCGAGGGAGGCCGGACGGCGTCGAATCATCGATGGTTGTCATCGGATCCCGTGGAAGAAGACGAGGGCAAAGGCGACGGCACAGGGCTCCCAACGTCACGTGGCTTGGCGATGAGGAAGAGGGCGTCGCGGCTGAGCCGTTGGACGGTACGGAGAGGGGTAGGCTGGACGGTGGCCACGGTGATCGCCGTCGGTGGCGACGGCCGCGTTCGAGTGTGCGTGAGAAAGCGAGATAGAGGAGGGGAGGAGCGCGGGGAGAGTGAGAGAGAGACCAGGGAGGTGCGTGGCGATGCGAGGGAGGTCCAGGCAAGCAAGGAGAGAGGAGGTGGCCGCAGCGCGTGCGCGCGCGCGGAACACACGCCCTCCTGCCTACTGGCAGGAGGTTGAAGACGGTGCGGCGGCTGGGCTGGGCTAGCTACAGTGCTGGGCCGGCTGGGCTGGACAGGTAAGGTTTCTGTCCTTTCCTGTTCTTTTCTAATTCTGTTCTGTTTTCTATTTTGCAGGTTTGTTTTGAATTTGGTTTTGAAACCAATTCAATTTTGTTGCTTCTGAAAATTATTTTTCAAAGCTAAAAGAATTAAACCAAAGCTCCACAAAATATTTCAGAATTATTGGACCTATATTTATTTAATAGTAGATATAAATCCAATTCAAATAGCTATTGATGTAATTCAAAGGCCCAAAATAAATGTTTCTGAGACACCAAAAATATTGGTTTGGATTTTACGTCTTGCCAATATTTCTAGGGGATAACAGGAACATTTTTCTTGGATTATTTGAAGCAGTTTTATCTTGATCATTTTTTTAAAAGGACTCTGAGGCTTTGAATATTCCTCAATTCAAATTTCATTTGAATTTAAACATGATGCAACAACAAAGCTAGTCCAAGGCCAAGGTAAAGCTAGGGATGTGACATGAGCGCTTTTAGATCGTTGGTGGCGTCCACCGTAGCGAAATTGTCGTCAGAGCTCTTGATAAACCTGGAGAAATGCTCGCAAGGCCTTGTGGCAAGGTGGAATTGGTAGACGAGGACGCCATGTCGCACGCACAACTGGGTGACGACAACCTTCTGATCGTGCCCGGCACGACCGATGGTGTACTCGAGGTCGAAGCCGACCACTCGGTACTTGTCCTCGGCAAGGAACTGCTCCATAATTTGGATGCAGCTCTCCACCGAGACCGGATCGTTCGTGTACACCACCAAGAGGGCCTTGCCCCTCACGTGGGTGTCCACTACGTGATGCGTGGTGAACTGCCCACCGTTGTTGTCGTCGGCCGCTGGGAGCGCCATTGGAGCCACGGGGAGTGCCATTGGAACCGCTGGATGTCCTCTCTGTATGTGTCCTCGTGGGTGTTCTTATTGTAATGTGTGAGACAAGAGATGAAGGTAAATGGCCGCATGAATAAAAGGGGGCCGGGCATCGTGGATTCTCAGTGCATCCACATGGTAGTTTTTGCAACGGGTAACTGCGTCGTCGCGCCACACCCGACGCAACCGCTTGCACACGAACGTGCGTGATCGTGCGCCGGACCAAAACACTGGCAGCGCGCATGGAGGGACGAGGGCATAGCACCCAGAGGGACGCAAGAGCAGAGCGCATGGCGGGACGCGAGTAGAGCGCGCTGCGGCTGCCTGAACCGCAAGCAACCACACGCATGGAGCAGTTGAACATGCAGCAAATGGTCGCCTACAAGCCGGCCGATAGTTGCATCACTGCGTAGAGAGCGGCCGTGTGGTACCACCTCCGTCTAGTCTATAGTCTCCTTTATATTCCGTGCCATACTTTGCCCTCAAGTTTAACCAACAAAATGTTAATGCATGTTTTAAAACTTATATAATTGGAAACTATGTTCAAATACAAATCCAACTATATAATCTTTGGCGACATGCATTCGTATTTTATTAGTTAAATCATACTTATAAACCAAGACGGTGGTATAGTAGGTAATTAAATCACAAACGTTTTTTATTAACCGTATGTGTACGTGGCCTTTCGTCCTCCTCTCGCACGTCTTGTCACCCTGCTGCTGCAGACAGCTTACAGCGCAAGCTCGCACAGCGCGCGGGGGCGTTCTTTTTGCCAAACGGTGGCGCCAATGAATCGTCGGTGAGCCTATTCCCGCGCATCCTTGCAGGTTCCCATGCAAGCTTCCCGCCCGACTCGGTGAAATCCCCCAAAATCCCGATGCTTAACGGCCTGCTATAGAAACCCTCACGGCCGGTGAGTCCTGTGTCGCATTTTCCCCTCCATCCATGTAGCTTATCTCGTTTGCTTCTCCGACATTCGCCAATGGCACCGGTCTGTCGTCATCGCTCAGCCACTTCAACGTCATCAGAGGACAGCTCCAGCAGCGAGGCTACACCGCGGCGGCAGCGCAGTCCCCGGCGTAGTGTAGTGTGCGTGGCGTCCCTGTTGGCTGTGCGCGGAACACCCACCACACGCTCCACCGCCGGTGCTCGTCGCCAGCTGTTGCCGGCCGCCATTGCCGCCACACCACCGTCGAAAGCCAGGGCCATTGCCCACTCCGCCGTCGCGGCCCGAAGGCAGGAGATGGCTGTCATGGCCGCCACCCCACTGCCGGCCACTGTGGCCATCACCCGCTCCGCCATTGCACCCGAAGGCGGGAGGTGGTAGCCATGGCCGCCATCCCACCGTCTACCGCCGGGGTCATCACCCGCTCCGTCACCGCCGCCCGAAGGCGGGAGGCGGAGGTGGATGCCTGCAGGTGCGACAACGACATTGTGCGCTACACCGAGGTCCTGCGAGAGGAGGAGGAGCGCCTCATCGAGCATGCAAGGAGCCTTACCACCGCAGTGGCAGAGGCACATGCCGCCTCAGAGGCGAGGAATCAAGAGATCTACTAGGAGAACCACTTCTTCTAGAGGGATCATCTGGAGCGGCAGAGGGCGTTCGAGGCGAGCATCGCTGAAGCTGCATTAGCGGCAGGCACCGCATTGCGGTTGCCCAGCTCGTCGGTAGGCTCCTCCTCCTCTGCCTCTTACTAAGCGTGCTCGGCAGAGGAGAGGCAGCCGAAAGTAGTACAAAGCTCCTCCGCAGCAGCAGTAGTAGTATTTAGGGGCTATTTTGTTCAGTTCATCTGACTATAGATGTGGTGGAACTGTACAACGTACTTAAAATTAGCAAGTATATATAGTTGAACTAGCTATTTCAGTATGTGGTTGGCAACAATTGGGGAAAAGTTTGGTCGGTTCAGCTATCGAGTTGAACTATTTGTATAAATTAAGAACGACTGCTTAATCTATGAATGAAATCTATGCTTAATTACTGAATTTTAGTTGCAAAAATTAGATACTGCTAGTGATTCTTAGCTTCATATTTTGACAAATCGCAGTGTTACAAGATTAACAAATCTTACCAAATTGTTTGTACGTGGTTCCACATGGGTCATCCAAAACAACCGTTTGCGTTGAAGGGATGCACAAATCCCGCGTTGCTCCCACTTTGCATACGGGTGTTCCATCTAAAACGTTTACGATCAAGAGCTGCGCAAATCCTGCTCGGCAAATTTTCTCTTGGCTTCCTAGGGAAGCTGTCCGTTTGCATACGGGTGTTCTAACTAAAACGTTTGCGATGAGTGTTTTATATTTAAAAAGTGAATTAAACTGTGGCTTGGGCACCATTAATGGAGATGATGCAAGCAAGGCGGGCGGCCCTGGAAGTCGAAGGGCTCGCTTCCCAGTGAGCCTGCGCAGCGTACAGCTCGCAAACTTCCCGGTGAGCCTGTGCACTCAAGGACAGCTTGCTCGCCTCTCGGTCAGCCTGCGCACCGGATGGCGCTCGCACGCCTCCCGTTCAGTCAAGGTCAAGTAGTTGTCCGCATGGCACCTCCTACAGCCATTAAAACGAAGGCACATGGCGTCACTTGAATGGTTAACAGAATTTTGGATTTACTAGAATTTAAAAACCAGGCATCTCAATGTTTTGCCAGCAATCAACGGTGCCCTGGTGTTTGAAATTCATTCCCATTTCTTGCATGGGACCTAAGCATGCACCCAAGGATACATATTTGATTTTTCAACCAATTTATATGCACTGGAGCATGTGCATGTAGTTCAAATTTGAATTATGCACATGAATGCATTGAAAACTCAGTTAATGCATAAAAATGTCCAAACGAACCAAGAAAAATCACAAAAATTCACACAACACTCCAGTTGTTCTACGTTGACACGAGAAAAAAAAAATTAAAAGTAATAAGAGGCAATGGATATCATTTCATCCACAAAGGTGGGACATTCCCTACCGAAAACCATCATGCTTGTTGTGAGAAGCTCCGGTTTGTGAGAAGCATATACCCAAACCAGCCCCAAATGAGATAAAATTTGTACCACGGCATGTTGATGCCGCTCCATGATAGCATGCCAAGTTTAATGAATTTCAGACGAGTTTTGGATTTACTAGAATTTAAAAACCAGGCATCTCAATGTTTTGTCGGCAATTAACGGTGCCCCGGTGTTTGAAATTCATTCCCATTTCTTACATGGGACCTAAGCATGCACCCAAGGACACGGATTTGATTTTTCAACCAATTTATATGCACTGGAGCATGTGCATGTAGTTCTAATTTAAATTATGCACATAAAATGCATTGAAAACTCAGTTAATGCATAAAAATGTCCAAACGAACCCAAAAAATCACAAAAAATCACATAACACTCCTGTTGTTCTATGTTGACACGAGAAAAAAATTGAAAGCAATAAGAGGCAATGGATATCGTTTCATTCACAAAGGTGGGACGTTCCCTACCGAAAACCATCATGCTTGTTGTGAGAAGCTCCGGTTTGTGAGAAGCATATACCCAAACCTGCCCCAAATGGGACAAAATTTGTACCACGACATGTTGATGCCGCTCCATGATAGCATGCCAAGTTTCATGAATTTCAGACGAGTTTTGGATTTACAAGAATTTAAAAACCAGGCATCTCAATGTTTTGCCGGCAATCAACGGTGCCCCAGTGTTTGAAATTCATTCCCATTTCTTACATGGGACCTAAGCATGCACCCAAGGACACAGATTTGATTTTTCAGCCAATTTATATGCACTGGAGCATGTGCATGTAGTTCAAATTTGAATTATGCACATAAAATGCATTGAAAACTCAGTTAATGCATAAAAATGTCCAAACAAACCTCGAAAAATCACAAAAAATCACACAACACTCATGTTGTTCTATGTTGACACGAGAAAAAAATTTGAAATCAATAAGAGGCAATGGATATCGTTTCGTCCCCAAAGGGGGGACATTCCCTACCGAAAACCATCATGCTTGTTGTAGGAAGCTCCGGTTTGTGAGAACCATAAACCCAAACCTGCCCCAAATGGGACAAAATTTGTACCACGGCATGTTGATGCCGCTCCATGATAGCATACCAAGTTTTATGAATTTCAGACGAGTTTTGGATTTACGAGAATTTAAAACCAGGCATCTCAATGTTTTGCGGGAATCAACGGTGCCCCGGTATTTGAAATTCACTCCCATTTCTTGCATGGGACCTAAGCATGCACCCAAGGACACAGATTTGATTTTTCAACCAATTTATATTCACAAGAGCATGTGCATGTAGTTCAAATTTGAATTATGCACATAAAATGCATTGAAAATTCAGTTAATGCAAAAAAAAATGTCCAAACGAACCGCGAAAAATCACACAACACTCCTGTTGTTCTATGTTGAAACAAGAAAAAAATTGAAAGCAATAAGAGGCAATTATCATTTTGTCCACAAAGGTGGGACATTCCCTACCGAAAACCATCATGCTTGTTGTGAGAAGCTCCGGTTTGTGACAAGCATATACCCAAACCTACCCCAAATGGATCGAAATTTGTACCATGGCATGTTGATGCCGCTCCATGATAGCATGCCAAGTTTCATGAATTTCAGACGAGTTTTGGGTTTACTAGAATTTAAAAACAGGCATCTCAATGTTTTGCCAGCAATCAACGGTGCCCCGGTGTTTGAAATTCATTCCCATTTATTGCATGGGACCTAAGCATACACCCAATGACAAAGATTTGTTTTTTCAACCAATTTGTATGCACTGGAGCATGTGCATGTAGTTCAAATCTGAATTATGCACATAAAATGCATTGAAAACTCAGTTAATACATAAAAATGTACAAACGAACCCCGAAAAATCACAAAAAATCACACAACATTCCTGTTGTTCTATGTTGACAAAAGAAAAAAATTGAAAGCAATAAGAGGCAATGGATATCGTTTCGTCCACAAAGGTGGGACGTTCCCTACCAAAAACCATCATGCTTGTTGTGAGAAGCTCCGATTTGTTAGAAGCATATACCCAAACCTGCCCCAAATGGGACAAAATTTATACCACGACATGTTGTTGCCGCTCCATTATAGCATGCCAAGTTTCATGAATGTCAGACGAGTTTTGGATTTACTAGAATTTAAAAACCAGGCATCTCAATGTTTTGCCGGCAATCAACGGTGCCCCGGTGTTTGAAATTCATTCCCATTTCTTGCATGGGACCTAAGGATGGACCCAAGGACATAGATTTGATTTTTCAACCAATTTATATGCACTGGAGCATTTCATGTAGTTCAAATTTGAATTATGCACATAAAATGCATTGGAAACTCAGTTAATGCATAAAAGTGTCCAAACGAACCTCGAAAAATCACAAAAAATCACACAACACTCCTGTTGTTCTATGTTGACACGAGAAAAAAAATTTAAAGCAATAAGAGGCAATGGATATCGTTTCGTCCCCAAAGGTGGGACGTTCCCTACCGAAAACCATCATGCTTGTTGTGAGAAGCTCCAGTTTGTGAGAAGCATATACCCAAACCTGCCCCAAATGGGACAAAATTTGTACCACGGCATGTTGATGCCGCTCCATGATAGCATGCCAAGTTTCATGAATTTCAGATGAGTTTTGGATTTACTAGAATTTAAAAACCAGGCATCTCAATGTTTTGCCGGCAATCAACGGTGCCCTGGTGTTTGAAATTCATTCCCATTTCTTGCATGGGACCTAAGAATGCACCCAAGGACACAGATTTGATTTTTCAACCAATTTATATGCACTGGAGCATGTGCATGTAGTTCAAATTTGAATTGTTCACCTGAAATGGCTAGAAAACCAATTTAATGTAAAAAATGTCCAAACGAACCCTGAATAATTCCAATTCTTTTACGACATACATATAGTTGCATGTTCACTCCAGATAAAAGGTCTAGCAATTCAAACAACGTCCATTGTTGTTGTGACCCCATTATGTAGTTCAAATCAAGATGAAAAATCAAGTAGATCACACACAGTTTATTATCAGCAATCATGTGAGATGTAGTACAAAATATCTTGGAGCACCATTGGTGTATAGAAAGCCTATGGCTTACACGAGAAGGTGTGAGCCACTATAGTCCACAGCCGGCGTCTCAAGCACACTAGCTCGCTCCCCAAATATCATTTCACTGTTCAATCGTCACCGGTGAAAGATGGGCACATGGACCCGTGTCGTGAGGGCAACTTCGGTGGCCCACTCCGGTGAGAGTGTGGCCGCAGCCGCCATGCGCATGCTAACAAGGTGCATGAGTGCGGCCGCAATTTGCGATCGGGTGGTAAAGGAAGCCCAAACGGCCGTTGTTGCTTCTCAGGTGGCGGCAGCAACATCTGCCTCGGGGATAGCAACAAATTAAGAGCGGCACGGCAGTTGTCCGTTCTACAGCGGCGGCCTTAGCCCTGATGGAGGCCGCCCACGACCATGTCAAGACCGCCCACGCCCAGCTCCTGGCGGTCACTGCACAAATCGAACGAAGCTTCTCCGGCAACGGTCGGCAACCCACGGCCGAAGAGCTGGTAATCACCGAGAGCATTCGAGCAGCCGTCCGTTCCTCTGCCGCATACCTTGCAACGACGGAGCCCGTCCAAGCCTAGATTGCGTCCGCCCATGCCCAGCTCGTGGCCGCCTTTTCCAAAGAGATGGCGGACGCGGATGGCGAGATGCTTGCAGAGTATGGTGCGATGGATGCCATGGAGCCCCTTCCCCAGGAGACCGTCGGCCGCGAGTTGGACATGGAGGTGGTGGTGGAGATCGACGAGCACCAGCTGTAGTAGTACTCTATGTTTTTTTTAATTAAGAGCGTCGGTCTTTAATTTGTTAGAGTAATGTTTAGGTTAGCTAGCTCTGTTTAATTGCTGAACTTGCTCGATTAAGAAGTTCGGGTGTGCTGTAGTCTCTTTTGTGGACCCAAATTATGCAATGACGTGGATGACCACTATAACCATGGAAATTCGAACCAAAACTTTTGACGTTCAAACTCATCACACACGGGTTAAGCTATCTGAATCATTTGTGATGTCCACATATCGTACATAGTTCTGAATAAGGGACCATGCCTGATGACACTTTGCGCACTAGTTTTTTGGCTAAAGCGATTCCAAATTTTTGGCTTCCGCGGAAATATCTACCTCCCCGCCCCCTCCCCCTTACCAAAAGCCACATTTCCCCTCTTTCCGCCTTCCTTTCCAAGTTGAAACCTTCACTCCTTGCTTGCAGCGCCGCTGCCTCCTCGCCGGCGACCCTCCTTCACGCTACTCGGCCTCCTCTATCCAGGCAGGTAATCGATACCCGACCCCCATCCTCTCCTCCTTCCACATCCCACATGCCCCGACCGGCGGCGCGAGCGCGACACCTTCCATCCAAATCACCGACCCCTCCACCAAATAAGCGTCGTCCTAAGCCATGGTACACGCAGTATTGCCAGGACCTCAAGGAGCATTTGACAGCGGAGAAGCAAATCGCGGCCGCACGCGCGGATGAGGTCACGATGGCTGCCATTCATGCCGACCCCTAGATCTTGGAGGAGCACCTTGCCAATTGCTAGCTACACCAGTTAAGCATGCTCGGTTTACCCATTGCGTGTGCTTCTCCTTCCTTTCCTTCACAAAATCTAGTGAAGTTTGCTATCTAATTTCACCATGCAAGCTTTTTCTCTAGTGTATATGTTCTTTATGTCGTGCAGTGTGGTTTCACTTATTAACTATTTTGTTAATTAGTTTTCATCTTCACTTAACTATTTGGTTCAATTCTGCAAATGCGATGTTCAATTCTTTAGGCTGCAATTTTGTATTGTCTTCCATGTGAGAAATAAATTTAATTTATCTTTACAAAATTGTTGGTGCATTCTGTTATTGTATACCATGTGAGGATAAAGTGAATTTGGCTGTAGTAAATACATGAGAAACAAATACAATTGCTACAATTGGCTGTAGTTAACTGTTTGGTTAACTCTCTGATCTTCTATTAGGAGTATGTTATATTGTGCAATGTTGTGCTCAGTTAATGTTTGGTTCATTTTTTGTGGTGTTTAGTTAACTGCTTGGTTCAATGTTATATTGTGCAATGTGGTGCTCAGTTAATGTTTGGTTCATTTGTTATGGTGTTTTGTTAACTCCTTGGTTCACTTCTACAATGTGATGTCCAATTGCTGTGGGTAGAATTTTGTATTGTTGTGCATGTGAGGAATAAATCGAATTTGGCTCCACTTAATACATGAGAAACATATACAAGTGCTATATTTCCTAGTTCTTAATCATGCTTGGTTTGGGTTAATGGGTTTTCCGTGTGGCTTTAATTAATCTGATGAATCTGCAATGTGCTTATTTTTCATCAACATATTTTACTGATAGCATGCGAACCCTTACTTAACCTGATGACTAACTACCCTATATGTGTTGCAGGGAAACAATGGGAAGCACTGAGGTTTAGAATCGAGGTTAGCACGTGCATGGTCTGTTGTCTAATAGCACATTAGTGTGCAATTGCAGGAACCATTCTAGTATTTTGGTTTTTAACAATTTGGTCTTGCACATGTAGGTCCTGCTGCCAGAGGTTTTGACCCACTGTTTGACCCTTTTTGCATATGGGGAAATGAGTTGTCCATGAATATCAATCAAATCAAGAAACTTAGAAAGATTCTTAGGATAAAGAAATTAGCGACAAAAAACAACAAGATCTTTGTCTGCACAATGAAGAAGACATCATTTCACTACAATATGTTGCTAACTATTATACCTTGCCTTTTTTTATTCCTTTGCCCCATTTCCAATATAGAGAAGATATTTATGCACATCCTTGTTTTCAGGCCTTTCCAAAGCAGTTCACTGATGATTACCTCTCAAACCACCTCTATGGTCAGGAGGCGAGGAAGGTTTTCATGAAACACCCACGGTTCAATATTAAAGTGTTCCTGAAGAGCTCGAAGGACGGACGGTCAATCATCCACAGGCACTGGCCTAAAGTTGCAAAGAACTTCAACATGAATTAAGGCTCAATATTCGCCTTCCGGTTCAGCAGTTTTCCAGATGAGATGCATCTGTCTATATACTATCTATGATGCTAATTTCGAAAGGTTCTACATGTTGCATGTGGAACTTGCTGCTGGTGCAATTGTGTAATGGGGTAGCTGAGTGCTGAAGCTATATCATGTTGTACTCTGATGTATTTCAATTATGAAATTATGCTTCCTTAATATGGAAATGAAATATATTGTGTGCTTAATATGAATGTCAATTAGATTATTAAATGGATTATTAATAATAGGGCAACTAATGGCAAATTAGCCTGCTAATTGGGTTTTGATATTGCAAAGGGTTGTTGAAAAAATACCATGGGCGATGACCTCAGGCAACGCACACATTTTCTAGGAATAAACCGTGTTGGATAAGTAAACAATCACACACGACTTTCTCTTGAAAACTGTTTGCGTTAGGCCACCTTACGCAAATATTTACCACATAAAAACTGTGTGTCATGGACAGCCTTTGCCACACAGTTTCTTCTATGGACCGTGTGTGCTACATTCAATAACGCAAACGATTTAATGGGAAAAATTGTGTGTGATGTACCGATGAACGGAAATGTTTACCTTGGAGCGACTATGTGGGTTTTGCATATGAACGGAAACGTTTAGCGGGGACTGACTGTGTGGGATGTACTTGCCACCGGAAACAATTTTGCCGTATAATTGTATTTTTTAGCTCTACTGCACGTATTGTATTTGAGTGCTCACCGGTCGCACACGACCTCATTTTGCCGAACGTGTGTGCCAGGCGGGCATATCCCTGATGGTTTCTGGGTTGTGTGGGAAGGACCCCCCTATCGCCCACACTCACTTGGCGACGGTTCCAAATGCCGTCGCGGAAAGGGGTAAAAAACGTTTGTTTAGGACCGATGCGCACCAGTGTGTGGATCTTGAAGAGAATGTATTATGTGATAGTTATATTGTTTAATTTGATTATGATCCTACATGTAATTATTATGATAGAGGAAAATATAGTTGTGGAAATTTTCATGTTACTAAATTACCTCTCATTTTGTTCAGATCGTCAATGTTTTATCTCTCTTCTTTGCATATATTAGATGTTTCTTACCGTGATAATTTGTTTGCTTATAAAATTCCTATGCATAGGAAGTATGTTAGACTTAAATGTGTTTGTCACATATTCCATGATGCTCTCTTTGTGTTTCAATTATTATCTTTTGTGTGAGGGTCATTGAAATTTTATGCCTAGCTAGGGGCGTAAAACGATAACGCTTGTTGGGAGGCAACCCAATGAATAAAATTTATTTTTGCTTTTTGCTTTATGTTCTTGACTGTTTGCACAATTATGCTACTGTTATGATTGTGTTTTTTGTGTTTTAGTTAGTGTTTGTGCCAAGCAAAGCCTTTAGGGTCTTCTTGGGTGATAGTTGATTTGATCTTGTTGAAAAACAGAAACTTTTGTGCTCAGTAAAATACTTTTTAAAAATCATAGAGATGTGATTTTGATCTGAATTTTTTACACAATATTGATATACAAATTTCCCAGGATTTCCTAATTTGTCAGGATTTTTGGAGTTGCAGAAGTATTCGAGTTATTCAGGTTGCTACAGACTATTCTGTTTTTAATAGATTCTGTTTTCTTTGCGTTGTGTGCTTGTTTTGACGATTCTATGGTTTTCTTTGATGAGTTTTTGCCATAGAAAAGTTGGAATACAGTAGATATAATGCAAGAAAAAAATATTAACTGGTTTGATACAGTAGTTATAGTAGTGATTTGTTCTTTTATACTAATGGATCTCACGAAGGTTTTGTTGAGTTTGGTGAGATTGAAGTTTTCAAGTTTTGGGTGATGTTACGATGGATCAAGGAATAAGGAGTAAGAAGAGCCTAAGCTTGGGGATGCCCATGGCATCCCAAGCTATTATCCAAATATAAGCAAGCAACTAAGCTTGGGGATGCCCCGAGTGGCATCCACTCTTTCTTCTAACGACCATCGGTATTTTACTCGAAGCTATATTTTTATTCGTCACATACTATGAGGTTTGCTTGGAGCGTCTTGTATGATATGAGTCTTTGCTTTTTTTGCTTTGTGTTCTAAGTCATGGATCCTTGCTGTACACACCTATTTGAGAGAGCCAAAATTGTGCCATGACTTGTTAGAATTGCTCTCTATGCTTCACTTAAATTTTTATGAGCTATGGAATTGCTCTAGTGCTTCACTTGTATCTTTTTGAGCACGGTGTGCTTTAGTATTTTTGAAGAAATTCTCTCTTGCTTCACTTAAATTAATTTGAGAGAAAGAAATATTATGCTCATGATCTTCACTTATATTTGTTTGAGATTATCAAAAGCAACACAAGAAAATTAGTCCCAAAGTGATAGATATCCAAGAAGGATATAATAAAAACTTTCATGAAGATCATTGGACAAAATAAACTTGATTCCTTGTAATAGTTTTGATATATGATGATGTGATATGTGAGTCATGTTGATGAGTAATTATGTTTTAGTAAGAATATTAGTGTTAAGGTTTGTGATTCCCTATACAAGAACGAAAGTCAATAGTCATGCAATGAAATTACATCCTACTTGTGGTGCATTATTTGGTGTTAATTATGCTTAATGCTCGCTTCTGAAATTATTCATTTCTTGGTTGGTCGCTTCTCAATCTTTTGCTAGCCTTCATTTTGCACTAAGTATGATCACTACTTGTGCATCCAAAAACCTTTAGACCAGTTTTGCCACATGAGTCCATTATATCTACCTATATGCGGTATTCTTTTGCTGTACTAAGCAAATTTGCATGTGCCATCTCTAATTTTCAAAATAAATTTCTCTTTTGTGTTCTCGTACCACTCGTGAGGCGGTGAGGGGTGGCTAATATTTTCCATGCTAGATGTGTTATTCTCACGATGAGTGTTTATTCACTTGTCATTGCGCGAGAGTAAGGCAAAGGTATTAGGGATGCCCAGTCCCGAAATGAAAAATGAATTTACTTTATGTTGTCAAATAATAAATTCCTTGGAAAGTGTTGGTATGGAGGGCACCCGTGGATACGGTTAGCCATGGAAAGTGAAAGTATGGTGGAAAAAGGAATAAACTTTATTTTCTGTTTGGGAATCGCCTATGATATATCTAGCATGGAAAGTGTTGGGAAGTCTAAGTCATTTTCGTTGGTGGGAAAAGTATACCTCCCAAAATGTTTTTATCTCTAAGTTTTTCGCTTTGAGCTCTGTCACCTCTACAAATCCCTACTTCCCTCTGTGAATGGCCTTTCTTTTACTTTATGCTATTTTTATTTTGAATTTGAGTCTCCATCCTCTCTTATAAAGCACCAACTAGGAGGCACTATGATCGTACTTGAGCATTGGGTGTAGCTGATACGCGAGTGTGTTTCCTGAATAGATCAATGATTGATTATGATGGGCTAGGGGTAACTAATTTTAGCATTGATATTTTGAAAGACATGGTTGCCTGTTGATATTCTTGAGTATTAAAGTTATCATGTCAAAATTAGACTATTGATTTAAACCATATAAAAAGTCTAAATGTCCAGGCTATAAAGAATAGAATATGAGATGACATGTTAGGCAGCATTCCACATCAAAAATTCTGTTTTTATCATTTACCTAATCTAGGACGAGCAGGAATTAAGCTTGGGGATGCTGATACGTCTCCAACGTATCTATAATTTTTGATTGTTCCATGTTGTTATATTATCATTCTTGGATGTTTTATAATCATTTTACAGTCATTTTATATCATTTTTTGGTACTAACCTATAGACATAGTGCCAAACGCCAGTTGCTATTTTTTTGCATGTTTTTTACATCACAAGAAATCAATACCAAACGGAGTCCAAACGCAGCAAAACTTTTTGTGGATTTTTTCTGGACCAGAAGACATCCATTGGGCCGGAGAAGCGCCTGGGGGTGCTCCGAGGGGAGCACAACCCACCAGGTCGCGCCTGGAGGCCCTGGCGCACCCTGGTGGGTTGTGCCCACCTCGGGTGCCCCTCGGACCGCCTCTTTGATCTACAAAACCCCAATATTCCAAAAACCCTAGGGGAGTGAAAATCAATTCCAGCTGCCGCAAGTTCCAGAACCACTAGATCAAATCTAGACACCATCACAGAGGGGTTCATCGTGTCCATTGGTGCCTCTCCGATGATGCGTGAGTAGTCTTTTGTAGGCCTACGGGTCCGTAGTTAGTAGCTAGTTGGCTTCCTCTCTCTCTCTCTCTTTTGATTCTCAATACAATGGTCTCTTGGACATCCATATGATGTAACTCTTTTTGCGATGTGTTTGTTGGATCGGATGAACTTTGCGTTTATGATCAGTTCTATCTTTTTATCCATGAAAGTTATTTGACTCTTCATTGATCTCTTATATGCATGATTGCTTATAGACTCGTATTTCTTCTCCAATATTTGGATTTTGTTTGGCCAACTTGATCTATTTATCTTCTAATTGGAAGAGGTGCCTTGTAGTGGGTTCGATCTTACGGTGCTTGATTCTAGTGACAGAAGGGGAACCAACACGTATGTATCATTGCTACTAAGGATATAACGATAGGGTCTATTTCTACATAAATAGATCTTGTCTACATCATGTCATCATTCTTATTGCATTACTTCGTTTCTCCATGAACATAATACACTAGATGCATGCTCGATAGCGGTCGATGTGTGGAGTAATAGTAGTAGATGCAGGCAGGAGTCGGTCTACTAATCTTGAACGTGATGCCTTTATAATGATCATTGCCTTGATATCGTCATGATTATTTGAAGTTCTATCAATTGCCCAACAGTAATTTGTTCACCCAGCGTTTGCTATTTTTCTCGAGAGAAGCCACTAGTGAAACCTACGGCCCCCAGGTCTCTTCTTTATTATATTTGCCTTTGCGATCTATTTTCCTTTGCTTTTATTTTCAGATCTATTAAACCAAAAATACGAAAATACCTTGCTGCAATTTATTTTATTTGGCGTTCAATCTATCAATATTTACAACTCTCTCACGTCCCTTTGCCAATTTCTAGCGCCGTTGCCCGAAAGGGATTGACAACCACTTTAACACGTCGGGTTGTGAGTATTTGTTATTTGTGTGCAGGTGTTGTTTACGTAGTGTTGCTTGGTTCTCCTACTAGTTCGATAACCTTGATCTCATCACTGAGGGAAATAACTACCACCGTTGTGCCGCATCATCCCTTCCTCTTTGGGAAAATATCGATGTAGCTTCAAGCCGCATCAATGGTGGCAGCGGAATTCTGGCAGGGCTTCGCCAAGCGCGTACCAAAGAAACATGGAAGGAGTTAGGAGAGGCAATGGGAAAGGGTCAAGGGGATGGCTTCCCCCATGCACCTCCCCCTCTATATATAGGCTAGGGGTAGAGGAGGGCTTCGAAAACCCTCCTAGGGCCCACCACAAGGGATAAATCCAAGATAATATCTTATCTCTAGATTCAACCATTTCAATTTGGAGATAAGACCTTATCTCTAGATTTAAATGACATGTGCCTTGGGGAATGGTACGTCCAGCCCATGTGGGTTGTAGCCCCACCCCTCGGTCCATGTGGTCCCTTCCCGTGTCATTGGGCCCCACGATGGAACCCCTGGAACCTTCTATAACCTTCCCAATACTCTACCGAAAATTTCTGAACTTTTCCGAAACCCTGAATATGACTTCCCATATATAAATCTTCACCTCCGGACCATTATGGAGCTCCTCATGATATCCCGAAAATCATTCGAGACTCTGAACTACTTTTTAACTCTCCACTATTAATATCTAAACATTACCCTAGCGCTACCGAATGTTAAGCGTGCGACCCTACGAGTTCGAAAATCATCTAGACATGACCGAGACACCTCTCCGGTCAATAATGAATAGCGGGACCTGGATGCCCATATTGTTTCCTACATATTCCATGAAGCTCTTTATCATTTGAACCACAATGTCGGGGATCAGTTAATCCCGTATACTATTCCCTTTGTCCGGTGATATGTTACTTACCCGAGATTCGATCATCGGTATCTCCATACCCGGTTTAATATTGTTACCTGCAAGTCTCTTTACTCATTCTGTAATACAAAATCCCATGAGTAAACTCATTAGTCACATGTTTGCAAGATTCTTGTGATGTTGAGCTACCGAGAGGGCCCAGAGATATCTCTCTGTCACACGGAGGGACAAATTCTAGTCTCGATCCTTGCAACCCAACCAATACTTTCAGAGATACCTATAGAGCATCATTATGATCGCCCAGTTATGAAGTGACATTTGTTAGCACATAAAGTATTCCTCATGTATCGAGGAGTGGCATGATCTTTTGGTCTAAGGAATAGATACTTGACATGAAGAAAGTTCTAACAAATAAACTAAGTGATACAATCGATCTGATGCTAAGCTTATGGCTGGGTCTTTCCATCAGATCATTCTCCTAATGATGTGATCTCGTTATCAAATGACAACTCATGTCTATGGTTAGGAAACCTTAAGCATCTTTGTTCAATGAGCTAGTCTAGTAAAGTCTCACTAGAGACACGGTGTTGTTTATATATCCACACAAGTATTTAAGTTTTCGGCTCGGTTAATACAATTCCATCATGAATAATAAGCATTTATCAAGAACAAGGAAATATGATAATAACCAATTTATTATTGCCTCTAGGGAAAATTTCCAACACAAAGGTTGTATGCAACATCAATTAAGTATATAACATGGGTGTTTAAGCTCATCATTGCTAGACTAATTATATGCTCGTTACATTTATGGTTCCTTATAAATGAATTATATTATAACACTTGTGAAGCTAAGTCATTAAACTCTAATTAACCATAATTTGTTGGTGTAATGCCACTCTAATTATTATTTTGGGAGAATAATGCCATTCCAATTTGTTGTTGTGTGCTATGGCTCATAAGGGGTAACAATTTCTATGGATATTGGTAATATTGGAGAATAATGGACATCCATGTATTATAATTTGTTGTCTGGGTTATGTATTCATATATTCTAATTTTGCATTCTTGTGAAAATGTTCAGATTCACTTGTGTATATAATGACATCCGTGTAACTACATTGCATGATATAGAGTTCTTCCCTACTAATCATCATGTCACAACGATACATTTGCTGTGATCGGAACAAATGAACACTATGGTGGTCGTGCATGCCCACACAAAAGGTGAAAAGGTTTACAAACACTTGCTCAATATCTATGAACATGGGCTGGTAAAACAAACTATTTTACACAGTGACATCCAAAATATAAACATGTGCTAATACATTACTTAGCAATGCATTCGAACAATGTTTAGGCATTACTATTGCAACCATTCTGAAAAGCGAAAATTATGTTTGAATAGAATTTGCCCCAATTACTTTTTCGCATCTCTCTAGCTACATTGCATAGTATTCTACAATGAGGGCGTACTACGGTGGTAGCCTTGTGTTGTTGCCTTTCATGGATACTATGTCCCACAGAGCTTTTCCATTCATCTCTATAAGTTTACACTACATGAAAAAATTTCCACTTTCGTAAGTAGACGAGTAGCAACATTGCATATCAAGACAATGTGATTGACTATGAATGATTCATCAATGCAAATTTGAAACCATACATACATTGTCAAGTGGTGTTGCTAGTTTTCCATGTCCATTGTAGCAAAGAGCACAGTACATAGCATACATACAGGAGTTTTCCCTGTAAACATGATTATTAGAGCGGAAGTCATACCAATTATGCCAAATACATTTTCTATGTAGTCATTTGTTAGACTAACCTGGTGCATCAAGTGCATATCTCATTATTGATTTTGATAGGCCATGTTTCTTTTGGTCATTTCCATCTCAGGTAAAATGTTTCGATGCACTTTGTCATTGTTAAGTGTATATCAATTATTGCCCAAAAATGCAGAGCCTTCACATCGTGTTCATGAGCGCCAATTTTATTTGGGTCCAACAGATGGATTTCCTTGTTGACTATGTCCCAGATGTACATTGCTTTTGTATTGAAGTGATCTACTGGCACTATTATCTGCACATGAATGTAAGTTGTTACCAAATGGTAACAAAAGTCCATACTTGTGTCTCTCACCGATGACGGGGCTAATGCCTGTCTATAGTATTCTACTTCATACTTGAATAATATGCTTTTGATTTTTTTGCATATTGCTTGATATCGGTCGGTTTTTCATTGCTTAGAGCTAGATGCTGCAAAACCTCAATCTTTCATATGAGTTCCATGGTAAAAATGCAAAAGATGTGAAACCTACGACTGTGATTTAGTTAAGTTTAAATTGCATGCATAAGCTAAGGATGTTGGACCGACCAACTATTAGGCATAAAGTTCCCGGGCCTTTTCTAAAATTCTTCGAATATTAGGTCATCACGGCACGTGTATGATCTTAAGCGTGCATCACAGTATTCCACTCAGTACAATGGACCTCTTTTAGAATTTGTTAGCCGTATTGTTGTTGGACTATGATGCTCAAACCATATACTACATAAAAACATCTAATTTTTAGCAGATAGTCTTGGTTATGCTATTATTAATATGCCTGATTCTAGTTAACTAATATGTATGTTGATAAATAGTTTTCATTTTGTTTCTACAACCATATCCAGGATTTGTTGCTATGGGAGACTTTAGAGTCTATGTTTGATGTGTCGAACTCAAATTGTGATTTCCCGTCGTATGGCAAATGATCTTCTTATTACTTGTCTTAAGATTTTGGTTCAACAGCTCAGAAAATAAAAAAAGTGTTTACCTTCATTGTGCATTGCAAGCTGATTCGCCAAATGCTAGTGCAAAGAGATAGCTGTATTGTTCGCCGAGCAGTTCGGCAATGTTTTCTCTGTTTGCTCTGCTTGGAATGAGATATCATGTTTCTCCTTTGATTCTGTTTGCAACAAACGCATTATGTAAGACTTTGTTCACTTTGAATATCTGCTATATGGGCACATAAAGTATATTTTTCCCATGTATTTATTGGTGTGTTTTTTGGAATATACTGCAGGTTTACCTTTTTTGTGCAAGACAATCTGAATTGCCAGGTGAACATTGAAATCCAAAGAGCATTCTACTTCTGAGAAATTCATAATTGCAACTTGGTTTGCATCCACTGTGCGAAAGGACAATGGGCTTTTCGTTTTTCTACATTATCTATTCATGAGAAAGAAAATGTGTAAAAATGCTTGCTAGTACATATGGCAAACATTTTTTATTATTCCCTATTAATGCACCTCTAGAAGTTTGAATTTTCTGCCTGCTAGCCTTGTACCTAGTCTTTAGGATTAATTATCCAGCGGACATAGATTTCCCACTCCTCGTGGTTGCTAGGTTTATGAGACAGTAAGTCACCATACGAAATATTAAATATCAATGCCAAACCACCACACAAGTGGTAGTACAAATAAATTCCACAGCAAAAAATATCTACAAGTTGTATGGTTTATCTAATTGAGGTTTGAAATCAAGTAGATGCACTACAAAATAATCTTGTACCTACACTTCTCAACACTTCTTCTTCATCCAATAATTCAATGGCGTTCGGTGCTTCCCTCTTTCTCTTTTTGTTCAATGATTCTAAAACCTATTGTCCATAGCTAGTAAACCTAGAATAGCAAACTAGATGTGGTTCTTTGAACAGTGATAAGGAAAGTTGTTACTACATAACCACACAAAGTTTTTAAATAAATTATATACTGTTGTGGATTAGATGGTGTTTCCCGAAAGGCTGGCTTCTTGACCCTTAAACATATATAGTGTCCTCCTTTATTAACTGTTGAACCACATCTTGGGTGAAGAATGAAGCACGTGGAAACACATTATCAGGTATGTTGCTTGATGACCCGCAAGTATAGGGGGTCAATTGTAGTCCTTTTTATAAGTAAGAGTGTCAAACCCAACGAGGAGCAGAAGGAAATGTCAAGTGGTTTTCAGCAAGGTAATTTCTGTAAGCACTGAAATTGCCGGTAACAGGTAGTTTGATAGCAAGACAATTTGTAATGGACAAGTAACGTTAATGGTAAATAAAGTGCAGCAAGGTAGGCCAATCCTTTTGTAGCAAAGGACGGGCCAAAACGGTCTATTGTAATAAGCAAAGCGTTCTTGAGGGCACACGGGAATTTCATCTAGTCACTTTCATCATGTTGGTTTGATTCGTGTTCGCTACTTTGATAATTTGATATGTGGGTGGACCGGTGCTTGGGTGATCTTCTTAATTGAACAAGCCTCCCACTTAAGATTAACCCCCTCGCAAGCATCCGCAACTATGATAAAAGTATTAAGATAAAATCTAACCATAGCATTAAACATATGGATACAAATCAGTTCCTTACGAAGTAGTGATAACCCACAAGTATACGGGATAGTTGTAGCCTCTTTTGTTAAGTAAGAGTGTCGAACCCAACGAGGAGCTAAAGGTAGAAATACTCTCTCAAGTACTATTGTCCACTGATACGACTCTACGCACGCTTGACGTTCGCTTTACCTAGAACAAGTATGAAACTAGAAGTACTTTGTAGGTGTTGTAGGATAGGTTTGCAAGATAACAAAGAACACGTAAATAAAAAGTAGGGGCTGTTTAGATAAAGAGACAATAAAGTAAGTATTAGTAGAGAGCTTTTTGTTACGAGAAAGTTATTTGTCCAAGGCAATCAATAACTAGACCGGTAATCACTATTGCAATTCTATTTGAGGGAGAGGCATAAGCTAACATACTTTCTCTACTTGGATAATATGCACTTATGATTGGAACTCTAGAAAGCGTCCGCAACTACTAAAGATTCATTAAGGTAAAACCCAACCATAGCATTAAAGCATCAAGTCCCCTTTTATCATGTACGCAACAATCCCCTTACTCGGTTTTGTGTTTCAGTCACTCATGCAACCCACTATAAGCGAATCATGAACGCATTGCAACACCCTACAGCAGGAATCCCTCACGCTTGCGTGACACGGAGGGCACCATAGGACAGCACCAATAATACAAACATGCAACTCAAACCAATCATGATCATCAATTAACCCATAGGACAAAACGGATCTACTCAAACATCATAAGATAGACATACATCATTGGGAAATAATATATAGCATTGAGCACCATGTTTAAGTAGAGATTATACAGCGGGTAAGAGAGAGGTTACACCGCTGCATAGAGGGAGGAAGAGTTGCTGATGAAGGTGGTGAAGTTGTTGGTGAAGATCGCGGTGATGATGATGGCCCCCGGCAGCGCTCCGGCGCCACCGGAAGCAAGGGGGAGAGGCCCCCCTTCTTCTTCTTCTTCCTTGACCTCCTCCCTAGATGGGAGAAGGGTTTCCCCTCTGGTCCTTGGCTCCCATGGCGTGGGAGGGGCGAGAGCCCCTCCGAAATTGGATCTATCTCTCTGTTTCTGCGTTCTCAGATTCTACCCCTTCACCGTTTCTTTTATATCTGGAGATCCGTAACTCCGATTGGGGTGAATCTTTCGCCCAGATTTTTCTCGTAAAATTAGCTTTCTTGCGGCAAAAGAAGAGTGTCAACCGCCCTATGGATGGCCCACGAGAGTCCAGGGCGCACCTAGGGGGGAGGGCGCGCCCCCCTGTCTCGTGGCCACCTCGGACACTGTTTCGCGTTGATTCTTCCTCCCAAAAATTACAAATATTCCAAAATAATTCTCCTTCCATTTTTATCCCGTTTGGACTCTGTTTGATATTGGGTTTCTGCAAAACAAAAAACATGCAACAGACAGCAACTGGCACTGGGCACTGGATCAATATGTTAGTCCCAAAAAATAGTATAAAAAGTTGCCAAAAGTATATAAAAGTTGAATAATATTGGCATGGAACAATCAAAAATTATAGATACGACGGAGACGTATCAGCATCCCCAAGCTTAATTGCTGCTCGTCCTCGAGTAGGTAAATGATAAAAAAGATAATTTTTGATGTGGAATGCTACCTAGCATAATCTTGATCATATGTCTAATCATGGCATGAATATTAAGACACGAGTGATTCAAAGGAATAATCTATCATTTGACATAAAAACAATAATACTTCGAGCGTACCAATAAAGCAATCATGTCTTTTCTGAACAACATGACCAAATAAAGTTATACCTACAAAATCATATAGTCTGACTGTTGCTCTATCTTCATCACACAAAGTATTTAATCATGCACAACACCGATGACAAGCCAAGCAATTGTTTCATACTTTAATAATCTCAAACTTTTTCAACTTTCACGCAATACATGAGCATGAGCCATGGACATAGCACTATAGGTGGAATAGAATATGATGGTGGAGGTTATGTGGAGAAGACAAAAAGGGAGAAAGTCTCACATCAACTAGGCATATCAACGGGCTATGGAGATGCCCATCAATAGATATCAACGTGAGTGAGTAGGGATTGCCATGCAACGGATGCACTAGAGCTATAAGTGTATGAAAGCTCAAACTGAAAACTAAGTGGGTGTGCATCCAACTTGCTTGCTCATGAAGACCTCGGGCATTTGGGGAAGCCCATCATCGGAATATACAAGCCAAGTTCTATAATGAAAATTCCCACTAGTATATGAAAGTGAAAGCATAGGAGACTCTCTCTATGAAGAACATGGTGCTACTCTGAAGCACAAGTGTGGTAAAAGGATAGTAACATTTCCCCTTCTCTCTTTTTCTCTCATCATTTTTTATTTTCTCTTTTTTTTCTTTTTTTTCTTTTTGGTGGGCTTCTTTGGCCTCTCACTTTTTTATTTGGGCTTCTTTGGCCTCTTTTATTTTTCATAAAGTCCGGGGTCTCATCCCGACTTGTGGGGGAATCATAGCCTCCATCATCCTTTCCTCACTGGGACAATGCTCTAATAATGATGATCATCACACTTTTATTTACTTACAACTCAATATTATAACTCGATATCGAACAAAGACATGACTCTATATGAATGCTTCCGGCGGTGTACCGGGATGTGCAATGATCTAGCATATCAATGACATCAAAAAAATGGACAAGCCATGAAAACATCATGCTAGCTATCTTACGATCATGCAAAGCAATATGACAATGAATGATCAAGTCATGTATATGATGATGATGGAAGTTGCATGGCAATATATCTCGGAATGGCTATGGAAATGCCATGATAGGTAGGTATGGTGGCTGTTTTGAGGAATGTATAAGGAGGCTTATGTGTGATAGAGCGTATCGTATCACGGGGTTTGGATGCACCGGCGAAGTTTGCACCAACTCTCGAGGTGAGAAAGGGCAATGCACAGTACCGAAGAGGCTAGCAATGATGGAAGGGTGAGAGTGCGTATAATCCATGGACTCAACATTAGTCATAAAGAACTCATATACTTATTGCAAAAATCTACAAGCCATTGAAAACAAAGTACTACGCGCATGCTCCTAGGGGGATAGATTGGTAGGAAAAGACCATCGCTCGTCCCGACCGCCACTGGTAAGGAAGACAATCAATAAATAAAATTGTGCTCCAACTTCATAACAAAGCGGTTCACCATACGTGCATGCTACGGGAATCACAAACCTCAACACAAGTGTTTCTACTAATCCACAGTCACCCACTAGCATAACTCTAATATCACCACCTTTATATCGCAAAACTATTGCAAGGAATCAAACATATCATATTCAGCGATCTACAAGTTTATGTAGGATTTTATGACTAACCATGTGAATGACCAATTCCTGTCATCTCTCTAAATAGATATAAGTGAAGCAAGAGAGTTAATTCTTTCTACAAAAGATATGCCCACGCTCTAACAAATATAAGTGAAGAAGAGCATTCTACAAATGGCAGTTTTCTATGTGAAGAGAAACGGGCAAGACCAAACTTCAAATGATATAAGTCAAGCACATGAAGCATTCTATAAAGCCATACTCAAAAGATTTAAGTGAAGTGCAATGAGAATTCTATAAATCAACCAAGGACTATCTCATACCAGCATGGTGCATAAAAGAAAAATGAAAACTAAATGCAAAAGACGCTCCAAGACTTGCACATAATGCACGAACGAAACGAATACGAAAACATACTGATACTTGTTGAAGAAAGAGGGGATGCCTTCCGGGGCATCCCCAAGCTTAGACGCTTGAGTCTCCTTGAATATTTTCTTGGGGTGCCTCGGGCATCCCCAAGCTTGATATCTAGCCTCTCTTCCTTTTCCTCATATCGAGACCTCCTCGTTTAGACACTTCATCCACACAAAACATCAACAGAAAACTCGGCAAGATCCGTTAGTATAATAAAGCAAATCACTACTCTAAGTACTGCTACAAATCAATTCATATTTTGTTTTTGCATTGTGTCAACTGTAATATAGCTTTTTCATGGCTTAATCCACTAATATAAATTGATAGATTCATCAAAACAAGCAAACTATGTATAAAAACAGAATCTGTCAAAAACAGAACAGTCTATAGTAATCTGAACATACACCATACTTCTGGTACCCCAAAAATTCTACCAAAATTAGGAAAAATAAACAAGTTGTATAGAGATACAGTGCAAAAAGAATCAGCACCAATTGACGTTCCAGTTAAAAATTTAAAATCGCGCACTACAGCCAAAGTTTCTGCCCTGCACCGTACAAACCAACAAGCATTGTAAACATCCTAAAGGCAAACCTAGCACATTATTTTTATAATACAATGGAATTATACAAGGGTATAATTATTTTTGATGAAAATTTATGTAATCAAGATTCACAAAGTTTCCGTGAGCATGAACAAAGTTCAAGGCTAGCTCCCACTTCAACAATGCTTGTCTTTCCCACTTTCACTTTCCTTTTTGAAAAGTTTTTCGGTTCCCCTCTTTATTTTTTTTGTTTTTAAACTATATAAAAAGCACTCAACAGAAATAAATGACTCTCTAAAACTTCCGGGTTGTCTCCCTGGCAGCGGTTTCTTTAAAGCCATTAAGCTAGGCATATAGTGCTCAAGTAATGGATCCACCCGGATCCCAAGGTATATCAAAGCCAATTTTAATTAATAATGATTTGTAATTTAGTAGTGAGCACAAAGTAACATATATCATGCAACAACGAAGTCTAACTCTCTTCCTATGCATCGGCATGTCATAAAAGAACAATTCATGCACACATAGTAAAGGCCAATGCATAGTATAAGCAGTTTCTTGCAATTCTATCGTGTTGGAAACATAGAGAGGTGGAGATATAGTTCCTCTCTCATAATAATTGCAAGTAGGAGCAGCAAGAACATGCATATTATATCTATCAAAATCATCATGTGCAATGGTAAAAGGCAACCCATCAATATAATCCTTAATAAGCACAAACTTCTCCGATAAAGTGTAGTATGGAGAATTCAAAAAGATAATAGGACTATCATGCGTGGGTGCAATAGCAACAATTTCATGTTTAACATAAGCAACTATAGCAAGTTCATCTCCATAAGCATCATTCATATTGGCATCTTGTCCACAAGCATAGCAAGCATCATCAAAAAGGGATATTTCAAGAGAATCAACGGGATCATAGCAATCATCATAGCAATCATCCTTCGGTAAGCACGAAGGGGAATTAAACAATGTATGAGTTGAAGAGTTACTCTCATTAGAAGGTGGGCACGGGTAGCTAATCCGCTCTTCCTCCTTTTGTTCTTCGCTCTCCTCATCATCTTTTTCATCCAATGAGCTCACAGTTTCATCAATTTCTTCTTCCATATCTTCCTGCAAAATATTAGTCTCTTCTTGGAAAGCGGAGACTTCCTTCATAAAAGCATTAATATAGTAATTGTATTCATAATTTTCATAGCAATATCTAAGTATAGCAAGATTTTCAGGCCTATAAACTGAATCATCAAAATCGTCAAACGCTTTAAACATAGATTCAATCTCATAAGCACCCTTAAAAGCAACAAATTCTTCTATTTGTTCCACATCATAGTAATCATATCTACCATTAGCATAAGAAGCCAAGGTTTCATTATCTTTGAATTTGCATGAAAAGGGAAGGTCTGGAGCCTCCATCCTAGAGTAACAAGTAATATCATATCTCAAGCATAGAGCCCAGGCATACCAACGCAACATAATAAATTGATCCCATAATAGTTTCCCTTTTTGTGTCGAGCGATAATCCCTAAAGTAATCACGTTGATCCAACTTGTCTCCCATTATAAAGTTGAATGGGGTTTTCTTAGGATTATCAAAGTAGTATATAATATCTCTCGCATAATGAGAATCGAGGGTTTTAGGAGTTACCCCATCTACATGAGTAGCAAGTACATCTATTTTTTTTGGTTTTTTGTGTTCCATATCCATAATAAAGATAGAGAACAACTAAGAACAGCAAATAAAAATTACTTAGTGATGAAGCAAACAAGCACACACGATATTCACCCCACGCTATGACTCCCCGGCAACGGCGCTAGAAAAAGGTCTTGATAACCCGCAAGTATACGGGATAGTTGTAGCCTCTTTCGATAAGTAAGAGTGTCGAACCCAACGAGGAGCTAAAGGTAGAACAAATACTCTCTCAAGTCCTATCGGCCACTGATACGACTCTACGCACGCTTGACGTTCGCTTTACCTAGAACAAGTATGAAACTAGAAGTACGTTGTAGGTGTTGTAGGATAGGTTTGCAAGATAACAAAGAACACGTAAATAAGAAGTAGGGGCTGTTTAGATAAAGAGACAATAAAGTAAGTATTAGTAGAGAGCTTTTTGTTACGAGAAAGTTATTTGTCCAAGGCAATCGATAACTAGACCGGTAATCACTATTACAATTCTATTTGAGGGAGAGGCATAAGCTAACATACTTTCTCTACTTGGATCATATGCACTTATGATGGGAACTCTAGCAAGCGTCCGCAACTACTAAAGATTCATTAAGGTAAAACCCAACCATAGCATTAAAGCATCAAGTCCCCTTTTATCCCATACCCAACAATCCTCTTACTTGGGTTTGTGTTTCAGTCACTCACGCAACCCACTATAAGCGAATCATGCACGCATTGCAACACCCTACAGTGGGAATCCCTCACTCTTGCACGACACGGAGGGCGCCATAGGACAGCACCAATAATAAAACATGCAACTCAAACCAATCACGATCATCAATTAACCCATAGGACAAAACGGATCTACTCAAACATAATAAGATAGCCATACATCATTGGGAAATAATATATAGCGTTGAGCACCATGTTTAAGTAGAGATTACATCGGGTAAGAGAGAGGTTACACCGCTGCATAGAGGGAGGAAGAGTTGGTGATGAAGGCGGTGAAGTTGTTGGTGAAGATCGCGGTGATGATGATGGCCCCCGGCAGCGCTCCGGCGCCACCGGAAGCAAGGGGGAGAGGCCCCCCCTTCTTCTTCTTATTCCTTAACCTCCTCCCTAGATGGGAGAAGGGTTTCCCCTCAGGTCCTTGGCTCCCATGGCATGGGAGGGGCGACAGCCCCTCCGAGATTGGATCTATCTCTCTGTTTCTGCGTTCTCAGATTCTACCCCTTCACCGTTTCTTTTATATCTGGAGATCCGTAACTCCGATTGGGGTGAATCTTTCGCCCAGATTTTTCTCGTAAAATTAGCTTTCTTGCGGCAAAAGAAGAGCGTCAACCGCCTTACGGGTGGCCCACGAGAGTCCAGGGTGCGCCCAGGGGGGAGGGCGTGTCCCCCTGTCTCGTGGCCACCCCGGACACCGTTTCGCGTTGATTCTTCCTCCCAAAAATCACAAATATTCCAAAATAATTCTCCGTCCGTTTTTATCCCGTTTGGAATCCGTTTGATATTGGGTTACTGCAAAACAAAAAACATGCAACAGACAGGAACTGGCACCGGGCACTGGATTAATATGTTAGTCCCAAAAAATAGTATAAAAAGTTGCCAAAAGTATATAAAAGTTGAATAATATTGGCATGGAACAATCAAAAATTATAGATTGGACGGAGACGTATCAAGTAGCACATAAACTAGGGTTTAAGCTTCTGTCACTCTAGCAACCCATCATCTAATAACTACTCCACAATGCATTTCCTTAGGCCCAAACATGGTAAAGTTTCATTTTTTTCGACATTCACATAACACCACTAAGGGAATCACAACATACATATCATCAAAATATCGAACACATATCAAATTCACATGATTACTTGCAACGTGACTTCTCCCGTGACCTCAACGTGACTTCTCCTGTGACTCACAAATGATATTCATCCTCAAGATCAGAGGGGTATTAAATAGCATAATGGATCTGAGCAAATAATCTTCCACCAAATAAACCATATAGTAATCAACTACAAGATGTAATCAACACTACTAGTCACCCACAGGGTACCAATCTGAGGTTCCGGTACAAAGATTGAACAAAAGTGAGGAACTAGGGTTTGAGATGAGATGGTGTTGTTGAAGATGTTGATGGAGATTGGCCTCCCAAAGATGAGAGCGACGTTGGTGACGGCGATGGCTTCGATTTCCCCCTTCGGGAGGGAAGTCCCCCCAACGGAACTGCTCCACCGGAGGGCAAAAGTGCTCCTTCCCAAGTTCCGCCTCGAGACACTGGCACTCCATCCCAAAAGTCCTCCCCTTATTTTTTTCTAGGTCCAAAGACCTTATATACCAGAAAATGCGCACTAGAGGTGGGCTGGGCTACCCACCACCCACCAGGGCACACCCGGGGGGCCTGGCGCACCCTGGTGTCTTGTGGCACCAGGCAGCCCCCTCTGGTAGTTATTTGCTCCAATATTTATTATATATTCCAAATAATTCTCTGTAGAATTTCAGCTCATTTGGAGATGTGCAGAATAGGTATCTCTGACGTAGCTTTTTCTGGTCCACTATTCCATCTGCCGGTATTCTCCCTCTTTGCGTAAACCTTGCATATTATAAGAGAAAAGGCATTAGAATTACTCCATAAAGCATTATTATGCATAAAAACATTATAAATAAAAGTAGGAAAACATGATGCAAAATGGACGTATCAACTCCCCCAAGCTTAGACCTCGCTTGTCCTCAAGCGAAAGCCAATATCCAAAATCATGTCCACATATTGAGAGAGAGAGAGAGGTGTCGATAAAAACAAAATATGGACATAGTAGCATCATGTTTATTATTATAACAGCAACAAACTTTATCATAAAGCTCTATCATATAACTTCTCATGAACAAGTAATTATTCATCACAACATCGAAGTAAAAAGTATAAACTTTATCGAAAACCAACAAACTATGTTCTCAGTCAACTTTGCAACTACAATTCATCATATTTTCAGGAAGGATCATGTATCGGAGCCTTTTGGCAAGTCCACATACTCAACCATCATTTAATGTTCTATGATTGCTAACACTCACAACATATATATGAGCAAAAAGTTTCAACCGGACACATATAAAGATAGGGGCTCATAGTTTCGCCTCCCAACTTATTCACCTCAAGGGTGATGTCAACAATAATAACTCATGATCACTCATATTCAACTGGATATATGTGCCTAGATCTTTCCTCACCACATGATGCTTGCCAAAGAGAAAAATAAAAAGGAATAGAGAAGAATACTTTGACTCTTGCATAAAAGTAAAAGATAGGCCCTTTGCAGAGGGAAGCAGAGGTTGTCATGCACTTTTTGGTTTTGCATGCACAATCTCTTAATGCAAAAGAATGTCATGTTATATTTCCCCTTATGGTAGCAACCTTTATTATGCAGTTCCTCGCTTTTATTACTTTGCCATCACAAGTTCGTACAACGCTTAATTTATCTTACACTAATTAATCAAACACATTTAGAAGCAATTTTTATTGCCTTATTGCACCGATGACAACTTACTTGAAGGATCTTACTCAATCCATAGGTAGGTATGGTGGAGTCTCAAAACAAGAGTTTGGGTTTAAGGTTTTTTGGATGCACAAGTAGTATCTCTACTTAGTGAAGAATTTTGGCTAGAAAAGATATTAAGAAAGCACCACATGTTGAAGGATCTAGGACAATATAACTTCTATATGAATATGGACAAACATAAATCATTACGTTGTCTTCCTTGTCCAACATCAACAGTTTGGCATAAGATATTTAGTGGGGTCTCACAATCATAAAAGATGTCCAAGATAGTGTATTTGCATGTGAATCTTCTCTTCCCTTATTAATTCTTTCATGAGTTGCATTATTGACCAATGCTATGTTTGTCAACTTTCAACAAATTTTACCACTTATACTTTTCCTTATGTGATATCATTACTTACCATAAGATTAGCAGATGATCCTTTTTTATTATCTCCTTTTATTTTGATTGAAACAAAAAAGTAAGGAAGAAAAAACTCGAACTAAAATTTATTATATAACTCTCACTCCATTACAAGGATAGATAGATCACGAAACTGGCACTCGAAAATAGATCATACTAAACTTTTATTCAACTAAATCATGAAATAGCTAAAGATCGAACTAAGATAGGTAAAGGTAAGAAAAGTGATGGTGATACGATACCGGGGCATCTCCCCCAAGCTCGGCAAAAGCCAAGGGGAGTGACCATACATGTGTACTCAAGTATCCTTCGGTGGGGAAGATGATGATGGTGGTGGTGATTCATTATTCTTCTCCATCTTGCGTCGGAGGCTAAAATTATCCTCCCTCGAATCATCATTCTCTTGCTCAAGCTTTAATATCCTGTTGCATAATGCTGCCTTGCTTTCCTACAAAAAACGAGAAGGGATAGATTGGGTATTAGTTTTGTTTGGTCTATTGGGGAGACTTGACTTCTTGAACTCTGCGTGCATATCTCTAGGTTGAGGTAGTGGGGCTTCATCTTCATATGAGGATGCATCCTCGGTCTCCTCCGGATTGGTATCCTCCTCCTCTTACGTGAACCATAAATAGGGGAAGGTATTCTTAAAGACATTTGGTAACATAGCCCACTCCATCCAAATCTTGAGACGACATATTTTCAGATCTGTCAGAAAAACAACAAGAAACAAGAACAAAGGATTTCTCCGTGATACAGTTGTCAAATTGTCTGGGAGTATATATGAAGATTTTTTTTTATCTTGGGAAACAAGCATACGGAAGGAAAACGGGGTCAGGAAGGTGCTCGAGGGGCCCACCACCCACCAGGGCGCGCCCTGGTGTCTTGTGGGCACCTGGGTTGCCTTCCCGGTTGTTTCTTATTTTCCTTTCAAAACTAACAAAAAACTTTTTTGCGGATTTTTTTAGTCCGTTTACTTACATTATCACGTACCTCTTCCTTTTCAGGGTTCTGGAGTGTTCTGGAAGGTTTCTTTTATGTGTTCCTCCAGTGTCATGGTTTTAATCATATTGGTTTCAACAGTAATAGGCGTACCTGAGATACAGTGCTTAATTCTTTGCCCATTGACCACCTTTGGGTTAGTACCTTCGGCATTATTGATCTTAATAGCTCCACAGCGATAAACTTCTTCGATGATATATGGTCCTTCCCATTTGGAAAGAAGTTTTCCTGCAAAAAATCTAAAGCGAGAGTTGTACGATAGCACATGTTCACCAACTTTGAATTCCCGCTTTTGGATTCTTTTGTCTTCTCCATTCATCTAGTTAGCTAACATCAAATAACTTCTTTTCACCAGCAAGTTTGAAGTCATAATTGAGTTCTTTGATTGCCCAATATGCTTTATGTTCTAACTTAATAGGCAAATGACAAGCTTTTCCATAAACCATTTTATATGGAGACATACCCATAGGATTTTTATAAGCTGTTCTATAGGCCCAAAGTGCATCATCTAATTTCTTAGACCAATTCTTTCGGGACCTATTGACAGTTCTTTGTAATATTAATTTTATTTCTCTATTGCTAAGTTCAACTTGACCACTAGATTGAGGATGATAGGGTGATGCAATTATAAGGTTAACATCATATTTAGCAAGCATTTTATGGAAAGCACCATGAATAAAGTGTGAACCCCCATCAGTCATTAAGTATCTAGGGACTCCAAACCTTGGGAAAATAACTTCTTTAAGCATTTTAATGGATGTGTTATGATCATCACAACTAGTTGGAATAGCTTCTACCCACTTAGTAACATAATCAACAACAACCATAATATGTGTATACCCATTAGAGGAATGAAAAGGTCCCATCTAATCAAATCCCCAAAAATCAAGAGCAACAACAAGTGAATATTACCAATTCTTTCACATTCATCACAAGACAGAACAAACTTGCGGGATCTTTGAAAAGAGTAGGCCAATAAAACCATATTGTAATACCTTATGCGCAGTTCTATCTCCCGCGTGATGCCCTCCATAAGCTTCAGAGTGACATTTCCATAGGATTTGTTCATGTTCATGCGCAGGTACACAACATCTAATAATACCATCTACTCCTTCTTTATAAAGATGTGGGTCATCCCAAAAGTAATGTCTTAAATCATAGAAGAACTTTTTATTTTGTTGTTATGTGAAACTAGGTGGTATAAATTTAGCAACAATGTAATAGCATAGTCAGCATACCAAGGAGTATTATGAGAAGCATTTATTACAGTTATTTGTTCATCAGGAAAGCTATCATCAATAGGTAGTGGGTCATCAAGAATATTTTCTAACCTAGACAAGTTATTAGCTACGGGATCCTCAGCTCCTTTCCTATCAGTGATATGTAAATCAAATTTGTGTAGCAAAAGAACCCACCTAATGAGTCTAGGCTTAACATCTTTCTTTTCCATAAGGTATTTAATAGCAGCATGATCGGTGTGAACAATTACTTTAGACTCAACAATGTAAGATCTGAATTTATCACAAGCAAACACAACTGCTAGAAATTCTTTTTCAGTAGTAGCATAATTTCTTTGGGCACTGTCTAGAGTTTTACTAGCATAATGGATAACATTTAATTTCTGATCAACTCTTTGTCCTAGAACAGCACCAACAGCATAATCACTAGCATCACACATAATTTCAAAAGGGAAGTTCCAATTAGGTGATTGAACAATAGTGCAGAAGTTAAGGCTTTGTTAAGTGTTTTGAAGGCTTCTACACAATCATCATAAAAAACAAATGGAACATCCTTTTGTAAAAGATTAGTCAGAGGCCTAGAAATTTTAGAGAAGTCTTCAATAAACCTCCTATAGAAACCAGCATGACCAAGGAAACTACGAATACCTTTCATGTCCTTAGGACATGGCATTTTCTTAATTGCATCAACTTTAGCTTTATCTACCTCAATACCTTGTTCAGAAATTTTATGCCCCAAGACAATGCATTCATTAACCATAATGTGGCACTTCTCCCAATTCAAGACAAGATTAGTTCGTTCACAACTCTTCAAAGCTCGATTAAGGTTGCTTAAACAATCATCAAAAGAAGTTCCGTAAACGGAGAAATCATCCATGAAAACCACAACAATCTTTTCACAAAAATTAGAGAATATAGCAGTCATACATCTTTGAAAGGTAGCAAGTGCATTGCATAAAACAAAAGGCATATGTCTATAAGCATAGGTTACAAAAGGGCAAGTAAAAGTGGTTTTCTCTTGATTAGATTGTGAAACGGGTATTTGAGGGAAACCAGAATATCCATCAAGGAAACAAAAGTGTGTGTTCTTCGATAATCTTTCTATCATTTGATCAATAAAAAGTAGAGGGTAATTATCTTTTCTAGTAGTTTATTTAATTTTCTAAAATCAATTACCATTCTATAGCGAGTAAAAATTCTTTGTGGGATGAGTTCATTTTTATCATTAGGAACAACAGTAATACCTCCTTTCTTAGGGACACAATGAACAGGACTTACCCATCTACTATCAACTATGGTATAGATTATATCTGCTTCCAGAAGCTTTAGTATTTTAGTTCTTACCACTTCTTTCATCTTAGGATTCAACTGTCGTTGGTGATCAACAACAGGTTTATCATAACGCTCAATATTAATCTTGTGCTGACAGAGAGTGGGACTAATGCCCTTAAGATCATCAAGAGTATATCCAATAGCAGCACGGTGCTTCCTCGGAATTTTTAACAATCTTTCTCTTCATGTTATAACAGGTTAGCACTAATAATAACAGAATATATCTTTTTCTCATCAAGATAAGCATACTTCAAAGTGTCCGAAAATTGCTTTAATTCAAACACAGGATCACCTTTAGGTGGAGGAGGTCCTCCTAGAGTTTCAATAGGCAAAATGTGTTTAAGGGGAGGTTGTTTTTCGAAGAATATTTTATCTATTTCATTTCTTTCATGCAAGTGCATATCATTTTCATGGTCTAGCAAATATTGTTCTAGTGGATCAGTAGGAGGTGCGGCAATAGAAGCAAGACCAATTATTTCATCTTTACTAGATGATTCTTTATCATGAGGTTGTCTATGAAACTTAGAAAAATTAAACTCATGAGACACAAGACAAAGCTAACACTGATAGTTTGTTTTTCACAATCTATCTTAGCATTGACAGTGTTCAAGAAAGGTGTACCAAAGATTATGGGACAAAAATCATCTTGTGGGGAACTAAGGACTAGAAAATCAGTAAGGTATTTTATTTTCCCACACAATACTTCAACATCTCTAAAAATCCCAAGTGGTGTGATGGTATCTCCATTAGCAAGTTTAATAGTGACATCTATGTCTTCTATTTCAGCGGGTGCTATGTCATTCATAATTTCTTGGTATAAGGCAAAAGGGATAGCACTCACACTAGCAACCAAATCACATAAGCCATGATAACAATGATCTCCTATTTTGACTGAGACAACAGGCATGCTAACAACAAGTCTATGTTTATCTTTTTCATCGGGTTTGGCAATTCTAGTCGCTTCATCACAAAAGTAAATAACATGCCCATCAATGTTTTCCACCAAGAGTTCTTTTACTATAGGTTATACTTTTATTTGTTTAGAGTGTTTAGGTGCTTTAATATTACTTTTGCAAATTACGGTTGATACCTTTGCATGTTCCTTTATCCTAACAGGGAAAAGTGGTTTTTCAATATAAGCAGTAGGCACAACTAGGTCAACATTGTAAATGATAGTTTCATCTTTATCTATAACTGGTTCATTAATTTCTTCTTTAATAGGGGGATGATATTTAAACCACTTCTCCTTAGGGAGATCAACATGGGTAACAAATGATTCACAAAAAGAGGCTACTATCTCATAGTCAAGTCCATATTTAGTGCTAAACTTGTGAAAAACATTGGTATTAACAAAATATTTTCCACAATCAAACTCAAGCTTAATAACTAACTCTTTCCCTTCGTCGAGTTCCCAATCTTCAAAGTTGCATTCAATTCTTTCTAAAAGATCCCACCTGAATTCAATAGTCTTCTTCATAAAAGAATCGGTACAATAAGTATTGAGCATGGATTGATCATCGCGAGAAAGTCGAGCATAAAATTTCTGAATAAAATTTTATCTTGAGAGCTCATGATTGGGGCATGAATAAAACATTGAATTAAGCCTCCCCCAAGCTAGAGCGATACTTTCTCCTTCACGAGGCCAAAAATTATATATATAATTCCAATCACAATGATGCATAGGATAAAAAATTTGGTTAAATTCCAATTTCAATCGATTCCAGTTCCAAGATCCAATATCATCGCATAGCCTATACCATGTCAATGCTTTTCCCTTCAAGGATAAAGGGAAAAACTTATTCTTAACTTCATCTCTGGGTAAACCTGCAAGCTTAAATAATCCATAACTTGCATCCACATGGATCAAGTGCATATCAGGATGTTTACTTCCGTCTCCTCCATAAGGATTAGCTAGCAGTTGTTCTATCATACCCAAAGGAATTTCATAACCAATATTTTCGGTAGGTGCAGTAGGTTGAAGGGAAACTCTTTGTGTTTCCGGTCGAGTTGAAGATACCCCGAACAAACCCCTCAAAGGATTGTTTTCCATAGTAACAAGTGCTAATAAATTTCAGCACGTAGTATAAATTTTTCCTTACCGATTTCCACTTACCAAGAGCGCTTCACTCCCCGAAAATGGCGCCAAAAAAGAGTCTTGATGACCCAAAAGTATAGGGGGTCAATAATAATCCTTTTTATAAGTAAGAGTGTCAAGCCCAATGAGGAGCAGAAGGAAATGGCAAGTGGTTTTCAGCAAGGTAATTTCTGCAAGCACTGAAATTGTCGGTAACAGGTAGTTTGATAGCAAGATAATTTGTAACGACCAAGTAATAGTAATGGTAAATAAAGTTCAGCAAGGTAGCCCAATCCTTTTTGTAGCAAAGGACAGGCCAAAACGGTCTCTTATAATAAGCACAGCGTTCTTGAGGGCACACGGGAATTTCATCTAGTCACTTTCATCATGTTGGTTTGATTCGCGTTCGCTATTTTGATAATTTGATATGTGGGTGGACCAGTGCTTGGGTGATGTTCTTACTTGAACAAGCCTCCCACTTACGATTAACCCCCTCGCAAGCATCCGCAACTATGAGAAAAATATGAAGATAAAAGCTAACCATAACATTAAACATATGGATCCAAATCAGTCCCTTACGAAGTAGCGCATAAACTAGAGTTTAAGTTTCTGTCACTCTAGCAGCCCATCGTCTAATAACTACACAATGAATTCCCTTTGTCCCAAATATGGTGAAGTTTCATGTGTTCGACGTTCGCATAACAGCACTAAGGGAATCACAACATACATATCATCAAAATATCAAACACATATCAAATTCACATGATTACTTGCAACGTGACTTCTCCCGTGACCTCAAAAACAAAGGTAACTACTCACAAATGACATTCATGCTCAAGATCAGAGGGGTATTAAATAGCATAATGGATCTGAACATATAATCTTCCACCAAATAAACCATATAGTAATCAACTACAAGATGTAATCAACACTACTAGTCACCCACAGGTACCAATCTGAGGTTCCAGTACGAAGATTGAACACAAGAGATGAACTAAGGTTTGAGATGAGATAGTGTTGTTGAAGAGGTTAATGGAGATTGGCCTCCCAAAGATTAGAGGGTTGTTGGTGATGACGATGGCTTCAATTTCCCCCTCTGGGAGGGAAGTTCCCCCGACAGAATCACTCCGCTGGAGGGCAAAAGTGCTCCTGCCCAAGTTCCGCCTCGAGACGGTGGCGCTCCATCCTGAAAGTCCTCTCCTTATTTTTTCTAGTTCAAAAGACCTTATATACCAGAAGATGGGCACCGGAGGTGGGTCGGGCTGCCCACCACCCACCAGGGCGCGCCTGGGGGCCTGGCGCGCCCTGGTTTCTTGTGGGCACTAGGCAGCCTCCCTCTGGTAGTTATTTGCTCCAATATTTATTATGTATTCCAAAATAATTCTCCGTAAAATTTCAGCTCATTTGGAGATGTGCGTAATAGGTATCTCTCACGTAGCTTTTTCATGTCCAGAATTCCAGCTGTCGGTATTCTCCCTGTTTGTGTAAACCTTGCATATTATGAGAGAAAAGGCATTAGAATTACTCCATAAAGCATTATTATGCATAAAATCATTATAAATAATAGTATCATGATGCAAAATGGACGTATCATTGCTGCAGCTTATTTTTAGATTGCTAAATAGTGATCCTGCAATATGTAAAATTAGATCTAGTGGTGTTTGTCGGTGTGTTCGTGCTAAACATTATTATATAACCATAACCAACATGCTTTTTGCTATTTACCTGCACATATGGTGGGTAACCGCTGAGCTTAATATATGGGAACTTTGCCCTAATTTGAGCTCGAGCACACCTTGCCTCCTCTAGTTGAATGACTGTATCTCTGTTGAATCAACGAGACTAGGAATAATCTCAAAAAGGAATGCAACTTTGCTCCCGTTTACAACAAGCAAGCGTGCTACTGCTAGAACTATTGCAGCAACTCTGAATCCCATCGGTTCACGGAATGACATTTCCTTTGTGTATTCTCTAGTAATAATGTCCTCTATGTGATTCATTGCAAATTATGGGAATTTGTGATTTCCTACACATAGGAAACTCTCCACAATTTCTACGTGTGATCTTGATACCAGTGGTGACCTCTCCATACAGAATATTAATTGTCCAGAGCATGGCAACCCAGTGACAATGTTTACATCAGTGTCTTTGATAGGAATGATACAGTTATTCTCTAGCCTTATACAAGAGTTGTCTGGATCCATTTTGCTTAGGAGCCATAGGTACTACATATCATCGTTCTCCTTTATTATCGGATGGTACAAATTCCAGCAAATCCGGTAGACTTCAGAAGCTTAACCTTCTGTCCTATTGTAACACCCCGAGAATCATGCTACAGTAATCTCCCCCTGAATCGTGGCCATGTCATCGTGATTACTATGCAGCTTGCCACCTGTCCAAAAATCAAAGCCATTTTCAAATTTAAAATAAAGTCAAATAAATTATTTCTTTGAGCAGTAAAACTAAAATGTTCACTATATTATATAAATTCCCCTAATCATTATCATGTTGAATCCAACATTGAGACTCCAAAAATTCCTCTAGCTACTTTTGAATGAACCAACATCACCCTCCACCACTTTTAAATTCAAACCAAAATTCACATGAATTCAAATGAGGTTCAAAAATTTTGTGGCAGAGGTCTAATTTAATGTGCTATTTTTGCGAGCAAGTTTTATATTTTATAAAATTGTTTCTATTTTAAAAAGAAATGAAAGAAGAAAACAAATAAAAAGAATCTTAAAAGAAAAAGAAAAAGGGGGGGAAGCCCCTGCCCCCTGGGCCTTTTCCCCACCAGCCAAGCCGGCCCACTCGAACCGGCCGCCCTCCTCGCTACAGGGGCTCGCTCCCGCCCGACCTCCTCGCCGGCGATGCCCCGGAGGGGATACGGCCTACCCCCTCCTCCTCGGTCTCCTCCCCCTGCTCCACTCACCAATCCCTAGCCCCTCTCTCTCACCCTTGCTTTCCCCCCTCGATCTCCGGCTCCACCGCACCACCGCGCCACCGCCATGATCGCTGATGCCGACAAGCTCTCCGTCGTCCCCGTCAACTAGGGTCGCGCCAAGGCTTTGCCGCCCTCCGCCTCGTCGCCTTCGACCACGAGCCGAGCCGAGGAGCACCACTGCGCCGCGCCTCCCTACTGTCGCCATCAACCACTTCTTCCCCGACGCCGACCGCCTCCATCACCGTCGTCCGCCGTCGAACAGGCCGCCCTCTGCTGCTCCTAAGCAATCACGGGGCCTCCTTGTGCCTACACGGCGAGCACCCCGCGTCCTCCCTCTGCTTCCCCCTTCTTTTTCGTGTCGTAGACGCAGTATGCCGCCGCGATCCGGCCACATAGTCGCCGCGCCCAGGCCGCCTCTGGCCGTGCCCTGGATGCGCCCCGAGCACGCCAGCGCGCGCGCCCGTCCGTCCCTGCTCACGCCCCCCGCGCGCATCCATCTAGTGCTTCGCCCCGCGCCTGCGTGCGATGCTGCCGGCTATTGCCGTTGCCGCTGCCTCTTCTGACCGCTGTTGCTCCCCGCTCTGCTCACCGCTGCTCTACCTGCTACCACTGCTCCCCCGATGACGCCCACTGCTAGCCACGCCTCTGCTCGCCCAGGCAGCCGCCTCCCCGCAGCCACCTGGCACGCCCTGCAGCAGCCTCCTACCCCGCGCCCTCGCCGTCCCGGCGTTGGGCTCTGCCACTGCCGCCTACTGGCCATCGCCGCTGTTCTGCGCTTAGCCACGCCGCCCCCTCCCACTCGCCACTGCCTGGCGCGGCCCCCGCCGGCTGGCCTTGCCGCGTGCTGGCCACGGCCAGCGACTGCGTGTGGGGCCCAGCCCGATCCTAATTAGGGGGCCTGAACCCCACTGACAACTGGGCCCATGCCACTAATTAAAACATGGTAGTTTTTAATAAAAACGGTATTTAAGCCATGGGTCACTGACATGCGGGTCCCACTAGACCCGCTGACCAGTCAACTAGTGAATCAGCAGTTGACTAGACCCACTAGTCAGCCTCACTAGTGCACCTCTCGTGCACTGCACCGGGTGCACCTAGCCATTTCGCTCTTGTTTTGGAATTAGATTAAATTCCAAAAAAAATTAAAATCTTTGAAAATTAATAAAAAATAAATCGTAACTCGGATGAAAATAATTTATATATATAAATGCTCAAAAAAATCCAATGAATCTGTTTATGCAATCCATTCATCTGCCACATGCCCCTAGCATGCTGAACATGGAACCGTCCCCCTCTTTTCATCTTTCCGGAATTCTTTTAATGCTGGGAATTCATCCTCGGATGTTTTTCCCCTCCATCTGCAACGTGTAGTATCGCATTACACTACTGCAGGATGCTGCTAACGTGACACTACGATCAGAGACCCTTCGACGAAACTGTGTTTGATGCAATAATTGCAAACGGTGGTGCAAAAAAACAGTCAAAAGGTGCAAAATATTTGTGATGACGGATGCATCAAACAAGGTTCGGATTTTAGTTGCGTGTGCGATGCAGGGCATATGGTTCAGTTCAATTAACTATTTGCGATGAGGAGGAACAAAAGAAACGGGCAGCCAGATGAAGGTGTGTGCGATATACAGCATACGGTTCAATCGGATGAACTGTTTGTGATTAGGCAACACAAAAGAAACAGGTAGCCAGATGAAGGTGTGTGCGATGTACAGCATACGGTTCGCTCGGATGAACTGTTGTTTGTGATTAGGCAACACAAAAGAAATGGTCAGCCAGATCAAGGTGTGTGCGATATACGGCATGCGGTTCACTCGGCCTTGTCGTCTGTCGGTGGGAAACGACACCTATGGGATCACGAGGATCCCTTCTGCAGTTGCGGGGGCGCGGGGCTGTGAGGAGAGCAGGATTAGTAACCAGCACAAGAATCGTTTACCCAGGTTCGGGCCGCGAGGATGCGTAAAACCCTAGTCCTACTTTGGTGGATGTATTGAGTGTTATTGACCTCTTGAACTAGTTACGGTGACTGCGTGGTTCCAAAGAGCCGAATCCCTCTCCAGTATGCCATGGGCCTCCTTTTATAGTCGAAAGGGGCTGCCATCGTGGCACACAGGAGGTGGAAAGGCCTACAGTGCTATGAGCTTATCGCTCATATTACAGGACAAGACGCATTTAATGCGTTGCTTAGGTGTCTTTTTGCTTTATCGGGGATGGGAGCGAGGCGCGTCCCATCCGTCACCGCTCCTTCTCGCTTCGACATGCGCCCTGGCCAGCGATGCATGCGGCGCCATGTAGGCAGGCAAGTAGCTGAGGTGGCACGGTGGTGGAGCCTTCATGAAGATCTGCATGCCGCCATGCAGGCGTGTGCTGAGTTCGCCTGGAAGCTGCATGTTGCCACGCAGGTGCCTGCCCAGCTGGTTGGGCTGGCAGCTGCATGTGAACGACAGTGGAGACTTGGTTGGTGCGGGCCTGGTAGTGGCCCCGCTGACGCCCTTGGCTAGGGCCTTGCCGGGTGGCCCGGCAAGGGTCTTGCCGTGGCGCGCTGTCGTCCCCGGCAAGGATCTTGCCGGGGGTCTTGTGGGTTTCCTCGGCAAGAATCTTATCGAGGATCGTTGCCTCTCAATCCTCATCTGATCTTGAATATTCTTTGTCTTCACAAAGATCTGCATGCCACAATGGAGGTGCCTCCCGAGACCTGGCCCAACATGGGTGATTGTGTTGGAGACCGTGGGTTCGAGGGTGGCTCACTCCGCTGGTGTGGGCGAGCCGCCTCGGCAAGGGGCTTGTCGGGGCTGTTGAGGCTGCCCCAGCAAGGGTCTTGCCAGGGAAACCTGCTTCATCCATCTGCTCTTTGTGGTCTCGGTCTTTGGCGTTGCGCTGATTGTTTCTGTGTTTGTGGCTCTGATTTCCTGTCTTTGCCCTGCTTAAGTGTGGCTTCAGCCCATGGCTCTGACTGCCTGTGCGCAAGTAAGGGGTACAAAGGAGTGCCCCTACTTTAGTACACCGACAGGAGCCCCCGGGCCTGGGCCACACATAGGCGCAACGCGTTGTTGGGCCAGACCCAAAACGGTGCGCGGGCAGGCGGGGCGGGTTTAACGCAGTAACTTTCTGCCTGCTGTGCTTCCCCATTACCTGTGTTGAATGGGCGACGTGGGGGTCGCGCGCGCGTGCGTGACCGAAGCACGCTGGCGTCATCTTGCGGTGGATAGTAAAGAGCGGCTTGCGTGTCCCCTTGAGACCGCAGGGCCACCGTTCATTTACTGCCCTTACTTGGGAACCGTCGCTCCATGCGCCCCATTGCGCCCGTCTCTTGCGCCACGTTTGCCGCATGCATGACGCAGAGCGAATGCCAGGTGCGCGGGATACGGGAAGTCGCGCGCGCGTGCGTTGGTTCCCCACGCGCCTTCAATTGGGCGGGGAGGGCGGTCGACGGCCCTGTCCGTTGTCACTTCAATGAGCCGGATTGGCCGAAAGGGGCAGCCGAGCCCCACCCCCGCCCCTTTATAAAGAGGGAAGCGGGAGGAACGGAGCCTCTCAATCCTTCGTCATCTGCTTCTCTTCATTCCTGCTCCCTCCTTCCTTCTGCCATGGCGAGGGGGCGTGGCGACGCTTCATCGGTGGCGGCGAGGGTCTCGGCTAGACAACGCATTGCTCCTCCCCAAGAGCTCATGGTGGCAGAGCCAGCCGTTAGAGGAAGGGAGAGGGGCGAGGTCGAGGCCGTCGCGGTGCCCGGGGAAGAGGAGGACGGGGTGGCGCATCGGCCTCGCCTCCGCCAGCGGCCCCTCCCCCGGTGGAGGGCCACGTCGGGGACAACCCCTATGAGTTCTTCCTTAGGCTGCGCCAGCCGCCGTGCTGTCATCTTCGTCTCCCGACCCCATTTGCGTGGGAGATGGAGCTAGACCCATCGTAGTCACTGCGGCTGCATATGAGGGGCTGTGGGAACAGCGGTACATGGGCCGACGTCCCCGCCCCTCACGTCATGTATCTTCGCCGAGGGTGGAAGACCTTTTCCCATATCCATAGCCTGACGGAGGGGCTCACTCTCCATTCCAAGTTAATGGAGAGCGGCCTCCTCTCCGTCAAGGTCTTTGGGCACTTCGGGACTCGCGTAAGGTGCTGCGTGAAGAGCTCCTCTGATGACGAATACTCCTCCTCGAGCGAGAATGACGAGGAGGATAGCGGCAGCGACAACGAGGGCAACGGGCGGCATGACGACGGGTCCGACTAGGCGTCGGGCGTGCCGCTCCGGGGCGACACCGGCGACCCCATTATCCGTGTCGCTGGCTCCCTGAACTTCTTGGGGCCATCTCCTTGGGCGGCTGGCTTGGGAGGCAGGAGAAGGCGAAGAGGGCAGGTGGTGGGCCGTCAAGCCAGAGTACGCGGGCACCGACGCCTTCGTCGCATATTGCCGGTCCTGCCGCCTCATCTTCCAGCTCTTCTCCCATCATCATCATCACCAGCTTCCCTTCGGGGTGGCCACTGGGATATTCTCCTGGTGCCTTCATACCTTGCCTAGGCGCCCCTTTTTCCCTTTTGCTTCCTTGTTTCATTTCCTATCGAGACGGACAAAAAAGGGATTACGGGCACCTTATCTTTTCTCAACTCATAAGCCTGCGGGCCTTATTTAGATCTAAAACATGTAATCTCCCTGTTCATGTTTATGTTCCGGACTTACCGTACCTGTATGGAACGTATTAATGGAAAAAGGGTGCTTGCCGGGTCTTGTGCGTGCGTGTGAGCAAAGCCCATACCAAGGAACAAGTCCTTGTTATTTTTAATATAAGCATCGTTGCCCTGCAGCAGGCCTTGTCATTCCCCCACTCCATTCGTCCATACTCACACCTTTGGCGGAGGCAGGGACGAAGTGGGGGTGGGCCCTACGCTTGCTTCCTTGTCGTCGCGGCTACGACCATATTCCGGACCAAGAAGTTCTTGTGTGATAGGAACGAGGGGAGCACGACAGCCTTGGAACAAAACGAGGTTCCATGCGTCCCAAGTTCCATACTAGAATGCATGACAGGGGATGGAAAAACTTATCTGAATCTACAGCCCCCGGCAACCTTGACTTGTCGTGGGTGGATCTCCGTGTCTTCTGCCCTCGGCAAGCTCGGCTTGCCGGGCCTGGGGCGCTGGCTCGTTTTCTCCCTTCCACTTGGCTTGGTGGAAACATATCATGTACCCTGCATACCAAAGAGAATGGACAGGAACAAAATGGTGCAAACTCAACCTCTATGCTAGGGGTCAGTCGCCGCTAAGCACTATCAACCCTAACCAAGGGAGAGACTCAATCTAGCATGCATGCTATGCCTTAGGGCGCCAGCGCTTCGTTTATTTATGCTCAGGATCTGCGCCTGGCTTTGTACAAAGGGTCACATGCCTTGCCGACAAGGCTTGTACAAAAGGGGGCTTGCCGGGGGGCTTGGCAGCCGCGCCTTATGGGTAAAACTTGCGAAGACGCTCGATGTTCCAGGAGTTGCTCACTGGAATGGCATCTTCAGTCTCCAGGCGGACTGCGCCGGGCCCGGTAACTCGTGTTACCCGATAAGGGCCTTCCCACTTCGGCGTCAACTTGTTGGAATTCTTGGCCGACTGAACATGCCGAAGAACAAGGTCGCCTTCCTCAAAGCCCCGGGCATGAACCTTGCGGCTATGATAGTGGCGCAAGGCTTGCTGGTAGCACGCTGCTCTCACAGCCGTCCGGAGACGATCTTCCTCAAGGAAGTTTGCGTCATCTTGCCGCAATCGCTCTTGCTCAAGCTCATCATAAGCGACCACTCGAGGCGACCCGTACGTGAGTTCCATGGGGAGAACTACTTCTGCCCCGTAGACCAGGGCAAAGGGTGTCTGGCCTGTGGCTTGATTTGGCGTCGTTCTGATCGACCAAAGAACCGCCGACAACTCGTTAATCCAGCGCCTTCCACTCTTGCGCAGCCTGTCAAAAGTCTTCATTCTTAAGCCTCGTAGAACTTCAGCATTTGCTCTCTCTACTTGGCCGTTGCTTTGTGGGTGTGCCACGGAAGCAAAACAGACCTTGCCGCCGAGATCCTCAATGTACTGCATGAAGGCGTGGCTTGTGAACTGTGTGCCGTTGTCAGTGATGATCCTATTGGGTACCCCAAAACGGCAAACTAGCCCCTTGAAGAACTTGATGGCTGACTGCGCTGTCACCTTCCTCACCGCTTCCACCTCTGGCCACTTTGTGAACTTGTCGATTGCAATGTACAAGTACTCAAAGCCCCCGACGGCACGAGGGAAAGGGCCCAATATGTCGAGCCCCCAGACCGAGAAGGGCTAGGAGAGAGGGATGGTTTGAAGAGCTTGAGCTGGTTGACGAAGCTTCTTCGAATGGAGCTGGCACGCTTCACACTTGGTTACTAGTGCCGTCGCATCCTGGAGGGCAGTGGGCCAGAAGAAACCTTGCCGGAAAGCCTTGCCAGCAAGGGCCCTTGACCCTATGTTGGAGCCACATATGCCTCCATGTATCTCTGCTAACAGCTCTAGTCCTTCCTCTCGGGAGATACACTTCAACTTCACCCCATTCGGTCTTTTTCTGTACAAGACGTTGTCAACGAATTGGTACAGAGCAGACCGGCGGGATACTCTCTCTGCCTCTTCCTGATCCTCAGGAAGCTCTCCTATTTGGAGGAATCGGACGGTGTGTTGCGCCCATGCCGGAGCCCGTGGCTCGACAACAAGGATCAAAGGCATCTCTTCTGCCGCGGGAGCGGCCGTCTCTACGGCCATGGCCTGAGGCCCTGCCGGAGTCGGTTGCCCCGTGGCAGGATCGGCATCCACGGCAACATCTTCGCCAGTGGCTCCGGGGAGCTTGGTGGGGAAGTACTTTCCGGGGCCTAGCTTCCTCCACTTGTTCTGCCCAGTTGATGGTTCGACGGATGGTTGAGTTAACCGAAGCACAAAAGTACCTGGTTCCACAGGTAGCTTGAGGAAGCACGCTTTGACAGGTAGTCAGCGATGTCGTTTCCCGTCCGAGGGACATGCTCCGCTCGTATACTATCAAAGCGCTCCTCTAGTTTCCTCTCTTCATCCACGTAAGCTTCCATCAACGGGCTTTGGTAATCTTTGTTGATCTGCCTGACGATGAGCTGCGAATCACCCCTGACGATGAGCTTTTTGACTCCGAGGTTCGCCGCGATCCTGAGACCGGCAAGCAAGCCCTCGTACTCGGCGGTGTTGTTAGTTGACATCTCCCGGGGAAAGTGCATTTGGACAACATACTTGAGGTGCTCTCCGGTGGGTGCGACAAGCAGCACACCAGCACCAGCACCAGCGCCTTGCAGTGAAAAAGCTCCATCAAAGTACATGATCCAGTTGCGGCTCGTTTCCTTGTCAGGGAGGGTGGTCTCCTGTACCTCTTCGTCGGGCGTCGAGGTCCATTCTGCAACGAACGCCAAGATTCTACCCTGAATAATTGAGGTGCTTTCGAACTTTAAACCGAAACTCGACAGCGCCAGGGCCCATTCCACGATCCTCCCCGTTGCATCTGGGTTATGCAGTATCTGTTGCAACGGGAGGCAGGTGACCACGGTGATCTCGTGCGCTTGGAAGTAATGACGCATCTTCCTCGAGGCCATAAGGAGGCCGAAGAGCAATTTTTGCACACCTGAGTACCTCGACCTAGCCCCCTGCAAGAGGGAGCTGATGAAGTAAACTGGGTGCTGCACCATTTTCTTCTTCTGCGCCACTTCACTCAGTCGCGCGGGCCCTCTCGCACTGGCGTCAGCCTCCGCCGGGGACCCAGTCTTGCCGGGACCGAGCCCTGCTGGGGAGGGTTCCGGCTCGCCATCCGTTGACTCTGCCGCTGCCGCTGCCTCTTCGTCGATCTCTCTCTGCGGCGCTAACCACCTGATTCGTTGCCGCTAGGTACAGCAGCAACGGCTCTTGTGGTTTGGGTGCAACAAGCACTGGGGTAGAGGAGAGGTACTTCTTCAAATCTTGCAACGCTGCCTCGGCCTCGGGGGTCCACTCCATTGGACCCATCTTCTTCAAGGCACGCTCTGCGGACTTGGAGATGAATATGCTCATGGCGGCAACACAGCCAGTGAGCCGACGCACGTCTTTGATCCGTTTAGGTGCCTCAATCTGCTTGATGGCCTTGATCTTATCTGGGTTTGCCTCAATCGCATGCTGCAACACAAAGAACCCGAGAAGCTTGCCGGACGGGACACCGAAGACACACTTCTCAGGGTTCAACTTGAGGTTGATCTTGCGCAGGTTCGCAAATGTTTCCTCCAGATCTTGCACAAGTGTTGCTTTGTCCTTGGTTTTGACCACTATGTCATCCATATAAGCTTCCATATTTCTATGTAGCTGGGGCTCAAAAGCAATTTGGACTGCTCTCGCAAAGGTTGAGCCAGCACTCTTCAACCCGAAAGGCATCCGTAAAAAGCAATACGTACCACGTGGGGTGATGAACGCTGTCTTCTCCTCGTATTCTTTTGTCATGAAGATTTGGTGGTACCCTGAGTAGGTGTCGAGGAATGATAACAGGTCACACCCAACCGTGGAGTCAACAATTTGGTCGATGCGTGGTAACAGGAAGGGATACTTTGTACAAGCCTTATTGATGTCTGTGTAATCAATACACAGTCTCCACTTCCCGTTTGCCTTGCGCACCACTACCGGGTTGGCCAACCACGTCGGATGGAGCACCCCCCTTACCAAGCCTGCCGCCTCTAGTTTTTTGATCTCCTCCGTGATGAACTCCTACCTCTCCAGAGCTTGCTTCCTAAGCTTCTGTTTGACGGGCCGTGCATGAGGACAGACAGCAAGATGGTGCTCAATTACTTCCCTGGGAACGTCGGGGATGTCGGAGGCTTGCCATGCAAACACATAGACATTCACCCGCAGGAAAGTGACGAGCTCGCTTTCCTATTTGCTGTCGAGGGTGGAGCTTATGGTAAAAGCTCCCCCCGTGTCGTCCTCCTTGACGGGCGCCTTCTTCGTCTCTGGTGGTGCAGCTCTGGACTTCTTGCTCTTGGCGGTGGAGCTCTCTGGCATGTCCTCAACGGGAGCGCAACACCTCGAAGAGGTGCGCTTGCCGGAGTGGGTGTGAGGGGTCTCGCCGGTCTTTTTCCCTCCCTGGACTCCATTGATAGGAGCAGGTGCCTTGGCGGCAGCTGCTGCAACTGCTTCCCGGTAGAGTTGGTCAGCGCAAATCAACACGTCTCATCGGCCCGGGCATCTTTAGCATGTTGTAGGCATAATGTGAAGCCGCCATGAACTTGGCTAGTGTCGGGCGGCCGAGGATCCCGTTGTAGGGCAAGGGGATCTCGGCTACATCAAAGACAATCCTCTCCATCCTGTAGTTCATCTCGCCTCCGAACGTTACGGGCAGCATGACCTTTCCCTTTGGCTCGCTCCTCCTCGGGTTGACCCCTTGGAACGTGCCCATCTCCTCGAGGTCTCCATCAGGGATCTACAGCGTTTTGATCACAATAGGCGAGATCAAGTTCAGACCGGACCCGCTGTCAACCAGCATCTTCGTCATCTTGAGGTTGCGGATTGCTGGTGAAACCAACAATGGCAAGCACCCGACCGCAGTAGTGCAGTCAGGATGGTCCTCGGTGTCGAAGATGATAGGCGTGCAGGATCACTTCAGCGGCTTTCGTGCGTCGAACAACGGCTCCACCGCTGTGCTCTCACGCGCCCACTGCTTGAGCTGGCGGTGGGATGTATGCAGTAAAGCGCCACCATCGACGCACATGGCTTCTGTGGCTTTCTGGAACTCGTGGTCGCCGGACTCACCGTCCTCGTCGTGATCATCGTCTTCCTGCTTCTTGCCGCGGTCCCGGGCGGGCCTCTCCTACTGATTATCTTTCCCGCGGCGGCCTCCTTGGCCGCCACGCTTCTTGACAGATCCCTCGGCACCCTCTTGGCCCTTCTCCTTGTCCCGCCGCTCATACTCGGCTTTCTGCTTCTCAGCGAGCAGCTCCACTTGCCGGCAGTCCTGGAGGTCATGGCCCTTGGTGCGGCGGATATTGCAATACTGCTTGTCGGAGCCCCCTGGCTTATCGGCAGCCGCCAAGGCCCGGCAAGCGACACACCCGGCAACCTCCTTGCCGGGGTCACTCGCCTTGGGTTTATTGGTGGCGCCGGTATCGTCGGACCCCTCGATGGCAAGCACGGTCTTGCCCTTGCGCTTCCTATAACGGCGCTGGCCCTTCTTCGCCGGGGTGGCGGTATCATCCGTAGAGTCGGTTTCTCACGCATCTTGTGATTGCGCACATTCTGATGGAATGTGATACGTCTCCAACGTATCTATAATTTTTTATTGCTCCATGCTACTTTATCTACTGTTTTGGACTATATTGGGCTTTATTTTCCACTTTTATATTATTTTTGGGACTAACCTATTAACCGGAGGCCCAGCTAGAATTGCTGTTTTTTTTGCCTATTTCAGTGTTTCGAAGAAACGGAATATCAAACGGAGTCCAAACAGAATAAAACCTTCGGGAACGTGATTTTCTCACCGAACGTGATCCAGGAGACTTGGACCCTACTCCAAGATGTAACAAAGGCGGTCACGAGGGTGGGGGCGCGCCCCCCTGGCTCGTGGCCCCCTGTTGCTCCACCGACATACTCCTTCCTCCTATATATACCTACGTATCCCCAAACGATCAGAAGAGGAGCCAAAAACCTAATTCCACCGCCGCAACCTTCTGTATGCACGAGATCCCATCTTGGGGCCTGTTCCGGAGCTCCGCTGGAGGGGGCATCCACCATGGAGGGCTTCTACATCAACACCATAGCCCCTCCGATGAAGTGTGAGTAGTTTACTTCAGACCTTCGGGTCCATAGCTAGTAGCTAGATGGCTTCTTCTCTCTTTTTGGATCTCAATACAATGTTCTCCCCCTCTCTCGTGGAGATCTATTCGATGTAATCTTCTTTTTGCGGTGTGTTTGTTGAGACCGATGAATTGTGGGTTTATGATCCAACTTATCTATGAACAATATTTGAATCTTCTCTGAATTCTTTTATGTATGATTGAGTTATCTTTGCAAGTCTCTTCGAATTATCCTTTTTGGTTTGGCCAACTAGATTGGTAGTTCTTGCAATGGGAGAAGTGCTTAGTTTTGGGTTCAACTTGCGGTGTCCTTTCCCAGTGACAGAAGGGGCAGCAAGGCATGTATTGTATTGTTGCCATCGAGGATAACAAGATGGGGTTTTTATCATATTGCATGAATTTATCCCTCTACATCATGTCATCTTGCTTAAGGCGTTACTCTGTTTTTAACTTAATACTCTAGATGCATGCTGGATAGCGGTCGATGAGTGGAGTAATAGTAGTAGATGCAGAATCATTTCGATCTACTTGTCTCGGACGTGATGCCTATATACATGATAATTACCTAGATATATTCATAACTATGCTCAGTTCTGTCAATTGCTCAACAGTAATTTGTTCACCCACCGTAGAATACTTATGCTCTTGAGATAAGCCACTAGTGAAACCTATGGCCCCCGGGTCTATTCTCATCATATCAATCTCTATTACCTTATTTACTTGCTTTGTTTTTACTTTGCCTTTTACTTTTTACTTTGCATCTATCTATCAAAAATACCAAAAATATTATTTATCATCTCTATCAGATCTCACTCTCGTAAGTGACCATGAAGGGATTGACAACCCCTAATCACGTTGGTTGTGAGTAGCTATCGTTTTGTGTAGGTACGAGGGACTTGTGCGTGGTCTCCTACTAGATTGATACCTTGGTTCTCAAAAACTGAGGGAAATACTTACGCTACTTTGCTGCATCATCCTCTCCTCTTCGGGGAAATCCAACGCAGTGCTCAAGAGGTAGCAAGAAGAATTTCTGGCGCCGTTGCCGGGGAGGCTCACGCAAGCAAGTCAACCATACCAAGTACCCATCACAATCCCTATCTCTCGCATTACATTATTTGCCATTTGCCTCTTGTTTTCCTCTCCCCCACTTCACCCTTGCCATTTTATTCGCCCTCTCTTTCCCAATCCCCTCCTCTCTTTCCCGTTTGCCTTTTCTCATTGCCTTTCTGTTTGCTTGTGTGTTGGATTACTTGTTGCCATGGCGCAAGATAATACCAAATTGTGTGACTTCTCGAATACCAATAATAATGATTTCCTTGGTACTCCGGTTACTCCTCTTAATAATGATGAGTCTTGTGAAATCAATACCACTTTGCTGAATCTTGTTATGAAAGATCAATTCGCCGGCCTTCCTAGTGAAGATGCCGCTACTCATCTAAATAATTTTGTTGATTTGTGTGATATGCAAAAGAAGAAAGATACGGATAACAATATTGTCAAAATGAAGTTATTTCCATTTTCTCTTAGAGATCGTGCTAAAGTTTGGTTTTCGTCTTTGCCTAAAAATAGTATTGATTCTTGGAACAAGTGCAAAGATGCTTTTATCTCTAAGTATTTTCCTCCCGCTAAGATCATCACTCTTAGGAATGATATCATGAATTTTAAACAACTTGATCATGAGCATGTTGCCCAATCTTTGGAAAGAATGAAATTGATGCTTCGCAATTGCCCTACTCATGGTTTGAATTTATGGATGATCATACAAAAATTTTATACCGGATTGAATTTTGCTTCTAGAAATCTTTTAGATTCGGCCGCGGGAGGCAAGTTTATGGAAATTACGTTAGGAGATGCTACAAAATTTCTTGATAATATTATGGCTAATTATTCTCAATGGCACACCGAAAGATCTTCTAGTAAAAAAGTGCATGCTATAGAAGAAATCAATGTTTTGATTGAAAAGATGGATGAACTTATGAAGATGTTTTGCTCCTAAAAATACTCCTCTTGATCCAATGATATGCCTTTGTCTACCTTGCTTGAGAATAATAATGAATCTATGGATGTGAATTTTGTTGGTAGGAATAGTTTCGGAAACAACGCGTATAGAGGGAATTTTAATCCTAGGCCTTATCCTAGTAATCCTTCTAATAATTATGGAAATTCCTACAACAACTCTTATGGAAATTTTAATAAGTTGCCCTCTGAATTTGAGAGTAGTGTTAAAGAGTTTATGAATTCACAAAAGAATTTTAATGCTTTGCTTGAAGAGAAATTGCTTAAAGTTGATGATTTGGCTAGGAACGTTGATAGAATTTCTCTTGAAATTGATTCTTTAAAGCTTAGATATATTCCTCCTAAGCATGATATCAATGAGTATCTCAAATCCATGAGAATTTCCATTGATGAGTGCAAGGAAAGAACTGCTAGGATGCGTGCTTCCAGAGATGCCTTTATTAAAACGTGTTCTTCCAATTCCTATGAAAATCAAGATGAAGATCTAAAAGTTATTGATCTGTCCCCCATTAAATCTTTGCTTTGCAATATGAATCTTGATGAAACTGAATATGATCTTCCTTTACCTAGAAGGCGTTCTAAGAATTCGGAGTTTCTAGATCTTGATGATGAAATTGATTAAAGTGGGATTGAAAGGAATAAAAACCTAGATATTGCTAAACCCACTATTTTGGATCTCAAGGAATTTAATTATGAAAATTGCTCTTTAATTGGTTCTATTTCCTTGTTGCAATCCGTGCTAGATTCTCCTCATGCTTATAGTCAAAATAAGGCCTTTACCGAACACATTGTTGATGCCTTGATGCAATCTTATGAAGAAAAACTTGAGTTGAAATTTTCTATTCCTAGAAAACTCTATGATGAGTGGGAACCTACTATCAAAAATAAAATAAAACAATATGAGTTTCATGCCTTGTGTGATTTGGGTGCTAGTGTCTCTACTATTCCCAAAACTTTATGTGATTTGCTAGATTTCTGTGATTTTGATGATTGCTCTCTAAACTTGCATCTTGTGGATTCCACTATTAAAAAGCCTATGGGAAGAATTAATGATGTTCTTATTGTTGCGAATAAGAATTATGTGCCCGTGGATTTTATCGTTCTTGATATAGATTGCAATCCTTCATGTCCTATTATTCTTGGTAGACCTTTTCTTAGAACAATTGGTGCAATTATTGATATGAAGGAAGGGAATATTAGATTCCAATTTCCCTTAAAGAAGGGCATGGAACACTTCCCTAGAAAGAAAATAAAATTATCATATGAATATATCATGAGAGCTACCTACGGATTGCCTACCAAAGATGGCAATACCTAGATCTATTCTTGCTTTATGCCTAGCTAGGGGCGTTAAACGATAGCGCTTGTTGGGAGGCAACCCAATTTTATTTTTATTTTTTTTTTTATTTTTGCTTCTGTTTAGGAATAAATAATCCATCTAGCCTCTGTTTGGATGTGGTTTTATGTTTTAATTAGTGTTTGTGCCAAGTAGAACATATAGGATAACCTACGATGATAGTTGATTTGATTCTGCTGAAAAACAGAAACTTTGCACGCACAAATATAATTTTTTTAAATCACAGGAACGTGCTTTTGAGTTGATTATTTTTTCTGATGTTCAATAAAAAAATTTTCCAGGACTTCCTATTTTCGTAGATTTTTAGAGTTCCAGAAGTTTGCGTTAGATACAGATTGCTACAGACTGTTCTGTTTTTGACAGATTCTGTTTTGCAGGTGTTGTTTGCTTCTTTTGATGAATCTATGGCTAGTAAAATAGTTTATAATCCATAGAGAAGTTGGAATACAGTAGCTTTAACACCAATATAAATAAAGAATGAGTTCATTACAGTACCTTAAGTAGTTCTTTGTTTTCTTTCTCTAACGGAGCTCACGAGATTTCTGTTGAGTTTTGTGTTGTGAAGTTTTCAAGTTTTGGGTGAATTCTTTTGATGGATTATGGAACAAGGAGTGGCAAGAGCCTAAGCTTGGGGATTCCCATGGCACACTCAAGATAATCCAATGACACCAAAAAGTCAAAGCTTGGGGATGCCCCGGAAGGCATCCCCTCTTTCGTCCACTTCCATTGGTAGTTTACTTGGAGCTATATTTTTATTCACCACATGATATGTGTTTTGCTTGGAGCGTCTTGTATTATTTGCATCTTTGCTTGTTAGTTTACCACAATCATCCTTGATGTACACACCTTTTGAGAGAGCCATACATGAATTGGAATTTGGTAGAATACTCTATGTGCTTCACTTATATCTTTTGAGCTTGATAGTTTTGCTCATAAGTGCTTCACTTATATCTTTTGAGCGTGATAATTTTTGCTCTAGTACTTCACTTAGATCTTTTAGAGCACGGTGGTGGATTTTTTTTAAAGAAACTATTGATCTCTCATGATTCACTTACATTATTTTGAGAGTCGTTAATAGCATGGTAATTCGCTTAATGATAATATATTTGGTATTCAAGATATGTGAAACTTTCTTTTGAGTGCGTTGAATAATAAGATAAGTTTGATGCTTGATAATTGTTTTGAGAGATGAAGATGGTGATATTAGAGTTATGCTAGTTAATTAGTTGTGAATTTAAAGAATACGTGTGTTGAAGTTTGTGATTCCCGTAGCATGCACGTATGGTGAACCGTTATGTGATGAACACGGAGCATGATTTATTTATTGATTTTCTTCCTTATGAGTGGCAGTCGGGGACGAGGGATGGTCTTTTCCTACCAATCTATCCCCCTAGGAGCATGCGCGTAATACTTTGCTTTGATAACTTCTAGATTTTTGCAATAAGTATATGAATTCTTTATGACTAATGTTGAGTCCATGGATTATACGCACTTTTTTCCCATCCTTCCACCTTTGCTAGCCTCTCCAATACTGCTCACTTTTCGCCGGTATCATACACCCACCATATACCTTCCTCAAAACAGCCACCATACCTACCTATCATGGCATTTCTATAGCCATTCTGAGATATATTGCCATGCAACTTTCCACCGTTCCGTTTATTATGACACGCTCCATCATTGTCATATTGCTAGCATGATCATGTAGTTGACATCGTATTTGTGGCAAAGCCACCGTTCATAATTCTTTAATACATTTCACGCATGATTCATTGCATATCCCTGTATACCGCCGGAGGCATTCATATAGAGTCATACTTTGTTCTAAGTATCGAGTTGTAATTGTTGAGTTGTAAGAAAAATAAAAGTGTGATGATCATCATTATTAGAGCATTGTCCCAAGTGAGGAAAGGATGATGGAGACTATGATTCCCCCACAAGTCGGGATGAGACTCCGGACGAAAAAAAGAGGCCAAAAAAAAGAGAGAAAGGCCCAAATAAAAAAATAAAAAAATAAAAAAATAAAAAAAATGAGAGAAAAAGAGAGAAGGGACAATGCTACTATCCTTTTACCACACTTGTGCTTCAAAGTAGCACCAAGATCTTCATGATAAAGAGTCTCTCGTTTTGTCACTTTCATATACTAGTGGGAATTTTTCATTATAGAACTTGGCTTGTATATTCCAATGATGGGCTTCCTCAAAATGCCCTAGGTCTTCGTGAGCAAGCGAGTTGGATGCACACCCACTTAGTTTCTTTTGTAGAGCTTTCATATACTTATAGCTCTAGTGCATCCGTTGCATGGCAATCCCTACTCACTCACATTGATATCTATTGATGGGCATCTCCATAGCCCGTTGATATGCCTAGTTGATGTGAGACTATCTTCCCCCTTTTTGTCTTCTCCACAACCACCATTCTATTCCACATAGTGCTATATTCATGGCTCGCGCTCATGTATTGCGTGAAGATTGAAAAAGTTTTGAGAATGTCATAAGTATGAAACAATTGCTTGGCTTGTCATCGGGGTTGTGCATGATTTAAATATTTTGTGTGGGGAAGATGGAGCATAGCCAGACTATATGATTTTGTAGGGATAACTTTCTTTGGCCATGTTATTTTGAGAGCACATGATTGCTTTGATTAGTATGCTTGAAGTATTATTATTTTTATGTCAATATGAACTTTTGTCTTGAATCTTTCGGATCTGAATATTCATATCACAATTAAGAAGATTTACATTGAAATTATGCCAAAGTATCACTCCGCATCAAAAATTCTTTTTTATCATTTACCTACTCGAGGACGAGTAGGAATTAAGCTTGGGGATGCCTGATACGTCTCCGACGTATCTCTAATTTCTTATTGCTCCATGCTACTTTATCTACTGTTTTGGAGTATATTGGGCTTTATTTTCCACTTTTATATTATTTTTGGGACTAACCTATTAACCGGAGGCCCAGCCCAGAATTGCTGTTTTTTTTGCCTATTTCAGTGTTTCGAAGAAACGGAATATCAAACGGAGTCCAAACGGAATAAAACCTTCGGGAACGTGATTTTCTCACCGAACGTGATCCAGGAGACTTGGGCCCTACTCCAAGATGTAACAGAGGCGGTCACGAGGGTGGGGGGCGCCCCCCTAGGACGTGCCCCCCTGCCTCGTGGCCCCCCTGTTGCTCCACCGACGTACTCCTTCCTCCTATATATACCTACGTATCCCCAAACAATCAGAAGAGGAGCCAAAAACCTAATTCCACCGCTGCAACCTTCTGTATCCACGAGATCCCATCTTGGGGCCTGTTCTGGAGCTCCGCCAGAGGGGGCATCCACCACGGAGGGCTTTTACATCAACACCATAGCCCCTCCGATGAAGTGTGAGTAGTTTACTTCAGATCTTCGGGTCCATAGCTAGTAGCTAGATGGCTTCTTCTCTCTTTTTGGATCTCAATACAATGTTCTCCCCCTCTCTCGTGGAGATCTATTCGATGTAATATTCCTTTTGCGGTGTGTTTGTTGAGACCGATGAATTGTGGGTTTATGATCCAACTTATCTATGAACAATATTTGAATCTTCTCTGAATTCTTTTATGTATGATTGAGTTATCTTTGCAAGTCTCTTCGAATTATCCTTTTTGGTTTGGCTAACTAGATTGGTAGTTCTTGCAATGGGAGAAGTGCTTAGCTTTGGGTTCAATCTTGTGGTGTCCTTTCCCAGTGACAGAAGGGCAGCAAGGCACGTATTGTATTGTTGCCATCGAGGATAACAAGATGGTTTTTTTTTATCATATTGCATGAATTTATCCCTCTACATCATGTCATCTTGCTTAAGGCGTTACTCTGTTTTTAACTTAATACTCTAGATGCATGCTGGATAGCGGTCGGTGAGCGGAGTAATAGTAGTAGATGCAGAATCGTTTCGATCTACTTGTCTCGGACATGATGCCTATATACATGATCATTACCTAGATATACTCATAACTATGCTCAATTCTGTCAATTGCTCAACAGTAATTTGTTCACCCACCGTAGAATACTTATGCTCTTGACAGAAGCCACTAGTGAAACCTATGCCCCCCGGGTCTATTCTCATCATATCAATCTCTATTACCTTATTTACTTGCTTTGTTTTTACTTTGCCTTTTACTTTTTACTTTGCATCTATCTATTAAAAATACCAAAAATATTATTTATCATCTCTATCAGATCTCACTCTCGTAAGTGACCGTGAAGGGATTGACAACCCCTAATCGCATTGGTTGCGAGTAGCTATCGTTTTGTGTAGGTACGAGGGACTTGTGCGTGGTATCCTACTGGATTGATACCTTGGTTCTCAAAAACTGAGGGAAATACTTACGCTACTTTGCTGCATCATCCTCTCCTCTTCAGGGAAATCCAATGCAGTGCTCAAGAGGTAGCAGAATGCACTGATCACGGCGGCAGGACAAACGTCGGGAATGTTGTACTGCACTCGGATGAACCTTTGGATGTACTTACGCAAGTTTTCTCCTTCTTTCTGGGGGGATGATGTGCAAGTCGCTCGCTTGGCCATGAGCTTGGTGGCCTCCAGTAAAGGCGCCAACAAACTCATGACACAGATCCGCCAAGAAGAAATGGAGTCCACCGGCAAGTGCATCAACCATGACATAACATTGGGCTTGAGTGCCAACGGGAAGTAATTGGCAAGCACCTTATCATCGCGGGCCCCAGCAGCTTGCATCGTGATGGTGTAGATGTTGAGGAACTCTGATGGGTGAGTCTTGCCGTTGTACTTATCGCCAACGTCGGGTTTGAACGTGCGGTGGGAGGGCCACTGGAACTACCACAGCTCAAGGGTGAAGGCCAGACAACCCACCTCGTAGGGTAGGCCACCGTAGCCTCCCGGTGCTGGGTGGTCCGTAGTGGGCCCTGCCCACCTGTTCGACTGGTGGCGCACGTCACGCCGGCGCTCAATGGTGGTTCGAGCGTCTTCATGAGCTCGCTCCCGAAGAATTTGACGTTGGTCGCGGTGGGTTCGCGGGTCGGACAACGCTATGAAGATATCATCACAAGCGTCGTCGCGACGGACCGACACCGGCGATGGCTGGTATGGAGGAGGGGAGTGCACCGTGGCTGCATTGCCTCCGGCCCGACCTCCGCTGGCATGCGGTGGCTCGACGGAGTGACGGCCTATGGGTCCCGCCGGCCGCAACTCATCGTTGTTAGCGATTCCGATGAGGCTCCGGACGGTGGCCCTCCATTCGTCAAGCTTCTCCGCAGCGGGAGGAAAGTTGAGGAGCAACTGCGCGTGCGCTAGGGCTTCTGCTGGCGTGGGCGGCGGCGAAATATGTGTCGACCGCGATGCGCTTCGACTTCTAACTGTGTTAGAAGGAGCCCCATCACGGCACCGCAGCCGTCCGCCACCTATGCCAGCACCTTGGCGCGCATGCTGGTCCTCCTCGTCGTGTGAAGGGCGCATGGGACTCTTCCCAGGGCGGCGCCCAGGGTCACCCGCAGGGTGGCGCTGCTCATCGCGCACGACCTGAGAAGAGCGCGTCGTGGGCGCCGGTGTTGGTGTCTTGGAGGTTGCCGCGCCGCCGTCTGGCGGCACGACGACGCCCCTGGAGGGCCCCGCGCCGCCTGCGGGGGGCCCGACTCCATCTCTGCAGCTCGCGACGCGTGGCTCGTCGCCTGGCGTACGAACGACGCCGCTCACCAGGCCTGGACCACCAGGGTGATGTGGATGTTTGTGGGCCGCGCCACGGGTTCTCTCCGCGACTGGCCCACTACTGGTCCGCACTGGTACAGGCAGTTCGGTCCCAGACGAACCGATCACCATGGTCGTCTTCTTCTTAGGATCCATGGCGATGAAGAACTGCTAGGCCAACTACTAGACCAGATTCTCACAACTGCGAAGATCCCCTACCTGGAGCGCCAAAGATGTCGGTGGGAAACAACACCAATGGGATCGCGAGGATCCCTTCTGTGGTTGCGGGGGCGCGGGGCTGTGAGGAGAGCAAGATTAGTAACCAACACAAGGAGCGTTTACCCAGGTTCAGGCCGCGAGGATGCGTAAAACCGTAGTCCTGCTTTGGTGGATGTATTGAGTGTTTTTGAGCTCTTGAACTAGCTACGGTGATTGTGTTGTTCCAAAGAGCCGAATCCCTCTCCAGTATTCCATGGGCCTCCTTTTATAGTCGAAAGGGGCTGCCACCATGGCACACAGGAGGTGGAAAGGCCTACAGTGCTATGAGCTTATCGCTCGTATTACAGGACAAGACACATTTAATGTGTTTCTTAGGTGTCTTCTTGCTTTATCGGGGACGGGAGCGAGGCCCGTCCCGTCCGTCGCCGCTCCTTCTCGCTTCGACATGCGCCCTGGCCAGCGATGCATGCTGCGCCATGTAGGCAGACAAGTAGCTGAGGTGGTGCGGTGATGGAGCCTTCATGAAGATCTGCATGCCGCCATGCAGGCGTATGCTGAGTTGGCCTGGAAGCTACATGTTTCCATGCAGGTGCCTACCCAGCTGGTGGGGCTGGCAGCTACATGTGAATGGCGGTGGAGACTTGGTTGGTGCAGGCCTGGCAGTGGCCCCACTGACGCCCTTGGCAAGGGCCTTGCCGGGTGGCCCGGCAAGGGTCTTGCCATGGCGCGCTGTCGTCCCCAGCAAGGATCTTGCCGGGGGTCTTGTGGGTTTCCTCGGCAAGAATCTTGTCGAGGATCGTTGCCTCCCAATCCTCATCTGATCTTTAATATTCTTTGTCTTCACAAATCTGCATGCCACCATGGAGGTGCCACCCGAGCCCTGGCCCAACGTGGGTGATGGTGTTGGAGACCGTGGGTTCGAGGGTGGCTCACTCCACTGGTGTGGGCGAGCCGCCCTGGCAAGGGGCTTGCCGGGGATGCTGAGGCTGCCCCAACAAGGGTCTTGCCGGGGAAACCTGCTTCGTCCATCTGCTCTCTGTGGTCTCGGTCTTTGGCGTTGCGCTGATTGTTTTGGTGTTTATGGCTCTGATTTCCTATCTCCGCCCTATTTAAGTTTGGCTTCGGCCCGTGGCTCTGACTGCCCGTGCACAAGTAAGGGGTACAAAGGAGTGCCCCTACTTTAGTACACCGACATCGTCAATGTGTGAACTTTGTGGTAACCGTTCGCTCCCCACTAGCCTCTTCTTGTATCGTGGCAACCGTCCACTGCCTCTTCGCCTTTCCCTCTCGATTTGGAACTGCTGTCGCACGCTCTTCCTCCCTCAATTTTCCTTCACCCTTCCTTCTCCCATTGTTTGATCATCTTCTCCATGGAGGGAACAGACCAGAAATGACCCCATTATTCTTGCCCCGATCTAAAAGATGACGTGGTAGAGGAACTCATTGATCGGTGCGACATCATCACCTCGGCTAGCATGGCGGGTTCATTCAAGACCATTATCGACTCAACTAATAACATCATTACAAGCAACCCAAGGGTCCAGGAGAGGTTTGATCTCCCCTATATTGTTCGCCATGACCCTGCTGACTGGCGCGGGGACGACGGAAGCCTCGCCTTGTGCAAGTTGATGCGCTTGATAATGATACGTGTGATGTTAAGATGCCATCACTTGAGGGCAAGGCTTGGGCAGGCGCAAATGAAGATTGGGTTGTTTATATTGGGTACAACTACGAGTGGGAAATTCTGAATGTGTACACTCGTCACCGGGTTCCACTTCCAAAAATCTCAGAATGCCCAGAGGTTGAGAACACAGATGATCTACGTGAGTTCAAATACGATAATGGTGACTGTCGTCTATGGAACATAGCAATTTGTCGAGTTCCCAACCGCTCTTGGGATTACATGAACTATGAAGTTGTTGCTATCTTTGACAAGCTTGTTGCCGTCATTACTTCTACGCCTCGATGGATATTGCTCAAAAATCAATTTCTGTACACGGATGAGTACTGTGATGCAATTCAATACGAGGGTCTTGTGTTTGCTGCCACCACTCGTGGCACTGTTTTTGCATGGAATCCTAATGCTTTCGGTGCGTTTGTCTTCCACCATAATTATAATTGTTTCATCCACATGCATGTGGGTTAGCTAGTATCCCTTTACTAATTAACCTTCTTGTGTTTCCAAGGTCCTGTGAACATTCCACCACATATACTTGAAAAATTTTATAACCAAGGGGGTGATGACGATGCTGATGATCACGAGCATGAGGATGAGTAGGACCCATATACTCAGTGGCGCCTGGCAACTTATTCCGATGGATCACCTCTTCTTGTCTGTATACAGGGCACTTCTGATGTTACTAAGGAAGCAGGTGTTGTCTCGCATGGTCGCACTCTCCAAACCTATTCCAACATTTGTTGCAGGGTATTTGGGATGGATATATACTAGTGTCCTAGGGCCAACACCTTCTCCCTGGTTCAGTATTGAAAGTCTTGGAGGAAACTCGCTCTTCCTTGGACAAAACTATCCAATGATGGTGAAAGGCGATCCAGCTGTTGTTGACACAATGTTACTACCATTTATGAGAAGCAACTGTATCTATACCTCGGTCATTGCTATGCTTCCCTACCATCACAATATGGGTCCTGACATATGCCTCTTCAGCCTGGATGATCAGTCCTGCGTTGGTCTCGAGATTGACAGTAGCTGGCCCTTCCCAGAGAATCACTTCTGGTTCAAAGCAAGCATTTCCAACGCCGGTGAGTGGTTGAGCTGAAGTTTATTTCATCGCTTTGTTATTTGTTGCGTGAGAAAAACTTTACTTTACTAGAATGTTTTGTTGGAAATGATCTATAATCCAATGTGTATCCTCGTTGTCGTTGTGGGTTGATGACTTGTTGTATGTAATCAATGGTACATTTGCATATGCGTCCATCAACTCACGCCTGCTAGTGGTATCCATATGAACAATGCTGGTGATTTTAGTTGCAAAAATTAGATAGTGCTAGTGATTCTTAGCTGCATATTTTGACAAATCACAGTGTTACAAGGTTGACAAATGGCAATTTACTAGATAAACAAATGTCAATATTTCCAGTTTGACAAATGGCAACATACCCAAACTGACATATGCAAATCTTACCCAATTGTTTCTACGTGGTTGCATATGAGTCATCCAAAACAACTGTTTGCATTGAAGGGATGCACAAATCCTGCACTACAAGGGAAAACCATAGCTATCATTTTGCATACGGGTGTTCTACCTAAAACGTTTGCGATCAAGAACTGCAGAAATCCTGCTCGACACATTTTCCCTTGGCTTCCTAGGGAAGCTGTCGGTTTGCATACGGGTGTTCTAACTAAAACGTCTATGATAAGTGTTTTATATTTAAAAAGCATTGACATTTTTTTCAAAAGAAAATCATTTGATAAGTCTGTACATTAAGAGAGAAAAACGCAAGTTCCTTCAAACCATATCTTTCATTCAGTCACACTGCAAAGTTATATTCATATGATCGAGAATTCGAGATAAAGTATTAAACCCCCCAAAAAAACTATTTCCAGCGGCGGCGGAGGCGCCATGCCACACCGTCATTGTCGTTGTTGTCCTCCGGGACGCCATTGTTGAAGTCTTCAAGGCAGCACAAAATGTTCTTCACTTGTAAATCAAACATCATGTCGTCGCGGGATCGACGGAAGGGGCGCGGGAGGACGGCAACTAGCACCACTGAGAGGTAGCGGTCGACGGCAGCGTCCCACGCCGCTGAGGGGGGCGCACGCATGGGCACGGGCGCGGCGGGTGCAGCCAAACGCACGAGGACCGGCGCCGCGGTGGGTGGAGGGGCACGGGGGCGGGGGGTGCAGCCAAACGCACGGGGGCCGGCGCCACGGTGGGTGGAGGGGCACGCACGGGCACGGGCACTGGCGCTGGCATGTACACGAGCTCGCACGGGTCCGCGGAGACCTCGCTGATGCCCGCAGCTTCCAGCTCTGTGATAGTGCTTGGCGACCAGCCCGTCAATGCTACGGGGATGGTCGCAGGCGCGGGCACGGGGATGGGAGCTGGGACGGGAGCGGCGGCAGCAACTGTCGTGGCCAGCTCGTTCTGGGCCATGTCCATGAGGCACCATTCCTCCTCATTTTCTATCTCCTCCGACTCGGAGTCGACTTCACCAAACTTGAAGACTAGAGGCAGATGATCATTCTGCGCCATGGAGTTGGTGGAGGTCTGCGGGAGGGAGAGGGGAATGGGAGGCGAACAGTAAGGCCGCCCGTATTAAACAGCGGCTCGGGCGCCATTAATGGAGAGGAAGGCGGGCGGCCATGGAAGTCAAAGGGCTCGCTTCCCAGTGAGCCTGCGTAGTGTACAACTCGCATGCTTCTCGGTGACCCTACGCATTGGAGGTCAGCTTGCACGCCTCTCGGTCAGCCTACGCACCGGACTCCGCTCGCACGCCTCCCGTTCAGTCAAGGTCAAGCAGCTGTCCGCACGACACATCCTATAGCCATTAAAACAAAGACATGCGATGTCACTGAAGGAAATATGCCCTAGAGGCAATAATAAAGATATTATTTATTTCCTTATATCATGATAAATGTTTATTATTCATGCTAGAATTGTATTAACCGGAAACATAACACATGTGTGAATACATAGACAAACAGAGTGTCACTAGTATGCCTCTACTTGACTAGCTCGTGAATCAAAGATGGTTAAGTTTCCTAACCATAGACATGAGTTGTCATTTGATTAACGGGATCACGTCATTAGGAGAATGATGTGATTGACTTGACCCATTCCGTTAGCTTAGCACTTGATCGTTTAGTATGTTGCTATTGCTTTCTTCATGACTTATACATGTTCCTATAACTATGAGATTATGCAACTCCCGTTTACCAGAGGAACACTCTGTGTGCTACCAAACATCACAACGTAACTGGATGATTATAAAGGTGCTCTACAGGTGTCTCCAAAGATACTTGTTGGGTTGGCGTATTTCGAGATTAGGATTTGTCAGTCCGATTGTCGGAGAGGTATCTCTGGGCCCTCTCGGTAATGCACATCACTATAAGCCTTGCAAGCAATGTAGCTAATGAGTTAGTTACAAGATGATGCATTACGTAACGAGTAAAGAGACTTGCCGGTAACAAGATTGAACTAGGTATTGAGATACCGATGATCAAATCTCGGGCAAGTAACATACCAATGAAAAAGGGAACAACGTATGTTGTTATGCGGTTTGACCGATAAAGATCTTCGTAGAATATGTAGGAGCCAATATGAGCATCCAGGTTCTGCTATTGGTTATTGACCGGAGACGTGTCTCGGTCATGTCCACATAGTTCTCGAACCCGTAGGGTCCGCACGCTTAAAGTTAGATGACAGTTATATTATGAGTTTATGTGTTTTGATGTACCGAAGGTAGTTTGGAGTCCCGGATGAGATCGGGGACATGACGAGGAGTCTCGAAATAGTCGAGACGTAAATATCGATATATTGGACGACTATATTCAAACATCGGAGAGGTTCCGAGTGATTCGGGTATTTTTCGGAGTACCGGAGAGTTACAGGAATTCGTCGGGGAGTATATGGGCCTTATTGGGCTTTAGGGAAAAGAGAGAGGGGAGGCTGCGCCCCCTCCCCCAAGGCCTAGTCCGAATTGGACTAGGGGGAGGGGCGGCGCCCCCTCCTTCCTTCTCTTCTCTTTTCCCTTTCCTTCTCTCCTACTCCTACTACTTGGAAGGGCTCCTAGTTCTACTAGGAAAGAGGGAATCCTACTCCCGGTGGGAGTAGGACTCCCCTAGGGCGTGCCATAGAGAGGGCCGGCCCTCCCCCTCCTCCACTCCTTTATATACGGGGAGAGGGGCACCCCATAGACACAACAATTGATCATTGATCTCTTAGCCGTGTGCGGTGCCCCCCTCCACTATAGTCCTCCTCAATAATATCGTAGCGGTGCTTAGGCGAAGCCCTGCGTCGGCAGAACATCATCATCGTCACCACGCCGTCGTGCTGATGGAACTCTCCCTCGACACTCGGCTGGATCGAAGTTTGAGGGACGTCATCGAGCTGAACGTGTGCAAGAACTCGGAGGTGCCGTGCTTTCGGTGCTTGATCGGTCGGGCCGTGAAGACGTACGACTACATCAACCGCGTTGTGCTAACTCTTTCGCTTTCGGTCTACGAGGGTATATGGACAACACTCTCCCCTCTCGTTGCTATGCATCACCATGATCATGCGTGTGCGTAGGAATTTTTTTGAAATTACTATGTTCCCCAACAGTGGCATCCGAGCCTAGGTTTTATGCGTTGATGTTATATGCGCGAGTAGAACACAAGTGAGTTGTGGGCGATACAAGTCATACTGCTTACCAGCATGTCATACTTTGGTTCGGCGGTATTGTTGGATGAAGCGGCCGGACCGACATTACGCGTACGCTTACGCGAGACTGGTTCTACCGACGTGCTTTGCACACAGGTGGATGGCGGGTGTCAGTTTCTCCAACTTTAGTTGAACTGAGTGTGGCTACGCCCGGTCCTTGAGAAGGTTAAAACAGCACTAACTTGACAAACTATCATTGTGGTTTTGATGCGTAGGTAAGAATGGTTCTTGCTTAGCCCGTAGCAGCCACGTAAAACTTGCAACAACAAAGTAGAGGACGTCTAACTTGTTTTTGCAGGGCATGTTGTGATGTGATATGGTCAAGACATGATGCTATTTTATTGTATGAGATGATCATGTTTTGTAACCGAGTTATCGGCAACTGGCAGAAGCCTTATGGTTGTCTCTTTATTGCATAAGATGCAAGCGCCAAATAATTGCTTTACTTTATCGCTATGCGATAGCAATAGTTGCAAGAGCAATAGTTGGCGAGATGACCATGAGACGACACATTGATATAGATCAAGATGATGGAGATCATGGTGTCATGCCGGTGACGATGGAGATCATGACGATGCTTTGGAGATGGAGATCAAAGGCACAAGATGATGATGGCCATATCATGTCACATATTTTTGATTGCATATGATGTTTATCTTTTATACATCTTATTTTGTTATGATTGACGGTAGCATTATAAGATGATCTCTCACTAAATTTGAAGATAAAAGTGTTCTCCCTTAGTATGCACCGTTGCCAAAGTTCGTCGTGCCCAGACACCATGTGATGATCGGGTGTGATAAGCTCTACGTCCATCTACAACGGGTGCAAGCCAGTTTTGCACACGCGGAATACTCAGGTTAAACTTGACGAGCCTAGCATATGCAGATATGGCCTCGGAACACTGGAGACCGAAAGGTCGAGCGTGAATCATATAGTAGATATGATCAACATAGTGATGTTCACCATTGAAAACTACTCCATCTCACGTGATGATCGGTTATGCTTTAGTTGATTTGGATCACGTGATCACTTAGATGACTAGAGGGATGTCTATCTAAGTGGGAGTTCTTAAGTAATATGATTAATTGAACTTAAATTTATCATGAACTTAGTCCTGGTAGTACTTTGCAAATTATGTTGTAGATCAATAGCTCGCGTTGTTGTTTTCATATGTTAATTTTGATATGTTCCTAGAGAAAACTGTGTTGAAAGATGTTAGTAGCAATGATGCGGATTGGATCCGTGATCTGAGGATTGTCCTCATTGCTGCACAGAAGAATTATGTCCTTGATGCACCGCTAGGTGATGGACCTATTGCAGGAGCAGATGCAGACGTTATGAACGTTTGGCTAGATCAATATGATGACTACTTGATAGTTTTGTGCACCATGCTTAACGGCTTAGAATCGGGACTTCAAAGACGTTTTGAACGTCATGGACCATATGAGATGTTCCAAGAGTTGAAGTTAATATTTCAAGAGAATACCCGAGTTGAGAGATATGAAGTCTCCAACAAGTTCTATAGCTAAAAGATGGAGGAGAATAGCTCAAGTAGTGAGCATGTACTCAGATTGTCTGGGTACTACAATCGCTTGAATCAAGTGGGAGTTAATCTTCCAGATAAGATAGTGATTGACAGAGTTCTCTAGTCACCATAACCAAGTTGCTAGAACTTCGTGATGAACTATAGTACGCAAGGGATGACGAAAACGATTCCCGAGCTCTTCGTGATATTGAAATCGACGAAGGTAGAAATCAAGAAAGAGCATCAAGTGTTGATGATTGACAAGACCACTAGTTTTCAAGAAAAGGGCAAAGGGAAACAAATGGAACTTCAAGCAGAATGACAAGCAAGTTGTCACTCCCGCAAAGAAGCCCAAAGCTGGACCAAAGCCTGAAACTGAGTGCTTACACTACAAAGGAAATGGTCACTGGAAGCGGAAATGCCCTGAATATTTGGTGGATAAGAAGGATGGCAAAGTGAACAAGGGTATATTTGATATACAGGTTATTGATGTGGACCTTACTAGTGTTTATAGTAGCCCCTGAGTATTTCATACTTGTTCGGTTGCTAAAAATTAGTAACTCGAAACAGGAGTTACAGAATAAACAGAGACTAGTTGAGGGTGAAGTGACGATGTGTCTTGGAAGTGGTTCCAAGATTGATATGATCATCATCGCACACTCCCTATACTTTATGGATTAGTGTTAAACCTAAATAAATGTTATTTGGCGTTTGCATTGAGCATGAATATGATTTGATCATGTTTATTGCAAAACGGTTATTCATTTAAAGTCAGAGAATAATTGTTGTTCTGTTTACATGACTAAAACCTTCAATGGTCATACACCCAATGAAAATAGTTTGTTGGATCTCGATCGTAGTGATACACATATTCATAATATTGATGCCAAAAGATGCAAAGTTGATAATGATAGTGCAACATATTTGTGGCACTGCCGTTTGGGTCATATCGGTGTAAAGCGCATGAAGAAACTCCATAAAAATGGACTTTTGGAATCACTTGATTATGAATCATTTGATGCTTGCGAACCGTGCCTTATGGGCAAGATGACTAAAACTCCGTTCTCCGGAACAATGGAACGAGCTACTAACTTATTGTAAATAATACATACCGATGTATGTGATCCAATGAGTGTTGATGCTCGTGGCAAGTATCATTATTTTCTGATCTTCACAGATGATTTGAGCAGATATGGGTATATCTACTTGATGAAACATAAGTCTGAAATAGTTGAAAGTTTCAAAGAATTTCAGAGTGAAGTGGAAAAATCATCGTGGAATAGTTTCACAGCTCACGCCACATGGAACACCATAGCGTAATGGTGTGTCCGAACGTCATAACCGCACTTTATTGGATATGGTGCGATCTATGATGTATCTTACCGATTTACCACTATTGTTTTGGGGTTATGCATTAGAGATAGTTGCATTCACTTTAAATAGGGCACCATCAAAATCCCTTTGAGACAACGCCTTATGAACTGTGGTTTGGCAAGAAACCAAAGTTGTCGTTTCTTAAAGTTTGGGACTGCGATGCTTACGTGAAAAAGTTTCAACCTGATAAGCTCGAACCCAAATCGGAGAAGTGCGTCTTCATAGAATACCCAAAGGAAACTATTGGGTACACCTTCTATCACAGATCTGAAAGCAAGATATTCGTTGCTAAGATGGATCCTTTCTAGAGAAGGAGTTTCTCTCAAAAGAAGTGAGTGGGAGAAAAGTAGAATTTGATAAGGTAATAGTACCTTCTCTTGAATTGGAAAATAGTTCATCACTAAAATCAGTTCCAGTGATTCCTACACCAATTAGAGAGGAAGCTAATGATGATGATCATGAAACTTTAGATCAAGTTACTACAGAGCCTCGTAGGTCTTCCAGAGTACGGTCCGCACCAGAGTGGTACGGTAATCCTGTTCTGGAAGTCATGTTACTAGACCATGATGAACCTATGAACTATGAGGAAGCGATGATGAGCCCAGATTCCGCGAAATGCCTTGACGGCCATGAAATCTGAGATAGGATCCATGTATGAGAACAAAGTGTGGACTTTGGTGGACTTGCCTGATGATCGGCAAGCCATAGAAAATAAATGGATCTTCAAGAGGAAGACAGACGTTGATAGTAGTGTTACTATCTACAAAGCTCGACCTGTCGCAAAAAAGGTTTTCGACAAGTTCAAGGTGTTGACTACAATGAGATTTTTCCAACTGTAGCGATGCTTAAGTATATCCGAATCATGTTAGAAATTGCCACATTTTATGAAATCTAACAAATGGATGTCAAAACTGCATTCCTGAATGGATTTCTGGAAGAAGAGTTGTATATGATGCAACCAGAAGTTTTTGTCGATCCAAAAGGTGCTAACAAAATGTGCAAGCTCCAGCGATCCATCTATGGACTGGTGCAAGCTTCTCGGAGTTGGAATATACGCTTTGATAAGTTGATCAAAGCATATAGTTTTATACAAACTTACAGTGAAGCCTGTATTTACAATAAAGTGAGTGGGAGCACTACAGCCTTTCTGATAAGTATATGTGAGTGACATATTGTTGATCAGAAATGATGTAGAATTTTTCTGGAAAGCATAAAGAAGTGTTTGAAAGGAGTTCTTTAAAAGAAAGACCTCAGTGAAGCTACTTACATATTGAGTATAAAGATCTATTGAGATAGATCAAGACGCTTGATAAGATTTTCAGTGAGTACATACCTTGACAAGATTTTGAAGTAGTTCAAAATGGAACAGTCAAAGAAAGAGTTCTTACCTGTGTTGCAAAGGTATGAAATTGAGTAAGACTCAAATCCCGACCACGGCAGAAAATAGAAAGAGAATGAAAGTCATTTCCTATGCATCAGTCATAGGTTCTATAAAAGTATGCCATGCTATGGACCAGACCTATTGTATACTCTGCCCTGTTTTGGCAAGGGAGTACAATAGTGATCTAGGAGTAGATCACTGGACATTGGTCAAAATTATCCTTAGTGGAATAAGGATATGTTTCTCGATTATGGAGGTGACAAAAGGTTCGTCATAAAGGGTTACGTCGATACAAGTTTTGGCATAGATTCAGATGACTCTAAGTCTTAATCTGGATACATATTGAAAGTGGGAGCAATTAGCTAGAGTAGCTCCGTGAAGAGCATTGTAGACATAGAATATTTGCAAAATACATACGGCTCTGAATGTGACAGACCCGTTGACTAAACTTCTCTCACAAGCAAAACATGATCATACCTTAGTACTCTATGGGTGTTAATTACATAGCGATGTGAACTAGATTATTGACTCAAGTAAACCCTTTGGGTGTTGATCACATGGCGATGTGAACTATGGGTATTAATCACATACATATGTGGATATTGGTGTTAAATCACATGGCGATGTGAACTAGATTATTGACTCTAGTGCAAGTGGGAGACTGAAGGAAATATGCCCTAGAGGCAATAATAAAGTTATTATTTATTTCCTTATATCATGATAAATGTTTATTATTCATGCTAGAATTGTATTAACCGGAAACATAATACATGTGTGAATACATAGACAAACAGAGTGTCACTAGTATGCCTCTACTTGACTAGCTCGTGAATCAAAGATGGTTAAGTTTCCTAACCATAGACATGAGTTGTCATTTGATTAACGGGATCACATCATTAGGAGAATGATGTGATTGACTTGATCCATTCTGTTAGCTTAGCACTTGATCATTTAGTATGTTGCTATTGCTTTCTTCATGACTTATACATGTTCCTATAACTATGAGATTATGCAACTCCTATTTACCAGAGGAACACTTTGTGTGCTACCAAACTTCACAACGTAACTGGGTGATTATAAAGGTGCTCTACAGGTGTCTCCGAAGATACTTGTTGGGTTGGCGTATTTCGAGATTACGATTTGTCACTCCGATTGTTGGAGAGGTATCTCTGGGCCCTCTCGGTAATGCACATCATTATAAGCCTTGCAAGCAATGTAGCTAATGAGTTAGTTACAAGATGATGCATTACGTAACGAGTAAAGAGACTTTCCGGTAACGAGACTGAACTCGGTATTGAGATACCGACCATCGAATCTCGGGCAAGTAACATACCGATGACAAAGGGAACAACGTATGTTGTGATGCGGTTTGACCGATAAAGATCTCCGTAGAATATGTAGGAGCCAATATGAGCATCCAGGTTCCGCTATTGGTTATTGACTGGAGACGTGTCTCGGTCATGTCTACATAGTTCTCAAACCCGTAGGGTCCGCACGCTTAAAGTTAGATGATAGTTATAATATGAGTTTATGTGTTTTGATGTACCGAAGGTAGTTTGGAGTCCCGGATGAGATCGGAGACATGACGAGGAGTCTCGAAGTGGTCGAAACGTAACGATCGATATATTGGACGACTATATTCGGACATCGAAAAGGTTCCGAGTGATTCGGGTATTTTTTGGAGTACCGAAGAGTTACGGGAATTTGCCAGGGAGTATATGGGCCTTATTGGGCTTCAGGGACAAGACAGAGGGGAGGCTGTGCACCCCCCCCCCCCAAGGCCTAGTCCGAATTGGACTAGGGGGAGGGGCGCGCCCCCTCCTTCCTTCTCTTCTCTTTTCCCTTTCCTTCTCTCCTACTCCTACTACTTGGAAGGGCTCCTAGTTCTACTAGGAAAGAGGGAATCCTACTCCCGGTGGGAGTAGGACTCCCCTAGGGCGCGCCATAGAGAGGACCGTGTTGGGGAACGTAGTAATTTCAAAAAAATTCCTACGCACACGCAAGATCATGGTGATGGCATAGCAAAGAGAGGGGAGAGTGTTGTCTACGTACCCTCATAGACCGTTAAGCGGAAGCGTTATGACAACGCGGTTGATGTAGTCGTACGTCTTCACGAATCGACCGATCCAATCACCGAACGTACGGCACCTCCGTGTTCAGCACACGTCCAGCTCGATGACGTCCCCCGGGCTCCAATCCAGCGAAGCATCGGGGATGAATTCCGTCAGCACGACGGCGTGGTGACGATGATGATGTTCTACCGACGCAGGGCTTCGCCTAAACTCCGCAACGATATGACCGAGGTGGAATATGGTGGAGGGGGGCACCGCACACGGCTAAGGAACGATCCGTAGATCAACTTGTGTCTATGGGGTTCCCCCCCTCCCCTGTATATAAAGGGGGAGAGGAGGAGGGGGCCGGCCAAGGGGGAGGCGCGCCCTAGGAGGGGAAAACCTACTCCAAGTAGGTTTGCCCCCTCCCTTTCCTATTAGGAGTAGGAGAGGGAAGGAAGAGAGGGGAGGGAAGAAGGAAAGGGGGGGCCGGCCCCCTCCCAATTCGGATTGGGCTTGGGGGGCGCACCCCCTCCTTTGCTCCTTCTCCCTCCTTTCCACTAAGGCCCAATAAGGCCCATATACTTATCGGGGGGTTCCGGTAACCTCCCGGAACTCCGGTATAATCCCAATCTCATTCGGAACCTTTCCGGTGTCCAAATATATCCGTCCAATATATCAATCTTTATGTCTCGACCATTTCGACACCACTTGTCATGTCCGTGATCACATCCGGGACTCTGAACAACCTTCGGTACATCAAAACTTATAAACTCATAATAAAACTGTCATCATAACGTTAAGCGTGCGGACCCTATGGGTTCGAGAACTATGTAGACATGACCTAGAACTGTTTCCAGTCAATAACCAATAGTGGAACCTGGATGTTCATATTGGTTCCTACATATTCTACGAAGATCTTTATCGGTCAAACTGCATAACAACATACGTTATTCCCTTTGTCATCCGTATGTTACTTGCCCGAGATTCGATCGTCGGTATCCAATACCTAGTTCAATCTCGTTACCGGCAAATCTCTTTACTCGTTCTGTAATACATCATTCCGTAACTAACTCATTAGCTACATTGCTTGCAAGGCTTAGTGATGAGTATTACCGAGAGGGCCCAGAGATACCTCTCCGACAATTGGAGTGACAAAACCTAATCTCGAAATACGCCAACCCAACATGTACCTTCGGAGACACCTGTAGAGCACCTTTATAATCACCCAGTTACGTTGTGACGTTTGGTAGCACACAAAGTGTTCCTCCGGTAAACGGGAGTTGCATAATCTCATAGTTGCAGGAACTTTGTATAAGTCATGAAGAAAGCAATAGCAACATACTAAACGATCAAGTGCTAAGCTAATGGAATGGGTCATGTCAATCACATCATTCTCCTAATGATGTGATCCCATTAATCAAATGACAACACATGTCTATTGTTAGGAAACATAACCATCTTTGATTAATAAGCTAGTCAAGTAGAGGCATACTAGTGACGTTGTGTTTGTCTATGTATTCACACATGTATCATGTTTCCGGTTAATACAATTCTAGCATGAATAATAAACATTTATCATGATATAAGGAAATAAATAATAACTTTATTACTGCCTCTAGGGCATATTTCCTTCAGTCTCCCACTTGCACTAGAGTCAATAATCTAGTTCACATCACCATGTGATTTAACACCAATAGTTCACATCACCATGTGATTAACACCCATAGTTCACATCGTCATGTGATCAACACCCAAAGGGTTTACTAGAGTCAATAATCTAGTTCACATCGCTATGTGATTAGCACCCAAAGAGTACAAAGGTATGATCATGTTTTGTTCATGAGAGAAATTTAGTCAACGGGTCTGTCACATTCAGAGCCGTATGTATTTTGCAAATATTCTATGTTTACAATGCTCTGCTCGGGGCTACTCTAGCTAATTGCTCCCACTTTCAATATGTATCCAGATTGAGACTTAGAGTCATCTAGATCAGTGCCAAAACTTGTATCGACGTAACCCTTTACGATGAACCTTTTTGTCACCTCCATAATCGAGAAACATATCCTTATTCCACTAAGGATAATTTTGACCAATGGCCAGTGATGTACTCCTAGATCACTATTGTACTCCCTTGCCAAACCAGGGCAGAGTATACAATAGGTCTGGTCCATAGCATGGCATAATTTTTTAGAACCTATGGCTGATGCATAGGGAATGACTTTCATTCTCTTTCTATTTTCTGCCGTGGTCGGGATTCGAGTCTTACTCAATTTTATACCTTTGCAACACAGGCAAGAACTCTTTCTTTGACTGTTCCATTTTGAACTACTTCAAAATCATGTCAAGGTATGTACTCATTGAAAATCTTATCAAGCATCTTGATCTATCTCAATAGATCTTGATGCTCAATATGTAAGTAGCTTTACTGAGGTCTTTCTTTTAAAGAACTCCTTTCAAACACTCCTTTATGCTTTGCAGAATAATTCTATATTATTTCCGATCAACAATATGTCATTCACATATACTTATCAGAAATGCTGCAGTGCTCCCACTCACTTTCTTATAAATACAGGCTTCACCGTAAGTCTGTACAAAACTATATGCTTTGATCAACTTATCAAAGCGTATATTCCAACTCTGAGATGCTTGCACCAGTCCATAGATGGATCGCTGGAGCATGCATATTTTGTTAGCACGTTTAGGATTGACAAAACCTTCTGGTTGCATCATATACAACTCTTCTTTAAGAAAACCATTAAGGAATGCAGATTTTACATCCATTTGCCAGATTTCATAAAATGTGGCAATTGCTAACATGATTCGGACAAACTTTTAAGCATCGATACGAGTGAGAAAACCTCATTGTATTCAACACCTTGAACTTGTCGAAAACCTTTTGCGACAATTCGAGCTTTGTAGATAGTAACACTACTATCAACGTCCGTCTTCCTCTTGAAGATCCATTTATTTTCTATGGCTTGCCGATCATCGGGCAAGTCCACCAAAGTCCACACTTTGTTCTCATACATGGATCCCATCTCAGATTTCATGGCCTCAAGCCATTTTGCAGAATCTGGGCTCACCATCGCTTCTTCATAGTTCGTAGGTTCATCGTGGTCTAGTAACATGACTTCCAGAATAGGATTACCGTACCACTATGGTGCGGATCTTACTCTGCTTGATCTACAAAGTTTAGTAACAACTTGATCTGAAGTTTCATGATCATCATCATTAACTTCCTCACTAATTGGTGTAGGTGTCACAGGAACCGATTTCTGTGATGAACTACTTTCCAATAAGGGAGCTGGTACTGTTACCTCATCAAGTTCTACTTTCCTCCCACTCACTTCTTTCGAGAGAAACTCCTTCTCTAGAAAGGATCCATTTTTAGCAACGAATGTCTTGCCTTCGGATCTGTGATAGAAGGTGTACCCAAAAGTCTCCTTTGGGTATCCTATAAAGACATATTTCTCCGATTTGGGTTTGAGCTTATCAGGATGAAACTTTTCATATAAGCATCACAACCTCAAACTTTAAGAAACGACAACTTTGGTTTCTTGCCAAACCACAATTCAGATTGTGTCATCTCAATGGAATTAGATGGTGCCCTTTTTAACGTGAATGCAGCTGTCTTTAATGCATAACCCCAAAATGATAGTGGTAAATCAGTAAGAGACATCATAGATCGCACCATATCTAGTAAAGTACAATTACGACGTTCGGACACACCATAACGTTGTGGTGTTCCAGGTGGCATGAGCTGTGGGACTATTCCACATTGTTTTAATTGAAGACCAAACTCGTAACTCAAATATTCGTCTCCGCGATCAGATCGCAGAAATTTTATTTTCTTGTTACGATGATTTTTCCACTTCACTCTGAAATTCTTTGAACCTTTCAACTATTTCAGACTTATGTTTCATCAAGTAGATATACCCATATTTGCTCAAATCATCTTGTGAAGGTCAGAAAATAACGATACTTGCCACGAGCCTTCATACTCATTGGTCTGCATACATCAGTATGTATTATTTCCAACAAGTCAGTAACTCGTTCCATTTTTCCGAAGAACAGAGTTTTAGTCATCTTGCCCAAAAGGCATGGTTCGCAAGCATCAAATGATTCATAACCAAGTGATTCCGAAAATCCATCTTTATGGAGTTTCTTCATGCGCTTTACACCGGTATGACCCAAACGGCAGTGCCACAAATAAGTTGCACTATCATTATTAACTTTGCATCTTTTGGCCTCAATATTATGAATATGTGCATCACTCCGATCGAGATCCAACAAACTATTTTCATCGAGTGTATGACCATTGAAGGTTTTATTCATGTAAACAGAACAACAATTATTCTCTGATTTTAAATGAATAACCGTATTGCAATAAACACGATCAAATCATATTCATGCTCAACGCAAACGCCAAATAACATTTATTTAGGTTTAACACTAATCCCGAAAGTATAGGGAGTGTGCGATGATGATCATATCAATCTTGGAACTACTTCCAACACTCATCGTCACTTTCCCTTCAACTAGTCTCTGTTTATTCTGTAACTCCTGTTTCGAGTTACTAATCTTAGCAACCGAACAAGTATCAAATACTCAGGGGCTACTATAAACACTAGTAAGGCACACATCAATAATCTGTATATCAAATATACCCTTGTTCACTTTGCCATCCTTCTTATCCACCAAAAATTCAGGGCATTTCCGCTTCCAGTGACCATTTCCTTTGCAGTGTAAACACTCAGTTTCAGGCTATGGTCCAGCTTTGGGCTTCTTCGCAGGAGTGACAACTTGCTTGTCTTTCCACTTGAAGTTCCCTTTCTTTCCCTTTGCCCTTCTCTTGAAACTAGTGGTCTTGTCAATCATCAACACTTGATGCTCTTTCTTGATTTCTACCTTCGTCGATTTCAACATCACGAAGAGCTCGGGAATCGTTTTCATCATCCCTTGCATACTATAGTTCATCACGAAGTTCTAGTAACTTAGTGATGGTGACTAGAGAATTCTGTCAATCACTATCTTATCTGGAAGATTAACTCCCACTTGATTCAAGCGATTGAAGTACCCAGACAGTCTGAGCACATGCTCACTAGTTGAGCGATTCTCCTCCATCTTTTAGCTATAGAACTTGTTGGAGACTTCATATCTCTCAACTCGGGTATTTGCTGGAAATATTAACTTCAACTCCTGGAACATCTCATATGGTCCATGACTTTCAAAACGTCTTTGAAGTCCCGATTCTAAGCCGTTAACCATGGTGCACTAAACTATCAAGTAGTCATCATTTTGAGCTAGCCAGACGTTCATAACTTCTGCATCTGCTCCTGCAATAGGTCTGTCACCTAGCGGTGCATTAAGGACATAATTCTTCTGTGCGGCAATGAGGATAGACCTCAGATCACGGATCGAATCCGCATCATTGCTACTAACATTTTTCAACACAATTTTCACTAGGAACATATCAAAATAAACATATGAAAGCAACAACACAAGCTATTGATTTACAACATAATTTGCAAAATACTACTAGGACTAAGTTCATGATAAATTTAAGTTCAATTAATCATATTACTTAAGAACTCCCACTTAGACAGACATCTCTCTAGTCATCTAAGTGATCACGTGATCCAAATCAACTAAACCATAACCGATCATCACGTGAGATGGAGTAGTTTTCAATGGTGAACATCACTATGTTGATCATATCTACTATATGATTCACGCTCGACCTTTCGGTCTCCGTGTTCCGAGGCCATATCTGCATATGCTAGGCTCATCAAGTTTAACCTGAGTATTCTGCGTGTGCAAAACTGGCTTGCACCCGTTGTAGATGGACGTAGAGCTTATCACACCCGATCATCACGTGGTTTCTGGGCACGACGAACTTTGGCAACGGTGCATACTCAGGGAGAACACTTCTTGATAATTTTAGTGAGAGATCATCTTAAAATGCTACCGTCATACAAAACAGAATAAGATGTATAACAGATAAACATCATATGCAATCAAAATATGTGATATGATATGGCCATGATCATCTTGCGCCTTTGATCTCCATCTCCAAAGTACTGTCATGATCTCTATCGTCACTGGCATGACACCATGATCTTCATCATCTTGATCTATATCAATGTGTCATCACATGGTTGTCTTGCCAACTATTGCTCTTGCAACTATTGCTATCGCATAGCGATAAAGTAAAGCAATTATTTGGCACTTGCATCTTATGCAACAAAGAGACAACCATAGGGCTTCTGCTAGTTGCCGATAATTTCAACAAAACATGATCATCTCATACAACAACTTATATCTCATCACGTCTTGACCATATCACATCACAACATGCCCTGCAAAAACAAGTTAGACGTCCTCTACTTTGTTGTTGCAAGTTTTACGTGGCTGCTATGGGCTGAGCAAGAACCGTTCTTACCTACGCATCAAAAACCACAACGATAGTTCGTCAAGTTGGTGTTGTTTTAACCTTCACAAGGACCGGGCGTAGCCACACTCGGTTCAACTAAAGTTGGAGAAACTGACACCCGCCAGCCACCTGTGTGCAAAGCACGTCGGTAGAACCAGTCTCGCGTAAGCATACGCGTAATGTCGGTCTGGGCCGCTTCATCCAACAATACCGCCGAACCAAAGTATGACATGTTGGTAAGCAGTATGACTTGTATCGCCCACAACTCACTTGTGTTCTACTCGTGCATATAACATCAATGCATAAAACCTAGGCTCGGATGCCACTGTTGGGGAACGTAGTAATTTCAAAAAAATTCCTACGCACACGCAAGATCATGGTGATGGCATAGCAAAGAGAGGGGAGAGTGTTGTCTACGTACCCTCGTAGACCGTTAAGCGGAAGCGTTATGACAACGCGGTTGATGTAGTCGTACGTCTTCACGAATCGACCGATCCAAGCACCAAATGTACGGCACCTCCGTGTTCAGCACACGTCCAGCTCGCTGACGTCCCCTGGGCTCCAATCCAGCGAAGCGACGGGGATGAGTTCCGTCAGCACGACGGCGTGGTGACGATGATGATGTTCTACCGGCGCAGGGCTTCGCCTAAACTCCGCGACGATATGACCGAGGTGGAATATGGTGGAGGGGGGCACCGCACACGGCTAAGGAACGATCCATAGATCAACTTGTGTCTATGGGGTGCCCCCCTCCCCCGTATATAAAGGGGGAGAGGAGGAGGGGGCAGGCCAAGGGGGAGGCGCGCCCTAGGAGGGGGAAACCTACTCCAAGTATGTTTGCCCCCTCCCTTTCCTATTAGGAGTAGAAGAGGGAAGGAAGAGAGGGGAGGGAAGAAGGAAAGGGGGGGCCGGCCCCCCTCCCAATTCGGATTGGGCTTGGGGGGGCGCGCCCCCTCCTTTGCTCCTTCTCCCTCCTTTCCACTAAGGCCCAATAAGGCCCATATACTTACCGGGGGGTTCCGGTAACCTCCCGGAACTCCGGTATAATCCCAATCTCATCCGGAACCTTTCCGGTGTCCAAATATATCCGTCCAATATATCAATCTTTATGTCTCGACCATTTCGAGACTACTCGTCATGTCCGTGATCACATCTGGGACTCCGAACAACCTTCGGTACATCAAAACTTATAAACTCATAATAAAACTGTCATCATAACGTTAAGCGTGCGGACCCTACGGGTTCGAGAACTATGTAGACATGACGTAGAACTGTTTCCGGTCAATAACCAATAGTGGAACCTGGATGTTCATATTGGTTCCTACATATTCTACGAAGATCTTTATCGGTCAAATCGCATTACAACATACATTATTCCCTTTGTCATCGGTATGTTACTTGCCCGAGATTCGATCGTCGGTATCCAATACCTAGTTCAATCTCGTTACCGGCAAATCTCTTTACTCGTTCTGTAATACATCTTTCCGTAACTAACTCATTAGCAACATTGCTTGCAAGGCTTAGTGATGAGTATTACCGAGAGGGCCCAGAGATACCTCTCCGACAATCGGAGTGAAAAAACCTAATCTCGAAATACGCCAACCCAACATGTACCTTTGGAGACACCTGTAGAGCACCTTTATAATCACCCAGTTACGTTGTGACGTTTGGTAGCACACAAAGTGTTCCTCCGGTAAACGGGAGTTGCATAATCTCATAGTTACAGGAACTTTGTATAAGTCATGAAGAAAGCAATAGCAACATACTAAACGATCAAGTGATAAGCTAACGGAATGGGTCATGTCAATCACATCATTCTCCTAATGATGTGATCCCATTAATCAAATGACAACACATGTCTATGGTTAGGAAACATAACCATCTTTGATTAATAAGCTAGTCAAGGAGAGGCATACTAGTGACGTTGTGTTTGTCTATGTATTCACACATGTATCATGTTTCCGGTTAATACAATTCTAGCATGAATAATAAACATTTATCATGATATAAGGAAATAAATAATAACTTTATTATTGCCTCTAGGGCATATTTCCTTCAGGCCGGCCCTCCCCTTCCTCAACTCCTTTATATATGGGGAGAGGGGCACCCCATAGACACAACAATTGATCATTGATCTCTTAGCCATGTGCGGTGCCCCCCCCCCCACTATAGTCCTCCTTGATAATATCGTAGCGGTGCTTAGGCGAAGCCCTGCATGAGTAGAACATCATCATCGTCACCACGCCGTCGTGCTGATGGAACTCTCCCTCGACACTTGGCTGGATCGGAGTTTGAGGGACGTCATCGAGATGAACGTGTGCAAGAACTCGGAGGTGTAGTGCTTTCAGTGCTTGATCGGTCGGGTCATGAAGATGTACGACTACATCAACCGCGTTGTGCTAACGCTTCCGCTTTTGGTCTACGAGGGTACGTGGACAACATTCTCCCCTCTTGTTGCTATGCAGCACCATGATCTTATGTGTGCGTAGGAAATTTTTTGAAATTACTATGTTCCCCAACAGTCACGTGAATGCTTAACATAACGCACATGATTTGAATTATACAAACGTTTGAGATATTAAAGTGGCAGCTATTTTTTTCAAAATGCCTTTGCTGGCTGTTATTCGAGTGCGCCTTCTCTGAAAATGGATATGAAAAATACCACAACATGTCGGGTGCTATTCCATTGTAGCATGCCAAGCTTCATGAATTTCAGACGAGTTTTGGATTTAGTAGAATTTAAAAACACAGTATCTCATAGTTTTGCAGTCAATCAACGGTGCCCTAGTGTTTGAAATTCATTCTCATTTTTGCATGGGACCTAAGCATGCACCCAAGGACACAGATTTGATTTTTCAACCAATTTATATGCATTAGAGCATGTGCATGTAGTTCAAATTTGAATTATGCACATAAATGCATTGAAAACTCAATTAATGCATAAAAATGTCCAAACGAACCCCGAGAAATCCCAAAAATTGACACAACACTCCTGTTGTTCTACTTTGACATGAGAAACTTTTTGAAAGCAATAAGAGGCAATGGATATCGTTTCGTCCCCAAAGGTGGGACGTTCCCTACCGAAACCATCAAGCTTCTTGTGAGAAGCTCTGGTTTGTGAGAAGCATATCCCCAAACCTGACCCAAATGGGACAAAAAATTGACCACGACATGTTGATGACGCTCCATGATAGCATGCCAAGTTTCATGAATTTCAAGCGAGCTTTGGATTTATTAGAATTTAAAAACCAGGTATCTCAATGTTTGCGGTCGAGTGACCGTGGCAGGGTGTTTGACATTCATTCCCATTTCTTGCATGGGACCTAAACATGCACCCAAGGGCACAGATTTGATTTTTAAACCAATTTATATGCATTAGAGCATGTGCATGTAGTTCAAATTTGCATTATGCACATAAATGCATTGAAAACTCAATTAATGCATAAAAATGTCTAAACGAACCCCGAAAAATCCCAAAAATGACACAACACTCCTGTTGTTCTATGTTGACACGAGAAATTTTCTGAAAGCAATAAGAGGCAATGGATATCGTTTCGTCCCCAAAGGTGGGACGTTCCCTACCGAAACCATGAGGCTTGTTGTGAGAAGCTCTAGTTTGTGAGAAGCATATCCCCAAACCTGCACCAAATGGGACAAAAAATTTACCACGACATGTTGATGCCGCTCCATGATAGCATGCCAAGTTTCATGAATTTTAGACGAGCTTTGGATTTACTAGAATTTAAAAACTAGGTATCTTAATGTTTGCGATCGAGTGACCGTGGTAGGGTGTTTGAAATTCATTCTCATTTCTTGCATGGGACCTAAGCATGCACCCAAGGGCACAAATTTGATTTTTCAACCAATTTATATGCATTAGAGCATGTAGCATGTAGTTCAAATTTGAATTATGCACATAAATGCATTGAAAACTAAATTAATGCATAAAAATGTCCAAACGAAGCCCGAAAAATCCCAAAAATTGACACAACACTCCTGTTGTTCTATGTTGACACGAGAAATTTTTTGAAAGCAATAAGAGGCAATGGATATCGTTTCGTCCCCAAAGGTGGGACATTCCCTACCGAAACTATCAGGCTTCTTATGACAAGCTCTGGTTTGTGAGAAGCATATCCCCGAACCTGCCCCAAATGGGACAAAAAAATTACCATGGTATGTTGATGCCGCTCCATGATAGCATGCCAAGTTTCATGAATTTCAGAGCTTTGGATTTACTAGAATTTAAAAACCAGGTATCTCATTGTGGCCAAGTGACTGTGGCAGGGTGTTTGAGATTCATTCCCATTTCTTGCATGGTACCTAAGCAGGCAACCAAGGACACAGATTTGAATTTTCAACTAATTTATATGCATTAGAGCATGTGCCTATAGTTCAAATTTGAATTACGCACATGAATGCATAGAAAACACAGTTAATGTATAAAAATGTCCAAGCGAACCCTGAAAAATCCCAAAAATTGACACAACACTCATGTTGTTCCATGTTGACACTAGGAAAAATTGAAATTGAGAAGAGGCAACGAATATCGTTTCGTCCTGAAAGGTGAAAATTCCCTACCGAAACCATCACACTTGCCCAAACCTGCCCCAAATGAGACAAAAAATTTACCACGACATGTTGATGCCTTTCCATGATAGCATGACAAGTTTCATGAATTTCAGATGAATTTTGGATTTACTAGAATTACAAAAGGAAGTACGTCGACGTTTGCCGGAGAGCCACGGTGCCGTGGTGTTCGGATTTCATCCCCATTTCTTGCATGGAACATAAGCATAAACACATGGACACATATATGATTTTACAACCCATGTTGGTGCACCGGAGTATGTCCATGTAGTTTAATTTTGAATTGTGCACCTAAAATGGCTAGAAAACCAATTTAATGTATAAAATGTTCAAACGAACCCTGAATAATTCCAATACTTTTATGACACACATATAGTTGCATGTTCACTGCAGATAAAAGGTATAGCAATTCAAACACCGTCCATTGCCATTGTGACCCCATTATGTAATTCAAATCAAGATGAAAAATCAAGTAGATCGCACACAATTTGTTATCACCAACCGTGTGAGATGCGGCACAAAATATCCTGGAGCACCGTCGGTGTATAGTATGCCTATGGCTTACGTGAGAAGGTGCATCGGCTACAGTCCACAGCTGGCGTCTCAAGCACACTAGCTCGCTCCCCAAATATCAATTCACTGTTCAATCATCGCCGTTGAGTGATGTGCACGTGGACCCGCGTCGTGAAGGCAACTTCGGTGGCCCACTTTGGCGAGAGCGCGGCTGCAACTGCCATGCGCGTGCTAACAAGGTGCATGAGCGCGGCCGCAATCTGCGACCGGGCGGCCAAGGCAGCCCAAACGGCCGTTGTTGCTTCTCAGGTGGCGGCACCAATATCTGCCTCGGGGATAGCAACTGGCGAGAGTGGCACAACATTTGTCTGTTCCCCAGCGGCAGCCTTAGCCCTGATGGAGGCCGCCCACGACCATGTCGAGGCCACCCACGCCCAGCTCCTGGCGTTCAGCGCACAAATAGAATGAAGCTTCTCCGACAACGGTCGGCAACCCACGGCCAAAGAGCTGGCAACCGCCGAGAGCGTTCGAGCACCCGTTCGTTCCTCCGTTGCATACCTTGCAACGACGGAGCCCGTCCAAGCCCAGATCGTGGCCGCCCATGCCCAGCTCGTGGCGACCTTTTCCAAAGAGATGGCGGATGCGGATGGCGAGATGCTTGCCGAGTATGGTGTGATGGATGCCATGAGGCCCTTCCCCGGGAGACCGTCAGGCGCGAGCTGGACATGAAGGTGGCGGCGGAGATCGACGAGCACCAACCTAGTACTAGTACTCTTTGTTTTGTTTAATTAGAGAATCGGTCTATAATTTGTTAGAGTAATGTTTAGGTCAGCTAGCTCTGTTTAATTGTTGAACTTGCTCGATTAAGAAGTGTGGGTGTGTTGTAGTCTCCTTTGTGTACCCAAATTATGCAATGACGTGGATGACCACTTTAACCATGGAAATTCGAACCAAAATTTTTGACGTTCAAACTCATCGCACACGGGTTAAGCTATCTGAATCTTTTAAATGTTCACATATTGTACATAGTTCTGAATAAGGGACCGTGTGTGATGACACTTTGCACGCCAGTTTTTTGGCTGAAGCGATTCCAAATTTTCGGCTTCCGCGGAAATATCTACCTCCCCGCCACCTCCCCCTTACCAAAATCCACATTTCCCCTGTTTTTGCCTTCCTTTCCAAGTTGAAGCCTTCACTCCTTGCTTGCAGTGCCGCCTCCTCGCTGACGACCCTTCTTGACGCTGCTTAGCCTTGCCTATCCAGGTAGGTAATCCACACCCGACCCCCATCCCCATCCTCCTCCTTCCACATCCCACATGCCCTGACCGCCGGCGCAAGCGCGACACCTTCCACCCAAATCACCGACCCCTCCACCAAACAAGAGCCGACCTAAGCCATGGTGCACGCAGTATAGCTAGGATCTCAAGGTGCATTTGGCAGCAAAGAAGCAAATCGCGGCCACACGCGCGGATGAGATCGTGATGGCTGCCATTCGTGCCGACCCCCAGATCTTGGAGGAGCACCTCGCTGTCGAGGCCACTGTCGATGCCCCGCGCACTGACGCCATGACGCGGTTGGCTGCTTTAAACGACAGTTCGTGGCGTTTTCTCGAGGCCATCGTCAGTGCCTTCGACGAAGACTATGAGGTGTTTTCTCAGCGTGCACGTGCTTACCTCATCTCGAGAGCCAGCAGGTTGGCGCCCGGAGCGGTGCTACCTCTTGAGCACTTCATTGGTTTTCCCTTGAAGAGGAAACGGTGATGCAGCAAAGTAGCGTAAGTATTTCCCTCAGTTTTTGAGAACAAAGGTATCAATCCAGTAGGAGGCTCCTCAAAAGTCGCACGCACCTACACAAACAAACAAGAATGTCGCAACCAATGCGATAAAGGGGTTGTCAATCCCTTCACGGTAACTTGCGAAAGTGAGATCTGATAGAGATAATAAGATAAGATAAATATTTTTGGTATTTTTATGATATAGATTGAAAAGTAAAAGATGCAAATAAAAGTAGATGGGAAACTTAGATGATAAAAGATAGACTCGGGGGCCATAGGTTTCACTAGTGGCTTCTCTGAAGATAGCATAAGTATTACGGTGGGTGAACAAATTACTGTCGAGCAATTGATAGAAAAGCGCATAGTTATGAGATTATCTAGGCATGATCATGTATATAGGCATCACGTCCGTGACAAGTAGACCGACTCCTGCCTGCATCTACTACTATTACTCCACACATCAACCGACTCCTGCCTGCATCTAGAGTATTAAGTTCATGAAGAACAGAGTAACGCATTAAGAAAGATGACATGATGTAGAGGGATAAACTCATGCAATATGGTATAAACCCCATCTTTTTATCCTCGATGGCAAAAATACAATACGTGCCTTGCTGCCCCTGATGTCACTAGGAAAGGACACCGCAAGATTGAACCCAAAGCTAAGCACTTCTCCTCTTGCAAGAAAGATCAATCTAGTAGGCCAAACCAAACTGATAATTCGAAGAGACTTGCAAAAATAACCAATCACACATAAAAGAATTCGGAGAAGATTCAATTATTTCTCATAGATAAACTTGATCATAAACCCACAATTCATCGGATCTCGACAAACACACCGCAAAAAGAGTTACATCGAATAGATCTCCAAGAAGATCAAGGAGAACTTGGTATTGAGATTGAAAGAGAGAGAAGAAGCCATCTAGCTAATAACTATGGACCCGAAGGTCTGTGGTAAACTACTCACAACTCATCAAAGAGGCCTTGGAGATGATGTAGAGGCCCTCCATGGTCGATTCCCCCTCCGGCGGAGCGCCGGCGAAGGCTCCAAGATGGGATCTCGCGGATACAAAAGGTTGCGACGGTGGAAATAGTTTTCCGTGGTGCTCTTGGATGTTTTCGGGGTACGTAGATATATATAGGAGGAAGAAGTAGGTCGGTTGATGCTCGAGGGGCCCACGAGGGTGGGGGCGCGCCCACCCCCTTAGGGCACGCCGGGCACACTCGTTGCTGCCTCGTTCGTTGCTTGGCGTCCACTCCAAGTCTCCTGGATTGCGTTTGTTCCAAAAAGATCGCTCCCAAAGGTTTCATTCCATTTGGACTCCGTTTGATATTCCTTTTCTTCGAAACACTCAAATAGGCAAAAAACAGTAATTCGGGTTGGGCCTCCGGTTAGTAGGTTAGTCCCAAAAATGATATAAAAGTGTAAAGTAAATCCCATAAACATCCAAAATAGGTAATATAATAGCATGGAACAATAAAAAATAATAGATACATTGGAGACGTATCAAGCATCCCCAAGCTTAATTCCTGCTCGTCCTCGAGTAGGTAAATGACTAAAACAGAATCTTTGATGTGGAATGCTACCTAGCATATTTCTCAATGTAATTTTCTTTATTGTGGCATGAATGTTCAGATCCAAATGATTCAAAATAAGAGTTCATATTGACAAAAGAAATAGTAATACTTCAAGCATACTAACTAAGCAATCATGTCTTCTCAAAATAACATGGCATTAGAAGGTTCATCCCTACAAAATCATATAGTTAGGCTATGCTTCATTTTCATAACACAAAATACTCCCATCAAGAACAACCCCGGTTTCAGCCAAGTAATTGGTTCATACTTTTTAACGCGCTTCAACTTTTTTCAACTCTCACGCAATACATGAGCGTGAGCCATGGATATAGCACTATGGGTGGAATAGAATATGATGATGGAGGTTGTGTGGAGAAGACAAAAAAGGAGAAAGTCTCACATTGACGAGGCTAATCAGCGGTCTATGGAGATGCCCGTCAATTGATGTCAACATGAGGCGTAGGGATTGCCATGCAACGGATGCACTAGAGCTATAAATGTATGAAAGCTCAACAAAAGAAACTAAGTGGGTGTGCATCCAACTTGCTTGCTCATGAAGACCTATGGAATTTTGAGGAAGCCCATCGTAGGAATATACAAGCCAAGTTCTATAATGAAAAATTCCCACTAGTATATGAAAGTGACAACATATGAGACTCTCTATATGAAGAACATGGTGCTACTTTGAAGCACAAGTGTGGAAAAGGATAGTAACATTGCCCCCTTTTATTTTCTTTTTCTTTTTTGGGCCTTTCTTTTTTTTTCTTTGGCCTTTCTTTTTTTTGGGCCTTTCTCTTTTTTTTTATTTGGGGACAATGCTCTAATAATGATGATCATCACACTTCTATTTATTTACAACTCACGAATTACAACTCAAAACTAGAACAAGATATGACTCTATATGAATGCCTCCGGCGGTGTACCCGGATGGGCAATGAATCAAGAGTGACATGTATGAAAAATTATGCATGGTGGCTTTGCCACAAATACGATGTCGACTACATGATCATGCAAGGCAATATGACAATGATGATGCATGTCATGATAAACGGAACGGTGGAAAGTTGCATGGCAATATATCTCGGAATGGCTATGGAAATGCCATAATAGGTAGGTATGGTGGCTGTTTTGAGGAAGATATAAGGAGGTTTATGTGTGATAGTGTGTATCGTATCACAGGGTTTGGATGCACCAGCGAAGTTTGCACCAACTCTCAAGGTGAGAAAGGGCAATGCATGGTACTGAAGAGGCTAGCAATGATGGAAAGGTAAAAGTGCGTATAATCCATGGACTTACATTAGTCATAAAGAACTCATATACTTATTGCAAAAGTTTTATTAGCCCTCGAAGCAAAGTACTACTACACATGCTCCTAGGGGGGAGGTTGGTAGGAGTTAACCATCGCGTGCCCCCGACCTCCACACAAGGGAAGGCAATCAAAAGAGCACCCCATGCAATAAATTTGTTACACAACTTTTACCATACGTACATGCTACGAGACTTGCCAAATTCAACACAAGTATTCTTTAAATTCACAATTACCCAACTAGCATGACTCTAATATCACCACCTCTATATCTCAAAACAATTATCAAGCATCAAATTGATCATCGCATCCAATTCACTTCCTATGTTAGTTTTTATTATACCCAACTTGGATGCCCATCATTCTAGGACCAATTTTATAACCATAGCAAATACCATGCTGTTCTAAGAGACTCTCAAAATGATATAAGTGTAGCATGAGAGATCAACAATTTCTACAAAATCAAGCCACCGCCGTGCTCTAAAAAAGTATAAGTGAAGCACTAGAGCAAAAACTGTCTAGCTCAAAAGATATAAGTGAAGCACATAGAGTATTCTAACAAATTCCAAATCATGTGGGTTTCTCCCAAAAGGTGTGTACAGCAAGGATGATTGTGGTGAACTAAAAAGCAAATAATCATATCATACAAGACGCACCAATCAAAACACATATCACGTGGTGAATAAAAATATAGCTCCAAGTAAAGTTACCGATAAACGAAGACGAAAGAGGGGATGCCTTCCGGGGCATCCCCAAGCTTAGGCTTTTGGTTGTCCTTGGATATCTTGGGGTGACATGGGCATCCCCAAGCTTAGGCTCTTGCCACTCCTTATTCCATAGTCCATCAAATCTTTACCCAAAACTTGAAAACTTCACAACACAAAACTCAACAGGAAATCTCATAAGCTCCGTTAGTGCAAGAAAGAAAAACCACCACATAAGATACTGTAATAAACTCATTCTTTATTTATATTGGTGTTAAACCTACTTTATTCTAACTTCTCTATGGTTCATACCCCCCGATACTATCCATAGATGCATCAAAATAAGCAAACAACACGCGAAAAACAGAATCTGTCAAAAACAGAACAGTCTGTAGCAATCTGTAACTTTTGAATACTTCTGGAACTCTAAAACTCCAACAAAAATAGGAAGTCCTGGTAAATTTGCCTATTGATCTAAAGAAAAAATAATCAACGCAAAAGCACGTTTATGTGATTTACTAAAGTTATTTTCGTGCGTGCAAAAGTTTCTGTTTTTCAGCAGAATCAAATTAACTATCACCATAGGTTATCCTATAGGTTCTACTTGGCACAAACACTAATTAAAACATAAAACCACATCTAGACAGAATTTAGATGATAAATGTATTACTAAACATAAGCAAAAAGCAAGAAACAAAAATAAAATTGGGTTGCCTCCCAACAAGCACTATCGTTTAACGCCCCTAGCTAGGCATAAAAGCGGGAATAGATCTAAGTAGTGCCATCTTTGGCATTCAATTCATAAGTAGCTCGCCTAATAGATTCATAAGGTAATTTGACTTTATTTCTAGGGAAGTGTTCCATGCCTTTCCTTAATGGAAATTGGAATCTAATATTCCCTTCCTTCATATCAATAATTGCACCAATCGTTCTAAGGAAAGGTCTACCAAGAACAATAGGATATGAAAGATTGCAATCTATATCAAGAACGATAAAATCTACGGGCACATAATTCCTATTTGCAACAATAAGAACATCACTGATCCTTCCCATAGGTTTCTTAATGGTGGAATCCGCAAGGTGCAAGTTTAAAGAGCAATCATCAAAATCATGGAAACCTAGCACATCACATAAAGTTTTCGGAATCGTGGAAACACTAGCACCCAAATCACATAAAGCATAGCATTCATGATCTTTAATTTTAATTTTTATAGTAGGTTCCCACTCATCATAAAGTTTTCTAGGTATAGAAACTTCCAAATTAAGTTTTTCCTCATAAGATTGTATCAAAGCATCAACGATATGTTTGGTAAAAGCTTTATTTTGACTATAAGCATGAGGAGAATTCAACACAGATTGCAACAAGGAAATACAATCTATTAAAGAACAATTATCATAATTAAATTCCTTGAAATCCATAATAGTGGGTGAGGGAGTCCTGGATTAGGAGGTGTCCGGATGGCCGGACTATAGCCTTTGGCCAGACTCCTGGACTATGAAGATACAAGATTGAAGACTTCGTCCCGTGTCCGGATGGGACTTTCCTTGGCGTGGAAGGCAATCTTGGCGATACTTATATGTAGATCTCCTACCATTGTAACCGACTCTGTGTAACCCTAACCCTCTTTGGTGCCTATATAAACCGAAGGGTTTTAGTTCGTAGGACGAACAACAATCATACCATAGGCTAGCTTCTAGGGTTTAGCCTCTCTGATCTCGTGGTAGATCTACTCTTGTACTACCCATATCATCAATATTAATCAAGCAGGAGTAGGGTTTTACCTCCATCGAGAGGGCCCGAACCTGGGTAAAAACATCGTGTCCCTTGTCTCCTGTTACCATCCGCCTAGACGCACAGTTTGGGACCCCCTACCCGAGATCCACCGGTTTTGACACCGACATTGGTGCTTTCATTGAGAGTTCCTCTGTGTCGTCATCTTTAGGCCTGATGGCTCCTCCGATCATCAACAACGATGCGGTACAGGGTGAGACTTTTCTCCCCGGACAGATCTTCGTATTCGACGGCTTTGCACTGTGGGCCAATTCGCTTGGCCATCTGGAGCAGATTGAAAGCTACGCCCCTGGCCATCAGGTCAGATTTTGAAGTTTGAACTATACGGCTGACGTCCCCGGAGACTTGATCTTCGACGAGTTCGAGCCATAGCCGAGCGCACCGCACTGTCACGATGGGCATGATCTAGCTCTGCCGCCGAACAGTGCCCTGGGGGCCGCACCAGTGTCCGCTCCGACCCTTAGCTTGGAGCCAACTGTGCCGATCGAGGACGGGTGGCTGGACACCGCCTCGGGGGCTGCAATCTCTATGGCGATTGAGCCGTAGACCAACCCTGTCCTTTACGAAGCTCATGACTCCAAGGCGCCGGACTCCTCTCCGGACTCCGAACCTTCTGCACCCCTGCCAATCGAATCCGATTGGGCACCAATCATGGAGTTCACCACCCAGACATCTTTCGGCACTCACCCTCTGGCGACATCCTGAATTCACTAAAGTCTCTCTCTTTATCAGGAGAGCCCTGGCCGGACTATGGTCAGGAAGGTCGGGATGCGGACGACGAAGAAATTCAAAGCCCACCCACCACCCACTTCGTAGCCACTGTCAATGATTTAACTGACATGCTTGACTTCGACTTCGAAGACATCGACGGTATGGACGACGATGCAGGAGACGACCAAGAACCAGCGCCTACAGGGCACTGGAAGGCCACCTCGTCATACGACATATACATGGTGGACACCCCAAAAGATGGGAATGGCGATGGAACAACGGAGGATGACCCCTCCAAGAAACAGCCTAAGCGCCGGCGTCAGTGGCGCCGCTCTAAATCCCGCCACAGCAAAAATGGTGATTCCGGCACGGGAGATAATAACACCCCGGACAGTGTCGAAGACAACCCCCTCCAGCAGGATTCAGCGCAGGAGGACCGAGAAGCTAGCCCTCATGAGAGAGCGGCAGACAGAGAGGTAGAGGACGATAATTACATGCCTCCCTCCGAAGACGAGGCAAGCCTCGACGACAACGAATTTGTCATGCCTGAGGATCCCGTCGAACAGGAGCGTTTCAAATGCAGGCTTATGGCCACAGCAAGCAGCCTAAAGAAAAAGCAGCAACAACTTAGAGCTGACCAAGACTTGCTAGCTGACAGATGGACTGAAGTCCTTGCGGCCGAAGAGTATGAACTCGAACGCCCCTCCAAGAGCTACCCAAAACGTAGGCTGCTACCCCGATTAGAGGAGGAAGCACCTAAACCTACATCACCAGCACATGATACGGCCGACCGGCCACCTCGTGGCCGCGACAGAGAGGCCTCTCGGCCCTCCACTCAAGCCGCACCCCGGCGCCATTCAAAAAGTACCAAGGCACGGGGAAATGCGCCAGACCTGTGAGATATATTGGATGACAAGGCAAGACAAACGAGATCAATCTACGGATCGCGTGGGCGCCTCACTACATGTGACGATAACCGTCATGGCGGATATAGCAAATCCGACCGAGCCAAACATAGCAGACAAAGCTCATTTGAGCTACGTCGTGATATAGCCCAGTACAGGGGCGCCGCACACCCACTATGCTCCACAGACGAAGTGATGGATCATCAAATCCCTGAGGGTTTCAAACCCATAAACATTGAATCATACGATGGCACAACAGATCATGCGGTATGGATCGAGGACTACCTCCTTCATATCCACATGGCCCGTGGTGATGATCTACACGCCATCAAATACCTCCCACTCAAGCTTAAAGGACCAGCTCGGCATTGGCTTAACAGCTTGCCAGCAGAGTCAATTGGTTGTTGGCAAGACCTGGAAGCCGCATTCCTCGACAATTTTCAGGGCACTTATGTGCGACCACCAGACGCCGATGACCTAAGCCACATAACTCAGCAGCCAGAGGAATCAGCCAGACAATTCTGGACACGGTTCCTAACCAAGAAAAATCAAATCATTGACTGTCCGGATGCAGAGGCCCTTGCAGCCTTCAAACATAACATCCGCGACGAGTGGCTTGCCTGGCACCTAGGACAGGAAAAGTTGAAATGCATGGCAGCCCTCACAACACTCATGGCCCGCTTTTGTGCGGGAGAGGACAGCTGGCTAGCTCATAGTAACAACATGACCAAGAGCCCTGGTAATTCGGATACCAAGGACAGCAACGGCAGGTCGCGTCGCAACAAGCACAAGCGCCGCATTAATGGCGATAATGCTGAAGATATGGCAGTCAATGCCGGATTCAGAGGCTCAAAACCCGGTCAGCGGAAAAAGCCATTCAAAAGAAATACTCCGGGCCCGTCCAATTTGGACCGAATACTCAATCGCTCATGCCACATACATGGCACCCCTGAAAAACCAGCCAACCACACCAACAGGGATTGTTGGGTGTTCAAACAGGCAAGCAAGTTAAATGCCGAAAACAATGACAAGGGGCTGCATAGCGATGATGAGGAGGAGCCCCGGCCGCCGAACAATAGAGGACAGAAGGGCTTCCCCCTACAAGTGCGGACAGTGAACATGATATACGCAACCCACATACCCAAAAGGGAGCGGAAGCGTGCACTAAGGGACGTATATGCTATGGAGCCAGTCGCCCCAAAGTTCAATCCGTGGTCCTCCTGCCCGATCACTTTTGATCGAAGGGACCACCCCACTAGCATCCGCCATGGCGGATTCACCGCATTGGTTCTAGACCCAATCATTGACGGATTTCACCTCACTAGAGTCCTGATGGACGGCGGCAGCAGCCTGAACCTGCTTTATCAGGATACAGTGCGCAAAATGGGTATAGACCCCTCAAGGATTAAAACCACAAAGACGACCTTTAAAGGCATCATGCCAGGTGTAGAGGCCAACTGTACAGGCTCAGTTACACTTGAAGTGGTCTTCGGATCCCCGGATAACTTCCTAAGCGAGGAGTTAATCTTCGACATAGTCCCGTTCTGCAGTGGCTATCACGCACTGCTCGGACGAACCGCATTTGCAAAGTTCAATGTGGTGCCGCACTACGCATACCTCAAGCTCAAGATGCCAGGCCCTCGAGGAGTCATTACGGTCAACAGAAACACCGAACGCTCTCTCCGAACGGAGGAGCATACGACGGCCCTCGCGGCGGAAGCACAAAGCAGCCTCTCAAGGCAATTCTCGAGTCCGGCTATCAAATGTCCGGACACCGTCAAGCACGCCCGGAGTAACCTACAACAAGACCGCCTGGCACGTTTCGAGCACGCGTAGCAATGCGGCCCCAACCCCAGCCCTCGCAAAATTGCGAAACCAGTACTACGCGTACATAATTACGCTCTGGAAATACCATAGGCATAGGGGGAGGGGCACGACCACGGCAGGCCCAGAATGCGGCTCAACCGCACCAGGGGCTCCCGATTGTGTCATTCCTTTTTTTTCTTCTTTTCAGGACTCCGTTCTCAAGAAGCCCTGTCCGGCAGTAGAATTGCCGAAACACACGATGCAACAGCTAGGGAAGCAGAAAGCTACATCGAGTGTCCAGGTGGTCTCTATAACAAGCAGTATACTTGTTTCACATATCATCCCGCAGCTCGCCCCTGGATGGGGGACATGTCAAATAGTCCCGTCCATTGCTTATCGCACTATTTGTATTGTTCTGCTTTTACCGCAGCCTTTTTGAATAAACCATACATAGCTTCTGCCTATTATTGCATTCCTACTTTTATATATGTTCACTTATGACATGGTGCACCCGTACACTTTGGTACGGCCAAATACACGAGGGGCTTAAGTACCCCAAAATATGGTGTGATAAGTCCGAACACTTCACAAGTACGGCACCCCGAACTTATAGCATTATATGCATCGGCTCCGAATCATGTCTTGGGTCAATAGTTGGGTTTGCCCGGCTCCCATGTTTTGGTACCTTACATTCCGTTATATCGGCTAAGGTAGCGCTGGTAGAACCACTGCGATTGTGCCCCGATTGAGCTGGGTTAAGCACCTCAGTGGAGAAAGCTAAAATTGACCGTCATGATAGGGCGAGATCCGGTCGCTGTTCGAGAGGTTTTCGAGTCCCTAAAGACTTATGCCGCTTAGAGCGAGGAGTCGGCTTTGTCCGGCCCAGGCATGGATAGCTCCCCGAACTCGGTCTTCCGAATACTAGGGGCTTCGCCGAAATTTAAAATTATAGAATTCTATGGCTAAGTGAGAGTGTTCAAGCATTATAGTCTGGTTGCCTTGTTCGTTGCGTTGAGCGCCTCCCTCGAAGGACCCCAAGAATGGGAAAAAGAGCGCTCAAGTTTATCCCGAACACCCCAGCACTCGTGGCATGGGGGGCAGAAGCCGACGACTCGCCATCTCTCAAATTTAATAAACAGCCGCACAGAAGGTAATATTTTAAATTCACAAGTGTTGCTTAGCGCATATGAACAAGTTTTCAGCGTATAGGATAACAAATGTGAGTTTACTCAAAAATTACATCTTTGGAGCATTCACCCGCTATAAGGCGGGCACCCTTCATGATGCCCTCATAATACATCTCGGGCTTGCGATACTCCCTGCCCGGCGGCGGTCTGTCCATCACAAGCTTCTCAGCGTCCATCTTTCCCCAGTGCACTTTAGCACGGGCAAGGGCCCTACGGGCACCTTCGATGCAGACGGAGTGCTTGACGACTTCAATCCATGGACAGGCGTCCACCAGCTGCCTCACCAGCCCGAACTAGCTCCCAGGCATGGCTTCCTTAGGCCACAGCCGAACTATGAGGCCCTTCATGGCCTGTTCGGCCACCTTATGGAGCTCGACCAGCTGCTTCAGCTGGTCGCTCAAGGGCACCGGGTGTCCGGCCTTAGCATACTGAGACCAGAACACCTTCTCCGTCGAGCTCCCCTCCTCGGCCCGGTAGAATGCGGCAGCATCGGACACACTGTGGGGCAGATCTGTGAATGCTCCTGGAGAGCTCCGGATTCGGGTAAGTAACAAGTAATTCACTTTCACGTTCTTGCTTTGCATAAAGAATGCCTTACCCGCCGCTATCTTCTTCATTGCCTCAATTTCCTGGAGGGCTTTTTGGGCTTCGGCCTTAGCGGCTTTGACGCTCTCAAGGGCCGAGGCGAGCTCGAACTCTCGAGTCTTCGAGTCACACTCCAAACTCTCGTGTTTTTCCACGAGAGCCTGGAGCTCTTGCCACACCTCAGCAACCCGCGCCTCCTGCTTCTCTCGCTCGGTGCGCTCCGCGGCCGCATTGCTTTCGGCCTTGGAAACCTCTTCCTTCAGGGTCACCACCTCGTTCGTGGCCCCTGCAATACTCACGTTATTCCTGTCATTCTTTGCAACCACATCTTTTATATACTTCCATAAGGTATTGCTTACCTTCCTTGTCCTCGAGCTGCTTTTTGGCAAGGCCGAGCTCGTTCTCGGACCGCCCGAGGCTCTGCTTCAATGCATTGACCTCCGCAGTCAGTGCGGCAGAGGTCAGCAGCGCAGCCTGCATTCCCCATATTGACATACTTATGTTAGACTCCTACGTACATCTTTTTAGATCCTTAGTTCGGCTTTTCTTTCCGAACACCAAACTGAGCATCAGGGGCTACTGTCTATGCGGTAATATTTTTACATATCTTAAATACATACCTTAAAGCCTGTTAGAAGGCTAGCACAGGCTTCAGTCAGCCCGCTCTTGGCGGACTGAACTTTCTGGATCACCACACTCATAACAGTGTGGTGCTCCTCGTTGATGGAGGCGCCATTAAGCGCCTGCAGCAAATTATCCGGTGCCTCCGGTTGGACGGAGGTCACCGGTGTCGTAGTCTCGCCCTTCTTACGAAGGGGCCGCCTGCCGGACTCCGGAACCACTGAAGGTTCCGGTGCGGAGTCCAGCCCAGGGTCGGACTTAGAGCCCTTTGGGGTTTTATCCCCCTTGCGCTTGGAGTCCGGGAGGTTGCCTTGCGGCGCCTCCTGGACCACCTCTTCCTGGCTGGGCCCCTTTTGGGACCCCACCTCGGCGTCATCCGCAGCGCGGGGAGAGGAGGCAGCCGGAAGTGAGGTGCTATTCACGTCCGACGAAGCCAGGGAGTCGCTCGTTGAAGCGTCGAGCTCGTCCTTGGGCGGGCTGCAGGGTTATATTCGGCGTTAGGAGATACTGTGCGACAAATGAAATGCCATGAGTTATTCTGGTATCCGGACACTTACGATTTCGCTAGGGGCTTAACCCTCGGTGGCCACTCCTCTTCGCCATTGTCAGCGTTGGTGGAGTCGTCCGGAGGAAGGGTCCTTCCCTTCTTGGACCCTCCGGCCTCCCCAGTTGGGGCGGCCTTCCTTTTCTTCTCTCCCCCCGCTGGGGGAGAGGCCTCTTTTTCCTCCTCCTTGTCTTCGCGGGAGGAGTCCGCCTTGGAGTCATCGGACGATGAGTCCGACAACACCTGGCGCCGGGAACTCCTTCGAGTTCCCGTGGCCTTCTTCTTGGCCTTCTTATCCGGCACCACGTGAGGTGTCGGAACCAGCAGCCCCATTAATCGGGCATTCGCTGGGTCTTCTGGCAAGGGAGCCGGACAGTTAACCTGCCCGGACGTCTTTTGCCAGGCCTGTCAAAGGTAAGGGAGTTTAGATCCCGCATAGAGTCAAACTATGAAAAACAAGTGTCCTGTAAAGGGTAAAATAACTTACCTCGCTGGCTTGACGCTGCGAGCTGAATCTGCGATCTTCGGTAGCGGATGCGGGAGCCTCGGCGCCCTTGAACAGCACCTTCCAGGCATCTTCGTACGTAGTGCCGAAGAGCCTGCTCAAGGTTTGGTGTTGTGCCGGATCAAACTCCCACAAGTTGAAGGCCCATTGTTGGCATGGGAGGATCCGGCGGATGAGCATGACCTGGACTACGTTGACGAGCTTGAGCTTCTCGTTCACCAGGTTTTGGACGCAGGATTGGAGTCCGGTCAGCTCTTCCGAATTACCCCATGTCAGGCCCATCTCTTTCCAAGAGGTGAGCCGTGTAGGGAAGCCAGATCGGAATTCGGGGGCCGCTGCCCATTTAGGGTCACGCGGCTCAGTGATGTAGAACCACCCCGATTGCCACCCCTTTATGGTCTCCATGAAGGAGCCCTCGAGCCATAGGACGTTGGCCATCTTGCCCACCATGGCACCTCCGCACTCCGCTTGGCGGCCGCCCACTACCTTTGGCTTGAAATTGAAGGTCTTCAGCCATAAGCCGAAGTGGGGCTGGATGCAGAGGAAGGCCTCACACACGACGATGAATGCCGAGATGTTGAGGATGAAATTCGGGGCCAGATCATGGAAATCCAGGCCGTAGTAGAACATGAGCCCCCGGACAAATGGGTGAAGTGGAAAACCTAGTCCGCGGAGGAAGTGGGTGAGGAACACCACCCTCTCATGGGGCCTGGGGGTGGGGATAAGCTTCCCCTTGTCGGGGAGCCGATGCGCGATGTCGCTGGACAAGTATCCGGCCTTGCGCAGCCTTTTAATGTGCCCCTCCGTGACGGAGGAGGCCATCCACTTGCCTCCCGCTCCGGACATGGCTGGGGAAGGTTGAGGCGAGATGTGCGGACTTGGGCTCTGGAGCTCGAGTGCGCGGAAATGGATGAGCAAAGGAGGAAGAAGGCGTAGGTAAAAAAGTGGATCCTTATCCCCTTATATGGACGGACGAAGCTATGCGTCCCCACCATCCTGGTAAAACTCGCTTATCTCCCAAGCGTCGTAATCAATGGCGCGGTTGGGTTACCCATGCTCGTATTGATGAGAATCCCGGAATAAGGGGACACGATCTCTACTTTGACAAGACGTGCCAAGGAAACTGCCTCGATAAATGCGCTGAGGTGTGACGGTAAAAACGATTCGAATAATGGCTTGGCCATGGTGTGATGTCACGCCACGGAATACGTCAGCAGATTGAATTTGTGAAAATATTATTCTCTGTACGGTGGTATGTGGAACTTATTTTGCAGAGCCGGACACTATCCTTGTGTTCAAAATCTTCTATGAAGTATTCGGAGGAGGAACCCGCCTTGCAATGCCGAAGACAACATGCGCGCCGGACTCGTCGTCATTGAAGCCTGGTTCAGGGGCTACTGAGGGAGTCCTGGATTAGGGGGTGTCTGGATGGCCGGACTATAGCCTTTGGCCGGACTCCTGGACTATGAAGATACAAGATTGAAGACTTCGTCCCGTGTCCGGATGGGACTTTCCTTGGCGTGGAAGGCAAGCTTGGCGATACGGATATGTAGATCTCCTACCATTGTAACCAACTCTGTGTAACCCTAACCCTCTTCGGTGCCTATATAAACTGGAGGGTTTTAGTCCGTAGGACGAACAACAATCATACCATAGGCTAGCTTCTAGGATTTAGCCTCTCTGATCTCGTGGTAGATCTACTCTTGTACTATATCATCAATATTAATCAAGCGGGAGTAGGGTTTTACCTCCATCGAGAGGGCCCGAACCTGGGTAAAAACATCGTGTCCCTTGTCTCCTGTTACCATCCGCCTAGATGCACAGTTCGGGACCCCCTACCCGAGATCCGCCGGTTTTGACACCGGCAGTGGGTTACGTGCTATGTAAACTTTTGACCTCTCCAATCCCACTTTACCAAGTTTAGCATCAAGATCTAAAAACTCTAAATCATTGGGATGCCTTTTAACTAAAGTTGACTCATATCCAGTCCCATCATTATCAAGATTCATATTGCAAAACAAAGATTTAATAGGAGACACATCAATAACTTTTAGATCTTCATCATTATTTTCACGGAAACTAGAAGAACACGCTTTTATAAAGCAATCTTTCTTAGCACGCATCCTAGCGGTTCTTTCTTTGCACTCATCGATGGAAATTCTAATGGCTTTGAGAGACTCATAATATCATGCTTAGGAGGAATAGATCTAAGTTTCAGAGAATCAACATCAAAGTCTATCAACGTTCCTAGCCAATTCATCAACTTTAAGCAATTTTTCTTCAAGCAAAGCATTAAATTTCTTTTGAGAGATCATAAATTCTTTAACACTATTCTCAAAATCAGAGGGCATCTTATTAAAATTTCCATAAGAGTTGTTGTAGGAATTACCATAATTTATTAGAGGAATTACTAGGGAAAGGCCTAGGATTAAAGTTTCCTCTATAAGCATTGTTACCAAAATTATTCCTACCAACAAAATTCACATCCATAGATTCATTATTATTCTCAATCAAAGTAGACAAAGGCATATCATTAGGATCAATAGGAGCACTCTTAGTAGCAAACAATTTCATAAATTCATCCATCTTTCCACTCAAAACATTAATTTCTTCTATAGCATGATTCTTTACTAGTAGATCTTTCAGTGTGCCATTGAGAATAATTAACCATAATATTATCAAGGATTTTAGTAGCTTCTCATAAAGTGATTTCCATAAAAGTGCCTCCCGCGGCCGAACCTAAAAGATTTCTAGAAGCAAAATTCAATCCGGCATAAAAATTTTGTATGGTCATCCATAAATTCAAACCATGAGTAGGGCAATTGCAAATCATTAATTTCATTCTTACCCAAGATTGGGCAACATGCTCATGATCAAGTTGTTTAAAATTCATAATATCGTTTCTAAGAGAGATGATCTTAGTGGGAGGAAAATACTTAGAGATAAAGGCATCTTTGCACTTATTCCATGAATCAATGCTATTTTTAGGCAAAGACGAAAACCAAGTTTTAGCATGATCTCTAAGTGAAAACGGAAATAACTTCAATTTAAAAATATCATTATCCGTATCCTTTTTCTTTTGCATATCACACAAATCCACAAAGTTGTTTAGATGAGTAGTGGCATCTTCACTAGGAAGGCCGGAGAATTGATCTTTCATAACAAGATTCAAGAAAGCAGCATTGATTTCACAAGATTCAACATCATTAAGAGGAGCAATCGGAGTGCTAAGGAAATCATTATTGTTGGTATTGGAAAATTCACACAATTTGGTATTATCTTGAGCCATCGTGACAAGCAATCCAACACAAAAGCACACAAATAGGCAAGCGAAAAAGAGAGGCGAACGGAAAAGAGAGGGCGAATAAAACGGCAAGGGTGAAGTGGGGGAGAGGAAAACGAGAGGCAAATGGCAAATAATGTAATGCGAGGGAGATGAGTTTGTGATGGGTACTTGGTATGTCTTGACTTGAGCGAAGACCTCCTCGGCAACGGCGCCAGAAATCCTTCTTGCTACCTCTTGAGCACCGCGTTGGTTTTCCCTTGAAGAGGAAAGGGTGATGCAGCAAAGTAGCATAAGTAGTTCCCTTAGTTTTTGAGAACAAAGGTATCAATCCAGTAGGAGGTTCCTCAAAAGCCCCACACACCTACACAAACAAACAAGAACCTCGCAACCAACATGACAAAGGGGTTGTCAATCCCGTCACGGTAACTTGCGAAAGTGAGATCTGATAGAGATAATAAGATAAGATAAATATTTTTGGTATTCTTATGATATAGATTGAAAAGTAAAAGATGCAAATAAAAGTAGATGGGAAACTTAGATGATAAAAGATAGACCCGGGGGCCATAGGTTTCACTAGTGGCTTCTCTCAAGATAGCATAAGTACTACGGTGGGTGAACAAATTACTGTCAAGCAATTGATAGAAAAGTGCATAGTTATGAGATTATCTAGGCATGATCATGTATATAGGCATCAAGTCCATGACAAGTAGACCGACTCCTGCCTGCATCTACTACTATTACTGCACACATCAACCGACTCCTGCCTGCATCTAGAGTATTAAGTTCATGAAGAACAGAGTAACGCATTAAGAAAGATGACATGATGTAGAGGGATAAACTCATGCAATATGATATAAACCCCATCTTTTTATCCTCGATGGCAGCAATACAATACTTGCCTTGCTGCCCCTGCTGTCACTGGGAAAGGACACTGCAAGATTGAACCCAAAGCTAAACACTTCTCATATTGCAAGAAAGATCAATCTAGTAGGCCAAACCAAACTAATAATTCGAAGAGACTTGCAAAGATAACCAATCACACATAAAAGAATTCAGAGAAGATTCAATTATTTCACATAGATAAACTTGATCATAAACCCACAATTCATCGGATCTCGACAAACACACCGCAAAAAGAGTTACATCGAATAGATCTCCAAGAAGATCGAGGAGAACTTGGTATGAGGATTCAAAGAGAGAGAAGAAGCCATCTAGCTAATAACTATTGACCCAAAGGTCTGTGGTAAACTACTCACAACTCGTCGAAGAGGCCTTGGAGATGATGTAGAGGCCCTCCGTGGTCGATTCCCCCTCCGGCGGAGCGCCGGCAAAGGCTGCAAGATGGGATCTCGCGGATACAGAAGGTTGCAGCGGTGGAAATAGTTTTTCATGGTGCTCTTGGATGTTTTCAGGGTACGTGGATATATATAGGAGGAAGTAGGTCGGTTGATGCTCGAGGGGTCCACGAGGGTGGGGGCGCGCCCACCCCCTTAGGACACGTCGGGCACCCTTGTGGCCACCTCGTTCGCTGCTTGACGTCCACTCCAAGTTTCCTGGATTGCGTTTGTTCCAAAAGGATCGCTCCCAAAGGTTTCATTCCGTTTGGACTCCGTTTGATATTCCTTTTCTTCGAAACACTGAAATAGGCAAAAAAATTAGCAATTCGGGTGTGATGCCTGGATATTTAAGCTACAGTAATTCTCTTCTAATGATGCCACGTCACTTCGATTACTGTTGCTAATCTCGCGTTAGTTCGAATCCGATTCTAATTCAAATCCAAAATCAAGCAAGCAATAAAAGTTTTCAAATATTAAAACTAAAATGTTTGGAGTGAACCAAATATTACATAGATAATTATGGTGGAGAAACCACACCTTTATAAAATGTATAAACACTATGAGATGAATAAAAGAGTAACAAAAACAATTATTTAAATACCTTTTATAATTAATAAAATGTCAAACTAAGTTATTTGGGGTCTAGACTTTTTGGGACTGTGGACTAAGTTGAAATACTAATTTAGATACAAAGTGTATATTTTGATAAAATAAAATGCAACAACAAAAAGAATAAATAAAAAGAAAAGAAATAAAACAAAGCAAAACAAAAAGGACCCCCCCTCCCCCGCGCTGGGCCTTAGCCCAGCTGGCCATCCAACCAGACCGGCCCACCTAAGACTACCCAAAGTGGGAGTAACATAGATAGTAACATCACACATATCTAGGTTAAATAGATGATGTGGCATGCAATAAATGAAGAAAGAGATGAAAGTGGTAACATAGCTAGTTACTACTAGTATGAGTAACATCACACATATCAAAGCAAGATGTGTCTATAGCCTAATAAATGAAGTGCTACATGTTATCACACATATGTTACTCCCCACTATAGAGTAGTAACATAAGCTAGTAACATGGGCATGTTACTAGTCTATGTTACTACCCATTGTGGCTATTCTAACCCCTCCATAACCCCCACCGACGGAAACCCTAGCCCATCGTCCCTGAGGGAGTCCTGGACTAGGGGGTGTCCGGACAGCCGGACTATCATCGTCAGCCGGACTCCAAGACTATGAAGATACAAGATTGAAGACTTCGTCCCGTGTCTGGATGGGACTTTCCTTGGTGTGGAAGGCAAGCTTGGCGATACGGATATGTCGATCTCCTACCATTGTAACCGACTCTGCGTAACCCTAGCCCTCTCCGGTGTCTATATAAACCGGAGGGTTTTAGTCCTTAGGACAACATAACCATTACAACAATCATACCATAGGCTAGCTTCTAGGGTTTAGCCTCCTTGATCTCGTGGTAGATCCACTCTTGTACTACCCATATCATCGATATCAATCAAGCAGGAGTAGGGTTTCACCTCCATCGAGAGGGCCCGAACCTGGGTAAAAACATCGTGTCCCTTGTCTCCTGTTACCATCCGCCTAGACGCACAGTTCGGGACCCCCTACCCGAGATCCGCCGGTTTTGACACCGACATTGGTGTTTCATTGAGAGTTCCACTGTGTCGTCACCGATAGGAAGGATGCCTCTTCCCGTCTTTAAAGACGGTATCTTCGCCAAAGGAGCCTTGGCCGCTGGCCAAACTATCCGGCTGGGTGGTTTTCTCATGAACGCCTGTTCGGCCACCGCTTCGACGACGACCTCCCAGGTCGTCAAAAGCAATCTTCGCGTCAACTCAGAATTCGTCGAGCAGTTGGATCCAATAGAGCTCTCGTCCGTAAACGAGCTCTTGGATCGCATCGCCGCCCTGGGAGTCGCTACAGACTACAATCAGATTGGGCTTAAAACCGATCTGAGAGAGATTAACTCTCCCCAGGTTACCCACCACGTTGCGGTGGTAGAGGAAAAACGCGGCAACTCTTCTCCTAGATTGAAAACTAGTCGTGTCCGGGCTTCCGAACCCTCCATGCCGGATTCCCGCAGGGGGGCGGACTTCGATCAAGCACTGAACCTAAAGTCAGGCGTCGGACCGGACTCGTTGGACAACGTCCAACGATCCAAGCTTCCAAATTCGGAAACTTCTCGGCCCTTGAGCCTCGAGATGGGTAGGATTCCAGACTTAATTCCACCCACCCACCCAGACATATGCGATCTATCTCAAATTCGGCAAGAGCCCGCTGAAACAGTACATCATTACTGGGCCAGATTCCTCCTGGTTATGGACAGGATAAAGGACTGCCGAGAGGAAAGCGCAATTTCAATTTTCTGCAATAATTGCACGGACGAGGGGATCTTGAACGCCGTCAGTCACCGCGAAATTACACGCTTCGCCGACCTGGCGTCCATAGTACGAAAGTACTGCGCGATGGAGAGTTTCCGGAAAACCGAAACTAAGTTTTGGGACAATCCGGCCCCGAATACAACCCTAGTCCATAACAAAAGGGTGCAGCACACTCAGGCACCAGGTACAAAAACCAAAAAGCAAAAACCCCATAAAGGGCAAGGAACCGTACTGGAGGGATGGCTCAGCGGACCCTGTAAAATTCACAGTACAGAGGGCGCCACCCCAACACATAGCCTTCGAGCATGTTGGGTATTACGGCAGGTGGCCAAAAGTGGCGAGGAGCTTCTAGCCCCGGAAAACCACTCCAACAGTACCAGTACGGTGTCAACAGTCTTCGAGACTTTCGCATCAAATAATATGCGAAAACAAACAATCCGCAGCCTCGCCGAAGTCTACCAAGTAGCAACAACAAATCCATGGAGCGACACGGCCATCACCTTCAACGCCAGCAAAGAACCTAAATTCCGAACAGCCCGAGCACCAGCCGCATTGGTCCTCAGTCCAATAGTGGACGGCTTTCGTCTTACCAAGGTACTCATGGATGGCGGAAGCGGACTAAACCTCATCTACGAGGAAACTCTTCAAAAAATGGAAATAGACTGGAGCCGCATTGAGCGAAGCAGCACAACCTTTAGAGGAATAATCCCTAGCCGGGAAGCATGCTGCACAGGAAAAATCACTCTTGATGTGGTGTTCGGCTCGCCGAACAATTACAGGTCCGAAGAGGTCACGTTCCAAGTGGCCCCGTTCAGCAGCGGATATCACGCTATATTAGGACGGGAGGCATTCACAATCTTTCAAGCCATACCCCATTACGGGTACATGAAGCTTAAGATGCCTGGGCCCGGCGGAACAATCACTCTCGTTAGTGATCCGGACATAGCACTCCGCGCCGAAAACAAGACAGCCGCATTAGCCCTGGAAGCACTATTCGAAGCCCTAGCGGCAGAAGAACTCACTGCACTGCGCTCTACGGTGAATAGGGACGATGTGATACTCGATAAGAGATCGAAGTCCACCTCTTTCAAACCAGCGGACGAAATAGTCAAATTCCAGGTCCACCCAACGGACCCAACAAAGACGGCCTCCATCGGGGCACAGTTGAACCCTGATGTAGACGCCGCACTGCGAGAATTCCTTCGGGAAAATTGGGACATCTTTGCCTGGCACCCTTCAGATATGCCAGGAATCCCACGCAGATTGGCAGAACACAGCCTAAACATCCTAAAAGGATTCAAGCCAGTCAAACAGGCTCTTCGGCGATTTTCCGAACCCAAAAGACAGGCAATGGGAGAGGAGCTAGCCAAACTACTGGAGGCCGGATTCATCAGAGACATCAAACATCCGGACTGGCTAGCAAACCTGGTAATGGTACCAAAGAAGGACAAATCCTGGCGCCTATGTGTCGATTTTAAAGACCTCAACAAGGCCTGCCCAATGGATCCCTTCCCCCTCCCCCGCATCGACCAAATAATCAATGCTACTGCAGGGCACGATTCATTGTGCTTCCTTGACGCACATTCCGGCTACCATCAAATCAAGATGGCGGAAGCGGACCAAGCCGCAACGGCATTCATTACACCATATGGACCATTCTGCTTCAACACGATGCCCTTCGGGCTCAAAAACGCCGGCGCAATATGTTGGCGCATGATTCAGACATGTCTGGCTACCCAGATTGGCAAAACAGTGGAAGCATACATAGACGACGTAGTCGTCAAAACAAAACACATCGAAACTCTAGTAGACGATTTGAGGCTCACATTCGACAACCTCCAAGCATATGACATCAAGCTGAATCCAGAGAAATGCGTTTTCGGCGTACCAGCCGGAAAGCTCCTGGGCTTCATTGTATCTGGTAGAGGAATTGAAGCAAACCCAGCCAAGATCCGAGCTCTGTCACAGCTAGACATTCCAAAAGACCTCAAACAAATACAAAAATTAACCGGATGCGTGGCGGCTCTAAGCCGCTTTATCTCCCGTTTGGGAGAAAAGGCATTGCCCCTCTATCGCCTCCTCAGGCGCACCAAACACTTCGAGTGGACGGATGCTGCCACTGCCGGACTCGAAGAAATAAAAGCCATATTGGCAACCAATCCGGTCCTGGCCGCGCCTAACCTGGGCGAACCAATGTTGTTATACATCGCGGCAACACATCAAGTTGTAAGCGCGGTACTCGTCGTCGAACGAGAAACAGAAGGGCACAAATTCCCTCTTCAAAAACCAGTGTACTACGTATCCACTGTCTTAACTCCCTACAAGTCCCGTTACCCGCACTATCAAAAGATAGCGTATGCGGTGTTCATGGCATCCCGGAAGCTCCGACACTACTTTCAAGAGTGTTCGATAACGGTGGCCTCCGAAGTACCCCTCAACGACATTATAAACAACCGCGACGCGACGGGCAGGATTGCAAAATGGGCCATTGAGCTCTTACCATTCGATATAACTTATAAACCTTGGCGCGCTATAAAGTCGCAAGTCTTGGCTGACTTTGTCGCCGAATGGACTGAAGCCGAACTCCCTAAAGAGTACGGCGCATACTCCAATTGGATTATGCATTTCGACGGCTCCAAAATGTTGGCCGGCTTGGGGGCTGGCATTGTATTGACGTCTCCAACCGGGGACACAGTCCAATACGTACTTCAGATAATGTATACGGACACCAACAATGCAGATGAATACGAGGCCCTCCTACATGGCCTCCGAATGGCAATCTCCATGGGCATTCAATGCCTAGAGGTGCACGGGGATTCAAACCTTGCAATATCCCAAGTAAATGGGGACTTTGACGCCAAGGATCCAAAAATGGAAGCATATCGTAACGTTGTCCTACAAATGTCAGCTCGGTTCGAAGGACTCGAATTCCACCACGTAGCCCGAGATAATAACCAAGCAGCCAACGTATTGGCACGCATCAGCGTGAAACGCGACACTGTCCCTCCAAACATCTTCCTGGAACGGCTCTTTAAGCCATCCGTACTATGGGAAGAAGAGTCCAGAAATAACAACCCGGAGGCAGCCGCACCACCCAATACAGAACAATCTGACATAATCGGCGATTCAGCCGAAGAAATAACACCTTCAGCCCACGAAATAATGGCAGTAATCGCCCCGTGGACAGAGCCATTCCTAGCCTACTTACTCAGGCAGGAACTTCCCGAAGACCAAAATGAGGCCCGCTGCATAGTCCGGCGATCTAAAGCCTACAAGGTCCACGAGGGAGAACTCTATAAGAAAAGCACAACCGGAGTCCTTCAATGGTGTATCTCCGAAGAGGAAGGGCGAAACCTTCTGGCTGAAATTCATGCCGGACTTGGCGGACACCACGCCGCAGCTCGGGCCCTGGTAGGCAAAGCATTCCGCACAGGATTTTATTGGCCGACAGCCCGGGCAGATGCTCAGGACTTAGTCGAAAGATGCGTCGGTTGTCAGCTCTTTGCTAATCAGAGCCATATGCCGCCCACCGCCCTCAAAACTATACCCATTACTTGGACGTTCGCGGTCTGGGGGCTTGACATGGTTGGACCCCTTAAAGGGGGAACCCACAAGCAAAAGTACCTATTGGTCATGGTGGACAAATTCACCAAATGGATAGAGGCCAAGCCAGTTAAAACGTCAGAGTCCAGACCAGTGATAGACTTCATATCCGGGGTAGTACACCGTTATGGTGTCCCCCATAGCATCATTACCGATAACGGCACGAACTTCACCACCGACGAGGTTAAATTATGGTGCAAAAATATGGTCATTAAGCTCGATTACGCTTCAGTCTATCATCCTCAAACCAACGGTCAAGTGGAACGAGGAAATGGTCTAATAATGAGCGGCATCAAACCCAGACTAGTGCGGTCCCTTACGAAATCTGACACGCACTGGGTAGAGGAGCTCGACTCCGTACTCTGGGGGCTGCGGACAACGCCCAACGGTACTACCGGATTCACACCATTTTTTTATGGTATACGGTGCAGAGGCAGTTTTGCCCTGCGACATCATTCATGACTCACCTCGAGTGCGCATGTACGAGGAAAGAGAAGCCGAGCTGGATCGGTAGGACAGCTTGGACGCGTTGGAAGAAGAACGCAACGTCGCCAAGGCTCGTTCCGCATTCTATCAGCAGCAGGCTCGAAGATATCAAAGCAGAGAAGTACGGGCTAAAACTTACAATGTTGGCAAACTAGTTCTATGACTGCCGGACAAGAAGAAGGATAAGCTCAAGCCCAAATGGGAGGGACCCTTCATTATCGACCAAGTCCTGACCGGCGGAGCGTACCGTCTGCGAAATGCGTCGGACAACCGTCTCGAGCCAAACCCATGGAACGCAGCCCGCCTCCGAAGATTCTACGCCTAGCGCCGGACTAAGAGTTCGTCTCCTTCCCCCGTCCAAATTTTTACACTTCAGCTGTCTTTTGTTTCTCTTTTTTTCTCTCACCTCTTTTTATAAAAGCCCTTAAAGGCCTACTTGCGCATTGTTCGCACACACTTGATGTGCTATCCGCACTCATTATACCTGGGGGCTTCTCTACCAGAAGCTTGCTTATAAGGGCCTCACGCCCAGCACATGTGTCAAACTTCCACATGTACCTTTTATTCACCATTATATGCATCGATATGACTTAAGTTTTGGCCAAGCTGGGTTGCGTGGCTCCTGTGCTTACCCCTACGTTCTCGATTGTTCGGCTAGGAGGTAAAGGGAGCACCTCTGCGATTGTTACTGCCGGGTCAGCCGGATGTGTACCTCAGACTGGGTGAAGCCGAAAGCTAGCGTTCTTAAGGGAATATTTGGTCGGTGACTTGAAAGATGATTTTTACCTATTTATTTATCTGCCCCCAGATGTTTTACTGCTCTTTTCGCAGTCCGGACATGCACTTTAGGGCATGCCTCCCAGGGAAAGGAACCCTTAACGGAACTATTCTCCCTGGAAGATGTTTCTTACTAACCATGTAATATAACATAACTAGTTGGGCACTTGTCTGATAAAGCACTAATGACCCCTACGCCTGGTCCCCATGCATGCCCCGGTTGTTTCTTAACCGAGAAGGTATTCGGACACACTCCGGACTCTAGGGTCCCGAGGTTGAAGCGAAAAGGTCGGCAAAGACAAATGATCTACAATCCGGCTAGAAGGCATTTTACATGTCATTTTAAAATACATTGTCAAATTGATTGACTGTATTCCTCCTCAATCCCGTCTAACAGGCTGTCTAATTTACAGTCCTATTGGGAATATTTAGCGGCCAACTCTAATTGGCCATACACTAAACTCGCAGGGATCTCCTTCCCATCGGACCCCACAGGTCCGACCTCGGCCATGTGGTTGGGATCCGCCTTCTTGAACCGCGTCTTCACCATGGCCCAGGCCTTCCTGGCACCTTGGCGGCAGGCCGAAATCTTCCATAAGCGGAAGCGCTGCCGCACTCCCTGAAGCTTCTCCGCAAGCTCTCCAAGGCCCTCAGGTAGGGAGAGGGACGGCCATAAAGCCTGGATGACGCTGCTCATCGCCTGCCGAACTCGTTCGAGCAGTTGCACCAGCTCGGGAAGTTGATCACCCATCGATACGGGCATCTCCTCAGCAGGGCAACCTGTGAGCACACCGACAGACATATTTCTGTCAATTGACTTCCTCGCCGAACTCTTCTTTTCAAAGGAGTTCGCTCAAGCACTTACTATAGATGCCGCGACGAAGCCGCTGATTCTCCTTCACGGAGCCAGACAGCTTGGCCCGAACACCTTTCAGCTCTTCTCCAAGCTGGGCGTGGGCATCCTGGAGCTTGTTTCTTTCCTGCTGCACCCTTGTCAGCACCCTCCCACCGTCCTTCAGCTGGCGCAGTAGGTCTTGCTTGTCCGGATCTAGTCCGGCAACACCTGCAATGTCATTGTCAGGCTTACGCGCACGCCGCACACTGATTATCTTTTTGAAATAATGTGTTACCAGGAGGGGTCTCCGTATTTCCTCCTGCGGCAGCTAGTGCGGCCTCGAGTTGGGCCTTGCACCCTTGCAGCTCTTGGGGACAACTGGGTATTCTTCTCTGTAAGATCCTGCACATCAAATGATCCTTAAATCAGTTACTCTAACTACTTTAAGTCTCGGGGGCTACTGGCATATACAACTATTAAAATCTCTTACCCGTATGTCCTTTACATACTGCTCCGCGGCTCTTGTCAAACCATCTTGAGCAGCACGGAGATGCGCGTCCCCCGCGTTAAAGGCATTCAATGCCTCAGGGGAGAAGCACGCGTCACAAAAAACTGTCCGACGGCGCCTATGATTCATGGCGCTCTCCACCTCAGACCTGGTGGCGGACAGTCTGTCGGCATCCTCCGTTGGAGGAGTGTCCGGCTCGCGCCTTGCGCTCGCCTCCCCCTCTAGACCAGGTGTTGGAGCCTGGCTGGCAGAAGCTGGGTTGGCAACTCCTACGCCCACAGTCCGGCGGGCACTCTTTCTCCTGCAAAGGTCATGAGCATTCAAACACTTCCTAGGAATTTTGTCCTAAATAACAACCACGAGCCATACCGCTGCGGCGACGTCTCGATCCGCGCCGCACTCCTCTTCCGCCTGCCGGGCCGGACTGACCCTTGTTGGCCAGCTGCCGTAGCCTCGGCCTCCTGCCCTGAAGGCGCCCCTTGCGAGACACCATTGTATACGGTGGTCAGAAAGGCGCAAGGATGGAATAATGGTGTAAGGACTTCGGTCACAATCACCTGGGGAGCCGGAGATAGGCCGGGGTAGTCAGCCGTTATGGCGACTAAAGCATTGTCCATGCTGAGTTGATGGAACACCCCGTCGATGAGCTCCACCTTTATGTCCGGATCCTCTTCGGAGGACGGATCAAGGGATCTTTCTGGATCCTCGGGTTGTGGAGCCGGACTATGAATGCTCTCCACAGTCCGGCGCAGATCCTGCGTCAAAACCTCAAAGTAAGGTACTTAACTTTGAAAGCATGGGTCGGATAAATGAACATTCGCTTACCCAGCTTCGAGGGTTGTTCATGGAGAACCCATTCAATGGGCTCGTCTAGAGGAAGTCCTCCTTCTCCCCCTTGTACAGGCCGGATAGAATCTTCACCAGATCTTCGGCCGATCCCGGCCCTTGGCGGCCATGACGAGTGGCATCATTCTCTCCGTTGAAATCCCACATGGGGTGGCCCCTGTATTGCAGCGGCTGCACCCCCCGCATAATGCACGTGGCCATGACTCCAATCATGGTCATTCCGGAATAGGCCAGTAACCTTATCCGGCCCATCAAATAATGGACGCTCTTGTCTTCCTCCAGCTGGGGGCTCCGCGGATGCCAACTCAGGCGTTTCTTCAGAGGAGCATTGCTGAACTCCGGGAGGCCGATCCGAACAGGGTCCGGCAGCGGAGCGTCTTCTACGTAAAACCATTCTGAAGGCCAATCTTCGGACGCCTTCTTAGGGGTTCCGGATGGATATCCGGTCCCGGCGATGCGCCATATTTCGGCACCACCCACTTGGTATATGGACCCCTCGTGAGAACGGGGTACAAGGCAAAATAACCTCTTCCACAGCGCAAAATGGGGCTCGATGCCCAGGAACAGCTCGCACAGAGCTACGAAGCCCGCGATATGCAGAATTGAGGCAGGCGTGAGATGCTGGAGCTGGAGTCCGTAGAACTTCAGGAGCCCGCGGAGGAACGGATGTATAGGAAATCCGAGCCCCCTTATCAGATAGGGGACGAAGCATACCCGCTCCCCTTTGTTGGGACTTGGGGTAGCCTCCGCTTGCTTCCCACTTTTGTAGGTGGCCAGCCCGGCTCGGACCAGAACCATAAAGGCCGGAGGAAGATATCCCTCCGCTTGGAGCATCACTAGCTCGTTGTGAGGGACAGAACATCTCCTCCAATCTCCTGGCAGAGGGCCGGGAGCGCGAGAGGAGGAGCCGCGTCGACGGTCCATGATGGAATGGATTTTTGGTCAGAGGCGCTCCGATGAGTACTCGCGGAAGGAAGATGGTATCATTTGGATCTGGATTCTTGCCTCTCTTATAGGCGAATTATTTGCGCATTAGGGGGTAAAACATAAAAGATGCCCTGGCTTTTCGCATTCGTGCGACGCGTGGAAGAAGGCCATTATTGGGCGTGGAAGCCAAGGAGCGCAACGTTTACAAAAGAGCCGGACACTATTCGGCAGGTACATGGAACTTAAAGGAGAACCCGCCTTGCAACGCTGAAGACTATATACGCGCTGGACTTATCATCATTGAAGCCTGGTTCGGGGGCTACTGTGGGAGTCCTGGACTAGGGGGTGTCCGGACAGCCGGACTATCATCGTCAGCCGGACTCCAAGACTATGAAGATACAAGATTGAAGACTTCGTCCCGTGTCCGGATGGGACTTTCCTGGGCGTGGAAGGCAAGCTTGGCGATACGGATATGTAGATCTCCTACCGTTGTAACCGACTCTGTGTAACCCTAGGCCTCTCCAGTGTCTATATAAACCAGAGGGTTTTAGTCCGTAGGACAACATAACCATTACAACAATCATACCATAGGCTAGCTTCTAGGGTTTAGCCTCCTTGATCTCGTGGTAGATCCACTCTTGTACTACCCATATCATCAATATCAATCAAGCAGGAGTAGGGTTTTACCTCCATCGAGAGGGCCCGAACCTGGGTAAAAACATCGTGTCCCTTCTCTCCTATTACCATCCGCCTAGACGCACAGCTCGGGACCCCCTACCCGAGATCCGCCGGTTTTGACACCAACAGTCCCCTCTTCCCCCACGTCCCACTCCTCCCTCTGCCTCCCGCCCCGATCCAAATCGGGATCGGGGGCACCGAGCCCGCCGCCCAATCGCGACCCCCCCCCCGACCTCGCCTTTGCCCCGACGGCAGCCGGCGCTGCCGTCACTCGACGTCGCAGCCCGTCACCCCGTCCTCGACCGTGCCGTTGCTGGACCCCGCCCGGAGCTACCTCGACCCCGCCTCCCCGACGCCGCATCGCCGGACCGCCCGTCTTCGTCCTCCTCCATGACCGGACTCCTCGCACCTCACCGCCCCACTTCTCTTCAACGCTTGTGAGGCCATCGGCCTCCTGCCCCCCTGCACTCCGTCGTCGATCCGACCACTGCGTCGGCGCACGCCCCTGACCACCGCCCCGTACGCGCGCTAACCGTGCTCACCGCATCCTCGCCTCGCCCGGCGTGCCTCCGCACGCGCCCACGGCCGCTCTGCCTTGCTGTCGTGCGGCCACGGCTCCCTCCCCGTCTGCCAAAGCGTCGCCCCACGCCGCGCTCATCGGAGCTCCCCTACGGCCCATGCGCCGCCTCATGGCCGCGCTCCCGCTCGGCCCGCTGGCCTCGACCGCAGCCCCCCTCGTGCGCTGCTCCCGTGTCTGCCCGCTCCAGTCGCAGCCACCGCTCGCCCCGCACGTGTTGCCCTGCCTCGCCGGCGCTGCTGCTACCTCATCGCCCCGGCCTTCCCCACACGCACGCATCTGCAGTCGAACGCTCCCGCCTCTACTCCTGCGCCCTGGCGATGCCCGCTGTGGCCGCGCCTATAGCCGGCGCCCCCTCCTGTCGATCTGGGTGTGTGCCCGCAGGGCACCACCTCCTGTTAACCCCTGCCCAGACGTCCGGTTAACCGCCCCGTTAACCTCCTGGGACTATGGCATATGGGGCCCATGCCTAGAAAAAAGAGATTAATTAAATATTAATTGTTAATTAATTAATCAATTAATTACTCCCTCTATTCCTAAATATTTGTCTTTCTAGAGATCTCAACAAGTGACTACATACGAAGCAAAATGAGTGAATCTACATTCTAAAATATGTCTATATACATGCGTATGTGATAGTCTATTTGAAATCTCTAAAAAGACAAGTATTTAGGAACGGAGGGAGTAGTTAGTAAGTTAATTAGTTAACTTAATTAACCTGCTTAATAACCTAATCAACCATATTAGTTAATCAAATGTTGTTTAGTAAAACATGTATCTGTGACATGCTGGTCCCATGGGCCCTTTTGACCAGTCAACGGTCCGGTCAAACACTGATCGGACATTTGATGCCAGCCCCTTAGACACACTCTGGGTACACTTCCTGTGTACCCATAGCATTTAAATACAAATTTAATTTTGAATTAAATTAAATCCAAAATTTAGAAAATCATTTTAAATCTTTAAATTTTAATATAAAATAATCCGTACCTCGGATGAAAATACTTTGTACATGAAAGTTGCTCAGAACGATGAGACGAATTCGAATAAGCAGTTCGTTTGTTCGCCACACGCCCCTAACATAGCGAACATGCAACCCTCCCCCTCCGTTTCAGCTGCCCGAAAACCTCAAACACCGGGATTACTTTCCCGGATGTTTCCCCCGTTCGCCAATAGCACCTAGTACTGCGTTAGGTCACCTCTAGCACCGTGTATTGCCATGTTACGCTTTGTGATGCTTTGATTGCTCTGTTATCTATTGTGTTCCCCCTCCGTTACTTCTTTTCGATAGACCCCGAGACTGTCTGCGGCCCCCAGTTTGACTACGGTGTTGACGACCCTCCTTCTTGCCAGAGCAGCCAGGCAAGCCCCCCCCCCCCTTGATCACCAGATATCGCCTATTCTTCCCTCTACTGCTTGCATTAGAGTAGTGTAGCATGTTACTGTTCGGTTAATCCTATTCTGTTGCATAGCCTGCCATTGTTGCTACAGTTGTTGATACCTTACCTGCAATCCTAAATGCTTAGTATAGGATGCTAGTTTATCATCATTGGCCCTACATTCTTGTCAGTCTACCTTGCTATACTATTGGGCCGTGATCACTCGGGAGGTGATCACGGGTATATACTATACATATATACATACTATACATATGGTGACTAAAGTCGGGGCGGCTCGTTGAGTACCCGCAAGTGATTCGGATATGGGGGCTAAAAGGATAGGTGGCTCCATCCTGGTAGAGGTGGACCTGGGTTCCCGATGGCCCCCGACTGTTACTTTGAGGCGGAGCGACAGGGCAGGTTGAGAACACCTAGGCGAGAGGTGGGCCTGGCCCTAGTCAGCGTTTGTGATTACTTCATAATAACATGCTTAACGAGATCTTGATATTTGATCTGAGTCTGGCCACTGGCCTATACGCACTAACCAACTACGCGGGAACAGTTATGGGCAGTCAACGTCGTGGTATCAGCCGAAGCCTTCTTGACGTCAGCGACTGAGCGGCACGCGCCGGGTTGGACCGCGTAACACAACTTCCTTTGTAATGGAGGTTGCCAGGTTTGCTCACCGGCCGCGTACGCAACGTGCAGCTGTGCAATGGGCGATTGGCCCAGACCCCTGCGTGAATAGGATTTAAACCGGCGTGGTGACCTCTCTGTTGTGCCTAGGTGGGGCTGTGACATGTTGATCTTCCGAGGTCGGGCATGACCCAGGAAAGTGTGTCCGGCCAAAGGGGATCGAGCGTGTTGCGTTATGTGGTGCACCCCTGTAGGGAAGTTGATCTATTCGAATAGCCGTTTCCCTCGGTAAAAGGATGACCCAGAGTTGTACCTTGACCTGATGATAACTAGAACCGGATAGTTAATAAAACACACCCAGACAAGTTCCAGAAACAACCCGGTGATCGCTTTCCCACAGGGCGACAAGGGGAGGACTGCCGGGCAGGATTATGCTATGCGATGCTACTTGGAGAACTTCAATCTACTCTCTTCTACATGCTGCAAGACGGAGGCTGCCAGAAGCGTAGTCTTCGATAGGACTAGCTATCCCCCTCTTATTCTAGCATTCTGCAGTTCAGTCCACCAATATTGCCTCTTTACACATATACCCATGCATATGTAGTGTAGATCCTTGCTTGCGAGTACTTTGGATGAGTACTCACGGTTGCTTTGCTCCCTCTTTTCTCCCTCTTTCCTTTTCTTCTCGGATGCCGCAACCAGACGTTGGAGCCCAGGAGCCAGACACCACCGTCGACGACGAATCCTACTACACTGGAGGTGCCTACTACTACGTGCAGGCCGCTGACGACGACCAGGAGTAGTTTAGGAGGATCCCAGGCACGAGGCCTATGCCTCTTTCGATCTGTATCCCAGTTTGTGCTAGCCATCTTATGGCAACTTGTCTAACTTATGTCTGTACTCAGATATTGTTGCTTCCACTGACTCATTTATGTTCGAGCACTTGTATTCAAGCCCTTGAGGCCCTGGCTTGTAATATGATGCTTGTATGACTTATTTTACTTTTAGAGTTGTGTTGTGATATCTTCATATGAGTCCCTGATCTTGACCGTACACATTTGCATGCATGATTAGTGTACGATTGAATCGAGGGCGTCACAAGTTGGTATCAGAGCCGACTGCTTGTAGGAATCCCCCTTCCACACTCCTTGGTCGAAGTCGAGTCTAGTCACTACAAAACTTTTACTAACGTGGTTGTGTGCCTTACGGGCCCACATCGCCATTGGGTGGTATTAGGATCTTTTATTTCTCATCATACTCTGGGACTCTGATCTCTCTTCTATTCGGGTTAAATGAATTTTGCTAAATCTAACATTAGGATCTCGTGATCACTTTCACCCGGAGAGCACCTTATTACCGATGATCGTCTACTACACCAGAAAATTTTGAAGATACTCTCCAATATTCTCTTGAGACCTTGGGCCCATTGCTTTTGCAATTCCCTACCACCAAAATATCTCTATGCATAAATACTTACACCTGTCATTCTTACTTTTATTCCTAGTCGATCTTGATATTACAAGATACCCCGAGAATACTTTGTGCCGACTGCCTTGCAGTTCTTTGCCACCTGAATACCCCTATGAATAATTTCTCGCACTTATCAAGTATCCGCTCATCCCCAGTTGATTCAAGTAATTCACAAAAGTCTTCGAAATACTATTTGAACTTTCAGAAATCCTGAGCAACATATTGCTCTTGAAATTATTTCTTGCTTGCATCATGGTTAATCGCATAAGTCTCGTAATCATTATTGGCATCCCTTGTCATTATCATTTTGAGTCTTTGATTCAATAAGTTGTGAATGCTCGCAATCCTCAACCAGGTCCTAGAATTCATCCTTCCGGCTCAAATGTCATTTTGAACTTGACCTAGTTATCAACCAATCAAATTGTCGTCGATTGTACCCCTAAGTCTATTCAACTTATCCATTCTTAATCAGGCCGTTGGCTTCCGATCCCTTGATTTGGAAATGATAATTCCTTTGCATTTGATCTTTCAATTAGTTAGTTGTTTCTATAACCCGGTGCCTTTTCGTTCCTTCGTCCTCTAATAGAGTATCGATACTCGCAACAGCTTCGTATGAAGTAGGACTCCTACTTCCTTCCCCTCCCCCCTCCTTCCTTTCCCCTTGTCCAAATATGGTGGGGGCCAAATTGGACTAGGGGCGCAAGTAGGATTCCTCCTACTTGGGAGCGCCCTAGGCTGCCTCCCTCCCTCTACCTCCTTTATATATGTGGGGAGGGCACCCCTAGAACACACATCAATTGTTCCTAGCCGTGTGCGGCGCCCCCCTCCACAGTTAACACCTCGGTCATATTGTTGTAGTGCTTAGGTGAAGCCCTGCGCCGGTAACTTCATCATCACCATCGCCATGCCGTCATGCTGACGGAACTCTCCCGCGTCCTCAACTGGATCAAGAGCTCGAGGGATGTCATCGTGCTGAACGTGTGCTGAACACGGAGGTGCCGTACGTTCGGTACTTGGATCGCTTGGATCGTGAAGATGTTCGACTACATCAACCGCGTTACTAAATGCTTTCGCTTTCGGTCTATGATGGTACATGGACACACTCTCCCGTCTCGTTGATATGCATCTCCTAGATAGATCTTGTGTGATCGTAGGAATTTTTTTTGAAATACTGCATTCTCCAACAGTGGCATCCGAGCCAGGTCTATGCATAGATGTTATATGCACGAGTAGAACACAAAGAGTTGTGGGCGATAATAGTCATACTGCTTACCAGCAACGTCTTACTTTGATTTGGCGGTATTGTTGGATGAAGCGGCCCGGGCCAACATTACAGGACCGCGTTCATGAGACTGGCTCTACCGACGTGCTTCGCACACAGGTGGCTAGCGGGTGTCTGTTTCTCCAACTTTAGTTGAATCGAGTTTGACTATGCCCGATCCTTGTTGAAGGTTAAAACAGCACACTTGACAAAAAATCGTTGTGGTTTTGATGCGTAGGTAAGAACGGTTCTTGCTAGTAGCCCGTAGCAGCCACGTAAAACTTGCAACAACAAAGTAGAGGACGTCTAACTTATTTTTTCAGGGCATGTTGTGTTGTGATATGGTCAAGACATGATGTGATATAATTTGTTCTATCAGAGGATCATGTTTTTGTTAAAGTTATCGACAACTGGCAGGAGCCTTATGGTTGTATCTTTATTGCATAAGATGCAAGCGCCATATAATTGCTTTACTTTATCGCTACGCGAAAGCAATAGTTGCAACAGCAATAGTTGGCGAGACGACTATGTGACGACACGTTGATAGAGATCAAGATGATGGAGATCATGGTGTCATGTCGGTGACGATGGAGATCATGACGGTACTTTGAAGATGGAGATCAAAGGCACAAGATAATGATGGCCATATCATGACACATATTTTGATTGCATGTGATGTTTATCTTTTATGCATCTTATTTTTGCTTAGTACGATGGTAGCATTATGAGATGATCCCGTACTAAAATTTCAAGGTATAAGTGTTCTCCCTGAGTATGCACCGTTGCGACAATTCTTCGTGTTGAGACACCACGTGATGATCGGGTGTGATAAGCTCTACATTCACATACAACAGGTGCAAGCCAGTTTTGCACACGCGAAATACTCGGGTTAAACTTAATGAGCCTAGCATATGCAGATATGGCCTCGGAACACAGAGACTGAAAGGTCGAACGTGAATCATATAGTAGATATGATCAACATAGTGATGTTCACCATTGAAAGCTACTCCATCTCACGTGATGATCGGACATGGTTTAGTTGATATGGATCATGTGATTATTTAGATGAATAGAGGGATGTCTATCTAAGTGGGAGTTCTTTAGTAATATGATTAATTGAACTTTAATTTATCATTAACTTAGTCCTGATAGTATTTGCATATATATGTTGTAGATCAATAGCTTGCGATGTAGCTCCCTGTTTATTTTTGATATGTTCCTAGAGAAAAATAAGTTGAAAGATGTTAGTAACAATGATGCGGACTATCTCCGTGATCTGAGGATTATCCTCATTGCTGCATAGAAGTATTATGTCCTTGATGGCCCGCTAGGTAAAGGACCTATTGCAGGAGCAAATGCAGACATTATGAATGTTGACAAGCTTGGTATGATGACTACTTGATAGTTTAGTGCACCTGTTGGGGAACGTAGTAATTTCAAAAAAATTCCTATGCACACGCAAGATCATGGTCATGCATAGCAACGAGAGGGGAGAGTGTTGTCCACGTACCCTCCTAGACCGAAAGCGGAAGTGTTAGAACAAAGCGGTTGATGTAGTCGTGCGTCTTCACGGCCCGACCGATCAAGCACCGAAACTACGGCACCTCCGAGTTCTAGCACATGTTCATCTCGATGACGATCCCCATACTCCGATCCAGCAGAATGTCGGGGAAGAGTTCCGTCAGCACGACGATGTGGTGACGATCTTGATGTTCTACCGTCGCAGGGCTTCGCCTAAGCACCGCTACAATATTATCGAGGAGGACTATGGTGGAGGGGGGCACCGCACACGGCTAAGAGATCAAGAGATCAATTGTTGTGTCCAGAGGTGCCCCCTGCCCCCGTATATAAAGGAGCAAGGGGGAGGGGGCGGCCGGCCTAGGAGGGGGCACGCCAAGGGGAGTCCTACTCCCTCCTTCCTTGTTGGATTAGGAGAAGGGGGGAAAGAGGAGGGAGAGAGAGGAAGGAAAGGGGGGGGCGCCGCCCCCCTCTCCTTGTCCTATTCGGACTAGGGGGGAGGGGCGCGCGGCCCAGCCCTTGCCTCCTCTCCTCTTCTCCACTAAGGCCCATGTAGGCCCATTAATCACCCGGGGGGTTCCGGTAACGTCCCGGTACTCCGGTAAAATCCTGATTTCACCCGGAACACTTCCGACATCCAAATATAGGCTTCCAATATATCAATCTTCATGTCTCGACCATTTCAAGACTCCTCGTCATATCCGTAATCACATCTGGGACTCCGCACAAATTTCGGTACATCAAAACTAATAAACTCATAATATAACTGTCATCGAAACCTTAAGTGTGCGGACCCTACGGGTTCGAGAACTATGTAGACATGACCGAGAACTGTTTCCGGTCAATAACCAATAGCGGAACCTGGATGCTCATATTGGCTCCTACATATTTTACGAAGATCTTTATCGGTCAAACCGCATAACAACATATGTTGTTCCCTTTGTCATCGGTATGTTACTTGCCTGAGGTTTGATCGTTGGTATCCCAATACCTAGTTCAATCTCGTTACCGGCAAGTCTCTTTACTCGTTACGTAATGCATCATTCCGTAACTAACACATTAGCTACATTGCTTGCAAGGCTTATAGTGATGTGCATTACCGAGAGGTCCCAGAGATACCTCTCCGACAATCGGAGTGACAAAACCTAATCTCGAAATACGCCAACTCAACATGTACCTTTGGAGACACCTGTAGAGCTCCTTTATAATCACCCAGTTACGTTGTGACGTTTGGTAGCACACAAAGTGGTCCTCCGGTAAAAGGGAGTTGCATAATCTCATAGTTGTAGGAACATGTATAAGTCATAAAGAAAGCAATAGCAACATACTAAACGATCAAGTGCTAAGCTAACGGAATGGGTCATGTCAATCACATCATTCTCCTAATGATGTGATCCCGTTAATCAAATGACAACTCATGTCTATGGTTAGGAAACATAACCATCTTTGATTAATGAGCTAGTCAAGTAGAGGCATACTAGTGACATTAAGTTTGTCTATTTATTCACACATGTATCATGTTTCCGGTTAATACAATTCTAGCATGAATAATAAACATTTATAATGATATGAGGAAATAAATAATAACTTTATTATTGCCTCTAGGGCATATTTCCTTCAGTCTCCCACTCGCATTAGAGTCAATAATCTAGATTACACAGTAATGATTCTAACACCCATGGAGTCTTGGTGCTGATCATGTTTTGCTCGTGGAAGAGGCTTTGTCAACGGGTCTGCAACATTCAGATCCGTATGTATCTTGCAAATCTCTATGTCAACCACCTGGACTTGGTCCCGGATGGAATTGAAGCGTCTCTTGATGTGCTTGGTCCTCTTGTGAAATCTGGATTCCTTTGCCAAGGCAATTGCACCAGTATTGTCACAGAAGATCTTCATTGGTCCCGATGCACTAGGTATGACACCTAGATCGGAAATGAACTCCTTCATCCAGACTCCTTCATTTGCTGCTTCCGAAGCAGCTATGTACTCCGCTTCGCATGTAGATCCCGCCACGACGTTTTGTTTAGAACTGCACCAACTGACAGCTCCACCGTTCAATATAAACACATATCCGGTTTGTGATTTAGAATCGTCCAGATCAGTGTCAAAGCTTGCATCAACGTAACCATTTACGACTAGCTCTTTGTCACCTCCATAAACGAGAAACATATTAGCCCTTTTCAGGTATTTTAGGATGTTCTTGATCACTGTCCAGTGATCCACTCCTGGATTACTTTGGTACCTCCCTGCTAAACTTATTGCTAAGCATACATCAGGTCTGGTACACAGCATTGCATAGATGATAGAGCCTATGGCTGAAGCATAGGGAACATCTTTCATTTTCTCTCTATCTTCTGCTGTGGTCGGGCATTGAGTCTGACTCAACTTCACACCTTGTAATACAGGCAAGAACCCTTTCTTTGCCTGATCCATTATGAACTTTTTCAAAACTTTATCAAGGTATGTACTTTGTGAAAGTCCAATTAAGCGTCTTGATCTATCTCTATAGATCTTGATGCCCAATATGTAAGCAGCTTCACCGAGGTCTTTCATCGAAAAACTTTTATTCAAGTATCCCTTTATGCTATCTAGAAATTCTATATCATTTATGTCGTCCACATATAATATCAGAAATGCTACAGAGCTCCCACTCACTTTCTTGTAAAAATAGGCTTCTCCAAAAGTCTGTATAAAACCATATGCTTTGATCACACTATCAAAGCATTTATTCCAACTCCGAGAGGCTTGCACCAGTCCATAAATGGATCGCTGGAGCTTGCACACTTTGTCAGCACCTTTTGGATCGACAAAACCTTCCGGTTGCATCATATATAACTCTTCTTCCAGAAATCCATTCAGGAATGCAGTTTTTACATCCATTTGCCAAATTTGATAATCATAAAATGCGGCAATTGCTAACATGATTCGTACAGACTTAAGCATTGCTACGGATGAGAAAGTCTCATCGTAGTCAACCCCTTGAACTTGTCGAAAACCTTTCGCAACAAGTCGAGCTTTGTAGACAGTTACATTACCATCAGAGTCAATCTTCTTCTTAAAGATCCATTTATTCTTGATGGCTTGCCGATCATCGGGCAAGTCAACCAAAATCCATACTTTGTTCTCATACATGGATCCCATCTCAGATTTCATGGCCTCAAGCCATTTTGTGGAATCTGGGCTCATCATCGCTTCCTCATAGTTCGTAGGTTCGCCACAGTCAAGTAACATGACTTCCATAATAGGATTACCGTACCACTCTGGTGTGGATCTTACTCTGGTTGACCTACGAGGTTTGGTAGTAATTTGATCTGAAGTTTCATGATCAATATCATTAGCTTCCTCACTGATTGGTGTAGTTGTCACAGGAACCGGTTCTTGTGATGAACTACTTTCCAATAAGGGAGCAGGTACAGTTACCTCATCAAGTTCTACTTTCCTCCCACTCACTTCTTTCGAGAGAAACTCCTTCTCTAGAAAGGATCCGAATTTAGCAACAAAAATCTTGCCCTCGGATCTGTGATAGAAGGTGTACCCAATAGTCTCTTTTGGGTATCCTATGAAGACACATTTCTCCGATTTGGGTTCGAGCTTATCTGGTTGAAGTTTCTTCACATAAGCATCGCAGCCCCAAACTTTAAGAAACGACAACTTTGGTTTCTTACCAAACCACAGTTCATAAGGCATCGTCTCAACGGATTTTGATGGTGCCCTATTTAACGTGAATGCGGCCGTCTCTAAAGCATAACCCCAAAATGATAGTGGTAAATCAGTAAGAGACATCATAGATCGCACCATATCTAGTAAAGTACGATTACGACATTCGGACACACCATTTCATTGTGGTGTTCTGGGTGGCGTGAGTTGCAAAACTATTCCGCATTGCTTCAAATGTAAACCAAACTTGTAACTCAAATATTCTCCTCCACGATCAGATCATAGAAACTTTATTTTCTTGTTACGATGATTTTCCACTTCACTCTGAAATTCGTTGAACTTTTCAAATGTTTCAAACTTGTGTTTCATCAAGTAGATATACCCATATATGCTCAAATCATCTTTGAAGGTGAGAAAATAACGATACCCGCCGCAAGCCTCAATATTCATTGGACCACATACATCAGTATGTATGATTTCCAACAAATCAGTTGCTCGCTCCATAGTTCGGGAGAACGGCGTTTTAGTCATCTTGCCCATAAGGCACGGTTCGCAAGTACCAAGTGATTCATAATCAAGTGATTCCAGAAGTCCATCAGTATGGAGTTTCTTCATGCGCTTTACACCAATATGACCCAAACGGCAGTGCCACAAATAAGTTGCACTATCATTATCAACTCTGCATCTTTTGGTTTCAACATTATGAATATGTGTATCACTACTATCGAGATTTAATAAAAATAGACCACTCTTCAAGGGTGCATGACCATAAAAGATATTACTCATATAAATAGAACAACCATTATTCTCTGATTTAAATGAATAACCATCTCGCATCAAACAAGATCCAGATATAATGTTCATGCTCAACGCTGGCACCAAATAACAATTATTCAGGTCTAAAACTAATCCTGATGGTAGATGTAGAGGTAGCGTGCCGACCGCGATCACATCGACTTTGGAACTATTTCCCACGCACATCGTCACCTTGTCCTTAGCCAATCTTCGCTTAATCCGTAGTCCCTGTTTCGAGTTGCAAATATTAGCAATAGAACCAGTATCAAATACCCAGGTGCTACTGCGAGCATTAGTAAGGTATGAAGGAAATATGCCCTATAGGCAATAATAAAGTTATTATTTATTTCCTCATATCATGATAAATGTTTATTATTCATGCTAGAATTGTATTAACCGGAAACATGATACATGTGTGAATACATAGACAAACATAACGTCACTAGCATGCCTCTACTTGACTAGCTCATTAATCAAAGATGGTTATGTTTCCTAACCATAGACATGTGTTGTCATTTGATTAATGGGATCACATCATTAGGAGAATGATGTGATTGACATGACCCATTCCGTTAGCCTAGCACTTGATCGTTTAGTATATTGCTATTGCTTTCTTCATGACTTATAGATGTTCCTGTAACTATGAGATTATGCAACTCCCGTTTACCGGAGGAACACTTTGGGTGCTACCAAACGTCACAACGTAACTGGGTGATTATAAAGGAGTACTACAGGTGTCTCCGAAGGTACATGTTGGGTTGGCGTTTTTCGAGATTAGGTTTTGTCACTCCGATTGTCGGAGAGGTATCTCTAGGCCCTCTCAGTAATGCACATCACTATAAGCCTTGCAAGCAATGTAGATAATGAGTTAGTTACGGAATGATGCATTATGTAACGAGTAAAGAGACTTGTCGGTAACGAGATTGAACTAGGTATTGGATACCGACGATCGAATCTCGGGCAAGTAACATACCGATGACAAAGGGAACAACGTATGTTGTTATGCGTTTGACCGGTAAAGATCTTTGTAGAATATGTAGGAGCCAATATGGGCATCCAAGTTCCGATATTGGTTATTGACCAGGAATAGTTCTAGGTCATGTCTACATAGTTCTCGAACCTGTAGGGTCCGCACGCTTAACATTACGATGACAGTTTTATTATGAGTTTATAAGTTTTGATGTACCGAAGTTTGTTCGGAGTCCCGGATGTGATCACGGACATGACGAGGAGTCTCGAAATGGTCGAGACATAAATATTGATATATTGGACGACTATATTCGCACACCGGAAGTGTTCCGGGTGGTTTCGGAGAAAACCGGAGTGCGGGAGGGTTACCGGAACCCCCCCCCCCCCGGAGAAGTAATGGGCCTTAGTGGGCCTGAGGGGAGAGAGAGGGCAGCAGCCCAGGAGGTGCCCCCCCCCTTGAGGAGTGCGAATTGGACTAGGGGAGGGGGCGCGGCCCCCCCTTTCCCTCTCCCTCTCCCTCTCTTTCCTTCCCCCTTCCTCCTTCCTAGTGGGACTAGGAAAGGGGAGTCCTACTCCCACTAGGAGGAGGACTCCCCCCTCCTTGGCGCGCCTCCTAGGGCCGGCCGGCCTCCCCCCTTGCTCCTTTATATACGGGGGCAGGGGGCACCCTAGAGACACACAAGTTGATCTACGGATTGTTCCTTAGCCGTGTGCGGTGCCCCCCTCCACCATATTTCACCTCGGTCATATCGTCGTGGAGTTTAGGCGAAGCCCTGCACCGGTAGAGCATCATCATCGTCACCACACCGTCGTGCTGACGGAACTCATCCCCGACACTTTGCTGGATCGGAGTCCGGGGATCTTCATCGAGCTAAACGTGTGCTGAACTCGAAGGTGCCGTACGTTCGATACTTGGATCGGTCGGATCGTGAAGACGTACGACTACATCAACCGCGTTGTCATAACGCTTACGCTTACGGTCTACGAGGGTACGTGGACAACACTCTCCCCTCTCGTTGCTATGTCATCACCATGATCTTGCGTGTGCGTAGGAAAATTTTGAAATTATTACGTTCCCCAACAGTGGCATCCGAGCCTGGTTTTATGCGTAGATGTCATATGCATGAGTAGAACACAAGTGAGTTATGGGCGATACAAGTCATACTGCTTACCAGCATGTCATACTTTGGTTCGGCGGTATTGTGAGATGAAGCGGCATAGACCGACATTACGCGTACGCTTACGCGAGACTGGTTTCATCGTTACGAGCACTCGTGCTTAAAGGTGACTGGCGGGTGTCTATCTCTCTCACTTTAGCTGAATTGAGTGTGGCTATGCCCGGTCCTTGGGAAGGTTAAAACAATACTAACTTGACGAACTATCATTGTGGTTTTGATGCGTAGGTAAGAACGGTTCTTGCTAAGCCCGTAGCAGCCACGTAAAATTTGCAACAACAAAGTAGAGGACGTCTAACTTGTTTTTGCAGGGCATGTTGTGATGTGATATGGTCAAGACGTGATGCTATATTTTATTGTATGAGATGATCATGTTTTGTAACCGAAGTTATCGGCAACTAGCAGGAGCCATATGGTTGTTGCTTTATTGTATGAAAATGCAAACGCCCTGTAATTGCTTTACTTTATCACTAAGCGGTAGCGATAGTCGTAGAAGCAATAGATGGCGTAACGACAACAATGCTACGATGGAAATCAAGGTGTCGCGCCGGTGACGATGGTGATCACGACGGTGCTTCGAAGATGGAGATCACAAGCACAAGATGATGATGGCCATATCATATCACTTATATTGATTGCATGTGATGTTTATCCTTTATGCATCTTATCTTGCTTTGATTGATGGTAGCATTTTAAGATGATCTCTCACTAAAATTATCAAGAAGTGTTCTCCCTAAGTATGCACCGTTGCGAAAGTTCTTCGTGCTGAGACACCACGTGATGATCGGGTGTGATAGGCTCTACGTTCAAATACAACGGGTGCAAAACAGTTGCACACGCGGAATACTCAGGTTAAACTTGACGAGCCTAGCATATAACAGATATGGCCTCGGAACACGAAGACCGAAAGGTCGAGCGTGAATCATATAGTAGATATGATCAACATATTGATGTTCACCGTTGAAACTACTCCATCTCACGTGACGATCGGACATGGTGTAGTTGATATGGATCATGTAATCACTTAGAGGATCAGAGGGATGTCTATCTAAGTGGGAGTTCTTAAGTAATATGATTAATTGAACTTAAATTTATCATGAACTTAGTACCTGATAGTATTTTGCTTGTCTATGTTTGTTGTAGATAGATGGCTCGTGCTGTTGTTCTGTTGAATTTTAATGCGTTCCTTGAGAAAGCAAAGTTGAAAGATGATGGTAGCAATTACACGGACTGGGTCCGTAACCTGAGGATTATCCTCATTGCTGCACAGAAGAATTACGTCCTGGAAGCACCGCTGGGTGCCAGGCCTGCTGCTGATGCAACTAACGATGTTAAGAACGTCTGGCAGAGCAAAGCTGATGACTACTCGATAGTTCAGTGTGCCATGCTTTACGGCTTAGAACCGGGTCTTCAACGACATTTTGAACGTCATGGAGCATATGAGATGTTCCAGGAGTTGAAGTTAATATTTCAAGCAAATGCCCGGATTGAGAGATATGAAGTCTCCAATAAGTTCTATAGCTGCAAGATGGAGGAGAATAGTTCTGTCAGTGAACACATACTCAAAATGTCTAGGTATAATAATCACTTGATTCAACTGGGAGTTAATCTTCCTGATGATAGTGTCATTGACAGAATTCTTCAATCACTGCCACCAAGCTACAAGAGCTTCGTGATGAACTATAATATTCAAGGGATGGACAAGACTATTCTCGAGCTCTTTGCAATGCTAAAAGCCGCGGAGGTAGAAATCAAGAAGGAGCATCAAGTGTTGATGGTTAACAAGACCACCAGTTTCAAGAAAAAGGGCAAAGGGAAGAAGAAGGGGAACTTCAAGAAGAACAGCAAACAAGTTGCTGCTCAAGAGAAGAAACCCAAGTCTGGACCTAAGCCTGAAACTGAGTGCTTCTACTGCAAGTAGACTGCACACTGGAAGCGGAACTGCCCCAAGTATTTGGCGGATAAGAAGGATGGCAAAGTAAACAAAGGCATATGTGATATACATGTTATTGATGTGTACCTTACTAATGCTCGCAGTAGCACCTGGGTATTTGATACTGGTTCTGTTGCTAATATCTGCAACTCGAAACAGGGACTACGGATTAAGCGAAGATTGGCTAAGGACGAGGTGACGATGCGCGTGGGAAATAGTTCCAAAGTCGATGTGATCGCGGTCGGCACGCTACCTCTACATCTACCATCGAGATTAGTTTTAGACCTAAATAATTGTTATTTGGTGCCAGCGTTGAGCATGAACATTATATCTAGATCTTGTTTGATGCGAGACGGTTATTCATTTAAGTCAGATAATAATGGTTGTTTTATTTATATGAATAATATCTTTTATGGTCATGCACCCTTGAAGAGTGGCCTATTTTTATTGAATCTCGATAGTAGTGATACACATATTCATAGTGTTGAAACCAAAAGATGCAGAGTTGATAATGATAGTGCAACTTATTTGTGGCACTGCTGTTTAGGTCATATCGGTGTAAAGCGCATGAAGAAACTCCATACTGATGGGCTTTTGGAATCACTTGATTATGAATCACTTGGTACTTGCGAACCGTGCCTCATGGGCAAGATGACTAAAACGCCGTTCTCCGGAACTATGGAGCGAGCAACTGATTTGTTGGAAATCACACATACTAATGTTTGTGGTCCAATGAATGTTGAGGCTCGCGGCGGGTATCGTTATTTCCTCACCTTCACAGATGATTTGAGCAGATATGGGTATATCTACTTAATGAAACACAAGTCTGAAACATTTGAAAAGTTCAAAGAATTTCAGAGTGAAGTGGAAAATCATCGTAACAAGAAAATAAAATTTCTACAATCTGATCGTGGAGGAGAATATTTGAGTTACGAGTTTGGTCTACACTTGAAACAATGCGGAATAGTTTTGGAACTCACGCCACCTGGAACACCACAACGAAATGGTGTGTCCGAACGTCGTTATCGTACTTTACTAGATATGGTACGATCTATGATGTCTCTTACTGGTTTACGGCTATCGTTTTGGGGTTATGCTTTAGAGACGGCCGCATTCACGTTAAATAGGGCACCATCAAAATCCGTTGAGACGACGCCTCATGAACTGTGGTTTGGCAAGAAACCAAAGTTGTCATTTCTTAAAGTTTGGGGTTGCGATGCTTATGTGAAGAAACCTCAACCAGATAAGCTCGAACCCAAATTGGAGAAATGTGTCTTCATAGGATACCCAAAAGAAACTGTTGGGTACACCTTCTATCACAGATCTGAGGGCAAGATTTTCGTTGCTAAATTCGGATCCTCTCTAGAGAAGGAGTTTCTCTCGAAAGAAGTGAGTGGGAGGAAAGTAGAACTTGATGAGGTAACTGTACCTGCTCCCTTATTGGAAAGTAGTTCATCACAAGAACCGGTTCCTGTGACAACTACACCAATTAGTGAAGAAGCTAATGATATTGATCATGAAACTTCAGATCAAGTTTCTACTGAACCTCGTAGGTTTACCAGAGTAAGATCCGCACCAGAGTGGTACGGTAATCCTATTCTAGAAGTCATGTTACTTGACCATGATGAACCTACGAACTATGAGGAAGCGATGATGAGCCCAGATTCCGCAAAATGGCTAGAGGCCATGAAATCTGAGATGGGATCCATGTATGAGAACAAACTATGGACTTTGGTTGACTTGCTCGATGATCGGCAGGCCATTGAGAATAAATGGATCTTTAAGAAGAAGACTGACGCTGATGGTAATGTAACTGTCTATAAAGCTCGACTTGTTGCGAAAGGTTTTCGACAAGTTCAAGGAGTTGACTACGATGAGACTTTCTCACCCGTAGTGATGCTTAAGTCTGTCCGAATCATGTTAGCAATTGCTGCATTTTATGATTATGAAATTTGGCAAATGGATGTCAAAACTGCATTCTTGAATGGATTTCTAGAAGAAGAGTTGTATATGATGCAACCGGAAGGTTTTGTTGATCCAAAAGGTGCTAACAAAGTGTGCAAGCTCCAGCGATCCATTTATGGACTGGTGCAAGAATCTCGGAGTTGGAATAAACGCTTTGATAGTGTGATCAAAGCATATGGTTTTATACAGACTTTTGGAGAAGCCTGTATTTACAAGAAAGTGAGTGGGAGCTCTGTAGCATTTCTGATATTATATGTAGATGACATATTATTAATTGGAAATGATATAGAATTTCTAGATAGCATAAAGGGATACTTGAATAAACGTTTTTCTATGAAAGACCTCCGTGAAGCTGCTTATATATTGGGCATCAAGATTTATAGAGATAGATCAAGACGCTTAATTGGACTTTCACAAAGCACATACCTTGATAAAATTTTGAAAAAGTTCAAAATGGATCAGGCAAAGAAAGGGTTCTTGCCCGTGCTACAAGGTGTGAAGTTGAGTCAGACTCAATGCCCGACCACAGCAGAAGATAGAGAGAAAATGAAAGATATTCCCTATGCTTCAGCCATAGGCTCTATCATGTATGCAATGTTGTGTACCATACCTGACGTGTGCTTAGCAATAAGCTTGGCAGGAAGGTACCAAAGTAATCCAGGAGTGGATCACTGGACAGCGGTCAAGAACATCCTGAAATACCTGAAAAGGACTAAGGATATGTTTCTCGTATATGGAGGTGACAAAGAGCTAGTCGTAAATGGTTACGTCGATGCAAGCTTTGACACTGATCCGGGCGATTCTAAATCGCAAACCGGATACGTGTTTTTATTAAACGGTGGAGCTGTAAGTTGGTGCAATTCTAAACAAAGCGTCGTGGCGGGATCTACATGTGAAGCGGAGTACATAGCTGCTTCGGAAGCAGCAAATGAAGGAGTCTGGATGAAGGAGTTCATTTCCGATCTAGGTGTCATACCTAGTGCATCGGGACCAATGAAGATCTTCTATGACAATAATGGTGCAATTGCCTTGGCAAAGGAATCCAGATTTCACAAGAGGACCAAGCACATCAAGAGACGCTTCAATTCCATCCGGGACCAAGTCCAGGTGGGAGACATAGAGATTTGCAAGATACATACGGATCTGAATGTTGCAGACCCGTTGACTAAGCCTCTTCCACGAGCAAAACATGATCAGCACGAAGACTCCATGGGCGTTAGAATCATTACTGTGTAATCTAGATTATTGACGTTAGTGCAAGTGGGAGACTGAAGGAAATATGCCCTAGAGGCAATAATAAAGTTATTATTTATTTCCTCATATCATGATAAATGTTTATTATTCATGCTAGAATTGTATTAACCGGAAACATGATACATGTGTGAATACATAGACAAACATAACATCACTAGTATGCCTCTACTTGACTAGCTCATTAATCAAAGATGGTTATGTTTCCTAACCATAGACATGTGTTGTCATTTGATTAATGGGATCACATCATTAGGAGAATGATGTGATTGACATGACCCATTCCGTTAGCCTAGCACTTGATCGTTTAGTATATTGCTATTGCTTTCTTCATGACTTATACATGTTCCTGTAACTATGAGATTATGCAACTCCCGTTTACCAGAGGAACACTTTGGGTGCTACCAAACGTCACAACGTAACTGGGTGATTATAAAGGAGTACTACAGGTGTCTCCGAAGGTACATGTTGGGTTGGCGTATTTCGAGATTAGGTTTTATCACTCCGATTGTCGGAGAGGTATCTCTGGGCCCTCTCGGTAATGCACATCACTATAAGCCTTGCAAGCAATGTAGCTAATGAGTTAGTTACGGAATGATGCATTACGTAACGAGTGAAGAGACTTGTCGGTAACGACATTGAACTAGGTATTGGATACCGACGATCGAATCTCGGGCAAGTAACATACCGATGACAAAGGGAACAACGTATGTTGTTATGCTGTTTGACCGATAAAGATCTGCGTAGAATATGTAGGAGCGAATATGGGCATCCAGGGTCCGCTATTGGTTATTGACCGAGAATAGTTCTAGGTCATGTCTACATATTTCTCGAACCCGTAGGGTCCGCACGCTTAACGTTACGATGACAGTTTTATTATGAGTTTATAAGTTTTGATGTACCGAAGTTTGTTAGTCCCGGATGTGATCACGGACATGACGAGGAGTCTCGAAATGGTCGAGACATAAAGATTGATATATTGGACGACTATATTCGGACACCGGAAGTGTTCCGGGTGGTTTCGGAGAAAACCGGAGTGCCGGAGGGTTACCGGAACCCCCCCCCCCCCCCCGGGAGAAGTAATGGCCCTTAGTGGGCCTGAGCGGAGAGAGAAGGCAGCATCCCATGAGGTGGCGCCCCCCCCCCCCCCTTGAGGAGTCCGAATTGGACTAGGGGAGGGGGCGCGGCCCCCCTTTCCCTCTCCCTCTCCCTCTCTTTCCTTCCCCCTTCCTCCTTCCTAGTGGGACTTGGAAAGGGGAGTCCTACTCCCACTAGGAGGACTCCCCCCTCCTTGGCGCGCCCCCTAGGGCCGGCCGGCCTCCCCCCTTGCTCCTTTATATACGGGGGCAGGGGCACCCTAGAGACACACAAGTTGATCTACGGATCGTTCCTTAGCCGTGTGCGGTGCCCCCCTCCACCATATTCCACCTCGGTCATATCGTCGCGGAGTTCAGGCGAAGCCCTGCGCCGGTAGAGCATCATCATCGTCACCACACCGTCGTGCTGACAGAACTCATCCCCGACACTTTGCTGGATCGGAGTCCGGGGATCGTCATCGAGCTGAACGTGTGCTAAACTCGGAGGTGCCGTACGTTCGGTACTTGGATCGGTCGGATCGTGAAGACGTACGACTACATTAACCGCGTTGTCATAACGCTTCCGCTTACGGTCTACGAGGGTACGTGGACAACACTCTCCCCTCTTGTTGCTATGTCATCACCATGATCTTGCGTGTGCGTAGGAATTTTTATGAAATTACTACGTTCCCCAACAAGGTGCACATCAATAACATGTATATCACATATACCTTTGTTCACCTTGCCATCCTTCTTATCCGCCAAATACTTGGGGCACTTCTGCTTCCAGTGTCCAGTCTGTTTGCAGTAGAAGCACTTAGTCTCAGGCTTAGGTCCAGATTTGGGTTTCTTCTCTTGAGCAGCAACTTGCTTGTTGTTCTTCTTGAAGTTCCCCTTCTTCTTCCCTTTACCCTTTTTCTTGAAACTGGTGGTCTTATTGACCATCAACACTTGATGCTCCTTCTTGATTTGTACCTCCGCAGCCTTTAGCATTGCGAAGAGCTCGGGAATAGTCTTGTCCATCCCTTGCATATTATAGTTCATCACGAAGCTCTTGTAGCTTGGTGGCAGTGATTGAAGAATTCTGTCAATGACACTATCATCAGGAAGATTAACTCCCAGTTGAATCAAGTGATTATTATACCCAGACATTTTGAGTATATGTTCACTGACGGAACTATTCTCCTCCATCTTACAGCTATAGAACTTATTGGAGACTTCATATCTCTCAATCCGAGCATTTGCTTGAAATATTAACTTCAACTCCTGGAACATCTCATATGCTCCATGACGTTCAAAACGTCGTTGAAGACCCGGTTCTAAACCGTAAAGCATGGCACACTGAACTATCGAGTAGTCATCAGCTTTGCTCTGCCAGACGTTCTTAACATTGTTAGTTGCATCTGCAGTAGGCCTGGCATCCATCGGTGCTTCTAGGACGTAATTATTCTGTGCAGCAATGAGGATAATCCTCAAGTTACGGACCCAGTCCGTGTAATTGCTACCATCATCTTTCAAATTAGCTTTCTCAAGGAACGCATTAAAATTCTACGGAACAACAGCACGAGCCATCTATCTACAACAAACATAGACAAGCAAAATACTATCAGGTACTAAGTTCATGATAAATTTAAGTTCAATTAATCATATTACTAAAGAACTCCCACTTAGACAGACATCTCTCTAGTCATCTAAGTGATCACGTGATCTAAATCAACTAAACCATGTCCGATCATCACGTGAGATGGAGTAGTTTTTAATGGTGAACATCACTATGTTGATCATATCTACTATATGATTCACGTTCGACCTTTCGGTCTCCGTGTTCCGAGGCCATATCTGTATATGCTAGGCTCGTCAAGTTTAACCTGAGTATTCTGCGTGTACAACTGTTTTGCACCCGTTGTATTTGAACGTAGAGCCTATCACACCCGATCATCACGTGGTGTCTCAGCACGAAGAACTTTCACAACGGTGCATACTCAGGGAGAACACTTCTTGATAATTAGTGAGAGATCATCTTAAAATGCTACCGTCAATCAAAGCAAGATAAGATGCATAAAGGATAAACATGACATGCAATCAATATAAGTGATATCATATGGCCATCATCATCTTGTGCTTGTGATCTCCATCTCCGAAGCACCATCGTGATCACCATCGTCACCGGTGCGACACCTTGATCTCCATTGTAGCATCGTTGTCATTATGCCATCTATTGCTTCTACGACTATCGCTACCGCTTAGTGATAAAGTAAAGCAATTACAGGGCGTTTGCATTTCATACAATAAAGCGACAACCATATGGCTCCTGCCAGTTGCCGATAACTTCGGTTACAAAACATGATCATCTCATACAATAAAATATAGCATCACATCTTGACCATATCACATCACAACATGCCTTGCAAAAACAAGTTAGACGTCCTCTAATTTGTTGTTGCAAATTTTATGTGGCTGCTACGGGCTGAGCAAGAACCGTTCTTACCTACGCATCAAATCCACAATGATAGTTCGTCAATAGTGCTGTTTTAACCTTCGCAAGGACCGGGCGTAGCCACACTCGGTTCAACTAAAGTTGGAGAAACAGACACCCACCAGACACCTGTGTGCAAAGCACGTCGGTAGAACCAGTCTCGCGTAAGCGTACGCGTAATGTCGGTCCGGGCCGCTTCATCCAACAATACCGCCGAACCAAAGTATGACATGCTGGTAAGCAGTATGACTTGTATCGCCCACAACTCACTTGTGTTTTACTCGTGCATATAACATCTACGCATAAAACCTGGATCTGATACCACTGTTGGGGAACGTAGTAATTTCAAAAAAATTCCTACGCACACGCAAGATCATGGTGATGCATAGCAACGAGAGGGGAGAGTGTTGTCCACGTACCCTCGTAGACCGAAAGCGGAAGCGTTAGAACAACACGGTTGATGTAGTCGTACGTCTTCACGGCCCGACCGATCAAGCACCGAAACTACGGCACCTCCGAGTTTGGTAGCACACAAAGTGTTCATCCGATAAACGGGAGTTGCATAATCTCATAGTTGTAGGAACATGTATAAGTCATGAAGAAAGCAATAGCAACATACTAAACGATCAAGTGCTAAGCTAACGGAATGGGTCATGTCAATCACATCATTCTCCTAATGATGTGATCTCGTTAATCAAATGACAACTCATGTCTATGGTTAGGAAACATAACCATCTTTGATTAATGAGCTAGTCAAGTAGAGGCATACTAGTGACATTAAGTTTGTCTATGTATTCACACATGTATCATGTTTCCGGTTAATACAATTCTAGCATGAATAATAAACATTTATCATGATATGAGGAAATAAATAATAGCTTTATTATTGCCTCTAGGGCATATTTCCTTCAGCACCATGCTTTACGGCTTAGAACCGGGACTTCAAAATGTTTTGAAATGCCATGGAGCATATGAGATGTTCCAAGAGTTGAAATTGGTATTTCAGATTCATGCCCGAGTCGAGAGGTATGAGACCTCTGACAAGTATTTTTGCCTACAAGATGGCGGAGAATAGCTCAACTAGTGAGCATGTGCTCGGAATGTCTGAGTACTACAATCACTTGAATCAAGTGGGAGTTAATCTTCCAGATAAGATAGTGATTCACAGAGTTCTCTAGTCACTATCACCAAGTTACTGGAACTTCGTGATGAACTATAATATGCAAGGGATGACGAAAACGATTCCCCGAGCTCTTCGCGATGCTGAAATCGGCGAAGGTAGAAATCAAGATAAGCATCAAGTGTTGATGGTTGACAAGACCACTAGTTTCAAGTCAAAGGGCAAGGGAAAGAAAGGGGACTTCAAGAAGAATGACAAGCAAGTTGCCACTCCCATGAAGAAGCCCAAAGCTAGACCCAAGCCTGAAACTGAGTGCTTCTACTGCAAAGGAAATGGTCACTGGAAGCGGAACTGCCCCAAATACTTGGCGGATAAGAAGGATGGCAAAGTGAACAAAAGTATATATGATATACATGTTATTGATGTGTACTTTACTAGTATTCACAGTAGCCCTTGGGTATTTGATACTGGTTCAGTTGCTATGATTAGTAACTTGAAACAGGAGTTATAAAATGAACAGAGACTAGTTGAGGGCAAGGAGACGCTGTGTGTTGGAAGTGATTCCAAGGTTGATAAGATCACCATCGCACACTCCCTTTAAATTTGGGATTAGTGTTGAACCTAAAATAAATGTTATTTGGTGTTTGTGTTGAGCATAAATGATTGGATCATGTTTATTGTAATACAGTTATTCATTTAAGTCAAGGAATAATTGTTATTCTGTTTACATGAATAAAACCTTCTATGGTCATACACCCAAGGTGAATGGTCTATTGAATCTTGATTGTAGTGATACACATATTCATAATATTGAAGCCAAAAGATGCAAGGTTAATAATGATAGTGCAACTTATTTGTGGCACTGCCGTTTAGGTCATATTGGTGTAAAGCGCATGAAGAAACTCCATGCTGGTGGGCTTTTGGAATCACTTGATTATGAATCACTTGATGCTTGCGAACCATGCCTCATGGGCAAGATGGCTAAGTCCGTTCTCCGGAACAATGGAGCGAGCCACTGACATATTGGAAATAATACATACCGATGTATGCGGTCTGATGAGTGTTGAGGCTCGCGGGGGGTGTCGTTATTTTCTGACCTTCGCAGATGATTTGAGCAGATATGGGTATATCTACTTAATGAAACACAAGTCTGAAACATTCGAAAAGTTCAAAGAATTTGAGAGTGAAGTTGAGAATCATCGTAACAAGAAATAAAGTTTCTACGATCTGATTGCGGAGGCGAATATTTGAGTTACGAGTTTGGCCTTCATTTGAAACAATGTGGAACAATTTCGCAACTCACGCCACCTGGAACACCACAGCATAATGGTGTGTCCGAATGTCGTAACCGTACTTTATTAGATATGGTGCAACCTACGATGTCTCTTACCGGTTTACCACTATCGCTTTGGGGTTATGCATTAGAGACAACTGCATTCACGTTAAATATGGCATCGTCTAAAAATCTGTTGAGACGACACCGTATGAACTGTGGTTTAGCAAGAAACCTAAGCTGTCATTTCTTAAAGTTTTGGGTTGCGATGCTTATGTGAAAAAGTTTCAACCTCATAAGCTCAAACCCAAATCGGAGAAGTGCATCTTCATAGGATACCCAAAAGAAACTGTTGGGTACACCTTCTATCACGGATCCGAAGGCAAGATCTTTGTTGCTAAGAGTGGATCCTTTATATAGAAGGAGTTTCTCTCGAAAGAAGTGAGTGGGAGGAAAGTAGAACTTGATGAGGTAATTGTACCTTCTCTCGAATTGGAAAGTAGCTCATCACTGAAATCAGTTCCAGTGATGCCTACACCAATTAGTGAGGAAGTTAATGATGACGATCATGAAACTTCAGATCAAGTTACTACCGAACCTCGTAGGTCAACCAGAGTATGATCCACACCAGAGTGGTATGGTAGTCCTGTTCTGGAAGTCATGTTGCTAGGCCATGATGAACCTACGAACTATGAGGAAGCGATGATGAGCCCCAATTCAGACAGATGGCTTGAGGCCATGAAATCTGAGATACAATCCATGTGTGAGAACAAAGTGTGGACTTTGGTGGACTTGCCCGATGATTGGCAAGCCATTGAGAATAAATGAATCTTCAAGAGGAGGACGGACACTGATAGTAGTGTTACTATCTACAAAGCTCGACTTGTCGAAAAGGGTTTTTGACAAATTCAAGATGTTGACTACGATGAGATTTTCTCACTCGTATCGATGCTTAAAGTCTGTCCGAATCATGTTAGCAATTGCCACATTTTATGTAATCTGACAAATGGATATCAAAACTTCATTCCTTAATGGATTTATTAAAGAAGAGTTGTATATGATACAACCAGAAGGTTTTGTCAATCGTAAAGGTGCTAACAAAATGTGCAAGCTCCAGCGATCCATCTACGGACTGGTGCAAGCATCTCGGAGTTGGAATATACGCTTTGATAAGTTAATCAAAGCATATAGTTTTATACAGACTTGTGGTGAAGCCTGTATTTACAAGAAAGTGAGTGGGAGCACTACAGCCTTTCTGATAAGTATATGTGAATGACATATTGTTGATCAGAAATGATGTAGAATTTTCTGGAAAGCATAAAGGAGTGTTTGAAAGGAGTTCTTCAAAGAAAGACCTTGGTGAAGCTGCTTACATATTGGGCATCAAGATCTATAGAGATAGATCAAGATGCTTGATAAGATTTTTCAATGAGTACATACCTTGACAAGATTTTTGAAGTAGTTCAAAATGGAACAGTCAAAGAAGGAGTTCTTGCCTATATTCCAAGGTGTAAAGTTGAGTAAGACTCAAAACATGACCATGGCAGAAAATAGAAAGAGAATGAAAGTCATTCTCTATGCCTCAACCATAGGTTCTATAAAGTATGCTATGTTGTGTACCAAACCTATTGTGTACCTTGCCATGAGTTTGGCAATGGGTACAATATTGATCCATTAGTGGATCACTTGACAGCAGTCAAAATTATCCATAGAAGACTAAGGAGATATTTCTCAGTTATGGAGGTGATAAAGAGTTTGTCGTAAAGGGTTATGCCGATGCAAGCTTTTACACCGATCCAGATGACTCCGAGTCTCAATCTGGATACATATTGAAAGTGGGAGCAAATAGCTAGAGTAGCTCCATGTAGAGCATTGTAGACATAGAAAATTTGCAAAATACATACGACTCTGAATGTGACAGACCCATTAACTAAGCTTCTCTCACAAGCAAAACATGATCACACCTTAGTACTCTTTGGGTGTTAATCACATAGCAATGTGAACTAGATTATTGACTCTAGTAAAACCCTTTGGGTATTAGTCACATGGCGATGTGAACTATCGGTGTTAAATCACATGGCGATGTGAACTAGATTATTAACTCTAGTGCAAGTGGGAGACTGAAGGAAATATGTCCTAGAGGCAATAATAAAGTTGTTATTTATATTTCCTATATCATGATAAATGTTTATTATTCATGCTAGAATTGTATTAACCGGAAACTTAGTACATGTGTGAATACATAGACAAAACATAATGTCCCTAGTATGCCTCTACTTGACTAGCTCGTTAATCAAAGATGGTTAAGTTTCCTAACCATAGACATGTGTTGTCATTTGATGAACGGGATCACATCATTAGAAGAATGATGTGATGGACAAAGACCCATTCGTTAGCTTAGCATTATGATCGTTGAGTTTTATTGCTATTGCTTTCTTCATGACTTATACATGTTCCTCTGACTATGAGATTATGCAACTCCCGATTACCGGAGGAACACCTTGTGTGCTATCAAACGTCACAATGTAAATGGGTGATTATAAAGATGCTCTACAAATGTCTCCGAAGGTGTTTGTGGGTTGGCATAGATCGAGATTAGGATTTGTCGCTCCGTGTATCGGAGAGGTATCTCTGGGCCCTCTCGGTAATGCACATCACTATAAGCCTTGCAAGAAATGTGACTAATGAGTTAGTCACGGGATGATGCATTATGGAACGAGTAAAGAGACTTGCCGATAACGAGATTGAACTAGGTATGATGATACCGATGATCGAATCTCGGGCAAGTAACATACCGATGATAGTTTGACCGATAAAGATCTTCGTAGAATATGTAGGAGCCAATATGAGCATCCAGGTTCTGCTATTGGTTATTGACCGGAGATGTGTCTCGGTCATGTCTACATAGTTCTCGAACCCGTAGGGTCCGCACGCTTAACGTTCGATGACGATTTGTACTATGAGTTATATGATTTGATGACCAAAGTTTGTTCGGAGTCCCGGATGAGATCACTGACATGACGAGGAGTCTCGAAATGGTCGAGAGGTAAAGATTCATATATAGGACGATGGTATTTGGACACCAGAAGTGTTCCGGGTGATACCGGGTCACCGGAAGGGGTTCCGGGCAACCCCCGACAAAGATATGGGCTTAATGGGCCAAGTAAGGGAACACACCAGCCCACAAGGGGCTGGTGCGCCCCCTATAGGGCCAGCCACGTGGGGAGAAAGGAAAAGGAGAGGAGGAAAAGGAAAGTATGAAGTAGGACTCCTACTTCCTTCCCCGCCCCTCCTTCCTTTCCCCCTTGTCCAAATACGGTAGGGGGGCCGAATTGGACTAGGGGCCCAAGTAGGATTCCTCCTACTTGGGTGCGCCCTAGGCTGCCTCCCTCCCTCTGCCTCCTTTATATACGTGGGTAGGGCACCCCTAGAACACACATCAATTGTTCCTAGCCGTGTGCGGCGCCCCCCTCCATAGTTAACACATCGATCATATCGTCGTAGTGCTTAGATGAAGCCCTGCACCGGTAACTTCATCATCACCGTCGCCATGCCTCATGCTGACGGAACTCTCCCGCGTCCTCAACTGGATCAAGAGCTTGAGGGACGTCATCATGCTGAACGTGTGCTGAAAACGGATGTGCCGTACGTTTGGTACTTGGATCGGTTGGATTGTGAAGACGTTCGACTACATCAACCGCGTTACTAAACGCTTCCGCTTTCGGTGTACGAGGGTACGTGGACACACTCTCCCATCTCGTTGCTATGCATCTCCTAGATAGATCTTGCGTGATCATAGGAATTTTTTTGAAATACTACGTTCCCCAACAAGGGGTACCCGCGAGAGAAAAGTGAAGTCGGGTTGACCGTGAGTGTACCCGTGAGTTGGTGTGTGGTCGGGTTGATCTAGAGGATACCCGCGAGTTTTCCATGCGGCGCGGCCGGGCATTCTTAGCCCTTGCCGCAAGTCCGTGAGACGGGGTGACAGGACCACATATCATGGATCATTGATTGTTACCGTGCGCTCCCAAGACACTAACGGTTTGGATATGTGATTCGAGTAGGCCTCTGGCATTTTTCACAATGACCACCATGCGGGAATAAGTATGGGCACTTTGCGTCGTATGTATCAGCCGAAAGCTCTTCGGACGTTAGCAATGGAGCAGCGCGTGCCAGGTTGGACCCCGTAAGCACCTACCTTTGTAATGGAGGTTGCCAGGTCTGCTCACCGGCGGCGTATGCAACATGCAGGAGTGCAACGGGCGATGGGCCCAAGACCCCTGCACGCTTAGGATGTAGACCGGCGTGCTGGCCTCTTTGTTGAGTCTAGGTAGGACCGCGGTATGTTGATCAGCCAAGGTCGGTCATGACCTGATGGTGTGTCCGGTCGGAGTTGATAGAGCGTGTTGGGTAAGTTTGTGCACCCCTGCAGGGAAGTACTATCTATTAGAATAGCCCTGTCCACAGTCACTAGCGCTCGGAGTTGTATCCCGATTGATACAACTAGAACTGGATGCTTAGGCATGAGATGGAAATGATGGCTCCGGGATTGCTTTCTTGCAGGGAGTCGAGGAAGTGATCTCTGGTCAATGTTACAACATACTTACTAATAATATAATATGCTACTCTTATCTCTTCGATGCTGCAAGATGCTTGAAGATGCTAGTCTTCGATAGGCTAGCCTTTCCCCTCTATTCTGGCATTCTGTAGTATAGTCCACATATATAGCCACTTCCCTTTGATACCAATGCATATGTAGTGTAGATCCTTGCTTGCGAGTACTTTGGATGAGTACTCACGGTTGCTTTGCTTCCTCTTTTCCTCCCTTTTCCATTCTTCTCGGATGCTGCAACCAGATGTCGGATCTCAGGAGCCAGACGCTACCGTTGATGACTACTACTACCCTGAGGGTACCTACTACTACATGAAGGACGCTGACGACCAGGAGTAGTTAGGAGGCTCCCAGGTAGGAGGCCTTGCCTTTTCGATCGTTGTTGCTTTTGTGCTAGCCTTCTTAAGGCAAACTTGTTTAACTTATGTGTGTACTCAGATATTGTTGCTTCCGCTGACTCGTTTGTATTCGAGCTTCTGTATTCGAGCCCTCGAGGTGTTGGGGAACGTAGTAATTTCAAAAAATTTCCTACGCACACGCAAGATCATGGTGATGCATAGCAACGAGAGGGGAGAGTGTGTCCACGTACCCTCGTAGACCGAAAGCGGAAGCGTTATGACAACACGGTTGATGTAGTCGTACGTCTTCACGATCCGACCGATCCAAGTACCGAACGTACGGCACCTCCGTGTTCTGCACACGTTCAGCTCGATGACGTTCCCCGGGCTCCAATCCAGCAAAGCGTCGGGGATGAGTTCCGTCAGCACGACGGCATGGTGACGATGATGATGTTATACCGACGTAGGGCTTCGCCTAAACTCCGCGACGATATGACCGAGGTGGAATATGGTGGAGGGGGGCACCGCACACGGCTAAGGAATGATCCGTAGATCAACTTGTGTGTCATGGGGTGCCCCCCTGCCCCCGTATATAAAGGAGCAAGGGGAGGAGGGCCGGCCAAGGAGGAGGAGGCGCGCCCAAGGGGGGCAATCCTACTCCAAGTAGGATTCCCCCCTCTTTCCAAGTCCTACTAGGAGAAGGGAAGGAAGGGGAGGAGAAGGAGAAGGAAGGAGAGGGAGGAGAAGAAGGAAAGGGGGGTCGGCCCCCTAGTTCAATTCGGTTTGGGCTAGGGGGGCCGCGCGCCCTACCTCCTCTCTTCCACCACTTGGCCCATGAGGCCCATTGCTTCTTCCTCGTATTCCCGTAACTCCCTAGTACCCCCGAAAATATCCGAATCACTCGGAACCTTTCCGAACTCCGAATATAGTCGTCCAATATATCGATCTTTACATCTCGACCATTTCGAGACTCCTCGTCATGTCCTCGATCTCATCCGGGACTCCGAACTCCTTCGGTACATCAAAAATCATAAACTCATAATAAAACTGTCATCGAAACCTTAAGCGTGCGGACCCTACGGGTTCGAGAACTATGTATACATGACCTAGAACTATTCTCGGTCAATAACCAATGGCGGAACCTGGATGTTCATATTGGCTCCTACATATTCTACGAAGATCTTTATCAGTCAAACCGCATAACAACATACGTTGTTCCCTTTGTCATCGGTATGTTACATGCCCGAGATTTGATCGTCGGTATCCAATACCTAGTTCAATCTCGTTACTGGCAAGTCTCTTTACTCGTTACGTAATGCATCATTCCGTAACTAACTCATTAGCTACATTGCTTGCAAGGCTTATAGTGATGTGCATTACCGAGAGGGCCCAGAGATACCTCTCCGACAATCAGAGTGACAAAACCTAATCTCGAAATACGCCAACCCAACATGTACCTTCGGAGACACGTGTAGAGCACCTTTATAATCACCCAGTTACGTTGTGACATTTGGTAGCACACAAAGTGTTCTTCCGGTAAACGGGAGTTGCATAATCTCATAGTCATAGGAACATGTATAAGTCATGAAGAAAGCAATAGCAACATACTAAACGATCAAGTGCTAAGCTAATGGAATGGGTCAAGTCAATCACATCATTCTCCTAATGATGTGATCACGTTAATCAAATGACAACTCATGTCTATGGTTAGGAAACTTAACCATCTTTGATTAACGAGCTAGTCAAGTAGAGGCATACTAGTGACACTATGTTTGTCTATGTATTCACACATGTATTATGTTTCCGGTTAATACAATTCTAGCATGAATAATAAACATTTATCATGATATAAGGAAATAAATAATAACTTTATTATTGCCTCTAGGGCATATTTCCTTCACGAGGCCCCTGGCTTGTAATATAAAGCTTGTATTATTTTAATTTGTGTCTAGGGTTCTGTTGTGATATCTTTTCGTGAGTCCCTGATCTTGATTGTACACATTTGTGTGTATGATTAGTGTATGATTGAATCAGGGGCGTCACACGTATGAAGCTTGAAATATGTTGCACACAGATTCTAAATCACCATTGTAATGAACACCTGTGCAAGACTCGTCAATAAACCTTCGTATTTGAATACCTCTGAGGTTTTCATAAATTGGATATTGAAACTTAACTACTTCTTCACCTTGGCATGTTGTTTTGCTCTTTAGTATAGGATGTTTACTTACGCTAACACCTAATACTTGTGAAAAGTTCCATATTTTTACAAACAAGGAATAAAAAAATCAAATATTGCAAACAAGAATGATACCTGCCCATCTTCAGTTGTGTATTTTCATTTCTTCTTTGCCTGCACAACAATGAATCCAATCAGTGCATATATCAGGGTTAGTTGTCCAACAACTATGCATAAATAGGTGAGCAAAAGGAAATGGGTGGCATGTTTTCTGTATCATTGCCACATGGACTATTTTTCGTGTACACATCACTAAGTATTTGTTAGGATCACTATTTTTCGTGTACACATCACTAAGTATTTGTTAGGATGTTTTAGTTGTACATGGTCATTGCTTGGCTATTTGAATGATTTAATGCATGTAACTACTTGTACTGTATATATAAAATAATATTTCCATCTAATACATATGTAAGGTTGCAAAACAGGGCATAAAAAGGGATCAAATGAGTAACATTTGATTAAGAATCAACACTTATCATATCAATTAACTGATACCATGTTGAAGAGATGGGATAGCTTGAACAGAGAATTAAATGGTAGCATTGGTTGTTCAATACGATTGTAGGCATGTTAGAATATAAACCTCCGTTGCAATTTTGCTAAAATAGTAGAACGGCAGCAGGGTGCGAATAGAATACGTTACACACGGCGAAGGTTAACGACAACTCATTGTACAAAAAATCAACTTAACTTGCATACACCAAGCTGATACAAGCTAAACCATACTACTAGCCTTACATAACAAGCTGATACAAACTAAACCATACCACTAAACTAAACGAACCCAAAATAAACATTTCCATCAATGTTAGATCATTTAGATTCTCATACTACACCAACATACTGGACAAACGCCACAGCGGAGGGGCACGGCATTGTTTCGCATAGGCAAACTCCATATGATAATGCGCTCATTCAGAGTCTGATGAGATAATTATTATTCACTGGTGAACAATAGAAGCTTTCATTGGAGCCTCCATTTGCTTCTCTTCTTCAATTAAATCAACAACATCTGTCTTAAATTCAACTATGGCGTACTAATTGTAGCGATCATGAGTTAACTGGCTCCACTAGGGCGATCGCACGCAGTTCTTTCACCTGCTTACTTCTGCGGGGAGAAAAGGAATAGAATTACTCGCTTGAGAGATGACAGGGGTCAGTGGGTTGAAGGTATCAATCATCTCAATCCCTTAATCCAATGTTATTTTAACAATCTTTTCTCATCTGAGATTAATGACATAGATCTGGTTGTGTTAGCAAAAGTTCACAGAAGAGTTGCGGATCAGGCGAACGTAGCAATGATGGCCTCGTATACTGATGATGATGTAAGGAAAGCAATCCAGAGCATTCGAGATCTCAAGGCCTCGGGGTCGGATGGCCTCCATGACATTTCTTATGAAAATATTGGCACATTTTTGGTGAAGAGATATCTCAGGAGGTATTGGTGGCTATTAATTCGAGGGTCATACTGGAAGAATGGTATGACACAATTGTCGTATTAATTCCTAAAATTGAATCTCCTGAATCAATCACTCAGTACCACCCTATTAGTCTTTGCAATGTCAATTATAAGATCATTTCCAGGATGCTAGCTACACGTCTAGAATTAATTCTTACAGAGATTATCCTACCATACTGAAGTGCTTTTGTCCTAGCTAGACTAATTACTAATAATGTTCTTGTGGCTGATCGGCTAAATTCCAAGTTGAGTGGCTCATAAAGACGGGGGTCAGTGGGTTGAAGGTATCAATCATCTTAATCCCCCGTCAACATCTGGATATGGGTTTCTTGTGGCTTATGAATGCATCCATAAAATTAAAAACAAACGAGAGGATCAAACAGGGTTGTGTACTATGAAATTGGACGTGCATAAAGCGTATGATAGAGATGAGTAGATTTTCATAGGGAATATGATGCTAAAGCTTGGGTTCAATGAGCAATGGGTTAATTTGATTATGAATTGTGTGAGCTCGGTGAAATATAAGATCAGATATAATTCCCAAGAGACAGATAGCTTCACCCCTACTAGAGGTATTAGGCAAGGGGCCCCCTTTCCCCCTACTTGTTTTTATTGTGTGCAGAAGGTCTATCAAAGTCTTTTGTTCACTACAAACTTTGCTCTATTTTGCGACGGTTTAGGTGTGCTAATGACATGGGCCAGTCTCACCGATTTTGAGCCTTCCATCCCACAACAAATTTTTTTAGATGATCAAGAGGGCAGCCAAGCCCCCCCCCCCCTCGGTTCCCTTTTCATTGAAAACAAAACGAAACCAGAGCAGAACAACATGATTTAACCACATGCTAGTCGTATGTCTGGCTCTCAAGAGCGGGGAAAAACAGTAAAAACCAACACAACTAATCCCAAGAGTTGTTAACCAACAACCTAGACTACTTATTACAATCTTATTATAGTCTTACTCAAGAAAAACTAAATGGATACAGCAAGAGAGACACCTTTCCAGACTAGCATCTCAGATAGTTTGGCCATGATACTCCTTGCCAGCAGCGTCTGTTGGTTCAGCAAATCAGCATCACATTGCATCTGTTTCAACCTCACAGGCTAGAGTTGATGTGAGAGCTCTTTACCACCCCGCTTGACAGCTTGAAGAGGGGAAGGAGGCACGTCCAGTGTAGAAATGGGGCTCGGCGCCCCTTGAGTTTTAGTTGCAAAACCAGGAGTGCTTGAGAGGGAGGGGACATGATGCTCACTTTTGTTTCCTTGCAGCACTGTGGGGGGGATTAGGGGATAAGCAGCACCTGCAATGCCGCTCCCAAAATTTTTCACCCCACTGTCAACTACAAAAGGGAGTTGAGGAGCAGAGAGATTTGTTGAGAGACATTTTTATCCCCTCCAAAGTATCTTTTCTGAACAAGATCTTCCATTTCTTGAGATTTAGGTGTGCCTGCCACCAGATCTGTTTAATGTCAGACCACAAGACATTATTGAATATCATAGAGTTCCTAAATTTCCATATGCTCCACGAGACACAAGCACAAAAAGCATTCAATCTCTCATGCTTCTTATGAACTGGCAAGTATCTGGCAATAGACAGAAATTACTTCCTAGCTCAAGAGAGAGGAAATGCGAGATAGAGCCCCAGAACTAGTGGTTGATAGTTTCATGTTCTTGGCGGAAGATACATGTTGAGGTTTTGTCAATGTACCTTTTAAGCCGGTTGTCTTTAGTCATAAGTTTGTTATGAGACAGAAGCCAAAGGAAAGCTTGAACTCTAGGAGGGGTCACAATAGACCAAATAGAAGGAATGTAAACATGTTTTATTCCTCTAAAGTATATAATGCTATATAAGGAACTAGAGGTGTAGACCCCTTTATTTTTATATTGCAAAATAAGAGAGTCTATGTCCCAGATAGGACAGTATCCTTGATAATATGTTCAAGACAGTACCAGTCTTCCATCATAGCAGGGGTGAAAATTCTTCTAAATGTTAGCTTGATATTTTCCCCATCCTAAACTTCAACAATAGTCATGCATTGCCGGTGAAAGATGGAGTATAATGGCCAGAATTGGATAGATAAGGTGGAGGTGCAAAACCAAATATCCTCTCAAAACCTTATTTTCCTTCCATTTCCCACCACCCGTCTATAACCAAATTTCAAGGCTTTGGTTGCCCACACGACTCCTTTCTAGAAGTGGGAGGAGTTTTGGTTTCTACATGCAAAAAATATTAGAGGAATCTCTAATATGTTTATTGTCCACTAGATTCTTCCAAATTTTATCCTCATCACTATTGTATCTCTTGACCCAGCTGCCCAACAAACAAAGATTTACATCTGTGATGTTTGGGACTCCTAGCCCCCCATAGTCTTTTTTCATACAGACCAAACGCAGGTTGGCCAGGTGTAGCTTCCTATTACCCTCAAAGTCACTCTAGAGGCAGTGGGCCATTTGAGTGTTCATTAGGTCCAAGGCCATTTGGGAAATTTTAAAAAGGAGAGCAGATAAACAGGGATGCTGGCTAGGCAAGCCTTAATCAAGGTCAACCTAGCTGCATAGGATAGCAACTTCCCTCTCCACCCAACCATCCTTTTCAAAATTTTATCTATGAGAGATTGGATGTCATCCCTTCTAAGTTTATCATAATGTAAAGGAATCCCTAAATATTTGATAGGAAAAGAGCCTATTTCACAACCTAATATCTCGTCAAATTCTTTGGATTGATCTTCACTGAGACCAAGAGGAATAATTTGACTCTTGGAGTAGTTGATTTTCATCTGAGAAACATTTTTAGAACAAGACAAGATAGTTTTGAGATTAGCTACTTTTCTACCTCATTTTCTACAAAAAGGATGGTATCATCTGCATACCATAAGCAGATGACTCCACCTAGTATGAGATCAGAACAGAGCCCTTTAGGAAGTTCATGGGATGTAACTTTCATAAGCATCCTAGTCACCACATCAATTACTAGATTGAAAAGAAGGGGTGAGATAGGGTCTCGTTGCCTCAGCCCCTTACTGGTGGTGAAGAAATTACCCTCCACTCCATTAACCTTAACCCCATAGACCCCAAGTGTGTGATCTGTCTGATCCAGTTTATCCAGATGGGCCTTTTTTCTAGAATTTCAAGCAGGAATTCTAAGTTAACTTTGTCAAAGGCTTTTTCATAGTCTAGTTTAATCACCAGGCCAGTGCTTTTGGAGTGGTGGGTGGAGTAGAGCACTTCATGGGCAGTGACCACACTCTCCAATATAAACCTCTCTTTGATAAAAGCAGACTGGTTAGTGGCTGTAAGCAAATTCATGAGGACAGCTAATCTATTGGTCAAGACCTTAGTAAAGATCTTAAAGATGCAATTAACAAGGCTAATTGGTCTAAATTTCCTCATGTTAGATGCATCCTTCTTTTCAAGAATAAGAGAAATCATGGCAATTAAGCCTGTAAATGTCTAATTTCCCTGCATGGAAGTCATGAAACAAAGCCATGATGTCTTGTTTCAGGACATCCCAAAATTGTTGATAAAAAGGAAGGGGAGTCCATCAGGTCTTGGGGCTCCATCAGAGTAGGACCCAAATATGGCTTCTTTGACCTCTTCTTCAGTAAATGGAGCTTGTAAGGAGGCATTTTGAGCCTCAGTAAATTTTTCCCCATGAGAGAAGAAGTCTGCATTGAGACTAAAGCATGTTCTACTTTGTTTTTTAGAAAGGTCATTATAGAAGGAAGTAGCTATTTCTAACATCTCCTTGGTATCAGAGGAGGGCCCTTCCGGTCCATCTAGTGAATGTATCATGGTTTTCCTTCTTCTTTGGTTGGCCACAGCTTGAAAGTATTTGGTGTTCCTATCTCCTTCTAGGATGTCTCTATCCCTAGACATTTGTCTGGCTTTAGTTTCATCCTTAAGCCAGTTTTTTTGGAGCTCATGCAGAATGTCTTTCATTCTGGAGACCTCAGCAGTAGACAGTTGACTGGTCTCAACTTTAATATCTAGGGAATCATATTCCAGGGTGAGAGGGATTTTAGTTTTTCTAATTTCAGCCTCTATGTTCCTACTCCAGTCCTTGGAGAATTTTCTAAACCTTCTTACCTTTTCCTGCCAGATTTCAATGGGAATGGTACTCTTAACTAGAGCAGTCCAGTTTTTAATCACTAATTCTTTGAGATCCTTCCTCAGGAGCCACCCTTTTTCAAATTTGAAACTAGTAGACCTTGGGGGACAAGCTAGGCCAGAATCCCAGAGCAAAGGAGTTTGGTTACTCCCTGTCCTAGGCAGAGCCTAAGAATTGCAGAGAGGAAAAATGGAGTTTAATTCAGTATTGCAGAAAATTCTGTTAGTAGTGGACATGACTAAATTTCTTGGTTATTAGCCCAAGTAAATTTCCTCCCAGACATTTGGATCTCTAGTAGGCTCCAAATCTCAATCAAAGCATTGAATTTATCACTCCAATGATGATTGATATTGCCACTACTTTTATCCTACTGATATCTAATGAGGTTAAAGTCTCCAGCTATCAGAGTAGGTTGGTGGTCATCTATGAACAAAGAGTGTAGTTTAGAGATAAAATCATCTTTGCCTGCATCATATGGAGACCCATAGACAGTAATCACTCTAAAAGCAGTACCACTAGATTTGATGGAAAAGTTACAAGACACGGAGAATTTCCCTGCACTCCAATGGGGCAATTCAAAGATGTCAGTATCTACTCCTACTAATATACCCCCAGAAGTGCCTTCAGTAGGGAGATGGTGCCAACTAAAATTAATGTTGTTACTTATAGACTTAAGAAAAGTAGAAGATAGGTCTTCTTTTTTAGTTTCCTGGAAAGCAACTATACTAGGTTTAGTTTTGCTCGGTATCTATAATGCAGGTTTTCATGCTTGGGGTGGTGGTCCCCCTAATGTTCCACAAGAGACAACTCATCTAAATAAGCTTTTCTTGGGGTGCTTGCCTAGCCCATATTTTGAAACTTTTATCCAATATTACTCTGGCCCTCATAACCAAGGGACCCTCCAGCACACCCTTCAGGTGTTTCAGGGGAATCTGGGAAGGGATCTGGATCTACAAACCCTTCAGGTTTTCCCGGAGAGCTATTAGTATTACTAGCTACAACATCATTTTTGCTTATAGAAACAATATTTGTCCCAAAAGGATCACTCGGATTTTTAATAACTCATTGTGCCCCTTAGGCACTGGAGAATTAATATTTTTATTGTGTAACAAGAACACTATGAAATAAACTAGTACTATCAAATTCTACACCAATTTTCTTAGCAGTAGCAATAAAAATAGGGTCAGTAAACTTGGTAGTCTTTCCTAACAATGGTGGTTTTGAATTTACCTTTCTCAACTTCTAGGTTTCTCAGTTTCCGCTTGTCCACAGCAATCTCCAGCATTATTCTGCCCTGAACATCAACCCTAGAGCTTTTCCTTTGTGCCTGAACAGGCACCCACTTCTCTTTCTGAGCAACTGGAGGTGGAGCTCCTAGGTTGTTACTAGCAAAGGTAGGACTGAAGATAGCTTCTTCAAAGTCATCAGTGTAATTTTCTCTGGTTGTGTCACTCTAGGTTGTTGAGGAGTTCATCGTCTTCATCTTCTCCTAGTTCCATTTCTTGTAGCAAGTTGTAACTCAAATCATCAATCCCAAGGTCCCTCAGCTACTGCAGGTATGTAAATGTTGTCTACTTGGTGTTTTGGGGGTTTTGAGAGCCACCACTCCCCCCACCACCACTGCTACTGGGGGTAGGGTTCCTTTGTTGTCCACCTGCAACAACACCTTGAACTCCGGGATTGGATTTAGGGTTAGTAGTTGCAGCATCTTTGTTTGATTCTTCATCTTCTAGTTCGTCCACAGTGTTTTCTTCTCCTGGGGCCTCTACCACAATCTTAATCTTGAAAGGTTTGTTACCAATACCAAAAATTCTTTCAGAAGGATTTTTGGTGTGAACCTTGCATCTGATTTGAATCCTAACTGTCTCAAAGGAGGATTTGAAATTCCCTTGCCAGTCTAAATCCACCCGTGTGCCCAAAACTGATGCAAATTGCTCCAGGGCAGCCCATTCAGCCCATGTTGGAGCCACTCCTGACATTTGCAACTAGACAGTTTGAAGCTCCGCATAGTGGTCCATTTCTCCTTTCCAAACCTCTACATTGACAGTGACTCCATCAAGTTCAGGTAGATTGGAGTTAGGATACCCAGCTACCTGTTCCACAAGAATGTGTGGTGGGAATTTGACCAGGAAGGTCCAGTCATCCAACTTCCTTATGTGCCAAGGCCAATTAGTCTTGTATATCAAAGAGAAATTGTGAGCTAGATCCTCTTTGTTAACTTGCCCAACTTCTATGTAAACAATTCCAACATTCTTCATGTTTCCTTGATGCTGATCACTAACATCTGGTACTTCCACTTGGTTGAGGTCATAGGTTTCTTCCTTTCAAGGCAGTCTTCAACCTTGTGTGTCACCATTTTACAGATGAAACAGACAGGAGGTTGAGGGTAATGGGACCTATGATGCCCAGGCTCTCCACAACGGTAGCAAGTAACATCAGAGTACTCAGTCCCAGCAGTTTCTTGAGTTCTAGGAACATGTCTCCCTTTTTCAGCATTCTTCTATTTCCTTTGTTGTTGGTTCCCAACCCTATTTCCATCTCCCTGCTCTTGACTCTGCTTTTGTGTCTTCTACACCAGCTTCCCACATGTGAGCTAGAAGGAGCTTGCCTTGGAACCCAAGAGATTGAGGGTTCTGCTGCACAGGGGCAGGCCCTTGCATCACTCCAAAAGGCTGACCAGACCCCCAATTTCCTGGGTTCCTCCACTGATTCATTGGGGGAGGAAAGAATGGACCCTAGCACCAGGGGGAGGCGGCATACCTTGGAAACCATGCCATAGGGGAAAAAGTTTTGCTTGGAAGGCCCAAACTGCTGATCGAAGGTAGGAGTCCACTGTCCCTGGTTGATTTCCATCGGGTCGAACTGCTGATCGAAGGTAGCAGTCAGCGGCGGTGAAATTGCGGTCGAGGAAGAGGTCTCTCCTGATCCAAACTAGCACTGTGGCTTCTGGTGGGCTAGGGTTTCCCTCACCAACCCATAGTTGGCCAAAATGCTCCGCCAAGGCCTCGTCATCATCTAACTGGGACCCAGAAACCACATCGGGGCCACGTCGCCCCGCATTGCCGTTACGCCTAGTTGGTTCATCTCCACTGGGCCCCTCAGTGTCATCACCAGAGCGAAACAGGGTATGTCGCCGACGGTGATCACCGACATCGCACACGCCTCAGAAGCGCGTCGGAACGGTGAGTCTACTGAGGTTTCCTCCTCAGGGCTCCCTTGGCTTGTTCCCCGGCTTGTGGATCTGTGCTTCTGGCAGAGCGGCACTCCAGATCTAACTGAGACCGCCACACGTCTCTGAAATGCCGGTGAAGCGCACGAATCTGCAGCGCGGCAGAGCGATGAATCCATGACGAGGCCCAGCTTCGCGTGTCTGAGCGCGCCTCCTCCCTCCAGGCCCCCATCGCTACCCTGACGAATCACAACGGTGGTTGGAGAGACCAGAACGTCCTCCGCTTGACTCTGCGAGATGGGATCCTGGATTCCACCGCAGCCAACGCCCAACTGATGATTTCCTCTGGCTCAGTCGATGCTCCCTTGAGCAGGAGCTCGAGTTCCTCCTTCGAGGCCTCCACGCAGATCCTTGTCACTCGCTTTTGAATTGTGTCGTCGTGCGTCGGGAGCCGCATACTTCTGCTCATGCGCGCCTGATGCATCTCCTTAGCCATCGCATCCCCCTCCCCTCGAGACCTCTGACCGCTCCTTCGAGGCACCCCGTAGGGGCGCGGTGTGCGGGGAAGTAGGGGAGCGATAGGAGCTCCACCTGCGTTCGGGGGAGGTAGGGGTGGACGCGGCGCTGGGGATTGCCGGCGACAATGGTGCCGTCGGTGGTAGGCTGAGGGGATAAGGCAAGTTGCAAGAGCCACATCACGGGGGACCCAAGACCCTATTCTGATTGCAACCTAGATTGTCTAATTTAATTCCTTTTGCAACCGAGCCCACGACCAAACTGTTGCCCCCTTAAGGCCCTAACCCCCTTCGTTCACCTAGATGATGACCAGTCCAACTCCATCCCCAAATTTCGTCACAACTCGCAAGGCGTCTTTGCAGCCGGCCATGTCTACTTCTGGTTCCTCCTCCGACGCCAACCTCCCATACCAGCTGATCGCTTGCCTGGACTGCAGAGCTAGGGTCATCACCTTTGTCACCACAGGAGGATCCAGGCCGGGTGAGAGGCTCTCTCGACTGAACGGTCGTAGAGCCCCGATTCTGCAGTCTCGCCCAACCCACAAATGATACTTGGTTTACTAAAGATTCAAAAGCAGAGAGTACCTATGTGTAAATTTATCACTAGTTATCCGAAATGAGACAGACCAATGGACATTCATGTTACTAAGTTGTACTCCCTCCGTCTCCGTCCCATAATATAAGAGCGTTTTTCACACTAAACTAGTGTAAAAGCCTGTTATATTATGGGATGGAGGGAGTACTTAACTCTGCCACATTACAAATCAAAGGCGGATCAGTGTTCACGCCCCTGATGACACAACTATTGTCATTGCTGTTCACGAGAGCCATCCTGATGGCCAAGTTCAGGAGCTACCTCCCAGGACCACAGTCACACGGGATACCCTTTTGTACACGACACAATCTATTCCGGCTCAGCAGATACAAAATTTGAAAATACAAACACCTAGTTTCAAAACTCCAGACCTGACTGCAACATGTCATGGAACCGACTTAAAATGCTTCAAATGGTTTTGATGCCAGCTACAGCTGACAGACAGCTAGGGTATTTGCTTCAGTGAATTTAATTAGTGAACCCACGAGCTCACATGGTTTTAATAACGAATGCAACATTTTTTTCACCTTGCCACTTAATATGCACGCTGGGATTTAGCTTCCACTAGAAACCTGCGGAAAATGTTGGTTCTGAATCAAGACTCTGGACTAAGACGTGCTCACACAACAAAGTACTAAATGGAATTATCACAAAGTCGAATTCACAACCAAACTCTTGCCCATTATCCAGCATTGTCACCTTGTACAACACCTTGCGCCATTTCTTCTCCACAACTTGCATTGTACAACTTGTTCTTCTCCACCTCCTCCACCTGGTAAGTGCCACACTCATATAAGATATGCCCAAATTATTCGTACATAGCTCTCATGTATATCTTGCTTGCATGACACTCGATCGCCCAGTTTGCTCTCACCAACAGTCTCCCCTGCAAGGATTGGCAATCTGTCTCAGTAGAATCATCGTAGCTAAGCAATAAGCAAAAGCTATACCGAAAAATTCTCCATGATGTGACTAAGTTAAAAACCACTTACTACAATTATTGTCCTCTTCTCTTCGTAGTTTTCCTCCGATTCCCTATCGAACTGTAGCATCATGTATTTCTTCACAAACATGTGCATTGGACGTGCAGGAGGAACGTAATTCTTCAACATGTGGTGAGCGCTTTCACTCTTCTGGGTGCTGGTCATCTTAGCGCAAAACACACCTTTGAAATAAGGCTTCGCCCACTTGTGACGTATCTTGTACAATTGAGTCATATAGGGGTGCGTATGTAGCTTGTATGTCTCTACTCATATCTTCAAACACTCTTCAAACTCTTCTATAGTCAGCATGTGATGGACTACCTTATGGAATTCCGCACAGAATTCACTCTTCTTGTACAACAGTTCTAGTATCTCCATTGTCTTGCTCAAAACGTGCCACTAACACCACCTGTGAGCCGTATCTAGCATCATGGTCTTAATAGCAAGTTCCATGCCTTTGTTCTGGTCTGCAAAACATAAAAAACACAGATTCAAAACGTGCTGCCACCAAGCAAAAAAAAAAAAAAAACAGACCGACCATTCACAAAAAATCTCTTCATCTTGCAACATACCTATCAGAATTGTTCTTGGGTGGACCCCTCCCATCATCCGTAGGAACTCAGAGAATGCGCACTAGAACCTTTCTTCTGTTTCATCACGGACAAGAACACCAGCCAAAATCACACTCTGAAAATGGTTATTCACTCCCACAAAAAGTCCGAAGGGCATATCATACAACTTGGTCCAGTAAGTTGTGTCAAATGTGACGATGTCACCAAAGAAGTTGTATTGTAGCCGGCTGCTCCCGTTCACCCACATCAGGTTCTTTATACGCCCCTCGTTGTCAGACTGCACCCGGTAAGTGAAATGTGTATCTTTCGAACCTAACTCTGCAAACACTTCCATTGTCTTCCTCACGTCATTTTCTGCTTGTTCTTCACTCAATTTCCCACACAAATTCTTCAGTGATCGCTTTGTGCACGGCACCTTTTCAATTGGATGAAAAAGCTCCCTATGATGATGTACACCTTTCCCAGGTTGGCATTGTTCTGTCTGAGTTGCTTAACGAGGTCCTTACTGTACAGATCAATGTGCTTATGCAACGGCCAATGGTCTCCCCGCAATTCGGTGACAAAGAATGTCTGTGCTTCTCTCTGTGTTCTGCAATGTACCACCCGTTATATTCTGTCCTCAGTAACCTTATCAAGGCTGGGCATTCACATCTGCATGACCATGTGTTGTCTACTACAGCTTTCCCTGCAAAAAGCACAACAAACGACGAATGAAATAGCTAAAAAAAATACTGCATTGAAATGAATAGGCCAAACAGTGGACATAAGAAAAAGGTAGCGAGAGTCACTAACCGCGCATCCACACACTATCTCTTGCATGCATTTCGTTGTTTCTACATTTAACCTACTCTTCGCGTATCTTATACCAAAATCTTCCTCCCAAGAATATAGGTTGAAGAAATTGTACGCTTCTCCTAATAAGTCAAAACTTGTTCCTGGGTCAGGCACAATTGCACTCTCCGAAGGATTCTCAGCAAAACCACCAATAGCTTTCTCAAGAGCCGTCACCCTCGACGGGCATGGTGCTCTACATGGTCCAACCCTGATCCTGCATGACAAACAGGAATTTTAGCCACACAATGCTCGTCACATTTCTATTGCACAAAAAAACAGTGCCCCAAAACAATACATAATCAAAACAGTAGAGCACTCTGAGCCTACACATACACCTCTGAATACCGCTCACGTGCACACACGTCCTGCTTAAAATCGAACCAGTACACACTTATATTTTTATGCAGTACCCCATGGGTCCCTGAAACATCTGCACAGCATCCACTTGGAGCAAAAAGATTTGGATGCAACCTACCCACTCAAGGCCATGCTGAGATGGTGCAGACATTCAGCTATTATCGGTCATTCAGAATTGATCATGAATTCATCTACAATTACGTCCTCAAAAATCATCTGCGATCATTTATTAGTGGATTATTCCTAAAATGTTGCCAATCATGGTGTGCACTGGAGCAAATCATAGTCACGCACAAAACCCTGAACCGCAAAAAGAAAAATCTCCACTTCACCTATTTGTCTCCAAGAACATTCTGAGCCCAGGATTATATACATCTAAACTTGTAATGCACCTCTGCTTACCGCTCATGAGCAGACATGCCCTGCTTAAAATCGAAAAGTAGACACTAATGTTTTTCTGCAGTGGCCCATGGGTCCCAGAATCATTTGTTCGGCACCTACTTGCAGCGAAAAGATTTGAAGGCATACATACAACTACCTATGTAATTCAGAACAGATCAACAATTCATCCATCTACCAATGTGCCTCAAACATCATCTGTAGTAATTTAACCCAGTGGATTATTCATACAATGTTTGCCAACGGTTCGTACACCAGAAACAAATCATAGTCACATACTAGGCTGAAATGCAAACATATAACTGCTTAAACGATTCTACTAATCTCCAAATTCAAGGTTGAAGGCCTGAACCTCTAACCACAGATGCAGCAGACCAGTGACAATGAACCAAACTCGCAATCCCGGAACAATGGCTCACGCGGATTTCCCACACCACGTTAAATGAAGTTATATATAAAATAAAGTACGTAAATTGAAGGGACCTCGATTAGTTTTGAACAACAAAAGTAGAACATAGATAAGCAACCAATAAAGATGGTGTCCTGCATTACAAATTGTTGAACTCATAGGCTTGTGGAGTGGAAACAATAAGTAGCTGCTTATTTGTACACTTTTGATAATTTCTTGCAGAAATATTTTGCAATCTCATTTGTTCTTTAAAGGCAAAGCGGCACTTACTTGGCTTCAATCTCATTTGTTCTTTAAAGGCAAAGCGGCACTTACTTGGCTTCCTGTATATAGCATCAAACCTAAGTAAAGAGAAATCAGGGGATGAATCGGGTACCTGAACAACCAAGAAACATGTGACCAACCGAAGTCGTGCCCAACGGAAATACGAGGCGACAATGGACACCAAGATCAGTAACTGAAACAGCACATAAACAATACAACGTCAATCAAGCGAAAATCATCCAAAGAAAAATCAAAGAAAAGGGGAAGAAAAAGAAAGTGGACAGCTAAAAACCAAGGAAAACACAACAAAAAGCCAAAATACCCATGAAGAAGAAACCAAAAGAGAAGAGATGCAAAAGGAGACAAAATCTAAGACAAAAAAATTGAGTGAGATCAGATCCACGGGTGCAGGTGCTCACCTCAACTAAATCCACACCTAAAGCCTCCAGGCTCACAAACCTACGGCAACCAGGGGCGGCACCGGGGACGGTGAGGAGTGCACAGTGCTCGGGTAAATATCTGACGGCCCAAGTGCATCGAGCCCGCGATCCGACAGCGAAGATCATGCTGTAAATTGGATCTGACGGCCCATAAACTCTAGTGATTGTTAGCGCTTTGTTTTATCCCCCTTGGGATGTTCTAGAAGCATCTTTTCTCCATCCCACGAATCAGATTCTTTAATGTAAAAAATAGAATAATCTAGATTCTAGAGAGTTGAGCCAAGTGTAATATTAATGGAAGGAAATATAATTTCAAGAATGCATATTCTCCCTGCTGTTATATATTTCATTTATGACGTGCAAAGCACATACATTTTACTAATATTATAGTTATATATAATCAAATGACTTGTATCACATGAATATATATTTCATGATGTGCAAAGCACATACAATTTACTAATATTATAGTTATAATCAACTATATAATCAACTACTGCAGGACCGCTGGATCACGCCCGACGAGAATAGCAACTAGTATCTTGCTCAGAACTCTTGACACAAAGAAAGACCGGTCCTTGGGAATGAATGTACACGAGTCATAAAGCGGCAAGTGTATGTAGCTCTTCACTCCGTGTACAACGAAGTGTCCGTCACTGTATAAGTCAGGACGAGTAATCCTCACGGAGTTCATGTCAACGACTCTGGTGACATCACCAGTGGAAGGCGACCACACAATCTAGTCACTGATGTGAGACAAAAGCCAAACGCAGCTGTTCTAAGCCTCAAGGATGGGCGCGAAGAAAGCTTCGAGACGGGATATGACCCAAGGGCCATTTGCTTGAGCAAAAGAGCACGCAGCGGGCCTCCGGAGCAAGCGGCCTCGAAGGCAGCATCTGGGACGGCGAAGACGGTGACAGGACCATGCCGGATCGCGAGCATTCTCGAGTCCACCGTAACCGGCAGCGCGGACGCCATGCGCTCGTAGCCGAACAGCCGAAGCACCTTGGCTAGATGCTCCAATTTCTCATCCATATCCACGGCCGACAATCCTGTCTTCATGACCTCCTCCAAGACAGCAGCATCGGGCTTGACCTCGCTCTCGGACGACGACTGCGCTATGGGGCCAGGCGGCTCCTGGCGTGGGGAGAAGGAGAGGGACGTGATGTGCTGGGGGCCGGAGGAGGAGGGAACGGTGAGCTGCCTGCTAACATGAAGCGCAGCAACGAGGAAAGGGAGGATCATAGCAAGAAAAGTGGGGCAATTCGCCATGGCTAGCTGAACGCAGGCGGGGCGGAGGTCGGCGACGACGCGTGCGGGGCGAGGTTGAGTATGACACCCGGACGCTGGACGAAGGACAGCGTGGTGGCGCGGCGGATCTCCCAGTGGCAAGGCAGCGAAGAGTGAGGAGGGGTTCGACGGTGGAGAGGCTCACGGGATAGGCGGCGCCGGCGTCAACATGGAGCTGACCGGGGCTCGGCTACCTGGCGGCGGGGAGGTGAGTGGGTGCTGTCCCATACTTCTCCTTAGGGTTTTGACGTTCTTAAGGCCCAACTTCCTGGAGGCCCCCTTCTCCTGCTTTAAAAATTCGTCAGTACCAGCAACTTGGGCCCGGCCCATATACGTGCATTGCTCGCCTTCTGCGCCGCGCAAGGGAACTGGATGGGCCAGCCCACGATTCCGCAAGGGCAGCGCGAAAAAAGACCGCCAAAAATACCTGGCGACCTCGTGCTTCCATACGGAGAGACTAACCACTAGAGCAGCTTACTGCTTGTGAATATTCACACGCGAAGTACTTAAAGAATAAAAAAAAAGTACTTAAAGAATAGAAATGTAGACGCGCAATTTATTGCGCATCACACTGTAGCGTTTATATTTTCTAATTATTTGAAAACATGTTCACATATTACAGATGAAGTTCATGTATTCAAGAAAAAGTTCATGCATTCAAAAAAAAGTTTATGAATTCAAAAGAAGTTCATCAATTTTCAAAAAAAGGTCATCAATTTGAAAAAGTTCATCTAAATTGAAAAAAGTTCATTTATTTTGAAAAAAGGTTCATCAATTTTTTAAAAAGTTCATCAATTTTGAGAAAAAGGGTTTATCATTTTTGAAAAAAAGTTCAAAAAATGTAAAAGGCTCATCAAATTTGAAAAATATGTTCCTCAGTTTTGAAAAAGGTTCATCAATTTGAAAAAAAAAAGTTCATGAGTTTCGAAAAATTCAGTTCATAGATTTAGAAAAGAAGTTCATCTATTTGAAGAAAACAATTACGAATTTGGAAAAATAACGTAGAAAAGGTAGAGAAAAAAGGAAAAAGGAAATAGAGGAATGTAGAAATGAATGAAAACATGTATATTATCACAGCTACTGCGGTGGTCGAGTTGGTTACGCGTCTACTCCCTCCGTTCCAAAATAGATGACTCAACTTTATACTAACATTAGTACAAAGTTGAGTCATCTATTTTGGAACGGAGAGAGTATATGTGATGACCCGCGACGCTTGTTCGAATCACAGATCGCACACATTTTTTTTTTTTTGCAGTTTATCTTGTGTGTTTAGGAAACAGAAAAAATGCAATATGGGCCGGCCCGACTAAGACGCGGGGTAGCTGCTGTAGGCGCTGGTTAGTGAAAAACAGTAAAAATCGGAACTGCCTGAAGCGCGAGAGCAACTAATTAACGAGTGCTACTTCGAGAGCCTCGCAACGATCAGCGTCACTTGGCACGCTCTCAGCCATTCGTCACGTGTCGTGCTTTGGGCGCTCCCTTCGGTTTTTATTTTCTTATTTTCTCACAGGCGTTGTCGGCTTTTTGAATGGTTTTTCCTCCGGGTATTTTCGACGTTTCAGTTTTCTACTGGTCTTCCTTAGATTTTGGGTCGAAAAAGAAATTCGAAAATATTATGCAAAAAAACACATTTTTTTCTTTCACGTGAGTCACGTTTTTGCTTTCGCGAAAGACGCACGGTTGTGCTTTCACGAGAGTCACGGCCGTGCCTTTCGGAAACGGAAAAAAAACGCGTTTTCTGTTTTTTCTTTCCTTCCGCGAGAGGCACGGTTGTGCTTTCGCGAGAGTCGCGCCCGTGCCTTACGGAAACGGAAAAAAACATATTTTTTGTTTTTTTCCTTCTGCGAGAGGCACGGTTTTGCTTCCGCGAGAGGCACGGTTGTGCTTCCACGAGAGTCGCGGCCGTGCCTTTTGGAAAAGAAAAAAGAACGCGTTTTCTGTTTTTTTATTCCGCGAGAGGCACAACTGTGGCTTTCATAAAAGGAAAAAAAACACATTTTCTGTTTTTTTTATTCCGCGAGAGTCACGGTTTTGCTTCCACGAGAGTCATGGCCGTGCCTCTCGGAAACGAAAAAAACGTATTTTCTGGTTTTTTTCCTTCCGTGAGAGGCACGGTTTTGCTTCCGCGAGAGGCACGATTGTGCTTTTGGGAGAGTCACGGCCGTGCCTCTCAGAAACGGAAAAAAGAACACGTTTTCTGTTTTTTTTCCTTCCGAGAGAGGCACGGTTGTGCTTTTGCGAGAGGAACGGGTGTGCTTTTGCGAGAGGCACGGACGTGCCTCTTTCGGAAAGGGAAAAAACCCGTGCTCCCGGGTTGGTTTTTTTGTCTGATTTTTTGTTCGGTTTTTTTTGTGAAAAAAAGTTTGTCAAAAACCTATCAACATGGGATCTAGTTTTAGAGTTCTCACGCGAGAAATTCAACGTGAAAACGATTCAAAATTTGGAAGCACGGTTTAAGTGATAAAACATTTTGGATAAACAGATCTATCAAAAAGGAAAACTCTCGGGTTGCGACAAGTGACGCACATGCAGCGCGCCACTTGTCGCAACTAGGGAGGTGGAAATGATTGTTTTTTTTTAGTAACAGGTGAAAATGATAGTTATAACGAAAGTACTCCTCAACCAGTGATTTGGCGGGAGCGCCCTAGCGGAAGTTTCGAGCCATCCTGCTTCTGGGCTGCTAGTGCTACCGGGCCAGCCGTGGACGAAAAAGGAGAAATACCAATTGGCCCAATTGCGATGTACCAGCCCAGCGCCCTGTCTCCCCTGCTCCTGCCCTCCTCAGTCCTCACCCCACAAGCTCACCCCGAAGCCGAGCACCAGAAGAGAACGGCGGAGCCGTCCCTAACCCTACCGCACCTCTGTACCGGAGCCGAGAGGAGGCCGGAGCGCCAGCCCGCTGCCCCCGCGCCCTCACGCAAGCCTCGCGCCTCGTCTCGTCCCCGCGTTCTCGGCATTTTGGCAGGCACGGCTGCAGCCCGCATCAGGCAGGCAACGCGTACGGCGAGGACTGCGCACGGCGCACGCGGTACGTCCACCGATCACCAAGACTGCGCAGCACGATATCAAGTCGTTGCAGCACCGTGACCCCGTGAGTCTACTGCCTTCTCCATTTCTGCCCCCCCCCCCCCCCCCCCCCCCCCCCCCTCTCCCGTTGAGCATAGAGGATGAGCCTTAATGTATGGATTAATTCGTTGTAGCATGAGTACAATTCAACTAGAAGATGACGCACCTTTTTTCTTCTTCTTCTTCGTGAATTTCATGAATTAGAGCAATAATTTTCAGATGCTAAATGCAGTATTTATAAAATAGATGTAGTGGCAGGACTTTTATAATCCAACCTAATTATACTACATTGTAAAAAAAAGACTTAATTGTACTCTCATCATAATAATACCTTTTTAAAACCAATGACTTAACTGAAGCGGCAATTCAACAATAATGCTAGATGCCTAGATGACATCCTTAGAGGAAAAAAAATGCAACTTGTACTGCTACCTGATTTTATTCTTGTCTTGATAAATAACTCTATCAAACCCATTAAAAGAAAATGTATTGGTGCTCTTTCCAAGCAGCATTGAGTCAAACTTGTGTTCAGACGCACCTTGGAAAGTAACATAATTCCTCTAGGATCAGTTTTGTACAAGTTCAGTGTACTTTGCGCAGGCAAATGGCTACATAAAACTTGAGTAAAAGAAAATAGTGAACAACAAATTTTAACGGATATAGAAACTGAGCCGTGCAGTCAAGCCTCAAGATCCATGTCTTCAAGCTGAAAATCGGTGTCTTAATCATTTGGTGAATCATCATCGTCTTCATCGTTGCTCTCCATGTCTTGATCATATTCTGCCACTTCTAATTCAGCCCTCAACTCTTCATCATGCACAACTAGCCTTGTTCCTGAGTGGTTCCGAGTGTAGGTGATATAAGAGCCTATGGGTCGTGCAATAGACTCGCCAGGATCAGGATGAGCTCTCCTAGGGAAGTTGCGACCTGCTAGAGAAGTCAGCGCACCCATAGCTTCATCAACTTGAGACCAAAGTAGTGGTGTTTCACCGTCCATTACTTGAGCTTGATGTTCATGGACCATTTCAGCATTGGTATCAACCCATTCATTATACCATTGAAATTCTTCTAGGACAAGTGGATTAGGTATCGTTGATTTAGAGCCTTGCTCACGCAGATTTTGAAACATAGCTTCAATTTTCCGGTTGTAGGAGACATATGATAGCTTGTTCAATCTCTTGTACTCTAGACGGTTTCTCCCTTTGGTGTGGATCTGCAAGCACACAAATATGTGAGAAGCTGCTGAAATTAGCCTATCAAACTAGCCAACTAATGGCTACTTACATGAGCAAATACACTCCTATTGCGCTCGCAGCCAGATGCTGAACACCATAGACTAATGATTCGCTTTGCAAGAGTTTGGAGGTCAAAAGCAAGGCCACCATAAGCACTCCACCAAAGAACTACAAAATCAGCAAGTCCAACATTAAAGAGAAGGCCAAAATAACCAGCAACTAATGGAATAATTTAGTTGAAAAAGAAGACACAAGCTGCCATAAAATTTATACTTATGAGGGCTCTTTTTGTCGCGGTCTTTAATTGACAATGGCTTCAAGAAACATTCACCTTCCGTCCGCTCATAGTCGTCAGTTTCCCTACTTATAGTTGCTTGTAGGTCATCATCGGGCTCCATCTTCCATAGCACATCATTGAACATTCAACGGAGACGGGTAGCTTGCCTTTGTTGGCCTCCCTAATACAACAACGACAAAGCCTTTAGTCTCAAACAAGTTGGGTTAGGCTACAGGTGAAACCCATAAGATCTCGCGACCAACTCATGGTTCTGGCACATGGATAGCAATCTTCCACGCACTCCTATTCATGGCTAGTTCTTTGGTGATACTCCAGTCCTTCAGATCTCTCTTTACGGACTCCTCCCATGTCAAGTTCGGTCTACCCCGACCTCTCTTGACATTATCAGCACGCTTTAGCCGTCCGCATGCGCTGGAGCTTCTGGAGGCCTGCGTTGAATATGCGCAAACCATCTCAAACGGTGTTGGACAAGCTTCTCTTTAATCGGTGCTACCCCAAGTCTATCTCGTATATCATCATTCCGGACTCCTTCCTTGTGTGGCCACACATCCATCTCAACATGCGCATCTCCGCCACATCTAACTGTTGAACATGTCGCTTCTTAGTCGGCCAACACTCGGTGCCATACAACGTTGCGGGTCGAATCGTCGTCCTAGAGAATGCCAGAAGCTTGACGCCACTTCATCCATCCGACTTTGATTCGATGGTTCACATCTTCATCCATATCCCCATCCTTCTGCAGCATTGACCCCAAATATCGAAAGGTGTCCTTCTGAGGCACCACCTGCCATCAAGGCTAACCTTCTCCTCCTCGTGCCTAGTAGTACTAAAACCGCATCTCATGTACTCGATTTTAGCTCTACTAAGTCTGAAACCTTTCGATTCCAAGGTTTGTCTCCATAGCTCTAACTTCCTATTGGCTCGCGTCTGCATGTCATTGACTAGCATCACATCATCCGCAAAGAGCATACACCATAGGATATCTCGTTGTATATCCCTTGTGACCTCATCCATCACCAAAACTAAAAGATAAGGGCTCAAAGCTGACCCCTGGTGGAGTCCTATTTTAATCGAGAAGTCATCAGTGTTGCCATCACTTGTCCAAACACATGTCACAACATTATCGTACATGTCCTTGATGAGGGTAATGTACTTTGCTAGAACTTTGTGTTGGCCCACGACATGACATTCCGCGGTATCTTATCATTGGCCTTCTCCAAGTCAATGAACAACATATGCAGGTCCTTCTTTTGCTCCCTATATCTCTCCATAAGTTGTCGTACCAAGAAAATGGCTTCCATGGTCGACCTCCCAGGCATGAAGCCAAACTGAATTTTGGTCCCGCTTGTCATTCTTCTTAAGCGGTGCTCAATAACTCTCTTCCATAGCTTCGTTGTATGGCTCATCAGCTTAATTCCACGATAATTAGTACAACTCTGAACACCCCCCTTGTTCTTGAAGATTGATACTAATATACTCAGTCTCCATTCTTCTGGCATTTTGTTTGCTTGAAAAATGAGATTGAAAAGCTTGGTTAGCCATACTATCGCTATTCCCCGAGGCCTCTCCACACCTCAATGGGGATACAATCAGGGCCCATCGTCTTGCCTCCTTTCATCCTTTTTAAATCCTCCTTGACCTCAGACTCCTGGATTCGCCGCACAAAACGCCTGCTGGTATCATCAAAGGAGTCGCCTAGTTCAATGGTAGAGCTCTCGTTCTCCCCATTGAACAGCTTGTCGAAGTACTCCCGCCATATATGCTTAGAGGCTGTTTGGGACTGCTCTGCTCCCTAAAATTCAGCTTCGCTTTAGAAAACACAAGCCAAACGGGGTAGCTCCATGATACGCCACTCCGCAAAAAAACTAGAAGTTGAGGTACAACTCCTAGTTTTGTATGAAGCTCTTCAGGGGGTGCTTCAAAAAACTCTAGAAGCTGGAGTTGGGGGGAAATTACCCACCACCGCCACCAGTAAGTGGATACCCCTTCGTTTCCCCCTCTCATCCAATCAAATAGATCCTTTCCACCAAATTTCCTATTCTTGAAGCTGGAGCTAGATGGAAGCCAAACATTTTCTTTTGTACTGCTACAACTTCTGTATGTAACTGCTCCAGTGTGAATTTAGTGGACTGAAACTGATTTTGATGAAGCAGAGCAGTCCCAAACAAACCCTTATTCTCCTTATCCTTCACTAGGAGTTGGTTTGCAACGTCCTTGATGCATTTGACTTGGTCAACATCCCTCGTCTTTCTCTCTCGGATCTTGGCCATCTTATAGATGTCCCTTTCGCCTTCCTTCGTGTCTAACTGCTGGTAGAGGTCCTCATATGCCCGACCCCTCGCTTCACTCACAGCTCTCTTTGCAGCCTTCTTCGCCATCTTGTACTTCTCTATATTGTCTGCACTCCTATACAAGTATAGGCGTCTGAAACAATCTTTCTTCTCCTTAATAGTCTTCTGGACATCATCATTCCACCAGCAGGTATCTTTAGCTTTGCTTCTACTTCCCCAGGACACTCCAAACTCCTTTGAGTCCACCTTACGGATGCAAATCGCCATCTTCATCAACATATTGTTCGCATCCCCTCCTTCCTCCCAAGGGCCCTCCTTAATGACCCTCTCCTTGAACGCCTGTGCTACCTCCCCCCTGAGCTTCCACCACTTCGTTCTAACGACTTTGGCATGCTTATCCCGCTGGACATGAATCCGAAAGCGGAAGTCAACAACCACAAGCTTATGCTGAGGGACAACACTCTCTCCAGGTATCACCTTACAATCTAGGCACGCACTCGTGTCTTCTCTTCTCGAGAGGATAAAATCAATCTGGCTAGAGTGTTGACCACTACTAAAAGTCACTAGATGTGATTCTCTCTTTTTAAAGAGGGTCTTAGTTACGATCATGTCGTAGGCTAGAGCAAAGCTTAAGATATCTTCTCCTTCTTGATTCCTGATGCGATAGCCAAAGCCCCCATGCACCCCTTCAAAACATGTGTTAGATGTGTACCCATGTGGCCATTGAGGTATTCTCCTATGAAGATCTTCTCGCCAATCAGTACACTCCTAACCATGTCCTCCAGGCCTTCCCAGAACTCCCTCTCGGTTTTCTCATTGTGGCCTACTTGCGGGGCATACACGCTGATAACATTGAGAACTAAGTCCAACTACCAGCTTGACCAGGATAATCCGGTTCACACGTTTCTTGACGTCTACCACTTCATATTTGAGGCTCTTCTTGATCAAGATGCCTACTCCAGTTCTTCGGGTCCACCCCGTCCTCTCTTGACATTATCTGCACGCTTTAGCCGTCCGCTATGAACTGGAGCTTCTGGAGGCCTGCGCTGAATATGCCCAAACCATCTCATACGATGTTGGACAAGCTTCTATCCAATCGGTGCTACCCCAACTCTATCTCATATATCATTCGGGACCCCATCCTTGTGTGGCCACACATCCATCTCAACATGCGCATCTCCTCCACACCTAAGTGTTAAACATGTCGCCTTTTAGTCGGCCAACACTCGACGCCATACAACATTGCGGGTCGAATCGCCGTCCTATAGAACCTGCCTTTTAGCTTTTGTGCCAGTCTCTTGTCACGGAAAACACCAGAAGCTTATCGCACTTCATCCATCTGACTTTGATTTGATGGTTCACATCTTCATCAATATCCCCATCCTTCTGCAGCATTGACCCCAAATATCAAAAGGTGTCCTTCTGAGGCACTACCTGCCCATCAAGGATAACCTCCTCCTCATGCCTAGTAGTACTAAAACCGCACCTCATGTACTTGGTTTTACTTCTATGAAGTCTAAAACCTTTCGATTCCAAGGTTTGTCAACATAGCTCTAGCTTCCTATTAACCCCCGCCCGACTATCATTGACTAGCACCACATCATCCACAAAGAGCATGCACCATGAGATATCTCCTTGTATATCCCTTGTGACCTCATCCATCACCAAAGCAAAAAAGATAAGGGCTCAAAGCTAACCCCTGGTGCAGTCCATTTTTCATGCATTCCAAAAGAAATATCTGCAAATATTGCATATTAATCATAATACTTGCATGTGATCTGTCAAGTATTAGGATTAATATGCAATATTTTTAGATATTTCTTTTGCAATGCATGAAAAATGGACTGCACCAGGGGTCTGCTCTGCCGATTTTATTCTGTGATAAGTTGGCATAAAAGCTAAATAATTCACTGTCTTGCTAAGCCATCGTACATATTAGAGAGAAGTAGTCATATTTGTAGAAGAAAAGGTCGATGGATGAAGTATGGAATCTATCCAGGTTTATTGTCGTGGTAGGCGCACGACAGATGCCAAGGGATGGCTAAAGAGAGGAGGAGGCTCGAGGGCACTGGTGAGCTCCAGAGGCGAGGTCGGCATGAGCGAGCACGGGACGCAAGACATACCCAGGTTCGGGGCTCTCCGGAGAGATAACATCCCTAGTCCTGCCGAGTGTGGTTTATGTGTAACAGTACAGAGTTGCTCCTAGAGCTGTATGGAGGAAGAAGGAAGGCAGGCCAAGGCTTAGGCTGCTCCCTCTCCTAGTGGGTGGCTAGTTTAGTTGATCTGGTGTTTGCTATGGTTCTCGTCGTCCGTGTGAGTTGCCCGCATGCATGAGGGCTCCTGGGGGGTTTTATAGGCCAACCCCCCCAGGGATACAATGGCAATGTTACAAGGCTGTGGGGCCAGGTTGTCAGTGTCCGGGAAGCCGGTGCTGGGACCCGCCGGGTGTTAGGGCTCGTTGGGTTCTCCGGGCGCGGGCCCCGCATGTCTAGGGGCACTGTTTACCGTCTTGTCGATCGTCAGGGAGTGGCCGGGTTGAGTCTGCTACAGTGGCGCTCCGTCAGGTCGTCGCTTACTGGCGTCAGCAGTGACGACGGGTGCATTGTTGCCATGCTGGCCCTGGTCAGCGGGTAGGTGGGGCACTGTTGCCACGCCCCGGCTGACCAGAGGCATGGGCGGGTCACTGTGGCCTTGCTCACTGTGAATGGAGGCTCGTCCCATCGTACGGTAGGGATAGGACGGGAGCTGACCCGGAGCCGGGTTGAGGAACACGCCAAAGGGGGAGATGGCTTGTTGGAGATGTCTTGGTGTGCCGGGTTCGGCCGCCTTGTGCCGGCCGTTGGGGCCAGGTTGAGGAGTCCGGCCGGGTCGAAGAGTTTGGCCCGGTCGAGGGGCTTGGCTGGGTTGAGCAACCCGGCCAAGCATGAGCCGGATTGAGGGGCGATGTTGGCCCCGTTGTTTTCGAGAAGGATCCGGGTTCCATTGCCTGCCCGGGATTCATCCTCCCGACAGTAGTCCCCGAAGCTGTGAAGGTCCGCCATCTTCGGGTGGGAGGGCCTTAGCAGTTCCCCCCCCCCCTTGAGGAGGTGAATTTTGCGACCGCCGGGTCCGGCAACACCCACTGTGTGCCGGCTTCCAGAAGCCGGATCGCGGCATCCCAGCGGAGGTGGGAAACCGAGGAGTTTATCGAATCTCGAGGCAATATTTTGGGCTTCGTGCGGGCGCCACGTGGCGCCTGGAAGTCGGAGGGGCCTGACAGGCCACACGCGCGACAGGACAGGGCGACGTGCTGGGGCCCGCCGCCCCGCACCCTCGGCCCATGCGTGCAGATTTATTGCAGCGTCCGCGAGTTGGTTGCCATTCTCGAGGCAGTTATTGCGTGCGTACGTGCGCACTTATTGCGGGGGAGTGGGAGGGGCGAGCGCAAACGATCCCACTTCCCCACATTCCGAACCGTGGCTTATAAATTGGGGGGAAGGGGAGCAGCGGAAGTCATTCTCACTCGCGCTCCCCTGCCTCTTCATCCTCTCTCACCTCCTTGCGACCGCCGCACGCTGCGACACCCGCCGCTCCGAGCAAAGCTCCGTCGCCACTCTTCTGCATTCCTTTTCTACGTCTTCGCCGATGGCGCTTCCCTCGGGCTCGTGGATGGGCTCGACCGTCACCACGGACGACATCACGTATCTCCACACCACCAGGCGCTTGCCGGGGGAGACGGAGGTCGCCGTGCGCCTGCCGCAGGGCGAGCGGGAGCCGCGGCCTGAGGGCACCGAGCGCGTGGTGTTCTACCCGCACTCCAAGCGCGGGTTCGGCCTTCCTGCGAGCAGCTTCTTCCGCAACTTCCTGGAGTTCTTCGGGCTCCAGCCCCATCATCTTGGCGCGGGCGCCATCGTGCAACTCTCTGGCTTCGTCACCCTCTGCGAGGGGTACCTGGGGGTCGAGCCCTCAATCGATCTCTGGGTGCGCTTCTTCTCCTTGTAGTAGCAGGGGCCGAAGGTCGGCGAGATGTCCGACTGCGCGGCCGCCATCATCTACAAGCGGTCGGGCGCTGACTACCCCAAGATGCTGCAGGAGGACTCTGCCAAGAAGTGGCAGAACTCCTGCGTCCGCAACCTTGGCGCGGACCGCATCAACCTGCCGCCCTTCATCGACGCGCCGTCGCGGGCGAAACAGAACTGGGGCTATTATCCCCGGCACCTGTCGCAGGAGGTGCTCAACCTGTGCCAGCGGGTGTCAGAGATGAGGGAGCGGGAGGTGCTCACTGAGACCGACCTCGTCACCGCTTTCATCAGGCGTCGGGTGTTGCCGCTGCAGCAGCACACCCACATCATCGGTCAGATGGCCGGACTCCAGGACCCCAACCGCATGTCGAACTTGCGCCTGGGGGCGGACTAGGTCGCCCGTCGGGTCAACGACATCTCCAAGGCCGGGCTGCGGGACGACTGGGAGTTCGGGAAGTCTTCGTACAGCCAGGCGAACCTGGTGCCCGTGGTGAGTCCCTGGTCTCCATACTTTGCTACCGCCCATCTTCTTGTTCGTCCCGACGCGACGCGGGAGGTGCTTCTGAACGCCATCTGGCATCCATATGATCGGGCGCCCACGCAGGTGGTGCGGGCCGGCTCGGAGGAGCCTGCGGCCCACAGCGGGGGGAAGGAGGCGGCCGCCGACGTCGGCGCAAGGCGCCGTGCGGGTAAGTTTGTCTTCCGCGTTTCTTGAGTCGTCGGGTGTGAGGCGGCACGGGGGATGCTGACGCGAGTTGTCGGTGTAGTGGCGCTGGGTGGAGGAAGCGGTGGCGCGGCTGGAGCCGGCCGCATGGGAAGGACAACGTCGTGCCCCGAGCCCCGGCCATGAAGTGCGCGGCGGACCCAGCCGCTGGCGCGAAACCGCTCGCCAAGAGGAGGCGTGGCGCTCCGGAGGCGAAGCCGGCGAGGCCCGCCGTTCTGGTGGTGCCTGGGTAAGTTCCCTTCTTGCTGGAATCCGGATGGCCGGGTGTCTCTGCTTGGTTCTTATGTATTTACTTCGTTGAGCTTTAGGTCGCCGATCTCACTAGCGCTGGCGGCGGCGAATGCCGCGTCCACCGAGGGCGCCGTATTCCGAAGAACCCGGACTAGTGCCGACGATCGGTAGGAGGAGGCGGCGGATCCGGACCTCGGCCTGGACCCGACCGACACCGAAGGCCTGGCTTGGCAAGACCGGAACAGGGCCGAAGTGGAGCTGGAGGCGGCATCGGCCCAAGCCTGGGTCAATGCCGCGGCGACGTGGGCGCGAGCCGGCGTGGCCTGAGATGCCGGCAGGGACGATGCCGGCGGCGACGGTCTTTGTGCCGTCATCGGAGGGGGAGCGCGGCTAGCGCGGCCGCGCAGACGCGATGGACCTCGACTGGGAGGTCGTGGTGGTTGGGGATGACACCCCGCCGCGGACCAACGAGGTCGAGCGGGCGGGGGTAGAGGGAGGCGGCGACGACGCCGTCTTGGAGGAGGTGCCACGGATGGCGCCGGAGGGAGCGCCTCGGGCGCTGCCGGGCGGGGCACTGCTGGTGGTGGCGCCGCAGGCCACTCTGGCTGTTGAGCCGGCGAGGGTGCCGGAGAGGGCGCCGGCCGCGGAAGAGGCAGTCAGCGGAGAGTACACCCTGGTCCCTAGGCCAGGGGGACGCCGGGTCGCCGGGTCACAGCCGGCTCGAGGCGGGACCAGCGAGGTATTCTTTGGGCCCAGGACCCAAGAGGAGGCGGCGATGGCTGCCATGAGCCGGCGCCTGCGGGGCCGGACGAACAGGATCTAGGCCTTCGCCTAGGCCGAGGTGGAGCAGACGCGGGAGTTGGAGCGCGTCGTGCTCGTAAGTTCTCCCTTGTCCTCTGTTTTTCTTTTTTACTGCTTCTTCTGTGTGGGGGCGCGCTAGCGCACCCACTGGGTGTAGCCCCTGAGATTCGGGCCAACTACGTAGTAGTTGGGTCAAATCTTAAACTGTCGTCTTGCGCTGATCATCGCTTGCAGCAACTGGATTCCTACCGAGTCAGCGTCTTCAACCGGCTCCTGGACAAGCACCGACAACTCAAGGAGTAGCTTGCCGCCAAGGAGGAGGAGCCCCGCCTTGCCGCAGGTATTTTTCTTGTGTGCTGCTTTTAGTGGGGGCGCGCTAGCGCACCCACTGGGTGTAGCCTCCGAGATTCGGGCCAACTGCATAGTAGTTGGGTTGAATCTTAAAGTGGTCCTTTGTTTCTAAGTTTTTCTTTTGTAGCCGAGGTGTTGTCTCGGAAGACCCGACTGTTTTGAGCCGGCTTCCATTACGACCGGCTTATTGCCGATGCCGGCCGGCTTGAGGCCGAGGTGGCGAAGGCGAAGGCGACAGGAGCCCGGTAGGCGCTTGATGATGCCAGCCAGCTGCAGGAGCGGCTGGCGGGCGAAAAGAGCCGTCTTGAGGCCGAGGTGGAGCGTCTCAAGGCGGAAGCCGCCAAGGTCGTGGAGGCATAGCGGGCCCTTGCCGAGGCTGATGAGCAACGCGGCAAGCTGGCCGACGACAAGGGCCAGCTCCAGGCCGAGGTGGAGCGCCTGAAGGCGCTGGTGGCCGCGGCGGAGCAGGCCCGTCAGGGGAAAACTCGTCGCCGCGAGGAGTCCGAGAAGGCGGCCGAGGCCAAGGACGCCGAGTTGGAGGCGGCCCTTGCCAAGGTGGCCGACTTGGAGAAGACGCTCCAAGAGCGTGACCGCACCATTGCCAGGGAGCGGCGCGGTACGTTGCTTGAAGCGTAGCACCTGGAAGAGTCCTTCCCCAGTAAGTGCTTTCCTTGGGTTCTACCGGGCTGGAATCCCGGCTTCTTTTCCTTGGTGATTGTTCTGACTTGCTCTACTTCTTGACAGGGGCCTTCCCGGAGACGTGCCAGCTGGCGGAGGAAGCCGTGCGCTTTCAGTGAGACCCGCAGGGAGTCGTCGGCTCCGGGACCGACCCGCAGGTGGCTGGGACCTTCTCGGAGATCGTGACCGCCGTCGAGGCTCATTTGCGAGTCTTGGGCGAGCAGATGGGGCAACTCTCTGAGGCCGGCGTAGCGATGACGGCGGCCCTATGGCCGGGCTCCATTGCGCCAAACAACTTCACGCGGTTGGCGCGGTGGTTGGACGCGGGCCCGGGCCGGCTCCACGAGTGGCGCGTTTTTGCCGCCCGTGCCGGCGCTGAGATGGCGCTCAGGTTTGCGATGTCTTGGCATCCGGATCTGTCGCTGGAGGCACTGATGGGCCAGTGAGCCAGCGCGGAGAACCAGCTGCGGGCAGAGGCCGGACGGATCGCCGCCCGGGCCAGCTACATTGCCGGGTTCGCTTTTCACGACGAGTTCCAGCCGGAGCGGGCAAGACGGCGGAGTCGTGCCTGCTGACGACTGCGGCCTGCTTCTGAATGACCCGGAGGGCAGCTCCGAGGAGACTGGTGTCTACGGCGACGCATATGCCGAGGAGGAAGACACCGGCACCTCGGCGAACCCGGAGGCCACCGAGGGGGAGCCGGCAGCTGCGCGACCCGGTGCTGGGGTGCTTGAGGCTGTCCTGTTTAACTTAGTAGAGATTTCCATTAGGTAGTAGGTCCACCCACCCACTGGGGGTATTCAGGTGTAATGAACTCTGGCCTTGGGCCTGTCTTTTAAATTTGTGATGTATATATTTCGTGGGTGCTTGCGTTTTTTCCTTTTGTCTTTTGAGCCGTTTTCTTGCGACTTTCCCCTCTTGGGCTCCCCCCCCCTGCGAGTCTGACGGCCGAGGCTCCAGTCCGTGACAAGGAGTTCGGCCTTTGAGAGGAGCGTGCGGTACTTAGGCTTTCAAAATGTTGAGCGCGAGTGGAACACCCACTGGGCCAGCTGGCGGCAATCCGGCGAAGCCGGTTGGCGCGGTAACTTAAAGTGGCGGGGCCGGGTTGGGCAATCTGGCGGTCCTTGACTTAGTATTCGTGGTGCGCTGGTGCTTTGGCCCGTTGTGCTTGCTAGCCGACAGCCGAAGCCGGTTCTATGGCCTAGGGCGAAGTGGAGGGCCGCGGCGACCTCAACGCGTCAGGAACCACTAAGGAAGGCGGCGGGTGGCGACCAAGCCGGCCAGCCCTCGAGCCCCCGGGTCGAGCAAGTCGAACCGGTGGTGGGGTAGATTTAAAAGAGAAAAAATGCACAAGTGCGGGAGACACAATAGCTTGGTCGAAAAGGGCAGCCCCCGAGCGTCGTTCGAGGACTCCATGGTTTTCATACGATTACAAAAGGCTGTGCACACAGCTAACTGTAAAACGGGTGGAGGAGTTCTGCGTTCCACGGCCGGGTTGTTTCTTCGCCGGCAGTGTCTCTCTTGCGCTTGTTTGACTTGCGGGCGTCGATGAGGTAGTAGGCGCTGCGGTCGCACAATGCCTTGCTAACGATGAAGGGGCCCTCCCATGGGGGGGGGGGGGCAGCTTGTGCTGGCCGGCTTGCTGCTGGACGAGTCGGAGGACAAGGTCTCCCTCACGGAATGCGAGGGGCTTGATCTTCTTGTTGTGGTAGTGCCTCGGGCCTTGCTGGTAGATGGCTGACCGGCTTAGCGCCAAGAGGCGTGTACATCGCAACGCGCGGCGAGTCGAACTCGACGTCGATGGGGATGACGGCTTCGGCTCCGTAGACGAGGAAGAACGGGGTGAACCCGGTCGACCGGTTTGGCATGGTGCGGAGGCTCCAGAGGACGGCCGGCAACTCGTCGAGCCAGCAGCCGGGCGAGCGAATGAGCGGCTCGACGAGCCGCGGCTTGATACCGGATAGGATGAGGCCGTTGGCCCGCTCGACCTGGCCGTTGGACTGCGGATGTGCAACGGAAGCCAGGTCGAGGCGAATGCCGGAGACGGAGCAGTATTGCGCGATCGCGCCCTTGGCGAAGCTGGAGCCGTTGTCCGTGATGATGCTGTTCGGCATGCCGTAGCGTACCGCGATGTCTTTGACGAACCAGACGGTTGTCGACCCGTCCAGCTTCTTGATCAGTCGTACTTCGATCCACTTGGTGAACTTGTCCACCGCTACCAGCAAATGCGTCATGCCGCCGCGGGCGGTCTTGAAGGGCCCCACCATGTCGTGTCCCCAGACCGCAAAAGGCCAGGCGATCGGGATGGTCTGGAGTGCCGAGGCCGGCTGGTGGCTGCACTTGCTGAAGCGCTGGCATCCCTCGCACTTGAGGACAAGCGACTCGGCGTCTTGGAGGGCCGTGGGCTAGTAGAAACCATGGCGGAAAGCCTTGGCCACCAGGGATCATGAAGCGGCGTGGTGCCCGCACTCGCCCTCGTGTATGTCGAGGAGGATCTCAATGCCCTGGTCCTGCTCGACACAGCGCTGGAACACGTCGGTGGAGCTGCGCTTGACGAGCTCGTTGTTGATGATGTTGTAGGCGGACACCCGCCGCTGCACTTGCCGGGCCTCGGTCTCGTCCATGGGGAGAACCCGTTCTCCAGAAACTCGAGATGGGCATGGCCCATGATGGAGCCGTCACCACGGGGAAGACGGCCACCATGGCGGGTTCCGGGGCGGCAGCCCCCGAGCCGGGGTTGGGGACGGCGGCGGCCGGGTTGAGGATGACGGCGGCCGGGTCGACGACTGCAGCCCCTGGGCCAGGTTGAGGCGCGGCCGGGTTGTCATGAACGAAGATGGACTCGGAGTCCGGAGACGGCTTGACGGATGGCTTGTGCAGGTGCTTGAGAGAGACGCTGGACGGGATGGACTGTCGGGACGAGGCGATCTTGGCGAGCGTATCGGCGGCCTCATTTTCCATGCGCGGGACCTGGAGGAACTCGCAGCCTACGAAGAATCCGGACAGCTTCTGGACGAGGAAGCCGTAGCTTGCCATGTTGGGGTCGCGGGCGTCCCACTCGCCGGAGCACTGCTGCACCACCAAATCCGAGTCGCCGTAGCACATGATGCGCCTGATGCCGAGTTCCTTGGCAAGCCGGAGGCCATGCACAAGGGCTTCGTACTCGGCGACGTTGTTGGAGGCGGTGAAATGGATCTGGAGTGCGTACCGAAGCCGGTCGCCCTTCGGGGAGGACATCATGATGCCGGCCCCCAGGCCGAGGCGCATCTTGGAGCCGTCGAAGTGCATGCGCCAGTGCACTGAGTCCGGCGGCGGCGGCAGGTACTGGGTCTCGGTCCAGTCAACGAGGAAGTCGGCCAGAGCTTGGGACTGGATCGTTGTGCGAAGCTCGTAGAGGATGGTGTGGCCGGCTAGCTCGAGCGCCCACTTGGTCCAGAGGCGTCCCAGCAACCGATGATCTCGCCAAGGGGGGCCGTGCTGACCACGATAACAACGTGCTCTTGGAAGTACTGCTTCAATTTCTTGGCTGTGAAGTACACGCCGTAACACATCTTCTGGTAGTGCGGGTAGTTCTGCTTGGAGGCGGAGAGCACCTCGCTCGGGTAGTAGACCGGGTGCTGGACGGCTTGGATCTTGCCCTTCTCTGGTCGCTCGACCACCATCACCGTGCTGACCGACCGCGAGGTTGCGGCAATGTAGAGTAACAGCGGCTCCTTCTCGGCTGGTGCGGCCAGGACGGGTGCGGTGGAGAGCATGCGCTTGAGGTCCCGGAAAGCCTCGTCCGCCTGGTCGTTCCACTCGAACGGCGTCGTCTTCTTCATCAGCTGGTACAACGGCAAGGCCCTCTCGCCTAGCCGCGTGAGGAACCGGCTGACCGAGGCCAAGCAGTCGTTGAACTTCTGGACATCGCGCAGCCGAGCCGGCTTGCGCATGCACTCGATGGCCTTGATCTTCTCCGGGTTTGCCTCTATGCCGCGCTCCGAGACGAGGAAGCCGAGTAGCTTTCCGGCTGGGACGCCGAAAACGCATTTCTCTGGATTGAGCTTGACTTGGTACTCGTGCAGGTTGGCGAAGTTTTCCTTCAGGTCGTTGAGTAGCGTGAGGTGCTGCTTGGTCTTCACCACGATGTCGTCCACGTAGATGTGGATGTTGTAGCCGAGTTGCGGTAGCAAGCATTTCTGCATGCAGCGCTGGAAGGTGGCGCCGGCGTTCTTCAGGTCAAACGACATGATGATGTAGCAGTATGCCCCAAAGGGCGTGATGAAGGACGTCTTCAGGGCGTCGGCCGAGTCCAGCTTTATCTGGTGATAGCTGGAGTAAGCATCCAGGAAGGACAGGAGCTCACAGCCGGTGGTGGAGTCGATGACTTGATCGATCCGCGGGAGGGCGAACGGATCCTTGGGGCAGGCCTTGTTTAGGCTGGTGTAGTCAATACACATGCGCCAGGTCTTGTTCTTCTTCATGAGGAGGACTGGTTTGGCCAGCCACTCGGGGTGAAACACTTTCATGATGAAGCCGGCCGCCAGAAGCTTGGCGACCTCTTCATTAATGGTTCTTCTCTTCTCCTCGAAGAAACGTCGTAGGGGTTGGCGGACAGGCTTGGCGTCCTTGCGGACGTGGAGTTTGTGCTCGGCGTACTTCCTCGGGATACCCGGCATGTCCTTTGGGGTCAATGCGAAAATATCCCGATTCTCACGGAGAAGTAGACGAGCTCGCCTTTCTATTTGCTGTCGAGGCGGGTGCCTATGACAACGTACTTGCTGCAGCTTGGATCTTTCGGGTTCAGCTTCACCTTCTCGGTTTCCTTGGAGGGCTTGAACGAGACCTCGTCGGCCGGCTCCTCGGTCGGAATCGGCACGGCCAGCATCTCGCTGGCTAGGGCGACGATTCGGTCGAGGTGGCGCCGCTCCTCGGTTATGACCAGCAACTCGGCCAGTTTGGCGCCGTCACGGGTGCACTCCAGGGACTTGCGGTAATCGCCAGCGATGGTGATGAGGTCCTTCGGACCCGGCAGCTTCATCTTTAGGTAAGCATAGTGGGGGACCGCCATGAACTTGGCGAGCGCGGGCCGACCCAGTAGCGCATGGTACGCACTAGACACATCCACCACCTCGAACCAGAGCGGCTTGCGTCGGAAGTGGTCGCTGGTGCCGAACAGGACGTCGAGCCGGATCCGGCCGATCGGAGAGCAAGAGAGGCCGGGAACATGCCGTGGAAGATCGTCCGGGTCGGCTCCAGGTCTTTGGCCTCGAGGCCGAGCTTAGTCATGGTGTCGCGGTAGAGGATGTTGATGCTGCTGCCGCCGTCGATGAGAACCCGGGAGAACTTGCACGTTCACCGAGGCGCGGCGATGGTGGGGTTGAGGACGAGGGCGTAGCCACCTGGGTTCGGCATGACAGCTGGGTGGTCTTCCGGAGTCCAAGTGACCGGGCGCTCCGACCAGTGCATGTATTCCGGCTTGGTCGGGATGACGATGTTCACTTCCTGTCGGAGCAGGCGCTCGCTACGCTTGTCGTCACCGAGGCTGGTGAAGACGACGTAGGTCGCGTTCTGGGCAGGATAGACGTCGTCGCGCATCGCGCCGCCAGGCGGAGGAGGCGGAGGCGGCTGCCCCGCTCCCAGAGCTGGGGCCGGAGGAGGCGGGATGTCGCCCCTCATGAGGCGCTTAGTGATGGCGCACTGCCGAAGCGTGTGCGTGGATGGCCTTGCGCCGCTGTGATGCTTGCAGGGAGCGTCAAGCATCTCCTCGAAACTCATGGCGGGCTGCCACACTGTCTTCCTGGTCTGCCGGCGTTTGGCGGCCAAGTCGGCCGCGGGCGCCTGCTCGGCGGCCGTGACAAGCCGGTTGTCGTAGCGCTGGGCCGGCTGGTCGGCCTTGCGCTTGTTGTTCTGCTGGTTGTGCTGCTGCCGGCTGCCTTCGCCGACCGGCTTCGGAAGGGGGAACCGGCTTTGCTTTGCCGGCTTCGTCCAGCGCCACCTGGATCTTCATGGCGGAGTCGGCGTTGGCGTACTTGTCCGCCGTCACCATGAGCGCGGCCATGGTGGCCGGCTCGGAGTGTAAGAGCTTGTGCTTGAGGAGGGTACCATCTCGGCACCCGTTGACGAAGTACTGGATTGCTTGGACTTCATGGACGCCCTCGCAGCTGTTCCGGAGCTCGGTCCAGCGTGCGAGGTACTCGCGGCCGGTTTCCATCAGCCCCTGCATGCACACGGCGAGCTGGCTAGGACGGTCGGGTCGCCGGTAGGTCCCGGTGAAGTTGTGTACGAAGGCTTGCTCAAAATCGACCCACGCGTTGATGCTGCCCACCGGCAAGTTGTTCAACCATGTGCGGGCCGACCCCTGGAGCATGAGCGGCGCGTAGCGCACGACGAGCCGGTGGTTGCCTCCCGCGATGCCGATGGCGGTGGTGTACCAGTCCTCCGGCTTGACGGTGTCGTTGTACTTGAGGGTGTCACGGGGGAGCGTGAACCCTTTGGGAAAGGGCTCGTCCTGGATGCGTGCGCCGAAGCACGCCGACCCGACAGCGCCGCTCTCCTACAGCTCCAGGGAAAGGGCGAGCCGGTCGAGGCGGTGGCGGGCGTTGGCGTCGTTGATGCCGCGCGGGCCCAGCCGGCCGGCGACCGCACCACGGTCCAGGTCGACCAAAGCCGGACGTCGGCCGGGTTGCAAGGGAGGGTCATGCCGGCGCCGATCTTCCAGGGCTGGCTTGTCACCCAAGCCGCCGACAATCGTCGGGGCGGGGTTGCGCCGGGTCCGGCTACGGCCGGAGTGCGCCTCGCCGGGTGGTGAAGACGCTGTGTTCTGCTGGTCGCCGGGACCGTCGGCGCGGGCGGAGCCGGATCCGGCCGGCTTGGCGAGTTGGTTGAGGCGGTCCTGCTGCGCGTTGGCCGCGTCGAGGAGGTCGTTCACCCGCTTCAGGCGGTCCTTCAGCTCTTCGCCCGCAAGCTGATGCAGGCCGACTACAGCCGCTTGGGCGGCATGCATGTTCTTCACGGGAATTTCGTAGACGGGGGATGGCGCCGAAGGCGCGGCCGATCGCGCCGCCCCGGGTCCGTATGTCGGCGACCCGGCTTGGCTCGGCCGCGGCAGGCGTGAAGCCGTAGGCGGCGTTGCGCTCCAGCTGAGCGGAGTCCAGGCGACGCTGCGTGGCGGCGAGCGTCTCGGTCAGGTCCAGCAGGCGTTGGCGGTCCTCCTCGAGCCGAGTCCGGGCATCGGCGATGTTGGAGGCGTCGACGTCGGTGGCGATGGGGACGCGAAGGCTCTGCATCATGGCGCGCAACGGGTTGGGCGAGCCGGCCCGATCCGCTGCGTCCCTGGCTTCGGCGGCCTTCCTCGCCGCGCTGGACGAGGAGGAGGCACCGGTGTCGGTGACGAAGACCTCCACACAGAGGTCCATTGCCCCGGCAGGAGCGCTGCTGCCGAGGGAAAGGGGGAGTCGGAGAAGTCAAGTACCTCGCTGGGGTACTCGTCGGCCGCGGGCGCATCGAAGATGCGCAGCGTGGCGAAGGAGGCGGCGAGCGCGTCGATGACATCGTCCGCCAGCGTGACGGGCACGTCGGAGTCGGAAGGGAGCCCCGTCTGGAGCATGCTTCCGACCAGGACCTCGAGCTGCCCCACGGTGGGCGCCAACTGTCATGGTGGGCGCAGGGCAGATGCCAAGGGATGGCTAAAGAGAGGAGGAGGCTCAAGGGCACTGGTGGGCTCCAGAGGCGAGGTCGTCAAGAACGAGCGCGGGACGCAAGACATACCCAGGTTCGGGGCTCTTCGGAGAGATTACACCCCTAGTCCTGCCGAGTGTGGTTTATGTGTAACAGTACAGAGTTGCTCCTAGAGCTGTATGGAGGAAGAAGGAAGGCAGGCTAAGGCTTAGGCTACTCCCTCTCCTGGTGGGTGGCTAGTTTAGTTGATCTGGTGTTCGCTACGGTTCTCGTCGTGCGTGTGAGTTGCCCGCATGCATGAGGGCTCCTAGGGGGTTTTATAGGCCAACCCCTGGGATACAATGGTAATGTTACAAGGCCGTGGGTCCGGGTTGTCAGTGTCTGGGAAGCCGGTGCTAGGACCCGCCGGGTGTCAAGACTCGCCGGGTTCTCCGGGCACGGGCCCCACATGCCTAGAGGCATTGTTTGCCGTCTTGTCGACCGTCAGGGAGTGGCCGGGTTGAGTCTCTACAGTGGCGCTCCGTCAGGTCGCCTCTTGCTGGCGTCAGCAGTGACGACGGGTGCACTGTTGCCATGCTGGCCCTGGTTAGCGGGTAGGTGGGGCACTGTTGCCACGCCCCGGCTGACCAGAGGCATGGGCGGGTCACTGTGGCCTTGCTCATCCGTGAATGGAGACTCGTCCCATCGTATGGCCGGGATGGGACGAGAGCTGACCCGAGGCCAGGTTGAGGAACACGCAAAGAGGGAGCTGGCTTGTTGGAGAAGTCTTGGTGTGCCGGGTTCGGCCGCCTTGTGCCGGTCGTTGTGGCCGGGTTGAGGAGTTCGGTCGGGTCGAGGGGCTTGGCCGGGTTGAGCAACGCGGCCAAGCGTGAGCCGGATTGAGTAGCGATGCTGCCCTGTTGTTTTCGAAAAGGTTCCGGGTTCCGTTGGCTGCCTCGGGTTCACCCCCCGACAGTTATCTTATCAAGCTGCACTGCACATGAACGGCAAGCCGTCTAACCTGCACCTAATTAGGCACACTAAAGAATAACTATCAAAACTCTTTTCACTGGTTGGACAGACTCGGACAGACTCACAAGCGCTCAAACAAACAAACCAAAATAAAACAAATCTTTACCTAATAATAAAGCAGCTATGATTTTTGGTCGTACGTCATCGGTGTTTTTGCAAAAAAAGTCTATGAAGTTTTTGCTATTCAACCCGCAGTCCTCGGCATAAGTCAGCCCGGATCGGTATGGAGGAGAGAAAAGGAAAAAAAGCCCGTCTGCCCACGCGACCTGCCTCTTCGATCCCATCTCGAGCCCCAGCCTGCCGCCACCTCCTGCCCCAGCTCGCCTCACCTCAAGCCGCCCTCCGCCGCCCCGCGCCGCCCGCCCCCGCCGCCGCCGCCACCTCCAGCCAGCCCCGCGCCGCGCCGCCCTCCGCCGCCGCCACGCCCCGCGCCGTGTTCCCCCGCTGCGCTCGCAAAGGACCTTGAGGCCTGCTGCCCCGCCCGGCGCACCCACCTCGCTCGAGGTTGGGCGAGCGCAGAAGCAGAGTTCGGGACAGCGGATCGAATTCATTGACTGGTTCTCTCTTTCTATCCTCTCCCTTGGATTCATGGAGGTGGTGGATCAATCTTGCCTTCGTGGCAGCGACGGAACGTGCTCCGTGAGATCAGGTGGGCTTGCTTCTGATAATCTCAGTTTTGTTAGTAGCAAGTGGTCAATTTAGTGTTCATTGGCAACAAAAAGAAGTAAATAATATCATACCATAATTTAGTGTTGCTTCCTGGTCCTGGATAGATGACGTATTGTACTTCTGCATAAGCAAGGAAATCTACAAATTGATTATCTGCAGACTATTTGTCCATACTTCTCCAAGATCTGAATATATACCATCTTTGCTGATCGATTTTATTACTAACTAGCAGATTCCTCCTGGTGTTTGGGATGTTTTCGGCTGGTTTGATTTACTAGCTACGTCCAAGCAGGGCAGTGGATTGATTTCACCAATCAAAGCTAGCTGACTTACTAGCTACGTCCCAAGCAGGCCAATACAGTATGTTGATCGATTTGGTTGTTCCGGCTGGAAAGTAACACATCTGGAGCTCAGGAGGTGCGTCATTCACACTAGATCGTACCCGGAGTTCTACAATTAGGTATGATTACACCTGGGAAGCTACCCTTCCTCGATAACTATTTTAGTATCTGTTTTTATTTACTGATGATGAGAACCAAATAAATTGGCTACTGTCATGTTCCTCCCTTAAAAAAAGATTCTGGTAGATGTGCTTCACAATAATAATGGTAATACCTAAAGGAGTTCTTGCTGCAACTTAGCGCATTTATATATTCTTAGGTACCACGTACCTGCGTTACCGGTTTGCGTTAAGGATTTTGCTACTATCGCCAAGGTATCTACAGAATTACAAATATGATGCAACATGATTTTGCTAATGTCGGTTACAAATATGATGCAACATAATTTTGCTAATGTCGGATACAAATATGATGCAACATAATTTACTTAGGCTTAAGTATATGAGCAAATAGTTGGAGAGCTACGAACTAAAGAAATATCACACTCTACAATTCTTGTCTAACTGAACCAAGTTCAGTTTTGAGTATAGAGAAATGTAATAGAGCAACCATTTCAAAGCTGCATCTAATTTAAGAAAGTGATGAGATGAATGTAGGGCATGCTTATCGAATGTAAATGGACATAGTATTCAGCCCTTACAACAGGAGTATAGAAGCCTAGACCTTACTGATTAAATGATATGGTACGTGCAACAGAGGAATTTGATGCAACAGACCACCCTCCATTTACAAACCTTTCGATGCAGCATTAGAAATTGTGCCATATGTAATGGCAATGCATTTCTTCTGTTTTGGAAGTTATATTATGAATTTTAGTACGTCTTATAGTTTGTCAATAACCAATGTGTCGTGACAATACAAAAATGATCTTGCATATGAAAACACTAACAGGGTACCGGCTATAGATCAATACTTACCATGAATTTCTCCAATCCATACCTTTTTAGATAGTAGCACAAAAGATGGGAGATGTTACAACAGAAGTACACGATAATGGCTGATCTGATATCTCAACAAGGTAATATGGCAGGTCCGGAAAATTTTGCGACCCTTAAACATGTCAGTGCATTGTCACGAACCTTCCTTGAAGATAGAGATATGCCAATGACCTTTATCCGATTCCTGAGTTTCAGAGGTAATGGATGGAACAATTGTAGAGTTTGTTTTTCAGATAAAGAACAAAGGGCTAGATTGTCCTGATTCCTGAAAAAGTGATGGCCGCCAAACCTCCCAAAAATCAATCGGCCATTAACTTACGGGACTATTTTTCAGTCTAATTAGTGGAGACTTAGAGAGTGGCAAAAATGTTTTTAAAAAACTAATATAAAAATATGAAATATTTAGTTATTCTCTATATCTGAGATAGCAATAAAGAACTTTGTGTTAGGCAGTGCACTGCGGGAGTGTGTACTGCGACTATTACTGCACCGCCGAGGAAGGCTTGATCTTTCCCACAGGTCCACCTTCTTTGCCTTTCCGTTCTTTGAACTGGATCAGTTTTGATATTCTAACATTGATGGAAAATCATTATCATCTGTAAAGCCACATTTCATTTTATGATTTTTAGCAGAGGCTGCATAGGCCTCCTGCACGAAGCCTACGATTTGAGGCAGTTCTTTCCGCTCCACCTCATGCCCGTGCATTGTTGGTACGCGTATTTGAGCTCGTGTGTTTCTGCAAGCGCAAAACTAGATCCGAAATCAAGGGATTTGATTGGTAAGTGATGGAAAAAAGGAGAGGAATAGCAGCAGGCAATAGAAGGATTTTTGAATAGATACTTTTTTTTTTCTGTAGAATTTGTAACAGTGATCCGGTAGTTAATAACTGAAGCCTTGTGCGTGTCTTCTTCTTAAGTTTTGCAGCAGCACTAAAATTTACCGTGTTCTGTTTTCATTACCCCGCGCTGAAGTGTATATGTATGCTGACCAATGACCATAAACTATACATGATTGGGCAAAGAATCACTCTGGTGACCCAGAGATAGATGAAGCTTTAAAGAAGGGAGAAGATGCTGGGGCTTGCCTTGGTTAGCAGCAATAACCATTTCATTTTTGTGTTTATCAGCATAAGCTAATATCTGGAAGCACGTACTCTGTAGTCCTGCAATTTTTCATGTTCCTGGTGTCACTTTCCCAGTACTCTTCTGTAGCAGTGTTTTGTGCTAAAAAGTGAAAATTTCAACGTTTTGCAGTCACTACCAACAAGTAATAGCACTATTATTTTAAATAGAATATAAAATTGAGCTTTCAGCTGCATCTTTTAGCATCCTAGCGCCCTCATCAACTTCAGAGTTACCACTGGTGTCACTTTTTTCAAGAAATCTGGAAAGAAGCGAGGATTCTCAAGTAAGATAAGTCTGCTTACAAAAATTTGCCTACTGGAAAGTAGATAAGAGACTCATGAAGTAAGAAGACATGCCTACATATTATACATAGCAGGCTCCTGACTTCTCTGATTCTTCAAGCCTTGAGGCTGTGAAACATCTATGCTAGGTCGTCACCTTCATTTGATTAGGTACATTCAGATTCAGTTTGTTTATTACTTTATGGATGCTTCTCTTCTCATTACAGTGCTGGGCAATTTGATGAGAAATTATCTTCTATTTGATGGTCCAGGTTCAGCGTTCACTGCTATGAAAGAAGAAGGCATAGATTTGCCTTGTGGAATTGCCAGTAGAATGGCAGTGAGAACGGGTAAATATCTACGACAGGCAATACATTATTTTGAAGCTACATGGAAAGCAAAGTAAGCACATGGATCCCTCCTTTCATATTCTGATGGTATGTCGCCATAAGTATGGTCCATTTTGGAAGCCACGATGTGCCAACAGCTCAGCATAGAACTGGTCAACGTACTGTGCAAATGCTGCTGCTATGTGAAAATTGCTGTTGCGCTACCAAAAGAAATCGTTCCACACCATGATTTTGAAGTTTTTGCAAGTTCCAAGTGTTACGATGTTATTTTAATAATGAGGGCGATTTTAAATTGCGTGGGATTTGGCCACAATCACTCGCGATTTTCATGTAGTACAAAATCACAAGAGATTGCGGTAGATCCCGCCGGCTTAGGCTACAATTTCACTGCAAATTTGGTTGCCCTGCAATTTTAATCAGTGATCATGAGTAACAGTACTAAATTTTCAACTGATCTGAAGAGGCGTATGTTTCATCATTGTTATCATTCTTTCTTACCGAGTGCTTGTTCATTTGTTTTTTAATTATATTGATGCTACTTTGCTTGTGTCAAAAGAATTCATATAATTTCTGTTTTCCATATTGATAAACAACTCCCTTGACAAGCACAACTATAGTATGCTACCCACTATGTTGTTTACTTGTTTTGCTATTCAGTACATGTGAGATTCCAGGAAGGCCCGGAACGGGCTGAGCTACTGCCCGGAATAGAAGAGGACGACTAGAGTAGAGGAGCCTAATTCCAATCCAAACAATATATGATAGTTTCAATTGCACTTTCTTCATTGGAGGGTTGCTTGGAAAGTGCGATAGTTATGGCGCTTGGAGTATACGGATTGAATTCTTCCTTCTTCTATAGGTCTTTCTGGGCGGCGAGGCGGAAAAAAGGTGTAGAGAAAATTTATTGATTTAACTTCTACGCTGGTTGTATCTCGTTCGTGGGAAGATCAGAAATTGATTGAGCATGATGTGTCACCTTATTTGAACTCCGTGTTGCCAGATCTTTTTCACCTGAAGCGTGATCATCTGTGAAGTACGCCACGAATTACGAAAACATCAGGCCATTAGAGAGTGGGGGTTAAACATCCCTGGAGTTCTTCTCCCTTAAATCTTACTGCAACCCTTTTATTCACATTTCCTATTGTGTAGTTGGTGAAAACGATGAATTGTTATCCACTTGAGAAATAAAGATTAAATCGATGATGCTCTCAAAAGTAAAATGACTCTCTGAGCTGGATAGTGACATTGTGAGCACCAATATAAAACTTATAAACCCTTTTCCATGTTTGTTATAATGATCTTTTCATTTTCCTTTGTATATTAAACTTGAGAATATTATTCCACATTACTTCAACCGTTCCTTTTTATGTGTTTGCAGTATGAATGTATGGTTCCCACTCAAAGTAGAGGCCCAGCAAACTTTTTTGAAGTAGGAATCTAAAACTACAAATCCATCTATTCCTAGAATGGAGCTGGTTGGAGTTGAGCCTACAATTGAGCGGGTAGTTCGGTGGCACCGACATCCAGCTGAAAGTTTATAGGAGGGTTAGTAAAGCAAATTTGTTCATGAGGAAATGTGCCAGCAAAACATTGAGTCAGAGTGCAAGTCAAATGCTCTTAACAAATTTTTTGTTGCTTTTCCTTAATTACAATTCTTACTTTTTTAGTTGGCATTGATGTACAACAGAAAATCCTGTGGCTTTTTTGCCCTCTCATCAACCATTGTTTTTTTGAGTCGTATCAGTCTATGTAAAAGAATTCAGTACCTTATGTTTTGTATATTTGGAGATGTCTAAAGGCGTGGTGTTACATATATAACTGTATGCTATGCTTGCCTATGCCTTTTCCCGTAGCCTTAGTATGATCATCGTTTTCTCTTTCATATCCTTAATCTTAAATTTAAAAATATGGACCATTGCCTTGTGCTAAAATTTACCATTATTATTTGATTTATTTATAGGCAATAGTTCTTCTAGAAAAAAAAATGTAAATTTCGTGTAACAAGCTAAAATAGAATCTTCTCTGTTGCAGTTGGGAACATGTCACATGACTACTGAGCGGCATTATTTGCAAATTCTATTACTCCCTCCGTTCCTAAATATTTGTCTTTTTAGGATTTGAAATGGACTACCACATACGGATGTATATAGACATATTTTAGAGTGTAAATTCACTCATTTTGGTTCGTATGTAGTCACTTGTTGAAATCTCTAGAAAGACAAATATTTAGGAACGGAGGGAGTAGTTGACAATGTTGATGTGTATCTTTGACACCATTCAATTTAAACCACCAAATAATATAAGTTATTCGATTGGTAAAATATTTTTGGGTTTCTAAGCACATGCTTATTTATTTTGTATTCACTGTAACGCATGGTCTTCTATGCTTTTACAAAATTTCAACCACTAGAAAACCACTAAAAATTGTATGCCCCGTTGCAACGCACGGGCTCTTGTGCTAGTCAAGCTAATTAGGCTACCACGCCATACAAAGAGAAACCGATCTGTCCCACCAAACAAAGCCTCAACCTCCCCGTGTCTGGCTCTCAATCTCTCAATCATATCAGTATTAATCTCTTCAATCTCTCAGCACCCAGCACATACTCCCTCCGTCCGAAAATACTTGTCGAAGGAATGGATGTATCTAGACGTATTTTAGTTCTAGATACACCCATTTTTATGCATTTCTTCGACAAGTATTTCCGGACGGAGGGAGTATTAGACATGTGTCTGCGCAGCCCCAGCATGCGGGTGCGCAGCTGCAACTCCCGCACGACCACCGTGCCGGTCTTCACACCACAGACCCGCCTCTAACCACGCTCCCACTGGCCACCCCGCTGCCGCCCACAATGCATCACCCCCGGTTGTGGCGCCTCCAACGGAGGCCAAGCTTGCCCCTGCCGCCACATCCCCTCGATTTCTTTGCCTTCGGCTCTCTCCCAACTTTTCTTATACAGATATGACTACTTCTCTCTAGACCAGGTATGCACATCACTTGTAATGGGCCATACGTGTTGGTAAGGAAGGATAACAGTGTGGGCCCCATGTTCTCCAAAGCCCACGACGAACCAGGGAGCTTAGAGTTTGTAGGGATTTAAGAATAATATGTAGTTTTGTTGTCGTTATATTTTGAAAGTTATGGTTTGAACCAAGCACCAAAACAAATGGCAGTGGCCTCAGAATTAATGCAAGATTTCTTTTTCTGTGTGCAGGTCGCTGCCTCTGATGTCCCTCGCTTAACTACATCCTAATAAAGGCCAAAAGAACGATGAACAAGCCTGTGGCTGTTTCCTTGATAATCCTTCTTATCTTGGGCTCCAACTACGTGCAGGATCGTGCCCGGCTTAACGCCCTGATCCAAAATGTAGGTTGGTTTTTCGGTATCACCCTAAAAAGCTGTATTCTATATGGTCTTCAAGAGATTAGGAAATGGATATGCGGAGCGGAGAGCTCTGGAACTGTGGATGGTTTTCCACTGGATATCAACTTAAATGATGAGAACCCGATAATCTTCGAGGGAAGTGGTATTGGCAACTGGATAGCTCATGTGATAATTAGAACGATGAAGGACTACCACAAGTTATGCAAAGAGAATGTACGAGGTGGCTGCTGTTGTGGTCGTAATGGTCGCAATTGTTGTTGTTATTGTTAGATGAGTCCGATTAGATATCCGAGGCAGAAGGAAATATTATGTGTATTAGGTCCGCATGACAAGTATGGACAGTGACCCTCCTTGGTGTTTTCCCATTTTGCAACGCATGGCTGATTAATTTGTTCCTGTGATGTGTAAGTTGTTGCCTTACCTCGTCGTAAGGACTTATAATAGTTAAGGCAAGTTCAATGAATCATAGCTTTGGTTATAATCAGTTGCATGAGAGCTTTCTGGTAATGGCACTCTTTTGTTATTCCATCTAGGAGGAATCCTGCATATTTTCCATTCTGTCAAACATCTCTTGTTGCCCCTTTTTTATATGATATAATATGCACTGAGCAGAATTGTGGCTGGAGGAAATGCTATGCTACCCTTCTTATCTTCTTACATATTAGAAGTGGTATTTCCTTCTTGCATATTCTTTTGCTTCGGGACACATAAATCTTAAAAGAAGTTGTACAAGAATGTTGTATCATAGTTCAGTTTTATGTGTTAACTATTCAGCTTTATAAGCGTTCAACTCTTCTGCAAACTGATGTTCAGTTTTACACTCAATATTGGCCGCTAATCGCCATATGCTTTGGAAATGCCTTTTATATTATTACATATTTTTCTGTTCCATCATTTTTAGCTTGATGCATAACTGAGAAAACTAAAAAGATATCTGGTGGACAACAAATATATACCGTTTCAGTGCTAGGTGTTGTATAACTTTGGCAGATTTTTGCATGTAGATTCCATTGATGCGATTTTTTTTTGTATTTTTGCATAAAAGGTTATAGTAACTGTCTTTAGCTTATAACAATAATAATGTATTGTCTCTTATCTTTCTATGTGTTCACCAAGGCTAGAATAGTTTTGTCTGGATTAGTATAGTTTTTTTCTTTGTCTTTTTGGGTTTTTGTCAGCAAGAGCTGGGATGTGTGGTTCTTAGAATAATATCTTTTTCAGGGTTTACAAATATTAATATTTTTTTTCTAGCTTATAGAGCTGGACTTATGGCGCAATGTCTGAATGATGCCTTAGATGGAACTGAAATGGTTGGCTGTTACTCTTCAAAAGCCTTGCTCAGTTGTTTCATGCTCGGTATTGAAGATGGCAAAGATAAATACCACTCGGAACCTAGGTGTAGATGAATCTAATATGCGAAAAATAATTTAGCAATTCAGGAAAGTCAAAAAATTCCGAAACCTGATATGCGAACATCCATAAACAGTGCACCCTTTTTGCTGCTGCAACCCCAAAAAACTGGAGGCGGGACAGTGTTCTATGTCTGCTCGGCATACAATATTTGCTGATGTCCTCATGTCGCACCTTCATAAATCATAGGCCTTGTACAATGCAAGGTGCTTAGGGGAGGTGTTTAGAGAAATAAACCAGATTTTCCTTAAGCACTGGTGCTTATTTGTACAGGACTCCTGTAGAAATAGAATAGGCACCGGTGCTTTAGAAAAACTCTGTTTATTTTTCTAAGCATCTTCATAAGCATCTCTCATTGTACAAGGCCCAACGAAGCTCCATGTAAGAGTGAATCCACGCAACACATCACAACGGTGATTTAACGGGTACAGTTACTAAAAGCTCTAAATCTGCACGCATTCGCTGAAGCAAATTAACGCAAGCATCAACAAGGTGGCTATTCCAGCTCACGAGGTTGAGCCGAGGCTGCCTGCGACGTCGATGACGAAGCGGTAGCGGACGTCGTTCTTGGCGAGCCGCTCGAGCGCCGTGTTGACGTAGTCCATCTTGATCACCTCCACCTCCGCGGTGATGCCGTGCTTCGCCGCGAACTCCAGCATGGCCTGGCAGTCCCTGATGCCGCCGACGCAGTTCCCGGCGATGCCCTTCCCGCCCGGCACGATAGCGTACGCCGGCAGCTCCAGCGGCTTGGTCGGCCCGCCCACGAACACCATCTGCCCCATCGGCTTCATCAGCGCGAACAGCGGCGAGATCGGGTGCCACGCCGACACCGTGTCGAGGATGCCGTCCATGGTGCCCACCGCCGCCTGCATCTGCTCGGGGTCCCGGCTCACCAGGAACTCGTCCGCGCCCAGCCGCTCCAGCGCCTCCTCGCGCTTCCCGGGCGACGTGCTGATGACGGTGACCCTCATGCCGAACGCCTTGCCGAACTTGACGGCGACGTGGCCGAGGCCCCCGAGGCCGACGACGCCCAGGTGCTTCCCCGGCGCGTTCAGGCCGAAGCGCATCATCGGGCTGTACACCGTGACGCCGGCGCAGAGCAGCGGCGCGGCCTTGTCCAGCGGCAGCCCGTCCGGGACGCGGACCACGTAGTCCTCGTTCACGAGCATGACGTCGGAGAAGCCCCCCTGGGTGACGGCGCCGCCGTGCTCGGGGTCGATGCCGTTGGAGGTGAGCACCATGCCGGAGCAGTAGTTCTCGTAGCCGTTGCCGCAGCTCTCGCAGGAGCGGCACGACCCGACGAAGTAGCCCACGCCCACCGTGTCGCCGGCCTTGAACTTGCTGACGCCGCTGCCGACGCTGGTCACCACGCCCAGGATCTCGTGCCTGCCCAAGGCCATTATCTTACTCCAGCACCACGTAAAATTTGTTCCATCATGTTGAGGGATTTAATTACCCGGGAACAACGGGGTACATGGCGGTGCCCCACTCGTTCTTGATGGTGTAGAGGTCAGTGTGGCAGATCCCGCAGTAGAGCACCTTGATCGTCACATCATCATCTTTTTGAGCCCTGAAATTGTAATTGACCGTCAGTGACTCCACCAGCTGACTGACCTCCTAGCTGAAGAGAGCAATTCAGCGAAGGACCACAACCACAAGACACGCACCTTCTTGAGAAGGCGAACGGGGAGAGGACACCGGAGACGTCCCTGGCCGCCCAGCCGAGCGCCGCGCTGCCTTGCGCCGCCTCCTGCTCCCCCGCCTCCTTGGCCACCGCCTTCGCCATGTGCGGCCGCAGGGCTCTTGACGGCGACGCAGCAGCGACGCCGACGCTGCTCGCCAGATGCCTGGGCTCAGCGGGCGAGAACCGGGCGCCGAGCTCGCCGGGGAAGAAGGACAGGGGAAGAACCGAGCTGCTCAGGTGAAAATGATGCGACATGACGGCCCAGCCCCGCTGTACGGTGACGAGATGTTTGATGACGCCCTGCGATTTTTTGGTGCGCGCTAGATACTTTGCGTGGTGAGCAGGAATTTGAGTGATGCTGAGAGTGACTGCTGCTATGGAGCTATAGCTGCGCATGTGCTGAGTACTGCGTCGCGTGTAGCACTACTCGCGAGCTTATTGGTCACGTAGGATAAGAGGAATCCGTGGCCGAGGGAGCAGAGCAGGCCGGGTACTTTCTCAGTTTAGGGACCGGGAGTAACCAGAAACAAGAGTATCGTATGTGAAGACAGGAAAGGAAAAGCGACGTAAACGAGATCACGTTTCTTCCGTGTCGGCCGTGGCTACACCTACTACTTAGTACTCCCTCCGTCCCAAAATAAGTGTCTCAACTTTGTACTAATTCTAGTACAAATTTATACTAAGCTCAAAACACTTATTTTGGGAGAGAGGAAGTACACTGGAACCATAATTTGACAGTAGCCCATCGCGTAAAAAAAGAAGATTTGATAGTACTAGTTCAAAGGATAGCTAGTCAGGGATTTTATTTTTTTGAACAACCGTTGAGGAGAGATTCTTCGCCTGAATATATTACCGCTCAACCAACACAGTACACATTACATGAGAGAATCGAGCCGGGAAGAGAGGTAGAGTTGAGGGTTCCTGCCTCTCAGCGCCGCCGCTGCAGGTCCGCCTCGTCTCCGGTGGCCCTAGGGTCATGGGGGCGCGGTGGATCCTGGTAAGGGCAAGTGGGAGGGCTCCGATTTTAGTCCCTTCTTTCAGTTTTGTTAGGGTTTGTGTACTATTCAGAAAGACGCGACGGCGGCGGCTCGCTGAAGATGGAATAAAAGTCTTCCCGCCTAGCCACCGTTCCGGTAGTGCGTCTAGCATTGTTGGTGGGCGTGTGGAGGTGTGTCTCCGACGGACCTATCTTTGGTGGATTTGCTCGGACCTCGTCGTTGTTCGTCTACGCTCGTGTGTCTTTGGGTTGGATCTTTGTGATCTACATTATTCTTTGTCGGTGGCAGTTGTTGTTCTGCTGGGCTAGTCCTAGGGGGCCTTAGCACGATGACTTCCTAACTGTCTACTACAATAAGTTGTGTCCGACTCCGGCAATGGAGGGGCAATGGCGGGGCACGCCTTCGGCTCATTTCAGTGCTTGTAGCCATCGCTAGGTGGTCTATGAATCTGGATGTAATTTTATTATTTCTGATGTTCATTGTGCTACCATGATTGAAGATGAATAGGTCAGAAGTTTTCTCGCAAAAAAGAGAGGTATAGCTGCCAGGACCTAGCAACGCCCTTGAACGAAATGTCTCTAAATCAATGAGTCCAGGTAGAGAAACCATGCACAATATTCCTATGTGTAATCCTAGGTGGTTATTATCGCGGAAGACAAGTGCATTGCTTGAAACACACAAAAAAAATGATTGTGAGAGCAACCAGAGGGCAAATGTTGGGGTCAAGGCAAGGGGGGGTGTCACGACCAAGGGGTGCACGATACAGGAGCCGGAGGCCTGAAGACAAAGGTGGGACCATATTGCCGCGACTAGAATGCAAGGAAGAATGAAGGAGACGGAACCAGGCGATTAAGTCCACAACGATAGCTGGAATCTAGAGAGTGGCCAAGGGCTGAGCGTTATATGAGGGGGGGGGGGTTGTAAGGCATCGATGTGCATCGTAGAGACTTGGAGAGGAAGTTGATCTTCCCTCGAGGTAATTTATCCCCCATCCTCCTCCTTCTGCCTCTCCTACCTACGCCTCCTCCTCCTCCTACCGGATCCACCATAGTAGGGGTACGTTACCTACTTTCTCATTTCCACATTTGTCCTAAACCTAAAGTCAAACTCGGCCCCACCGATTTGATCTATTCGGCGCCACCGAGTTCACTTGACATAGCCATAGCCAGAAACCCTAATCAGTTCGGTCTCACCGATAAGGATCTCGGTCTCACCGATATGGGATTGCAAACTCTCTGTTTCCCTTCGTAATGTTTCGGTCTTACCAAGATGAGCGATCGGTCCCACCGAGTTTGCAATGCAAACTCTATGTTTCCTTTTCGTAACGTTTCGGTCTCACCGAAATGAGCGATCGATCCCACTGAGTTTTCTTGACCAAGTCTTTGTTTGCTTATTGCTGAAATCGGTCTCACCAAGTTGATGTGATCGGTCTCACCGAGATGAGGTTTTGCCCTAACCCTAACGCATCGGTTCCACCGAGTTGATCTTGTCGGTCCCACCGAAAACCCTAACGTTCACATTTTGAACTAGATCGGTCCCATCGAGTTTCTCTATTCGGTTTGACTGAGTTTGGTAAATTGTGTGTAACGGTTAGATTTTGTGTGGAGGATATATATACACCTCCACCCCCTTCTCCATTCGCGAGAGAGCCATCAGAACGTACGTGCCTACACTTCCACTATTCATTTTCTGAGAGAGAACCACCTACTCATGTGTTGAGACCAAGACATTCCAATCCTACCACAAGAATCTTGATCTCTAGCCTTCCCCAAGTTGCTTTCCACTCAAATCATCTTTCCGCCATATCAATATCTGAGAGAGAGAGTTGAGTGTTGGGGAGCCTATCATTTGAAGCACAAGAGCAAGGAGTTCATCATCAACACACCATCTATTACCTTTTAAAGAGTGGTGTCTCCTAGACTGGTTAGGTGTCACTTGGGAGCCTCCGTCAAGATTGTGGAGTTGAACCAAGGAGTTTGTAAGGGCAATAGATCGCCTACTTCCACTACAAACAAATACACTTCCGTGATGATACGTGTTTGTCACAGTAGGTCGTGTTTTTTGTCATGCATGTACATCCATGACGATTTTATGACAGAATCAAGATAGTCATACTTGTGATGTCGTAGAAGTGTTCCATGACATTACCAAAATTATCATCACGGAAGTGTCCACTTCCATGACGATAAATCGCGTGTCACAGAAGTGCTTTCGTCAAGGGTGACCGACACGTGGCATCCACTGTAACGGAACGCCGTTAAGCTATTGGGTCAGGTTTTGGATCCGATAACCCGTTAACAGCCCCGACCAATGGGGATTTTCCACGTGTAAAATCATCATTGGCTGGAGTAAACACGTGTCAGCTCATCATTGGGACAGATGTCATCCACTCACTGGACAGAAGGCGCCTATGATACGTCAACACATGGCACGGCCCAACAGTGGCCCATTCCTATGAAAAGGCCGGCCCGTTTGACTTGGTCAAAAGCTGGCGGGCCGGCCCATGGAAAGCCTGTTAACGGCCTGTTAGCATATAGCCCATTTACAGCCCGCTAGCCCAAGGCCCGTTACGCCCTATGCGAATTAGGCCCAATAGCGTCATCTGGGCCATCCAATATGATTCTAGCCCGTTTTCACTTCTGGCCCACGTATAGCCCATGACGTCTTTCAGCCCATATGAGGCAGTTTGTAACTCTTGGCCCATTAGTGGCCCGTGCTGAAACTGGCCCGTAATGAACAATGTATTACTTTACACCCATTAACGACCCGCGGTGAAACTGGCCCGTAATGAATAGTGTAACACTTTATACCCATTAACGGGCCATTATTCCGTTGGGCCGTTTCCAGCCCAAATTAACTTTCGGCCTTCTGAGGGCCCATTTATTCTTGGGCTCATTTGCAACATTCGGTTACTTACGACCCGTTACTGTCATTTTCTGCTTGTGGGCCAAATTCAGCCCGTCGTTACAGTCGGCCCGTTTGTGGACCATTAGTCTGTTGGGCTATTTTCATAGCATCACCAAATACGGCCTATTAACGGCCCGTTATGGTCAGCCCATCAAACATACGATTTCCATTAAAGGCCCGTCTACGGCCATTAAAGGCCCGTACAAGACCCATAAATGAGTCAGCGGCCCATGGATCCTACGAGACGTAGAAGGACCATGGATCCTACGAGACGTAGAAGGCCCATGGATCCAACGGCCCGTAGAAGGCTGCTACGTCTTGAGCTTGCGTTGGTTTTCCTCGAAGAGGAGAGGGTGATGCAGCAAAGTGTAGCGTAAGTATTTCCCTCAGTTTTGAGAACCAAGGTATCAATCCAGTAGGAGGCTCCTCAAAAGTCCCACGCACCTACACAAACAAACTGAGAACTCGCAACCAACGCAATAAAGGGGTTGTCAATCCCTTCACGGCCACTTGCGAAAGTGAGATCTAATAAAGATAGTATGATAAAATAAATATATTTTTGGTATTTTGTAATATAGATGGAAAAAGTAAAGATGCAAATAAAGGTATATTGAAAGCAAATATGATAAGAGATAGACCCGGGGGCCATAGGTTTCACTAGAGGCTTCTCTCGAGATAGCATAAGTATTACGGTGGGCGAACAAATTACTGTCGAGCAATTGATAGAAAAGCGCATAGTTATGAGATTATCTAGGCATGATCATGTATATAGGCATCACGTCCATAACAAGTAGACCGATCCTGCCTACATCTACTACTATTACTCCACACATCGACCGACTCCTGCCTGCATCTAGAGTATTAAGTTCATAAGAACAGAGTAACACATTAAGCAAGATGACATGATGTAGAGGGATAAACACATGCAATATGATATAAACCCCATCTTGTTATCCTCGATGGCAACAATACAATACGTGTCTTGCAACCCTTTCTGTCACTGGGTAAGAACACCGCAAGATTGAACCCAAAGCTAAGCACTTCTCCCATGGCAAGAAAGACCAATTTAGTAGGCCAAACCAAACTGATAATTCGAAGAGACTTGCAAAGATAACTCGACCATACATTAAAGAATTCAGAGAAGATTAAAATATTATTCATAGATAAACTTGATCATAAACCCACAATTCATCGGATCTCGACAAACACAGCACAAAAAGAGTTTACATCGAATAGATCTCCACAAGAGAGGGGGAGAACATTGTATTGAGATCTAAAAAGAGAGAAGAAGCCATCTAGCTAATAACTATGGACCCGTAGGTCTGTGGTAAACTACTCACAACTCATCGGAGGGGCAAGGATGTTGATGTAGAGGCCCTCCGTGGTTGATTCCCCCTCCGGCAGAGTGCCGGCGAAGGCTCCAAGATGGGATCTCGCGGATACAGAAGGTTACGGCGGTGGAAATTATGTTTCGTGGTGCTCCTGGATGTTTTTGGTATACGTAGGTATATATAGGAGGAAGAAGTACATCGGTCGTCACCCGAGGGGCCCACGAGATAAGGGGCGCGCCCTAAGGGGGGGGCTATCTTGTGGGGCCCTCGGAAGCTTCTTGACTTGCACTCCAAGCTCTCTGGATCATGTTCGTTCCAAAAATCACGCTCCCGAAGGTTTAATTCCGTTTGGACTCCGTTTGATATTCCTTTTCTTCGAAATACTGAAATAGGCAAAAAAAACCCAGCAATATGGGTTGGGCCTCCGGTTAGTAGGTTAGTCCCAAAAATGATATAAATGTGTAAAATAAAGCCCATAAACATCCAAAAGGGGTAATGTAATAGCATGGAACAATAAAAAATTATAGATACGTTGGAGACGTATCAAGCATCCCCAGCTTAATTCCTGCTCGTCCTCGAGTAGGTAAATGATAAAAAAGAAATTTTTGATGTGGAATGCTACCTAGCATAATTCATAATGTAATTTTCTTTATTGTGGCATGAATGTTCAGATCCAAATGAATACAAAATAAAAGTTCATATTGACATAACAAATAGTAATACTTCAAGCATACTAATCAAAGTAATCATGTCTTCTCAAAATAACATGGCTAAAGAAAGTTATCCCTTCAAAATCATATAGTCTGGCTATGCTCTATCTTCATCACACAAAGTATTTAATCATGCACAACCCCGATGACAAGCCAAACAATTGTTTCATACTTTAATAATCTCAAACTTTTTTAACTTTCACGCAATACATGAGCGTGAGCCATGGACATAGCACTATATGTGGAATAGAAGGGTGGTTGTGTAGAAGACAAAAAAGGAGAAGATAGTCTCACATCAACTAGGCGTATCAATGGGCTATGGAGATGCCATTAATAGATATCAATGTGAGTGAGTAGGGATTGCCATGCAATGGATGCACTAGAGCTTTAAATATATGAAAGCTCAACAAAAGAAACTAAGTGGGGTGCATCCAACTTGCTTGCTCACGAAGACCTAGGGCACTTTGAGGAATCCCATCATTGGAATATACAAGCCAAGTTCTATAATGAAAATTTCCCACTAGTATATGAAAGTGAAAACATATGAGACTCTCTAACATGAAGATCATGGTGCTATCTTGAAGCACAAGTGTGGAAAAAGAGATAGTAGCATTGTCCCTTCTCTCTTTTTCTCTCATTTTTTATTTTTTTTCTTTTTTTTCTTTTTTTCTTTGGCCTTTCTTTTTTTATTTTTTATTTTTGGCCTTTCTCTTTTTTTGTTTTTTTTCCTTTTTGTAAAGTTCGAAGTCTCATCCCGACTTGTGGGGGAATCATAGTCTTCATCATCCTTTCCTCACTAGGACAATGCTCTAATAATGAAGATCATCACACTTTTATGGATTTACAACTCAAAGCTAGAACAAGATATGACTCTATATGAATGCCTCTGGCGGTGTACCGGGATATGCAATGAATCAAGAGCGACATGTATGAAAATTATGAAGGTGGCCTTGCCACAAATACAATGTTAACTACATGATCATGCAAAAAGCAATATGACAAAAGTAATGCGTGTCATATGAACGGAATGGTGGAAAGTTGCATGGCAATATATCTCGGAATGGCTATGGAAATGCCATAATAGGTAGGTATGGTGGCTGTTTTGAGGAAGGTAAATGGTGGGTGTATGGTACCGGCGAAAGTTGCGCGGTACAAGAGAGGCTAGCAATGGTGGAAGGGTGAAAGAGTGCGTATAATCCATGGACTCAACATTAATCAAAAGAACTCATATACTTGTTGCAAAAATTTAGAAGTCATCAAAAACCAAAGTACTACGCGCATGCTCCTAGGGGGATAGATTGGTAGGAAAAGACCATCGCTCGTCTCCGACCGCCACTCATAAGGAAGACAACCAATAAATAAAATTGTGCTCCAACTTCATCACAAATCGGTTCACAATACGTGCATGCTACGGGAATCACAAACTTCAACACAAGCATTCTTTAAATTCATAATCACCCAACTAGCATGACTTTAATATCACTACCTCCATATCTCAAAACAATTATCAAGCATCAAATTGATCATAGCATCCAGTTCACTTTCTATGATAGTTTTTATTATACCCAACTTGGATGCTCATCATTCTAGGACCAACTTTATGATCATAGCAAATACCATGCTGTTCTAAAAGACTCTCAAAATAATATAAGTGAAGCATGAGAGACTAGCAATTTCTTCAAAATTAAGACACCACCGTGCTCTAAAAGATATAAGTGAAGTACTAGAGCAAAAACTATCAAGCTCAAAAGATATAAGTGAAGCACATAGAGTATTCTAGCAAATTCTAATCAAATAGGCTTCTCCCAAAAGGTGTGTACAGCAAGTATGATTGTGGTAAACTAAAAATCAAATACTAATATAATACACGACGCTCCAAGCAAAACACATATAATGTGGCGAATAAAAATATAGCTCCAAGTAAAGTTACCAACGAACGAAGACGAAAGAGGGGATGCCTTCCCGGGGCATCCCCAAGCTTAGGCTTTTGGCTATACTTGAATATCTTGGGGTGCCATGGGCATCCCCAAGCTTAGGCTCTTGCCACTCCTTATTCCATAGTCCATAAAAGCTTTACCCAAAACTTGAAAACTTCACAACACAAAACTCAACAGGAAATCTTATAAGCTCCGTTAGTGAAAGAAAACAAAACCATCACATAAGGACCTGCAATGAACTCATTATTAATTTATATTGGTGTTAAACCTACTGTATTCCAACTTATTTATGGTTTATAAACTAATTTACTAGCCATAGATGCATTGAAATAAGCAAACAACACACGAAAAACAGAATCTGTCAAAAACAGAACAGTCTGTAGCAATCTGTAACTAACGCAAACTTATGGAACTCTAAAAATCCTAACAAAATAGGAAGTCCTGGAAACTTTGTTTATTAAACAGCATCAAAAATAATCAACGCAAAATCACGTTCCTGTGATTTAACAAAATTGTATTCGTGCGTGCAAAGTTTCTGTTTTTCAGCAGAATCAAATCAACTATCATCGTAGGTTATCCTATAGGTTCTACTTGGCACAAACACTAAGTAAAAGATAAAAACACATCTAACCAGAGGGTAGATGCAAGATTTATTACTAAACGGGAGCAAAAACAAAAAACATAAAGAAAAATTGGGTTGCCTCCCAACTAGCGCTACCTTTTGACGCCCCTAGCTAGGCATAAAAAGCAAAGATAGATCTAAGTGGTGCCATCTTTGGCACTAAATTCATAAGTAGCACGCATGATAGATTCATAAGGTAATTTGACTTTATTTCTTGGAAAGTGATCCATGTCTTTCTTTAAGGGAAATTGGAATCTAATGTTCCCTTCCTTCATATCAATAATCGCACCAATCGTTCTAAGGAAAGGTCTACCAAGAATAATAGGGCAAGAAAGATTGCAATCTATATCAAGAACGATAAAATCTACGGGCACCAAATTTTTATTTGCAACAATAAGAACATCATTGATCCTTCCCAAAGGCTTTTTAATGGTGGAATCCGCAAGGTGAAAATTTAAAGAGCAATCATCAAGATCATGGAAACCTTGAATATCACATAAAGTTTTCGGAATCGTGGAAACACTAGCACCCAAATCACACAAAGAAAAACACTCATAATTTTTAATTCTAATCTTTACAGTAGGTTCCCACTCATCATTAAGTTTTCTAGGTATAGAAACTTCCAAATTAAGTTTTTCATCATAAGATTGCATCAAGGCATCAACAATATGTTTGGTAAAAGCTTTATTTTGACTATAAGCATGAGGAGAATTAACAACGGATTGCAACAAGGAAATACAACCTTTTAAAGAGCAATTATCATAATCCAATTCCTTGAAATCCGAGATAGTAGGTTCAATATTATTAGAAGTTGAGGATTCTCCAATCTCACTTTTACCAAATTTAGCATCAAGATCTAAGGACTCCGAATTTTTGGAACGCCTTCTAGGCAAAGTTGATTCATCATCACTCCCATAATCATCAAAATTCATATTTCAAAACATAGATCTAATCGGAGACGCATCAATAACTTTAAGATCCTCAGCATTATTTTCATGAAGACCAGAAGAACACGCTTTTATAAAGCTTTCTTTTTAGCACGCAATCTAGCGGTTCTTTCCTTGCACTCGCCAATGGAAATTGTCATTACTTTGAGAGACTCATTGATATCATGCTTAGGAGAAGAAGATCCAAGTTTAAGAGAATTAACATCAAGCGAAAGTCTATCAACGTTCCTAGCCAAATCATCAACTTTGAGCAATTTTTCTTCAAGCAAAGCATTAAAATTCTTTTGAGAAATCATAAATTCTTTCACACTATTCTCAAAATCAGAGGGAATATTATTAAAATTACCATAATAATTATTGTAGGAATTTCCATAATTATTAGAGGGATTACTAGGGAACGGTCTAGCATTAAAATTTCCTCTATAAGCGTTGTTTCCAAAACTATTCCTACCAACAAAATTCACATCCATAGATTCATTATTATTCTCAACCAAGGAAGACAAAGGCATATCATTGGGATCAAGAGGAGTATTTTTAGTAGCAAACATCTTCATAAGTTCATCCATCTTTCCACTCAAAACATTAATTTCTTCTATAGCATGCACTTTTTTACTAGAAGATCTTTCGGTGTGCCATTGAGAATAATTAGCCATAATATTATCAAGCAATTTTGTAGCATCTCCTAACGTGATTTCCATAAAGGTGCCTCCCGCGGCCGAGTCTAAGAGATTTCTAGAAGCAAAGTTCAAACCGGCATAAAATTTTTGTATGATCATCCATAAATTCAAACCATGAGTAGGGCAATTGCGAAGCATCAATTTCATTCTTTCCCAAGATTGGGCAACATGCTCATGATCAAGTTGTTTAAAATTCATAATATTGTTCCTAAGAGTGATGATTTTAGTGGGAGGAAAATACTTAGAGATAAAAGCATCTTTGCACTTGTTCCAAAAATCAATACTATTTTTAGGCAAAGACGAAAACCAAACTTTAGCACGATCTCTAAGTGAAAACGGAAATAACTTCAATTTGATAATATCGTCATCCATATCTTTCTTCCTTTGCATATCACACAAATCAACAAAGTTGTTTAGATGAGTAGAGGCATCTTCACTAGGAAGGCCGGGAAATTGATCTTTCATAACAAGATTCAGCAAAGCGGTATTGATTTCACAAGACTCAACACCATTAAGAGGAGCAATCAGAGTACTAAGGAAATCATTATTATTGGTATTCGAGAAGTCACACAACTTGGTATTATCTTGCACCATGGCAACAAGTAATCCAACACACAAGCAAACAGAAAAAGGCAAGAGGAAAGAGAGGAGGAGATTGGGAAAGAGAGGGCGAATAAAACGACAAGGGTGAAGTGGGGGAGAGGAAAACGAGAGGCAAATGGCAAATAATGTAAATGTGAGGGAGATGGATTTGTGATGGGTACTTGGTATGTCTTGACTTGAGCGAAGACCTCCCCGGCAACGGTGCTAGAAATCCTTCTTGCTACGTCTTGAGCTTGCGTTGGTTTTCCTCGAAGAGGAGAGGGTGATGCAGCAAAGTGTAGCGTATGTATTTCCCTCAGTTTTGAGAACCAAGGTATCAATCCAGTAGGAGGCTCCTCAAAAGTCCCACGCACCTACACAAACAAACTGAGAACTCGCAACCAACGCAATAAAGGGGTTGTCAATCCCTTCACGGCCACTTGCGAAAGTGAGATCTAATAAAGATAGTACGATAAGATAAATATATTTTTGGTATTTTGTAATATAGATGGAAAAAGTAAAGATGCAAATAAAGGTAGATTGAAAGCAAATATGATAAGAGATAGACCCGGGGGCCATAGGTTTCACTAGAGGCTTCTCTCGAGATAGCATAAGTATTACGGTGGGTGAACAAATTACTGTCAAGCAATTGATAGAAAAGCGCATAGTTATGAGATTATCTAGGCATGATCATGTATATAGGCATCACGTCCATAACAAGTAGACCGATCCTGCCTACATCTACTACTATTACTCCACACATCGACCGACTCCTGCCTGCATCTAGAGTATTAAGTTCATAAGAACAGAGTAACACATTAAGCAAGATGACATGATGTAGAGGGATAAACACATGCAATATGATATAAACCCCATCTTGTTATCCTCGATGGCAACAATACAATACGTGTCTTGCAACCCTTTCTGTCACTGGGTAAGAACACCGCAAGATTGAACCCAAAGCTAAGCACTTCTCCCATGGCAAGAAAGACCAATCTAGTAGGCCAAACCAAACTGATAATTCGAAGAGACTTGCAAAGATAACTCAACCATACATAAAAGAATTCAGTGAAGATTAAAATATTATTCATAGATAAACTTGATCATAAACCCACAATTCATCGGATCTCGACAAACACACCACAAAAAGAGTTTACATCGAATAGATTTCCACAAGAGAGGGGGAGAACATTGTATTGAGATCCAAAAAGAGAGAAGAAGCCATCCAGCTAACAACTATGGACCCGTAGGTCTGTGGTAAACTACTCACAACTCATCGGAGGGGCAAGGATGTTGATGTAGAGGCCCTCCGTTGTTGATTCCCCCTCCGGCAGAGTGCCGGCGAAGGCTCCAAGATGGGATCTCGCGGATACAGAAGGTTACGACGGTTGAAATTGTGTTTCGTGGTGCTCCTGGATGTTTTTGGTATACGTAGGTATATATAGGAGGAAGAAGTACATCGGTGGTCACCCGAGGGGCCCACGAGATAGGGGGCGCGCCCTAAAGGGGGGGACGGCCCCCTATCTCGTGGGGCCCTCGGAAGCTTCTTGACTTGCACTCCAAGCTCTCCGGATCATGTTAGTTCCAAAAATCACGCTCCCGAAGGTTTCATTCCGTTTGGACTCCGTTTGATATTCCTTTTCTTCGAAATACTGAAATAGGCAAAAAAACAGCAATATGGGATGGGCCTCCGGTTAGTAGGTTAGTCCCAAAAATGATATAAATGTGTAAAATAAAGCCCATAAACATCCAAAAGGGGTAATATAATAGCATGGAACAATCAAAAATTATAGATACATTGGAGACGTACCTAATGCCCATGGATCCGACGGCCCGTGAAGGGCGATGGTCGGGCGAGTTGGCCCCCGTTTGAACGATATAGCATATTCAAAGAATTATCCTACTCAATACTATCACCTCTAAAAAGCATACACTATACAACAAAGAGATCAAGGCATAGAAAGGTAGAATAATCCTACACTATACAATAAAGAAATTACAGCCGATTATACCCACTGGGCATTATGGTTCGACACAGGTGATAATAAAGCATACACAAACAGCAAATTACATACACTGGGCAAATACAGCTCATACATCATGGACGCGCATCAACTTAACTCCATTTAAACTATAATCTCTTTAGAAAATAGGATTGGCCGGATTCAGATAGCACAAATTTTAGTCTGCAAAATCTCCAATTCCTGCATGGTTACCTTGATGTCTTGTTTCATTTTTTTGACTCCTGAATCTAATACCTGCATGTCCAGTCTCAACTTATTGATTATACGTTGACAATCATGCACACGTTGTCTTGCCACCTCTAGTTGATGCTCGAGAACAACAGCACATTCCAATTCCAATCCATAATCATTCGGTAACGGCCATGCCGCACTGCTCGCAGATTTTTGTGTTGATGTCACTTCATCCTGAAATGTTTCTGTAAGTACACATGACTAGGGCAAAAATATAATTACAACAGTGAAGCGAACAAGACACTATTTTGTACTACATGGCAAAACAGGACTAACAATAATGTTACACGTCACTTTCACAAAAAAAATGTTACACGTCATGAAGCATAAGCAGGTGATATTTTAAAAATTATAAAAAAGATAGTCTGTGCAACCTGCATACAGAAATCCCTCTTAGCTCACCAGAGGAGCATGATGTTGGGGCCCAATCGAAAACACAGACAAGTTACAAATTTAGACAGCATGTTGCGTATAAGTAAGCAAGCAGTTGGCCATTCTGTACCTCAATTAAAGTCTTAGGGAGCATAATGAACAGCAGAGGGTTTCATACAAACATACTACAGCAGGCAAAACTATGCAATCATTAGCATAGTATAAACTAGATTGTGAGCCTCATGCAATAATAGTTGGTTAATAGACTTCAAAGCTTCAGGCACACTTCGGCAGAGTAATTAAATAGTAAGGCCTTTAATTATGTCAATTAATAGTGATACAAGTACCGAACATCAAGCATGATTATTTGGGCATCTCATTAACTGAGGACAAATAAAGCAATTGAAAAGAGAAAAATTAACTATGCCTGAAACAAACAAGGAATTGAACTGTTGAGTTGCATACAGTGACTTACCTTAGCAGGTTGAAGAGGCTCAGCGCAGCTCCTACTTCTCTTGCAAGGCTCCTTCCTAACATCTTGTACTTGGAAATCCTCAATCTTATCTTCATTGCACCCCCTCTGCAAGGTGACACAAACTAGTTACTCGTCTCCTTGGAAGATAAATATGCATACTTTCCAGTCTGTGAACACAAAAGGATGAGATTATAACAAACAACACCACATAATGAAACATGCCGCATCTCTTGCACTTGCACACAATGAAATGAGCATTTACTATGTCTGCACTATGTAAAAACTAGGCATACCTTCGAACTGGATCTCCAGGTACTCTTGGAGAGCCTACTGTAGTGTACAGCCAAACCTTTATGTCACCTATGAGTTAGACAAGGCCCCACTACAGCAGCCCTTAGTGTTTAAATCGTTGACAAGCTCTGTTAGAGTGTTAGGTCAAGAACAGCAAGTAATCAAAGCAAACAGTCCTAGTATGGCTGGCTGATGCAAACAAGCAATTGAACAGATGTGTGAGCAAATCTTACATATCAAGAAAAGAAGCAAAGAAGGAGGCTTAAAGACCATCACTTGACTGACCAGATTTAAGGGGCATTTAAACATCATGTGCAACGTATGAACTAACATAAACATTGCATATTCCAGATTCTACAATGGAATGCACATGTATTAGGTTATGCCATGTATGATGATGTCTAAATGTACACATAGCAGGCAGGAGGGATTCATCATTGCACGCACAATTGAATTGCAGGTTAAGGGCCAGTTTGATTCCGCCTTTTCAGGGCATATTGTCAAAATAAGCCATAAAAGATGTAAAGAAGCCATTTTTGATTTATGGGCTTGGGCTTAACTAATTTCGCTTTGGAGGGGGGTGTTTCGAGTAGAACCTCACTAAAAATTGAAGGGAAGGGGAATAGTGAAATGACTCTGTTGTTTGCCTATATTATACTCAAAATGCAACTGCTGACGCCCGTGTCACACCTGACCCTCAAGTAAAAACAAACACGCAAGCATTCATTGCCCTGCCCGCTTGCATCTCCTCTCCCCTTTCCCTCTACCTCGATCCCCTGCCTGCAACACTAGGGTTCCTCCAGCGAGCCGTCGCCACTGGTCCCATCTGGCCTTGTCCTCGACGATGCTATGTCCAGCTAGGCTACATGGCTAACGGGTAGGGGCAAATCTCCCTGGATGCTCCTCCCTCTGGCACCACCCCTCATTCTCATGGTCTCCAATAGCTGCTCCACTGTGGTTCGTCCAACGGACTACTCCGGCGGGTGCTGCACAACTACGACTGATGCCACACTGCGATAGAAGGCACCTTATTCCTCCTCCCCTCCTCCCAGGCCATGGCCTTGAGGTGTTGTTGAAGGATGAGCTCATCCAACAAGGTGAGGATCTCCTCTGATTTTTTTTGCCAAATTTTCATTCTGATCCACTATATGATGAATTGCTATGAGCTGCTTCTGCTGCTGCTATATGATGCATTGCTATGAGCTGCTCTTGCTGCTGCTATATGATGAATTGCCATGAGCAGCCGCTGCTGTATGATGAGTTGCTATGAGCTGCTGCTGCTATATGATGAATTTCTATGAGCTGCTGCTGCTATATGATGAGTTGCTACAAGCTGCTCCTGCTGCTGCTATATGATGAATTGCTATGAGCTGCTCCTGCTGCTGCTATATGATGAATTGCTATGAGCTACTCCTGCTGCTGCTATATGATGAATTGCTATGAGCTGCTGCTGGTATATGATGAATTGCAGACTGCTGCTGCTGTATGATGTGTTGCTATGAGCTGCTGCTGCTGCTATATGATGCTTTCAGGTGGTGCTGCTATATGATAATAACCAGTCACTTGGACCATCGAATTTCAATAAATAATTGTTCTTCATTTAAATGTGGGTCATGCGTTCTTCGTTTAAATTAGGCAATGAGATCTCTATGGAAAACATTGACCAAAGTAGATTGTGCAAAGTAGATGGTATCTTTGTATTTGCATTTTGAGCAAATAGTGATGGTCTGTTTTCCTATCATATTAATTACTGCACTGGGTTCAATTTGTGATGTTTGCAAGTCAAATTAATTTCCATATGGGCAGCAAAATGAAAAATATATATTGCAATCTAGACTTTCCACTGATCATACCAAAGATAAGCTGAAAACGCAATGAAAAGAACTGGTTGGCTTATTACATGGAGCTTATATTCACATGTGCTTATTTTCTTAGGATAACTCATAATAACTGTCCCTAAGAAACTTGGCTAATAGAACTGGCATACAAATAACATGTCACGATGATTGCAATGGAGGAGTGACGTACCATAGCACACTGTATAGGCTCACCACTGCCTCTCCTTTTTTTGCGATGTTCCATGAAATTGCCACATACATCTTCTACTTTTTCATTGTGTAACCCTATCTGCAAGTTGACGCGGCTAATTTCAGACATCTCTACATGATGCTACATTGAATATCCCTTGCGCATATTTAAACCACCAATTAACGATTGTGTGCGTACCATAAACTAGCGAGGACTCTGTATGCTGGACTAGCAGGCACTCTGAGGGAGCCTAATGTAGTGCACTGGAATTCCTACATGCCACCTACGATTTTGTGTAATGTACTGCCCCTGTTCCTAAATATATGTCTTTGTAGAGATTCCAGTATGGACCACATACATATGTATATAGATGCATTTTCGAGTGTAGATTCACTCATTTTGCTCCGTATGTAGCCTATAGTGGAATCTCTATAAAGACTTATATTTAGGAACAGAGGTACGAGGTAAGGTAGTATCATGTATGACATCTACATATCTAATTTAGCAGCCAGTAGTAGAAATCATTGTCTGCACAAAGGGATTACTGTTCGAAAATCCTAGCAAAGCACGCTGGCAGGCATAGAACAAAACAAGAGAGAGAGAGACACGCTTACAAGATCATAGCAATGCCTCAGTCCAGGATCTTGGTTGGCCAGGCTATTAGATCCAGAAGAAACATCGTCCTTGTAGTTTTTGCCAGCTGCATAACAGGTAACAACGACCGGTTAGTATATTTGAAGTACATCGGGCAGGTGATGCTGGATGGGTTTAAAGGTGACAAGTACCTAGGCCGTGGCGGGTGCTTGGCATCTCCCCAGACGGTGGGAATCAGGTTAGAAACGTCAAGGGTGATGATGCTGCGCTGGCTGTTGGGGTCCGGTAAGGAGATCTAGAACCGTCGAGTAGGGTGTTTGTGGAGCGGCTCCGGTAGGGTGGACTACGGTGTGGGTGAAGCGGATCTGTGGCCGTGGACGAGGGCGTAGGTGAAGCTGCTCCGGTGGTTGGGTTAAGGATGGTGTCGACACACAGATCTGCGGCCATGGATGGGGCGTCAGAAGCTGCTCCGGTGGTTGGGTTAAGGATGGTGTCGACGATGCGGATCTGTGGCTGTGGACGGGGCGTCAGAAGCTGCTCCGGTGGTTGGGTTAAGGGTGGTGTCGATGATGCAGATCTGCTACCGTGGACGGGGCATCAGAAGCTGCTTCGGTAGGTTGGATGAGGGTGCGAGGAAGCGGATCTGAGGCCGTGGACTTGTGAGTTGGCAAAGCTGCCCCAATAGGGTTGAGTATGGTATAGGCGAAGCTACTCCGGTAGGGTTGACGATGGTGTCAGCGAAGCGGCTCCGGTAGGGTTGAGGAAGGTGTCGGCAAAGCAGCTCCGGTAGGGTTGAGGAAGGTGTCGGCGAAGAGGATCAGAGGCCGTCGACGGGGGCATTGGTGGGGCGGCTCTGGGGGGTGTGGACGAAATGTCTCTGGTGGGGAGTACGAATGAGCCACTGCAGATGCGCGGCGGTTGACGAGAGTATCAGCGAAGCAGATCTGGCGCCATGGACAAGGCCGACACTGAATGGGCTGTGGTACAGTGGTGGATGAGCAGTCTACTTGTTTCTAGGGGAGGTGGGAGGGGTAGATGCGGCCGCAGAAGCAGATCCGGTGAGGTGGACGCCGCTGGTAGTGAATGGGCTATGGTACGCCGGTGGATGAGCAGTCTAGGGTTTCGAGAGGGCGATGAAGTACGGAAGGCATGATGTAAGATGCTCTGGTGCTGTGGAGTTAGTCGTTTTTGCGGGAGGGAGAGGAAATTGGGGTGCCGTGTAGTGGGGGGAACCAGAAGTTACCAAAGCAGCCTCGACCTATCATGTAGATGAGGGCGGTATTGTAACTGTTGGTCTCCGTGCACCAAGGACAAAAGGGGGATTTCGCATGCTAAAGACTAACGTGGCGGAAATTTTAGAAGGAGGCGGGAGATTTTGCCGCCCGTGGGATCGTTCGTATCCAGTTTCAACTAATTTTGGACCGTGCTAGCGGGAAGGTCATGCTAGACTGTGTACACGGGGCACGCGTCAGCAGTTAATAACTGGTGTGAAGTCCACCCCAGAAAAAAAGACAATAACTCAGGATGATGCGCCGATAACTTGGACGTTCACACGGGCGCGTCCAATCGTACGGGTGTAGTGGCGCGTTCACAAAAAGAGGGATCAAATGCTCAGCCTATGTATTTCTCGTGTAAATAGATAATTTAGTGCCATTGGTTATTTACTTTAAACATAATGCATTGACGTGTTAGTGTAGAGGCGCACAAAAAGAAATGGATATTGTAGTCAGCTACTTAAAAGTGTTACCTCATATGATTACATAGCCTCCATTTCATAAATTGCGTACCCGTTGAATTCATATATGAATATTACATATATTACTTCAAAATAGAAACTTAAATCATCCAAGACTAATGAATTTGAATGCAAGAGTAACAATGGTGCATGTACATGATAGCTACATTGGTTGTTTGAAAAAACATCACTGTAACTTTGGCATGCACAACTGAAAAGGTTTATTTAAATAGAAAAAAATGTGATATGTGAGTGTCCAATCTTTATAGCGTTGAATCGATATTGTACCTTTGGCCACGATACGAAGTAGATATTGACTTATGTTCAAGCGATGCACGTCCATGATCGCTAGATAGTGATACGTGAATGAATTGTGCAATCTCTCTCACACGCATACATATCTCATTTCCCAGTGGGCATCGGAATCACACACGTGCACTTCGTGTATTTCTCTCCCTCCGTCAGGGTTAAATTCGTCTTTCTACCCCGTCCTACAAGTCTCTCACACAGAAACACACACGCTCTCTATGTCTAACACACCCACCCCTTTAATTCCGCCCACCCACAGCCACTAATGTCTCAAAGTATAATAATGTCTCTCACACATATGCTATCTACCTATCCCTTAATATAGCTAGATATGTGTCACACAAACTCCTTCTCCCTACTAGCAAGATGCCCATGCCTTGCACGGAACATCAAGATGCATTTGTATGAGAAGTTTATCTTGTGGGAGAAAAGGATGAACGAGGGAATGCCTTATTTGCAAATGCGGAAAGGGGTGTGGGTATCTTTTTACAAAATTGCCATATTTTCCTTCCTGTCTGTCGGATATAAATCGGATGGCCTATATTGCAGGATGGCAGGAACACCATCATCACCAACTCTGTTTTTTATAAGAGTAGAGATATGTGAGTGTCACTGCCCCCCACACACACCCACACTTCCCAACACCGAAGGAGTAGGGTGACACCTCGATCTTGATACTAATCTATCGACTGGCTTCTCTCTCAAACACACACACACACACACACACACACACACACACACACACACACACACTACCCGGCACCGAAGGAGTAGGGTGACACCTCGATCTTGATACTAATCTATCGACTGGATTCTCTCTCAAACATACACACACACACTACCCGGCATCGAAGGAGTAGGGTGGCACATCGATCTTGATAATAATCTATCTACTCCTCTTTCAAACACACACACACACACACACACACAGACACACACACACACACACACACACTTGCTAGTTGTGCCTCTGTGCCTACCGCGCACACTCTCGATATGTCTTTCTCTCCCTCCCTTCCGCCCCCCCAACAATGACAGCAGAAGGGTGGCAACTCGATCTGATCATAATCTGTCAATTGGAGATATATCTCCAGCATGGTCTACAACAAAAATGTGCTGGGCCGGTTAGCGCCGGATGCTCGCAACGCGATGACATGAGTTCAAATTCTGTCTTTTAACTTTAGATTTTTATATTATATATTACTCTACTTATTTAATATATACTTCTTTCGCTACTGTACTGAAAGTGGAACCCACAGAGTACTTAGAATATTAAGGATGGACTTGTTTCTTTTTAACTTTCGTTACGAAGCTGTAGCCACCCTGCAAGTCACATGTACACTATACATGCAATTAATTTTTTATAGAGGGACAATCATACAGGCAATTAACTCAAATGGATTGGATGTCACTCTATTATTTCTAGCATAAAGAGCATCTCCAACGCCAGCCGACAAATTTCCTCCCGCTTCCTTCCGTGGAGGACGACATCAAACGCCAGCGGCATACATTTTTACAACTCTAACCAACCAGATGAAATTCGTGCAAACACGGACTGATTTCATATAAGCATGAAGGATTTCGTATAAAAAAGCCGGATCTTCATATAAACATGATGGATTTCATTACATTTACATGAACTAAGAGGTGCCAATCCGGCTCTCTTGTATAATTAATACTCCCCCCGTCCGGAAATACTTGTCCTAGAAATGGATGTATCTAGACTTATTTTAGTTCTAAATGGCCGCCAGCGGATCCCTTTGTCTTCCTCATGTCCGTCAAACACTTGCGGGGTCGACGAAGGTCCTCGAAAGAGACGAAGCAGCAAAGAAACCACCTGAATCCGCGGTCGTCGCCTCGGCGATGGCCTTCATGGGTCCCAAGTGGTGGCGGCCTCCCGTGTTCTACTTCTCCTCGATGATGGCGGCAGACACGGAGAACCTGGCCACCGACTCGTCGCTCTCCATGCACCCAGCTTCTGTCTCTGCCTGCATGGCGCTGCCGCATGCATGGGAGGCGCGCCCATAGACACGGGAGGCGCGGCCACCACAGACACTGGTGGCACGGTACGACGCGGCAGCGACGGCGCCTGTACCGGCGTGCTCGCTGCCGTGCCGGCGTGGAGCAACTCGCCACTCCTCATCGAGCTGAACTGGAGTGGCGAGTTGCTGAACCACGCGCCTGCTTGGGGCGGCAACTGGCTCCGTCGGGCCAAGCGAGGTTGGTGAAGCACCGAGCGGCCTCGCCCGTATCCGGAGGGCTCGGCGGGCCACCCAGCTGGGTAATATGCCGAAGAACGTCTCATCGGAAGCCATCGGAAGAGTGGAGAAAATGGTGAAGGAGGAGATGGGAGAGCGGCGGAGGGGTGCGATTCTTGCCCGCTGTCTGTCTGGCCTCGTGTAAATAGAGGGCGGACGGTAGGAGCTTGGCCGGCGTCTGGCCTCGTTTAAACTGAGGGCGGACGGGAGGAGCTCGGCCAGTGTTGCATTTAATTCCGGCCCGCTCATGAACGGACGTGTGGCCGGAGTAGGATTCTCGGTTTGCATGCGAGTTTAACGGAGGGGTTTAATGGAGGCGCCGGGCGTGCAGCGGGCGGTGCAGTACTATTCGATTTGACAGCAGTAATGAGCCATCAAATCACAAAGGCCCTCGCCTCTCGTGAAACCGACCGAGCTAGACTGCCCCACCCTCTAGCCTTTTAAAAAATGTATATACTCCACTTTTGTACAATAGTAGTATCGATGGATTGCGCCATGGAGCAAAACTTGAAATTAAAAAAATGTGGTACATATAGAGAGCGCTCGTGAACTATGTGTCATACATGGCAATAAATAAAGTACTACATGATACTAATATATGATACATGGCGCAGGAGTACTAAGTAGCTAGAACTCATCTAGATGAGATATAATTTGGTCTCATTCATCTTTTATAGCCATTGGATGTGATGCTATAAGATGTGTGTGTGTGCTGACGTGGGTTGTATTTGTTCTTGTGCAACGAACTGACCACTGCATGTCATGTTTGATAGTCTCAAGTCATTAAAATCATACAAGCCCCACATCTCTTCTTGGTTGATTCCTCTATTTATGTCAAAAAATAAGAAATAACGTGAGAGTTAATGCACCACGCCTATGTGTTTACTATTTGGTTTTCGTAAGATGACTTAATACTCACCTAGACAGAGGGAGTATTCGATTTGACAGCGGGCGACACAGTTCCCGATACGGCTTTAATGCAGACGAGGGAGGGAGTAGTGGTTCCCGATATGTTGAACGGCCAATGCATCCTCCTTCAATTAATGCATGAGGGAAGTAATGGGAGGAGGTCCGGGAAAAGAGACTGCACGATGTGAATGCAACAAAGTTTGCCCTCATTGCCCTCATATAAAGGCGCCCCTCCATTCCAATGCATCTACCACATCGTACGCACCTAAGCATTTGCCTAAGCACCTACACTAAGCGCAAAAGAGCTCACTCTAGACCCATGGCGGTGATGCGCGTGAGCGGCCAGCGGCTGCGCCAGATGGTCCACGACGCCGGCCTGCGGCATGGCACCGTCTCCAGACGGTGTTGGACACCGGCTGGTGGATGGCCCCCATCGATGCCAACTACGACTCTCAGTTGGACCAGATGATCGTTGCCACCAGCAACAAGTTCACCGTCCTCAAGAAGCTCGTGGACGACATCGCCGTACTCCTCCAGCCCGTGCGCCCGGGCTCCTCATTGCCTGCCACCCTAATCGGCCTCCATGGCTGGAACCTCTTTCAAGCACTGGTGGCCCTGCGACTGCCCGCTGACGCCACGAAGAATGTCCACCTGGAGGTCGCGCTCGCCGCGAGGCGCCATGCCCTGCAAGAATTTGTCGACCTACACATCCACGTGTACGAGCAAATCGTGTACATATGTATCTACAAGGCCAGTGAGGACGCTACGACGTTGGCCTTCCTCAACCGGCTGGAAGCCTTGGATGCCTTTGCTGAGAAGCACCTCGACCTCGCCACAAAAGCCGCCGCTCCTTAGCCGCCGGTCGGTGGCCCGGCACACTAAGTTAAGGAGGAGGAGGTCGTACGTTCATGGATCCATCTTTCTTCTTGCCTTCTGTAACCACCACTGCGATTGCATCATCGTGGCCTTAATTGTTATTGTGCTGTTGCATTCTCGTTCTAGTCAATACCGACATGTGCGATCCCTTTGCTTAATTATATGCATCACTGTAACTAGTACTCCATCCATCTATTTATAAGTTGTGCTTACCTTTTCCATCAACTTCGTGCAATGCACGGGCATCTTGCTAGAAACACTAGAATATGTCTATATAATCCGTATGTGATAGTCCATTTGAAATCTCAAAAAAGACAAATATTTAGGTACATAGGGAGTAATATGTTAGGAGTATATCAAAGCAATAGTGATTTCTTTCAAGTTTGTGAACAAATACTACTATTCTACTACTTTGGATCCGTCACAACGCACAGGCACATTGCTAGTAAAAGGAAAAGGCCTACCGCGTTCGCGTCGCACCCCCACACGCCCGGGAATCGGGAGTACAACACGGACCATCCGGCATGACACATAGCTTAGGGAAGGTGTGTTGCCTAGCACTTTCACTTTCATGTGGGACCGCCGTTGAGCAAACCGACACCCCCGCCCGCTGCCGGGTTGGAAAACAGAAACAAGGGGAAGATCTAGCTGTAGCACAGAAGCCAAGAAATTTTGTTTCAGACGGGGATCGTTGATAGAGTAGGAGCATTCCGTACTAGTACTACTCCTACTAGTACCAATTTGTACTCCTAATACTATATTACTAGTACTACCACTATACAACTAGTAGGTACGTGCACGGCACAACATCGTAGGAACAAAAAACGGGAAGATCTTGTTTTGGGTGATTTATCTTTTTTTCAATCAACGTAGTATGAATAATATGATGTGGGGGGCACCCATGAAGCTTATGTGGCTTGGTTGCATGGCTACGGAAGGTTAGAGAAAAATAAATAGATAATGTGTTTAGAGTGCACTCCACTAAATAGATATACTTTAGATCCATTGCAACAGACCGACACATCTATATCTATACCCCCTGTATAGTGTGTGAAAAACTTTGAAAGTTGGTCGTTGGATGAAGCCAATCCGACGGTACAAAGATGGAAAATCCGAGCACTACTAGCTGTTGGATATCATCCACCAGATTCTGCCACATGTATAATCTAGAAGACTCCATGGTTGAGCTTAATTCATGACTAACTTTGCCACAACTAAGCTTAGGCAAAGTTATTAGTTCTTCAAAATGAGAGCCACAAGTTGGCAAGCCTATGGGAATCTTGCCACATTTTTTGTGTGTATGTCATGTGGGGCCTTAGTGTGGCTTGCCTAAGGTGTGGCTTGAACCAAAAACTCACCTAAGTTAATCAAACTTGCCTAACCTTACATTCCACCAGATTTTGCCACATGTTAGAATCCAGAAAACTCCACATGTAGAAGCATAATGCGCAAACCACCAGAATCTCATGCGTGCAATGCACGTGTACCTTACTAGTACTAGTTGGTAGTAGTAAGAAACAAATTCCAGTTTTGGCACGAGCTCGTACTGCTGGAGCACCACAAGGCCTGCCGCAGGAGTTACATTTCCCTCTCGGGGGGATGACGATCCCCTGACGCGAACAATCCTACCATTCTGTCACTGACATGTGGGACCCATAAGCGTGGGTCCCACCTATCAGCGAAGGAAAGGCAGGGCAAGGCAGTGATAGCCACGTCAGAGGATCCATGTCCACGATGGGGGACGTCGTGCCGTGGGTTGGAGCGGCGTCGTGGGAATCGCGTGTGGGTGTGGCAGTGGTAGAAACAAGAAACGTGATGGTCGCCATGGTTCAACTTCCATGGTCAAGCTGTCATGTCTGCTGACACATGTATATCAAAACTAGAGTGTTTATATTTCAAGCACGTGAACAAGTATTATTCTACTAGTTTGGATCCATTGCAACGCACGGGCCAACACATTGGTAGTAGTAGTGTCCATCTCTATCTCTAGAGGCCTTCCCTCGTTCATCCTTTTCTCTCACAAGATAAACTACTCATACAAATGCATCTTGATGTTCCGTGGAACGCACGAGGATGTTTCCTTGGGGGTCTCTCCAGCGCGGCGTGGCCGTAGTTGCAAGTTGACGCCCCTTGAGATGCCGACGTTGAGGGGCACTCAGATTTCCTCCGATGAGCAGGTAAGATGAGTTTGATCATGTAGTAAATGCATTCTAAAGACTACTTCCGTGTCCATTTCCTAATTCTCCGCCTGCCCACTTTTGCACAGGCTAGGCTCAGTGCGAGTGGAGATTAGCTTGCATATGTACGGGAGGGTACCAACATCAATTTGCACAACATTTACAATGGTGACACCGCTCCCGTAGAACCTTCGTCCAACATTGGGATCAGCCATGCAATAGGCCACCGCATGAATTGGTACGATGGAACCACGGTGAGATTGAATAAGATAGCAAGAACCTTGCACATGGCGGTCAAATGTGGACCATGCTGTCTGCGGCCGATTTGTTGCCGTACGAGTAGGAAGACGCTGTGCTCCTTTCTAACCGCATCTTCGCGGTGACAAACCAGGGGACTTATTTTGTATGGGACACATCCTACGATATACTCCCTCTTTCCTAGTTTATTTGTTTTGAATCTTTTCGTTTTATAAGTTTCAAATTCAAATTTAGAGTTCCCCATCACATGTTGAGATTACAATGTCCATTAAATCACCGCGTGCATGTATAGTAAGGAAACAAATCTCAAGTTTGGCACGAGTTCGTGCTGCGGGAGCACCACCAGCCCTGGGCCATCGGGACTGAGCTTCAGCGCCTTACCACACCTACGTTTGAGTCAATAACATGTGGACCCGATAGATGACTGGTCCACATGTAATGCTCCCGAAGGCAGAGGGGCAGTGGGGCCAAGAGGGGTGAGCCGCAGGTTGGGGGACGTGTGGTTTCATGGGTTGGAGCGGCGTCGTGGGAATCGCGGGTGGCTGTGGTAGAAACTTGATGCTCGCCGCATTTTAGGTGGCCCACATGTCATGCACACAAAAGCAGAGGGGCGGTGCGGCCGAGAGGGGTGAGGCGCACGTCGGGAGGCGTGGTGCCGTGGGTTGGAGAGGCGTCGTGGGAATCACGAGATGAAACGTGATGCTCGTCGTAGTTGAACTTCCATGGACAAGCTGTCATGTCTACGGATACATGCACTGCATACCGATCACTGGAAGGAGTAGCAGAGAAAGCTATATATGTGGATAAATAGTTCCTTATAGTCAAGCAGACCCACGCTACTACTCTGTTCCAAAGACATGCACACCATCGAAATAGTCCATCTATATCAATATACACCGAGAGGGAATAATTTTTTTACAAGAGAGGAAATAGCTCATCCATCCATAATGCCCTCTTACTGGTGCAACGTTTTCTTCTTCTTCTTATTCTTCTTCTTGTTCTCATTCTCTGTGGGAGACGGCTTCGCAACAAGCTCTTTGGACCTTGCAGCTATCTTGAAACTCACACGGGCATCGAGGGCATCATATTTTATCCGCTCGTACGTCAAGGGATAATTCTCCCATCCAGACGACCTTAATGCCACCATCTCGTCACCCTTCTAAAGATTTGTACCGAGCACAAAATTTGCTACGTCGAATAGGGATGGTGTCTGTTAAGCACAATCTTCTACAGGAATTTTGATTCTGGTTTGTAGGTCAGCGATGCTTTTCAAATCAAGGTTGTACGGCTCCAGCTTCTGTTTTTCCCCTTCGATGGCTTCCCCACAAAAGTATACGTCCTCCCGAGACAAGAAATTGAGAAGCTCACCTGGTATGGAGGGCGAGTGTATGATGTGGTACACCAAAACATCATCTTCGAGGCACAACTGAAGGACCACGGCGCTGGATCTTCCCAGGGGCACGCTCCGTGTACTCTGCGTCGAGACCGATGACCCTCGTCTCTATCTTTTCGAGGGAGTTGGATACATTGTTGATCCACTACCAAAAAACCCTTGGGTGGACGGTGACGGTGGCAACTATGCGCATCGAGCCTTCGACGAGGACATGTTGGACGCTAAAAACCTGCATCTCGATCTCTTTCGCCGTTTGGAACCGCTGGAACGGAGGGCTATGGTTTGGAGAATTAGGATTAGATGGCTAGTCTAACTGAAGTAGTAGATGATTATTTAAAGAGGTTAAAACAATGTGAACACAGTGGGGTTTGGATGCAAATGAAGATGAAGGGGAGGTGAAGAAGCCGAGGAGAATCGGTTCTCGATGGATAAGTAAATGGGAGAAGTGGCGTGCAGGCAGTTGATTAGACGACTAGGTAGACTAAATGAAAAGGCTATGAGGGTAGACTGATGAGTCGTACCTGTTCGTGTACGTGCCCATCCTTTCTGATAGGTGGGACCTATGCAAACAGATAAAAAATGTGTTGTAGCTTTTTTTTGAGCGCGTGAGTGGGAGACACAACATTCTCTGGTTAAGGAATAGTCCCTTCGTTTAGGTGAGTATAAGTCACCTTATGAAAATCAGGTTTTCCCAAAACCTTTAGGCGGGGAGCATTAACTTCCTGCTCGATCCCCTCCCAGCCTCGTTAGCCAGCATTCTCTTCCTCTGCTGCCGCGTTCTACCTTTCCATTTTTCCTCTTCTCAAGTGTCGAATGATCTGCATGCCGTCCTTGATGCACCAGAACGACCACCGCATGCATCACGGCAGGGCGTTGATTGGGCATGCACGAGAATTTGGTTCTGCTTGCAATATGGATGATACCTGAACGATGAAGTGAACAGGCATGCTAGCACGGGAGACCTATTTCCACTATACAATACTGGAGTACTCATGTTCCTACTACTACTACTACTACTACTACTAGTAGTAGTAGTAGTAGTAGTAGTAGTAGTAGTAGTAGTAGTAGTAGTAGTAGTAGTACAACTGTGGTACACTTGATGGTCAAAATACTATTCATCCGGTCCTCACAGTGAAGTGACAACACCCTGCGCCTGACACTAGTCCAAGCGAGGCGGTGTGTTCGGGTTACCAAAGTCAGCCTCACCCTGTGCACTGTGCAGTCTGTCACCGCCGCTGTACAGCACATTGGCGCCTCGCCTCGTCTCCCTCTCCGCTCCCATAGCACCACTCCATCTCCATCTCCTTCTCCATCTCCGTCTCCGTCTCCATCTCACTGTGCCCCCGTGTACCGTCGCCTCACTCGCCTCCCCCAGTACCACTATTCCCTTGCTAGCCGCTCCAGCACCGACATCCTTCTCCCCCGTAAATCAAGCCCCCTTCCAAACTCCACCATGGCCGAACGCGAACCGTGCAACATCCATATGAGCCGCGATTGGAGCAATCTCCCCAATGACATCCTCGACCTCTGTTGTTCATGTATGGATATGTTGACCGCCCTGCGGCTGGTTGCATGCTCGAGGGACATGCACACGGCCATCGTCGAAGCGAGGCCTAAGCTTTTCAAGACACCTTGCTTGCTGCTATCTGGTCTTGCGAGATTGGCTCACCATGATTAGGAGGCGTGCATGATGCCCCTCGACTTCAATCCGATCTCCATTAGCCGAAACTTCTTTGTAGGTATGTAGTGTGTCGCCGTACATCATTTCCCTCGACATCGATCCGATTACCATCGCCCAAAACTTCTTGGCAGGTATGTACTGGGTCGGCATGAACTCCCACTGGATGGCTGCCTTCAGAGAAGACGGTAAAAAGTTGGTGCTCGTGAACTTCTAGACCTCCCATGAGATTATCATTCTACCGTTGGATTATATAGAGTATTACCATCACGGTCCAAGTCATCTAGATTACTACGTCAGTTGGACGGACCTTGTTTTGCAGAAGATTGCAATCTGCCAAGTGCCCACACGACATGCGAATTACGCAGACTTCAAGCTAATTGCCTTGTTCGATCGTGGACTCGCCTATCTTTACGCCGGTGCCTTCTTTAGCTCGAGACAACTCGGCTCGCAGTGGATCATCGTCAAAGCTGATACACACTTCTGTGATGCTATTGAACACAATGGCATCATCTACGCGGTCGACAAAGCAGATGGCACCACGTATTGCTGGGACGACGCGTGTAAGTTGTTCCCGTCTCATGTTAATGATGACGCCATGACACTATTTGAACTTTTTGTGATGATTGGCATATCCCTGTTTGAGCAGAATTTGAGTAGAACTATGGCAATATATTAGAGACGCCGTAAATCAGCTATATTTGGAATGAGTTAAGTCATGCATTTGTGACCATGTCATTACAGCCAATTTGTACCCTGAATAATCAAACGGTTAGGAATATATGGATATTATCCTTATTTTATAGTAGTCTATATACTACTACTAAATATGAGTGTGTATCAATGGCCATGTTAGTTTCCTCATTTTCATGATGTAGAAACATGCACCACACTGTTGGTTTCATCTAACCATACATTAGGGAAGTAAATGTGCATATGGAGAACTCTATATTTGGAAGTAGTGAAATCCTGCAATGCTTAACATGTGTACATACCTATATTCGCCCTTCAGCAATCAATGGCTAGAATAATATCCTCACAAATTTTTTGCCCACAGAACACGAGTATATAACAATGCATGGTCTGTTAGTTACCTTGAAGAATTTGTTTGTGAGGACAGAACATGATTACATAACATGCATGACATGGTAGTTTCCTATGAAGAATCGATTGCGAGATAACATGAGTATAACCATGCATGGCACTTCTATATTTTCGAACCCAGTATACATTTCCCTGCATTTTCCTCCCAGTTCCAACAGGGACATATCAATGTTGTTTCTTGCATTATCCTACTCATACTCTGAACAATGCTAATCTTACATTAACAATGCATGTCCTTTTTGATATGATGCAGTGTCCCTACAGTTAATGCCCTTTGTAATCACACCACCTTTGCCAAAAACAGGGAAGCACAACTGGTTCCTCGCTCGATCAGACGACGACAAAAGACTAATGATCATTCGGACACATGAGCCGGAAAAGTTATATTGCAAAAACCCTACTGTATGCAAGCACCGTGTAATACGTGAGTATCCGGACAGTGGCTGTTACGTCTATGAGCAGGATACCAGCTTATTGGGGCCTTTAGGATTTTTTTAGTTGGAGGCGGGTAAACAGCCTTGGTTCACACTCTCTGTTTCTCGGACTCAATTATCCGATTAACCAGGAGATTACCGTTGGCAAGGACCTTGATGGCAGAGAGGCTCTGTTTTCTATGGAAAACTGTGTCTACACGGCGAGCCCTAGGAGTTCGGGGAGCAAACTCCCCTGATTGTCAACGATACAGCCTGCAGCCAAAAGAAGGTGAGAATGACAAAGGCATCCGGATTAATTTTGATCCTTGAATGTCTCAATTATGACAGGCAGTGATGTGGTTCAAGCCTTCGGGTTGATAGGTAATTGGGCTGTTGCATCGAAAGGGGGGAGTACTGGTGTCTCCGGATCACTGGTCGCTGAAGTGGGGCTGCAAATTATGATGGTGTTGGATCATCTCCTCGAATGACTTTGTTGTCTTTGCTGCTGGTTCTGGATGGGTAGTTCTTTCTTTTGTTATGCATATTCCTTGTCATTTGGTCATCCTCGCTGATACATCTCCAACGTATCTATAATTTTTGATTGTTCCATGCTATTATATTACCCCTTTTGGATGTTTATGGGCTTTATTTTACACATTTATATCATTTTTGGGACTAACCTACTAACCGGAGGCCCAGCCCATATTGCTGTTTTTTTGCCTATTTCAGTATTTCGAAGAAAAGGAATATCAAACTGAGTCCAAACGGAATGAAACCTTCGGGAGCGTGATTTTTGGAACGAACGTGATCCAGAGGACTTGGAGTGCAAGTCAAGAAGCCGTCGAGGTTCCCACGAGATAGGAGGGCGCGCCCCCCCTATAGGGCGCGCCCCCCTGTCTTGTGGGCCCCTCGGGCATCCACCGAAATACTTCTTCCTCCTATATATACCTACGTACCCCGAAAACATCCAGGAGCAAGACGAAACACAATTTCCACCACCGTAACCTTCTGTATCCGCGAGATCTCATCTTGGAGCCTTCGCCGACACTCTGCCGGAGGGGGAATCGACCACTGAGGGCTTCTACATCAACACCATAGCCCCTCCGATGAGTTGTGAGTAGTTTACCACAGACCTACGGGTCCATAGTTATTAGCTAGATGGCTTCTTCTCTCTTTTTGGATCTCAATACAATGTTCTCCCCCTCTCTTGTGGAGATCTATTCGATGTAAACTCTTTTTGCGGTGTGTTTGTCAAGATCCAATGAATTGTGGGTTTATGATCAAGTTTATCTATGAATAATATTTGAATCTTCTCTGAATTCTTTTATGTGTGATTGAGTTATCTTTGCAAGTCTCTTCGAATTATTAGTTTGGTTTGTCCTACTAGATTGATCTTTCTTGCCATGGGAGAAGTGCTTAGCTTTGGGTTCAATCTTGCGGTGTCCTTACCTAGTGACAGAAAGGGTTGCAAGGCACGTATTGTATTGTTGCCATCGAGGATAAAAAGATGGGGTTTATATCATATTGCTTGAGTTTATCCCTCTACATCATGTCATCTTGCTTAATGTGTTACTCTGTTCTTATGAACTTAATACTCTAGATGCAGGCAGGAGTCGGTCGATGTGTGGATTAATAGTAGTAGATGCAGGCAGGAGTTGGTCTACTTGTTGCGAACGTGATGCCTATATACATGACCATGCCTAGATAATCTCATAATTATTCACTTTTCTATCAATTGCTCGACATTAGTTTGTTCACCCACCATAATACTTATGCTATCTTGAGAGAAGCCACTAGTGAAACCTATGGCCCCCGGGTCTATCTCTTATCATATTTGCTTCCAATTTACTTTTATTTGCATCTTTAGTTTTTGCATCTATATTATAAAATACCAAAAATATATTTATCTTATCTTATTATCTCTATCAGATCTCACTTTCGCAAGTGGCCGTGAAGGGATTGACAACCCCTTTATTGCGTTGGTTGCGAGTTCTTTGTTTGTTTGTGTAGGTTCATGGGACTTTTGAGGAGCCTCCTACTGGATTGATACCTTGGTTCTCAAAAACTGAGGGAAATACTTACGCTACTATTGCTGCATCACGCTCTCCTCTTCGAGGAAAACCAACGCAAGCTCAAGACGTAGCACTCGTCTATGTCACTCTTACTATGTAATAGTTGCTTCTGTTTAGAATGTCATTCTCGTCTGGATCACGAGAGTCTGAGCGCTGCAGATGGGTGCATTTTGGTGGTGTAGCAATACTTCTTATGAACTATCATGTCTTGTTGTTTATGTCAGTAGTAGTCACTAGTCAGTGTTTGAATGTTGTATATATCGTTGTTTCGAACTGTTTATTGTCTCGAACTACTGGTGGGCTAAATGAGGGCATCACCATTCTCCAGTGTTCAGAGTATATCTCCTTTTTCAAGGTATATAATTTGAGCTTAGTGTCTTTTCGATGATGTACACTTGTTTGGGCCAGTGAGGTGTCGTTGAATATGGGCCGAGTAGTAACGCAATGCCAAACAGGTCAATTATGACTCTCTGGCCGGGCTCTCAAAAGATCCTGAAAAAAAGACCGGGCTCTCCAAAAAAGAAAGAATAAGGACTCTTAGGCCGACATGTGGGTGCCACCGGTGTTTTCGTGCGCTTGCGCGCCGAGAGCATATTGGCGCGTGCTCGAAATTCATGCTACCTTTTCATCCCCAGTCTCCCGCCCCCGCCCCCCCACCTCTGGAATCTCGATTCCTACTCCAGTCCCCCCAAATCCCCCTCCTGTACTCCCTGTACTCAAGCGCACTTTCATGTCGCCGGTCAACACGAATCTCCGAGCCAGAGATCCTGAGGTCTGTCCTGCCTTCGGTCGCTGCGTGCTGTCGCTCAACAGTGGCATGGCAGCGCTTGACGACAAGTTTGTCGGCAAAGTATTGATGGTAACCATCAACGGTGACCGGCCTCCCGTCTCACCGGACGACCTTGTCAAAGCTCTTGGCATTGTGCACGACATCCAAATAAGTGACTTGCTCGTCGAAGTCTGTCCGCCACCGGCTGATTTCTTCGTCAGGTTCCGGACAACTTTCGACTGCATTCGTGTGTTCGAATCTTCCCGGCGTTAGTTCTGCGATGGCGCGCTGGTGAGCTTTGATTGGTGGCACCCGAGATGGGGCTCGGTGCCCTCTGAGCTTGAGTTTTTAACAAAGCTTACCTTCCACGGCATGCCTCGACGTGCTTGGAATAGGGAGTCTATGAACGAACTTATCAATGACCTTGGAGGTGAGCTCGTAAGTATGTTTGTTCCTCCAGACAGCTGGGCTCTGACGGTTATGGCATGGATGAAGAAGCCGTCCACCATACCGAAGGTGATTGGTGTTGAGATACCGGTGCAGGAACCGGGGTTGTACTATTCGTCGCCACCAAGGCCACCGCGGACCACGTTAGGGATGTACCTGTATTGAGTGTTCGTGCATGTCGAAGAAGTGCTCAATCCATCAATCGAAGTCCTGCCACCGCCGCTAGTGCCAGGGTCCGTCGATGACGACCATTACAGGAGTCAACGTCAGACTTTCCCCGTGTTGCTCAGAATGATGGATGGCACAGGGCCTACTCCATCGCACGGCGGAGGCCACTGCTTCTTTGGGAGAAGAGGCAGGGCTGGCTGCCTGGATGTGCTCTAATTTGAGGTAACAACTGAATCTTGTCAGATAGTACTAGTTAAATCTGAGCTATGGGTCTGAAGCACTGATATGCCAGTACATTTGATTGTGACCTGCTCTATTTTTGTACCTGAACTTTTTTTAGAAAGGGTTGTACATCAACTTAATGTGCTAGCAGGAACTTATTGTGTTGTTTGTCTGTTTTCTTTGCACAACATTCATGATATTTCCCCGTCATTTATAAAGACGATGAACCATTATGTACGACTTCGTTGGTTTCAACATAGCCCTTCCCGTAGCGATTCATTGCTTCCATCCTGATTGTGCCGCCTACATGAAATTTTTGTATGCAAGTTTAGTGTGCTATGATGTTCTATATGATTGTGTCAACTATATAAGTTTTTACTGAGCATTAGCAATGCATATGGCTGAAAGATGTATTTACGAGCATCAACCGATGGGTCTCTCTCTCTCTATCCCTCTCTCTCTCTCACACACACACACATGCACATGCACACACACACGCACACGCACAAGTGGGACCCATTGAATTATTTATTTGCTCGTGACAACTTTTAATTAGGTTCCACTGTAATCTATACTTTTTTATTAAGTTATTAATTGAGCTCAGTGACTTCAAAAAGTTGTACAGAAGCCCCGTTTGGGCCTTTCCGGCGTCGCTGAATGTGGGCTGAGTAACCATGTTAGGTTGTACTGTACTACACAGGCCTTTTTTCAATGTCAGCAATGCAACTGGGCCGGCAGTTGTACACAATATCCGGGTCAACCTGTTATTCTCCGCCCCGCTGGGCGGCAAACTTTCCTAGGAGGTATGCATGCTTAACAAGAAAATGGACTTTAAGAAATAATAAATGAGATGTAATTATAATAACTGGGTAGTTACTATGCACCAAACACGTAATTAGTTTGAAAAATATATTATTTTTGGAATTTGGAAATTTTTAATTTCATTACTTGTTGCGCGCACAATATTTCGTTGGATTTTAATGTAATACAACTTTATTTTGAAATTATATTTAACCTGACTAGAAATTTTGGATAAAAATATTTCGGATCCCATCAAAATGTGGGACTTTTTTTGAATTCTGTTTTGAGCGGTTGTTTGAAATTATTAATCGTTGTCCTAGCTAGAAGTTGGGCTGTACTTTTAACAAACTGTAAATGGGATGTAGTAAATTCCATTAGAATTAAAAAATGGGTTGTACATTCTTACAAATCGCAAATGGGCTATATGTTATCTGCCAATTCCGAGGGCTTTGTCAACTTAGTCAATATAAAGGATTCTAGCTGCAGTGATCGTACGATGTCCATCCAACGGCTGTAGTGCTTCTTCAACCTCTGGTCTTCTTGCTCCAGCCGCCCAAAGCCGGTCGTGTTGCGTGCTCCTGCCTCCCGTGGCCGGCTGTGATGCCGCGGAGGCCTCACCGCCCCGTACTACTCCCACCGCTGGCCAGGCCATCCCTCTACTCACCCACACCCCCTGTTATTCTGCGGCGACGACAGCCTCACACCGCAGCCGAACCAGTGAACCCTCGTACTCCTCTCCGCGCGGGCTTCCACTACTGCGTCTTCCCCGGCTTCGCGTCGTCCCCTTCCTAGGCCTCACCGTCGTCCAGACCACTGCCCTGGTGCTCTCGGCACGGCGTGGTCAACATGGTCAACAACCGACTTCCATCGGAAGAGTACTGTACGTGGAGAGGCTGACAGCTGGGTCTAGGCAGCCGCAAGGAAGTGCCTCCTTATTACGCGCAAAATGATTATTCCTCCACCTGACAGCAGGGACCCACCGGACGGGCCACCTTATTTCGCGAAAAAATGTTTCCCCCCTGACTGTTGGGACCCACCGGACGGGCCAACGTATTTTGCGGAAAAAACGTTCCCCCCGCTGTCAGCTCGGACCCACCGGAAGTGCCTCCTTATTACGCACAAAAAAATGAATACTCCCCCTGCTAGCTGGGACCCACCATGGTGGGAGGCTGACTTGTGGGCCTACTAAGTTCACTGGGACGGGGGCCTTTGTCAACTTTAGTCAATATGAATGATTCTAGCTCCAGTGACCGTACGATGTCCATCCAACCTCCATAGTGCTTCTTCAACCTCTGGTCTTCTTGCTCCAGCCGCCAAAGCAGCGCCGGTTGTGCCACATGCTCCTGCCTCCCGTGGCCGGCTGTGCTGCCGTGGAGGCCTCACCGCCCCTACTATTCCCACCGCTGACCAGGCCCTGCAGCGACGGCAGCCTCACACCGCAGCCGAACCAGTGAACCCTTGTACTCCTCTCCGCACAGGCTTCCACTACCGCGTCTTCCCCAGCTCCCCGTCGTCCCCTTCCTAGGCCTCGCCGTCGTCCCCCGCCCTGGTGCTCTCGGCGCGGCGTAGTCAACATGGTCAAGGAACGACTTCCATCGGACGTGGACTGTACGTGGAGAGGCTGACAGCTGGGTCCACGGTCGCAGCAAGGAAGTGCCTCCTTATTACGCGAAAAATAATGATTCCTCCAACTGACAGCTGGGACCCACCAGATAGGCCACTGTATTTCGCGAAAAAAATGTTTCCCCCTGACTGCTGGGACCCACCAGCTACATCTTCACACGCAAGGAAGTGCGTCCGGGCAAAAAAATGATTCGCCCCCGTGACTATTGGGACCCACAAGCTATACTTTCGCACGCAAGGAAGTGCGCCTGGCAAAAAAACGATTCGCCCCCCTGACTGCTAGGACCCGCCAGCTACATCTTCGCACGCAAGGAAGTGCGTCTAGGCAAAAAAAAACCCAAAACAATTTGCCCCCCTGACTGCTGGGACCCACCAGCTACATCTTTGCAGGCAAGGAAGTGCTGACAGTCGGGACCCACCTGGTCGAAGCGTACGTAGCGTTGTTATTCTGGTCGCGAATGTGTACGTACATACTGGTCGATGTAGAGGCGCGCACGTGTCGTAGTAGAGGCGCGCACGTGTCGTAGTAGAGGCGCGCACGTAGCATGTACACGTACGTACATCGGCTAGGGTGCAAGAAAGAAAATACGGCCACGTACGTACATACGGGCAGGGTCTCGAATGCCTACTCGTGCATACATACATGGCTGGGTCGGAACGGAGAAACAGCATCGTCGTCGTGTTCATGGGGAGGCAACAGAATGCGTCGTGTTCATGGGAAGGCAACAGAATGAGTCGTGTTGATGGGGAGGCAACGGAATGCTCGTGTTCATCGGGAGGCAACGGAACGCGTGGGAGCCAACCGGCTGGGTCGGAACGGAATGCGTCGTCGTGTTCATCGGGAGGGCTTGCACGGAACAGGCGATAGAAACGAGGCCTGGCATACTGCAGAACGGAGGAAACGGATCTCCTACGTTCAAAACGGGGGTCCTGTTGATCAGGAGGGGTGTGGTGTACCGCAAAACGGATGAAACGGACCGCCTACGGTTGAAATGGGGGTCCTGTTGATCGGTAGGGGTGTGGCGTACCGCGAAACAGAGGAAACAGACCTCCTACAGTCGAAATGGGGGTCCTGTTGATCGGGAGGGGTGTGGCGTACCACAAAACGGATGAAACAGACCTCCTACGGTCGAAACGGGGGTCCTGTTGATCGGGAGGGGTGTGGCGTACCGCAAAACGGACGAAACAGACTTGTGTTCGAGCGCTACGGTCAAACCGGGGGTCCTGTTCATCGGGAGGGGTGTGGCGTACCGCAAAACGGGACTCCACGGGATACTGTTCATCTCCACCGTCGACCTCCTCAAGCCTCCACGGGCTACCGTCGACCTCCTCCAGCCTCCACGGGCTCCTGTTCATCCAGCCTCCACCGCGCGCTACTCCACCGGCTACTATTCAACCACCCCTCCACCGTTTGCTGTTCATCCAGCCCTCCACACCACGGGGGTCCTATTCAACCACCCCTCCACGGGCACCCCTCCACCGTCTACTATTCATCCAGCCCTCCACACCATGGTGTCCTGTTCATCCAGAGGCAACGCCACCGCTCACTATTCATCCAACCCCCCCGGCAACGCTCACTGTTCATCCAATCGATCGGCTTCAGTTAGCAGCAGTAGCGAAGGAATCGCTCGATCGGGTTCAGTTAACTGCCATCGATCGATTGCTCAGGTTCAGTAACGTGTAGCCTGCAGTGCAATCGCTCGGGTTCAGTTAGAGCCCAACACCTCGCTCGGGTTCAGTTAGAGCCAATGCCTCGCACACACACGCGTACGTGTACGAGAGAAACGCACATCACTCGGCCCCCGACCTCCCACCGTAACCGGCAACTCCCCGAAATCCCCCCCCCCTCGCTTCTACCACGATTTTTTCCGTCATGGACGGCCCAAAGAATGTCATGCAGCTGCGTCTCCGGCCCGCCCAGGACGAAAATCCCATTTTCTGTCATGATTTTTTGTCATAGAAGTAGGAGCCCGCCACATGTATGATGATAACGGGTTTTGTCACAATTATCGTCATAGAAGTGTCATATGTATGACAGAAAAAAAATTCGTTCGGCCCAAAATGTCACGGATGTGTCTTTTTTTGTAGTGTTCGTGAAGATCTACCCAAGTGAGGCAAGTCCTTCATGGGCAATGGCCATGATGGGATAGACAAGGTTGCTTCTTCGTGGACCCTTCGTGGGTGGATCCCTCTATGGACTCGCGCAACTGTTGCCCTTAGTGGGTTGAAGTCTCCATCAGTGTGGATGTACGATAGCACCACCTATCAGAGCCACGCCAAAAATCTCCGTGTCTACATTGTGTTTGCCCTCTCCGAACCATTCCCTTTTACCTTCATATGCAATGTTTTACATTCTGCTGCTACACTCTTAGAATTGCATGTGTAGGTTGATTGCTTGACTTGTGTTAAGTTGCTAAAATCTGCCAAGACTTAAAATTGGGAAAGGCTAGATTTTTATTTGGTCAAGTAGTCTAATCCCCCCCTCTAGACATACTTTCAATCCTACATTAAGCAGTCATTAGAAGACGTTTTGTAAACGGAAAAATCATCCATGAAAACCTCAACAATCTTTTCACATAAGTCAGACAATATAGCAGTCATACATCTTTGAAAGGTAGCAGGTGCATTTCATAAACCAAAAGGCATACGTCTATAAGCAAAGGTACCAAAAGGGAAAGTAAAAGTAGTTTTTTCTTGATCCTCTTGTGACACAGGTATTTGAGAAAAACCAGAGTATCCATCTAGAAAGCAAAATTGTGTGTGTTTTGATAGTCTTTCTAGCAGTTGATCAATGAAAGGTAAAGGGTAATGATCTTTCCTAGTTGCTTTGTTTAATTTTCTAAAATCAATTACCATTCTATAACTTGTGACAATTCTTTGTGGAATCAATTCAATCTTATCATTAGGAACAACGGTAATGCCTCCCTTCTTAGGGACACAGTGAATAGGACTTACCCATGTACTATTAGCAATAGGATATATTATACCTCCTTCCAGAAGCTTTAGTATTATATTTCTTACCACTTCCTTCATTTTAGGATTCAACCGCCGCTGATGATCAACAACTGGTTTAGCATTAGGTTCCATATTAATTTTGTGCTGACATAGAGTGGGACTAATGCCCTTAAGATCATCCAGAGTATATCCAATAGCGGCGCGGTGCTTCCTCAGTGTTTTCAGTAATTTCTTTTCTTCATGCTCTGAGAGGTTAGCACTAATAATAACAGGATATATCTTCTTTTCATCAAGATAAGCATATTTCAAGGTATCAGGTAATTGTTTAAGTTCAAAGAGGGGGTGACTCATGGGTGGTAGAGGATCCCCAAGAGTCTCAAGAGGCAAGTTGTGTTTCAAAACAAGCATTTGTTTAAAGTAAACCTCGTCTAATTACTTTCTTTCATTCATGAACATATCATTTTCATGGTGTAGCAGATATTGTTCTAAGGGATCAGTAGGAGGCACGTCAATAAAAGCAAGACAAATAATTTATCTTTATTAGGAATTATTTATCATGAAGTTGTCTATGAAACTTGGAGAAATTAAACTCATGGGACACATGCCCGAAACTTGCACTAACAGTTTCTTTCTCACAGTCTATTTTAGCATTAACAGTGTTCAAGGAGGGTCTACCAAATATAATGGGACAAAAATAATCTTGTGGGGAACCAAGAACTAGAAAATCAGCAGGGTATTTTATTTTCCCACACAGGACGTCAACATCTCTAACAATCTCAATTGGTGAAATAGTATCTCTATTAGCAAGCTTAACAGTAACACCAATATCTTCTATTTCAGTAGGTGCAACATCATTCATGATTTCTTGGTATAAGGTGAAAGGAATTGTACTCACACTAGCACCCAAATCACATAAGCCATGATAACAATGATCTCCTATCTTAACAGAAATAACAGGCATGCCAACAACAGGTCTATGTTTATCTTTATCATCGAGTTTAGCAATTCTAGTAGCTTCATCACAGAAATAAATAACATGCCCATCAATATTATCGACTAAGAGATCTTTAATCATAGCAGTACTAGGTTCAACTTTAATTTGTTCAGGGGATGTAGATGTTCTAGTATAACTCTTACAGAATATAGTTGAAGCTTTAGCATGTTCCTTTATCATAACTGGAAAAGGTGGTCTCTCAATATAAGCAGTAGGAATAACTAGATCAACATTATAAGTAATAGTTTCTTCTTCAACTTTAATGGGTTCTACTACTTTCACTTAAATGGGAGGATAATATTTAAACCACTTCTCCTTAGTCACATCAACATTAGTAGCAAAAGATTCACAGAAAGAAGCTACTATCTCAGAGTCAAGTCCATATTTTGTGTTAAATTCAGGAAAAGCATCGGTATCCATCAAAGTTTTAACACAATCAAACTCAAGCTTAATACCTGACTCCTTACCTTCCTCGAGCTCATAATCTTCAAAGTTGCATTTAATTCTTTTGAAGAGATCCCATTTGAATTCAATAGTCTTCTTCATAAAAGAACCAATACAAGAAGTATCGAGCATGGATTGGTCATTACGAGAAAGCCGAGCATAAAAATTCTGAATAATAATTTCTCTCGAGAGCTCATGATTGGGGCATGAATATAACATTGACTTAAGCCTCCCCCAAGCTTGAGTGATACTTTCTCCTTCATGAGGCCAAAAAATATATATATAATTCCGATCACGATGAACCAGATGCATAGGAGAAAACTTCCGATGAAATTCCAATTTAAGTCGGTTGTAATTCTAAGATCCAATATCATCACATAGCCTACCCTTCAAAGATAAAGGGAGGACCTTCCTCTTGACCTCACCTCTGGGCAAACCTGCAAGCTTAAATAATCCACAAAGATTAGATGCATATCAGGATGTAATGTTCCATCTCCTGCATAAGGATTAGCTAGCAGTTTCTCAATCATACCCGAAGGAATTTCATAATAAATATTTTCAGTAGGTTCAATAGGTTGAGGAGCACCTCTTTGTTCTTACGATCGGGGTGAAGATACCCTTAACAAACCCCTCAAACGATTATTTTCCATAGTAACAAGTGACAATAAATTTCAGCACACAATATAAGTTTTTCCTTACCAAATTCCACTCACCAAAGGCGCTTCACTCCCTGGCAACGCCGCCAGAAAAGAGTCTTGATGACCCACAAGTATAGGGGATCTATCATAGTTCTTTCAATAAGTAAGAGTGTCGAACCCAACGAGGAGAAGAAGGAAATGGCAAGCAGTTTTCAGCAAGGTATTTTCTACAAGCACTGAAATTATTGGTAACAGATAGTTTTGTGATAAGATAATTCATAACGGGTAATAAGTAATAAGTGTAACAAAGGTGCAGCAAGGTGGCCCAATGCTTTTTATAGAAAAGAACAAGCCTGGAAAAACTATTATATAAAGTAAAGCGCTCCCGAGGACACATGGGAATTACTTTCAAGTTAGTTTTCATCATGCTCATATGATTCACGTTTGTTACTGTGATAATTTGATATGTGGGTGGACTGGTGCTTGGGTGCTGTCCTTAATTGGACAAGCCTCCCACTTATGATTAACCCCTCTCGCAAGCATCCGCAACTACGAAAGAAGAATTAAGATAAATCTAACCATAGCATGAAACATATGAATCCAAATCAGCCGCTTATGAAGCAACACATAAACTAGGGTTTAAGCTTCTGTCACTCTAGCAACCCATCACCTACTTATTACTTCCCAATGCCTTCCCCTAGGCCCAAATAATGGTGAAGTTTCATGTAGTCGACGTTCACATAACACCACTAGAGGAAAGACAACAAACATCTCATCAGAATATCAAACAAATACCAAATTCACATGATTAATTATAACAATACTTCTCCCATGTCCTCAGGAACAAAAGTAACTACTCACAAAGCATGTTCATGTTCAAGATTAGAGGGTTATTGAATATCATTAAGGATCTAAACATATGATCTTCCACCAAATAAACCAACTAGCATCAACTACAAGGAGTAACCAACACTACTAGCAACCCACAAGTACCAATCTGAGGTTCTGAGGCAAAGATTGTATACAAGAGATGAACTAGGGTTTGAGAGGAGATGGTGCTGGTGAACATGTTGATGAATATTGACCCTCCCTCGATGAGAGGATCGTTGATGATGACGATGGCTTCGATTTCCCCCTCCCGGAGGGAAATTTCACTGGCAGAATCGCTCTGCCGGAGCTCTAGATTGCTCCTGCCCAGGTTCCGCCTCGAGACGGCAGCGCTTCGTCCCGAAAGCTCTCCCTCTATTTTATTTTTAGATCAAAACCATCCATATAGCAGAAGATGGGCATCGGAGACCTGCCAGGGGGGCCACAAGCCCTGGGGGGTAGGGCGTGCCCCCAGGCTTGTGGCCACCTGGTGGGTCCCTTCTGGTATTTTGTTCACCCAATAGTTTTTTATATATTCTAAAATAATTCTCCATAAAGTTTCAGGATTCTTGGAGTTGTGCATAATAGGTATCTCAGATTTGCTCCTTTCCGGTCTAGAATTCCAGCTGTCGGCATTCTCCCTCTTCGTGTAAACCTTGCAAAATAAGAGAGAAAAGGCATAAGTATTGTACCGCAATGTGAAATAGAAGTCCATAATGTAATAAATGTTGATATAATAACATGATGCAAAATGGACGTATCACACACCTGTCAGGATATTAGGCGGCCCCACTATTCATAAGTTGCATTGACCCCTACCGCTTCACCACTATGGTGAGAGAGAGTGGAGCGACCCTAGTTGTCAGGAGGTAAGGTCAAAGGCTTTCACCGGATGGAAGTGCTCCGTTTGGGCTTTTGTGAGCACCTGGTGGAGTAGGGATGGAAAATATGAGCAACGTTAGTTTCCGGGGGCAAAACCGAGCACAACGAACTAACCAGGGGCACGGAAATAAAAATTCCTATTTTTTGAGCATGTAAAATGGATACTCTGATTTTTTTAGCTAGCGTGTACTGTTTTTTAACATGTGAGAGATTGGATAAAAAAATGCACCAAACGGGCGAGCCGGCAGGCAAGTCGAGCGAGCCGACGGACAAGGGACAGTAATAAAGGCGCAGAATAGGAGCCTTGCAATCCTCTTTACTCTTTTTGGTCTTCCAACTTAGTGCCTCTTTGATTCACAGAAATTTCAAAATGCAGCAAAATGAAAAAAATAGAATTGAAGTGGCATGCCCACTTGAATCCTATAGGATTAGCAAACCACGTGAATTTCAATTAGAAAGTGTTTGATGACACAAAAAAACAAAGGCATTGTAAAAAAGTTTAAGTGGATGCTAGATTTTCTATGAAATGCAGTACAAATGATTCTGTATGAAAAAAAATCTATGAAATTTATTTGATCAAAGGAGCCCTTATACGTTAACAAGCTAAAAGATCTTATGCACTAGAAAGATGAGTCCCGTTTCGTTCTAAGGGCATCTGCAACGCAGTACCCTATAGGGTCCGCTAACATCAGGACCATCGCGTCCGGAATTTTTGCCATCCAACATTGTCCCGCAAACTTCCTCGTATCCAAATTCTCATAAACCGAGTGCAAAACTAGGGGAGGTTTCCAAGAGTCTGGACATCCACCACGTAGGAATCCGACAACCCCAGCCCACACAAACCTCACCGAAGCCCATGTCTTTCTCACTCCGTCTCTCCCATGATTTGTACCCGCTCCCTCCCACTCCACCGCCGTTGCTCTACCAACACGGTCGCCCATTTAGACCTTATCGGACATCTACTGCTCCCCCCAGGCAACATGCTCTCTTTGTCGATGTTGCTGCTTCCACCCTCGTCCATCCACCGCCTAGGTACCCTCTGTCCCCACAGCTGCCATCCGTGGCGGACAACCCGCTCGACCATTGTTTACCCAAATGTCATAGCCAAATTTTTGACAATTTTAACCTCATTTTGAAGCAAGCACGATGGATTTGGACGACGAGTACTTCTACAACATCTTCATGGAGTCATCCTCATTGGATGAGGAGGACAAATATGAGGATGAAACAACAATGATGTAGGCAATCCTAGCAGATGCATAGCTTGCGTAGGAGCATGTTTTGAATTTCAAGGCATCAATCAAGGGACATCGAGTGTTGAATCGGAAGAGGGCACGAGGCATTTGATGTTGGTGGATGGCTACTTCGCCCCCAATGCCCTATTTGATGATAATTTTTGCCAACGCTTTTGGATGCATAGAAATGTTTTTGATCGCCTCTACGATGTTTTCCGGGCCTATGATGACTACTTCATCTTGAAGAAGGATATCATTGCAAGACGATGGCCAGGTATGCTCGGATCCCTTGATAGCATGCATTGGAGACTGGAGATGGAAGAACCACATGTATGCTCTACAGGGGCAATATCAAGGTCATGTTAAGAAGCCCATCATCATTATGGTAGCGGTTGCATCACATGACCTATGGATTTTACAGACTTTCTTTGGGAATGCCAGGGTCTCACAATGACATCAACGTGTTGCAGCGGTCTCCATTTTTTGCTAGGTTGACTGAAAGACAAGCTCCTCCGCCCAACAATATTGTTGATGAGCATGAATATAACATGGGCTACTATCTGGTTGCGTTGGGGAACGTAGCATGCAATTTCAAAAAAATTCCTACGATCACACAAGATCTATCTAGGAGATGCATAGCAACGAGAGGGGAGAGTGTGTCCACGTACCCTTGTAGACCGAAAGTGGAAGCGTTAGTTAACGCGGTTGATGTAGTCGAACGTCTTCATGATCCAACCGACCCAAGTACCGAATGTACGGCACCTCCGTGTTTAGCACACGTTAAGCTCGATGATGGCCCTCGTACTCTTGATCTAGTAGAGGGTCAAGGGAGAGTTCCATCAGCATGACTGCGAGGCGACGGTGTTGATGATGTGATCCGCCCAGGGCTTCGCCTAAGCAGTACGACGCTATGACCGAGGTGGTAAACTATGGATGGGGGCACCACACACGGCAAAGAACAATTGATGTGTCTTTGGGGTGCCCCCTGCCCACGTATATAAAGGAGGGAGGGAGGAGTTGGCCGGCCTAGAGGGGAGCACGCCAAGGGGGAAGTCCTACTAGAACTCCCAGTCCTAGTAGGATCCCCCCTTCCATTTCGGAGTAGGAGAAGGGGGAAGGGAAAGAGAGAGGGAGAAGGAAAGGGGGGCGTGCCCCCTCCCCTAGTCCAATTTGGTTTGGCTAGGGGGGCGCATGCCACCTCCAGGCCGCCGGCATCCTCTCCCCACTAAGGACCATGAAGGCCCAATACTCTCCCGGGGGGTTCCGGTAACCTCCCGGTACTCCGAAAAATGTCCATACCTTTCCGAAACCTTTCCGGTGTCCGAACATAACCTTACAATATATCAATCTTTATGTCTCGACCATTTCGAAACTCCTCATCATGTTTGTGATCTCATCTGGGACTCCGAACAAAATTCGGTCATCAAAAACACATAACTTTTAATACAAATCATCATCAAACATTAAGCATGCGGACCCTATGGGTTCGATAACTATGTAGACATGATCGAGACACATCTCCGATCAATAGCCAATAGCGGAACCTGGATGCTCATATTGGCTCCTACATATTCTACAACGATCTTTATCGGTCAAACTGCACAACAACATATGTTGTTCCCTTTGTCATCGGTATGTTACTTACCCAAGATTCGATCGTCGGTATCATCATACCTAGTTCAATCTCATTACCGGAAAGTCTCTTTACTCGTTCCGTAATGCTTCGTCCCGTAACTAACTCATTAGTCATATTGCTTGCAAGGCTTATAGTGATGAGCATTACCGAGAGGGCCCTGAGATACCTCTCCGATACACGGAGTGACAAATCCTAATATTGATCTATGCCAACCCAACAAACACCTTCGGTGACACCTGTAGAGCATCTTTATAATCACCCAATTACGTTGTGACGTTTGATAGCACACAAGGTGTTCCTCGGTATTCGGGAGTTGCATAATCTCATAGTTAGAGGAACATGTATAAGTCATGAAGAGAGCAGTAGCAATAAAACTGTAACAATCATAATGCTAAGCTAATGGATGGGTCTTGTCCATCACATCATTCTCTAATGATGTGATCCCGTTCATCAAATGACAACATCACCATCTTTGATTAACGAGCTAGTCAAGTAGAGGCATACTAGGGACACTATGTATTGTCTATGTATTCACACATGTAATAAGTTCCGATTAATACAATTCTAGCATGAATAATAAACAATTACCATGATATAGGGAAATATAAATAACAACTTTATTATTGCCTCTAGGGCATATTTCCTTCAGTCTCCCACTTGCACCAGAGTCTATAATCTAGATTACAAAGTAATGATTCTAACAACCATGGAGTCTTGGTGCTGATCATGTTTTGCTCGTGGAAGAGGCTTAGTCAATGGGTCTGCAACATTCAGATCTGTATGTATCTTGCAAATCTCTATGTCTCCCTCTGCGACTTGATGACGGATGGAATTGAAGCATCTCTTGATGTGTTTGGTTCTCTTGTGAAATCTGGATTCCTTTGCCAAGGCAATTGCACCAGTATTGTCACAAAATATTTTCATTGGACCCAATGCACTAGGTATAGCACCTAGGTCGGATATGAACTCCTTCATCCAGACTCCTTCATTTACTACTTCCGAAGCAGCTATGTACTCCACTTCACACGTAGATCCCGCCACGATGCTCTGCCTGGAACTGCACCAACTGACAGCTCCACCATTCAATATAAATATGTATCCAGATTGTGACTTAGAGTCATCCGGATCAATGTCAAAGCTTGCATCAACGCAACCATTTACGACAAGCTCTTTGTCACCTCCATAAACAAGAAACATATCCTTAGTACTTTTCAGGTGTTTCAGGATGTTCTTGACCGCTGTCCAGTGATGCACTCCTGGATTACTTTGGTACCTCCCTGCTATACTTATAGCAAGGCACACAGCAGGTTTGTTACACAGCATTGCATACATGATATAACCTATGGCTGAAGCATAGGGAATGACTTTCATTTTCTCTCTATCTTCTGCAGTGGTCGGGATTGAGTCTGACTCAACTTCACGCCTTGTAACACAGGCAAGAACCCTTTCTTTGACTGATCCATTTTGAACTTCTTCAAAACTTTATCAAGGTATGTGCTTTGTGAAAGTCCAGTTAAGCGTCTTGATCTATCTCTATAGATCTTGATGCCCAATATGTAAGCAGCTTCACCGAGGTCTTTCATTGAAAAATTCTTATTCAAGTATCCTTTTATGCTATCCAGAAATTCTATACTATTTCCAATCAACAATATGTCATCCACATATAATATTAGAAATGCTACAGAGCTCCCACTCACTTTCTTGTAAATATAGGTTTCTCCAAAATTCTGTATAAAACCATATGCTTTGATCACATTATCAAAGCGTATATTCCAACTCCCAGAGGCTTGATCCAGTCCATAAATGGATCGCTGGAGCTTGCACACTTTGTTAGCACCCTTTGGATCGACAAAACCTTCTGGTTGCATCATATACAACTCTTTAAGAAATCCATTAAGGAATGCAGTTTTGACATCCATTTTCCAAATTTCATAATCATAAAATGCGGCAATTGCTAACATGATTCAGACAGACTTAAGCATCACTACAGGTGAGAAGGTCTCATCACAGTCAACTCCTTAAACTTGTTGAAAACCTTTCGCAACAAGTCGAGCTTTGTAGACAGTAACATTACCGTCAGTGTCACTCCTCTTCTTGAAGATCCATTTATTCTCGATGGCTTGCCGATCATCGGGCAAGTCCACCAAAGTCCACACTTTGTTCTCATAAATGGATCCCATCTCAGATTTCATGGCCTCAAGCCATTTCACGAAATCTAGGCTCATCATCCCTTCCTCATAGTTCGTAGGTTCATCATGATCTAGTAACATGACTTCTAGAATAGGATTATCGTACCACTCTGGTGCGGACCGTACTCTGGATGACCTATGAGGTTCGGTAGTAACTTGATCTGAAATTTCATGACTGTCATTATTAGCTTCCTCACTAATTGGTGTAGGAATCACATGAACTGATTTCTGTGATGAACTACTTACCAATTCGGGAGAAGGTATAATTACGTCATCAAGTTCTACTTTCCTCCCACTCACTTCTATCGAGAGAAACTCCTTCTCTAGAAAGGATCCATTCTTAGCAACGAATATCTTGCCTTCAGATCTGTGATGGAAGGTGTACCCAACAGTTTCCTTTGGGTATCCTATGAAGACGCACTTCTCCGATTTGGGTTCGAGCTTATCAGGGTGAAGCTTTTTCACATAAGCATCACAGCCCCAAACTTTAAGAAACGACAACTTGGGTTTCTTGCCAAACCATAGTTGATATGGTGTCATATGAACGGATTTTAATGGTGCCCTATTTAAAGTGAATGCAACCGTCTCTAAAGCATAACCCCAAAACGATAGCGGTAAATCAATAAGAGACATCATGGATCACACCATATCCAATAAAGTACAGTTACAACATTCGGACACACCATTACGCTGTGGTGTTCCAGGTGGCGTGAGTTGCGAAACTATTCCACATTGTTTCAAATGAAGACCAAACTCGTAACTCAAATATTGACCTCCACGATTAGATCGTAGAAACTTTATTTTCTTGTTACGATGATTTTCCACTTCTGTTGGGGATATAACTATTAGGTATGACTCGCCCAGGAGGGGCCAGGTTATACCTATGGTGATTCAGATATGAAGCCCAAGACAATACTTGAAGATGGCGGTTCAGTTAAGGGCCCAAAGCCCAAAGGCGACTCAAGGCCCATAGAGATAAACCACCATATGTATGTAACTTGTATTGTAAGGCAAGAATAGAGAGAGACCGAGTCGGACACTGTTTATGAGCCAGCCGGGACTCTGTGAGCCGTGGGGCGTCGACCTCTGTATATAAAGGGACGACGCGGCGGCGGTTCAGGACAAGTAACATGAGATCGAGAGCTAGGTCAAGAGTATTCGCTCCCTAGTAATCGAGGCATAAGCAATCCCACCTCAAACTAGATTAAGCCGTTACCTTCACCGCAAGGGGCCAAATCAGTATAAACTCTCATGTCCTTTGTCCTGTTTTAACCCCTTTAAGCTTCCTAGTTGCAATGGCTCCACGACTAAGTCCTTTCACTAGGACATCTGCGGTGACAATTCCATGACAGTTGGTGCCCACCGTGGGCCAGCGCACGGTGGATTTGAGTTCTTGAAGGTCAGCTTCGAAGGGCTCAAAGGATATGCTGTGGGCCGGATGACCAAGAGTCGTCGTGGCAAGCTCTACATCGACAATGCAGGCTGGGGCCCCGACGCCGGCTCAATTGAGTATGGGTACCAGGTCCCCTTTGGCGGAATCCACGTCTTCATCGGCAAGATCGGCGAGCCGGGCCCTGAGCCGGAACCGACATCATAGAGACGGCTCAACGTACGAGACCCGCCTAAGCTTAGCACGTCGTGAAGCGTGCCTTCGTGGGATGCATCCATGGAGGGGAATTTTCTGAAGTATATGTGTCTGGCGATGAGACGGTCATCTACTCTGATGGTGAGTCGTCCATGGGTGAGACAGATTCATTGTATCAATTGCAAGATGGCGGGCTTGGGGGCTGTTCCGATGGTAGTAGTATTCCGGACCCCTTTGAGTCGCCGAACAGAGTTGGGATCTTCATGGCTGGTATGCAACCCGGGAAAAACTCTACGGCTGCGGCAGCAATGACTTCCGAGTCAGCAATGGTGACGGCAGCCGGGGCAGGCGGTCCCGCGCGCCCGGGGGCTCAAATTCTGATGGCTTTGATGGATAAGATGACGACTCTGTTAACCACCGTGGTCAATCCGGCGGATCAAGCGCAACATGATGCGGAAGTGGCACAACTATGTGAGGAGGTAGCGCAAGCCAAGGAAAACTTAGCAGCAGAGGATGTCAGGATGGCCGCAGAGCAGGAGGCTTTGGATGCTCGAGCCCAGCAGATTCAATCAAAGGCTCTTCATCTTACGATGGATCTGAACGCGTCAAATGAGGTCAGGAGGAGAAGGCACCAGAAGGCTCAATCCCGTCTGCCTCCGGTTTATGATCCTAGAAACCTCTTCCATACACCCGGTGCAGGGCCCAATAACCCGCTGGAGGTAAACCGGGTGGCAACACCCGGGGCTGGGACGTCGGTTCAACCACGCGTGACGGAACCCCCTCGTCTGAATACTACTCCACCTCGCTATGTACCGACACCACCGGGTCATTATTGTAACCCTCTAGAGCGGCACGATTGGCGGCTCTCCCGGTGGATGGCGACTCTCCAATGGCTGTTGAAACATGAAGGGTCAGAGAACTTCTTTAGACGGCTTTGGCGCAGCAGGAGGCATACTCTTATAGTAGAGACAAGATTCATTCGACCCCTCGCCCAAGCCGGAGCCCAAGTTATAGCAGGCACATGGATTCGGCAGCCATTTCAAGCAACGCCCGGCGCCATGACCAGCCGCGCGGGCATCACCCGGCGCGGGATGGAGTTCCTAATTTGGTTGATCAGGATAGGATATGTCAAGAGGCTGAGCGGGCGGTTCAGCAAGTGGCTGAGCAGACTGCTCAGCGGGCGGCTTACCAGTCTTTTCTGGTTTATCCGACGACTTCAATTGAAGAAGGCATGACCACTAGGACTGGTGCCCTGCTTGGTGTCGGCTTTGCGTAATGAGCGTTTGCCCAAAGATTTCAAAGGACCTCGAAAGGTGCCTAATTACACGGCCGACTTACAACCTGGGGCATGGATTGAAAGCTACGAGATGGCCATGGAACTTTTGTAAGTCAGCGACGCTGCAATGGCCAAGTATTTCACCATGATGCTGGATGGGACGGCCCGTACTTGGTTGAAGGGGCTCCCATCTAACTCCATCGGTTCATGAGCAGAATTGAAGGCCCGGTTCATTCAGAACTTTAAGGATACATGCAAGCAGCCCATGTCGATTGTGGACCTGACTAATTGCAAACAAGAGGAGGGTGAGTCCACGACCCATTGGGTGCGCCGGGTCAAGGCCATAATACATTCATCTTATAAGATGGATGCCGGCTCTACAGTCTTAATGTTGGAGAAAAATTGCCGTTTTGAGCCTCTGAAACAGAAGCTGGGGCGGCTCAAGCGTGATTGTAATGACATGGGCCAGCTGATGGTGGCTCTAGTCAAATATGCCGACTATGATAGTACCAAGGATCCCCTCTGACGAGGAGAATGTGGGGAAGGGAAAAAAGAGCGGCAACGCCAAGGGTCCTCGGCATAACCTGGCAAGTCAACAAGGCAATAATAAACATAAGGCTGGCGGAAGCTCGAATTTTGTAACTAACACCAATACGCAGGGTAACAATCAACGACGTAACGGGAGGCCACCTCCTCGGTCTGGTGGGTCTGGTCCCACTCTCGAGGAGTTGCTAAATAAGCCTTGTCCAGGGCATGGTACTTAGCAGAAACCATCCACTCAACTATGGAAGGATTGTACGATCATGAAAGCTTTCAAGAACTCTAACATGTATGACAACAATCATGGGTCGGGCGGCGGCTCAGGTGGCGGCGGCTTTCATGGCACGGGTGGTAGTTCTAATTCCAATTTTCAAGGCCCACAAGGTAACCAGGGCGGTTATAATCAGCAATCTGGCCAGGGAGGTCAGCAGCAGCAGCAGCAGTCTGGATATCAGAGTAATCCAAAGCAGCTGAATAGTGGACAATGTCATGTGTTTACCACCAGCTTGTGCAAACGAGACCAGAAACTTCATAAGAGGGCTGTGAACGCTGTTGAGCCAGTGGTTCCTTGTTATTTGAGATGGTCTGAGCAGCCTATTTTGTGGAGTAGGGAGGATCACCCTCCCCGGGTTGACAATCCGGGTCACTTGGCTTTGGTGGTGGCACCTCAGGTTGGTGGATATAAATTCACTAAAGTGCTCATGGATGGAGGAAGCAGCATCAACATCCTTTATTATGAGACTTTCCGTCGTATGGGGTTTACAGATAAAAATCTTAAGACATCCAACACTGTCTTCCATGGAGTGGTGCCTGGTAAGTCTGCGTACCCAGTGGGTAAGATTGAGCTGGAAGTGGCCTTTGGAGATGAGCATGATTCCAGGGCTGAGAAGTTAACTTTTGAGCTGGTCAAAATCAATAGCTCGTATCACGCTCTGTTTGGATGGCCGGCTTATGCAAAGTTCATGGCGTGGCTGTGTTATGTTTATCTGCAGCTCAAGATGCCGGGTCATAAGGGTACCATCACAGTGCATGGGAGTCGGAAGATAGCCCTAGAATGTGAGGAAGGCGATGCTGCTTACGCTGAGTCTGTCTGTGCAATAGAGGAGTTGAAGTTTTACAAGGACAATGTTGACCCGACGGACATGACGTCTTTGAAGAAGCCAACCATAGAGCATGAGCCGATGATGAAATTTAAATCGGCCGACGATACCAAGCTGGTTGATTTTGTTCCTGGCGACTCATCTAAGCAGTTCAGCATCAGCGCTAACCTGGATCCCAAATAGGAAAGCACGCTCATCGAGTTCATCCGTAAGAACCGAGACATCTTTGCATGGAAACCTTCTGACATGCTGGGTGTACCGAGAGAACTTGCTGAGCACACTCTCAATATTGATCCAAAATTTAAGCTGGTCAAGCAGTTTCTTCGGTGGTTCAATGAGGAGAGGCGTAAGGCCATTGGTGAGGAAGTGGCCCGGCTCTTGGCGGCCGGGTTCATTGTTGAAGTTTTTCATCTAGAGTAGTTGGCTGACCCGGTGCTAGTGCTTAAGAAGAACGTCACCTGGCGTATGTGTGTGGATTACACGAACTTAAACAAGGCTTGTCCAGCTGATCCTTTTTCTCTCCCTCGTATTGATCAAATCATTGATGCTACAACGTGTTGTGAGCATTTGAGCTTTTTGGATGCTTATTCTGGTTATCATCAGATCAAGATGGCAGTTAAGGACCAGGAGAAGACGGCTTTTATTACTCCTTTTGGAGCCTTCTGCTATGTGTCCATGCCTTTCGGGCTCAAGAGTGCCCAGGCGACATATCAGCGATGTGTGCAGAACTGTCTTCAAAATCAGATTGGGCGCAATGTTCATGCTTATGTGGACGACATTGTGGTGAAGTCCAGAGAGAAGGAGACCTTGATAGATGATTTGAAGGAAACCTTTCATAATCTTCGGGTCTACAAGATGATGCTTAACCCGGCCAAGTGTGTTTTTGGTGTGCCAGTGATAACCCACAAGTGTAGGGGATAATTGTAGCCTCTTTCTATAAGTAAGAGTGTCGAACCCAATGAGGAGCTAAAGGTAGAACAAATACTCTCTCAAGCCCTATCTGCCACTAATACGACTCTACGCACGCTTAGTGTTCGCTTTACCTAGAACAAGTATGAAACTAGAAGTACTTTGGAGGTGTTGTTGGATAGGTTTGCAAGATAATAAATAATACGTAAATATAAACTAGGGGCTGTTTAGATAAAGAAGCAATAAAGTAAATATAGCGAGTGTGGAAAAGTGGTGTTAGGAGTTGTGAAATTGTCCCTAAGCAATGGACTACGTTACTAGACCGATAATCACTATTGCAATTCTATTTGAGGGAGAGGCATAAGCTAACATACTTTCTCTTCTTGGATCATTTAGATATATTAAAACTGAGCACCCTCCCAGCCCTCTCAGGTCATCAGCATTTCTAATCGTTGGATCGCCACTTTTAGTCGTTTTTGGCTATCTGATTACCTCTTAATCCCACATCGATGCTTCGTTCCGATCCGAACGAGGGATAGCCTGGTCGGGCCGCTGCTCTGGTGGTTTTTTTGGGCGTCCGAGATTCAATTGGGCTTACTGGGCCTGTACCAGGCTGCTCCCGTGCTGCAGAAAAGGTAAAACCTAAAACACTCGATGCCTCGCGAGTTGCTCACGACCCTAGCTCTCTCGTTCGCTCGCAGCCTCGCCTGGCGGCGTCTCTCCATGGTCTTCCTTCCCGACCTTTCCTCTCTCTCACGACCTGACAGATGCAAACCTCGATCTGCAGTATCCTTCTCTAGATCTCAACCTTCAGCGACGGCAACCATCGCAAGGCTCGCTCAACCCCTCCCACTAGCAGATCCTAGGTGTCCTCTCCAACCACGACCTCAACCTAGGGCGGATCTATATCCGCCGCCAGCACCGGCTCATCCAACGGACCAGAAGGACACCAAGAAGAGCGCGCCTTCCAGCACACGATCCATCCTGGTTGCCCACCGTGGCGTTGGCAAAAGCACTGGCATATGGTATTCATTTCCTTCTGGATGTTCAAACCATAAGTATGATTATGGTGTGATACAATGTGTTCGTTTTCCCGGAGGAAAAGTTGTCTGCTGATTCTTCTTCTCTTTCTTTAGATGCCATTCTTTGTTTTGTTACTCTTATGCATGTGACAGTATATCTAAATATGCGTGAGTTCTTCTCCATTGGCTATCGGACAGTTAATTTGTTCATGTGGACTGCCATACCTCACATATTTATGTTCAGCATTATGTTGGCTATCTGAACTAATAACCATTTTTTATCTACATTGTTCATTGCATGTTGTTTGCAAATTTCTTCATTCCTGTCTTTTTTATTGTAGAACACGTGCACCTAATGGAAGTAAAATTCATGTTTGGTAGACTAGAACCAAAGATTTCTTTATCTGATGGTACCGCACAATAGAAAGTTGCAGAATCTATCGCTTACTGTAATATTTGCACTCGATTGTAGTTGCAAGCCAGAACATTTACTAATTTATATCAGGTAGTTAGAAATAGTTTCATGCACAATTAATTTTGATACAACACAGGAGCTGTTAGATTATTTTCTATTGTTAGCATGTGTTAATGTTGTTTGGACACATGAACTGTTAGATTATTTTTTAGTTTTTGCACGTGTTCATATAATTCTATTTAATGTATCAAAGAGATTGTATTAATCTATCATCAACCAATCGGAAAATTTCTAATCTATTGACTGCAGGAAGGCTTCTTGTGCAAACAAGGCACTTGGGATGGTTGTTGCATATCGATGCAGAGAACAATGCCATACAAGATAAAACTGTCGCTCCTACTGTTTTATTTACAAGAAGTCATCTTCATTGCTACTCCCAACATCTTAGGCTTAGCAACACAATTGCCAGTTGGCCAAAAACAACACTTGCTAATATGCCAAAATTCACACTTTTAATGATCACACCTTGCTTGTTTCCTTTTAGTAAATGAAAGGCAAAGTCAAGGAACCTTCCATGAGTGCTTTTTGTCGGGTGAGCTTTGCAACTCTGTAATTGTCACTGTTGTTGCACACCGTTGACATTGATCAGGTCGCATCAATTCTCATTTTCAGGTAAAGAAGCCGGAACAATCGGATGACAAGAGGTACAAGACAAGTGATGCTTAGAGAAAGAGGGTGCTGGAGAAACCAAAGATGGATCCAGGATGGCAACCAGCAAAAGGCACTTAGATATGGGTTATAAAGGTGCCATATTTTTATCTACTTAACCCTCTTCCATCTCAATGTGTTAATTTATTCATGTACCCTTCCGCTCTTTTGATAAGGATGGCAACAGTGCTGGTTATACAATGGTGTGCTAATGGTTGAAGAATTGTTTGCTGCAGAGATCTCATACTATTCATGCCGAGCTTCGCTGCTATT